>JALPQD010000198.1:1463575-2927150 GCA_023101885.1 Typhlomys cinereus
CTGTCAATCCTTTGCCTCCAAGGATCTTGGTGCCTTTAGCAGATGCTAGACTTTGTGAGGTCAATAGTGTGTTGGACATTGCGCAGGGCATGCAAAGTCCAATTATGATTGCTTCAGCCCTAACTTGTGTGGAGTATCTTGCAAATCATTGCTCCTCCCATCTTTTTGCTCTTACATTCTTACAAACCACAATTTAGAACTTCAGAGACTCTATATCAACCACCTAGAACTAGGCCAGACTAATCTCTCCCCATCCTGAAGCTCAGGGACATTTGCAGAAGAGGGGGCAGTAAGATTGTTTGACATTTTAATTTCATCCCTGGTAAAGTTTCTTTTAAGTTCTAGGGCCCATTTTTTAATTGGGCCATCAGTTTCCTTGGTGTTTAGTTCTTTAAGTTCTTTGTGCACTCTGGATAATAGAGCTCTATCAGATATGTGGTTAGTGAAGATTTTCTCCCATTCTGTGGGTTGCCTTTGAGCTCGAGTTACAATCTCTTTATCTGAACAGAAGCTCTTTAATTTCACAAGATTCCAACTGTTGAGAGTTGGTAGCAGTGACTGTGCCATTGGATGTCTGTTTAGGAACTGGTGGCCTAGGCCAATCAGCTCGAGGGAGTTCTCTACCCTTTCAATTATGGTTTTTATAGTCTGTGGCCTTATATCAAGGTCCTTCATCCATTTGGAATTAAGTCTTGTACATGGTGACAAGTATGGGTCCAGTTTTAATCTTCTGCGTGTGGAGATCCAGTTTGGCAGCACCATTTGTTGAAGATGCTGTTCTTTTTCCATTGGATTTTTTGGGCCCCTTTTTCAAAGAACAAATGGCTGTAATTTTGTGGGCTTATATCTGGGTCTTCAATCCTTATCCATTTATCTGTGTGTCTATTTTGGAGCCAGTACCAGGCTGTTTTTATAACTATGGACTTATAGTATAGACGAAGGTTTGGTATGGTGATACCTCCAGCCCTGTGTTTGTTACTCAGGATTGTCTTTGCTATCCTGGGTCTTTTGTGACTCCATATGCATTTTGAGATTGTTTGGTCAACTTCTTTAAAAAATTACTTTGGGATTTTAATTGGTATAGCATTGAATTTGTATAATGTCTTTGGTAGGATGGTCATTTTTATGATGTTGATTTTGCCAATCCAGGAACAAGGGAGGTCTTTCCACCTTCTGGTGTCTTCTGCAATTTCTTTCTTTAGAGTTATAAAGTTTTCATTGTAAAGGTTGTTACCTCCTTGATTAATTTTATACCAAGGTATTTCATTTTTTTAGGGGCTATAGTAAATGGGATTGTTTCTCTCAAGGCTTTTTCACTTCTTTCATTCTGGGCATATAGGAAGGCTACTGATTTTTGTACATTTATTTTGTATCCTGCCACCCTGCTGAACTTCTCAATTAGTTCCAGGAGTTTCCTGGTGGAGTTTTTGGGATCACTCAGGTATAAGATCATGTCATCTGCAAATAAGGATAGCTTGACTTTTTCCTTGCTGATTTGAATCCCTTTTATGACCCTTTCTTGTTTTATGGCTTCAGCTATGACTTCATGTACAATATTGAATAGCAGTGGTGAGAGTGGACAGCCTTTTCTAGTTCCTGATCGAAGTGAGAATGTTGCAAGTTTTTTGCCATTGAGTATAATCCTTGCTGTGGGCTTATTGTATACAGCTTTTATTATGTTGATAAAGATTCCTTCCATTCCTACTCTCTCTAGTGGTTTGATCATAAAAGGCTGTTGGATTTTGTCAAAAGCTTTCTCTGCATCTATCGAGAGTATCATGGGGTCTTGGACTTTGGACTGGTTTATATGATGAATTACATTTATTGATTTGCGTATGTTGAACCAACCTTGTGTGCCTGGGATAAAGCCTACTTTGTCCCCAGGAATGATCTTTTTGATATGTTTTTGAATTTGATTTGCTAAGACTTTGTTGAGAATCTTTGTGTCTGTGTTCATCAGAGAGATTCGCCTATAGTTTTCTTTTTTAAGTGAATCTTTATTAGGTTTTGGGATTGAAACGATGTTAGCTTCATAGAAGGAATTTGGTAGTGTTCCTTCCTTTGCTATTTGATGGAACAGTTTAAGGAGTATTGGTGTTATTAACTCCTTAAATGTCTGGTGGAACTTTGTGGTGAATCCATCTGGTCTAGGACATTTTTTGGTGGGAAGATTTGAGATTACTTCCTCAATTTCCTCTTATGTTATAGGACTATTTAAATTATTCACAACTTCCTGATTCAATTTAGGTAAGTTGTGTTTACTTAGAAATTCATCCATCTGTTTTGTGTTGTCAAACTTCACAGAGTATAAGTTTTTGAAATATGATGTTATAATTCTCTGGATTTCTTGGGTATCAGTAGTGATAACTCCATTTTCATTTCTAATTTTGTTAATTTTTGGGTTTTCTCTGTCTTGCTTTTGGTTAATTTAGCTAGGGGTGTATCAATCTGATTGATTTTTTCAAAGAACCAGCTTTTTGTCTGGTTGATTTTCTCTATCGTTTTCCTAATCTCAATTTCAGATATTTCTCCCCTTATTTTGCTAATCTCCTCTCTTCTACTACTTTTGCAATCAGATTGCTCTAGTTTCTCTAAAGCTTTAAGCTGTATTGTTAAGTTATTTATTTCTGATGTTTCCATTTTTTTTTTTTTGATTTAGCCATTAAGTGCTATGAACTTACCTCTTAGGATACCTTCATTGGGTCCCAGAGATTTTGGTAAGTTGTATTATCGTTCGCTTTCAGGAAATCTTGAATTTCCTTTTTAATTTCTTCCTGAATCCAGTTCTCATTCAGCATCATATTGTTAAGTTTCCAGGTTTTATTGTATTTTCTGTTGTTTTTTGTGTTGTGGATGTCCAGCTTTAGGCCTTGGTTTTCTGATAGGGCACAGTTTAGAATTTCAACTTTCCTGTATAAGTGTAGATTAGTTTTTGGCCCAATATGTGATCTATTTTGGAGAAAGTTCCGTGTGCTGCTGAGAAAAATGTATATTCTTTGGTGCATGGATGAAAAGTTCGATAGAGATCTGTAAGTTCCATTTCTTTAAGGGTTTGATTAAGTTCCAGTGTCTCTGTTAAATTTTTGACCTGTTGATCTATCCCATGTTGAGAGGGAGGTGTTGAAGTCCACAAGAATTATCATTTGGGGGTTGATTTCTTTCTTTGGACAGTGTAGGATTTTCTTAATGAATGCGGAGGGGCCCGTATTGGGTGCATATATGTTCAGTATTGTGAAGTCTTCCTGGTGAATTGTACCTGTGACTAAAATGTAGTATCCATCTGTGTCTCTTATGATTTTCTTTGGTTTGAAATCCACTTTGTCTGAAAGCATAATGGCTACCCCTGCCTGTTTTCTGGTTCCATTAGCTTGCAAGATTTTGGACCAGACTTTCATTTTTTGGATGTGCCTATCTTTTGTGGTGAGATGAGTTTCCTGAAGGCAGCAGATTGTTGGATTGTGATTTTTAATCCAAATTTGTAATCTGTGTCTCTTAATCGGTGAGTTAATTCCATTGACATTTAATGTTATAATGCAGAAACTATTTTTAATTCTGGACATTTTTTATGTTTAGTGGATTTTGTAAGCATATTGTTTGATATTTATTTTTTGGTGGTATTATACTTCCCTTCTGTCCTCCTGGATACGCTTGTTCTTTTCTTCAAGCTTGAGTATCATTTCTAGCATTTTTTGAAGACCTTGTTTGGTAGACCTGTATCCCTTCAAGTTGTCTTTGTGCTGGAAAACTTTTCTTTCTCCCTCAATCATGACAGATAATTTTGCCGGGTATATCAGTCTGGGTTGGCTTTTTTGCTCATTTAATACTTGAAGTACATCTCTCCAAGCCCTTCTTGCTTTTACTGTTTCCACTGAGTAGTCATTCCTTATTCTAATAGATTTACCTTTAAAAGTGACTTGCTTTTTTTCTCTTGAAGCTCTCAGCACCTTTTCTTTGTCTTGAATGTGGAGTGTTTTGACTATTATTTGCCATGGCGATTTTCTATTTTGGTCATATCTGTTTGGAGTGCGAAATGCCTCTTGCATTTGGATGGGCCTCTCATTCTTTAGTTGTGGGAAGTTTTCATTTATGATGATTTGAAATATTTCCTCAGGTGTGGTATTTTGGGATTCTTGTTCTGGTATTCCACGAATGCACATGTTAGGCTTCTTCAGGGTGTCCCATATGTCTTGAATGTTCCTTTCAAGTATCTTTTTGGCTTTAACAATCTCTTCCATTGAGCTGGTTCATTCTCCCACTTTGTCTTCAATATCTGAATTTCTATTTTCTGCTTCATTTGTTCTGTTGATAAGACTCTCTGTTGAGTTTTGGGTTGAAGATGACTTGTCTTTTAGTTCAATTTTAAACTCTGCCTGAGACTGTTTTAACTGCTCTATGCCTATTTTTGTTTCTTGAACTGTTTTTCTCATCTCCTCCAATGTCTGTTGTGTTCCTGTTCAAAGTAATTGATGTGGCTCTTTAACTCTTCTTGGATTTCCTCTTTCATAGTATTAATCATGGTAATGATCATATTTTGAAAGTCATTGTGTTGGGTCTGGGTTTCTTGGCTATTTTCTGTGAATTTGTTCTGGTTGGAATCCATCATTATGGGGTTAATTCTTTTGGTGGGATATTGGTCTTCTTGGGTTTTGTTTCTCATGGATCTGCACTTTGATTTGGGCATTGTTGTTTTGTTTCTTAGGACCTTTCAGTTACTGTGTGTTTTTCACTGAAATGATTTATTTGGTATTATTACACTTGCCAGTTATTACTAGTGCTTGCCTTAGATTGGGTATGTTTGTCTATTGTTAATTTAATTTCCTAGATGAGGCTATTGGGCTGTTAGTACATCAGTTAAGTCAGGTTAAATAGACAAGGGGTGAATATTAGTATGGTAGTGCACTTTTACGATTTAGTATCTTGGTGATATGTGAGGGTGAGTGGTGTACTCCCTGGATTTATATATGTTTTTGGGGTGGCTCTATGGAGAAGTTGATCTACAGCAATTGATACTAGAAAGGATCAGTAAGGTGAAGAAAAGGAGGTTTACTTATCTTTAGGCTTGATGTGAAGAATCTCTCCCACGTGATAGGATGATTGTAGAGGACTCCAGATATATGGCCCTTGACCCTTAGAGTTTTGCTTGAGTTTTCTTTGTTTTCTATTGAATTCTGAGTAGCAGTGTGTCTTCCGTAGACCACGTGTGTAGGTCCCTGGTGGGCCGGAGAGGCAAAGGGTCTGATGTTGATGGCAGAATTCTTCACCTGGGACCTGGGACTTGGCTTAGTGGCCCACCCAAGGTCCAGGAATGGAGGTATGTGAGCAAATCCTGTCTGGTCAGGTGGACCAGCGGCCGGGAGGATGCAAGGGGCTGCGGTCCGGGGTGGTGCCCAGGCAAAGGTGGAGGCCGCCTGGGTGCTTTTGCATGTTTTTTACTGAACTGAATTAGTTGGTATCACTACTCTCAGGCAGTTAGTACTAGTGTTTGCCTTGGTGTTGTTTATGCTTGTTGTTATTTTATTTCCTAGATGAGGCTATTAGAGTGTTAGTATATCAATTAAGTCAAGTTTAGTGGACAGGTGGTAAATATTAATATGGTAGTGCACTTGGTGATATATGAGGGTGAGTGGTATAGTCCCTGAAGTTATATGTTTGGGGTGTGGCTATATGGAAAAGTTACTATACAGTAACTAATAATTGAAAGGAACAGAATGGTAAAAAGGGGGTTTATGTATCTTTGGGCTGGATGTGAAGAATCTCTCTCATGTGATAGGATGGATTTAGAGGACTTCAGATGTATGGTCCTTGTCCCCTAGAGTTTTGCTTGGGTTTTCTTTGGACTCTGTTGAATTCTGATGAGCAGTGTGTCCTCACTGGACTGCAAGCAACCTGGGTGGGTGGGCGGAAAGGGCAGAGGTGCTGGTTGAGGTGCAGTTAACCTGGGGACCTGGGGTGTGGCCTAGGGGCTCTTCCCAGCCTGGAGCAGCACCTGCTCCAACTGGCTGATGGGAGGAGCTGGGACAAGTGGATTACCTGGGGTTGGAGGTGAGCAGGGGGTGTTTACCTGAGGCGCAGTGTGTCTTCGCTGAACTGCGAGCTTCCCAGGCAGGCAGAAAGGGCAGAGGTGCTAGTGACAGCAAAGTTGACCTGGGGACCTGGGGTGTGGCCTAAGGGCCCTCCCCAGCTTGGAGCAGCTGCTGCTCTGACTGGCTGGTGGGAGGAGCTGGGAGGAGTCAGTGACCTGGGGCTAGGGCGCAGTGTGTCGTCCCTGGACTGCGATTGTCCAGGGCTGGTGGGCAGGCGAGAGGAAAGTTATATTTTACATTTTATCATTTAATTTTCATCAACTACATCTTTCTTACTAGAGTAGTTCAATCATCCTCCTCATTAATTTAACCCTTGTGAAATATTTTCTTCTTTGTATCTGAAATGGTTAATCTTGCTAGTCAATAGATTTTCATTTTTCATATACTCATATGGAAACAAAATATGCATTAGTTATTTCATGTTTTGTAGTTATTTACACACTTACACACTGTGATATTGAGATACTTTAGGGGAATAAAATTTACATGTTTTATTGTCCCTCTTCAGTATTCAGCTTTTGACTAACTTTGCTTTTTCTTCTTTGCTATGAGGCTAAGTGTATGAGTTCATTTTCTCAGCAAAGTTATAAAACATCAAATGAGAAAAGAGTTGAAAATATTTACATACATTTTAAAATAGAAAACAGTAGAACCAGACAGAATGGGAATATGAACAGTTTACAGGTAGTCAAGTGGGCTCATGGCAAAAATTTTAGTTCTTAGAAAAAGAAAGAAGTACTGAATATTAGAAGTGCATTTAAATTTTCAAAGTCTAGACAAAAGCACGACAGAGAGAGAGAGAGAGACAGAGAGAGACAGAGATGCTTTGCTCCTTAAGAATTCAAAGACCATGTGTCCTATGTTTTCTGAGAGAGAAAAGGGAAGGCAAAAGGTTGAATAATAGCTTTTGGGGGAACAAGGTAGAGTCCTCCCATCTCTTTAGCAAATTTCCAAGTAGATCAAATCTCCTGTATATTCTAACCAGGTGGCTGACCTAGGTGGTTAATTTAAAGGTAGAAACTGAGATTTTAGTGTTACCAAGGAAACAGGAAGTGGAGTTCACCTAAATCCCTCAGAAACTAAGCTTTGTTCCTTGAATTGAGCCTTTTTAGTTAGTTGGTAAGAGTGATAAAAAATTTCTGATGTTGGTCATGACAGACGCAGTCACTTCTACTCCCTCACTAGAAAAGTGAGGGTGTAGAAACTAAAAAAGTTTTGCAATCACTGCCCAAATATTTTTAGGACAATCTCCAATTTTGTGTAATTTAAATTTACATTCTTATCTAGAAGCAAGATTAATTAAACTGAAGCTAAAATTGATAACTTCCACTCACTTTAGTTTGTTTTCTCAAGTAATGATATGTTTGGAGCCGGGTTTCAGGATGACTGCCAACTATTTATGGGTGTACATTTCTAACAATTTCAGCTATTTTTACTGTTTTACTGATTGACTGATTGATTGATTGCATGTGTCTTCTGTTCTCATGATCACAAGATAGCTGCTGTTCCTGCAGTTACTGTGTCTCCTCCCTGGAATGATAGGTAAAGTACAAAGGAGAAAAATCTGAAAGTGTCAACCAAAATCATCCCAACTATAAAGATTTTGCAATACTCTCCCAAATATGTCCTTATAGTTTTGATTGTTTATTTTATTTATTTATTTATTTAAGAAGGACCAGTACCCAATGAGGCTGTCTACCCCATTTTCTTCTTTCTACTATCTCACTATTTTTTCCATTTTTTGTGAACACTAATGTCTGGAATGGACTTAGCATCTCAGTTAGATCCAAGGGTAAGAATTACTGATGTCACAAAGGAGACACATGCTCTCAGCAAAACTGATTGAATACAGAGGGGTCCATAAGGAAGTGGAAAGGAGGAATTAAAGGTTTCCTCTTAGGAATGTATTCAAAGAACACTTCAGAACTTGACTTCTTAATAATTTCAAGTAAATATTTTGATTTTTGCTTGCTCGGTCATTGTTAAAAATTGTGCTATTAGATGCTCTTTTTTGTAATACAGAAAAAAAAAAAGATTCAGAGAAGCAAATACCTGTGATTTTCTCTTCAAAATCTTTTAGAATCCAGGCAGCAATTAATGTTGCCAGATTAATCACAGAAGGCATTTTGGGGACATTCTTACTTTTCCTGTAGTAGTTATTAGCTACCAGTACCACGCACATAATAGGAGAGCACCCATGCTCAGATTAATGAAATGGTTACCTCGTCCAAGAAAACTGAAGAAAGGTATTCTTTTCTGTGGGTGTTCACTGAATTTGTTCATTAATATTAATTAAAAGTACTTAAGTTAGTAAGTGTGTCAATGTTATGCCCAAACAATGTATTCTAGTACTAAAATTTGTTAAGTTTTTAAAATTAGAAAGAACATTTTAGCAGTTTTCTGCCTGATTATTTGCATTGAATCTTTCTTCTACAGTATATATACAAACACTGAAAATATGCTCTATTGTCCATATTAAATGTTGAAGTAATTGGATTACAGAGATAACTCAGTGGTTAAAAGCCTTTACATCACAAGCAAAATAACCTGAGTTGGGACCCCTAGATCATGCACAGAAATGCCTTGCAGTAAGGATGCAGCCTGCAATTCCAACTCCAAAAGGCAGAGCCTGGGAAACCCCACAAAAAAGCAATAATGAAGTAGAAATATCCAGGGTGATTCCTGATATCACCCTTGGGCCTCCACAGGCACATGTGTACACACACACACACACACACACACACACACACACACACACACACCCAAGTTGAAGGAATCCTATAGCTAAGAAAAAATAAAATATCTATGCTTATGAAATCCATGTCCTTCAAAAGTGGCTGCATTGAATTCCAGTTTGAGACAATACAGAAATGATTTAGCCTCAGGGTCCCTTAAGGAAGAGATGACTGTAAGAATGTAACAGCCTGAGGTGGGGACATGTACTTCTAGATAGTATCTTCTGTTCATGACAGGGACCGTTGTACCTAAGAAGCCCACTTTCAGCACATTGACCCAGCATTTGGCCTATCAACATTTCACCAGGTAAGGGGGGGACGACCTTGAGGGACAATATACTTCCCTGAGAGATTTTGGAGGTTGATACCAAAAAGAAGGAGGAAGGTACTTTCCTTAATGTTTTATCCATTGAGAAGTCAGCCTTTCATTAGCAAGTAGTCAGGAAAGTGCAGGACAGGCATCACCAATGAAACCCAGTGGGCCACACAAGCACAAAGGTGTGAATGTAGGAGGGAAACTGGCTAGGAAGAAGAAAGTATGAAAGAGGATGAGATTGGGTAGTAAGGGCTAAAAATGGCATAACATCATTTTAATCATGTATGAATGTGTCAAAGAATAAGAATAAATTACATCAATTAAGAAAAGTTAACTAAACCAATCCTGTGTTCCAAACATGCAAAACAGAAATGACTTAATTTTACCAATCTAGATTCATCATTGGTGGAGAGTACTTACAAACCATATATGTATCTCAAGATTACTTTCCTGGCTATCTGGTTAAAGAACAGAAACCCCATTTCATTTTAAAGCCAGTTACAGTTACAGAACATAAAGCACTGTAAGAAATAATATTTAGAATTTTGTTTACACAAATTAAAAACAGAACAAATGATTATTGCTTGAGAAATTTCACTTTTAATAATTGATATTGATGAATACTTGTATCTTGATGGTGTGATGCAAGAATGTTTACCTGAAGGGTTTCAGAGGGCTGGCAAGATGGTTCTGTGGGTAAAGGCATCTGTCTTAAAAATCTGGAGACCTTTACTCAGTCCTTATGCCCATATTGTGGAAGGAGAGAAAACAATTCTGGGAAGTTGTTCTCTGATTCCATGCATGTACTGTGACATCCACAGCTATCTCTCCCTCTCTGTCTCTCTGTCTCTCTGTGTGTGTCTCTCCCTCCCCTCCTCCTCCTCCTCCTCCCATCTTGCTCCTCCTCTTCTACTTTGTCAAATAAAGAAATAAGTAAACAAATACAATATTTAACAGGATTTCAGTTAGCTTATCACCATGAATTAGAAGCTTCAAATTTTTATATCTTATTGAATGTTTTTCATTGACAATTTCATGGATATTGTAGACACCATGACATTGCTGACAGTGATCACTGCTATGCTGTGATTTTATTGCCAGTAGAAATTAAACTTGTTTCCACTTGAAGGAAAGATAGTCATTGCTTTAGGGTCAAAGCTTTGACAGTTTGCAAACATGTTTACATTTGGCTTAAAAAAAATGATGTTTGTAGGGGGTCTGGAGTGCCAAAGGGCACACCTACTTTCTAGCTGCTCTTATCAATTGAGCTCCAAGTATAAGTCGCCAAATTAAAATTTAAAGAAAAACAAATATCCTTTTTCAAAAGTACTTTTATCATTCATTATGTCATTGTGGTAGCTTGTCACAGCTATGAATTTAATTGAATCTGGGATCATCTCAGCTGAAAAAGTTTGTGCCTCTACCATTCCACAAGTTCTGAATACCTGATGTAAAGTTGTCACTTAGATACAAGTGGCTTGAGGACTTTTCTTCATGAAGAAGCAAACCATAAAATAGATTGCTCTAAATCTCTCATCAGAAAAATGTAGTCTACTGCAAACATATAGAAAGTCAAACCTGAGATCATGCTGAACAGATGTGCAATGGACAGACATTGGGAAGAGATTTGTAATTTTAGTAAAATACCATCCAGGCTACCAGCCATCTATTTTGCAAGCGAGAATTAGGAACAAATAACTGAGGAGTGGTCCTCCAAAGGTAAGAACTAATAAAGCACATGAATCTCATATAGTACTTGGATGGAGTTTAGAGAGCACAAGGATCCAGGTATTGTTGAGAACAACAAAGCTACAAGCTGGTAATTATCAGGTTTCATGGCTCAATGAAACCCAGAGAAGAGCAAGAGAAGAGAGGGAGTGGAAGGCAGTTTGCAATACAGTGCCACCAGGGTGTCTGTGCAAGTTGGAGATTGCGGTTCCCTAAAAAAGCAATAAATTTTGGATATACAGAACTCAATCTATAGCATGATTTTCCCTATATATATGCAGGTGTATAAAAATGTTAATTCCACAAAGCAAGAACAGTAAGAGATAGACATAAATAATTGATGACAATAATTTAATAATTATAACAACAGGCGGTAATAAAATTCTATTAATGTGGTCTTGAAAAGCATGATTTATGTTTTCAGTTTTAGCATTTCAACATGTAATGGTTCTTTTCTTATGTTGAAAACTTTCATCTTTTGAATTAAACAACAAACATATCTTCTTCTTATATATCTATTCTTCTCTAATAAATTAATTTTTTGTAAATTTATTTTATCTAAAATACATCAGCTTTCATAGAAGTATAAAGCTTATAGCAAAGTGGAATGGGAGTACAGAATGCTTGCATGCATGCCCTCCCCTTTCTACCCTTTTCCATAACCATTTCTCTTAGCAACAGCATAAGCAAAGTGATGTATTTGTTATAATTGATGAACATGAATTATTGAAACATTATTGTTGCCCAAAGACCACAGATTACATTATAGCTGGTTTTCAAATTTTATGGGCTTTTATTGTTGATGTTCATGTTTTTGTGAGTGCATATTAATTGTTCAACCCTACTGCTTTCATTAAGACAATTGCATATATGAATATAGTATATATTAAGCATGTATGGAAGTATATATACATAGAAGCATAATGCGTCTGTGTTCCTACTACCCACACTTAGCATATCCCCTCTAACTGATTTTTTCCTGTACCCTAATAGTTCTTCTGATTTCATGTTTTCTCCCATTAGATCCACATATGAAAGTAAACATGTGATATTTGTCTTTCTGAGTCCAGGGCATTTTGCTCAATGCAATAATCTCCAATTTCAAATATTTTTTGATAAAAATTTCATTCTCAGTGGCTAAGCAATACTCTGTTGTATGTTGTGCCAAAATTATTTATCCATTGATCTGTTGATAGGTATCTAGACTGATATTGGACTTAGCCAGGATAAATGCTAATGTCACTATCCTTGTGATTTGGAGCATCATAAAGGTTACATGAATACAAGCCATGCAATGCTCATGTTCAGTCTGAAAACAAAGACAGCTGGCAGATGAGTGGCCAGCAGGTGGTATGTGTAGAGCAGTCATGCTGGGAAGTTGATTTATCTCCCAGGTAAGGCTGCAGCAGGATATGACATGATCATGTGTCACAGAATGGTGCAGAAGTTAAAGTTGATGAATTATTTTTTCCCCAGAAATCTCCCTTTAATATATTCTGGCCTTGATTGACCACATGTAACTGAAACCATAGAGAGACAGACTGTAGATATGTATTGACTACATTTATTACATATTTGTAATACATATTTTATATATAAACTCATGCTTATATTCACATGTCTATATTACATATATTGATATATCATAGATTTATAAGTGATAAAATCTTGGCATATGATACATACTTATATTTCATATGTTTATATTATACATTATAAAGACTATATTGAATATGAGCCCTACGTAGGAGGTTCCCATAAGAAAAGACTTTTCTTTATTTTAAAAATTCTTCAGGTGTCATAAAACGTGAGTTTGAGTTCATTTTTCTAATGCAGAGGCCTTTCCTGGTGCTTTTTGCTTTTCCACTTCAGTCTTTGCTCTCCTCTCACTACCTTCTTCCTTTCACATAGTTTTTCACCATGTGTTGGAATTTGGGTATTAGGAATGAACACAATTGGAATTCAAAGAGCTTTCAGTTTGGTGATGAAGGCAGAGAAAATTACATGTTCATCCAGGTTGAATTAGGAGGGATAACCTCTTCTCAGTAGGAACTCTAGAAACACCGAGAGAACATAGCCACTCTGCTCCAGATATCAGAGGCTGAGATGATGCTAGATTTACCCTCTGAAGAAGAATTTGGAGGCAGCGAGGCAGACCATAAGGGAGAGTGTCCTCAAGATAAAGGAGGTCTTTTGAATAGAAACAGACAATGCTATGGTATATTCTCTAAAGATACGTATTGACCATCTTGAAGTTCTCACTTAGATGAGTCAGCAGGGTACAGAGCCTCCTCTAATGAGAACATTGCTGCCTGGACAATCTCTTTGCACTGATTTGAATCTACACATCATTCTGTTTGTGAGGCAGAGGCTTAACCCCTGAGCCATCTCTCCAGTTCCAGCTCTTTTTGTTTATGAGGCAAAGTCTTTCACCACTGAGCCATCTCTATAGCCTTCAGAAAATATGATTTTTCAAGGATAGAAAAATGTGTGTCTGGGCATTTCTCTATTGTTCTATGATATATCTGCACATATCAGGAATATAATCAGAAGAGACTCTATTAGGCCTTCAAATTTCTCCAAATGTTGCTTCGAGATGAGAAGATACACCATAGATTTGAAGCCTTTAAGAAAATAGAACAAATTCAGTAGCCAAACTCATATCTTCTCTGACATGGATTGCTTTTGACACCTGTATTAAAATGTGCAGCTCCATCTTCTGTCCAGGATAAACACTAAACTGCTCAACAACATATTAATGCAGAGAAATTCAATAGCAAAGGCTTTAATCGCATTTCTTATCACTCTGGCTGTCATTAGGCATCCTGTAGGACTGGAAAAGAATCCTGTGAAAAGAATTCAGAGTGAAAAGCAAAAGATTACATGAGCAAATCCAAAGTAATAAATGCACACAAAAACAGTTGTTAGGGAGAGTTGATGAGATTCCAGGAATATTTTTTGGAGATTTGAAAGAGCAAGAAATATTTGAACACATTAGGAAAGTGCTTTGACATAACTGAGTATAAAGTTAGTGAATTATGGTGCAACTTCCTTTTTATTTGATAAACATACACCTATTTTCATGTATACTTCCTTGTACTGAACATAGCTGTTAGTCATTTAAAACTAAAACTTAGCAATAGTAATTTAGAATTTGAACTTTTTTGCTTATCATGATGCTCTCAATCTAAGAATTATATGATATAAAAAAGTGCTGCATAATGCTTAAGAATGCATACTTCGGAACCCTGTGGAATGGAATTTGAAATGATCTATCACTCAATGCATAGCGCCTGACAGACAAGTTACATTTTTCCACCAGAGGCTTTATTTTTTTCATCAGTAACAAAGACAGAAATATAAAATATACGCAGTGCATGGTGATTGAATTAAACATGTGGAGCATTTGATGAAGCAGTTGGTAAAGTAAATGATACAAATAAGGTTTAGGATTCATTACTGAGCTGAATTTTAATGTAATTGACCCTAGTTATACAGAGTTTTTCAGCATGGACTTTTATTAAATACTCTAGTTATTTACTTGAGAGACAGGGAAAAGGAGCACAGGAGTTTACAGAGTTTAGAGAACAACTTTTGTACATTAATTCTCTCCTTGTACTATGTGGGCTGTCTGGATTGAACTCTGGTTTCTAGGTCTGCACACAGGTGTTGTACCCACCAAGCCATCTTGCTTGACGTTTATTTCTTGTATATATCTTATTTTGGTACTAATCTGGGGGAGTAAATTAGATATACGATTTTTTTGATCACTGAGATGCCATTTATAAAGACAATATTTAGAGATCTTAATAGAAACCTAGTTGATTGAAAGATGAAATAGGCCTTATTATGTGCTTTTTTAGATCAGTTTGGTGAGTACATGAAATGAATATGCTGTTCCTCATCTTGCTACATTTGTCCACAATAAAATTGCTCAGAGAGCCTCTTATAACATTTCACGTTTGTCATATTTCAATTATTAACCTTTTGAAAATGATTCTAAGAAAATGCCAGTTTCATTTAACCTACTGTGTTTGGCTAGTTAATGTAGTAGGTCACGAGCCAGCAGCAAGGAAGGTAATGAGGCTTCTAATAGAGCTGAAGCTGCATTGAAACCATGGAATACCTGCCCTCTGTAGCGAGAATAAGCAACAGAGAGAAAATCACCACACAAGCTGTCTGTGGAGTCAAACCTATGTACTTTTTCACATGTGATATTGGTTTCTGGGATTTCCTAATTCTCAGAATTCCACTAATACATGTTTGATCTCACTACTTGTGTCTTTTATTTTTTGGTAAGCTTTTTTTTTCCACAAGGGGAATATTTAGCTTGTTTAATTAAAAGATTTACTATTTAACCAGTGCCAAGTATTAAGATATTCTGTTTCCAACAAAGTCACTGTATTGATAGTGAGAGTATCAGAACAGTTATTTTGACATATTTTTGGAAGAGATTAATAGGTATGTAGCTAAGAAGACTGAATTGCCAAGTCTTGTATCCAAATTGACAGTCTATATTTACTCTTTTTATATTGGGAAAACTTTTCAAAGAGATAGAGCTTAAAATATTTTTGTACTTAAAATGATGGCATAAGCTGTGGTTACTTCTCCCATTTCCAATGCACTCAAAAGAAATCCTTCTTCTACTAGAGTATTAGCGATCCCAGGGAGTTCAAACTAGGGAACCTACAGAAGCGGGAGAGTCTGCCAGACTGCAGTCAGAAAAAGGAAATATACTAGCATGGGTATCCTAACTGGTGAAGGGAAGATCCTAAATATAAGCTCTGAAAGACTCCTGACACATGTCTGGTATGTGCTCAACATAAACCATATGAAAGGTAAAAAAGAATCCACAATTCAGCTGATATCTTTTCCTCTGTATATGCCAAGCAGAGCGCAGTTTTTGAAGATGCAGACATTTCCTCTTTTTCCCCTATGTTTCCACTTTCCCTTTTTAAGTATATTTTAATAATACTTCTACTTTATAGTATTTGAAAATTCTTTTCCTTTTTTCTGTTTTGTTTTTTAGACTTGCTTCTTTTATATTTTTGCTTTAACCTTGTTCCCTCCTTTATCCATCTATTTACTCTGTTTGGATTTTTTTCTAAATAGTTTTTAATTTCATGGTACTCTACATTAATTTTATTTCCACTGTCTGTTTTATGAACATTGATGATATGGAATAGCAGTAATGAACTTTACATGTATTTATACAATTTCCATAGTTTGATATGGCTACTGATGCAGCAGTTCATTTTTATCATATCTGAGTGATATTGGAATTGAACTTCCCAAAGTAGGCTGCTTACTGAATGAAAGAAGAAAATATATTTAAAGAGATGTATAAATTACCCCACAGAAACAAAACAAATGTGAAATTGTGAAGTAACTTGACTCCTCAAAATACCATAAATTCGCAACTACTGAACCAAAAAATACTAAAATGAGTAAAATTGTAAGAAAAGATTTCAAAAGTTTACTAGTAAAAGCAATCAATGACCTGGAATACAGACAATCAGATATATGATGTAAAGATAACAACTTAAGATTTAGAGAGCAAATGCAGCAGCATAGATAAGAAAGTCAGAAAAATATAATAGAAAATTAGCCAAAAAGGATGAAAAAAAATCTGTGATCCAGTGAGAAATTCAGAAAGGAAAATATAGGGGGGGGGGTCTGAAAAATAGGAGGAATAGAAAGGAGTACATTCTTTAATGCTATACCTGTTGACATAACTTATCATCTATGTTCCAGAAAATGTTTAGCCACAAATCAATATAGGCATCCCAGATGAGTCTTGGTGGCTGTAAATGCAGGGAGAGTAGGAGAGAGACAGTCAGGGCAAGGAAGGTTTGAAATGACAGGAAGTGGAGACATGAGATTGAATAACAGAGGAAATGATGTAAATAAATTCATTATATTCATATATGAAACTCTAAAACAGTAAATATTTTTTAAATCTTTAATAGCAAGCACAAACTGAACAGCAAGGTCAAACACAATAGAATAACATTAGTTTTTCACTGAGCAACCATAAAAGTCAAGAGCATGGAATATTATAATTAAAGTGCAAGAAGTAAATAAGTGTTAGCCAAAATTGCTGTATCTAGCAATTGATGGAGAAATAAGAACATGCTAAGAAAAGAATAAACTAAGGTAACTAAGGTAACTCACACTAAGGTATCAAGTCAATTTTGACGAAGACACTTGTACTTAGTAATCCTTAACTGAGAGGAGAAAGGACAGTCTCAATAAAGATATCAATGAAAGAGTAATTTCATAATAGAAAGATGAACAAAAATAATGAAAGAATCCATCATGTCTAATACAGTAATCCAGAAATACCCTAATATGAATATAGGAGAAAGAAAATAATAATTCAACAGACTATAGACTCAAAATAACTGTAGCTGTCTGCCTGCAATGGCTGCTGATAAGTAACTATCAAATGGCTTAAGAGAACAAGGAGTTTATTTCCTTACAACAGTCTGGTTACAGTTCTCAGTCCAGCTTGACAGGAGAGCATGCACCAACACCAGGGCCCAGGGAACTGGCCATACCATATTTATGTAATGGCAGAGAGAGATAGACGATCCTTACTTGCCAGACCAGCATATCTGGCCAAGTATACAAAAGGATGCCAACTCTTTCAACCAGCCCTCTGTCTTTCATTCCAGGGCTTAATCCCACCTACCATAGGCTGTTGAGCCTCCTCGAGACCCTGGACAAGGACTGTTGGAACTTCCTGAGCCTGGCAGAGTTTCATGACCTGTTTAAGCTGCCTCACCAGCATAATTCAGCACAGCCTTGTGGCTGATGCAATATAGCCTTAGGTTGCAACAGCAACTGGCCCATAGTAACGCCCCACTAGCCCATAATAATCTCAGGAGACTACAAATCTCGTGAGACTATGCCTTCTACAGTTGGTGCCATTAAACTGCCTACCTGAGAGGGCCAATCAACAAAGACTCAAGCTAGGACTTATGGGATGTCGGGTGGGGTATATAAGGGCTTGACTGTTGGAATAAAGTCGGTTCCTGCTTCTTCAACAGAGCTCCTGGCCTGGTGTGTCTTTCTCAGGTGGTGAGGGGGGTCCAGGCCGGCGACACTCGTCATCCTGCTCAGCCCCAGGTTGTGCCTGGCTGGACCAGCACTCCCTTCCGCACTAGCTGCCGAGAGCCCGGCAGACTGGTGTCCCAAGTGAGGCAATGTGAGGAATTCCCCTCAGATGTTTGCTGACAGGCTAATTGGTCTATGGGTGAGTGTACCCCCATAAGTTATGGGGCAGTCTTTCCTTAAACCTGACCCCATGCTAGACTCACTCAGAGTTTTACTTAAGAGTCGAGGGTCTCGCCCTTACTGATGCTGAAGCTTGGGGCTTTTCAAGCTTGGGGCTGCTTACTTAAGATTGCTCCATGGCTACCTGAGAGCAACCTCTTTGATTGGGAAACATGGGATCGAGTTGAGGGGCTTATCTGGCGAACTCAGGTAGAAGAGGGGGAGATCCCACCCCTGGGAGCTCTCCCCACCATCTCCATCCTTAAAGGGTGTTTTCCCCCAAAACTACCAAAGGAAGGCTGGATCCAGCCCAAAGAGACCGTTAAGAAGTAAACTGCTGACCCCTCTCTGGACCCTTTTGGCAATTCTTCATAGCCTCATTGGGACTCCTCTGGGCATGATCAGTTCCGCATTCCTCCAATAAATCCTTTTTGGCCTCCCTCCACTCCCCCGCCATATCCCCCAGGGAGTGGGTTGATGGAGCTGTTTCCTGTTAACATTAATCCTGGTGGGAACCGCCCTGCTACCTGGTACCCCTGGGAGGCTCATGACTTAAAAGAAGTAAAAAAAGATCATTGCAGAAGATAGCCCTAATTCCCCCTGGACAGAGATTATTCTCCGAGGTCTATCCCACCAGCCCTGTACTGCCCAGGACTGGAAAGACCTTGCCCAAGCCATGCTCCCCGGGCCAATGTATATTAAATGGTGCGCCTTCTACCAAGATGAATGCTGCATCCAAGGAGAGCGAAATCAGGCCACCCAGCCACCTATCCCAATCACTTTTGGGATACTTTCTGGTGACAATGACCAATTCTCAAGCAGGCTACAGCAGCCAGCCATCCCTGATCCCTACAGAGACCAAATTAGGAGACTGGGAATGAATGCATGGAAGAGATTAGAGGAGGGCCCCACTGAGCCCCCTATCACAGGCATGACACAAAAGACCAATGAAGATTTGGCCACTTTCATAGAGAGGATGGAAAAGAGTCTCGCCAGAAAACTTCCCCCTGGCCCTCTACAGGAACAGTTTGCTAGAATCCTAGTGTGGGAGGGGATGAACTATGATCATAAAATAGCCTGCGCTGGACTAAAAGATCACTCTATGTCCAGATGGATCATAGCCAGCAAAGATGTGGGATCCACTTCCCACCAAGCAAGAACCATGGCCTCTGCCATGCAGGCAACTCAACGTGAGGAAGTGTCTGCCCTGGTCTGCGCCTTACAACAACTAATGGGAAACAAAGAAAGGACATGTTTTGGGTGTGGAAAAGAAGGCCATTTTAAGAGGGAATGCCCTTATAGAGCTGGAGGGGTATACCCTACCCTGGGTCCCGCCAATCTACTCTATACACCTGCCTAAAATATAAAAAGGGCTTCTACTGGGCCAAGGACTGCAGATCTAAATTTAACATCTAGGGCAAGCCTTTAAACTCCCTCAGGGACATTCCCCAGCCCCGTGAAATAAGGGGAAAAAAGACTGTCAATGCCCATTGGACCGTGCCACTGATCCCGGGATTTAGACCTAAAATGAGACTCACTGTGGGAGGTAAAGATTTCAGATTTCTTATCAACACCGGGGCTGATCACACAGTTATTAGAAAAGAAGAAGTGCCTTCGTCTTGGAAGCTGGTCCCAGGCCCTCCTTTACTTGGTGTTGGAGGACAATCCACCTCTTGGGAAACCGCCGACTACCAACACTGGGCTGACCCAGATAGTGGGACCAGGGAGGTGCGCCCCCTGGTGGTTCCTGGGCTTACTGCAAACCTCCTAGGCCAGGATATCCTTGGCGAGGCAGAAACCTATATCACCACTGACCACAAGGCCTTATATGAGGATGAACAACAGTTTGAGGCTGGGAGAATCAGCCATCTCAACTATAGAGAACATAGATGCCTCCCGACTTACCCTCAATCTTAGAGGCCACTTCTTGTCCGCTGGTGCCAAAGATTTGATGGCTGCCAGGAAGCCCCATCTGGGTTGAGCAGTGGCCCATACCTACCTTTAAGTTACAACAACCTCATATTCTAGTTCAATCTTTCCTACCATTGATACTTTCTTCTATGCCTGCTGGACATCAGCCCATACAGGAGAAAAATCCAAACATGCCATTAGCCATATACTTCAATGCTTTGCCACACTTGGTCTTCCAGATCAAATTCCATCTGGGCGTGCTGGAAAGACCCATTGACAGGAGCCTGGAGAGGGCCTGACCCCCTTATATCAGTAGGACGAGGATTTGGCTGTCTTTCCCCAAAGTGAAAAACACCCCATCTGGATCCCCTCCAGGGACCTAAAGTACCCCCCACAGGATAATAAACGCAGCTCCAGGTAGTCTTGTACCCCTAAGGATTGCCCCTTTGCTCTCTCCCCAGAACCAGAAGATGACATCACTGTGCTTGACCATCCTGGTGCTGACAGCCCTCGTCTGGCCCTGTGATGGAGGATTTGGAGATTTGTAGGCGTCAACTTCCAGAATGGCCTTCTCCCTTATATCCTCCCCCTCTTGGGCCGTCTCCTTGTCCTTTTTCTTGCTCATTAGGCCTTGCATCATTAATAGGGCCACATCCAGCAAAGAATAGAGGCTATTAAACTTCATCAGGTCAAGATTCATTACTCGCCACTCAGGATACCAACTGGGGCTATGGCCACCACTCATCTACCTCCCCTGCCCTCCATGCTGACCAATGACGGGTAAGATCCCTAAAGCTAGGGACAACCTCAGACAGGCCATGGAGAGGCTCACCTGGACCTCAAAGTGCAATACCCAGAGATGGGTTCGATCTCCAAAGGGAGATGACCTAAGACAGGGGTCACACGTTTGGTCCCGAGGCTTACTCACAAAAACAAAAGGGGGAGATGTTAGGCCTCAGTCAAGACCCTGGACAAGGCCTGTTGGAACTTCCTGAGCCTGGCTAGAGTTTCATGACCTGTTTAAGCTGCCTCACCAGCATGATTCAGCACAGCCTTGTGGCTGATGCAATATAGCCTTAGGTTGCAACAGCAACTGGCCCATAGTAACGCCCCACTAGCCCATAATAATCTCATGAGACTACAAATCTCATGAGACTATGCCTTTTACAGTTGGTGCCATTAAACTGCCTACCTGAGAGGGCCAATCAGCAAAGACTCATGCTAGGACTTATGGGATGTCGGGTGGGGTATATAAGAGCTTGACTGTTGGAATAAAGTTGGTTCCTGCTTCAACAGAGCTCCTGGCCTGATGTGTCTTTCCCAGGTGGTGAGGGGGGTCCGGGCCAGCGACACTTGTCATCCTGCTCAGCCCCAGGTTGTGCCTGGCTGGACCAGCACTCCCTTCCACATAGCTGCTGAGAGCCCTCTGTCTTTTATTCCAGGGCTTAATCCCACCCACCACAGGCTGAGTCCTCCCCATCAGCTAGACAATCTCCCACAGGCTTGCTCGGGGCCCAACTCAACCATTAATTCTCCACAAATGTGCCCAGAGCTCAAACCCTCAACCATCAAGGTGACACCTGTGCCTAACTATGACACTAACAATTAAATTACTAGAATTAGAAAATCTCGATGTAAGTAGTCTTAATTTTCCAATAAAAATATTCAGTCTAGCTAATACAAACTAAATGCAGCTTTCACTTATATTGAAGAAATACACATCACTGACCAAGGCACTTGCAGACCTACCTAGTGTAAGAAGACAACTGTTGCTGTATCCCCCACCGGGCCAGCAATGGGGGGAGGTGAAACAGCGGGGTCTCAAGTAAAGGTGAATGGGTGAGCCAACGATGGGGCCACCACCAGACCCCGGGAATCAGGTGAGAAGCAGCAGTGGACAAGATGCCACAGATTCAGAGTCATTAAGGGCATTTGGGTTTATATAGGGTCAGGGTCTAATCAGGTGTTGCCATCCTTCCTGGGGGGGGACAGCCACCAGTCATTTAACTGTTTACTAGGTGTCCATTGCAGGTGTAGGTTAGACAGCCGCTTCCCATTAGTTGTTCATCCCTCTGCCTGCATGGTCCTCTATTGGGACCCTCCAGGGCATGTCTGTATGCCCAGGCTTGTCCTGAATTCGGGAGCCTTCCTGAATTGGTAGTGCCACAGACAACAGTGAATTTACAACCCTAAAATAAATATGGAAACACAAAGGACCCAAAATAGCTGTAATAGTTATTCTTTTTTTTTTTTTAACATTTTTTATTATTATTTCCGCTCATACAAGCTTAGTAGGTACACCGGTTCCCTCCCTCCCTCCTCCTCCCCCCAAACCCCCTGCTCCCCTTCCCCTCACTCCTCCCTCCCCATTCTCCAGTGCCTCCCCCCCAAACCCAGAGAATTCTTTAATGTGCATACCAGACTCTCCTCTGGGCCCTCCTCTCCGACTTACAAGGTGTAATAGTTATTCTTAACAGTTTCTGTGAGAGAGCATTCACAGTCAAGCAATTTAAGAGAGAAAGGGAGATTTATTCAGTTTACGGTTCCAAAGGGAAGAAACAGTTTTTCATTGTGGAGGTAACATGACTGGGGGCTAAAGTTGGAGACAGGCTAACTCACTGCAAACATCCTGGAGGCTCAGAGCTGCTCAGTTTAACAGGCCAGTGGGTGATAGCTGAAGAGAGTTTTCTAGCACAGCTTCAGAGAGTCACTCTTCCAAGTCTTCTATGATTCCTTTTATCTGGTCTGCTACTGGGAGGTTCCAATGAGATCTAGAGCTGGTATTTGTATTATAAATGTGTTGATCTGCATAATCTCTTCAGGTAGTCTGACACATTTATTTTCATAAAACAAATTCCAATTTTCAGTTCTTGAGTTTCTTCCCTGTGCTATTGACATTTTTGTTTTTACTGCATTCCCATGACAAGTTCAATGGTATAGATTTTATGCAAACATCTTTGACCCTTGGATTTGATATTTTAAGAATAAGGATTTAATTTCATTGGAGCACATGGGTATCCAATTTTTACCAACACTGTTAAAGAGTACATATTTTTCTATACTTGTTTTTGACACTTTGTTAAAAAATTCAGTGACTATAGCTGGGAGGATTTGTTCATGGATCCTGTAATATATTTCATTGCTCTACATGCCTGTTCTTGAGCCAATACCATGCTGTCTTTTTACTATTACTCTAGAATAATCTGATCACATACTACAGTACCTTCAGCATTATTCTTTATATTTAGGATTGCTTTAACTATTGTGATAGTTAATCCTAGGTGTCAACTTGACTACACTTGGCATTAACCAAGATCAGCTGGCTGCCTACTTGAAGAGATTATCCAGATCAATACATTTATAATACAATACCAGGCCCAGGTCTGATTGGAACCTCCCAGTAGCAGACCAGATAAAAGGAACCATAGAACAGAATTATACCAAAGGGACATTACCAAGTTTCCTTCTAATTATTTATTTTTATACTTATAGATTAGTACTGATCTCAAACCTGGTCAGAGAAGTACCATTCTGTAGTGGGACGTGATTAATGCAGAGACATACCTGATGGAAGTTTTGAGAATAACTGACTGTTGAATCTTTGGACCTAAATGAAACATCTATTACAATTCTCACTTTTGCATACCCAGGGAACATCATGGAAGAAGGGGCAGAAAGAATCTAAGAGATGAGGGGTGAAGTGGAGTGCGATGAATTGCTATTTTTTTGGACATTATTGTACTTAGGAGCCTAAGCAACTCTGGTTACTTGCATGAGATAGATCCCTCTAAGATCAAGCCATGCAACCTTCCAGTAGAGATGGGGAATGTACTCTTGATCCACATTCCTAGCTTAGAAGCTATTGACAATTGATAGCTGATGAGGGAGAATCATTTTTCTCAATGCATGTAGCCACTTTTAGGTTGCCTATGGTCCTGGAAATGATTCCATACATATGCATATCCAGGAAGCACTAATTTGACTTAGTGAATTTGATGTAATTAAAACAAAGACATGATATTGGGAGGGGGACATGCTGGAATGTTTAGGGGTGGGGATGTCCAAGACATATACATGAACAATATTGTTAAAGAATAAGAATATTATTGAAAATTAAATGCATATCAACAAATTGATGCAAATGCATTTTGGATATTAGATACTGATGCTTACATAATAAATAAAATGACTTTGACGTAGCAGTGGTTTATTATCCATTATAAATTGATATCAAGAATCTACCAAGAGCTGAATAAACAAGAAATAAAGAAAATAAAAGATAAAATGATGGATGGATGGCTCTAGAATTAGTTAAAGACTGGACAGCACAGTTTATGAAATAAAGAGATGAACTGCCAGAATTTTTCTGATTTGGAAAGATAAATGAGATTCTTTGGCAAAGACATTTATTAACTTCTGGGTTCTTTATTATTTAAGTCAGCCTTATTTTACTTCATAGAGAATAATGTTATTTAAAAATTATTTATACAATATGTCAACATAAGATAATGACCTCTGTAGATTTTTTTTTAATACAGAGTCTCCTGTATCTCATACTGGCCACAGACTCACTAAGCAGTTGAAGATAAGCTTTAGTTTTGGTTGTCCTGCCTTAAATTCACAACTTCTGGGAATATTCCTGTTTTATACACATGGAAATCAAACCCATGACTTTCTGCTAGCACCAACTGAGTTGCATTCCCAATATATTCTTATCAATTTTTATTGTATATGTTACCATAGCTAATGAATTTTATTAAGTATAAAAATTTGTTTGGTATAAAAAGCACAATACTATCATACTGGATTTCATTAATTCTAAAATGTAGAATTCTTCTCATTTTAATATTCCCAAAAATCAGGGTATATTTTACAATAGCAGACAATTACATGTCACTTAAAAATATCAAATAATACACTTATTCTGCATATATACTTGTTATTTAAAAGTCTTTAAAATTATGAGTGATTTGAGATGGAAAGAAATACATTGTGTCTTCAGTTATTGTGAAGGCATAGTTGCAGAGACATTGTGATTCCACTGTGAGAATAGAGATGTCTCCATTTATCTTTGGAATTATAGTATTTCTTTCTTTGCTTCTTTGTTTTGTTTTTGTTTCTTTCTTTCAGCAACTTGGAAGGAAAATATTTGTTATTTTATGTCAACTGTTTTTAATGACTTTCATCAACTATTTATGTAACATACATGTGCACACATTTCCAGAGTATTTTCAGGTCACATACACATACTTGTGTGTTCATTTTGGTAACCAATGTACATTACTCATACACTCAGTGCATATAGATTACTTGGTACATCAAAGGTGGTACATCAAATCCCTCATAATAAGAAAATGTTTTCACATGAGTACTAGCTTGATACTATCATTTAACGTTTGAATGCTCAAAAATTTTCTTGTTATTTACCTATCTTCAAGGCAAAGGCATTTATTCCTAAGTGTTGAGAATATTAACTGTTGATTTTTCTCAGCTTTGTTCGTCACTTGCAAATGTTCTAAGCCTCTTTTAATTGTTTTCCCCCAAGGTTTTGACCATCCTTAAGGGGTTGAACATAACCAGTGGCCTTTGCAGAAGTACAACGTTCCCCTTGTCTCAATTTTTCATCAGAGGACCTTGCAATTCCCAAGTTTTCTTCAGAATGCAGGTGAACACTTTGTTGCTGTCATTTTGTGAATCAATCATGGATGAATCCTGCCAAACTTAGTCTGTCTCAGCTTGAGTTTCTGAAAAGCATTCTCTCATCAGCCTTCTGTATATAACTCCTTCTTGAGAGTCACTTTCCAAGAAGTAGGATCTGACACACTGGGTTATATTCCAGTTTTAGTGTATAAAGAACACGATTCATGAGCCAAATGATAATTCATCCACAATAATTTTAACATGGTTTATTGATGGTTTATTGATGACACAATACCTTATGGTAAGAGGATCAGAAAGTGGTCATAGAAGAGGAAACTAATACCATGGAATTAAAGCAAAATCATCAGGATAAATAATGGCATGCACTATAGAAACTACTTTGTTGCTTATTTTCTCCCAAGGGATAAAGCAGATTATGTGTCCTGTGGTGACTCAATATTCCTTTCACTGTTCAGCTCCCCTATATTCAGAGCATCTCTAAAATTTGTATTCCAGGGACAGCTGAGTAAGAAAGGAACTTGGAGAGAATAAGCAAAAACTCTCATCTAAAAATCATGTAGTTTGCTTTATTTTATACAGGCTGAGAGCCATAATGAAGAAATATTGGAGGAAAAGTAAGAAATTGATTTTATTTGTTTGACAAAAGTATATTTTAGTTTTTATTCCAGCAGTTTTTGAAACCATACATACCTAATCAGCAGTTAATTTAATGCATATTTATCTAGCTTTGCTTAATCATAATGAAATGAATGCATGCAAACCAACTGCAGAGAATTGAGGCTCAGAGTGTTTACATCATGAACCAGTGTCATTGGGGTAGACAACATATAATTTTGAAAATGTTGGGAAAAAATGCTAAAATGTAATGTGTGCCTTCCTACTTTAGACATAAGCTAAGATGTGTTCTAAAGTTTTTTGAATAGACACAAACTAAGAATTTCACTGAATTTTCTAGAAAACTGTGTTTGAAATTGTGTAAAATTAAAGATGTTATTTTAAAGTTTGACAAAATAGCTGTCCATTTGGAATTATTAGATGATATTAATAGAATATTGAAAATAAAACATAGTTAAGAAGACTATAACTAGAAGTATAGCTAGAAACTTCCTGCCTGCTGGATGAATAACTTTCACGATATGAGCTCACTGGAGGAGACAAGCTGTGAGCATTCTTTCCCATCTAAGAATCCTGTAACTTACATGAAGAACCAGTCTAACAAGACGCTCTTTTTGTTGCAACAGTTTCATATATGATGTGTGGTCTACTAGATGCTTTCCAGTTCAAATTAAGTATCACTCAGGAAGAAACTCATGTCTGGTACTATAAACCTGTCTGTAGAAGTTACTCTATACAGTTGCCAATAAATCCATGATAAATCCAAATAGCTTAAGGAACAAAGGCTTTTATTCTCTCTTACAATAGTCTAATTGCAGTTTTGTCCAGCTTGGCAGGAGAGCCCACACCTACATCAATGGAAAAGGGAAATGGCCACACTGTATCCACATAACAGCTGAGAGAGGTTCAATCCTTACTTGCCAAACCAGCATGTCTGGACAAGTATGCAAAAGGATGCCAGCTTCCTCACCTGCCTAAGGACTAGTCTCACCAGTCATGGGCTGGGCCTTCTCCATCAACTAGACAGTCTCCTGTAGATTTACTCTGGGCTTAATTCAACTACTAATTTCTGCAATTGTACCCAGAACTTGAACCTTCAATGATAAAGTTGACATTTGTATCTAACTATGACACTGACTAAGAAACTGTGGATGAAAAGTCATAGGCCCTAAGGAAGAATCCACTACTGTTGATCTGCTAGGTGGACATTGTAGAAAACTTCCTCCAATACTTAAGTTTAAATCCATGGATTAGTGCAACTCTAACCTTTACTAAATAAACATTTTTATTAATGGACAGTGGTTAACACAGAGAATCAGAAATAGTCAAAGTACAAAGAATAGGTGATTGTGGAATGCTCAACTCTAAACGGGATCTAAATCTAACTCACTCCTCCAGGGAGGGACAAAGAAACACCATAGCAGAGGGGATGGAAAGAATGCAAGAGCCAGAGGATGCTGAGGAGTATCATTAAATGACGCCTTCTGACATGTTAAGGGCACTATATCCATAAACTCACTGCAGCTGTGTTTACCTGAACAATATATACTTGAGACTGAACTCATGAAATATGGATGGAGGAAGCACTATATGGCCTTACCCCTCCCTAAGTAAATACCGATGGTTAATGCTGGCTGGGGCAAGAGGACCCATTTGCTTCAGTGGGTATAGAAGAACCAGGTGCATACTAATGCAGGTAACCCATAGGGAAATCAGACATATGCACTGAGGCACACGCACACACACACACACACACACACACACACACACACACACACACACGCAGAAAAAGAGAGAGAAGAATAAAGAGAGAATAAATAAACTTCAATATATGTTCATTATATGTTTGGATTTTACTATGGTTAGTTAATGTTATATTCCTTTTAATTTTGCTTGAGTGATTTCAGTATACCAAGTACAGCAGTAAAAACTAAAAGTAGTTATAGCAATTGTTACTATCTCTAAAGTGCCTTCTTAAAGTTGCTCACACCTTATCTCTCTACCTTATGTTGTACCTTCTACTACTACTTCTATATTCATAATGCTATTGCTTTTATGTACAAGGATGACTACTTCACTAGATAGCTAACTACAGAACTAATAGACACCAACTAGTAGATGAGGTTTATGTGGTGGAAGTGGGTAAAGGAATGTTTCATTCTATTATTGTTTTATGTATGTATCCCAATTATATAGACAACTAATATATGTTAAATAAATATAAAATATATTTTAAACAATAAATAAATGCCCCCAAATTATCTTCTCATACAACAACAGCAATTAATAGATAAAGCAGCATCTGGAAAAAAAAAAGATTCACATACACAAGGCACATGAGAAATAGCTTTTTAATGGATAGTAGATTAATTGATGAATAATTAAAAGAGCTAGGCACTGATAAAATTATAAGTAGTCATTTCATTAGAATTATGACATTTCAAATAAGCAAGGTACAGAAGAATTATTTAGTAAATATTGATAAGATCATCCATTATTTACCTGGAGAAAATACAGCCTGTGTAGTGTTAGAAACAACTAATTTCATTTTGGATATTTTATAAATATTTTATTTCTACAAAATGAATAAAATCATAGCCTGCTGAAAGATTCCAAGGAAAGCATTTGTTCAGCTTTGCCACTTCATATTAGAAGAAAGCAGTTTAGATGGGTAAATTTTTGTCAAAGGTTGAGGAATTAATTTAGTAGAAAGCATAATCTAGGTTCCAATACAGTGCTTGCTCTTTGTGTTTTGCATTTCCTAGGAGAGGTTAATGTGCACAGGAGTGGTGTGAGGTTCTAGTTTAAGTCTTTTTATATTCTTATTTAGAGAGACCAAAGGGAAAACGGAATTAAAAGCTATTTAAATTTGCAATCCTGAAGGCAGGGCTGTTTCCTATTTTGAGAACTCTAACAGCAATAGTTCTGCAATTTTTATTACAATGAATAAATCCTAGGGTTTAATAATGTGCTCTGTCTCCCAAATGTCTATACTCAATCACCTTGGTTATAACTTGAACTTTTCCCCCATAGTCATCTTAGAAAAGTTCAAGACAAATTCTTCAGAGACGATTTTTTTTATTTAACTATTTTCAAGGGAATTCATAGGTGGCAAAAGAGTATATGCTTCCAGTAACATTGAATTATTTTGACTTTCCATTCTTTCCTCCAAATGTTTTATGAATAAGAAATGACATTGCCAAAGGAACAAACCATATTCAAGTATTATATTTTTATCAGAAACTTTTTATCTTTGTTTGGTCGATAAATGGCACAAGTCTGAAACACTTCTTTCAGTGGTGAGGAGTGCAGATTTCTTTGCTGCTCAATTCCATTTTCTTTCCCCGAGGGAGAGCTCACATCCCAAGTACTATGAGTTTCAGGATATCGATGGTTCAGATCCATCTATTTCCTGCCCCCTGCCCACTGACCAGGCAGTGATGGAACCTTGACATTTTCCATAGGAAGGGCAGGCTATATATTGACTGACTAGTGCTGGAATATGATTCATTAGCTCCTGGTTCCATTGCATTGCAACATGTGCTCACCAAAGATTAGATTCACAGTGGAATTCAGTGAACCACTTGTCTCTCCCAAGGTTCTGTGTGTCCTTCTTCCCCTGTGTGTTTTATTCAAATAACTCCCTCAAAAAATCCTTTGTAGAAGAATCCTCATATCCAGCCTTACTATTAGGAGAGCACATCTTGGTTCACACACTAACCTTCCACCAAGGTTCCACTATTACTTTGAACACTATGCAAAGATAAGATAAAAGGAAACCTGTTATTTGAAGGTTTGTTGTTCCCCCATTAATAGCATGTTATCCCATCAATCTTAGTTCATTTAACCCATTAAATATCTTCCTTTTCCCTTTAACATGTGAGACAGCAATAAAAAAGATACTTATTTCATGTACTCTTTTTATCCCTTCATTTTATTTAGCTTGTGATGTTTTTGGTTTTTGGTAATCGGTTTCTTATACAGCAAACAAGACTACATGGCTCACTTCTCTTGACAGTGCGCACAGAAGCAAGCAGTGGGTCTCTGCTTGCTACTGGGACAGGAATTCCAAGTAATGAAGATCCATGAAATGAAACACAGCAGTCAGTCATTCCTTCTTTTGTAAATCTCGTATTTAGCATCTGCTATGTGCAAAGTATTGTGTTAGGGCTGGAAATACAATGCATCCAGGGCTAACAGGAGAAATCTTTGTCTTCAAAAAACTTAATCTCTACCAGCTAGCAACCTCCATTCATCTAGCAAATTCTCTCTATTTATCAAAAAACCTCTATTCATAAAAAGTAAATAAAATAACTTATTCCCTGTATAATTGAGTAAAACTGTGTCTCTCGGTTACCACAGATGAGGTTAGCAATAAACTGTCTTTTCATATGGTCTCACAAGTTCCAGAAAGCAGTATTATAGCTAACCATGTGGTATAAATGGCCATATATATGCTCATGTTGGTAAGGCTGAAGAAATATTAAGTGACACTCTTGAGAATCTGAACATCTGCAAGCTTCCCTGAGATATCTCTACTCAACTGTCTTTGACAAATGTGTTCCCACAGTACTCTCTTATCTTCACAGTAATTCATGTGGGTGCGGCTCTTTGACATTTGCAAATTTTTTTCATTTAATTTCATCTGACTAGTTTGCACATTTGTTTTTAGCTACTAATAGCTATGCATGTTTATTCTAGTGGCATTTCCAATTAGGATGGTTAGATAGGTAAATTTATCACAATCATTTAGGAGAAGGTGTGTGTGTTGGGGGGAGGAACCCCTTAAATGATTTTTGAAAATTAACAGATCAAAAATAAGTTGGATTTTGAACACTGTCCATATCCAGTTCCATACCCTAGGATCATTTTAAATTAACAAACCTTTCTTAAATTAACAAACCTTTCTTACATCTGTCACAATCCCTCCCATAGCTTCAGATCCTTACACACAAAAAAGAGAACTGTTTTATACTTAAAGATCCATATTTAACCATTAGTTTTACATAACCGGACGTGACATGCATGTTTCCATCCTTTCAGAAGGAAGAGCTTAATGAAACAGGGTATTTTTTTTTTTTTTTTTTGCTAAACAAAAATAAAAAGAGGATGTCCTGGTTTTCATAGCTTAATTTGGAAAGTTTTACTTTTTCAGTAATTGTAATATATAAATTAGATTGAGAAACAACAATCAGTAAGCAGCATATATTACTTAACATTCTCATTGTTGTGGCAAAAAGCCACAAATGGTAACTTAAATGAGGAAGGATATAGTAGGCTCATAGTTTGAGGGTGCAGTAGTAATAATGCAGAAGGGACATGAGAAATGTGAGGCAGCTGATTACATTGCTTCTGAAGTTAGGCAGCAGAGAGAGGCACATCAGTCCTTCACTCTCATCTTTATATTCAGTCTGGAACCACTGTCAGTGAAGTGATGCCAACTATATATTCAGGATGGGTCTTCCCTTCTCTGAAGCAACCTCAAAGGCAGTCCCAGTGGTTTGAATTCTGGGTGATCATACATGCCATCAAGCTAGCAATCAAGATTAACCATCATTTAGGATAATTTCAAAAACAAAGATTACTTCAAACAGAATACTTAGCATTCTTTTCTGTCATCTGTTTTCATTGGTAATGATGCCCATATATCTGTTTTGCCACAACTCAACTATTAAATACTAATTGCGTTGAAAAGGTATAAGAAGAGAGAAGTTATTCCATTAAACTCTGCATGTAGCAGTACCTTGAATGGGATTTTTTTATCTTTTTATTTTCCTGATAGTTATAAAAGCTTTGCTCTTCTAGTTTATATTCTAGAGGAAACTAAAAACATCATATTGGCAAAAAAATGTTTAAAGGTGTCATAATTTTCACCTGTTGCAAAAGAAGATGTTTTTCTCACATATAAGATGTTTAAAGTTACTGATACTTTATTTTTCCCCCTCTGTGATAACTGAAGTAATTCAGGTATTTTCTACAAGGCTGCCACAGAATTTTGTTGTTCTCTGTAATGACAATACTTTCTCTGAATAAATTGCAAAGAAGGTGCAGGGAGAATTGAGCAAAGGAACTCTTTTCAATAGCCTACATTGGACAAAGTTCTGATGACAAATGTGAAGCAACAAATCTTCTTATTTACCATGTTTGCATATATGTGTAATGTATGCATGCATGTTTGGGAGTGTACTTTTTGCCCAACTGTGCCATGTATGTGGAGGCAAGAGGTCAACTTCATGTCTCTTCCTGTATTTCTCCCCACCTTATTTTGGGGGAAAGGCTCTAATATTGATTGTGGAACTTGTTAGTTTAGCTGGCCATGGAGCCCTTGTGGGGCACCTGTACAAGGACTGCAAATGTGTCCTGGCCACACCCTCATGTTTGCACAGCGAACACTTCACTCACTGAGTCACATCCCCGACCCAAGAAGCCTTCTTTACATATCCTGATGCCAGCATCCACTTGTGTCCCTGCACTCCTCAATTTTTGCATAGTTTCATAATCTAATACTAACATGACTATTCAGACTTAGCCCTTACACAGCCTGTCACAATTTTGCATTTTTGCTTCTTCAATTTTTTTAGGTAAGATACCTTTATGTGCACTTCAAAGTCTATATATGTATATATTTTGAAATTTTAACATAATTAGCTTGGCAATGAGAAAAATGAGAACATTCCTATTTTTAAAAGAATGTAGAAAAGATCAGTAGAAAAATTGATGGAGAAGACTATCTCATTATTATAGTCCCACCAAAATCTTCTTTTCCCTTAAGATTTAGTGACAAAGAAGATAGGAGGAATGCAATGCTGGTGATCAGTTATACAGGCAATGGGATAATAAACAAGTTGCATGTAGGCCAGAAAGATGCCATGGCTGAAGGAAACAGAGAGGAGCTGGTGTTTGCTGAGTCATGAAGCTGTACTTAAGCAGTGGCTAGATCATTCCAACCCAGTCTGTTTCTTGCTACTTATGTTCAGAAACAGTTTGGAAACACTGCTCATCTCTCCACCTAGTGGCACATAACAGAAAGCACCCTGACTTGTGAGGTGCTCGGTGTGGGGCCTAACCTACGAGCTGCAGAAGTCCCCTGAGATGCTGTGGAGCCAGAAGAAGTGCCTCCAAAAATAACAGGGAGAAAAGATGTCCTTTCACCCTGAAAGTCCAGTAAGAATTCCTGCATTACCTCAGTTTTCACAGTGATGACAATGTAACCTGGGAAACTTACCTAAGAGGTGGGGGTCAGATAACCTGTGTCAATATACAGAAAGGAATCCCCATCTGTATCTAGTGCTAGCACTGTAGAAGCAAAGCTTTGATTTGAAGAAAGCTCTTAAAGAGGAAGGAAACAAGTAGGCAAAGGAGTAGAGGAAATGTAACGAAGATAGGGTGATGACTGGATGCTTGTTTCTCTGATTCCCCAGGGAAGTGCTGACACATAGGAACTCCCACAACAAGGTACAGAACCCGGCCCGCGCAGGAGTTTCCTGTTTTACTGAGAGGAGTTTCCAGGGAATAAGGACACTGTGAGTCATCACACTACACAAATAGAATTAAAGCGTTATGTAGAAGAAGCTGCACAGGACACTTCCAAGCATCCAGAATAGAACAGTGAGCAAGGAGAGAAATAACTGGTACTTCCAGGGTTGGAATTAAAGGAGAAAAAAAGCAAGGAAGATTTGGAATAGCTAAAGTATAAGGTGAAAGAGGTAATATTAAATTAGTGGGAGTGAAATGTATTAGAAAGGGAAAACACATTAGAAATATTGGAAGTTATTACAGTAAAATAGGGCATAACAACTCCTTTAAAATGGAGTTGTAAAAGATGGTTTAGAGATCATTCCATATTTCTGGAACATTTGGGAGATAATTATACTATCTTTAGCAGAAATTAGGAACCAGGTGAAAAACCTGGTTGAGTAGAAAAGTCAGTTCAATTACTTTGACTAGAAATTTCAAGCAGACACATTTACTATTATCAGAACAGATGCATGATATTTGTGTTTTGCAATTTTATCATATAAGAAACATAATATTAAAAATCCACTAGCTAAATAATCATATAGGCTTAGTATTTGTGAATATGGATAAAATTTTAGAAAGTATATGAACATGAAAGATAAAAAGCTAATGCCCAACCCTAAGGAATGTCTAAATACAAAAGTTTACTGCATTAGCATGTGATTGATTGCTGCACAGATAAGTCAGTGAGAACACCACTGAAGAACTGGATCCTTTCCTCCAGGCAGCATTAACCATTAATATTCACTTGGTGGGGTCACATAAGTCCTTCCCCATCCATGATGTAATAATAATTGGCCGGATCTTGTCAAAGTATGCAGATAAACACAGTTGCAGTGCCTGGATGGTTATGGTGGCCTTATAATATCAGAAGAAACTGAAAGTATTTCTCTCCACCGCTTTGCTCATATACTCTTTCTGTCCCCTCTTTCACAATTCTTCCTGAACTTTAGTGGGAACCAAGTGCCTACTTGTTTCACCATAGTTTAGATATCTTAACTCAGTGGGAAGCACGTGCGCACGCGCCCACGCGCCCACGCACACACACAAGCACGCATGCACGCATGCATGCACAGGGGGGTGAGGAGGGAATGGGAGGGATAGAGAGAGGGAGAGAAGATATATACACTGTAAAAGTCAAGATTTTTAAGATTCTTAGTGCAAGAAGGAAAGGGGAGAGGCAGAGTAATAAAGGGAGAAAATGTCAAAAATTTATTTCCTACATAGCAAAACTGACAAAATCAGTAAGAATTTAAATAAAGACAAAAAATTTTAAATGAGTCAAATAATGTACTATTCATCATAGTTGAACCATATATATAGTTAAAACTGTAGAAACAGTAATTAAGATAAAACTCTGCAAGAAAAAAATTTAAAACTTAGAAATATAAGTCTCACTTTAAAAACACATTTAGTTAAAGTGAGGTAAAAGTAGAATCACTTGAATTTTAGATCACTCTTTAAACTGTTCAGTTATGGTATAAATCCTTTCTCTTGTCTGGCAAAAAATTAATTGATACAGAAAATTTAATCCCAATTATTGAAATAATCAAATATTCTTTTGCATGACGTTGTTTAAGATAAGGTCTCAAGAATAATTTTGCTGATAATCCCATTTCTTTCAAAATTAATACATTCATTTTAACGTGGTTTCTTTAGCAAAGAGAAGTTTTCTGTCAGAAAATTGACTTCAAAGCTTTCTTCTAATTAACAAAATATGTAATTATCACCATAGACATCAGCATTTATGTGACTTATTATAAGCAAACTTTCAAAATTTACATACATGATGTATTTGCTGTCTATATGACATATATATATTTTATGGATTAAAGGAACACAAATTTATTGTTTTTATAGGTGAATTTGTAGGTCAACGTCTGACAGATTTTAAAGAGCTGATATTACCAATCTTGGTTCTCTTGGCACTTCCAGGAAAATCCACTGGTTAGCTTCCTCCAGCTTGCAGAGACTTCAGGCTTTCCATAGTATTATCAAGCAGAAGCATTGCATTTTTCTAAAGCCTCTTTTCTGTAGTCAGTCTCTCTGTGCCATGACTTAGCAAGGCTCTCTCTTTAGTGTTCAGGAGAGGAGTGAGGTATTTAGTTCAGTGATAGTGTGCTTGTTTAGCAAGGGTAACACTGATTTAGGTATAAGGTTGATGGAAGGAAGGAAGGAAGGAAGGAAGGAAGGAAGGAAGGAAGGAAGGAAGGAAGGAAGGAAGGAAGGAAGGAAGGAAGCACTATCCATGATGCGTTTCATCCCCTGAAGATCCATCTATGATATGATGCAGTCCTCCAAGTGTGGTCTGTGATATAATACATACCTTTAAGACCATGCATGGTATAATACATCCATCTAAGAGTTCTCCAAGATGTGATGCATTCTTCCAGGTTGTTGGGCCCACCCAGAGATAACGGTCTGGGAGGGAGTGAGCAGGGCATGGCTTAGCACATGGGACCAAAGATGGCGCTGGGAGCTAGTGTCCTAGGCGTAACCCTGATCACATTACACAGAGTCCTAATTGGCTTATAGGAGCCAACATAGATTTATGTTTAGTCTGACCTATGCAGAGTATGTGCTATACTGACCATTAAGGTAATTGGCTGGTGTTTCGCCCTCTTGGATTCTTTGTGTATATAAGCTGATTTGTTACCCCCAATAAACTGAGATTTTGCTTTGACAAACTCCCTGTCCGTTGCTGAATCTCTGGAGGGCTGAGGTGGAGGTGCAGGCAGTCAGGTCGTTACAGCCAGGAGCTGTGTGTATGAGTGAGTGACGACGGACAAACTCCCTGCCGTGCCCAGAGGCCCCTGGATTTGGGTAGGGGTAAAGAGCCTGCAGCATATTCGCCTTTCTCCACCCCGACGACCTGGAGCCGTCACAGTGTGTGCCTGGGGGAATCGCCCCAGCACCAGGTGCGTGTCAAAGTTGCACTTTGGCGACTCATTTCCTATTGGTGTGACGCTCTTAATCCCATTGGACTCCACCTGCTATGTCTATTGCCCAGCCAGGTCTCTCAAAAAAGGCAGAAAGTCTTTCTTGCTATCTAGCAAGGTCCCGCTCAGACAGTACTTTTTCTTCTATTCTTGTGAATTTAATACTCACATATAACCTCCCTGTGTTACTATTTAGCCTCTTCTAGAACATGACATAGATTCTATCTACTAGCATCCCCTTAACATTAAATTTTATGTATTATTCTTTGTGATGGTATTACTTATCTATATTTTCTGACTCGAATTTCTGGTGAAATTCTTCACCAAAATTTAAGATTTTTTTTTATAATTCTTTTTTATTTTTATTCAATTGTGCCTGTATGTGTGTGTGCACGTGTGTGTGTGTGTGTGTGTGTGTGTGTGTGTGTGTGTGTGTGTAGAACCACGGGGGAATTTGGGAACCACCATGGACCGCCTCCACCTCCTCCTTGTTTACTCTGCTCCCGGATTCAGGCTACGCCCTACCATGACCAGAAACGCAGGCCGCCCCCGCTTCCGCCTGGCGTCTATACGTGGGATTTAGGATCCGAACTCAGGACCTTCTGCCTGCAAGGCAGAGGCTTAACCCCTGAGTCACCTCTCCAGCCCCAAAATTTAAGATCTTAAAGCAGAGAGTGCTTGTTTATTTTGTCCAGTGCTTTGTTCCATTATAGAGGACACTTTTGAACATTTTAATATATACTTTTCAATATATGCTTGTTATGGAATGCACCTCAGTGAAACCAAATCTAATTCAGAATTGCAATGAGCACGTAGAGAATGATCTTTTAATGTTGAGATTCTTGGTCAAAGGCTTTTATTCTCTCTCTTGCTCTTTCTCTGCCTCTCTCTCCCCCTTTCTCTGTCTTTTCTTCTTCCCTCTCTCAGTATATAAACATTTTTTCTTTTTGTTTATTTGTAAGCACAGAATATTCACTTAATTTTTGGCAGTTAAAGTCAGTTTTAAGACCTCTGGAAAACATGGGAGAAGTTTAAACTAATTTCAAATAAATCTGTCATATGAACCAGTTTTATGAGCTGATGTACCTTTGGTGCTACATAATAATTTATAAAATGAGATACATTTCTACCACAGTGCGTAATTTTATAAGGAGAAGATAATTGGGAATAAAGATAAGTTCCATCCTAATAGAGAATTTGGTCTATTTCTTTGCATTTAAAATAGCTCATTGCACTCAATATAGGAAAGTTTATGTCATAAATCATATATATGATGAAAGAAATTCTGGCAAAATAATTCTTAGGTGAATTCCGCTGAAATCTTGATCAGAAAGTACAGATGTACTTAAAAATCGTGTTTCAGGGCAGAATTACAGTGTAATTACAGTCATCTTTTACAGTGGTTGTCTGTTCATAGCTATCTTCTTTTCTTCTCCTTTTGTTGCAATAAATTACCCTGATAAAAAAACAACTTAGGAGAGAAAGCGTATTTTCTGGCTCACAGTTCAAGGACATGAACCATCCTGGTGGGGAGTCAAGATGGCAGGTACATAATTAAAGCAATTCGTAACATCCTACCTACAACCAGGAAGCAGTGAACAATGAACACTGTGCTTAGCTCACTTTCTCCTATTCCCATAATCAGAACCCGCCCAAGGGAATGGTGCCACTTACAGTACGCAACTCAATTCACATATTCCCCTAAAATAATACTTATACGAGTGTCTGGGCATTCCTTTTCTTGATAATTCCAGACCCTGCCGAGTGGATCATCATCACTAACCATCACTGTAGTCCTCATGTGGCAAAGCCCTTCTAGAAAGCATGTTTGTTGGCTCTCAGGGTGAGAAGCAGGAATCTGATGCTCAGAAGTTACCTAATGTTAAACTATTTTGCTCAGTTTTCATCACTTTCTTCTTTTTTTCCTTTTTAAAAAATGTATTTTGTACTGGATGGCTTTGCTGTTACCAGTCATCGACAATAATTTCTCAACTTTCAAAGTGTAGTATTCCATACAGGACAAGTCAGAATACTTTCAGGTATTTACAACAGATTCCAAAGTGTCTCATATTTCTCTAGAATTCTCTTTCTTTCTTTCTGTCTTTCTCTTTCTTTCTTTCTTTCTTTCTTTCTCTTTCTTTCTTTCTTTCTTTCTTTCTTTCTTTCTTTCTTTCTTTCTTTCTTTCTTTCTTTCTTTCTTTCTTTCCTTCCTTCCTTCCTTCCTTCCTTCCTTCCTTCCTTCCTTCCTTCCTTCCTTCCTTCCTTACTTTCTTTCCTTTTTTCCTTCTTTCCTTCCTTCTTTCTTTCTTTCTTTCTTTCTTTCTTCTTTCTTTTTTCACGCGTGTGTCTATGTGTATCAGAGGGCACTGTGTGACCCTACGGAGGACCAAGAGTGACTTCCGGAGTCTTCATAGATTATTTCTAAATCCTTTTTGTTTCACTCTGTAATTTCCCATGTTCCACCCACCAGGGCCCGACGTGTAGGCTATTGCCATTTCTGCCTGGCATTTTTACATGGGACCTAGGATCTGAATTCAGGTCCACCTGTTTATGAGGCAGAGTCTTAACCCCTGAGCCATCTCTCCAATCTTTAGGATTCTTGGTAACAGAGTAATTGCCATTTCATGTCTCTGTAGGTTTTATCTGCTCAAATCAAATTCCATCTCTTTATTTTTGGGTGAGTCTATTAAATAACCAAATATATATGAGTATGAGAGATGCAGCATTTTTTTGTATTCTTACCACTCAGGACATACAAAACTTAGTAAGTCAATCAACTTCATTGCATCATTTTTATGGTATAATTTAAGATATTGCTGATGCCCGATATATCATATATCTTTCTAAGACTCTCATTACATGTAAATTTAAACATTTTACTCATTTATTTCTTTTGTTTAATGTGAAGTTTTCCTTTGAATCTACTTGGCTACTATCTTCTGTGAGCTGAGGATAACTGAGAAACACTTCTAATTTCTAAATTTATAGTTACAGGTCCATCAGTAGCTGCTAGTTAAGCAGGAAGGAGTAGGGGCCTCCGAGTGGTTCCTGGATCAGTCACTGACTGGACCACAAATAATGTGATTTGTAAATAAAGTTAATGATAATTTGATATTTAAATGTCTTTTTACTCCTAAGTTTTCCTCATTGTATATCTGTTCATTTATCTATTATCTGTTTTCATCTGTTCTTTATTTTGAGGAGAATATTTTTTCCTTTCTTTCACATATATGATCAAATTGAGACAGTCCTTCTATCAGTACTGAAAGTCCTTCATATGAGGATCAAATGTCACACATTCATTTAATTTCCCTAAGCAAACAGGAAGTCAATCTAACTAAGCATTATTTCTTTTCCATCCAAGAGATTTCTTTCTCATCAAGAGATTCAGGACACACTGAATGAATGCAGCTCTAACTCTGTAAATTGGAGATTTCCTATTCCAGGTTAACACAATTGACCACAATGCTTTGGTTTTTTTGTATACACATAACAACTCTCATCATATTAACTGAAAACCCTCTTCTCATTTCATAATTACTGTTGTAGTTCGCCTGCATGATTGCTGATAAATGAATTTCCAATGGCTTAAGGGAACACGGGGTTTATTTCCTTATGACAGTCCAATTACAATTTTCAGTCCAGCTTGATGGGAGAGCACGCACCAACACCAGGGCCCAGGGAACTGGCCACACCATTTCTTCTTAATGGCTGAGAGAGGGATGATCCTTACTTGCCAGACCAGCATGTCTAGCCAAGGGTTCAAAAGGATGCCAACTCCTTCAACCAGCCCTCCGATTTTTATTTCAGGGCTTAATCCCACCCACCATAGGCTAGACCTTTCCCATCAGCTAGACAATCTCCTGCACACTTGCTCTGGGCCTAACTCAACCAGTAATACTCCACAAATGTGCCTAGAGCTCAAACCCTCAACCATTAAATTGACACTTGTGCCTACTATGACAATTATTTTTTCATCACACCTGTTAGTCTGAACTTATAAGTATTGGTAGATATACAGATATGTTTTTATCTTATTGACAAAATGTCACTAAATAATCCAGGCTGACCTAGAACTCATAATCGTCCTGCCTCAGTCTCTTGAGTGCCAGAATTACAAATGTGAACCTCCAGGTCTGGCTTGAAGGTGATGCCTTATGGACATTCAAAACTTACCTGCCACTCTTTTACAGTGGGGAGAAAAATTAGTTAGTGAGTGTTGTTCTTTTTACCAGTTGCCAATATTATATGAAGATGCTAGCAACAAATGATTTGTGTTCCAATTTGTGGTACTTAAGAACTGTGATTTAGATGCCAGGTTGTGTTATTTAATAACTGAATTCATGTTTTTAAAAAAATCTCTTGAAGTTTGTGTGACTATGGATTTATGACATATAAAGTCATTCTTTGCATATGGAAAAAAGTCAAAATATCCACGATAGATGTTGGTAATGATGATGAGGAGAATTTCTCATAGGAACTATGGGTTTATGGACATATTAAAAATATGTAGTTCATGATTTGGTGCTAATAACAGAATGAAAAACTATCCTAATAAATTGGTGCCAAGTAGTACAATGTTCAGCAAATGTTTTCTTTAAAAGTCAGATATTAAATAATTTTGAATTTTCAAGGCATGCAGACATTAAGTACTCAAATAAAAATCTGCACAAAATCAATCATGGAGAATTCATAAGGAATGGATGTTGCTATGGTTTAATAAAACTTCAATTACAAAAGCAGGCAGCCAGCATGTGCTCTGATTCTGAATCACACAATCACATGTTTATTTGGCACTATTGAAAGAAAGGTAAATGTTAGAAATTTGATATCAAGTATCTAAAATATATAGGCTCTTTTATATTCTCATTATTTGGTTATAGATATTTAAAACCATGAGTTTTTTGCATATGTGATTTATATATGTATTCAGCAAATACAAAGTGGCAACCAAATTCCAAATTCTAATTTTTTTCAAGACAAAAAAAAATGGAAAATGCCTTCTCAAGAGAGATATAAAAAATAAAACTATCTTCTTTTCATGATTTGCCACATGTATATTGAAGGAAAGTGGCAATTGTCACAGCAATTATCATTTCTTCCCTCAAAAAACGGAGAATTATTTCTTGGCTCTCCTACCAAGCAATTGGCTCAGATAAAAGGACAGGAAAATTTGATATGATATGAAGTGCAACATATTTTAAGGACTTGGGATTTAAACTTTCTTGTTTCTCTTGGAGATACAGCAAGCATCATGTTTTAGAGGTCCAGGACAGTGTATCAGAAGACAAGAAATCATAAAGAATTGAAATGGGACATCACAGATGAGACTCTGTGTAAGACCCAGTCTGCTCACATCAGATGAGTAAGCGGATCATTCTAAGCCACACAACCGCAATAAGACTCTTTGTAACTGTAAATTTCACACAATCTGGCACAGACCAGATGAGATATTCAGCTGTCCTCTGGAGTCGTGAGAAATATTACTAATTTTTTTCTACTTAAATCAATATTTTCTGTCATGGTTTGTTATAGACCCAAAGCTAAAGTGAAATAATGCTACCGTTTTCTCACTTGAATCATACAGAAAACGCACTGGTATTTCCACATGTATGGATGTGCATGTCTAAGTGTGCATATGTGTATGTATATATTTGGAACATTCATTTAAAAAAACCCATCCAAAACCTTCCAGAATTTCAAAAATCCTTAATGTACTGCAGTTTTGTAATTATTTTTGACATTTTCAGAAGGATGTTGATTAATGTAACATGTTATTGACATGCTTTAATTGAAATTTTCAGTTATTGAGAGAGTATCTGTTTTACAGGAGGATAAAAGAAGGTGTGAAGAAACTAGTACTGCAATGAACTTTTTCCTAAATTTAAAATGTGTAGCATTTAAAAATATGGCACATACCATATGCCACATTGGCTTCTATTACTACAGTAATTCATAACATTTCTGCATGCCAGCAAACTTAGTAGTCTGTACAATATGGTTCTCACTTCATTGGCAATTGCCATTGCTTTATATTACATTTTGACTGTTAGTGGAAGGATGAGTTTTCTGACCATTTTGAGGACTATTAAATCCTACAGCTCATTTAGTAACAATTCCTATGATAATATTAATGGAGTTCAAGTAACAGATAATGTCTCCATAAGAGGTGAACTTTCTGTTCTTTTTTTTTTAAATTCACAAGAAGGAAAAGACATATCTAGCACAAGAAATTTTTTTAACTTGGCAAGGTATGTTAATTCTGGAACTCTTGGACAGCCAACTCAGAATCAATCTCACAATGCAGTTACAGACAAAAATGCAAGGTACTTACTTGTTCTAAAAAAGCCACAGCATCTGGGAGTCTGTAGATTTCTAGGTATGCAAGCTCTCTGCTTCTCTATTGGGTTTCAAAATGGGCATCCTTTCCTTAACGCCTTATAAATGAACCCATATAATTCTAAAAACCCTACCTTAAGGGGAACATCCTTCTCTGTGCTTCTTCATTTTCCTTCTTTTCTTGAAAGAGCACATCTAAATGCCAGAGCAGAAGAGGGGATATAAATAATTAACAGCAATGTCATGGTTTCCTACATCTTCATGGCATTTCTATAAAACCTGAAAATACTCACACGAATGAATATGATGGAGATGTGGCTCTCCTACCAAGTGGGAAGAACTCCTGAAGCTGAAAGACCACAATTTTATGAGGTATTTTTAGGAATGATCTTGGTGGAGGTTACAGTACTTTACCAGCTTAAGATGCATAGAAATATCTTTTTTAGATTATATCATAAGCCTTGGGAGGTAAAGTAGGGAGGACTTTGATGGCGAACTGGATGACAAGATGTTATTATTGGCTTTCTTGTATGTTAACTTTTGGGTCATATTCTAAGTAGAAGAGGACCTGAAAGATCTCTTAAAACTATGTGCTGAATTACTTATGCCATATTCTACTGTTGTCAAAAGTAAATGTAGGCAGCCCAGGTTGTAGTTGCTGGAGATGCCATTTTGGCGTGGGAGAATTGGTAAACTGTGATTACCACAGTTTACCATGTGCTTTGGTGGAAAGAACTTGTGACTGTTAAGGAACCTCTGGACACCAATTTTTTTTATAGCACATCATACTATTATTTATCCTCAAAAGAGATCATATAAGACCATGATAAATTATGTTTATATCATAGGTGTTTGAATATATCATTTTCTTTTTTTCTATTATGTTTATTTATTTTTTCCAGTCAAACAAACTTAATAGATACCCATCTCCTCCATCCTTCCATCCCTCTCCAGTCCCCCTTGCATCACCTATTCCCCTTTCTTTCACCCCCCTTTCTCCCTTTCTCCTAGTACTCCCCTTCTGCCCCCTCCCATTCCCCGAAGCATCCTTTGGTGTGAAGTTCAAACTTCCATCATTTTCAACTGGTCTTTTGAATAATGGGCTCATTTTTATAAGATAGTCATGGGAAATCAACAAAGATAATTCTGTGCCTCAGTGATGTTGAGATAAGCCTCAGAATGCACTCTGCTTAGAGATTAAGAAACCTGGCACAATAAAAATCTCTATAATAAAGGTGGAAAAAAGAAAACTGGTCAATTGCTTAGTTCAGCATTTGAGGGGGACCTTTTGTGAATAGCTGCTACCTTTAATATATTCTGGACATACATATTTTATTTTGAAGACTGTGAAGTTACATAAGCAAGAAATTCTAACAAAACAGCAAACATTAATAGGTATTATTGTAATCTTCATAAATAATGAAAATTATCAGATGTCAACTGTTGTGGACGGTAGCAACTGTATGGTTGTTGATAAAAATCATGACACAACAGTTTGAGAGAACAAGTGATTTAATTTTGGCTTATTGTAGCCAAGTTATAGTTCCTAGTCCAGCATGACAGGAGAGCTCCCAACACCAGGGCAGAGGGAACTGGTTGCACCACATCCACATAGTGGCTGAGAGGTGCAATCTTTACTTGCCAGACCAGCATGTCTGGCCAAGTATACCAAAGAATGCAACTTTCTCAACCATTTCTTACCATTTTATTCGCCTGCCTGGGAACTAGTCCCACCACCATAGGCTGGACTGTCCCCATCAACTAGACAGTCTCCTGCAGGTTTGCTCTGGTCTTAGCTCAACTCCTAATCCTTAACAAATGTATCCAGAGCTTGCCCCTTCGGTAATCAAGTTTATACTTATATCTAACTACAATATGGGAATAATAATAATTATTCAAAATATGGATGTTTTTGTCTAAAACAAAAACAATCCTCAATTGCTTCCATTTCATCATCTATTCATATTTATATAAAGAGCATGAGAAAAATTCAGTTAGTTTGGCTAGAAACAAAGTTAAGCACAGCAAAACTGCACATAGATTGCTTTAATGAAGGTGGGTAGGAAGACCACTTGTTGTGCTTGAAACCATTTCTCTTTGCAGGGGTCCCTGAACTGTACACAGTGCAGAAGATCAGCTTTATGCCAGCATGCATTCTTCTGCTGCTTTCTGCTTTTGACTGTGGATGTGATGTGATATGACAAGATCCCTAAGGCTCTTGCTACTAAGTCTTCCTTGCAGCGGTGGACTGTAACCTGGATTTTTGAGCCAAGTAAATTCTTTCCTTAAAAAAATAAAAGAAATATAATATTTTAAAAAAATCAACTAGTTGAAATTCCTAGTTGATCCATCTTTCCTGCTACCAACTCTGAGGTAGCATGTTCAACTATTAGCAGTACCAAAATGTCCTCCTGAGTTATTGACTAAAAGTTCCAAAGACATTATTTATTCAACTGCATTCTCTTTAAGTTTGCCAGTAAGGCTTGCACCCAGTAAATTTCATCAAAATGAGAAATTTACTCAAGCCAGCTTCTGAAGCATTGTCACAGCTAATATTTCAATGTGTGTCCATAAAATACCTATGAAGTAAAATAAAAATGAATTCAGTAATGGGGCACTATTACTGGGCAGATGGCATCTGTAATGCTATTTGAATACAAGTACATGCTGATGACTGCTCAACCTTCATAATAAATGAGAACATAGAGCTCTGTCTTACATCTTGCTGCTTATGAAAAGCTCACAGTGATACTGTGGGACTATAGAGCTAGTAATATCATTGGTGGAGGTGACCCCATTTTTTCATAGTTGGTAGAATGTTTTCTGGAAGAAAACTAATCAATCACTTTTAATCATTTATGTCAATTTGAGATCTTTTGGCTATTCAGCTGCACGGTAATAAGACTTCAGTGTGTTACAGAAAACAATGAGATTTCTGAATATAGTGATAAGGGAAATGAAATCTGTTGTCCCTTAGCAATGTCACAAGATCCTAATTGCAATTAAAATGTAATTGGAAGACTCCAAACTAGAAATATATCAATTCATCCCTAGATGAAGTTAGATCATCTTCATTATAATCTCTAATTTCTACATAAATGATCTCGTCATTTATTAAGAATATTTGAATCACTATAAAGTGACTGAAGGTTATCATATTAGCCTAGTAAGCATAATAGAAGTTTGGTGTTGGAAGTAATATTTTCCTTTGGAAATGTATATGTTTGGGAAACTTAAATGAGAAGTTTCCAGTGAACCAGTCTTATGTATTACTGTACTTAAGGCTGAAGGAGCAAAGAGAAAGGAGCATAAATACTGTTTCTTGTTATTGCAAAGCTATTTGGACCTGTTGGTCCCTTATTTTTAAACCCTGAAAAAGTGAATGATATTGAAAAAATGATACCCAGGAATTGGACAAAGGTCAACATAGGACTCCATAGGACAGCAAAAGGTCTGTGGGTGCTCTGATTGCTTTATTCTTTCAGGCCAACATTTGGTTACTCAATGAGAGATTATTGAATGAGAGTTAAAAAATAGAATGAGATACTACAGCTTCAACTCACAACAGAACACTACAGAGGAGGAAGCTCCTGTGGAGTTGAGAGGTCTATACATAAAAGAAATTCTAAAGCCTGCTGGATTACTTTACAGCCACTTAATAGGATTAGGTAAAACCATCTCTGATGTTTACAGAGGCCTATGAATAGCTTCTATTCTGACCAGTCAGCCCAAACCACCTTATAGTACTGGGGTTCCTGATAAAGTCATTAAATGCTATTGCTGATATTTGTCACATTTTTAAATAAGAACAGGTAAAAATGAGAGACATTAGACAATAACATAAAAGTTTCTAAAAGACAGTGAGAAGGCAGAGAAGGCATGTCAGGACCTAAGTGATAATAGGGTGGTAGAGTCTCTAAGATTTTTTTTTTTGTAGTAAATTTCTAGATTTTGTGAGCAGTTTCCTCATATATCTTAGTGTCACTGTAGACATATGTTAAGCATGGCATTCCACACAATAAAAAACCTTGCCAACTAGCTACTGTCCTGTTCCTAGAGTAGAGGAAGGTCTTTTACCACTAACAAAAAAATAAGGCCACTTCTTATAGTTCTAGCCTAGGCCATGTAGGTTAGACTCGAAGGTATCAATGCATCTTGATAGGGAAGGCTCATCTGAGGAGGAGGAGTCAAATATATGCATTGAGTGTATATGTGTGTATGTGTATGCTTATATAACATGATTATGTATAGATAATACTCTCATGAAGTATTTTTTAAAATATTTTCAGATTTCATTTGAACATAACCCATTAAACTAAGGACCAGAAAATTATAAGCATGAATAGGAAAGGCAGACATCATAAAAATCACATAATCATTTCAATGATCAGAAGGGATATGAAAACACTCGTTATGAAAAATCCCCTAACTAGAAATTCTTAAAACAAAACAAATAGACTTAGAAAAAAGTTTTAGAAAAGTAAATTAAGGGTTCAGAAAAGAAACAAAAATGTGTAAAGAAGAACTAAATGCAAAAATAACAATAACAAAAATGCACTGAACCATCACCATATCAAAACAACCTTTAGTGGATACCCTTCACATTAGAATGGAAGGATCATGGAATGATTCATATAAAAATAGCAGCTCCTATTTTATCCTGCTAAGAATGATTGTTATTATACTAATAAATAATCAATTCTGAGGTCTGACAATGCATCTCAGTCACAGAGCACTTGCCTAACATTCACAAAACCCTAAATTTAACCTCCAGTACCACACCAACAACCAGGCTCAAAAATGATTGCATGTTATGTTCATTTCCTTCTCTTCGTGCAACTTCCATTCTCCATAGAGTATATTTAGAGACCGGAAGTGTGGGGAAACATATCAGTGAATAGGGTGCTTGCCACAGAAATCTGATGAGTCTGCATCTTCAGCGCCCACATACAAGCTGTATGCAGTGATATAAGTGTCTGTAACACCAATGCACCAGAAGCACTGGGAAGCTGAAACTCACAGACTAGTCAGACTGGCTTATGCAGCAGAGTTAAAGACACCAAGTCTCAAAATGGTGGAAAGTTGAAGGACATGCAAAAAATGGGTTGCCCTCTGACTGCACACACACACACACACACATACACATAAACGTGTGCGCGCATGCATGAGCATGCGCAAAACAACAACATGGCCATACTTTGTAGGTTAATATGATCATAGTGAAGAGGGTACAACATATACGATTTATTTCCATACTTTTACAAAATGCATATATTGTGCTAATGTTATCTGCTACTACGGCCACAGATGTGATACTAAGATAAATTTTGCATGTACTAGTTCACATTATTGGCTTCACTATGCCTCAGAACCTTACAAAATTCAAGTTTATTGTTTGGAGCCATAAATCTCGTTGCACAGGATTAATTTTAATACTTCTCAAAAAATCTGAGTTAGGTGGCCAACATCTTTCATAGAAGCTTATAACCAATTTGTTCCTAAAGAATTTATTCCTTCATTAAACATTGAATTTCTACCCCATTGCTATAACTGCAAGTGACATAGAGCACACAATATAAAAGTTAGCAGAAGGCTCTGTAATTAGAGAGGCCATAGACTGTACTTGTGAAGCAGCTAAGCAGAAAGGTGATGGAACAGCGGTGCAAAGTGGGTTGTGTAAGGAAGAGCTCTGATATCAGAGAATATGTAGAATACGACTTGAGCAAGCCAGAGTAGAAATATGCAATCCTACATCAGCATTTCATCATCACTCATGCTTTCACAAGGTTGTGCCATGTACATACTTTTTTTTAAGTATCCTTGGAATCTCTATACTTTCTGATCAGTTCAAATATTCTCCAAAATGGGCCATATCTATCATTTGAAGATAGAGTTTCCTCTGAACAACAAAAATAAGAGTGGTAACTCTAAATAATGTTATATTAAGTAAACTAATATGTGGTTTTGATATTGCTGTGTAAATTATTCATATATTATTCATACTTTTTAAATTAATTTTTCAAGACAACTAAAAAATATTTCCAAGAAATTGAAGACTGTAAATACCTTGAGTAAAAATTACTCCTTTCTTTGATATACATTTAAATGTGAAGTCAGAATCACCTTTTTAAGTGCATTGGTAGTTTTATCATTTTCCTCCTCCTTTCATCTCTTTGAAAGCTCATTTAATAGTACTGAAGTGGTACTAGCCAATATAATGAGAACCAAAAAGGAAACACTTTTGGAGAATGCTTTGACATGATTGATTAAATTGGAAAATGTTGGTACTTGTTGAATCAAAATACTCAGACTAATCTGAGTTTAGAAAATATATAACTTCCAAAATAAATGCAAAGTTCATGAAGAAGTTTATAACCCTGCAAAAAAGCTTTGATAACATAAAGAGAGGGAATAAAAGTTTGCTTGAGAGCTTTCCACCCAATATGTTTATTTGACCAATGTTAAATGTACTACATTAAATATGTTTAGAAAAGATAACAGGTGCAAATAAAGAAACAGAATAAAACAACCCATCTGTTGTAGCTGCTTTTATTTTATTCGTGTAGGATGATATCCTTGGTTCTAGTGGGGACAAACAGCCTATCATGAAAGGAATTGCATAGCAGAAGCCATGGCTGGAGGAGGTTGGTTCAGGTCACTGCAGCCATCATGAAGACGGAAAGAGCGAGTTAAAACTGAAGAAGCACATTCAACCACCAACCCTTGAGACCCAACCCCCTGCTATGTCTCTTCTAAAAAGACTCTATCACTTGTAGGTACCACACATTAACACCAGTGAGGGATTCAAATACATGAACCTGTGAGAGGACACTCCCATTCCAACCGTGACATCATCACATTCCACACTGAATGCATTTATTTTTAAGATTTCTCTATGGGACAAGACAAGAAAAGCAGCTATATTGATGAATTGTCTAAGCTAGTTGATTTTGTGTACAAATTAGAATTAACACGTGTCATTCTTTGATTATAGAGGGTGCTACACTTGCAATCCTGCTTGGGAAAATAAACTATCTAAAGAAAATGTTATTGCTTCTCATAAATAAGTAACAGAAAAAGTGAAGGAAAATTAGCTTCGCCAAAGAGAAGTTCCTAATGAAATATGAACTGTAAATTCAACCAAATGACTCTGATATAGTGCTGTAATTAGCTTATCTGTCCAAATGCAAAAGCAATATAAAATATGTACTTTATAAATTATCATACTTTTATTATTATTTATGGGAGCCAAGTGGTAATTTCTATGACTATCGTTTCTTGGTATTGCTTTATAACTGCTAATGTCTCTCTTAAAATATTAATGTAATCAAAGTAAGAAACTCTATTAATAGAGTGTTTAATAAAACTGAATTGAAAGAGTACTTGATATCGTCTCTACAAATACCTTCACTCAGAGCTATTTAGGAACATGCCAGTCACTTTTTACTTCCTCCTGTGCTTAATTTTATTCATAGCTGAACACAGTGAAATTGAAAATTTCTGATCACTTTAAAATTATAGAACAATAAATCAAAAGATAGTTTATTTTACTACTGTTTTTACATACATATATGCATAGTGGGAACAAAGTTTCCTTGTTTCATTTGTAATTCTTAATTGAGAAACTGAAACTTCCACAAATATATTGATAATTGCCTTAAATGTGTCTTTACTAGATGCTGTAATCAAAATCGAAATGCTTTCAGACATTTTGAGCTTTAAAAACTGACCAATGGGAGTGCTCAGCCCTGGACAGAACATCTAAATCATCTTTTTCACCTCAAAGCTCGAGGATCATCATGGAAGAAGCAGCAGTAGGAATGTAAAATACAGAAGATGGGATCAGGTACTATGAGGTGAAAATGACATAAATTCATTATATTCACTTGTGAAACTGTCAAACAAAAAAGCAGCATGGTAATCTTTGATTGACACATATAATTCTAAGAAAATGAAACAAATAAGTTGGAGAAAAAAGCACAATAAAAACTATATCTCAAATAGAGGCATGTTAGACAACAATGCAGAAAAAAAAAGATAGATCAAAAGAGTCTTCATTTTGTGGAGGTGATTTGCCAATGAAGCAGAAACACTAACCATTTATATAAAACAGGTAACATAATCTCAAAATTTAGAAAGAAAATAAAAGATCTCTGTGAAGAAATCAACTCTTTAATTTTTCTGAGAGAGTTGAGCCAACCAGTCTCTATATTTTTAAAGTAAAAAGGTCAATAAAACATGAACATAACAATCAGAAAAGTTGATATTACAATATTAATAATGACAGAATTCCCTAAAAAATCCCCGGTGCAAGAAATGTATGAATAAGAAGGTACTTTTTCATGTATGTACAGTATCATCTTATATTTGTATTAACCTAAAATAAAAAAGATAGATTTTTGCCATATGTTAGCCATCAAAGCCTACTTTGGAGTAGCTGCACAACACTCAGCAACATTAATTAAAAAGGGTTTAAAAGAGAGAGTTCTTCAAAACTTCCCTTTTGTCTTTTCCATATTATTTTTCTGTCTGTGAACACTGTGTTCAGCTTTCCTCAATCCTATTAGCAACTTGACAAAGTCAGACCTATTAGCTTAGCAGTTTTTAATAAAAGAACATTTGTTATTCCTTCCCTTACCGCGTCTTCAGGCAAGATTCCATAAATGATGGACTATTCCATTTTCTGGTTCCCAGCTTTATTAGTTTCTAGCCAAAAGTTAATCAAGATTTAAGGTCAATGAATAGAGAGTCTGCCTGGCCCTTGAGGGAGTACTAGCAGAAGACAAATGTAACTTGAGAAGATTCTTATCACTGCCTTCAGGACTACAGAAAATAAAATAATAAGGAGCTGCCTAAAGACTTGCTTTCAGCATCTCAATAGTCTGACTTGTTGGTGGTTTGGAAATGTAAACCCAGCTAGGACCAGTCAATGCAGTTACAAGTAAAAAACGAAAACTTGATTGTTTTTCCATGCATGAAAACATTAAGAAAATGAAGTTGTTCCCTTTCTGCTCAAGAGTTAACTGTAATTAGAGATAGCAGGATTCTTGGTTACTATAAAATATGGAACTGGTTTTAAATGGCTGCTAACTGTACAGTTGATTATTAAAAGATTGCTGGAAAGCTGGAGTTTAATGAGCACACTTTTTAAAAACAGTGGGGGACATTACTGCCTAATACTGCTGTGTTTTCATCCTTCTCCAAAATACAGCTCAAGAGGTATTTGTGGAAACTAACTCAGCTGCCATTCCCTGTTAATTTCCCCTGGGATGCTCTGTCAATATGTGCTCTTACTTAAAAGACAGGGAAGTGCAGATATTTAAAGCTTAAAAATAGCTTAGATTACTTTCTTTGGGGTCACATGACTCAAAGTGTTTTCAGCCTGGTAGACAAAGCAGACACTCTTCCATGATACTAGAATATGTTTGGACATAGAATAGAAGCCTGGAAATATAAATGGAGAGTAGATATTGGAAGGAAATAAGAAAAAGCAATCATGTTGTGAGACATTCACATACTTGCCATGCTCTTAGTGAGGATAATCACTAGTTTTTATGACCACTAGAGTTGGCAGTGAACAAGTATAGCATAGCAGTGTCATCAGAGGGCACTCTTCTACAGCCCCTTTGAATTTGCTCTGTGGATCATAGCTTTCCTCTATCCCTGGATGAAAGATGAAGCAGGTCCCTGTAGCTTTTCTGGCTAATCTGGCAGTATAAACTCTTCTTCAATTCAAAGAGCACAATTTTCAATTAGAAATGAGTATTTTGAAGAGGTAACTCTGATCCTGATTTCTACATTAAATCTTCTTCCTTGGTTTCTTCACTGTTAAGTCAGACTGACTGTGGATGATGGATAAGATCATGACTGTCTTATCTTATTTCTTCTCCCTACCTGTATTTCTTCTTATCCTTATTCATCTAAGCTTACAATTTTGTATGATCTCTTATGTTGGAAATATGGTGAAGAGGAAAGAAGATAGACTCAGGAAACTGCTAAGGACTTGTGTCATTTGGAGATTTAGAAAGCTCAGGATTTGGCAGATGTTTAATTCCTGTCTCACAGAAACCTACCTCCACTTTATTATCCAACTGAGCTTTCATAAGTATTGAATCCATCTCCATTTTTACTTTTCCCTTGTGATTCTTTCCAAAGCCCTGGATATTTTTCATCAAGTCCAATTTATTTCTACTGAGAATTTTGGTACGCTCAAGACATCCTGTACTGGTTTCTTGTTGTTTTCTTTTTCAATGCATAATCACCACAGGGAATTCGTATGCTTCTACCACCCTGAAAATACTGAAAAATTTATGAGTTCTTAGATCTAACATTTGTGGCTCTGACTCACCATTAGAATAACTGCATAACCAGTCTGCCTTTAGATTTCTTTGTTGGATATCAGATAACAGCCATGGTGCCCCAAAAAACTGGAATAGAATCCTGCAGAATGGTTGACAGTTCTCAATTAAAACCCTTTCCCTTAGAGATAGAGAACAGGATTTCATGCAAGCTTTCTCTAGAGTAGTTTTGATAGACACTTTTCCACCAACATGATATCATATTTTCAACATCTAAAGTCCCCTTACCTCCTTGAAAAGCATGAGGTGTTTAAGTTATAAATGTTTGATAAATATATTGGAATTATCTTTAAGGGGAAGAAGTATGCATTATATCATATTTCAAATGTTCTAACTATTGTTGGGTTTTCACAAGTGCAACTTTCATGTTCAAGAGCTATACTACGTCAATGCCATCATTGCTAAAGTCAGGAAACTACTGGGTCATAGCTATTTCATTTGAGAGAATTAGCAGATATGGTTAATCTCACTTTTGTTTAGACATTCATTGGACACAGATGGCTGGGATATTTTCTATTTTTCATGCTCTCTTAAGATGTTAGCTATGCTCTTAAAAGTAGACAGTTACATGTTGAATATTATAAATAACTGCAGTTGCAGAATTTTTAGCTGGAATTCTATTATTCAATATCATCACTACCTTTCATGTACTGAACAAATCATTCAAGATAAACACGTAAAGAACTTGCCTTGAAGAAATATCCCTGGTAAGCTTAGAATAACTAAATCCCCATGAATTTTTTTACCTATAAAAATTACTTCTGCTTTGACTCTACAATGATTTTGCCACGATTATTGGGACATGCACACAAAATGAGAAAGAAAAAAATTGAGTGTTTTCATAGTAATCAGTACTCAATGTTAAGTCCTTGAACCAAGTGTAATTTTGCTCTTTGACTTGAGATGAAGACTGTTGCAATCAAACAATCCCAGAATAACACTTGTTCAGAAATTCCTCACATGCTTATTAATGCATTTTCCAGATGAGTTTGGATAAAATGTGTCCAGATCATTATTTCAGTCAGAAGAAAAACTAGTTAAAAAAAAGCTGCTGACACTAATGTCCACTGGGCTGCATCCAAGACACCTGGATTTTCCACTTCAAGAAAGTGTCATCTCACATGAATATTTAATTTCCTTTGACTTCATTTTTCATGTTTTTGAAAAGGTCTATTATTCCTGACCAACCTGATTAATATGTTTAAAAGTGTTTGTCATGTGCAAACATGCTTCTGAATTCTTATGGACATATCAATCTTGTGGACTTTTTTTGGAATTTATCCTCTAAATTCTAATGTGGCTTATTGTAATTTTGACATTCTGTAACACTGTGATAGTGATTGTGGAATAATTTTCAAATTTCTTTTTTTATTATTATTTATTATTTATTCAATTGTGCGTGTATGCGTATGTGTGTGTGTGCACGTGTGTGTATCAGTATGCATGTGTGTGTGTGTGTGTGTGTGCGTGCGTACGTGTGTGTGTAGAACCACAGACGTGTTCGGGAACCCCCGTGGACCGCCTCCACCTCCTCGTTTACTCTGCTCTGGGATTCACAGGCTCCGCCCTACCAGGACCAGAAGCGCGGGCCGCCCCTGCTTCTGCCCGGCGTCTATACGTGGGGTCTAGGATCCGAACTCAGGACCTTCCACCTGCAAGGCAGAGGCTTAACCCCTGAGCCACCTCTCCAGCCCAATTTTCAAATTTCTTGAAAGTGATTATTTGCTGTTATATCACTAGTCACAAAGGTAAAAATATATTTTTAGATATTCTACAAAGTTTAGAGTAGGCGAAAGATCAAAACATGTCAGTTTGTTAGGGCAGGTATCACAGGAGAAATGTCACCATTGTGACAACAGCTAAATGTTTTCATCCCCTGGCTTGAAAGGTATCATGACAAACGTCAGTTTTTTTTTTTTTTTTTTTTTTTTTTTTGCAGCGGAAGATTCAAATATACTTTTACATGAGTAGTAAAGCTTATGGACACAAAGGAAACTCACATACATCTTCTCTGACAACAAACAATGTATTGAGAGGATGAGTTTGGATTAATCTAGAGCAGGCCACCTAAAGCAAGTGCTATAAATGAAATCATAAATCAACAACACTCAATAAAGCAGTAAAGTTAGTACATTTCCTCTAGTTTCCAATCTCTAAATCCAAAACAGCTGTAGCAGTAGAGAAGACTCCAACTTCAACGCGCAAATGGTGCCAAAACCTCAAACCAACCAAAGGTACAAAACCACGTCTTATTTAATTTAGGCAGGACTAGGGATGACAGTAAAATATTGCCTGAGGTTTTAACACACAGCTTTTCTGAAGCCAGAAGGGAGAACGGCCTCCAGATGTTCGTGTTGCGTCTACCTTTCCGTAAGTGTTTTCATGTGGTCTCCTGTTCAGTTGTTTATAGCAATTTCAATCAGAAAATAGCTTAAGCTTTGAATCACACAGGATTAAAGGATGAAATTTCCTAGAACTACAAGATGAACGTAATTCATAAAACACCTCGAGATGCTATCTGACTATTTTAAAAGCTACTTCTCACAGACTTCATATGAGGATTAGTCAAATTAAGTATATTTGCATCTAATAACATATACTACCACTGTCTCATACTTAGATATGTTCCACTCTGAAACTGAGCAGCATCTTTCATTTCTAATTTATTTCTAATTAAATGAGGGAAAAATTAGGAGTTATTAAATTAATTAAAATTTCAGATGTAATGAGCATTTTTTAAAGTGTGAAAGTAAACTTAAACTTTTTGTTTTTATTTTTAAACTTGGGATAACAAAAGAATAGATACTATTGGAAAGTATAAGACAAATAATAAAAGAACAGACACCATTGGAAATTATAAAATAAATGAACACATTGTATTATTTTTCATGGAGACACATGATTTGCCTTCATTTAGAGGTGGTTTGACAGTATAGAGCACAGATTAAAAAGCATGACCTAACCTGGGGTCCACAGAAGCATACAGACAGAAGGGTGGGGGAGAGTAGGAGGGATTGGTCAAGGGAAGGGAGAGAATGGGAGGGAGGGAAGCTAGGATGAATATTCAATATACTTGTAAAAGTAGAACAACTAATTTAAACAAAGCATGACATTTATCTTGTTTTCATACTTTGGGAAGTGTAATTCCCTAAACCATGAGCATTTTATTGCCATTCCATTAACAATTAGGAGGTACTCCTAATGGTGTGCATGGGTGTGTGTGTGTGTGTGTGTGTGTGTGTGTGTGTGTGTGCGCACGTACATTGGGTTGGATTTGCTGTCATATAAACAAACCTGTTCTTCAGAAATATCTTCACTCACTATATCAAACTGCCACTTAGAAAAAAAAAGCTGTCATTACATCCACAGATGGAAGGTACACTCAACATTCAACCTCTTCAATGGAAGGCATTTATTACAGGTAATCACAACTGGCCAAAGTGCAGAAGCAACTGTAGACTGATCAGCCAGAAACAGGACATCTAAGGTGTCCTTGCCCCCACTGCGAAGGTCAGGGATAAGAAAGTTGTAAGAGGTCAAGTGGGACAGCTTTTTAAGCAGACTTATCTTCCAGACAGCAAGAACGGTTGAATCCATGAATTCTCTGCAACTAGACGTAGTTCCATAAGACGTGCACAGGAAATGTCCAGTCAACATCTCACCACTGAAGTGGAACGCTCTCAAGAAATCCCACACCTTCCTGAGAGACCAAGGGGGAATAATGTTGATCAGGGTGGGAGATGGAAGGTGTTTTCCTCAGTGGTAAACCCAGTGGTATGTGATTTAGGCTCCACCAAGTGCTTAGGCACTTGCTGTCAAAGGAAACCCCGATGAAACTCCTGTTTGGAAGACATGAAACTATGGAGACTGTGAGGGAAAAAGAAGGAATGTAGTGGGAAAAGCATGGGGGAAGTGACTGGGGTCGAAGGTGTGAAAATATCATAAATTTACTATTTCATGTGTGAAACACTTAGAGCAGGTAAAAATTACTGTAGCTCTTTTAAAACTTCCAATTAAAACTTCCATTTTAAGTAGTTTGTTATTTACCTTTGTTTTAGTTCTTATTTTATTCCTTTCTTTTCTTTTTTTATCTTTTCTTTTTTTAATTTTTAATATTTTTTATTATTATTTCCACTCATACAAACTTAATAGGTAGACCAGTTCCCTCCCCTCTTCCCTCCCCTCGAACCCCCTGCTCCCCCTCCCTCCCTCCCCATCTCCCAGTGCCTCCCCCCCAATTCCCAGAGAGTCCTTTATAGTGTATGCCTAACTCTCCTCTTGGTCCTCCTCTCCGATGACGTACAAGGACCCAGTGGCATTTCCCTGAACCCTTTCTCCTGTTCCCCTTAAGCATAGGAACACTACTGTGGCTGTCAATCCCTCGCCTCCAAGGATCTTGGTGCCTTTAGCCGATGTTAGACTTTGTGAGGTCAACAGTGTGTTGGACATTGCGCAGGGCATGCAAAGTCCTATTATGATTGCTTCAGCCCTAACTAGTGTGCAGAATCTTCAAATCATTGCCCCTCCCATCCTTTTGCTCTTACAATCTTACCGCCCCCTCTTCCCTGAGCTTCAGGATGGGGGGAGATTAGGCTGGCTTAGTTCTATGTGGTTGATATAGAGTCTCTGAAGTTCTGGATTGTGGTTTGTTGATTTTCTTTTGCAGTTGCCTTCAGGAAACTCATCTCACCACAAAAGATAAGCACATCCTAAGAACGAAAGGCTGGTCCAAAATCTTGCAAGCTAATGGAACCAGGAAACAGGCAGGGGTAGCAATTATGCTATCAGACAAACTGGACTTCAAACCAAAGAAAATCATAAGAGACACAGATGGATACTACATTTTAGTCACAGGTACAATTCACCAGGAAGACTTCACAATACTGAACATTTTTGCACCCAATACGGCCCCTCCACATTCATTAAGAAAACCCTACAGCACCTAAAGCAAGAAATCAACCCCCAAACCATAATTCTTGTGGACTTCAACGCCGCCCTCTCAACATGGGATAGATCAACAAGTCAAAAGCTTAACAGAGACACTTTGGAACTTAATCAAACCCTTAAAGAAATGGACCTTACAGATCTCTATCGAACTTTTCACCCACGCACGAAAGAATACACATTTTTCTCAGCAGCACACGGAACTTTTTCCAAAATGGATCACATATTGGGCCACAAAACGAATCTACACATATATAAAAAAGTTGAAATTCTAACCTGTGCCCTATCAGACCACCATGGCCTAAAGCTGGACATCCATAACACAACAAACAAGAGAAAATACACTAACTCCTGGAAATTTAACAATATGATGCTGAATGAGAACTGGATTCAGGAAGAAATTAAAAAGGAAATTCAAGATTTCCTGAAAGTGAACGATAATGAAAAAACAACTTACCAAATTTTCTGGGACACAATGAAAGCTGTCCTAAGAGGTAAGTTCATAGCTCTTAATGCCTACATCAAAAAAATGGAAACATCAGAAATAAATAACTTAACGATGCAGCTTAAGGCTTTAGAGAAACTTGAGCAATCTGATCCCAAAAGTGGTAGAAGAGAGGAGATTAGCAAAATAAGGGGAGAAATATCTGAAATCGAGACTAAGAAAACGATAGAAAAAATCAACCAGTCAAAAAGCTGGTTCTTTGAAAAAATCAATGAGATTGATACACCCCTAGCTAAATTAACCAAAAGCAAGAGAGAGAAAACCCAGATTAACAAAATTAGAAATGAACATGGAGTAATCACTACTGATACCCAAGAAATCCAGAGAATTATAACATCATATTTCAAAAACTTATACTCAGTGAAGTTTGACAACACAAAAGAGATGGATGAATTTCTAAGTAAACACAACCTACCTAAATTGAATCAGGAAGTTGTGAATTACTTAAATAGCCCTATAACATATAAGGAAATTGAAGAAGTAATCTCGAATCTTCTTTTCTTTTTTTAAATTATATTTATTTTTTCCCAATCATACAAGCTTAATAGGTACCCTGGTTCCCTCCCTCCCTCTACCCCTCCCCAGTCCTCCTTGCACCCACCCCTCCTTTTCCTGTTTCTTTCATCCCCCTCCCTCCCCTTCTTCCAGCGCCTCCCCATTCTCCGCTCCCATTCCTGGAGCATCCTTTAATGAATGTCAAACTTCCCTGTGTCCTCCACTCTGGTGAGGTGTAAGGACTTAGTGGCATTACCCAGAGCCCTTTCTTAGGCTCCCCTTTAGTATAGGAACATTATTATGACTGTTAATCTTTTGTTTCTAAGGATCCTAGTGCCTGTGATCCATGCAAGAATTTGGGGAGTCATTGACATGTCAGTCATTGCGCAGGTCATGCAAAGTATGACTATGGCTACTGTGGCCCTGACTTGTGTGGAATATCTTGCGTATCATTGCTCCTCCCCATCTTTAGGCTCTTACAATCTTACCACCTCTTCTTCTGCAAATTTCCCTGAGTTTTAGGATGGGGAAAGATTTGGCAGGGTTAGGGTTAGGGTTAGGGTTAGGGTTAGGGTTAGGGTTAGGGTCTCTGCTGTTCTGATTATGGTTTGTGTTGTTTTCAGTTTTTCTGTTCCTACATAGCCCTTGGCTCCATCCTGATTGGTATTGGAGGTCTGATTGAAAAGACTCTTATTATGGAGCTGGAGAGGTGGCTCAGGAGTTAAGCCTCTGCCTTGCAGGCGGAAGGTCCTGAGTTCGGATCCTAGACCCCACATATAGACGCAGGGCGGAAGCGAGGGCGGCCTGCGTTTCTGGCCCTGGTAGGGCACAGCCTGTGAATCCCGGGGCAGAGTAAATACAAGGGGGAGGTGAAGGCATCCATGGTGCTTTCCGAATTCGCCCATGGTTTCTACACACACCGCGCGCACACACACACACACACACACACACACAATTGAATAAATAAGAAATAATAAAAAAAATTAAAAAAAGAAAAGAATCTTATTATAAGGATAGATTCAAAGGTAGATGGAATAGGAGTAGGAGACAGCAGTGAGGATGGATCAATCTCCCATTTGCAGGATGGTTACCATCTATCTGCCTGACTCTATACCTCTCTTGACTAATGAGATCAAAGCCCCTCAGTCACAAATAACCAGGAAGAAAAGTGAGTTAGCTTAACCAGATATCTTGCTACTTACTTGCAATACTTGATGGCTACTTATTTTTTTCTACTGAAGCATGATCCCCTATCTCCTTATTTCTGGGGGGCCCTCCTTCCCCTTCTCTCTGCTTTATAATCTTTGCAATCCTTTATTCTCTTTTGAAGGGTGTGTAAGTCTTAATGAAGCATCAGTGCATCTTAGAGAAAATTCAATGCTAGGTTGTCCATTTATTTGATTCACCTACAGAGGTTTGCCACAAGGATAAGTTCTGTTAGCTTGTCATAGCTTTTTTATACAGGAAAGATGTTTGGCAAGGCTGGTGATTCAATCAAATCGAGCATACTTACTACTTAGCAAATTTAATGAGCAGATTTCTGTTCCTTCCTGGAAGATGGAAGGATAAAATAGAAGTCTTGATTTTCCCAATTAGAGGCACATGCACTTGTCATCTCATATCCCTTCTTCTGTCTTCAAAATGTACATTTTAATCTCTAAGTCTAACAATCACCTTCCATGTTCTTCTTACTTATAAGAACTCTTGTGCTTACTGTGGATCTACCTGGATAATCTCCCCATATCTTCAATAATAATTTTCCTGATATGCAATACATAAGATTAAAAGGTTTCATGGAGTAGGACAGAAACATCCTTGGAACTTTTGAGATAGAGGTGAGCTTTGGTTCTCTTTAGCACAATACCCAATCAATGACATAAACTTAATTTATAGTCATGTTCAGAATATACTCCTGGAATTCTGCTCTCAACTTTTGACTTCATTATATTCACATCTGATAGGAACTGGAGTTTGACATTTCATGTGTGATTGTATACTTTATGGTTATAGTTCTAGGGTTCTTAATACTTTGCTATGATCATTTTAAGTTTTTAAAATTTTAAAAAATTAAATAAGCAAATCCTTTCAATTCTATTCATTTAAAGAACTTTCATTTTAACATTGATGTGGTTTACATACTTGCTTGGGAGTCCAAGGTGCTGCATAAATCTTTTGTATAACTAGCACTTTGCCTCTTAGAGGCACTCCTGATATGAATGTCATATAACTCCTTAATGTAGACAGACTACAGTTAATATTTTTGAAGTATCTTTTTGTACTGACATATTTCATGTGTCCATTGTGTACAGTGTGTTTATGTGCACTCTTTTCTTTATCTCTCAATATTATCTCATAGATGGTATTAAACCACTGATAGATATTAAAAAACAAGAACCCCACTAGTATGTAGTAAAGAGCTTAGATGATATTAAACTTTGGTTCTTTTTGAAATAATTACTTAATCAATAATTCACTGTAGAAAATCTAAAAAAGATGACTATAGTTATAGAAAGAAAAATAAGAAAATGGAAATGTCATGTTAATTAGGACAATGCAAATTGTGAGGAGTGGGTGTTCTAGATTTCATTTCTGCCAGGGACAGGGAGGTAATTAAAGATGGCAACCACACTATTTGATTAATCTTGAGCCACCTACAAGATGGAAGCATTGGCATGATGATAAAACCGAGAATAAAATGTAGGAAGTTCAAACATAGTAGAAAATGCAGAAAGAGATTTTTTTTTCTTAAAGCCTCATTGTCAAAAGTTAAAGGAAAGGCCAGAGAATAAAGGGCAGCTAAAAGGATGGGAGAAGAGTCTCTTTGTGTGTTAAAGTTTGAATGTTGAGCATTTTTGGAGACGTGTGTGACCTGTATCATCCCGAGGTGACACTATTTGGAGGTTGAAAGGGGTGTAGCTTTTAAGACATGTAATCTAGTTGGAGATCTTAAGGTAATTGGAGATGTGCCCTTATAGAAAATGGTGGGATTCCTCTTTAGTTGTTGGCTCCTGGCCAACATAAGCACTTTGATCTGTCAAGTATTACCTGTCATTGCCATCTGGTACTCATGGCAAAGCCCCAAAGCAAAACATGTGCTGGTCTTGAAATGAAAGCTCCAAGTGAATGCAAACCTTTCATCTTTTAATGTCAGTTTCTCCAAGTACTTTCTTACAGTGACAAAAAGTTGACTACCACATGGTTATGGGTTTGTCTCTTTTACACTCATATGCTGGAACACTTAGTATTCAGCTAGTGGAACTATTTCAGGAGGTGGCACAACTTTTGGACAGCTATATATGACAGGAATAGAACTGTAGGGACAGGACTTGAATTAGAGACTAGCCCCACTTTTACTTTAGCAGTCGGTTTCCCAGCCAGCACCACATAACAATCAGCCATCACTAACTCCCGCCTCCTGGGAGCAAGCTGTTTGCCTTGTTTCCCTTACTCTAATGAAATCTAACCACCTAGACCTTGAGCCCAAATAAATCAATCCTCCTTTAAGTTGATTCTTTCAGTGTCTGGTCACTGTGACATGAGCCTATGGCACAGAACAGGCGTGTGAGAGCAAGACAGAAGACTACAGAACATTCACATACAGAAACCCTAGATGTGGAAAACAGAACTTAATCATGACTGCAGTGGCAGTTGATAGAACAGAATTACATATTATAGAAAACCTAGATGTGGGCAGAGCTTAGTGGGTGGTTGTAGTGGGGTTAGTAGACTGAGAACAGAACATTGATAGGAATGAAGATAGTGAAGACTGTGCTCATGGGGTTCCACGGAACAAAGATTCTATCAGAAATCCCTACAGGCCATTCATTTTGCATTCAAGCAAATAACCTGGCTATGTTCTGCTCATGTTCTAAAGTGTAACTAAATTCAAAATACTTTATTTGGAGAAGGAAATTTCAAGATAGCAAATAACATTGAAGCTATTCTGTAGTTAGTACTCAGGGTGTTTGTACATACAGGTTTACAGGAAGAATTTTGAGGAAAAAGGAAAGCATAACAAATGTGGAAACAATGCAGTTTGGTGAGGAAATGAATGGGAAGGCTTTGAATGTTGCCATATAGTACAGGTGAGGACAGAATGGCTACGAATGTTAAACATAGCAATGCCTTTGAAGGAAGACTAAGACTTTCACTAGGAAGAGAAAACAGCATCTTCTAGGCGAGACAGCATGCATCGGCGATTCCAGAGTGTGATAACTAGTCTTAGCTGTCAAGTTGACAAAATTCTAGACTCACGTGGAAGACTGGAGTCAGGTCATGCCTGTGGAAGATCATGTTTATTATGTTAATTCAGGTGAGATGAACTGCTTAATGGACGATCTCAGAACTGTTTCTCAATTATCAAGCATTGGTTTGTTTCCTAGGTGTCCTAGTAAGCAGTGGTAAAAAAATGATGACTGGCATTGCTGTTTGCTCTCTGGGCATGACAGTGAGAAGCGTAACTGTCAGTTAGGCTTCTACAGCAGGCTCTTTCCTTTGACTGAAAATAAAACTGGTTTAGAAGATCCCAAAAGCATTGGTGACAATACAATCCATATTTGGATTGTGGTCAGACAAAATTATATAGTTGTTTTCCCCATACGTCCTTTTAGCTGTCTTAGATTATTGACTTGTTACTGCATTTACTGAATTTTTCTGCATGAATATTTCTATCACAATGGTAACAGGAAGGTAAAAACCCATTTCTCACTCTCAGGAAAACTAAAAATCTTAACAAGGCTAGTGGTCAAATAAGCCATCAGCTTTTGCCGTAAACACAAATCTACATTTGTTCCCTTTATTCTGTCTTTTTTTTTATTGACTCTAAAAAAAGAGTTACTAGTCACAGTCGTAGTTTGTGATATTCATGTAGGTGTGTAATATGAGACAGATGATAGAGGATGCCTTTATAGAACTGAGCAAGGTTTCTCACATGCAGTTGGCTTTAGTTGTTAATTTAAATATCACTTGTTCTTCTTACCTAGCTATTTAATTATTATTGTTTTTGTTGTTTTATTATAAAAATCCACAGGCTATTCCCTCATTATTTCATTTTCATCTTCTAATTGGACTAGCATAAATATTATATGTTGGCATAATATAGTTTGGGATGTGTACATTTCATATTGCCAAAGTCTCTTTTAATTTCTGTCCATTAAGAATTAGAAAGCAAACCAGTCTCGATAATGGGCTGAAAGTCTAGCAGTAATTTCTTGTGCTGGGTTGGCAGCAATGAAAATCCCCTGCTGTCTTGAGCACAGAAGTCATCCTTTGTTCCTCTGCCATTTAAGCTCCAGAAGCATTTTGCACTAGACTCAATAAGTAGTGAGTCACACAAGATATGAAGTATTTGTTCATCAGGGTAGCTTGCAAAACTAGTTGTATATGGTGCTGAAAGACATCAGAAACGATTTGGCTGAATTAAGCAGAAGACCAAACAAAGACTGCAAAGAAAATCATGAATTCAAGTCCATCTGTGGTGCAAAAAAATTGAGAATAATCATTTAGTTTCATTCCATTTTTTCATATTCATCTACTTGGGGGTACCAAAATTCCCTTACAGGCTTGAAAAGTGTCCTTGAAAATATTTAAAGTGCTCTGCAAATATTGATAAAATATGAGGCCAATACTAAGCACTATGAAGAGTAAGAAACTCATGCAGATCCCACCTATATAGTATGTAAGGTATGTGTCAAAGTGTGTATGTGATTGTGTATGTATGTAGATACATGTTCATGTAAGTATGAGTTGTATGCATTCAAAGACACAGATTCAGCATCAAAGGTACAAATACAGTTTTATATTTCCTGTCTTTTTTAGTTTCTCAAATATAGCATTGCTTCTGCTATGGATATTCTATTTTGAGGTCTAAAATCAATTAGGAAAAGCAGAATGCTCAACAAAGACATCTTGGATAAAGATTTTGGAATAGACATATAAAAATTCCTTAAGGCTAAATTTAAATCATTGAATTTTCTTCTTTAAAATACTTTTTCCTCTTGATTTTATTGACTCTTTGTTCATCACATCCAGCAAAGCTTAAAAAGAGAAGCATGAGGTAATGTTGAAATTTTTCTATAGGAAATAAATATAATGCATCATTTAAATCAGAAAAGATATATATCTAAGAAGAATTAATGTTTGAGTTTCTGTTAAATAAAATTATTGAATTCTGCATTTTACTACTACTAGCTAAAGAGTTTCTTATTAGAGAATAATTCTGTAATTTCAAATTTTCTTTTATCTGAAAACACAAAATTGAGATCATTATAATTTGAAACACATACTTTGGATATTTAACTCAGCTCTTTAATATTTGGTCACCTATTTTTCAGATCTCTGTTGACACTAGAACATGGGTACACGTCCCTTCACTTACTGCCACTTAATATTTAGTGTTTGTAATGGACAAAGAACTTTTGATAAAATTCAATTTTCTAAAATCACTGATTGTTTGCATAGACCTTGTGATTTCAATGACAATTAAGTCCTGTAGGCCTGTACTAGATATATGCTTTATATATTCTACCTGCATTGAAGGTCAGACTTTAGAATCAGATGGTTAGTTTCTCTTATGGTGAACAGGTACCTGAGATTATCTACAATAAAGAAAAAGATCCTTTAAGTTTATAGTTTCAGAAGGCTGTGTCCATTGTTTGGCCTTATTTCCTATGGTGGGTCAGAAGATCAGAGCAGGAACACTAAGCAAGGAGAAGTGCTCACTTCCTGGCTAATAGGAAACAAAATAAGGAAAATGGGGTAAAGTCACAGTATCTTCTTACAGGACATACCCACTATGATCAGATTTCCTTTCATTAGGCTCCATGTCCTAAAAGTGTTACCACCTTTCAATAATGGCACAGACTGGAGCCAAGTATTTAATATGTTAAGATTTGGAGGGCATATTTTAATTTAAAAATTACAGCACAAACTCATCATTATTCTATTAATCAGGCTTGAAATGTTTCACATGTGTTTTGTTTTAAGTGACCTAAAGTTTATAGTTTCTGACATCATGCCATAAGAAAGACATTTGTTTATGAGCAAGGACTTATTCAATTTCTATCAATAGAACAACTACCATTTAAAAGTCATCTGGTGTAGGTACAAAACAAACTGAACAAGTACCTGATGAAATTTGTTCCTCAGTCACTGCGTGTGAGATTATGCAAACACCCTATAGAATGTATTCACAGCCACTCTCTATCAATGGTTAGAAGTGGAGGAAAACTAAATCAGCTGGGGAAGTACACCATTTCTTAGTGGATGATTCCATACAAAGACAGCAAGTAAGATGAACTAAGAATTAGTGTGTATGTTTTATATTTGCATAGTTCCATAACGTGTCCTAAACTTGGTTCTGTGTGTTGATTTTATATTTGAAAATGTACACAAACCCAGCAGACAGTTCAAAAGTAAATACTATATAATGTTATGAATGACAAACTAGCTAGAAAGTACTATATCATTTGATAGAACAAGAGCTAGGGAGACAGCTTAGTAGTTAAAAGGGTTTGCTGGTCAAACATAAGGATTTGAGCTCAGATACTCAGCACCTATGTAAACAGAAGCACCTCCTGCTTCTGTTACCCTAGCACAGCGCAGTGAAGAGAGACAGAGAAAAGGTTTTCTCTATGCTCCTTTAGAGACTGTGAAAAAGGAAGACATTCTTTGGTTTTGTCATAATTTCTGCTGTTGTAATGAATATATAAGCCTCCAGACTGAGTACAAAGAGTTTATTCATCCTCACAATTATTGGCCACAGTTGATCATCAGTTGAAATCTACTGCATCCATAGGGCACAAAGTCTCAATCATTCTTTCTAGCATGCCACTCTGCCAAAGCCAATCAATACTCCCTCAATCTTGTCCACTTGTCCAGAAAATGAACACTGGATATTACTTAAAGTCTTGTCTTAAGGAAATAATTCTTCATAGATGTATGTAAAGATTCTGTTTTCAATTGTCAGGTTGAAACATAGCACTAACTATCACAGGTTTCTTTGTGCACATGGAAATATTAGCACACGTGCACTCTCACAGATACATATTCATGCACATACATATACACACATACGAATGTCACATATATATGAAAAGAAAATGTTAATAGTACATTTACTGAATAGTACATTACTGAATAATACATTACTGAAAATGTAACTAAGTTTTATATTAAAAGGTAGAATATAAATATTTTTCCCATAGTTTCGTTGGTCCTAAGCAGTAGAAAAACAATTTTAAAATCCACTTGTGTGATCATTTTGGTAAGGTATGAACTTTATGAATTTTTCTGAATTGATAGTTCACATGGAGAATTTAGAAAATCTAAGTTGTCAGATTTCAGGAACTGGGAAATACCTATTATGGAATTCCTATTATAAACACAGGTCTTCAAAGCATATGGGAACACTGATATGCTATTAACATTGTGTTCCCCATCATTTATATGAAAAAATCAGATAAATATGTAAAATTGCTTTACATTATTATTTATCTATAATGAGAGAAAAAATTGATAATTAATTTTAGGTTTCATTTTTAATGGGATCAGAAACTCAAGGTCAAAAGAATATAATTTTTATTATGTTAGTTTATTTGAAAATACTGGTGCTATATTAGTTATTTATCCCTCAATTATTAGTTTTACATTTCTGAGATCTAATATGCAACTCACATGTGTTCCTTTGCTTATGTATTTATTCTTTTCCTTTTAGTCTCATCTTTAAATGAATCATTGATACATCTGTCAGATTCCTATATTACTACTGTGATCAAAAGCAATAGCTCTTATCCAGAAAGCTTGGATTTCAACACCTTCTCCGGTGACTACCAACTACACACTTTCAACAACACAACAGTCAATCATTTTATTTTATTATTTTTTGAAGCATCTTCAACTTTCTTTCTTTCTTTCTTTCTTTCTTTCTTTCTTTCTTTCTTTCTTTCTTTCTTTCTTTCTTTCTTTCTTTCTTTCTTTCTCTCTCTCTCTCTCTCTCTCTCTCTCTCTCTCTCTCTCTCTCTTTCTTTCTTTCTTTCTTTCTTTTTTAAAACATTTTTTATTATCTCTGCTCATACAAGCTTAGTAGGTACACCGGTTCCCTCCTTCCCTCCTCCTCCCCCCGACCCCTCTGCTCACCCTCCCCTCACCCCTCCCTCCCCATCTCCCAGTGCCTCCCCTCCCCCAATCCCAGGAGAATCCTTTAATGTGCATGCCAAACTCTCCTCTGGGTCCTCCTCTCCGATGACATACAAGGACCCAGCAGCATTTCCCTGAACCCTTTCCTTTGTTCCCCTTAGGCATAGGAACACTATTTTGGCTGTCAATCTCTTGCCTCCAAGGATCTTTGTGCTTTTAGCAAATGCTAGACTTTGTGGAGTCAATAGTGTGTTGGACATTGTGCAGGGCATGCAAAGTCCAATTATGATTGCTTCGGCCCTAACTTGTGTGGAGTATCTTGCAAATCATTGCTCCTCCCATCCTTGTGCTCTTACACTCTTACCGTCCCCCTCTTCCGCAAATTTCCCTGAGCTTCAGGATGGGAAGCTGGCCTAGTTCTAGGTGGTTGGTATAGAGTCTCTGAAGTTCTGGATTATGGTTGTTGATTTTCTTTTGCGGTTTTGCTGCTCCTGCAATGCCCTTCCCTCCATCCCGATGGGTATGTACTCCCTAATAGGTGGCTCCTAGTACCAAACCCACCCAGCCCACCTAGAAACATTCCAGCATAAATCTCTGTAATACAGTAATTGCAAGAAGTATGAACAGGAGGGATGGGGTAGGAGGGCCACACCAGAAACAAGGAGAGAGGGGACTATGTTACAGCAGAGAAAATAAGCCTCTATCAAGGACTGCAAGTAAGCAATGAGACATCTGGTTAAGTTTACAGACTTTTCGTTCCTGATCATTTACAACTGAGGGGGTGTGATCTCACCAGATGGGGAGGGCATATAGTCTGGCAGATAATAAGTAACCATTTTGCAAATGGGTGATTGACCCCTCCCTCACTGTGGTTTCCTACTTTTATTACCTCTACCTTTGAATATACTCTTATAACAAGACTCTAGTTTTCCAACAGTCAATCATTTTAAAACTCATCTTTTTCACACTGATCTTGCAAAAATTTAGTGATCTGCTACATGTCAAGGCAAGAAAATGAACACATTTTCTACTACAATCTCTATTATATTATATATGAAATAAGCGCCATCTAAATAAATAAAATTCATGCATGTATGCATAAACTCACATATATAATATGCACATGTAAACCTCATTTGGTAAATTTTCTATCTTCTTGATTTCTGAGGGACATAAAGATGAAGAAAACTGCATCATTTCATCAGATACACAGGTGAATTCTGACCTGTGTGTCCTGTTGTTTATGGAAGCCTGAAAAGTGTTTGTCTATAAAAACCTAGTGTGATGCCTAGTGTTGTCAACCTGACAGAAATCTATGATTGACTTGAATATAGACCTCTGGGACTATCTTTGCGAGATTATCTTAATTACGTTATATAGGATGGGATGATCCACCCACATTTGGTGGCACCATTCCTTGGCTGGAGTCTTGAGTTGTATAAATGGGAGACAATACAGAGGGACTCTCTGCTTCTTAGTTGTGGATGCAGTGTGGCAGGCTGCTGAAACATCTTGCTGTTTCAACTTCCCTGCCATGCTGAACTGTATCTTGAACCTTGAGCCATACTCTTGAGTTTTTCTCTCTTAATTCCTTAATTGCTTTCTTTAATTCTTTTCTCTTCTTTAACAGCTTCAACCCATGCATAACATGACTTTAAGTAATTTTCACCCCCATGTTATTTGATTTTATTTCTCTCTTTATGTCATTGATACCCTTCTTGCTAAACAGTCTCCCTCCTATTTTCAAGTCATTACGTGTGTGTGTGTGTGTGTGTGTGTGTGTGTGTGTGTGTGTGTGTGACAGAGGAAGACAGAGAGAGAGAGAGAGAGAGAGAGAGAGAGAGAGAGAGAGAGAGAGAGAGAGAGAGAGAGAGAGAGAGACTAGTTTCATAAGAGCTGCCTGTATTGATATGTTTCTGGACACTTGATAAAGAATAGCTGGTCTAACAGTAATTAAACCACTGAAGAAAGTAACCCCCCTTCCCACAGCCATAGTAGAACCTTAATGTCGTTTGTCAGTGTTTTTTCTATCATAGCAACAAGAAACTACGTCACCTGCCAAAGGTGAAAGTATAAGTACAAAACCTACTATCTCTTCTTGAAAAGGAGGATGGAATTAACAGTTTCATGAGCAGAGAATCCTTTACTTGTTCCTAAAAAGAGTTCATGTAACATTTATACAAAGACGGATAGAAAGAAACGTGTGATTACGATAGGCATTTGGATCTCAGTATCTGACAGTGGCAGATTCTGAGAGATGAGATAAGAATGACACAGTCTGAAAGAAACCTGAAAATTTCCATGCCATTGACAATCTTTAGGGGGTGTAAATAAGATATAGAGTAAAGGTATCATCTTTCAGATAATAATAACTAGTGACTGACAGGTGGTCTGTAAGTGAAAGACAGGTAAGTCAGTTGACACTGATGTGAAGTACACTAAGTTTAATCAAAATTCATTATAGTTTCCACCTTCTAAATTGCCATGAGATATAGTATGGCCTGGGATGGTTTTTACAGGTGACCTTATCAATGAATGAAACAAGGAGATCTTTTAATTGTTTCACTGTGCTGTTGTTTCCTGGGTTTGGTTTTTTTTGCTAGATGTTCATTAAACATCCAATGGCCTGATTTTTTCACAGACAATGACTACTTTGGCAACATATTATTTTGCTATTTATTTTGCCATTCATTACTCCTTTCAGAACAGGTTTCCTGATGTCCTTTCTATTCAGTACCTTCCTCAGGCCTCCTTTAGTAACCTGCAAATGCATGTCCCAATCTTGTGGACTGATCCTCCTCTCCTTTTCCATAATACCCAAAGGCAGCTTTTTAGGTGATGGACTAAGATTCTCACCTGATTCACTACTGATTAGCAAGAAGTGTTGGGCATCATGCTGCATGCTCTCTTTTTCATGCAGCTTTAGAGAGTGGTGATAGGTGGAAGCATAAATTAAAATCTCATCACCATCATTATCCTTTCATACACACTAAACAAGATGAATGAGGAGAAGAAAACACCCTGATTATTTTAAGAAGCATTAATTTAAAATTCGAAAAGAGAATTTTATGTAATTTAGCAAGTAATTTTACACAAACAGGAAAGCCAATAAAAACCCTAAAATGTATCAACTTCCTACCCCATCCCCTGTTTGTAAGTCCAGGGAAAACAGGTAAAGCAAATTAAGTTATTGATAAGATGGTTTTGCTACAAAGTATTTTATTTATAAGTGCTTACCCCAAATCCTCATTAATTGCTACTTTTATCTTTATCTTAATAATAGTTTATTTTTGGCTTTCTGAAACAAGAGATCTAAGCTCTTATACAATTTAATTCACAGACCTACACAGGGATGTCAAATTTCCATAACTATGGAGATTACTATGCCTATTAGCAGTTGTCTTTCTAGTTCTTTTCGTCTCTGAACTCTTTTCTTTTTTTAAATGTTTTTTATTATTATTATTATTATTTATTCAACTGTGTGTATGTGCGTGCATGCGTGTGTCTGTGTGTGTGTGTATGTGTGTGTCTGTGTATGTGTAGAACCACGGACGAATTCGCGAACCACTATGGACGCCTCCACCTCCTTTTGCCCTGGGATTCACACGCTCCGCCCTACCAGGACCAGAAGCGCAAGCCGCCCCCGCTTCCGTCTGGCGTCTATACGTGGGATCCCCAGATCCGAACTCAGGACCTTCCGCCTGCAAGGCGGAGGCTTAACCCCTGAGCCACCTCTCCAGCCCAACTCTTTTCTTTTTTATAAACCTTACTGAAAAAAATAACCTTAAAATATTCCTAAAACATGGATAATCTCCATCACTTAGGGTTAGTAGAGTAAGGATGGAGGGAAGAAAATACATTTTACTTCTTAAATATAACTCCAGAAGATTTTGTGAATTTGTATGCTCTGAAAGAAAATTCCAAATTAAGATGGGCTTCAAATATTGTCATTTCATTATTCTAGAACTTTTATCAAGGTCCTAAGAGTTTTGTCAATGTTCTGGTTATAAAGGTCCATGATTATTTGCTTGTTTGATTGCTTTTTTGTGTTTGATTGCTTTTTTATGTAGCTCAGGGTAATCTTCTGGGCCAAGTGATTATTTGGCTTCAGGCTCTAAACTTGTGAGGCAACAGGCATGTTCTACCATATTTCAATAACTTGCTAATTTACTTATTTATTTACTTTCATGTATGAGTGTATGTTTGCATGTGGGTGCAGGTGCTCTGTGTAAGAAGGCATGAAGTGTATGTGCCTGTGGATGCCAAAAGAAATCATACTAGATTGTGCTTCCATCTACTGCTTTGCTCTGGAGTCTCCTAGAGTCAACCTGCCATATTCACAGTATCTACCTAGTGCTTTTAAGTGGGTTATGGGAATTCCAAATCAGGTCCTTTTACTTGCAAGAAAAAAGCTTTAGCTACTGGGCCAGCTTCCCAACCAAATGGTGTTGCCTAATCCATATTTCTCATCATCTAAGTATTTCTCATTTCTTTGTTTCAAACCAACCCTTACCTAAGCTTGCAATTTAAAAGAATTCATAGCACACAGAATCTTAATTCAAATAAGACTGAGAAACGGAATTGAGTCTAGCAAAACCAATCACTTTACTTCATTGAACTCATTTTCTTAAGGAGTATGTACAAAAGAGGAAATTGAGGTTAGTAATTACTTCTTAAATTAGGTTCATGGTGACCTTGTGGAAATTCTCCTACAATTTTGAGTTAAAAAGGACATATTTCACAGCCCACAGTAGACAGCAATAATTACAGAAGTAATTCTGGAAGAAGAAGAAAAGAAACAACTTCAGGTTGTTGACTCCAGCTGTTCTCTCGAAATGACTTAGAAACTGAGCACTCCAGACCTCTTTAACAATAGCTTTAAATTTAAAGGAGAATTCAAGATCAAATGTAAAGACTCACAGAGCAAGACTGAGCTATTAACTGTGATGATATGTATTAAATACCTGATTAAAATCCTACACTTGGAAAATAAAGTCAGCCAGATTTTATTAATAAGCACACCAGTCTATTTTTCATCTTCTAATTTTTAGAAATGATAGTCATGCCTCTTAGGTAAAGAGTTCCTTTTCCTTAAGAATTACTTTTGTGAGTCTGAGGTACTTCTGGAGAGGTTTCTGCCAGTTGAGGCAATGATGAGGCAATGATATATGTAGTTGGTGTTTTGAAGCATCTAAATAAACTTAAATTGCAACAAGTTTGAGTTCTGACTCCAATGTTTATCAATTTTGTGACCCTAGACCTACAATTTTACTATGTTTCTTTTTCTTTTTTCCCATTACCACAAAGTGCAGAATTCATGATTGCAGCCCAATACCAAATAATGTCTATCAAAACTATTTTTATGTAAGTTTTAGATTTACTTAGAGATCAGGATTACAGATGAGCTGGATGAGTTAGATAACATACTGATACACTAAATCCCATCATTTATACCACCATAAAGCCATCTAAGATAATAGACATTCTCCATGCCACGGAAGAAAAGTAGTAAGTACTTGCTCATAAGTGAATGTATCTTTTCACAAAAGAAGTAATCACTATTCTTTGTTCTTTGTTTGGAAGGGAACAGTAGTAGTGTCTGGGTCTGAGTCATGTCTTCCTTGCATATTCTGCTTCAAGCATATATTAGCTTTGTAATATACTTACTATAATGATATTTAAGGGACTAAGGGAATTTTTATTCTGCTTATGATTCCAGGTTACATTTCATCATGGCAGAAGTTATAACAGCATGAGCAGCAAGAGCAGAGGGGAAAGAGTGAGCATACTTTGTTTTTAATTTATCTGCTTATCCAAAATTGCTAACCAGGTCTCTCCATTTTAGCAGTCTGCTCAAAACTTAGCCTCTCCCACTGTAATCCGTGTCTACTCACATAAATGACCCAGTTAAGAAAATCTCTTGCAACCTTGTTCAGAGTTCCCTGTTCATTAAATAATTCCTCATAGATGTGGTCAGAGACTTGTCTTTCAAGTGTCAAATTGATAGCTGAAAATAAATGCTGCTCATGAAGGCACTGAAACTGAATTGTCTGAAGGGAAATGAGAATGAATGGGTTTTTTGCTTGTTTATTTGTTATGGGCACTATGGAGCAAATATATCCAAGAGACTAGAAGCAAAAAAGAAAGCTTAGAGGCCCTAACAGGAGGGATTCCAATCCCTGGACTGACTTTTAGAGATTCTATTGAATTTTCTGTCTAGTCAGATCTATAGAAGATTCTAAGAAATGGTGCTAGAGAAGAGAATCATCTCAGTCCTTATCTCAGATAACACTTGTTAGGGTATTCTGAGAATTGAATCTATGTTCCATTATGCAACTATCATTTACCATATGAGCTGAGATCACAGACTTCATTCTTGGTGTGTATGTTCCTCACAGATATGGTAATCCTCTATGCAAATCTTTAGGTAGTGAATTATATATTATCTGGCTACCCAGCTTAGGACCATCTTGGATCTCAGGGAAAGGGAAAGATGTTTCATTATGATGGACCTTCTACACTCTAATGAGTAGTGAGGAGCCCAAGCTTGCAATGACCTCAACATATCTTAAAACAAATATAACTGCTGATCTTCTACCTAGCTGATGAAGAAAGTTCAATTGAATGACCATACCCATTATAATCATAGGGAAATGTTCAGTTATACATTTTGGAGAATAAAAAATGAGTTTTACAGGAAGATATGAATTTGTTCTCAGCATTTATCTACAAGGATGTGAGGTAATTGCAAATCGTGTGTCTTCTGTCCCTGGGCTCTGTCAAGCAAGTGAAGTGTCATTAGCGCCATCAGCTAAGGAATCCATAAAAAATAAAAGGAGAAAGCACATTGATAATGAGATTATAAGAAGCATCTCTTTTGAGGTGGAGTGGGGTTAAGGATAGACTACCAGCTTTTTCCTTCTTTTAAAATTTAAAGAGAATTTTTTTCTTTGTCTCTTTTAGATGTATTGTTATTTTCCTGACTATTGGAAATAACTATCTCATAAGTTGTGTTATTTTTTCATCTCATAGTTTATCTTGAAGGGAGGATCAACAACGCTAGTGAATTGAAACAATGATTGCCTTTCTCACAATGACCAGTGTACTATTCAGCAAAGAAAAACAAGGAACTAGTGGAAATTATATTTTTACCCTATGTCCTTACTTCATCTTCAGGGAAGATGAAGATTTGCAACAGAAACTCCCAAGAAGTTGAGCTTGCAAATTTTCTAGAGACATATGCCAAGTCTATTCTACAAAGGATTTGCTATTCATTTTAAGATTTGTCTTCTATAAGTAACCATTGTGCAAATGGGAGACTGATTCCCCCCCCCATGGTCTCCTACTTTTATTCCATCTACCTTTGAATATACTCTTATAATAAGACTCTATTTTAACAGCTTTTTATATCTGGCCAGATGGTGACATCCAATACCCATCAGGATGGATTCAAGGGCATTGCAGGAGCAGCAACACTGAAAAAAAAATCAACAAACCATAATTCAGAACATCAGAGTCTCTATATCAACCACCTGGAATCAGGCCAGCCTAATCTCTCCCCATCCTGAAGCTCAAGGAAATTTGCGGAAGAGGGGATGGTAAGATTGTAAGAGCAAAAGGATGGGGAGGAGTAAGGATATGCAAGATACTCCATACAAGTTAGGTCCGAAGCAATCATAATAGGACTTTGCATGAGCTGTGCAATGACCAACACATTATTGACTCCTCAAAGTCTAACATGGACTAAAGGGACTAGGATCCTTAAAAGTTAGGAATTAACAGCCATAATTGTGTTCCTATACTTATGGAGAACACAAGAAAGAGTTCTAGAAAATGCCACTGAGTCCTTAAACTTCATCAGAGAGGAGAACCCAGAGGAAAGTTTGACATACACATTAAAGGACGCTCCAGGGATAGGGTGGGAGGAGGCACTGGGAGATAGGGAGGGGGGAAGGAAGAGGAAAAGGAGGGAGGAAGCTAGGGGGTCCAGGGAGGGATGGAGGGAGGGAGGGGACCGGTGTACCTATTAAGTTTGTATGAGCGGAAATAAATAAAAAAAATTGTTTTCTATCATGTGATCCACAAAATGGAATGTTATTATTTCTAATTTTCAAATCAGAGTCACACTCTACCAAAATGCATAAATAGACAAAATTTGACATGCCTGCAGTAAGCTTAAATTACAAAGTACTGCACAAACCAATGAAGCCTGGAATTTTTTTGTGACTTTCAAATTAGTTCATTTAATGCAAAAATAATTAGTCTTCACAGAAGAGTTTGATTGTGAAGCAGAAGCTGATTTATTTATTTATTTTTATTTCTTCCACTCGTATAAAGTTGATAAGTACCCCATTCCCCTCCCTCCCTCCACCACTCCCTGGATCCCCTTACTCCCTTCCCCCTTTCTCCCTTCCTTCCCCTCCTTTCTCTCTTCCTTCCCCCCGTTCCTCCCTTTCTCCCAGTGCCCCCTAGAAGCTGATTTATTAAGTCGCAGGCAGGAAGCATTGGAAACTTCAGTGATAATCTTTCTATATACTTATCACTTTACAACTTATACTAGAAAAGATTGAAACAGTTTTAACAAACAGATTATTTTAGAATAAGTCAATTAAGCCACTGCCAGGATCCTAAGGTCCCTGGAGAAGCCAGGGTCTGAGCGGGTAGGGAGCTCCTCAAGAGTTACTGATCAATGCAGTAGCAGAGAATGGAAAAAATTGTGACCAGAGACGTGTGGCAATGAATAAAGAGCAACATAATGGAAATTTCACAGACGCCTCTTCACTGAATGAAAAGAAGAGAAGGGATCGGGAAGAAAGACAGAATATTGTCCTGTGGAGACAACCATTAGTTACCTTGCAGTATTTTTCTCTGGAAACCCTTGTAATCTTGAAGGAATGGACCTCAAAACTGTGTCATCATCAGAGCATGTGGTGTCCTTTTTACTGTTGCTTGCTGTGTTTATAGCTACGCATTATGTTGAAGGAGCACATCAACAGTATGTGCAACGTATAGAGAAACAATTTCTTTTATGCCTGCTGGATAGGCTTGGGAATTTTGTCCTCTGTTAGACTTGGAACAGGGCTGCAAACCTTTCTGCTTTATCTGGGCCCACATATAGCTTCAGTTACGTTAGCTGCTTATGAATGCAATTCAGTTAATTTTCCTGAGCCACCCTATCCTGACCAGATTGTTTGTCCAGATGAAGGCGGCACTGAAGGAGCCATTTCTTTGTGGAGTACCATCTCAAAAGTTAGAACTGAAGCCTGGGGCGTTGGCACAGTAATCGGAGAGCTGCCTCCACATTTCATGGCCAAGGCAGCTTGCCTCTCAGGTGCTGAAGGTGATGAAGAGTATCAGGAATTTGAAGAGATGCTGGAACATGCAGAGGCTGCACAAGACTTTGCCTCCCGAGCTAAACTGGCAGTTCAAAACCTAGTGCGGAAGGTTGGAGTTTTTGGAATTTTGGCCTGTGCTTCTATTCCAAATCCTCCTTTGATCTGGCTGGAATAACGTGGACACTTTCTTGTACCTTTTCGGACCTTCTTTGGTGCAACCCTTATTGGAAAAGCAATCATTAAAATGCATATCCAGAAAATCTTTGTTATAATAACGTTCAGCAAGCCATAGTGGAACAGATGGTGGCTTTCATTGGCGCTGTACCGGGCATCGGCCGGTCTCTGCGGAAGCCATTCCAGCAGTACCTGGCGGCCCCGTGGCTGAAGCTCCACCACCAGCGCGAGGCGGGCGCGGCGCAGGGAGAAAACTGGTTGTCCTGGATGTTTGAGAAGCTGGTCGTGGCAATGGTGTGTTACTCTATCCTGTCTGTCATTAACTCCATGGCACGAAGTTATGCCAAGCGAGTCCAGCAACGGTTGAACCCTGAGGAGAAAACTAAATAAGCAGAGAGTTTTTCACTGCAAGTTAGAAATGGATGGGTTCTGTCTAACATTGGGAGGACTCTAAACCAGGAAGGAAATTTTTCTTTTCCCACCTATATTGATTTTCAAAAACTTTTTTTTTTTAACGAAAGCAGTTTAGTCCATATTTTATATTGACATATTTTTCCTTTTTGTGTTGAGGTAAGGAATCCACAATGTATTTTATTAGGGTAAAATGTCATGTTTGGCCACAGACTTAACAGAATGTGGTCTTCTGTTTGTTACTTTCAGAGGGTATAGTTGGAGAATTCCTGCCACACGCAGAGTTCCCAAGTATGTTAAATATGTCAGGCTTCCTAGGCTTGTCACACTGATTGCATTGCTTTTCTAAGTCATCAAAATGTGTATAAGTTACATAAATTGGATAACAGTCTTGCATGTCTACCATAGTGCAATTTAATATGCCATCCTACCCAAACGTCCCTCTCCCATGCTCAAAAAAGGCCATTTTATGATGCCTTGCACACCCTCTGGGAAAATTGATCTTTAAATTTTGAGACAGTATAAGGAAAATCTGGCTGGTGTCTTACAAGTGAGCACACCATTTTTTATTCTGTATATTTAGAATGAAGTCATGGAAAAACTTTATAAAGACATCTTTGATCATTCAAAAAAAAGTTAATGACAAGACTAGGCTTTGAATATTTTATATTTATTTAATCAACATAATCATTTCAAATTCACTGATTTTTTTATTTGGAGGAGGAGAATAACAACTATGTCTTATCATGTACTCTCGTAGTCACCATGTTCTTTTAAATATCAATGACTATTTTTGGTTTGTTTTATTAAAGGTCAGAATGATAAAATGAAATGATAAAAACAGTCAGAAGGCAAATTATTGAACCAGAATGAGAAAGGAGTTTTAACCCTTTTTTTTTAAAAAATCACAGTTATTACAGAAAGAGACCTCCCCTGATCTCCAGCTGAATTCTTTGTGAAGTGGTAATTGCAGTTCTCAGGGAGAGAGACAGTGTATATCAGACTTTGCCTGAGTTTGCTTTAGAGTTCAGACACTTTCTCAGGTCTTACTTTTTCTCATGCCTAAAATAATATAATAGTATATTTCCTCTAAGAATTCATAAGTAATTAAAGAAATAATATCTATAAAGCATTAATGGTGGTGAGTTGAAAGTTACATACTTACTTCATATACTTTATTATTTGGTACTATAAGTAGCATACAAAAATCACTCATATATTAGATATTGTGTCATTAATAGATATAAACAGGATTTTTGGAATATTCATGTTATATGCTCTTATGAAGCATGGTCATTCTATAAATATATATTATGTACTTCATAGATCATAAATATTAAAATATAAAAATAAAAGGTAACTAAAATACAAAATGATAGATTATTTTGGGGGGAATCTATAAATGATTCAATGCCAGTTGGATTTCACATTTGGTAACATTTTTGAGTATCTCAGAAACCATCTGCTCTACATTTTTGCTACTTATATTGGAGTGAGCTCATCTGTACATATGATACAGTTCATTCATTTGTCCTCTGATGCTTTGGCCAATGGGAACTGACACTTGTATGATTGCTCTCTTATGTATTTTATAGAACAATTATGTAGCTGCTGTGAGTGCAATGGAGCTTGGGAACAATGAGATGACTAACTAACCTCCCACTACAACCTTTATTATCGATGCTTTTGTAGTCTGGTTGATAAGGAATTGTATTTTAAGGTAGCTTGAAAAGTTTTATCAACAGCAATTGGAATATAATCACCTATTAATTATATTGTGCTTACTAACTGCATAGATTGATTCTTGGTTGACATCTTTATCCTTTTTAATTCTGGAGAGAGAAAGAGGAAGGAGGATGAGGAAAGAAAAAACTAGGAAGAGGAAAAAAGGAAAAGAAGGGAGAGACTGAGAGAGAGGAGAGAAGAAAAAGGAAAAGAAGGAGAGGAAATGGAGAGTAAAATGAAAAAAGAATACAGAAGAAACATAGAAGTAAAAGATAGGTTGCCCTTGTTGCTGAGAGAAGGAAAAGAGAGAGAGAAGTAACAAACTCTGGAGGGAGGGAGTGGGAAGGAACCTCAGAGGGAAAGAAGGGAGGGGATGGAAAGCAAAGAGAGCAAAGGAGAGAAGAAGAAACAAGAGGACAGAGAAAGGGATCGAAGGGAGAAGGGAAGGGAGAAAGGGAAAGTGAGACAGCTGAAGCCGCTTACTTGATTGATATGCATGTGTCTGCAGTTTGAAGTATTGTGAATTCTGCTTTGCAACTCCCTGTGTGAGGAGCAGCAAAGTGCTCTCCTCGATTGTAGTCTTACGTTCCTAACATAAACTGAGGTTCCTTCCCACTCCCTCCCTCCAGAGTTTGTTACTTCTCTCTCTCTTTTCCTTCTCTCAGCAACAAGGGCAACCTATCTTTTACTTCTATTATATTGTATTTTCTTGTTGGCATACCTTAGGGCATGGCAATGTGTTTCTCTAGAGTTTGGGTTTATAATGTGCTATGATGAGAAAATGGGAAACAAATAAACTTTACAGGAAATAAATTATTAAGGCAATGTGTTAGTGTTTTAATTACTTTTCTACAAAGCACTGTTTTGGTATTAAATATTAAGTTGCACCTAATTTGTCTTCGCACAGCAAAGTTTGACACTTGAAGTCTATTCATTAAAATATAAGAGAACCAGACATTAATATTTTTAATATTACACATTATAAATCTATAACATTTATGAAGGTCATGTTATTGCTAACTAGTGATATTATGCAAACAGTATTTAGTGATTATAATACAGAAATCTTTCAACTTTTGAGGATGTGTACATTAAACAAAATACTGAGGTACATTTCCCCTGTATTTTTCATATTTTGACATGTAAATACAAATGTATGATGTGATTTTAACCACTTTCCACAAATGATTTTAGAAATATTATTTGAACGTGCTTAGACGTTGAATAAAATATTAAAGCTATTTCTTGCTTCTGATATAAAAACTTGCAGGACTCTTCATTCTGATCTTTACAATGGCAAACAAAAGAACCAAAAAAAAAAAAAAAGACAAGTAGACTAACTCTTCATGTTGTTTTCAAATGTAGCAGAGAGCTGCTAGAACAAAAAACTGAAGAAAGAAAGCAGAGCGCAATGAATAATTTACTAAGAAAGGAAATCCAAGTCTGCTTTTTCCTCTGTAGAACAGTGGAGACAGGAACATCTACTCTTGATGGGCAGGAAGAGAAAGGAATTAAACACTCACTTAGTCCTGTGTGGCTAACTTAATAAAGAAGGGTCTGAGGATACCTGTGCACTAACCAGGTCTGCTTCCACTTGTCTCTGCTTTCCCATGGGTTTCAAATAGGATGAATTGTTAACAGACATGGCCAAGGATAGATGGATCCTTTGAGGTTCACAAGACCTTTAACTGCAGACATTAACTGTTTAAGATTGGAGGTAGGGCAAGAGAACAGACATTTTTCTGCTGGGAAATTTTGGACAGGAAAGTTTTATTCTAGTTGAGAAGCATTGAACTATCATCGAGTGGAAAGCAGACTCTGCGAGTGCAGGCAGGCAGATCTCTGGTGTGCTGAGGGAAAGCTCTCATCAAGGCCCAGAGGTTTTCATTAGTGCAGTGCAACCAGCATCCAGCGGCTGGGGTCAGAGCTTCCTCACAGAGAGGGATCACACTGCAGAGAACCAACCTTGTAGCTGGATGCCGGGTACAAGAGAGAAGCAGGGAGTGTCATTCCCAGAAAGATGAAATTAGTGTGGAAGCTGTGGAAAGACTCTTTAGAGTACTGAGATTGAGAAAGAGGAGAAATGTTCTTGCTCCCAGAACTTCTCTTAAACAAATGGGATCCCTCAACTGGAAGAAATGGTTGATCTAAGTTTATAGAGAAAAAAGTAAATTTATCATCATTTTGAAATATTTAAGAGTATTTTTAAACATATAGAACTTTATTTTTATTTGAAGACATAAAAAACTGCAATACAAATGATGATATAGTGAATGAGAATGGAAAAGCTGATAACTGAAATATAGAGTCCAGGTATATAGATACAATATATGGCTAGCTCCCAATTCATTTCAATGGGGATGAAAATCTTTTTACTGTCATGCTGCATTATCTAGACATCTGTAAAAAACGAAAATGAGCTTTGTTTCTTATACCACTTGCTATACATGAAATTCACTCATAAACGTCTTAGTAATAAGCTTTTCACCGGTAACAAGGAAAGATAACTCTGCTTGATGGTGTTACTATGGTGAGGGAATCCACGGAGCTCTGAATCTAAGCATGATATACACATTTATTGCATATCTGTCACTATGCACCTATGAATGTTTTCTACCTTGTAATATCTTCTCCTATTTTGGACATATTAAAGACTTGACCTGTGACCGTTTGGCTTTTAGTGAAGAATGGATGGAGTTTAGAAATAATGATGAAAGAGGCTTGCCTTGTAAAGGTATCTTTCTGAAGTGGAAACTTTCTAGAACTGTGGTCCAGGAGTGACAGAAATTGCCATTATCCCAAGTTAGGCATATTTAATGACTGGGATTCCAAAATCATATTATCGTGGTTGTCCAGGAAACCACTGCAAAGAAACTGGACATTGACATGCAGAGTCATGTTTGTGATTAAAGGTGAACACTACAGTCCATGCCTGACATTTCCTCAAAAGTATTTGCAACTTTCTGCATAGGCAAGAAATATTGCTATCATTTGGAAAATGCTTCGGGTTAGAATCTATTCTCCATAGCAATACTATCAGATAATGTGACTGTACAAAGAGTTTAGAGTCACCAGCTATTGATTGAGCCTTGTCATAGTTAGGCACAGGTGTCAACTTGACAGTGGAGGGTGTGAGCTCTGGGCACATTTGTAAAGTTGATGATTGAGTTAAGCCCAGATCAAACCTACAAGAGATTGTCTAGCTGATTGGGAAGGCCCAGCCCATGGTGGGTAGGATTAGTCACTGGATAAATCACAGAGAGCTGGTTGAGAGAGTTGGCATCCTTGTATACACTTGGCCAGACATGCTGGTCTGGCAAGTAAGGATTGTCCATCTCTCAGCCATTATGTGATGATGGTGGCCAGTTCCCTAGCCCTGGTGTTGGTGCGTGCTCTCCCATCAAGCTGGATTGAGAACTGTAACTGGACTATCATAAGGAAGTAAACTCCTTGTTCCCTTAAGCTGTGTGATGGTCATTTATCAGCAACCATGCAGGCAGACTGCAACAAGCCTGTAATATATTCCATAAGATTAGGGAAGAAGACACGAAGCTGTTACCTCAGTTTTTCACTTGACAAGTCTTGGGCATGCAGAGATATCAGATTTGCTTTAAAGAAAATGAAGCATTTCTATTTAGAACACACGTAGGTGGGGGGCTTGGTGCACTGGTGAGTGATCACTGAGGATAATAACAAAATCTACAGATGATGGAGATAAGAGGTGAATAACAGTAGAGATGGTGTAGCGAATGTGGTAGGTGCTTAAATGTTTATAATAGGGTGTTGGACTGTTAAGTGGAATGCTAAATGTTTTAATGATTGTTAGACTTGGTGTAGTGTGAAGGAAGGAGACTTGTTGAGAAAAGTATAAGGGCTTTTTACTTGAGCACCAAGGTGGCTGTGATGATATAAACATCTCAGTTCAGAGTAGAGCTTTTTCACTTAATGAGGGCATTTATTAATTTAAACTTAGAATCAGTTAATTTATTCTTTTCTGAAAAAGATTCCATGAAAAGTGAAAAGTTTTATTGAAGGACTTGAGTGACTTTACGTTGTGTGCTTGTTGTTTGGATGGTCAAAGGAGCTATAATGATGTATAACAGAAATTTTCCACGGTTGAGGTTAGCGTTAACCCAGGTTTCAGCTCTGTGAACTCCAAACTGTCTCACTGATGGCAAAATTGCCATGCCTGTCACGTCGTGCTATGTCATGGAGTTAGTCAACTGGCAGCTGTTTGTTCTATTTACCAAGAGCATTTGAGGCTTGAAATTGATTTGTTAACTTAACTCAGAAGCCATGAAGCATGCTAGGAGTCACAGGGGAAGGGGAACTCAGTTTCGTGGATGATGACTTGAGCCTTGGATTTCCCCCAGGTTGTACCATGTGGATTTCCATAGGCTCTCTGAGCAGTGGCAGGACGTGTGCCATTTTTTCTTTTCCAACTGTGAAATGAAAGCAGCTGTAGAAATGAAAGTCTTTGCCTGGACTGTAAGGCAGGAGGTTAGCAGTGCAGAGTATTGGAATTATGAAGCTGAACAACATGAATGACAAACATAACAGTTCCAAACCTATTTCAAAAAAAATTCACTTGCTGGCTTCAATGATCTGGTTTTTAATCACTTAGTGTCAGTTTCAAATATCTCCTTCGTTATAGAAAAATATTAAGATTTTTATAGCTGTGTAGTGAATCTGCTGTGATTTACTTTTTTAATTTTATTTTCCATAACAAGTGGCAGATAATAAAAGGAATGTAATAATGAGTAAGGATGTAAAAAAGCAACCATTTCGGTGATTTTCTTAGGGTAATTTTGCAGCACTGTAGACATTATCATAGTTTAATGTGTATCATTTATAGCAATAAATAGAACCAGGTAATTTTACCCCTAACATACATTTAGCAGCATCTAGTGATATTTGATTGTCAGAGACTTTAGGGTGAAATCATGTTGGCTTTCACTTGGTAATAAAAATGCTATAACACCTCACATCCATAGGGACACTTTTCCTCATATTACAAAGATATAAATATGTTGGATACAGTACAGCATGCCTAGATTTGAGTTTGTAGGCAATTAGGCAGTTGATGAGTTTTATTCATCTCATATACTGTGCCTTTTGAAAATTCTAGAAAAAAGTTTAGTATACATCAAATTAAGATCACATAGATGCTTGAGAAAATGATAAAAAATTCTATTTCCCATTCCAGGGAATATGAGTGATCAATATGCTACTATGTTATTATTAAATAATTTTATGCTTATGAAGTTGATAAACCACATTAGGGAATAGGAGTTACTCAATAAAATCTATGAATCCTAATCGACCCTAAACACAAGGCATTTTCATTTGTGTGTGTATGTGTATACATAATAGATACATGCATACATGTAGACATATATTCACATACATGTATACATCTAAATGTGCTTCCTATGCATACTCCAGCAATTTTATTACATATATATCAGATATTCCTTTTTTTACACACTCAGCAATTTAAAAATATGCTTTCACATTACTTTGAAATTTCTCTATGTATGAAACAACTCAGAAACTTTCAGTACTCAAATCAGCAAAATACTTAGTGTGTGATCTCTGATACACAAAACATGAAACCCATATCTTCACATCCAGTGGAGAATCTTATACATCTAAAGAAAACTTAATAAAATAGAATTTTAAATATTTAAATATGACTTTAAATTTAAGGGCCTGTTTAATAATTTATTTTTTAAATCATTTGTCCTATAGAGTCATAATTTCATAGGAACCCAGCAAGTTAATATATTCACATCTAATGAATTCTTACCATCCTGAGTAAAACTACCAGCCTTAGAAAATAATGCAGAAAAGAAATTAGGATAGAGAAAGAACAATTCATACAAATAATTGAGAGCAGGCTGGTCACAAGACTGGCGAGTATTGTACAAAATGAAGAGTGATAAGTGTGGCCAGGAGAGATCCATGAAAATTCATCAGTACTGGTGTCTCTGCCAGAGACCATAGAATCCACAGATGTGCAAGATAAAGCTCCAACAATTTGATAACAAACAAAACCAGTGATATGACAACCTTTAGGAGAAAAACATTTGAAGAATAAGTATTTGAGTTAAATTAGAAAATATGCTTTTGTCTCTGGCCAGGGGGTGACATACAGTGCCCAGCAGGATGGAGTGAAGGGCATTGCAGGAGCAGCAAAACTGCAAAAGAAAATCAACAAACCACAATCCAGAACTTCAGAGACTCTGTATCAACCAGACTAATCTCTCCCCATCCTGAAGCTCAGGGACATTTGCGGAAGAGGGGGTGGTAAGATTGTTAAGAGCAAAAGGATGGGAGGAGCAATGATTTGCAAGATTCTCCACACTAGTTCGGACCGAAGCAATCATAATAGGACTTTGCATGCCCTGCGCAATGTCCAACACACTATTGACCTCACAAAGTCTAGCATCGGCTAAAGGCACCAAGATCCTTGGAGGCAAAGGATTGGCAGCCACAGTAGTGTTTCTGTGCTTAAGGGGAACACAGGAAAGGGTTCAGGGAAAGGCCACTGGGTCCTTGTACGTCATCGGAGAGGAGGACCCAGAGCAGAGTCAGGCATGCACAATAAAGGACTCTGGGAACTGGGGGGGAGGCACTGGGAGATGGGGAAGGAGGAGTGGGGGGAGGGGGAGCAGAGGGATGGTGGAGGACGAGGGAGGGAGGGAGGGAACTGGTGTAACTATTAAGTTTGTATGAGCGGAAATAATAAAGAATGTATATAATAATAATAATAAAAAGAAAATATGGATATGACACTTGACTTGTGTCTAGAACCTCTAGATTCATGTCAGAATAAATGATGGAACAATAAATAATGATGGACCTCAACCTTACAACATTAGTGACCCGATTTTAATCTCCATAAGTTCATATGATGGACAGACTGACTGTCCAATGCTATACTCTGACCAATGTGCCAGGGCAGACATACAGGCAACCTCTCTCTCTCCCTCTCTCTCTCTCTCTCTCTCTCTCTCTCTCTCTGTCCTTCTCTTTCTTTTACTCCTCTTTAAAAATAAGTGAATAAATAATTTTACTTTGTAAATGAAGAATTATATATTTTTAAACACCTCTGGTCTGTAATGGGATCTTAACTGCTAATTTTTAATCCTCACAGTGCTTCCTAGTTTACTTCCTATTTTTCTTATCTTGGAACTACCAACATTGTTCTCTATTGTCATTTTAAAAGTATTTCCCCTCATGTACATGTCCTGCCCACTTTCAAATTTTAACACCTTTAGGGGAGAACAATGATATTTTATACTTTTTGTCTTCTATATTTTTTAAAACTAGGGTACAATACATATTGAAATAAAGGAAATGAAAGTCCAGTCCATCTTCTGAGAAGGTTACTTTGTTTTTTAAACTTTTTATTTTTTTCCTAATCTTACAAGATATTGAATAATGTCCCTGCCCCCTCCTTCTCCCCTTCCTCCCTCCACATCTTGTTTCCTCTCCCTTCACCAGTTCCTCCCCCTCCCTCCCACCCTCCTGTCTCTTTGCTTCTATGGGTCCAATAGTTCCTGGATTATTTGCTCTAGTGGGGTTTCAGGTCTCTGAAGCAGACCAAGTGGCCCTTCCTTGGGCAGACCCACTGACAGAGGCATTCCCCCTCACCTGTCTAGCCCTAGTCCCTAAGGTTCCTGCTGCATTTAATTATTTCCCCAGAGATTCTCACTAGTCTATGGGATCATACTGGTATGTCAGCCATTATGCAGGTCTGATAAGGACAGACCTCATTGCAGTGAGTCCTGCATGCAGCAGCTCTGCTTTGAGTTGAATGTACTCCCCATCTGTAGGCTCTTACAATCTTACTGCCCCCTCTTTGGTAAGGTGCCCTGAGCATTGGGATGGGGAGAGATTTGGCCAGCCTCTTTCTGGGTAAGTATCGCAGGTCTGCTTTCTTGTAGGTTACTTTAAAGATAAAATTTGTGTTTACTTGGGTAAGGAGATTGTCAGCACATAGTTAAAATTGCAGGCTGAAATACTCCCCTGCAAGTAAATGCACAATGTCACATTGAAACGGTGAGTCACCGTTAGGAAAATTATGTCTTTTAAAGAGCATTTAGAGGTTTCGCTTGAAATATTCAGTTCCTCTTGTTCACTGTAAATGTTTTTGTGTTCTGAGAAGTGATATACATGAAGTGAAAGACCGGGAAGCATGAGTAATAATTCATCTGTCTTAGAAAATTCCCTCTCTAGCACTAGTGCCTTATTTACTGTTTATTGAGAGAAAATATAACAATTTAAGAGTTCTGAAAAAAGGCAAATGTTCAGTAAGTTTATTTCCTTTTTATGTAGAATCAGTCTGTAAAATATTTTTATCCCAATTACCCCTGCACAAAACAATCCGAGCACAGTTTTGTTTCCTCTGTAACTTCAGACAGTCACTCACCACCGAGGTTCCATTTTTCCTAAGAATTGTTAGCTGAGGAGAGCACTTCTTTTTCCATGAGACTTTAGATCTACAAGGCTTAGCATAATCTATAGAGTAATGTATATGAAGTAACATACTTAAGATATGGAAGATTGCTGGCAATCTAAGCACTGACAACTCCTGGCACGGGCATGCAAAGTTGTGATGATTCTCAAACAATCAGAAATGGTCTAAGTTCTCCATACAGTGATAGTAGCAAGTCAGTGATGTCTATCATCGTGCTCACATGGCTCCCGCACATCCAAACTGAAAACTTTTTCAAGTTAGCATCAGAAAGTGGTTGGGCAGTCGTAGCCGAGGTCAGCAAAATAAACTAAGCATAGTGAAATAATACACTCTGTGTGCAACTTTGCTTGATGCATTGGTAACATGCTTCCCTATTTAGTATCAATGACAGTTAACATGGAATAAACTTGTACATGATCTAGCGAAATGCCTGGCCTTCCATAGCATATGGCACAGGGCATCATTTGCCTCTGCATGTGCAATTGCCCTTTGTTTCCTGTTTGTAGGATTTTGAGATTTTTCTGAAAAGGTATGCTCCCAAGATTAGTGGTCCTTTTCCAGTTTCTTTTGCTAATAAGAGTGATCATATGATGAAATACTATTTTGCCAAAACAATGAATATAAATTTAGAGTGGTGTCTCTCCTAAGAAAGAAATTACACATGTTTAGCATCCTCGAAATGGTGAAAGTTAGTCAGTGGTGCTGAATCTGTTTGTGCTTTTTGATGCCTACCATTTCTGTAGTGATTACCGACGGTGGAAACTAGGGGTGGTAGGGGTGGTCAAAATGTGAAGAAAACATGATCTTTGTACCCAAGGACCTCACTTTAGTCTGGCATGTGGTATACCAATGACACATTCTAATCTGCATTGATAACTGAAGTGGAGTTATGAGTGGAGTTATGAATGTCTTTTTCAATGGGTGTGGCAAGATTTCAGTGGAAATACCTAGATTTCCAAAATGAATGACACTATTTCTAAAACCTTAACAGAACCACAAAAGTCTTGGTAGTCATTTAAAAGCCAGGGGTTTAATTATGAAAATGTATACTTTCAACATTTAACTTTTAAATATTCTTATTGTATACACATGCCTATTTTTATGTCTTTCTTTACAATATTTCTGTGTTTCCTAAAATGAAACTCTGCCATTTATCAATAGAAGAACAAGCGTACCCATAATTGGAATTTAACATATGCATGAAACTTCAACAAACTACATGAAATGGTACTGACTGGAAATATCTTCAAACTTTTTTAAAGTTGCTCTATTTTCTAAGGAAGAACATTCCCTACTTCAAAATAAATACCTGCAAACTTTTCCTATCAAGGTTAAGTTGAATAGTCACACAACATAAACGTTTTGCTCCATGTAAGAGATTTTTATGACATAGTCCCTTGCTAGGCACATGGATGGAGAAGTGAAAAAAAAGTACTCTTTGAAGGTTGAAATTAGAATGTTTCAGCAGCAGGCCACAACTTTATGTAATGAACAAGAATCTCGTTATTTTAGAAATCTGATGGATCTTGTTGTCCCTTTTAGTCAATTCACATTTTTATAAAGTGTTTTTCATCAATGTTATAACACATTTATCATACAGTAAGTTTCATAACCCTAGTAATTAATAAATAAAACCTTTGAGAATTTCTGAAAGTACATACCCTTGATGGTCATTCATTCTATACTGATAATTATAGATCTATGCAAATTTTAATTTGAACAATCAATAAGCACAAGTCACAAAACCTGATACTGAGCTATTTGTATAGTATCTTCTCTCTGCTTCCCTTCTCTACCTCTCTGTCTCCTGCTCTCATATATTCTAGTAAGACAAATCCTTCTTTGTTCTGTTCCACAATTTTCAGAACCAGATATCATCAGAAAAGGCATCACCAATACCAGAAATAACCTCTTAGAGGCTTTGTATTCTTTTTGCTTTTTATCCACAACTTGTGGAGAATCTGCAAAATAGCCTATTGTTATCATATTTCTTTTTCAGTTGTAGTAGTCAATCTGCTGTCCTCTGATAGTGTTGTGTTGTACCAAGTAAACAAGACAAATAGTTTGCATATTCATTGACATATAAGTAATATCAATAATTGATAATCAGTGTTGACTGTTGATCACCTATTACTGGCTGATTTACATGGATGATGTTTATTATGAAATATTATGTTCACATGTGTGTTTGTGGGCATGTGTGTTTATTTAAAAAACAAGTAACTTTTGATTCTGTACTACAGATTAAAAAAAGGAACATGCTGAAGCAGTATTCCATGCTAGTCTACTTTTTTCAAATACTCCTGTTCTTTTCATTACAGTGTCTGCATTTTCTAGTGATCCCAACAATAAATGACAGTTGCCATATAATGAGGGTTACTATGGGTCAGACCTTTCCTAAGTACTTTTTATGTACCCACAAATCTCATTTGTCTAATGTCCAAATGTGTGTAATAATGGCATCACTCATTAGAATGGGGGTCATGCATGACTTTTATAATCTCTGAAATTCAATTACCAATCAGTAACGGTGTTACTGAATCCTCGCTGTCTATATTATCGCCTCCCAGGAACACTTTTCCAACTATAAGCCATCAAGCCCTGACCTACATTCTAAATTATTCACCTCACATTTGCATTAACTGTTGGTACTCCCTGGATATTTAATGGTCTTTTATGACTCTGTACCTATGTTTGACACCTAACTTTCTCTGTTGAGACCGAGCTTATTACTTCTTCCTAATATGTTTATTCCCTCTTTTCTCAAACGTCATACCTTCAGTAAAATTTCTATGCCAATATAGAGCCATTGTTCTTTCTGTTTATTCCCGATAGAATCTCTCAGACAATTTGTTTAATGTTGTTTGAATTTAAAATTATGTGTATATATTTATATGTGTGTTATATATGTGTGTATACATATGTGTGTATATATGTATATATTCACATTATCTATCATTATTATACTATAGAAAAATAAATATCTGCTGACCCATAATAGCCCTCATTATATGGCAACTGTCATTTATTGTTGGATTGCTAGAAAATGGAGATGCTGTAATGTATCTATTTTCTCATTATTAGGTAGAATATTTTGAAAGTTCAGGAATTGATATGGAGGAAAATATATACTACTATTTTAATAAGCAAATAAATTCTGTGTGACTGTCATACTGTAAAACTGATATTGAATTAATTGCCATTAAATATAATTTCAATTCAATTTCAAGATGCAGTCATATAGTTTAAGTCCTTTTCATATGTATAAAATTTTAAAGAAATGAAATTTGTTGGTCAGTTGTAAGAATTTGCACTCATGATTAATAAAATCCAAAGTGCCCAAAATACTTCAACATTTACCTTTTGTAGCAAATTAAAAAAATAAGTAAAATGAAAATAAGAAAACTGAAATATATACCTTACTATAATATATCTAAATAACTGCATATATTAGACTAGATACCAAGCATCAGGTATAAAAAAGTATAGATTTTCATTTTTAATAAAAGAAAAAAATCAGGCTAGCAAGATAGCTTAGATAAATTGTATGTATACTTGCAAACGTGGCAAATTGAGCTTAAATCCCTTGAAGCCCATATAGTGAAGGCAAAGTTCTCTCCACCACCATTGCACCATGACATGTGTGTGTGCATCTTATCTCTCTCTCTCTCTTTCTCTCTCTCTCTAATAAATAAGCAAAATATGTTTAAAAATGAAAAAAGAAAGAAAAAATCTTTTATTATATGTTGTCTACAAAATACTTTAGTCTGGATTTGTTGAAAGTGCAAGAACAACAAAAACATTATGAAAATGTTAACCAAGACAAATATTTTATACCAAACGAAGTAGTCTTTACAATACACAGTATTACTTGCTTAATGAAAGATGCTGCCACTTGGATGCTATCCCTATATTACAGCTGTTGAAACCTCAATAATGTGACTCAGTTATAAAGCAAAATCAAAGAACTACAAGAAAAGTTTAACAGTTTTATAGTCATGGGGGATAATTAGTGCCCCTGTCAGTAACTACTTGAACAAGTGGCAAAATCATCATTGGAGATTTGAAGAATAGAAATTATAGCCTCCACTTGATCGACATGAGAAAGTATGTATCAAATATATTCATATATATATGTATCATGTTAAATGAATAAAGTACATCGTGTTACCTCCTATGATAACAAGAAAGAAAATTTATGACTCAGTCTAGAAAAATTCTGTACTACAGATTAAAAAAAGGAACATACTGATGCAGTATTCCAATTTACAGATACCATATAATCCATATATGAAATTATAACCAGGAAACAAATGCAAAAAATATACTATTTATATCAATATTTAAATACATTAAATGTCAAAAATATAAGATATTATAAAGATAAATTAAAATAAAAGATAAAAGCACAAAGTATGGCATTTTGCAGTGATTTAGAAAACTAAACATGGTAAAGAGCATATGCCCTGCCTATTTCTAGTCTCAATATGATCCAGTTCTAGTATCAATTTTATGAAATTCATATAATTCTCAAGTCTACATCGATAATTTGAAAGTTCAACACTAGTCAATATGATGTTAAAAAAATAAGGAAAACTTTGAGAAATAAGAAAAAGACAGAATAAATAGGAACTTATATTTATCCTAAAAAGTAGAATGGGTTAGAGCTACAGTTAGGTATAGCTCAGCAATAGGACATTTGCCTATCGTGTAGGTGGCCCTGCATTTTACCTCAGTGGACAAAATAAAAAATAAACTAGAATCAAAAAGGAAAAATATCAGTATTAAAGATAGAGGCAATAATTATTCTCACACAGTACTTAACCAAGTGTACAAAAAGACCAGGATATGCATGAAAAACACTAAATAACCATTGTTTTCAAATCTTAAACTTGGTTAACCTATTAGGAATTTGAGTGAATATTAAGGTGAACTGATGGGCTGGTTCAGTGAGTAAAGGTATGTGTGAACAATTCTGTTAACCTGAATTCAGTCTCTGGACCCACATGGTGTTTCAGGACAGTTGATAGTTTAGAATGGGATCACATGTAGAATCCTCTTGCAACATATATAATTTGTAGTGATATTTATATTAAAAAGCCCTTCACTTGAACTTTATTCTCAAAGACTCTTGGTGTGTTGTTTGATACTCTGTGTATTTTCCCTTAAAGAGTTTTAGATATTGAAATTGTCTACCTCTTTGTGATTACATACAGTTAAATTGAAATACATAATTCAAGGCTGAATCTCACTTAGATTTACATAAGTTCATGTGAAAGAATGCATTTTGTTTTTAAGTTCAAATTTGCCATGGTGAAGAAAAGAAAATGCTATCTGTCTAATGATATTATCTGAATACACCTTGAGAATAATTTGTTTCTTAGATTGCATTTGTGTTTTTTTTGTTTTGTTTTGTTTTTTTAATTGAAGCAGGGGCTCAGACTTTCCATTCTCCTGCTTCTACCTCCTGAGTGCTGGAATCACAGGTCTGTGCTTTCATGCCCAGCTGCATTTTGCCTTTTAATACTATTTTATTGTTAGACTGTTGTAACAGGGAGAAGTTTGACTGAAACACAAATCCAACTTTGTTAAGGAAATAAAAAATAAAACTTAAAATGAACAAAATTACTGTAAGAAAGGTATGGCACTGCCAACAGGAAGTTTGCTCAGACCCTCAGTCTGGAGGGCCAAGCATGAGAGGCCAGAATAAAGACCATCAACATGAACCCACCAGGCAGTTGATAATTTGGAAGGAGCATAATCAAAGAGGGCTATAGCTCCTTTTGATTTTGGCTCAGGCTGAGGATAGATTCTCATTCTAGGTTCCTATATGAAGGAAAAAAAATCTTAGTGGATTTGTAGGTAAAGCTTTTTGTTTGGATCTATTTTTGGAGACAAGATCAGCTAATGTCTAATGAGACAAATAATGCATAAGAAGATCTATACTAGCATCATCATAAATTTTAAAAAAAGAAGGGGAACCCAGATCCCATCTCAGTCACTTGGGTTTCATCCAATGCTTTTCAGGATCACAAGGTAAAATACAACATCTACAGAATCTAGTACGGTACCTCTACTTAAGGTTTTCACCCATTGGTAGTCATATACCAATAAAGAGCATGTGTTTTCATTCACATTTGTACTGAATTTCCATATTTACATTTCACTTAGCAAGCTAATGTGCAATAGTCAGGGCTTTTTCTATTTCTTCCAGATTCAACAAAGTCTTAACTGAATTACTGATAGTGGCCTCCTGCAGTTTCTAAAAGGAAGTATCTTAGTCACTCTTTTAATTACAGGATCCTTTAATTGCATACCATTAGCACAGATACATCGGCATTCTTTCACGTGTTGATAGAATTGCAATAATTTATATTTACTTATTAATTTCCAAGAAAGTAAAAGTATACTTATCATTCAATTACTTGGTTGTATGAATATGTAGTTAGTCTGTTAGAAATATTACCTATAATCTTCTTAAATTTAAGGGAAGACCCTCTGGAATAGATGGGAATATGCTTTTTTTTAAGAAGAAACAGGAAAATATGAAGGAAAGAATTCACAGTAAACAGACCTGAGCTCAAATTTTGAGCTCAAATTTCTCTTTAAGAAACTCTTTTATGATTATAAACAAGTGACACACCTCATTTTTGCCTCAGATATTTTTTGTTCAGGACAATGCCACCATGGAGAAGTCTTCAGGGGAGTAGATGCAACTTGCACAATCAATCCCCGTGTGTGTCTTTTCTATTTGCAAGTTTTCTTACTAAAATTATTTGTAACATCCCAAATCAATGCTTATGACATCTCCAGGGTAGCCAAAAATGTTTGATTCACCCAATGTTTACAACTACGGGTGAAATAAAAAGGGTTGTATCTTTCTTCTTTTCTGTCCATTGCTGTCATATTTTTTGTATTTTTATTACTAACATTTTTAGCTATGAGTTCAATATTGAATAATCAAAAAGAAATATGAACTGAATTTCCTTTTGACAGAAACACATAAGAAACATGATAATATATTATGATGGTAACGTATGACCAAGAATGTGTCAATTATCCATTAATGCAGGATTTACAGTGATTTTGTAAAACCATCAGTATTCGCTGCGATTTGACTATAAGTGTGTGTGTGTGTGTGTGTGTGTGTGTGTGTGTGTGTTTGTATAAACAAGTTCATTGTTCTTTACAGCATAATAATAGAGAAGCCAGTTTCTGACACCCAGATGTCCGGAGCATGACAATATTCAGGTTACTGGTCAGCTCTTTCCTCTGAATTGAAGCAATCCCTTTCTGAAAGGAGGAAGCAAGATTATAAGACACAAGGAAATCAACTTTACGTGGTTTAGGAAGCACAACAAACTTACAAGAGCAAAGATTCCTGAAATTTTCAAGATCCACAAGTCTTCTCTTCAAGTTTATAAAGCAGTAACAATTGCTGAGCAGGAATCTGGAGGGCCAGCTGAGCCTCCTAAGACAACTCTGTGAGTTACCATCCATCCTAGATGAGTTTCTCAGTAATGCAGCTGTCTTTGCATCACCCATGAGGCGTTTAAATAAATACCCTGCATACTTCTGTAAGCAGCCCCATAAGTTCACTGGTTCACTAAACTCAGCTTGGGTGGCATAATTTCTTCTATCTGTTATTGGTTCCCTCTCTGGCTTGAATAGGCGTTTGTTCATATCTTTATGAGAAAAGCTCTACAACATACACATAGGTCCTGGTGCTGTCCTTCTTAGCATAAATAAATTCACACACAAGGGACTTCTGTGACTATGTTGTATCTGAAAAATTGTAAGACTACATGGGCATTATTCAAGCCATGAATATTAGTGAAACAACCTATTCACAAGACCACTATTTATTTACATATTACTCTGGTCTATAATCTCTCTGTAAGATTCATTGATATTCACAGTTATAAAGATGTTATCACTTTTTAAAAAAATTTATTTATTATTTATTCAATTGTGTGTGTATGTGTGTGTGTGTGTGTGTTTGTAGAACCACGGACGAATTCAGGAACCACCATGGACTACCTCCTCTTCCTCCTTGTTTACTCTGCCCCGTGATTCACCTGGACCAGAAACACAGGCCGCCCCTGCCTGGTGTCTATATGTGGGGTCTAGGATCTGAACTCAGGACCTTCCGCCTGCAAGGCAGAGGCTTAACCCCTGAGCCACCTCTCCAGCCCCAAGATGTTATCACTTTTTGACAGTACCAAACACAGAATGAACTATTACTTTTTTGGATACTTTTCAGAATCACTAAATCCAAGTAATCTCCAATCGCCTAGCAAGACGATTCAAGATATTAAAAAGCTTGTACAACAGGAGCTTCGTAGTCCAAGAGAATGTACCTGAAGAGGCTTGTTTTGTATTCCAAGAAGCTGAATACCAGTCCCAATATGACCTTAAAGACCTGGTTTTGTGGAAAGGCCTCATCCTCAGACCTTATTGGAAGACAAAGCAAAGAAAGCCATCACTAAGTGAAAAATAAATCATTTTTCAGTCTTCATGGCTTTAGATGGAGGAAATTGTCAATGCACATAAGGAGCATGTAATAGCTTTTTTCTAGAACTAATAGATACATTTATCCAAGTTAGCATATTCAGTAACTTCCCCAAATGAAGTAGCAAAGTAATGTACAGTGACTTATTTCCTCACAGACATTTAATTTTATTGTGGCAGGTGTGTTGTAGTGTATCCAATGTGCTATATAATATTTCAAATGTTAAAATGTAGAAATTTATGTGTATTAACCACGTTTTTTTTTTAAATTTTTTTATTATTATTTATTCAATTGTGTGTGTGTGCGTATGTATGTGCGCGCGCATGTGTGTATGTGTGTGTGTAGAACCACGGACGAATCGCGAACCACCATGGACGCCTCCACTTCCTTCTGCCCCGGGATTCACAGGCTCCGCCCTACCAGGACCAGAAGCACAGGCCGCCCCCGCTTCCGCCTGGCGTCTATAGGTGGGATCTGGGATCCAAACTCAGGACCTTCCGCCTGCAAGGCAGAGGCTTAACTCCTGAGCCACCTCTCCAGCCCCAACCACGTTTTATTTTTTGATGCTTTTATGTCTAAGGACCACACAGAGTCTTCCATAAGATTTGCTAATTTCTAGAATTAGCAATGAACTACATTGTGAGCATAACATTCTTATGTAAACTGTCCAATTCAGAGTTCATGCCCCTCCCATCTACTCTTTCAGGTTCCATACTCCAGACTATGACACTGAAGATTAGAGAACTACTAACGACCAGAGAATCATTCCACAAGTCCATAGAAGCGACAATAAAGATTTGCTCATAGTCCTCCTCACCTCCATACTATGCTCTGTATTTGGACTTATGAGGGCTTATTAAGGCACAGAGTGGCCTTTTTTTTCTGAAAATCCATGCATTTAACAGTGTCTTGATCTGCTGACTTTGATAAACTTAACAAACAATGAAGTTTGGGTGTCAAAACAAGAATTACCAAGTTATGAGACTAGATAGCTCATATAAGTGAACATGGAAGAAACAATCAAACCTAAGATGTAACTAGTATAAAGCTTGTGAAAATCCAAGGGAGAAAATGTTCATGAGAATGAATGAACTTAGATGAATGAACTTGAATAGGGAAGAGACAGTGATGCTGTCAGGGCCTCAGCTGGATAAGGAAAGGGTGAAAGTCTGCAAAGACGTAATGAACGAAACAGTGGTTTTCTAGGTAATTTCTTCAGTGAGGCATTATCCTTTAGTGATTTCAAGTTGTCTTTGTTTAAGACATTTAGTCAAGTAGTACATCAAACTGGATTTAAATGATGCTCATTTTTCAAAGTCAACATCTTTCAATCTTTCTCTTTTCAGAAGCAGAATTAAATATAGTCTCTCATTTTAATTTCTCAAAAAAATTCTGTAGGAGCATCTGATAGAGTGGGTATAAAGTTCTGTATCCAGGCAACATCTCTGAGGGGAGGGCCAGAGAACTGACACTTCATAGCCGGAGTTCCAAGAACACTGAAAGGAAAGTCAGTTGTGAAGAGAAAGAGCACACAAGCCAGGAATCCTGGAAAGCTAGAATAATTACTGAAATCAATTCTCGCTTACTGAGAACATAAAAGCTGAACACACACTGTTAAATTGCACTCTGCTCACCTGTGGTTTGCATGCTGCTTTTACTTCTTTTTTTTCTTTTTCTTAATGCTTAGATTTTGCAAATGCCAAGTAGAACTTCTAACAGATCATTAATGAGAGGCATTTGTGGCAGTAAGAACACCAACCTATCACAGCTCTTAAGAATCTATATGTTACATAAACTTGGAATTAGTCTAATGGAGCAAACACTACTATATCAATTTCTGCAAATGACATTTATGTTTACCATGCATATAAAATAATGTTCAAGATATGAATATACATGTTTCAATTAATTCTAAAAATAATTAGTGATACATGAATTTGAGAAGTCCATGAATCTCTAGTAACTTCTCACCATCACATTTTGCTTGCATGTTACTAATAAATTCATTAAAAATTAGCTTTGGGGAACAAAGGATTAAATGCTAGTTTATGATTGTCCAGTTACAATTCTTAATCCAGTTTGGCAGGAGAGTTTATACCAACACCAGGAGCCAAGGAAAATAGATATAACACATCACATTGTTGAACCACCTAAAGAAACATGGCGATGAGCTGATGTTCATGGAATTCACTGGTCTTATCTGCTTTCCCCATATCATCTCCCTGTCCAGGGAATAGTCCTACCCATCAATTTAACAATTTCCTGTAAGCTTGCTTAGTACCTGCCTTAACTATTAATTCTTCATGAATGTGCCCAAAACTTATCCTGTAACTGTCAAGTTGGTATCTGTATCTATCATATTCACTCATTACTGTGCCCATGTGATATAGTTCATGAATCATGTAATTGATTTTTTCAAAGGCAGGGACAGTTGTCGTAAGTTTTATAATATGACTAGCTCCATCAGTTCAAGGAACAAACAACCTATTCCATAATGGGTTATGCTCAGTAAAGAGGAGAGAGATGTCATACTCCCTATGGAAAGGAACAAGGGATTAAGTGAATGAAATAGTGTTAATATGGCTTTACATGTACAACTCATAAGTAAACCAGGCAAAGTTGTACTGCACAATTCCAAGTAACCAAGTTCATAGTGTGTTCTTTATGTTTATTGCTAGAATGTTGCAGATGTGACAGTGCAACTCATCCATTTATCCATTGTTTAAATTCACATACATGTTACATCTGTAATGGAATGAAGGTGGCATGCAAAAAGGAAAGATGACTGAAGCAGGAAGACTGAGTTTTGGTTCTCAATAGAGCACCCTACCTGCCTCACAAAACAATGGAATATGAATCATTGAGCTCTTAGACTTTCTCTTTTGCTGATGGGTATAAGTGTGGCACCTGTATCTTAAAAACTCATGAAATGATGAGATGACAGAAGTTATATAAAGAGCAAAGTTTATAGCAGTTATTCAAAATATTTGTTGTTTAAAGAACTAATTCCAAAATCAACTGGAATCTTTGAAAGGGAATGGTAGGAAGCTAATCTACTCTTCTCCAAAACTGAAATGTGGGGCTAGTCAGTCTTCACTCTGTTTTCTTCTGAACACTCTTATCTTAGTAAATTGTATCAATGTCCATTGTCACTTGTACATGCTTTAGGGAGAAAAACTGCAATTGATTTGCACTTAGATGTTTTTGCTAATCAGATTAGCCTAGATTATGCAAAGGTTCAGAAGTGGCAACTAAAACGATTAGCTGCGGAATGCGAAGCTACAACTGCTGGATGCATACTTTATAGAGTTTGGATGTTGGTGTAGGGGGTGCTCAGGTGGGTGCAAAGAGGAAAATTTAGAGCTGGAAACACGGTGAGGAAATCTACTAAATTAAAACATCATGATTAATAGCCAGGCTAAAAAGTTAATTTCTGAAGGAAAATTTTGTATATGTTTTTAAGCTACAACAAACTTATAATGCATTAAGGATACTTTTTCATGAATAGAATTTCAGTATAAAGTGTCTCAAAGTGATTTTTTTATCAAATTCTTTTTTTATTTATTATTTATTCAATTGTATGTGTATGGATGTGTGCACATGTGTGTATGTATGTGTGTGTGTGTGTGTAGAACCACGAATGAATTCAGGAATCACCAGGACGAATTCAGGAATCACCATGGACTCCTCAACCCCCTCCTTGTTTACTCTGCCCAGAGAATCACAGGCTCCGCCCTCAGGATCTTCTGCCTACAAGGCAGAGGCTTAACCCTTGAACCACCTCTCCAGCCCCTCTAAGTGATTTTTTTTAACTCTAGGGAATTTTTTTCTACATTTTTATTAAAAATGTAATTATACATTTTAAAATTTTTTACCAGTTCCCTCCCTCCCACCTCCTCCCCCCGAACCCCCTCCTCCCCCTCCTCTCCCTCCCCATCCCCCAATGTCTCCCCCCCAATTCCCAGAGAGTCCTTTATTGTGTACGCCTGACTTTCCACTGGGTCCTCCTCTCCGATGACATATAAGGACCCAGTGGCATTTCCATAAGCCCTTTCTCTTGTTCCCCTTAAGCATAGGAGCACTACTATGGCTGTCAAACCCTTGCCTCCAGGGATCTCGGTGCCCTTAACAGATGCTAGGCTTTATGAGGGCAAAAGTGCACTGGACATTGCGCAGGGCATGTAAAGTCCCGTTATGATTGCTTTGGCCCCAACTATTGTTGAGAATCGTTGTTCCTCCCTTACAATCTTACCGCCCCCTCTTCCGCAAATGTCCCTGAGCTCCAGGATGGGGAGAGATTAGGCTGGCCTAGTTCTATGTGATTGATATAGAGTCTCTGAAGTTCTGGATTGTGGTTTGTTGATTTTCTTTTTCAGTTTTGCTGCTCCTGCAATGCCCTTCACTCCACCCTGCTGGGCACTGTATGTCACCCCCTGGTCAGAGACAAAAAGCTGTTAAACTGGAGTCTTGTTATAATAGCACATTCAAGAGTAGATGTAATAAAAGTAGGAAACCTCAGTGAGGGAGGGGTCCATCACCCATTTGCAAAATGATTACTTTTTATCTGCTAGACTATATGCTCTCCCCTTCTGGTGAGATCAGGAAAGAACATCTGTGAACTTAACCAGCTTTCTCATTACTTACTTGCAGACCTTGATGGAGGCCTATTTTCTCTGCTGTAACATGGTCCCCTCTCTCCTTGTTTCTGGTGTGGCCCTCCTACCCCATCTCTCTTGCTCATAATCCTTGCAATTATTGTGTTACATAGGTTTACTTTTGAGTGTCTCAATGTGGGCTGGGTGAGTTTGGTACTAGGAGCCACCTATTAGGGAGTACATACGGTGCTTAATTTTCTGGGTTTGGGATACTTCACTTAATATAATTGTTTCTAATGACATCCATTTCCCAGCAAATTCCAGTAATTCATCATTTTTTATGGCTGAGTAGTACTCCATTGTATAGATGTACCACAGTTTCCTTATTCACTCATCAACTGTTGGACATTTAGGTTGATTCCGTGACTTTGCTATTGTAAACAGTGCTGCTATGAACATGGTCGAGCTTGTGCTATCGAGGCGAACCTCTGCTGCATGGGATAGCAGGGTCATATGGCATTTCAATCTTTAATTTCTTTAAGAATCTCCAGACGGCTCGCCAGAGTGGCTGTATGAGCCGGCATTCCCACCAGCAATGTAGGAGAGTTCCCCTCTCTCCACATCCTCTCCAGCATTTGTTGTTGTTTGTATTGTGGATTTTTGCCATCCTGACTGGGGTGAGATGATATCTCAGGGAAGTTTTGATTTGCATTTCCCTGATAGCTAAGGAAGTGGTGCATGTTTTAAGATATTTGTTAGACATTTTAATTTCATCCCTGGAAAAGTTTCTTTTAAGTTCCAGGGCCCATTTTTTAATTGGGCCATTGGTTTCCTTGAAGTTTAGTTTTCTAAGTTCTTTGTGCACTCTGGACAGTAGAGCTCTGTCAGATACGTGGTTAGTGAAGATTTTCTCCCATTCTGTGGGTTGCCTTTGAGCTCCTGTTACAATCTCTTTATCTGAACAGAAGCTCTTTAATTTAACCAGATCCCAACTGTTGAGAGTTGGTAGCAGTGACTGTGCCATTGGATGTCTGTTTAGGAACTGTTGGCCTAGCCCAATCAGCTCGAGGGAGTTCCCTATCCTTTCAACTATGGTTTTTAAAGTCTCTGACTTTAAATCAAGGTCCTTGATCCATTTGGAATTAAGTCTTGTACATGGTGACAAGTATGGGTCCAGCTTTAATCTTCTGCATGTGGAGATCCAGTTTTGCCAGCACCATTTGTTGAAGACGCTGTTCTTTTTCCATTGGATTTTTTGGGCCCCTTTGTCAAAGACCAAATGGCTGTATTTTTGTGGACTTATATCTGGGTCTTCAATCCTTATCCATTGATCTGTATGTCTATTGTGGAGCCAGTACCAGGCTGTATTTATAACTATGGATTTGTAGTATAGACTAAGGCTTGGTATGGTAATACCTGCAGCAGTGTTTTTGTTACTCAGGATTGTCTTTGCTATCCTGGGTCTTTTGTGCCGCCATATGAATTTTGAGATTATTTGGTCAACTTCTTTAAAGAATTGCTTTGGGATTTTAATTGGTATAGCATTGAATTTGTATATTGCCTTTGGTAGGATGGTCATTTTTACAATGTTGATTCTGCCAATCCAGGAACATAGGAGGTCTTTCCACCTTCTGGTGTCTTCTGCTATTTCTTTCTTTAGGGTTTTAAAGTTTTCATTGTAAAGGTCTTTTACCTCCTTGTTTAGGTTTATACCAAGGTATTTAATTTTTTTAGGGGCTATTGTAAATGGGATTGTTTCTCTCAAGGCTTTTTCACTTCTTTCATTCTGGGCATATAGGAAGGCCTCTCATTTTTGCACATTTATTTTGTATCCTGCCACCCTGCTGAACTTCTCAATTAGTTCCAGGAGCTTCCTGGTGGAGTTTTTGGGATCCCTCAGGTCTAAGATCATGTCATCTGCAAATAGGGATAGCTTGACTTCTTCCTTGCCGATTTGAATCCCTCTTATGTCCCTTTCTTGTCTTATGGTTTCAGCTAAGACTTCAAGTACAATATTGAGTAGAAGTGGTGAGAGTGCACAGCCTTGTCTAGTTCCTGATCGAAGTGGGAATGCTTCCAATTGTTCCCCATTGAGCATAATCCTTGCTGTTGGCTTGTTGTATACAGCTTTTATTATATTGATAAAGGTTCCTTTCATTCCTACAGTGTCTAGCGTTTTGATCATAAAAGGCTGTTGGATTTTGTCAAAGGCTTTTTCTGCATCTATCGAGAGTATCATGTGGTCTTTGACTTTGGACTGGTTTACATGATGAATTACATTTATTGATTTGCGTAGGTTGAACCAACCTTGCGTGCCGGGAATGAAGCCTACTTGGTCCCCGTGAATGATCTTTTTGATATGCTTTTGAATCTGATTTGCTAAGACTTTGTTGAGAATTTTGCATCTGTGTTCATCAGGGAGATTGGCCTATAGTTTTCTTTTTTAAGTGATTCTTTATTAGGTTTTGGGATTAAGATGATATTAGCTTCATAGAAGTAATTTGGTAGTGTTCCTTCCTTTGCTATTTGATGGAACAGTTTAAGGAGTATTGGTGTTATTAACTCCTTAAATGTCTGGTAGAATTCTGTGCTGAATCCATTTGGTCCAGGACATTTTTTGGTGGGAAGATTCGAGATTACTTCTTCAATTTCCTTGTTATAGGACTATTTAAATAATTCACAACTTCCTGATTCAATTTAGGTAAGTTGTGTTTACTTAGAAATTCATCCATCTCTTTTGTGTTGTCAAACTTCAGAGAGTACAAGTTTTTGAAATATGATGTTATAATTCTCTGGAGTTCTTGGGTATCTGTAATGATAACTCCATGTTCATTTCTAATTTTGTTAATTTGGGATTTCTCTCTCTTGCTTTTGGTTAGTTTAGCTTGGGGTGTATCAATCTTATTGATTTTTTTCAAAGATCCAGCTTTTTGACTGATTGATTTTTTCTATCGTTTTCTTAGTCTCGATTTCAGATATTTCTCCCCTTATTTTGCTAATCTCCTCTCTTCTACTGCTTTTGGGATCAGATTGCTCAAGTTTCTCCAAAGCCTTAAGCTGCATCGTTAAATTCTTTATTTCTGATGTTTCCATTTTTTTGATGTAGGCATTAAGAGCTATGAACTTACCTCTTAGGACAGCTTTCATTGTGTCCCAGAGATTTTGGTAAGTTGTATTTTCATTATCATTCACTTTCAGGAAATCTTGAATTTCCTTTTTAATTTCTTCCTGAATCCAGTTCTCATTCAGCATCATATTGTTAAGTTTCCAGGAGTTAGTGTATTTTCTCTTGTTTGTTGTGTTGTGGATGTCCAGCCTTAGGCCATGGTGGTCTGATAGGGCACAGGTTAGAATTTTAACTTTTTTGTATATGCGTAGATTCGTTTTGTGGCCCAATATGTGATCTATTTTGGGAAAAGTTCCGTGTGCTGCTGAGAAAAATGTGTATTCTTTGGTGTGTGGGTGAAAAGTTCGATAGAGATCTGTAAGGTCCATTTCTTTCAGGGTTTGATTAAGTTCCAAAGTGTTTCTGTTAAGCTTTTGACCTGTTGATCTATCCCATGTTGAGAGGGCGGTGTTGAAGTCCCCAAGAATTATCGTTTGGGGGTTGATTTCTTGCTTTAGACGCTGTAGCGTTTTCTTAATGAATGTGGAGGGGCCCGTATTGGGTGCATATATGTTCAGTATTGTGAAGTCTTCCTGGTGAATTGTGCTGTGACTAAAATGTACTATCCATCTGTGTCTCTTATGATTTTCTTTGGTTTGAAGTCCACTTTGTCTGATAACATAATGGCTACCCCTGCCTGTTTTCTGCTTCCATTAGCTTGTAGAATTGTTGACCAGCCTTTTATTTTTAGAGCGTGCCTGTCTTTTGTGGTGAGATGGGTTTCCTGGAGGCAGCAGATTGATGGATTGTGATTTTTTAATCCAAATTTGTAATCTGTGTCTCTTGGTCGGTGAATTAATTCCATTAATATTTAGTGTTATAATGGAGAAACTATTTTTAATTCCAGACATTTATTATGTTTAGTAGTTTTTGTATAAGTATATTGCTTCGCTTTTAATGGTGTTATATTTGCCTTCTGTTCTCCTGGATATGCCTGTTTTTTTTTTCACGCTTGAGTATCATTTCTAGCATTTTTTGAAGGCCTGGTTTGGTGGACATATATCCCTTCAAGTTGTCTTTGTGCTGGAAAAGTTTTCTTTCTCCCTCGATCATGACAGATAGTTTTGCAGGGTAAATCAGCCTGGGTTGACATTTTTGCTCATTCAATACTTGAAGTATGTCTCTCCAAGCTCTTCTTGCTTTTACTGTTTCGACTGAGAAGTCATTTGTTATTTTAATAGGTTTACCTTTAAACGTGACTTGTTTTTTCTCTCTTGAAGCTCTCAGCACCAGTTCTTTATCTTGAATGTGGAGTGTTTTAACTATTATTTGCCGTGGGGTGCTTCTGTTTTGGTCGTATCTGTTTGGGGTGCGGAATGCCTCTTGTATATGGATGGGCCTTTCTTTTCTTAGATGAGGAAAGTTTTCCTTGATGATCGTTTGAAAAATTTCCTCAGAGGTGGTATTTTGAGATTCTTGCTCTGGTATTCCATGAATATGCATGTTAGGCTTCTTCAGGGTGTCCCATATCTCTTGGATATTTCTCTCAAGTATCTTTTTGGCTTTAACAACCTTTTCCATTGAGCTGGTCAATACTCCCACTTTATCTTCAAGGTCTGAAATTCTGTTTTCTGCTTTGTTAGTTCTGTTGATAAGACTCTCTGTGGCATTCTGGGTTGAAGATAACTTGTCTTGTAGCTCAGTTTTAAACTCTGCTTGAGTCTGTTTTAACTGCTCTATGCCAGTTTTTGTTTCTTGCACTGTTTTTCTCAACTCCTCCAAATGTCTCTTGTGTTCCTCTTCAAAGCGACTGATTCAATTATGTAATTCCTCCCTGATTTCCTCTTTCATAGTATTGAACATGGTAATGATCATATTTTGAAAGTCGTTATCCTGGGTCAGGCTTTCTTGGCCTATTTTCCGCGGGTTTGTTCTGGTTGGAGTCTAACATTATGGGATTAATTTCTTCAGTGGGAAATTTGTTTACTTGAGTGTTGCTTCTCATGGATTTGCACTTTGACTTTGGCATTGTCGTTTTAACTCTTAAAATCTTTCAATTTCACTAAACTGAATTATTTGGCCTGGGGTTCTGGGGGTGGGCAGGGACAGAGCTTACCTAGGTCATGTGTGAGGCCTGGCTGGACCGTGGGCGCGTCCCGACCAGAGGAGCGGGGTGGGGAATGGGAGGATCGGGGGCTTCGGCGTAGAGCTATTTAACCGGAGGGCAGCTGGGGCGGGGCCCGGGCTCAGGGGGAGGTCCTCCTCCTCCCTCGGCTCTGCGCGCGGCTCCGGCTGGATGGCAGGAGTCGGAGCCGGGTCCCTTTGGGCTGACCTGGGGTTCTGGTGGGCGGGCGCGGCCGGGGCTTACCTAGAGTCGCTGGGTGAGGCCCGGCTGGACCGCCCGCGCATGTCCCGACTGGGGGAGCGGGGTGGGGTGAAAGGGAGACTCTAGAGAATTTTTAAATGGATTTCATATCTAAAAGTGACGAAAATAAAAGATGAAAAAAGTTGATTATTAAACCTTAAAAATTGCTTCCTTATCATGTTGTATTGTTTCTTTTTGTCCATTACTCTTGTCCTTGGCCCCTTTGTTTAATTTTGTGGTAACTATGTGCATGAAACAAAAAACAATTCAAAGTCTGGAAGTTCAATTTAGTGTATATTTAATAACAGTTTGATGGAAACATAAAATAAGATTTAAATTTTGGGGTTAGCATCTTTGTTCTCTCTCTCTATGTGTGTATATATATAAAGTTTCCTTTTTGGTTTCTATTTGATATGCATATATGAACACTTAGCAAACATGGTTTGGATCTCTTTCTATACCAAAAGGCAAAGGACAGAATAGAAATTGATATGGGGGAGATAAAATGCAAGCAATTAATTATGCAAGGCTCAATACCTTCCTGCACTTTTTTAATTTTACAGTCAATAAAGTTACCAACATTCAGAAAATCATTTGAATGCTACATGATTAGAATGTGGTCTTATGCTCCATGTAGCCTGAGGATTTTCTTTTTAGAGAAATCCTCAATTCCTTTGAATGCAAATCCATGCGGAAAAGAGCAACATTTTCAAGAATATTAAATTGGGTAGTTGCACCTGGTGGCTCAAAAAGAAGTACATGGTAAAATTAAAAATAATAATTTGACTTGAAGCTCTAACACGAAGAATATACACTATTGGTTATTTTATGTAGTTATTGAAGCCATTTGAAATGATCACTCATCAAAGCCTTAATTTCTACCCTTCCCTGATGACATGCTAGAACTTAATACATGAAAATAAAATTTAATCTGCTTCCAAGTAAAATATTCTACAAATAAGGTTTAACTCTGGGCAATTACATCAAAAATTAAGGTTTTTTTTTTCTGCAAGGAAATGGATTTGGAAGCAGCATGAATTTCAAGAACTTCTATTTCTTTAAGCCGCATCTATCAAAATAAGCATGTGAACATTGTATTCTGTCTTTTTAAAACATCTTGTTTCTCTTTCCTATTGAAACACATTAAGGAAACAATATTGGTTACTGAGCTTATTCATCAGATACTGCTGCTGAAAACTCTGTTCTTTCCCCCATGTTACTGCTAGCATTTAAACAGATGCTTTCAAACTCATTCTTTGGGATGAGTTTTATTTAAAATGAAATATAAACTTAAATTGATGCCATTTTGGTGTCATAGTTCAATAAAACCTCAGGAAAAAAGAGAGAAAGAATATGAGGGATAGATAAATATCAATTGATATAGATTGTTATCAGCTCCTTAGCTTACTGACTTGCCATGAGTAGGTCACTTTCATTCATTAAGGGAAAAAAAGACAGAAAATATGGAAACAAATTTCATTAAACTTTCAAAACTGAGGAGAGAGGTATTTTCAATATGTCTTCATCTTTCCTATTAACAGCATTATATTTTATATAAGGGATTAAAATAGCCAGAAGAGAGCTCAGAAGATGTCTCTGTGTTTGAAGAGTTTACTATGCAAGCAAATAGTCCAGGGTTTAGATCTTCAGATCCCACATAAAATGCTGATGGGTGTGGTGTCCTGTCTGCAATTCCAGCCCCAGAAGGAAACATTTAGAAAACAGTGGCTTTCCTGACAAGTCTTGTAGTTCAGCTCTTGGTTTGATTACAAACCTTGTCTCAAACAACATGGTGGAAAAACAATGTAAGAATATTAAAGCTGATAACATCATTTGGTCTCTACAGGTACCCACACTCATATGTGTGCATATACCTCCCCCAAATATGTACCCACCCACATGTAAACATTGCTGCATGCATGCATGTAACATATACACATACGCACATGCACGCATACAGTCAGGAAATATGCATATGCACATTAATCCCTGGTTACTGGAGCCAGCAATTGAATCCTTCATCTGGTGTAGTAATTGTAATCGGGACATCTGGGAGGTATGGTGGGTCATCTCAGCTCCCAGCAATTTCTTATAGGCACTGGAACTGAAAATAATAATCAAAAGACAAGTTCTAACCTTGGGAGAATATTACAAATTCATAGCAGCTTGATATATGCAAACATAAATGATAAATAACAGAGGAGATATATGAGGTTAATGACTACTGTGTGTTTATTTCTGAGTGATCCGTTCTATTCCTTTAGGCTGTATGCCTGCTTTTGTGTCAGGGCCATGCAGTTTGTGTTGGTAATCTTATAGTATAACTTGAAATCAAGTATGTTGATACTTTCAGCATTCTGCCTTTTACTCATAATTGCTTTGACTTCCAGGGTCCTTTGTACTTACATATAGATTAAAAAAATTTTTTTCAAAGAATGACATTGGGATGACACTAAATCTGTAGATTGCTTTTGGAAAGAGCATTGTCATAATATTAATACTTCTATTTCATGAGATGGGGATCTCTATCTTATAGCCTCTTTTTAAATTTCTTTCTGTAGTATTTTAATGTTTGGATACTGAGGCCTTCCATCTCCTTGGTTAGACTTATTTCTAGATAATTTTTAGATAACTGAACACAGGATTGTCACCCTTGATGTCTTCCTCGGAATATTTGCAATGCATATGGGATGGCTCTGAATTTTATATTCCAATCATGTATCTTGCCCTTTTCTGAGCATGTGTATCAATGTAAGTGTTTCCTGGCTGAGATTTTAAGCTCTTTTATGTATTGAATTATAGTATCTAAATAAAAGGACACTTTATTCTTCCTTTTCTATTTACACTCTTTTTATTTCTGTCTCTGACCTTATTATTTAAGAACTTCAACTACTATTCTGAAAAGGAATTGAGAAGGTGTTCTTTTTTCTGCTTTTAAATTTTAATTATTCACTCACTTAATGTGTGCGTGTGTGTGTGTCTGGGGAGGGGAGAGAGTACTGTGTTTCCCTGTGGAGGACCAAAGGTGACTTTGGGATTCATCCTGGATTGATTCTACCTTCTTTCTGTTTTGCTCTGAGATTTCCCAGGTTCCACCCACCAGGTCCCCATTTAATGTAGTATTGGCTGCAAGTATTCATCTACAGCTTTTGTTATCTTAAGATAACCTCCTTCTATTCTAGTTTCCTTGGGATTTTTATCATGAAGAGACATAGGATTTGTCAAAAGTCTTTTTTGTGTCTATTGATGTGATTATGATTCCTGATCTTGATTCCATTTATGTAACATAATACACTTATTGATCTGCGTATTTCAAATTATCTCTGAACTTCTGCATGAAGCAGCCTAGTTTTTAAAAAAAATAAGCAAAGTACACATCCAATCTACATGTCTAATCCGCACAAAAAGGCATCTATGCACATGAAGGTCATTGTCTTATAGTGTGGTACGCTACGAAGGCTCACTGCGCTATCCACATCTCATCTTTCTTCACATTTATTTTAGGTAATTTACTTTAATTTGCACTGAATCTCTGATTATTTTTTCAGATTTGTTTAGATTTTTCTCCATTCTTTATTTATTCTCTTAATGTAGAATACATAAATATAATGAATTCATAATATTTTCAATTGTCTCCTTTTAGTCCTAAATGCCATCTCCCTTCCTTTTTTTAATATTTATTTATTTTTCCAAACTTGATAGGTACCCCGTTCTCCTCCCTCCCTCCATGCCTCCCTGGAACCCTTTCCCCCTACCCCCTTTTCTCCTTCCTTCCCTCCTTCCCTTTTTCCCATTGCTCCCCCCATCTCTAGAGCATCTTTTAGTGTGCATGTCAAACTTCCCTCTGGGTCCTCCTCTCTGATGAGGTAGAAGGGCTCAGTCGGATTGCTTACAGTGTTTTTTGTGTTCCCCTTTAGTATGGGAACACTATTGTGGCTATTAATCCCTTGACTCTAAGTAACCTAGTGTCTATGATCTATGCTAGACTTTGGGGGGTCAATGATATGTTGGTCATTGCACAGGTCATGCAAAGTCCTATTATTACTTCCGCCCTAATGTGTGGAGAATCTTGGATGTCATAACTCGTCTCCATCTTTAGACTCTTACAATCTTACCGTCCCCTCTTCCGCAAATTTCCCTGAGCTTTAGGATGGGGAGAGATTAGGCTGGTCTGGTTCCAGGTGGTTGATATAGAGTCTCTGATGTTCTGAATTAAGATTTTGTTGAATTTTTTTTCAGTTTTGCTGCTCCTGCACAACCCTTAGCTCCATCCTGATGGGTGTTGAATGTCACCCTCCTGGTCAGAGATAAAAGGCTGTTAAAATAGAGTCTTATTTTAAGACTAGATTCAAAGGTAGATGGAATAAGATTAGGAGACCGCAGTGAGTGGAGAGGTCAGTCTCCCATTTGCAAAATGGTTACCTTCTATCTGCCAGATTGTATGCCCTCCCTTTTTGGTGAGATCATACCCCAATAGTTGCAAGTGACCAGGCAGGAAATTCTGTGAGCTTAACCAGATATCTCATCACTTACTTGCAGTTTTTGATGGTGGCCTATTTTCTCCACTGTAGCATGATCCCCTCTCTTCCCATTGCTGGAGGGGTCCCTCCTTCCCCTTACCTCCAGTCTATAACCTGTGAAATTACTGTAGGTATTACAGAGATCCATCTTTGAGTGTGTCTCTAAGTGGATTTGGTACTAGGATCCACCTATTAGAGAGTACATACAGTGCTTAATTTTCTGTGTCTAGGATACATCACTCAATATAATTGTTTCTAATTCCATCCATTTCCCAGCAAATTTCATTAATTCATTATTTTTGATGGCTGAGTAGTATTCCATTGTATAAATGTACCACATTTTTCTTATCCACTCGTCAACTGTTGGACATTTGGGTTGATTCCATGACTTTGCTATTGTGAACAGTGCTGCTATGAACATGGTTGTGCTTGTGCTATTGAGGTAAATTTTTGCTGTATGGGGGTCTATTCCCAAAAGTGGAATAGCAGGGTCATATGGCATTTCAATCTTTAACTTTTTTCAGAATTTCCAGACAGCTCGCCAGAGTGTTGTATAAGCCTGCATTTCCACCAGCAATGTAGGAGAGTTGCCTTCTCACCATATCCCCTCCAGCATTTGGTGTTGTTTGTATTGTGGATTATTGCCACCCTGACCAGGTGAGATGATATTTCAGGGAAGTTTTGATTTGCAATTCCCTGATGGATAAGGATGTGGAGCATTTTTTAAGATATTTGTTAGACATTTCAATTTCGTCCATGGTTAAGTTCCAAGGCCCATTTCTTAATTGGGCCATTTGATTCCTTGGTGTTCAGTTTTCCAAGTTCTTTGTGCACTCTGGATAATAGAGCTCTATCAGATATGTGGTTAGTGAAGATTTTCTCCTATTCTGTGGGTGGCCTTTGGGCTCGAGTTACAACCTCTTTATCTGGACAGAAGCTCTTTAATTTCACAAGATCCCATTTGTTGAATGTTGGTTGTATTGACTGTGCTATTGGATTTCCGATTAGGAACTGTTGGCCGAGTCCAATCAGCTCGAGGGAGTTCCCTATCCTTTCAACTAAGGTTTTTATAGTCTCTGGCTTTATATTGAGGTCCGTGATCCATTTAAGTCTTGTACATGGTGACAAATATGGGTCAAGTTTTAATCTTCTGCATGTGGGTAATCATGGCTGATATTATAGTCTTCAATTGAGAAATCATTTGATAATTCTGTTCACAATTTATGACTAATAATTCACTCAGTATTTTAGATGTCATAAAGACCAACAAAGGGAATAATCTTTTGTTTTCTCACTGTGTAATTCTGCCTGCTAAGTAGACAAGCCAAGATTCTGATCAGGTGTTCTTAGTTTCATTGTATGTTCCCCCTGTGTGTAACTGAGCAACAAATATTTTCAACCTCATTCTCTTATTAATTCATCAAATTTTTTTACCAAGAGCCTATGATATACTTGGAGGGGTAAAGTTTCTGCTCACGAACCTGGTGATTTGAGGAGTTTGATGTGTGTGTGTCTCTCTCCACACTCTCTCTTAAGTAAATAAATAGAGAAATAATAAGAAATAAAATAAAATAGAAAATTTCTTTCTCAAACATTTGAATGTTGCTAAAATGTTATTGTGGAAGTGCCAATGTAAATCCAACACACCTAACAGTGTTTACAGCCACATTAAAATGGGGTCAGTGATGTCCTTTGTAGCACTTGCTGGCCAGAATGTACTTTTGTTTTTGTTTAGACGGTATAGTAGAATATTCCTCTATGATACTTCCCTCTTGACTTGCCACCTTCTTCATTGTAGGGTGGTATCTAATGGATGTCTTATGACAAATAACAGTTAAAATCAATTTGAATAAAAAGTACAGGACAATATTAATGAGATTCCAGTTTTTAAATTGTATATAAAAAAGCCAATGTTGCTTTATTAAACTTCTGATATTCCACCATCACTTTCTAACCTGCTTATGAGAAGCCAGCTCTCATGTTGTAAACTGAATGAAAGGGTGTCCATAAAAAAAACCCTGATATTTTAGTTAATGGCTGCTTGAGATCTTTGACCATTCCACAGATGTATGAGTATATCAGGCAGATAGTACAAATATTTACATTTATGCTACTTTTCCATTGCTGTGACCAATTCTTGAATAACTGAGAAATGCATTTTGGCTCATGATTTCAGATGTTTTTAAGTTCATACTTTCCTGGCCTATTGCTGTGGGCCTGTAGTGAGACAGAACTCTGGCAGGAAGGCTTGATGAGTCAAAAGTCATTACCTCTGTCCACAAAGACATAAAGGAAACAGAAACACAATAGGACATTCAAAGACACACTCACTTAAGAAAATAGTTTAAATAAAAATTTAATTAAAGACAAAATAGTGTTGTTAATAGATAACAATGAGAAATTAACTTAAAATACAAAGAATCTTGACTAAAAATTTTGAATATCTCTGAAGCCCTTTGCACAGAACAAATATATTATGAAGAAGATGTGACTGGACTTTTACTGGGATACACAGTTTGCATAGAGTTGAACAAACCCAGTTCTGATTCATTCTTCCCAAATCTACCCCAGCTGTAATGTAATAGGAACTCTTCATAGCAGTACTTACATGTAAAAATGGTCAGTTAAAGCATAAATTTATCAGACATACAAATTCAGGACTAATATTTTGTTAGTTGTACTCATATACATTGAAGAATGGTTATGTTCACGTTCTATGGATTTTGGTTGCGAACTTAAAATTTGAAAGTATGACATAGAGACTCTTCAGTTATTACAAAGTACTCTAACAGTGGAGATTTATGGGAAGGAAAACTGTGTTGAATAAATGATTAAATGCCCTGTTGGAAGAGTTGGATGGATCTATTAGGTATTCTCTCGATTTCTGAATTTAGATGTTTCTTTTGTGGGTATTGTGATTTTTACAATACAAGAAAATAAAATAATGAATATATTACAGTAATAAAGGAATGGGAAATCAAGATATGTTTAGAGACAGGAATGTGAGGAGAAGTTATTGCTGATATTTCTGATAACTGTGCTTCACAGGGGAAACTTACTATTTTTTTGATTTTCTTAGCAATTCTTAAACTAACAAATAATATAGAATATAATTTTCAAAGAAATGGTAGGCAGTTTGGAGACAGGTCATTACAATGCATGTATGTGTCAAACTATGATGTGTCACTTGAAAATGTGCAGTTACCATGAAACAAAAAAATTAAAAATGCTATGATATTTTATGATATTTAACATCATCAAAAGAATAATATTACTCATTTAAAATTCTAATCAGAATATTTTTGGGTTGAGGAATTAATTTTTATAATGACTATAAGCAAATAATTTATGATCAGAAATCTTTACTTACAAGTATTTCACATTAAATTACAGGTTTTTTAAAAGTGTTGCTCTTTTTTATAGGGATGTTTGCTTTGGAATAGTTAGAATCACTCCAAAATTTGTATGTGTGTCTGTGTGTGTGTGTGTGTGCATGTGTGTGAGTGTGCATGCATGTGTATGTGAATGTATGTGCTTGTGTATGACTGTGCATGAATGTGTATGTGTGTGTGTCTAAAATTTAAAAGTATTCTTATGGATTTAGGGTTAAAAGAAATAATATTAATTTTAAAATTATTTATTTATTTATTTTGGCTCATACAAAATTAACAGGTACCCCAGTCCCCTACCTCCCTCTACCCCTCCCTAGACCCCCTAGCTTTCTCCCCCATTTTCCCTTTTCTTTCCCAATTTCTTCCTCTCTATCTCCAAGTCCTTCATCATCCCCCACCATCCCTGGAGCATCCTTTAATATGTATGTCAAATTTTCCTCTGGGCCCTCCTCTCTGATGAGGTGTAAGGACTCAGTGGCATTTCCTAGAACTGTTTCTTGTGTTCCCCATAAGTATAGGAACACTATTGTGGCTGTTAATCCCTTGCTTCTAAGGATCCTAATCCCTTTAGTCCATGCTAGACTTTGAGAAGTCAATAATGTGTTGGTCATTGTGCAGGTCATGCAAAGTCCTATTATGTTTGTTTCAGGACCTAACTAGGGTGGAGTATCTTGCATATCACTACTCCTCCCCATCCTTGTGCTCTTACAATCTTACTGCACCCTCTTCCACAAATTTCCTCGAGCTTCAGGATTAGACAGGAATGATTCCAGGTGGTTGATATAGAGTCTGTGATGTTCTGAATTATGTTTTTTTGTTTTTGTTTTTGTTTTTAGTTTTGCTGCTCCTGCAATGCCCTTGGCTCCATCCTGATGGGTATTGGATGTCACAACCTGGCCAGAGATAAAAAGCTGTTAAAATAGAGTCCTATTATAAGAGAATATTCAAAGGTAGATGGAATAAAAGTAAGAGACTGCAGTGAGGAGGGTCAGTCTCGCATTTGCACAATGGTTACTTTCTATCTGCCGGAATATATGCCCTCCCCTTCTGGTGAAATCATACCCCATCAGTTGCAAATGATCAGGAAGAAAAGTCTGTGAACATAACCAGGTGTCTCATTACTTACTTGCAGTACTTGATGGTGGCCTATTTTCTCTGCTGTAAGATGATCCTCTTTCTTTGTTTATGATGTGGCCCTCCTTCCCCTTCCCTCCTGTTTATAATCTTTGCAATTACTGTAGGTATTACAGAGATTTATCTTTGAGACCATCTCTAAGTGGGTTTGGTACTAGGATCCACCTATAAGGGCGTACATAGGGTGCTTAATTTTCTGTGTCTGGGATACATCACTCAATATAATTGTTTCTGATTCCATCCATTTCTCGGCAAATTGCATTAATTCATCATTTTTGATGGCTGAGTAATATTCCATTGTATAAATATACCATATTTTCCTTATCCATTCATCAACTGTTGGACATTTGGGTTGATTCCATGACTTTGCTATCATAAACAGTGCTGCTATGAATATGGTCGTGCTTGTGCTATTGAGATGAATTTTTGCTGTTTAGAGGGTTATTCCCAAAAGTGGAATAGCAGGGTCATATGGCATTTCAACCTTTACCTTCCTTAAGAATCGCCAGATGGGCTGTAGAGGTAGGCTCAGGGGTTAACCCTCTGCCTTGCAGGCGGAAGGTCCTGAGTTCGGATCCTTGACCCCACGTATAGATGCCAGGCAGAAGAAGCAGGGGCGGCCTGCATTTCTGGTCCTGGTAGGGCAGGAACCTGTGAATCCAGAGCAGAGTAAACAAGGAGGAGGTGGAGGCGTCCATGGTGGTTCCCGAACTTGCCTGTGATTCTACACACACACACACACACACACACACACACATATGCCCACACACACACACATGCTCACACACACATACACACACAATTGAATAAATAATAAAATTTTTAAAAAATTGATGAAAAAAGAATCTCTAGAAGGCTCGCTCGAGTGGTTGTATAGCCTGCATTCTCACCAGCAATGTAGGAGAGTTCTCCTCTCTCCACATCCTCTCCAACATTTGATGTTTGTATTGTGGATTTTTGCCATCCTGACTGGGGTGAGATGATATCTCAGGGATGTTTTGATTTGCATTTCCCTGATGGCTAAGGATGCAGAGCATTTTTTAAGATATTTGTTAGACCTTTTAATTTCGTCCCTGGCAAAGTTTCTTTTAAGTTCCAAGGCCCATTATTTAATTGGCCCATTTGTTTCCTTGGTGTTTAGTTTACTAAATTCTTTTTACACTTTGGATAATAGAGCTCTATCAGATATGTGGTTAGTCAAGATTTTCTCCCATTCTGTGGGTTGCCTTTGTGTTGGAGTTACAATCTCTTTATCTGAACAGAAGCTTTTTAATTTCACAAGATCCCATCTGTCGAGTGTTGGTTGTATTGACTGTGCTATTGGATGTCTGTTTAGGAACTGTTGGCCTAGTCCAATAAGCTCGAAGAAGTTCTCTACCCTTTCAACTATGGTTTTTATGGTCTCTGGCCTTATATCAAGGTCCTTGATCCATTTGGAATTAATTCTTGTACATGGAGAAAAGTAAGGGTCCAATTTTAATCTTCTGCATATGGATATCCAGTTTTGCCAGCAACATTTGTTGAAGATGCTGTTCTTTTTCCACTGGATTTTTGGGGCTCCTTTGTCAAAGAACAAATGGCTGTAGTTGTGTGGGCTTATATCTGGGTCTTCAACCCTTATCCATTGATCTGTGTGTCTATTTTGGAGCCAGTACCAGGCTATTTTTGTGACTATGGATTTGTAGTATAGACTAAGATTTGGTATGGTGATACCTCCAGCTGTGTTTTTGTTACTCAGGATTGTTTTTGCTATCTTGAGTTTTTTATGCCTCCATATAAATTTTGAGATTGCTGGTTAACTTCTTTAAAGAATTGCATTGGGATTTTAATTGGTATAGCATTGAATCTGTATATTGCCTTTGTTAGGATGGTCATTTTATGATGTTGATTCTGCCAATCTAGGAACATGGGAGGTCTTTCCACCTTCTGGTATCCTCTGCAATTTCTTTCTTTAGGGTTTTAAAGTTTTCATTTTAAAGGTCTCTTACTTCCTTAGTTAGGTTTATACCAAGGTATTTCATTTTTTTAGGGGCTATGGTAAATGGGATTGTTTCTCTCAGGGCTTTTTCATTCTTTCATTCTGGGAATATAGGAAGGCCACTGATTTTTGTACATTTATTTTGTATCCTGCCACCATGCTGAACTTCTGTGTTAGTTCCAGGAGTTAGTTTCCTGGTGGAGTTTTTGGGATCACTCAGGTATAAAATCATATCATCAGCAAATAGAGCTAACTTGACTTCTTTCCTGCAGATTTGAATCCCTTTTATCTCCCTTTCTTATCTTATGGCTTCAGCTAAGACTTCAAGTACAATATTGGACAGAAGTGGTGAGAGTGGACAGCCTTATCAATTTCCTGATCAAAGCGGGAATGCTTCAAGTTTTTCCCCATTGGGTATAATCCATTCTGTTGGCTTGTTGTATACAGCTTTTATCATATTGATAAAGATTCCTTCCAATCCAACTGGATCTAAGGTTTTGATCATAAAAGGCTGTTGGATCTTGTCAAAACCTTTTTCTGCATCTATCAAAAGTATCATGTGGTCTTGAATTTGGGCTGGTTTATATGGTGAATTACATTTATTGGTTTGTGTATGTTGAACTAACCTTGTATTCCTTTGGTAAAGCCTAATTGATCCCCATGAATGATCTTTTTGATATGTTTTTGAATCCGATTTGCTAAGACTTTTCTGAGAATCTTTGCATCTGTGTTCATCAGGGAGATTGGCCTATACTTTTCTTTTTTAAGTGTATCTTTATTAGTTTGGGGGATTAAGATGATATTAGCTTCACAGAAGGAATTTGGTAGTGTTCTTTCCTTTGCTATTTGATGGAACAGTTTAAGGAGTGTTGGTGTTATTAGCTCCTTAAAATGTCTGGTAGAACTCTTTGCTGAATCCATCTGGTCTAGGACATTTCTTGGTGGGAAGATTTGAGATTACTTCATTGATTTCCTCACATGTTACAGGACTATTTAAATAATTCCAAACTTCCTGTTTCAATTTAGGTAAGTTGTGCTTACTTAGGAATTCATCCATATCTTTTGTGTTGTCAAATTTCATGGAGTATAAGTTTTTGAAATAAGACATTATATTACTCTGAATTTCTTGGGTATTAGTAGTTATAACTCCGTTTTCATTTCTAATTCTGTTAATTTTTTTCTCTCTTGCTTTTGCTTAATTTAGCTAGGGGTGTATCAATCTTTTTGATTTTTTCAAAGAACCAGCTTTTTGACTGGTTGATTCTCTGTATCATTTTCCAAATCTCAATTTTGGATATTTCTCTCCTGATTTTACTAATATCCTCTCTTCTACTGCTCTTGGGATCAGATTGCTCTAGTGTCTCTAAAGCTTTAAGCTGCATTGTTATGTTATTTATTTGTGATGTTTCCATTTTTCTGATGTATGTATTAAGAGCTATGAACTTACTTCTTAGGACAGCTTTCATTGTGTCCCAATGATTTTAGTAAGTTGTATTTTCATTACCATTCCCTTCAAGGAAATCTAGAATTTCGTTTTTAATTTCTTCCTGAATCCAATTCTCATTCAGCATCATAGTATTTAGTTTCCAGGAGTTAGTGTATTTTCTGTTGTTTGTTGTGTTGCAGATCTCAAGCTTTATACCATGATGGTCTAATAGAGTACAGGCTAGAATTTCAACTTTTCTGTATATGTGGATATTTGTTTTGTAGCCCAATATGTGATCTAGTTTGGAGAAAGTTCTGTGTGCTGCTGAGAAAAATATGTATTCTTTGGTGCGTGGATGAAAGGTTCGATAGAGATCTGTAAGGTCCATTTCAGTAAGGTTTGATTACGTTTGAAAGTGTCTCTGTTAAGCTTTTGACCTGTTGATCTATCCCATGTGGATAGAGTGGTGTTGAAATCCCCAGAATTATCGTTTTGGGGTCGATTTCTCGCTTTAGACACTGTAGGGTTTCCTTAATGAATGTGGAGGGACCCGTATTAGGTACATATATGTTCAGTATTGTGAAGTTTTCCTGGTGAATTGTGCCCGTGTCTAAAATGTAGTATCCATCTGTGTCTCTTATGATTTTTTTTGGTTTGAAGTCAACTTTGTTCGAAAGCATAATGGCTACCCATGCCTGTTTCACCTGTTTCCTGGTTCCATTAGCTTGCAGATTTTTGGACCAACCTTTTATTTTTAGGATGTGCCTATCTTTTGTGGGGAGATGAGTTTCCTGAAGGCAGCAGATTGCTGGGTTGTGGTTTTTTAATCCAAGTTTGTAATCTGTGTCTCTTGATCTGTGAGTTAATACCATTGACCTTTAATGTTATAATGGAGAAATTATTTTTAATTCTGTACATTTTTTATGTATAGTGCCTTTTGTAAGTGTATTGTTTGACATTTAGATTTTGGTGGTATTATACTTCCCTTCTGTCCTCCTGGATATGCTTGTTTTTTTCTTCAAGCTTGAGTATCATTTCTAGAATTTTTTGATGGCCTATTTTGATAGATATGTAAGCATTCAAGTTGTCTTTGTCCTGGAAAACTTTTCTTTCTCCCTCGATCATGATGGATAGTTTTGCCAGGTACATCATCCTGGGTTGACATTTTTGCTCCTTTAATACTTCAAGTATGTGTCTCCAAGTTCTTCTTGCTTTTACTGTTTCCATTGAGATGTCATTTGTTATTTTAATAGGTTTGCCTTTAAAAGACTTGCTTTTTTTCTCTTGAAGCTCTCAGCACTTTTTCTTTGTCTTGAATGTGGACTGTTTTGGCTATTATTTGCCGTGGCAATTTTCTATTTTGATCATATCTGTTTGGGATGTGGAATGCCTCTTGTTTTTGGATGGACCTCTCATTCTTTAGTTGAGGGAAGTTTTCATTTATGATAATTTGAAAAATTTACTCAGTTGTGGTATTTTGGGATTCTTGCCCTGGTATTCCATGAATGCGCATGTTAGGCTTCTTCAGGGTGTCCCATATCTCTTGAATATTTCTCTCAAGTATCTTTTTGGCTTTAAAAATCTCTTCCCTTGAGTTGGTTAATTCTCCCACTTTGTCTTCAAGATCTCAAATTCTATTTTCTGCTTTTTTAGTTCTGCTGATAATACTCTCTGTTGAGTTTTGGGTTGAAGATAACTTGTCTTTTAGTTCAATTTTAAACTCTGTCTGAGATTGTTTTAACTTCTCTATGTCTATTTTTGTTTCTTGAACTGTTTTTCTCAACTCCTCTAAGTGTCTGTTGTGTTCCTGTTCAACGTGGTTGATGTGGTTGTTTAACTCCTCCTGGATTTCCTCTTTCATAATATTAATCATGATAATCATCATACTTTGAAAGTCGTTATCTTAGGTCTCGCTTTCTTGCCTATTATTTGTGAATTTGTTCTGGTTGGAATCCATCATTATGGGGTCACTTCTTTCGGTGGGAGATTTGTCTTCTCGGATTTTTTTTCTCATGGATTTGCACTTTGACTTGGGCATTGTTTTTTTTGCCTTCAGTTTCTGTGTGTTTTTGATTTAGTTGGTATTACTACTCTTGGGCAGTTATTACTAGTGTTTGCTTTGGAATTAGGTACATTTGTTTTTTGTTTTTATTTCCTAGATGAAGCTATTAGGCTGTTAGTACATCAGTTAAGTCAGGTTAAATAGACAGGGGGTGAATATTAGTATGGTAGGGCACTTTTACGATTTAGTATCTTGGTGATATGTGAGGGTTAATGGTAAAATCCCTGGAGTTGTATATATTTTTGCGGTGGCTGTTTGGAAAAGTTAATCCACAGTGATTAACACTAGAAAGAAGCAGTATGGTAAAAAAAAAAAAAAGAGGTTTACTTATCTTTGGGCTGGATGTGAAGAATCTCTCCCATGTGATTTTAGAAGACTTCAGATGTATGGACTTTGTCCCTTAGAGCTTTTCTTGAGTTTCTTTATGACTCTGTTGAATTCTGAGTAGCAGTGTATCCTCTGTGGACCAGGAGCAAGGGTCTCTGGTGAGTCAGAGAGGAAGAGGGGCTGATGGAGATGGCAGAACTCTTCACCTGGGACCTGGTATTTGTCTTAGTGCCCCACCCAAGCTCCAGGGATGAAGGACAGTGAACAAGTCCTGTCCAGATGGGGTGGGCAGGCAGACAGGAGGAACAAGGCAAATTGGAGTCAGTCTGGGTTTGGCTCGGGCTGTCTGGTGGGAGGAGTTGGACAAGAGGTGACCTGGGGGCTGGTGGGACTCACATGGGATGGAGGACTGTGAGCAAGTCCTGTCCCAGTAAGGTGGGGCAGGCGGGTGGGAGCCAGTGGCTCACACATTTATGGGGACATAGGAGAGGGAGGGAAATTAGATAGAGGGGAGATTATATGAGGTGGAATAAGATGGGGGTGAGGGTAGGTAGTGGGTGATTAAAACAGAGAGATTCTTATTTAACATAATTAAAAACAGAAATGCAAAAATGAATTGGCAATAGATTCTTCAGAAAATTCAATATACTCATATTTCTTTTGAACCTGGACCACAATCAACTCTTTTTTAGTTGTATAACAATCAAACAAGTTACAATAATATACATTAAAAATAATATAATGGAAACTAAAGATATATAGAAAGAAAAGAAACTTGTTTTACAACTTTAGTAAACTAGCATTACTTTTTTTCAAAAAAAGGATAGTTTTAATTCAATAGTAATGACAAACTTCAATTTTTCTTTGAGGTTTAAATGTCAGAATAAACTTTCTCTTAAATGTGTCTTTCAATCTGAAGATCATTTTTCTCCCAAGTGAATGGGTGTGATTACATATTCAATTGATGTAAAAATAGTCTAGTATGGATAAAAAAGAAATAAGAAACAATCAAGGCATTTGGTAGCAAGTTATTTTCTATGCTGTATTTCAAAGAAATAATTACTTAGTAAGTTGAAGGAACATGCTTAGTGGACAATACATCTCAACAGGGACTAAAATCACAAGCTATAAACTGAAGGAAAATCTGCAATTTAAGTATGTGACAGAAATAACATTGTGTGAAGTACCTCTTTATACCTAATCAAAACTAACCTTATCAAAATTGCAGGTTTTAAACCTGCCATAATACCATGCTTATTGTAATCAGTAGATAATACACATGCACAAGTGGGTATATGTATGTGCATATGTGTGAGAGAGAGAGAGCTCCAACTGAAATCACAATTTCAACTAGACTTCTTCCCACTTAATCCAAATGATAAGCTGTTAGGAAAACCATTGTCTCATCACGTGAAATATGCAATTCTCAGCTTTCAGTGAAGACATGATTGTGAGAAATGAAATCATGCTATTTGAAAACTACCTTATAAAGAAATCATCTTGTGCAAGCTATAGAATAGTTCTACGAGTAAGATCAATACTTACTTGTACTAAAGGTACACTTTCAACCCCACAACATAGTAATATTAATCAGAAAATTAGATAATGATTGGCTGTTACATGAAACTCGTGTGTTTGAACATTTCATCTCTATACATCTTTTGATAAACCACGGTGATTTTAAGGATATATGTTCTTTTTTCTTGTCAATATACAGTTTCCTTTAACCGTATGTTTATCAATTAGGAATATAGGGATGTAATACATAAAAGTTATAAAAAGTGTAGGAAAACATTAACTTCAAAACTGGGTTTTCGGTGAGAGGAAACATTTCATGTGTCCTATGATACAGAGTCAGAGATTCACACTGAGGTCATGGGGCTGGATGATTTGCTGTAAAAAAAGAAAAGCAAACAACGAGAACCCAAAATTTCTGAGACTTTTCAAAGACACCCTCTATTCTTTATAATTATTGTGAAATGATAAATACATATCTTTTTTTCAAAGTTGGGAAAGCTATGGATAAATGACAGTGTCCAGCCCCAAATGTTCAATTTATATGTTTTAAATCATGTTGCTTTCAGAATGGCTTCAAACACCCGTTCTCTTTTAACTGTAAGGGTATGAAATGAGAAAAATCATGGAGCTATATAATATATGGATAATGGGCTTGAGATAGTGTATTGGATTATGAAATAATAATAGATTTGAATGCAAATGGCATTCTATAATTTAGCTCTGGTTTAAAAGTTGTAAATGTAAAAATAAACACTTGTAATTTACAGTTTTCTCAGTGATGAGTCATTGAACATTCTAATTAGAAGAGTAGTAAGACCAAATTGATGGGCTAAAGGCATGAATTTCCTTAGTTTATTCAAAGAAGAATACACTTTCTAAAATATCCATATTTCTGAAACATCCTATGGTTGCTCTAATTTTGAAAGGTTTTAATTTAAATTAAAATGAAATATGTTCTTTAAAATAATAGCGTATATAGATTTCAGGAGAATAGTTAGCATTTACACATTAAACATGGCTGTGGTCTGTGGAAAGGAAAGCCAGTCATTAAAGTTATGGTGTCTCATTCTTATGAAGAGAAACACTCGTGCCTGTGCTTCAAAGTTCTGCAGAACATCTCTCTCTAATAGCAATGAGTTACTGGGTGAAATGGTAAAGAAATTTTAATGAGAAAAATAAAAGTCATATTTATTGCAATAAGTAAACAATATGCACGTGTGTGTGTGTGTGTGTGTGTGTGTGTGTGTGTGTGTGTGTGTTATATGTGAATGCCTACGTACATGTGACAGAATATGTATGTGGAAATGAAAGGACAGGGTCACTTGGTTCTCACCTTCCACTTGCTTGAGACGGTGTCTCCTTGGATTCCCCCATCTGGATTACACATCTGCGTGATTGCTGGGATTTTTAAACAGTAGCATAATGTATGTGTTTCTGTATGGATTCTGATGATTTGAACTTACGTATTCATTCTTGTATATCAAGTGGATTTACTCACTGAGCCTTCTCTATGATCCTAAAATATTTTAAAGTATTATTTTTATGCTCTTACAGGGAACTCTGAATGAGAAACAGAAAGATATTATATAAAATAAAAAATTCTTTGCTGAGGCTCTACCTTAGATAAAATTTGAGGCATTTTAGCATAACTTCTATTTTTGTTACATGCAGATCATGTAAACAATTTTAGTGCCTTACAGAAGCTGAGCTTCCCTTACATTTTAGAAGAGGGTTTCAGATACTTTTAAAGTTTTTTTTACAACTATATTTATATTCATAGATGAAGAATGGAAATCTAAGGATGGATACATTTGTTTATAAATGTATCATAGGATAAGGAAACTGAAAACTGAAAACTGTGTATTCCCTGGAAAAAGATTTAAAATGAAGCACAGATGTGAAATATATTATGAGAAAATCAGCTAGTACATCTCAGGCATGATGAATGAGAACCAGCTTCTCATCACCATCCAACCTCCATACACAGAGTTCATCCATCACTACCATTTACAAATGAAAGACCCAAGTCCAGTTCTGATAGTGTCTGTCCAGAGTCTCACAAATGCCAAATGGTGGATCTGAAATATAGACCTGTGAATTTTTAGGTTTCAGACTTCATACATTTATTTAATCACTGTACTAATTATCTCATCCAACTCATTTCCTGAAACATAGAAAAAAAGTTTACGTTTAAAACCATTTTAGAGTGTTCCTCTTCTCAACACATTTTCTAACCTTGTTTCCATGGAAACACATAAGATGGCTTGACAGCAAAAGAAATAAAATTCAGAATTCATAGTAAAGACTTTGAATTATAAATATCAAGCTGACATTGAAATACATCTTTAAAGTTTTAAAAAATTGATAGCTATCGCATTTGGTTGCAGATAGTAGGGGCACGAAAATATCCTGTCATATGCCCAACATGAGAGGCTACTCGGTTCTAAGAGATAGTCCTGAGACAAAGGTTGCACAAATATTCTGGTTAATCCCAGTGAGACTCATACAAAACACAAAGGATATGATTGAGAGACAAAGACTTGAAGAGGAGGGTGGAGGAAGATAAGAAAAGGTACAAGGGAAAGTAATGAGAATGTACTATACACATGTATGAAATTGCCAAAAAGCAAAGTTCAACAGAGCAGGAAAAAAATTGGGGCTTAAACAATTTAGCAAAATTGGAAAGTAAACTATTAAGCGAATGGCATCACACAAATGATGTCTGTTAGTTAAGAAAAGCATTCTTTTCAATGTGTGCATAGCTTTGAATGAAAGATTACTGTGATCACATGGTAATATGAAGAAAAGTGAAGAAGCTATTCACTTTCTACCATAGCTCCTCATGAAACAAAATGGCACTTTTGACACACTGAACTAATTGGAAAAGATTTTTTTGTAATTTTAGTAATAAATTTATTAAATTAACATTTTTATAAACATACTCTTTGCTTCCCTTGTCCCCCCTCCCCTTCTGCCTTCTCTTCCCTCCAGCTCCCGTCTCATCTCACCTTCCCTCTCAACTCTACACGAGCCAAGTCTCCTCCCTCCTATTCTCCTGTCCTTTGCTTTTATGGGTTCTCGAGTTCCCTTAATATTTTTTGTTCTATGAATGTTCAGGCCTCTGTGGCAGAAAGAGAGACCTTTCCTCGAGCAGTCCACTGATATGGATACCCCCCCAACTTCTGTCTGAACCTTTGCCCCTAAGGATCCTACTGCCTGGATTTCTCCTGAAATCCACACCAGTCCATGGGGACATGCTGACACGTTCACCACTGTGCAGGTCTGATGAGATCAAGTCCCATTACCACGCGTTTCTGCTTGTGGCTGCCCTATCTTGAATGGAAGAACCAGTCCAACAATGGAACTTTCCATCTTTAGTCCCTTACAGTCTTACCACCCCCTCTTCCAAAAGTTCCCTGAGCTCAGGATGAGGAGAGATTTGGCTAACCTGGTTCCAGGTGAACATTGTAGGGTTGCCAGTGTTCTATATTTATATTATCTGTTATTGTCAGTTTTGCTATTCTTGCACTGCACAAGGCTGCATTCTATCTGGGTGTTGAGATCTTCTCCTATCCAACAATACAGAAACTGTTAAAGAAAGCCTTTATATATATATATATATGAAAAGGCTTGAAAGGGAGGGAGAATCAGGAGGAAGGCACAGTAATGGGTGGGGTCAACCTCCAGGGCATCATATGGCTGTCAACTAATCATTCAGCATCCCCCCCATGGTAAGGAACACACATCCAGTGCATCAAACCAATCCAAACCACCAGTGATGAGGAAGAAGACTGACCATGGATTGCATCTGATGTCTCCTTAATTAGAGATCTTTTTTGATGGTGGCCTTATTTCTCAGTTGAATTTTGTTCTTTATCTTCATTCTCTTTGAGACTTCTTTGTCCTACTTTCTGATTTTGAATTTTTCTTGGCTGTAAAATGTAAAAAGTCATTAAGAGGGCCTGGAATTAGGTTCTACTTATAAGGGAGAACATGCGAACTCTGGTTTTCTGTGCTTGGGATACTTCACTCAGTATGATTTCTTCCATTTCCACCCATTTAGCAGCAAACTTCATTCTTTTTTTATAGCTGTGTAGTATACATCATGTATACAGCCACATTTGCATTATCCATTCATTAGCTGTTGGACATCTAGATTGATTCCATGATTTGGTATTGTGAATACTACTTCAATGAACATGGGTGTACATGTGTCTTTACAGTAGGATGAAGCATTTTTGGGAATATTCCCATCAGTGACATAGCAGGGTCATATGGCATTTCAATTTTTAACTTTTTTCAGAACTGCCATACTGATTGCGATAGTTGTTGTACAAATCTGCATTCCCATTAGCAATGTATGAGGGTTCCCTTCTCCCCACATCTTTTCCAGCACGACGTATTGGATTTTCATCATCAGACTGGTATGAGACAATATCTTAAAAAGTTTTGATTTGCATTTCCCTGGTGGCTAGAGAGGTGGGACACATTTTAAAGTGTTTGTTAGACATTTCAGTATTTTTCCTGGGAAAAATTTCTCTTAAGTTCCATGGCACACTTTCTAATTGTGCTATTTATCTCTTTGTTGTTTAACTTTTTGAATTCTTTGTACACTCTGGATATTGTCCTTCATCAGATAAATGGTTAGTGCAGATTTTTTCCCATTCTGTGGATTGTCTTTTTGCTCAGTTTACAATATCTTTAGCTGAACACAAGGTCTTTAATTTCATGAGATCTCATTTAGTGAGAGTTGCTTCTTTTCCTGAGCCATTGGGATCCTGTTTAGAACCTGTTGGTCCAGGCCAATCAGTTTGGGGGAATTACCTACTCTTTCTTCTAGGATTTTCATAGTCTCTGGTCCAATGTTAAGGTCTTTGATGCTCATGGAGTTGATTTTCGTGCATGGTGACAAGTAAGGATCCAGTTTCAATCATTCACATGTGGATATCCAGTTTTACCAGCACAATTTATTGAAGATTCTGGTTTTTTTGCCATTGAATTTTCTGAGCCCCTGTGTTGAAAATCGGATGACTATATGTGTTGGGGCTTATTTCTGGATTTTCAACCTTTATCCATTGATTTACATGTCTGTTTTGGAGCAGGTACCATGCTGGGTTTGTTACTATGGATTTGTAGTATAGATTAAGATCTGATATGGTTTTACTATTCAGCATTGTTTTACTATTCAGGATTATGTTAGATATCCTGGGCCTTTTGTGCTTCCACATAAATTTTGAGATTGTTTGTCAATGTCTGTGAAGAATTTCCTTGGAATTTTAATTGGTATAGCATGAATCTGTATATTGCTTTTGGTAAGATAGCCATTTTTATGATGTTAATTCTACCTATCTAGGAGCATGGGAGATATTTCCACCTCCTAGTGTCTTCTGAAATATCCCTCTTCAGGGTTTTAGAGTTTTTGTTGTACAGGTCTCTTACTTCCTTGGTTAGATTTATACCAAAGTATTTTATTTTTAAAGGGTCTATGGTAAATGGAATAGTTTCTCTTAGGACTTTCTTACTTTATTCATCCTTGGTATTTAAGAAAGCCACTGATTTTGGAATATCGACTTTGTATTCTGCTACTCTGCTGAATTTATTTATTAGTTCCAGGAGTTTCTTGGTGAAATTTTTGGAGTCAATCAGAAAAAGGATCATGTCATTTGCAAATAGTGATGACTTATTCTTTTCCTATTTGCATCCCTTTTATTTCTTTCTCTTGTCTAAAAGTGGTGAGAGTAGACAACTTCACCTAGATCCTGATTGAAAAGGGAATGCTTCAGGAATTATATACCATTTAGAATAACCCATACTATAGGCTTCTTGTACATAGCTTTTATTACATTGACGCATGTTCCTTCCATTCCAATTTTCTGCAGGACTTTGATCATAAAAGGATGTTGGATCTTGTCAAAAGCTTTTGCTGCATCTATGGAAAGAATGATGTGATTTTGTTCCTTGGATTTGTTTATATGATGGATTACATTTATTGATTTGCATATATTGAACCAACCTTGTGTGCTTGGGATAAATCCTTCTCAATCATAGTGAATGGTTTTTCTTTTGATATGTTTTTAAATCCAATTTGCTAAAATTTTGTTGAGGATCTTTGCAACTGTGTTCATCAATGATACAGGCCTATAGCTTTATTTTTTCATTGTATTTTTATTTGGTTTTAGCATTAATGTAATATTAGCTTTGTAGAAAGAATTAGGCAATGTTCCTTCCTTTGATTAGTTTAGGAGTAGCGGTGTTAGTTGTTTAAAAATTGGTAGAATTCTGCACTGAACCCTTCTTCTGATCCTGGACTATTTTTAGCAGGGAGATTTGTAATTACTTCTTTAATTTCATCATTTGTTTTATGACTGTTTAAATAATTCAATTCATCCTGATTCAATTTTGGTAAGTTATGGATATTAAGAAATTCATCCATTTCTTTTAGATTGTCAAACTTTGTAGAGTATAAATTTTTGAAGTATGACCTTACGATTCTCTGAATTTCCTTGGTGTCAGTTGTAATGACTCCATTTTCATTTCTAATTTTATTAATTTGAGTTTTCTTTCTTTTGGCTTTAATTAACTTGGCTAAGAGGTTTGTTAACTTTGTTGAATTTTTCATAAAAACATCTCTTTGTTTGGTTGAGTCTTTTTATTGTTTTCCTTATCCTAATTTTGGAATTTCTTCCCTGATTTTACTAATTTCTGTTCATCTACTGCTTTTGGGATTGGATTGTTCTTGTGTCTCTAAAACTTTAAGTTGGAATGTTAAGTTGTTTATCTGTGTCTGTGATGTTTCCTTTTTTAAATATAGGCATTGAGTTCTATAAACTTTCCTCTTCGGACTGCTTTCAATGTCTCCCAAAGATTTTGTATTTTCTTTTTTCTTTACAGATGAAATCTACTTTATTATAAGATTTTTTTTGCATATGTTTGTGTGTAATACTAAAAATGAATATATTTGGAATAAGTAAATAGTTTCCTTATCAAAATGTTTTTTATAAGCTGGCATGTCAGCATACATCTGTCGCCTAAGAGATGTGGGGACAGAGACAAGACAGTTGATTCCTGAAGCTCACTGGTTAGTCAATCTAGTCAAGTCAGTAATCTCCAGATTTCATGAGATCCTTTTTCAAAATATAAGATGGAAGACAACTGAGGAAGATATTCAGCATTGCCCTTTGACTTATTCACACCTGTACATACATGGATTCATCTCAAATGAACATAAACATTTCCCTCGTTCACAGATATGTTGTATTCATTACATTTATTTCTAGGAATTTTGGAATTTCCCTTTTGACTTCTGTCTGAAACCATTCCTCATTCAGGATCATGGTACTTAATCTCCAAGATTAGTGTGATGTTTGCTTTGTTGTGGATATTCCATGGTGGTCAGAATGGGTACAGAATATTATTTCAACTTTCCTGTAGAAAAATGTTTGCTTTGTGCCCCAGTATGTGGTCTATTTTGGAGAAGATTCCATGGGCTGCCGATTGTTGGGATGGAAGTTTCAATAGAGGTCAGTCAGATCCATTTGGGTTATAGTTTGATTAAATTCCATTGTATTTCTGTTCAGGTTTTGGCCTGTTGATCTATCCAATGATGAAGTGGGGTGTTGCAGTCCCTTACTATTATGTTTTTTGGGTTAAATTGTCATTTTAAATGTTGTAACGCTGTGCTTAATGCATGTATCTGAACCTATATTAGGTGAGTATATGTTCAATATTTTGAAGTCTTCCTGATCAATTGTTCCTTTGATTAATATGTAGTGTCCTTCTGTGTCTTTTATGATTTCTTTTGGCTTGAAGTCTATTTTGTCAGATATCAGAATTGCTTCTCCTACTTCATTCCTTTTTCCATTAACTTGCAGCCTTTTGCTCTGAGAATGTGTTATTTCTCTTGGTGAGATGTGTTTCCTGAAGGCAGCAGATTGCCTTGTTATAATATTTGACCCATGTTTGTAGTCTACGTCTTTTGATTGGAGAGTGAATTCCATTAACATTTAGGCTTGTAATTGAGAAACGCTTGTTGGACTGTGTCATTTTCTGTGTTTTGTGTTTTTTATGTGTGTATTTCTTTGCTAGGAAGTTGTGCTGGTATTATTTTTCCCTTCTGTCTACTTGCATATGTTAGTCCTGTTCTCAGAACTTAAGTATCTTTTCTAGCATCTTTTGTAGGCCTGGTTTGGTGTTCATGTAAACTTTTAGCTTATCTTTATGGTGGAAAAGTTTCCTTTTATCCTCAGTCATGACTGATAGTTTTGATGGTTATATTAGTCTGTATTGGAATTTGTGCTCATTTATGTCTTGAAGTATATCTTTCCAAGCTCTTCTGGCTTTTAGTGTTTCCATGGAAAAATATGCTTTATTTTAATAGGCTTACCTTTAAATATGACTTGTTTTTTTTCTATTAACACTCTAAGCACATTGTCTTTGTCATGTATCTGTGTTGTTTTGACTACACTTTTTCATGGCAAGTTTCTATTTTAGTTATATCTGTATGATATGTGTATGACATACATACATGGGATCAGAATCTCTTTTCTTAGATATGGAAAATTTTCATTCATGATAGTGTGAAAAATCCCTTCTGGAGTGACTTTATGGTTTCTTCTACTGGTATTCATTAATACACAGGTTTGGTTTCTTCAAGGAATCCCATAACTCTTGAATATTCCTTTCAGTATTTTTTTGGCTTTTACAACCTCCTTAATTAAACTTTTATATTCTGCTATTTTGCTTTCTATTTTTGATATTCTACTTATAGCTAGCTTATTTTAATTTCAAACTTAATCTCAGTATTAGATCAGATTTATATCATGAAATAGGGTGAATTTAGTAATCAAGGGTTAGAGCTTAGACTACTATGGTAACTCTTCCTTCCAGATTTTTTTTTGTATCTTTTTTTATTCTGCTCATACAAACTTAACAGGAACACCGGTCCCCTCTCTCCCTCCAACCCCCCCGAAACCTCCCTGCTCCCCCTTCCCTCCCTCTGCCTTCCCCATACCCCAGTGCCTTTCCCCCATCCCCATAGGATCCTTTAATGTGCATGCCAAACTCTCCTCTGGGTCTTCCTTTCTGATAAGGTGCAAGAACCCAGCGGCATTTCCCAGAACCCTTTCCTGTGTTCCCCTTGAGCAGAGGAACACTACTGTGGCTGTCAATCCCTAGCCTCCACGGATCCTAGTGCCTTTAGTCCTTGCTAGACTTTGTGGGGTTAATAATGTGTTGGACATTATGATCAAAACCCTAGAGACAGTTGGAATGGAAGGAACCTTTATCAACATAATAAAACCTGTATACAACAAACCAACAGCAAGAATTATACTCAATGGGGAAATCTTGAAGCATTCCCACTTCAATCAGGAACTAGACAAGGCTGTCCACTCTTACCACTTCTATTCAATATTGTACTTCAAGTCTTAGCTGAACCTATGAGACAAGAAAGGGACATAAAAGGGATTATAATTGGGAAGGAAGAAGTCAAGTTATCTCTATTTGCAGATGACATGATCTTATACCTGAGTGATCCCAAAAACTCCACCAAGAAGCTCCTGGAACTAATACAGAAGTTCAGCAGGGTTGCAGGATACAAAATAAATGTACAAAAATCAGTGGCTTTCCTATATGCCCAGAATGAAAGAAGTGAAAAAGCCCTGAGAGAAGCAATCTCATTTACTACAGCCCCTAAAAGAATGAAAGACCTTAGTATAAACCTAACCAAGGAAGTGAGAGACCTTTATAATGAAAACTTTAAAACTCTTCCTTCCAAATTTATGAGGGTGAATAGTTAATGCCTTATGAGGGTGGGGGGGTTGGGTGTCTGAAGCAGAGGCAACTATCTACTGTGATAGAAGGGAAAATAAAAAGTGTTACTTATCTTAGGATTGGATGTGAAGCTTCTCTTCTGTTTGGTGGAAGGAGCTTTAGGAGCTCAAAAGGTTCTATTATTGGTTGATTGATGGGGGGGTGTTGGTTAAGGCTGGTCCCCAGAGAGAGGGGGAATCCAATTTGCCAATGCCTGCTGGTGTCCCAGAGCTAGGGAAGTGCCCTGCATCAAGCTGGCAGTCCAAAAGGAACTCAATCTGCTATAGCCTGCTATGACCCAGAGCCTAAGGGCATGGCTGAGGGGCTTAAGCAAATTACCACCCGAGCCCAGGGAGGAAATCCAATCCACAGAGGACTACTGGTTTACCAGATCTAGGGACGCCCCTGCAGCAAGCCCAGAGCCCAAAAGCTTAGAAGAGTTTAATATGAATATATTCATATTTATAGTTATAAAGACAGTTTGTAGCTTCTATTTCTGATGTAGATCAGTTTTAACCAGAATTCAACTTGTTTCTACATTGGAAACAATAGAATTTAAACACCAGGAAATGAACTAGATATAACAAATTGAAAGTCAGAGACATAAATAATTGTGTACTCTAATATTCAATGAACACAGATCCGTTTCTATTTTTAAGTTTTGGAAATTCATATCCGCCTCCTCTCAGTACAGAATTAGGATTTTCATTCAAAAATTTCATCATAAGTTATTACTGGTTAGAATATCAGACATGGGTAAATTTATGACTCTGCAGTTGTGGAAAAGATTTGTCTTTGTTATTTTTAAGAGAGGGAAGAAAGAGAGAGAAGGAGAGAGAGAGAGAGAAAGAGAGAGAGAGAGAGAGAGAGAGAGCTGGCATATGCCTGCCATGGTCCACATGTGGAGCCAGAGGACATCTTTTAGAAGTCAGTTCTCTCTTACCACCATGTGGATTCTGGGGGTCAAACTCAGGTGATCAGATTTGTATGAAGCCTCCTTGACTCTCTGTAATAGTCAGGATTCTCTAGAGGAATATGAATGACAGAATGACTATATGATGAAGGAGGATTTATGTTATTTGTTTATGAGATTAGGTTGAGGCAGTCCATCAATGAGTGCAGGAACTATTTAGTGAAGGATTCACAATTATTCAGTAGTCCCAGTCTGGTACTGAAGGTCTGGAAGATTCTGTACTGCCACTGGTCTTCAGTCCGTATTAAAGCCCCAAAGAAACTGTGTCCAAATGTCAGTGAAAAGTGGCAGTGCAACCTAAAATTCTAATATAGATTTAGAATACTTTACTTACATTACTTTAATTGATATTATATCACATGAAAGTATAGGAAGAAAACAAATAACTGGTTGTGATTTGTGTATATGCACAAGCATATTCTTAACAAGACAGGATAGAAATTTGCAGGACAGTCAGAGTCTTCAATCCTTGATTTCATGTTTTCCTCTTGAATATTTTGACCTGTCCTTCCATGATACAAGTGGTATGTATTCTGCTGTGAAGTCAAGAGTCCTCAAATCATCTGGACATTTAACTAATTATTACATTTAATTAATTAGAAGCTTTCATGTAAATATTAATGTAGAGATGTACTTTTTTCCTGCCTTGAAATGCTCTGGTTTATCCCTTTGTCAATATCAAGTTTTACAGAATTTTACAACATGACTTGAAGAAATAATTGATAGAAAAAGAGAAAATTGAAGCTTTTTAAAGATGTATATTTAAAAAATTGAGTTTTTCACGTAAATCTGTTTCAGGATGCATTGTTCGTTGGGAATATACCTAGCAGTAGTATAGCTGGGTCGTATGGAATTTCAATTTTTAACTTTTTAGGAACCTCCAAATTGATATCCAAAAGAATTGTATGAGTTTACTATACAACTAGCAGTGTGTGAGTGTCTCATTCTCTGTGCCTCCATGCCAGCATTTTCTGTTGTTTGTGTTTTAGACTCTGGCCATTCTTACTGGAGATAATATGTCAGGGTGGTTTTTATTTGTAATTCCCTAATGACTAGGGAGGCAGAACACTTTTTTAAAGATGGTTGTTAGACATTGGAATTTCATCTTGTGCAATGGGAGACTGACACCCCCTCACCGTGGTCTCCTACTCTTATTCATTCTACCTTGGAATCTACTCTTATAATAAGACTATTTTTACAACCTTTTCAGTTCTTTTCAGTTCTATATCCCATTTTTAATGGGGTTATTTATTTCCTTGGTATTTAATACATCAAGTTCTTTATGTGGATATGAGGGAATTTTTGGATGTGTGTTTAGTGAAGACGCTTTCCCATTCAGTACGTTGCCTTTCTGCAGTCTCTTTCACTGAGCAAAAGCTTTTTTTCCACTCATACAAACTTGATAGGTACCCCATTCCCTTCCCTCCCTCCAACTCTCCCTAAATACCCTTGCTCCCTCCCTCCTTTTCCCTTTCCTTTACCCTCTCCCTCCCTTTCTCCCAGTGCCCCTCCCCCCATTTCCTGGAGCATCCTTTAGTGTGCATATCAAACTTCCCTCTGGGCCCTCCTCTCCGATGAGGTGTAAGGACTCAGTAGCATTGCCTAGAGCTCTTTTTTTGTGTTCCCCTTTAGTATAGGAACACTATTGTGGTTGTTAATCCCTTGCCTCTAAGGATCCTAGTGCCTGTGATCCATGCTAGACTTTGGGGGGTCAATGATATGTTGGTCATTGCATAAGTCATGCAAAGTCCTATTGTGATTACTTCAGCCCTAACTTGTGTGGAGTATCTTGCATATCATTGCTCCTCCCCATCTTTAGGCTCTTACTGTCCCCTCTTCCACAAATTTCTCTGAGTTTTAGGATGGGGAGAGATTAGGCTGGCCTGGTTCCTGGTGATAAATGTAGGGTCTCTGATGTTCTGAATTATGGTTTGTTGTTTTTTTTTCTCAGTTTTGCTGTTCCTACACCACCCTTGGCTCCATCCTGATGGGTATTGGATGTCTCCTCCTAGCCAGAGATTAAAGGCTGTTAAAATAGAGTCTTATTATAAGAGTAGATTCAAAGGTAGATGGAATAAGAGTAAGAGACTACAGTGAAGGGGGTCAGTCTTTCATTTGTAGGGTGGTTACCTTCTATCTCTCAGACTCTATGCCCTCCTTGTCTGGTGAGATCAAACCCCATCAGTTGCAAGTGACCAGGAAAGAAAGTCTGTAAGCTTAACCAGATGTCTCATTACTTAGTTGCAGTACTTGATGGAGGCCTATTTTCTCTGCTGTAGCATAATCCCCTCTCACCTTGTTTCTGGCAGGGCCCTCCTTCCCCTTCCCTCCTATTCATAATTTTGAACAAAAGCTTTTTAATTTCATAAAGTCCGACTTGTTTGGTGTTGGATTTATTGACTGTGCCTTTGGGGTCCTTTTGAGGAAATGTTGGTGAAGGTCAGTCGATTCAAGTGTATTCCATATTTTTTCTTCTATGAGTTTTACAGTATCTGATTTAACATTGAGGTCTTTGAGGCATTTGGAGTTGATTTTTGTGCAGGGAGAAAACTAAGGTCTAGTTTCATTTTTTTTGCATGTAACTCTTTTCACAATAGCAAAGAAATGGAACCAATCTAGATGTTCAATGGCTGATGAATGGTTAAGGAAAGTGAAAGTTGCTAGTAAATAAATGGAACTGGAAGAAATCACACTGAGCAAAATAGCCCAGATGCAGAAAGACAGACACTGTATGTTCTTCCTTACAAGTGGATCTTAGCATTAAACATTCAGTTTGATGCAATCAAACAGAAACTCTTTCAATATCCACAAATAAAAGATTTCAACACCCAAACAAGACACAGCCTATGGGAATGGAAGAAGTAAAATAGGCAACAACAACCAACCAGAGTGCAGAGTACCTGTAACCCTAAAATGTTCAGCCAGGATCAGATGAAACAAATCTCTCTCTACCCATTCTGACTTAGGGAATCTTGTGGAAGAGGAACAGTAAGATTGTAAGATCCTAAAGGGGAAGTCCATGGCCAGCAAGCCACTCTACTAAAGATAGGGCTGCTGTATCCAGAAACTTACTATCATGAGACATCCTCACCAGACTTGAACTATGACAGACATAACAACATTCCGTCATAGACTAGCAATGAACTCAGGAGAAAAAAATACATGCACGTGTGGCCTTAGGGACCAGGACTAGACAGGCGAAGGAGAGTACCCCTATGTGTGGGTTGCCCATGAAAGGGTCACTTATCTGCCACAGAGACTTGTGTCCAAACCATTACAGACAACCCAAAGGGAATCTTATAGTCCACACAAGCAGGCAGGAAGTCAAGTGGGAGAGGGATGGATTGGTGAAGGGAAGAAGAGGTAAGAAAGGGAGGGTGGGAGGAGGTCAGGGACAACTTCCCATTATGTTTGTAATTAAGAAGACTAAGTATTAATAAAAATGAAATATTAAAAATTTGAGTTTTATTTGCATAAGGACTAAGATGAAAGTTTTATAACTTATCTGTGATTCCCACCAAATGAAGAGTTTTGACATAGTATACCAATATGCTTTAGCACTTGAAACCACAACTAAAAAAAGTAGAATATATTTTTGAAAGTTCTTTCATCCATATGCTTAATACATTCATGAATGTATGGATGTTACTTATTAAAATATTTCATCTGATTGTTCCACATATAAAAATTGGTGACTTCATATATGGTTTTTAAGTAGGGAGAGGAAACAGATTTGTACTGAATTAATATTAGAGCACATCTATATTTTTAGCGAAGCAAATATAGTTAGTTGATTACTTTCTGCATATCATAAGATTCACATCATCATTGATTTCATGGAATTCAAGTATCACATTTTGATGCGACTGTTCTATTAGAGGAAGACCATTATGACTCTCATAGAAAATTCTTTTTAATTAACCAATAAAAATGAAAATCCTCGGTCCTTGTCCAGAGAAACACCTCAGCTGGGAATTTGGTGCATTTCGTTTCCTCACTTGTTTCAAAGATGGTGTGGATTGAAGCAGACAGGGCCTGGGTTATCTACAGGAAAGTAGTGGCTTCTCAGGTCCCCAGAAAGATGCTTGGCCCCTCCATCTTGGGTCACTAATTCTCCATCCTTTTCATCCTGGGAAGATGAAAGTAAGTACTCAGGAGGTATTCCAGTTTGTTTACACCCAACCCCTAAATGGCAAAACGAAATTGGAGAATTTTTTAGGCTATCCCTAAAGATTTTGAAGCAGAGGATTACATTCCTGAAAAAGTAGGAATCAGTGGCTTGGGAAAAGCTAAGAGAAAAGCACATCCATGCCACCTGATCACAAATGACAAAAAATGAATGAACCTTTCTTACTTATCTTTGAATGATAACTTCAGTGTACCGTGGCATACAACAACATAATTTTGGGTAGATGTGTTTATCTAATTCAATTATTGAATAAGTATTTATTTGAGAAAAACCCTAAACTGTACTCAGTTTTAAAGCAACTAGCCACAAAATGAAGAATATGTAAAATGATGGCTATGCACATTAAAATTCAAATATGTTGCTTCTTGTACCCTGTTCAGTTTCTTGTTCTTGCTAAAAATCTTTTTTTTTAACATTTTTTATTACTATTTCTGCTCATACAAACTTAGTAGGTACACTGGTTCCCTTCCTCCCTCCTCCTCCGCCTGAGCCCCCTGCTCCCCTTCCCTTCACCCCTCCCTTCCAATGCCCCAGTGACTTCCTCCCAATCCCTGGAGAATCCTTTAATGTGCATGCCAGACTCTCCTCTGGGCCCTCCTCTCTGATAACGTACAAGGACCCAGTGGCATTTCCCTGAATCCTTTCCTGTGTTCCCCCCAAGCACAGGAACACCACTGTGGCTGTCAATTCCCCGCCCCCAAGGATCTTGGTGCCCCCAGCAAATGCTAGACCCTGTGGGGTCAATAGTGTGTTGGACACGGCTCAGGGCATGCAAAGTCCAATTATGATTGCTTCAGCCCTAACTTGTATGGAGCATCTTGCATATCATTGCTTTCTTGCTAAAAATCTTATCATTGCATGATGTTCTAATTACTGATCTGCTCTCTTTGAGATTTTTTAAATCTTTGTATCGATTCCCTTTTTATGGGCATTTGATTATTGGAATAGTACCATATTGTTATCTTTCATTTGCTTTAAAAAGTAGAATTAATCTTTTCACATTAAAAATTCAGTATTCCCACCCTCCTGCTCACCCTAGATGGGACTCGCTCTCGGTCTGTCCTCCATCCCAGGTGAGTTACCCAGCCCCCAGGTCACCCCTTGACCCAGCTCCTCCCACCAGCCAGCCCAAGCAACACCCAGGCTGACTCCAGTTTGCCCCAGCCCCTTTTGTCCTCCCTCCCGCCTACCCCCCCACGAGGACAGGACTTGCTCTGGGTCCTCCATCCATGGAGCCTGGGTGGGCCACTAAGCCAAGTCCCAGGTCCCAGGTGAAGAGTTCTGCCATCACTATCAACCCCTTTGCCCCTCCGATGGATCGGGGGCCCGTGCTCATGGTCCACGGAGTACACACTGCTACTCAGAATTCAACAGAATCCAAAGAAAACCCAAGCAAAGCTCTAAGGGACAAAGCCCATACATCTGAAGTCCTCTAAAATCATCCTATTACATGGGAGAGATTCTTCACATCCAGCCCAAAGATAAGTAAACCTCTTTTTTTTTCCATACTGCACCTTTTTAGTATTAATCACTGTAGATTAACTTTTCTGTACAGCCACCCCCCAAATATATACAACTCCAGGGATTATACCACTCACCCTCACGTATCACCAAGATACTACATCATAAAAGTGCACTACCATACTAATATTCACCCCCTGTCTACTTAACCTGATTTAACTGATGTACTAACAGCCTAATAGCCTCATCTAGGAAATAATACTAACTACAGACAAACAAACCCAACTACAAAGGCAAGCACTAGTAATAACTGCCCAAGAGTAGTAATACCAACTATGTCAGTTCACTCAAAAACACAGAGAAAATGAAAGGTTTTAAGAGACAAAATGACAATGCCCAAGTCAAAGTGCAGATCTATGAGAAACAAAACCCAGGAAGACAAATCTCCCACTGAAACAATTAATGCCACAATGATGGATTCCAACCAGAACAAATTCACAGATAATAGCCAAGAAAGCCAGACCCAAGATAAGGACTTTCAAAGTATGATCATTACCATGATTAATACTATGAAAGAGGAAATCTGGGAGGAGTTAAACAACCACATCAACCACTTTGAATAGGAATACAACAGACACTTAGAGGAGTTGAGAATAACAGTTCAAGAAACAAAAATAGACATAGAGTAGTTAAAACAGTGTCAGGCAGAGTTTAAATCGAACTAAAAGACAAGTTATCTTCAACCCAAAACTCAACAGAGAGTCTTATCAGCGAACTAACAAAGCAGAAAATAGAAGATCTTGAAGACAAAGTGGGAGAATTAACCAACTCAATGGAAGAGGTATACTTGAGAGGAATATTCAAGAGATATGGGACACCCTGAAGAAGCCTAACATGCGCATTCATGGAATACCAGAGCAAAAATCCCTAAATACCACACTTGAGGAAATTTTTCAAATTATCATAAATGAAAACTTCCCTCAACTAAAGAATGAGAGGCCCATACAATTACAAGAGGCATTCCGCACCCCAAACAGATATGACCAAAATAGAAACTCTCCATGGCAAATAATAGTCAAAACTCCACATTCAAGACAAAGAAAAAGTGCTGAGAGCTTCAAGAGAAAAAAAAAGTCACTTTTAAAAGTAAACCTATTAAAATAACAAATGACTTCTCAATGGAAATAGCAAAAGCAAGAAGAGCTTGGAGAGACGTACTTCAAGTATTAAATGAGCAAAAAAGTCAACCCAGACTGATATACCTGGCAAAACTATCTGTCATGATTGAGGGAGAAAGAAAAGTTTTCCAGCACAAAGGTAACTTGAACGCTTACATGTCTACCAAAATAGGCCTTCAAAAAATGCTACAAATGATACTCAAGCTTGAAGGAAAAAACAAGTGTATCTAGGAGGACAGAAAGGAAGTATAATTCCACCAAAACCTAAAGGTCAAACAATACACTTACAAAAGCCGCTAAACATAAAAAATGTCCAGAATTAAAAATAATTTCTCCATTATCATTAAATGTCAATGGTATTAACTCACCAATCAAGAGACACAGATTACAAACTTGGATTAAAAACCACAATCCATCAATCTGCTGCCTTCAGGAAACTCATCTCACCACAAAAGGTAAGTACATCCTAAAAATAAAAAGCTGGTCAAAAATTCTGCAAGCTAATGGAACCAGGAAACAGGCAGGGGTAGCCTTATGCTTTTGGACAAAAGGACTTCAAACCAAAAAAAACTGTAAGAGACACAGATGGATACTACATTTTAGTAACAGGTACAATTCACCAGGAAAACTTCACAATACTGATCATATATGCACCCAATATGGGCCCATCCACATTCGTTAAGCAAACTCTACAGTGTCTAAAGTGAGAAATTAACTCCAAACAATAATTCTTGGGGATTTCAACACTGCCCTCTAAACATGGAATAGATCAACAGGCCAAAAGCTTAACAAAGACACATTGGAACTCAACCAAACCCTTAAAGAAATGGACCTTACCCAATACTGGCCCCTACACATTCATTAAGAAAATCCTACAGCGTCTAAAGCAAGAAATCAACCCCCAAGCCATAATTCTTGGGGATTTCAACACTGCCTTTTCAACATGGGATAGATCAGCAGGTCAAAAGCTTAACAGAGACACTTTGGAACTTAATCAAACCCTGAAAGAAATGGACCTTACAGATCTCCATCGAACTTTTCATCCACGCACCAAAGAATACACATTTTTCTCAGCAGCACACGGAACTTTCTCCAAAATAGATCACATATTGGGCCACAAAACAAATCTCCACATATACAGGAAAATTTAAATTCTAGCCTGTGCCCTATCAGACCAACATGGCCTAAAGCTTGACATCCACAACACAATAAACACCAGAAAATAAACTAACTTCTGGAAAATTACAACTATGATCCTGAATGAGAACTAGATTCAGGAAGAAATTAAAAAGGAAATTCAAGATTTCCTGAAAGTGAATGATAATGAAAATACAACTTACCAAAATCTCTGGGACACAATGAAAGCTGTTCTAAGAGGTAAGTTCATAGCTCTTAATGCCTACATCAAAAAAATGGAAACATCAGAAATAAACAACTTAATAATTCAGCTTAAAGCTTTAGAGAAACTAGAGCAATCTGATTCCAAAAGTAGTAGAAGAGAGGAGATTAGCAAAATAAGAGGAGAAATATCTGAAATCGAGACTAAGAAAACGATAGAAAAAATCAACCAGTGAAAAGGCTGGTTCTTTGACAAAATCAATAAGATTGATACACCCCTACCTAAATTAACCAAAAGCAGGAGAGAGAAAACCCAAATCAAAAAAATTACAAATGAAAATGGAGATATCACTACTGATACCCAAGAAATCCAGAGAATTATAACATCATATTTTGAAAACTTATACTCTGTGAAGTTTGACAACACAAAAGAGATGGATGAATTTCTAAGTAAACACAACTTACCTAAATTGAATCAGTAAGTTGTGAATTATTAAAATAGTCCTCTAACATATAAGGAAATTGAGGAAGTAATCTCAAAACTTACCACCAAAAAATGTCCTGGACCAGATGGATCCAGCACAGAATTCTACCAGACATTTAAGCAGTTAATAACAGCAATACTCCTTAAACTGTTTCATCAAATAGCAAAGGAAGGAACACTACCAAATTCCTTCTATGAAGCTAATATCGTCTTAATCCCAAAACCTAATAAAGATTCACTTAAAAAAGAAAACTATAGGCCAATCTCTCTGATGAACACAGATGCAAAGATTCTCAACAAATTCTCAACAAATAGGATTCAAAAACATATCAAAAAGATCATTCACAGGGACCAAGTAGGCTTTATCCTCAGCACACAAGGTTGGTTCAACATATACAAATCAATAAATGTAATTCATCATGTAAACCAGTCCAAAGTCCAAGACCACATGATACTCTTGATAGAGGCAGAAAAAGCTTTTGACAAGATCCAACAGCCTTTTATGATCAAAACGCTAGAGACAGTAGGAATGGAAGGAACCTTTATCTGTATAATAAAATCTGTATATAAGAAGCCCCCAGCAAGGATTATGCTCAATGGGGAAAAATTGGAAGCATTCAAACTTCGATCAGGAACTAGACAAGGCTGTTCACTCTCACCACTTTTATTCAATATTGTTCTTGAAGTCTTAGCTGAAGCCATAAGACAAGAAAGGGGCATAAAAGGGATTCATATTGGCAAGGAAGAAGTCAAGCTATCCCTATTTGCAGATGACATGACCTTAGACCACCAGGAAGCTTCTAGAACTAATTGAGAAGTTCAGCAGGGTAGCAGGATACAAAATAAACATACAAAAATCAGTGGCTTTCCTATGTGCCCAGAGTGAAAGAAGTGAAAAAGCCCTGAGAGAAACAATCCCATTTACTATAGCCCCTAAAAAAATGAAATACCTTGGTATAAACCTAACCAAGGAGGTAAAAAACTTTACAATGAAAACTTTATAACCCTCAAGAAAGAAATTGCAGAAGACACCAGAAGTTGGAAAGACCTGCCATGTTCTTTGATTGGCAGAATCAACATCGTAAAAATGACCATCCTACCAAAGGTAATATACAGATTCAATGGTATACCAATTAAAATCCCAAAGCAATTCTTTAAAGAAGTTGACCAAATAATCTCAAAACTTATATGGAGGCACAAAAGACCCAGGATAGCAAAAGCAGTCCTGAATAACAAAAACACTGCTGGAGGTATCACCATACTAAACCTTAGTCTATACTACAAATCCATTGTTGTAAAAACAGCCTGGTACTGGCTCCAAAATAGACATACAGATCAATGGATAAGGCTTGAAGACCCAGATATAAGCCCACAAAATTACAGCCATTTGGTCTTTGACAAAGGGGCCCAAAAAATCCAATGGAAAAAGAACAGTATCTTCAACAAATGGTGCTGGCAAAACTGGATCTCCACATGTAGAAGATTAAAACTGGACTCATACTTGTCACCATGTACAAGACTTAATTCCAAATGGATCAAGGACCTTGATTTAAGGCCCAAGACTATAAAAGCCATAGTTGAAAGGGTAGGGAATTCCCTCGAGCTGATTGGCCTAGGCCAACAGTTCCTAAACAGACATCCAATGGCACAGTCAATGCTACCAACTCTCAACAGTTGGGGTCTTGTGAAATTAAAGAGCTTCTGTTCAGATAAAGAACTCGAAGGGAACCCACAGAATGGGAGAAAATCTTCACTAACCACATATCTGAGAGAGCTCTGTTATCTAGAGTGCAGAAAGAACTTAGAAAACTAAACACCAAGGAAATAAATGACCCAATTAAAAAATGGGCCCTGGAACTTAAAAGAAACTTTACTAGGGATGAAATTAAAATATTTAACAAATATCTTAAAAAATGCTCCACTTCCTTAGCCATCAGGGAAATGCAAATCAAAACTTCCCTGAGATATCATCTCACCCCAGTCAGGATGGCAAAAATCCACAATACAAACACCACCAAATGCTGGAGAGGATGTGAAAAGAGGGGAACTCTCCTACATTGCTGGTGGGAGTACAGGCTCATACAGCCACTCTGGTGAGCCATCTGGAGATTCTTAAAGAAATTAAAGATTGAAATGCCATATGACACTGCGATTCCACTTTTGGGAATAACCCCCTCATGCAGCAGAGGTTCACCTCGATAGCACAAGCACGACCATGTTCATAGCAGAACTGTTTACAATAGCAAAGTCATGGAATCAACCCAAATGTCCAACAGTTGACGAGTGGATAAGGAAAAGTGGTAAATCTATACAATGGAGTACTACTCAGCCATCAAAAATGATGAATTACTGGAATTTTCAAGAAATGGATGTCATTAGAAACAATTATATTGAGTGAAGTACTCCAGACCCAGAAAATTAAGCGCCGTATGTACTCCCTAATAGGTGGTTCCTAGTACCAAACCCACCCAGCCCACCTAGAGACACTCGATGATAAATCTCTGTAATACAGTAATTGCAAGGAGGGATAGGGTAGTAGGGCCACACCAGAAACAAGGACAGAGTGGACCATATTACAGTAGAGAAAATAGGCCCCCATCAAGGACTGCAAGTAAGCAATGAGACATCTGGTTCAGTTCACAGACTTTTCATTCCTGATCATTTACAACTGAGGGGGTGTGATCTCACCAGAACGGAAGGGTATATAGTTTGGCAGATAAGTGACTATTTTGCCAATGGATGTTTGACCCCTCCCACTCTGGTTTCCTAGTTTTATTACATCTACCTTTGAACATACTCGAATAACAAGACTCTAATTTAACAGATTTGTATCTCTGGCCAGGGAGTGACATCCAATACCCATCGGGATGGAGTGAAGGGCATTGCAGGAGCAGCAAATTCGCAAAAGAAAATCAACAAACTATAATCCAGAACTTCAGAGACTCTATATCATCCACCTAGAACTAGGCCAGCCTAATATCTCCCCATCCTGAAGCTCAGGGAAATTTGCGGAAGAGGGGGCGGTAAGAGTGTAAGAGCACAAGGGTGGGAGGAGCAATGATATGCAAGATACTCCACACAAGTTAGGGCCGAAGCAATCATAATTGGACTTTGCATGCCCTGCACAATATCCAACACACTATTGACCCCACAAAGTCTAGCATTTGCTAAAAGCACCAAGATCCTTGGGGGCAAGGGATTGACAGCCAAAATAGTGTTCCTATGCCTAAGGGGAACAAAGGAAAGGGTTCAGGGAAATGCCCCTGGGTCCTTTCACCTCATCGGAGAGGAGGACCCAGAGGAGAGTTTGGCATGCACATTAAAGGATTCTCCGGGGATTGGGGGAGGGGAGGCACTGGGGAGTCTGGAGGGAGGGCTGAGGGGAGGATGCGCAGAGGGGTGGGGGTTGAGAAGGAGGGAGGGAGGGAACCGGTGTACCTATTAAGTGTGTATGAGCGAAGATAATAAAAATGTTTTTTAAAAAAAGAAAGAAATGGGCCTTACAGATCTCTATCGAACTTCTCATCCACGCACAAAAGAATACACATTTTTCTCAGCAGCACATGGAACTTTCACATATTGGGCCAAAATTGAATCTCCACAAGTAGGTGACAGTTGAAATTCTAGTCTGTACCCTATCAGACCACCATGGTTTAAAGCTTGACATCCACAACACAATAAACACCAGAAAATACACTAACTCCTGGAAACTTAACACTATGATCCTGAAAGAGAATTGGATTCAGGAAGAAATTAAAAAGGAAATTCAAGATTTCCTGAAAGTGAATGATAATGAAAATGCAAATTATCAAAATCTTTGGGACACAATGAAAGCTGTCCTAAGAGGTAAGTTCATAGCTCTTAATGTCTACATCAAAAAAATGGTAACATCAGAATTAAATAAGTTAACAATGCAGCTTAAAGCTTTAGAGACACTAGAACAATCTGATTCCAAAGCAGTAAGAGAGAGATTAACAAAATCAGGGGAGAAATATCCGAAATTGAAATTAGGAAAATGATACACAGAATCAACCAGTCAAAATGCTGGTTCTTTGAAAAAATCAATAAGATTGATACACCCCTAGCTAAATTAACCAAAAGCAAGAGAGAAGAAACGCAAATTAACAAAATTAGAAATGAAAATGGAGTTATCACTACGGATACCAAAGAAATTCAAAGTATTATAAAGTCATATTTTGAAAACTTATACTCTGTGAAATTTGACAACACAAAAGAGAGGATGAATTCCTAAGTAAGCACAACTTACCGAAATTGAATCAGGAAGTTGTGAATTATTTAAATAGTCCTATAACATCTGAGGAAATCGATGAAGTAATCTCAAATCTTCCCACCAGGAAATGTACTGGACCAGATGGATTCAGTAAAAGAGTTCTACCAGATATTTAAGGAGCTAATAACACCAATACTCCTTAAACTGTTCCATCAAATAGCAAAGGAAGAAACACTACCAGATTCTTTCTATGAGGCTAATATCGTCTTAATCCCAAAACCTAAAAAAGATACACTTAAAAAAGAACACTATAGGCCAATCACTTTGATGAACACAGATGCAAAGATTCTCAACAAACTCTTAGCAATTCGGATTCAAAACATATCAAAAAGATCATTCATGGGGATCAATTAGGCTTTTTCCGAGGCACATAAAGTTGGTTCGACATATGCAAACGTAATCCACCATATAAACCATCTTAAAATCCAAGACCACATGATACTTTCGATAGATGCAGAAAAAGCTCTTGACAAGATCCAACAGCCTTTTATGATCAAAAGCTTAGAGACAGTTGGAATGGAAGGAACCATTGTCAATATAATAAAAGCTGTCTACAACAAAACCAATGGGGAAAAACTCAATGGGGGAAAACTACAAGCATTCCGGCTTTGATCAGGAAATAGACAAAGCTGTCCACTTTCACCATTTCTCTTCGATATTGTACTAGAAGTCTTAGCTGAAGCCATAAGACAAGAAAGGGTCATAAGAGGGATTCAGATTGGCAAGGAAGAAGTCAAGTTATCTCTATTTGCTGATGACATGATTTTATACCTGAGTGATCCCAAAATCTCCACCAGGAAACTCCTGGAACTAATACAGAAGTTCAGCAGGATAGCAGGATACAAAGTAAACATACAAAATCAGTGGTCTCAGAGGAGAGTCAGGCATACACAATAAAGGACTCTCTGGGAATTGGGGAGGAGGCACTGGGGGACGGGGGGGGGGAGCAGGGGAGGGGAAGCAGGGGGTTCAGGGGGAGGAGGAGGGAGGGAGGGAACTGGTCTACCTATTAAGTTTGTATGAGCAGAAATAATAAAAAATGTATTAAAATAAAAAAAATCAGTGGTCTTCCTATATGCCCAGAATGAAAGATGTGAAAAAGTCCTGAACAAAACAATCCCATTTACTATAGCCCCTGAAAAATGAAATACTGAGAGAGCCCAGCCCAGCCCCCAACCACCCCAGAGCCCCACACGTCCGGGCAGCGAGCACCCAGGCCGACTGCGGCTTAGCCAGGGCCCCTCCCCGGACCCAAGCCCCTCGCACCCTCCCGCCCCATGCGCCTAGCCACCCCCCTGGATCCCAGGTGAAGAATTCTGCCATTGAGCCAGGGAGCGAAAGAGCCCAGCCCAGCCCCGCCCCCCACCCGGGAGCCGCCCGGCCAGCAGCAACGCGCTGCACAGCCGGCTTTGCCCCGGGCCCCGCCCCTCTCCACGCCCACCTTCCAGATCGCAGGTGAAGAACTCTGCCATCAACATCAGACCCTCTGCCTCTCTGGCCCACCGGGGACCTACACGTGGTCCGCGGAAGACACACCGCTACTCAGAATTCAATAGAGCCCAAAGGAAACTCAAGCAAAATTCTAAGGAACAAAGGGAGCACAGGCCATACATCTAGACTCCGCTACATCATTATATCACGTGGGCGAGTTTCTTCTCATCCAGCCCAAAGATAAGTAAACTTTTTCTTTTCACCTTACTGATCCTTTAAAGTATCAATGCTGTAGATCAACTTTCTCATACAGCCACCCCACAACATACAACTCCAGTGAGTACACCACTCACCCCCACATTTCATCAAGAAACTAAATCGTAAAAGTGCACTACCAAACTAATATACACCCCCTGGTAATATAACCTGACTTAACTGACGTACTAACAGCCTAGTAACCTCATCTAGGATATAATAATAACAATACACAAACATACCCAATCCAAGGCAAGCACTAGCAATAACTGGCAAGCGTAACAATACTAACTGTGTGAATTCAGTGAAAAACACAGAAACTAAAAGGTCCTAAAAAAACAAAACAACAATGTACAAGTCAAAGTGCAGATCCACGAGACACAAAACCCAAGAAGACCAATCTCCTGCCGAAAGAATCAATCCCATAATGAGGGATTCCGACGAGAACAAATCCACAGAAAATAGCCATGAAAGCCAGACCCAACATAACGACTTTCAGAGTATGATCCTTACCATGATTAATACTATGAAAGAGGAAATCCGAGAAGAGTTAAAGAACTGTATCAACCACTTTGAACAGGAACACAACAGGAACTTGGAGGAGTTGAGAAAAACAATTCAAGAAACAAAAATAGGTATGGAGCAATTAAAAGTCTCAGGCAGAGTTTAAAATTGAACTAAAAGACAAGTTATCTTCAACCCAAAACTCAACAGAGAGTCTTATCAGCAGAACAAATGAGGCAGAAAATAGAATTTCAGATCTTGAAGACAAAGTGGGAGAATTAACCAGCTCAATGGAAGAGATTGTTAAAGCCAAAAAGATACTGGAGAGGAACATTCAAGATATATGGGACACCCTGAAGAAGCCTAACATGCGCATTCATGGAATACCAGAACAAGAATCCCAAAATACCACACCTGAGGAAATATTTCAATTCATCATAAATGAAAACTTCCCACAACTAAAGAATGAGAGGCCTATCCAAACACAAGAGGCATTTCGCACTCCAAACAGATACGACCAAAATAGAAAATCGCCACAGCAAATAATAGTCAAAACACTTCACATTCAAGACAAAGAAAAGGTGCTGAGAGCTTCAAGAGAAAAAAAGCAACTCACTTTTAAAGGTAAACCTATTAGAATAACAAATGACTACTCAAAGGAAACAGTAAAAGCAAGAAGAGCTTAGAGAGACATACTTCAAGTATTAAATGAGCAAAAATGCCAACCCAGACTGATATACTATCTGTCATGATTGACGGAGAAAGAAAAGTTTTCCAACACAAAGACAACTTGAAGGGATACATGTCTACCAAACCAGGCCTTCAAAAAATCTTAGAACTGATACTCAAGCTTGAAGAAAAGAACAAGCGTATCCAGGAGGACAGAAGGGAAGTATAATTCCACCAAAACATAAATATCAAACAACATGCTTACAAAATCTACTAAACATAAAAAATGTCCAGAATTAAAAATAATTTCTCCATTATAACATTAAATGTCAATGGTATTAACTCACCGATTAAGAGACACAGATTACAAACTTGGATTAAAAACCACAATCCAACAATCTGCTGCCTTCAGGAAACTCATCTAACCACAAAAGATAGGCACATCCTAAGAATGAAAGGCTGGTCCAAAATCTTACAAGCTAATGGAACCAGGAAACAGGCAGGGGTAGCAATTATGCTTTCAGACAAAGTGGACTTCAAACCAAAGAAAATCATAAGAGACACAATTGGATACTACATTTTATTCACAGGTACAATTCACCAGGAAGAATTCACAATCCTGAACATTTATGCACCCAATACGGGCCCCTCCACATTCATTAAGAAAACCCTACAGCGCCTAAAGCAAGAAATCGACCCCCAAATGATAATTCTTGTGGACTTCAACACCGCCCTCTCAACATGGGATAGATCAACAGGTCAAAAGCTTAACAGAGACACTTTGGAACTTAATCAAACCCTTAAAGAAATGGACCTTACAGATCTCTATCGAACTTTTCACCCACATACCAAAGAATACACATTTTTCTCAGCAGCACACGGAACTTTCTCCAAAATAGATGACATATTGGGCCACAAAACGAATCTACACATATACAAAAAAGTTAAAATTCTAACCTGTGCCCTATCAGACCACCACGGCCTAAAGCTGGACATCCACAACACAACAAACAAGAGAAAATACACTAACTTCTGGAAACTTAACAATATGATGCTGAATGAGAACTGGATTCAGGAAGAAATTAAAAAGGAAATTCAAGATTTCCTGAAAGTGAATGATAATGAAAATACAACTTACCAAAATCTCTGGGACACAATGAAAGCTGTCCTAAGAGGTAAGTTCATAGCTCTTAATGCCTACATCAAAAAAAAAGGAAACATCAGAAATAAATAACTTAATGATGCAGCTTAAGGCTTTAGAGAAACATGAGCAATCTGATCCCAAAAGTAGTAGAAGAGAGGAGATTAGCAAAATAAGGGGAGAAATATCTGAAATCGAGACTAAGAAAACGATAGAAAAAATCAACCAGTCAAAAAGCTGGTTATTTGAAAAAATCAATAAGATAGATACACCCCTAGCTAAATAAACCAAAAGCAAGAGAGAGAAAACACAAATTAACAAAATTAGAAATGAACATGGAGTAATCACTACTGATACCCAAGAAATCCAGAGAATTATAACATCATATTTCAAAAACTTATACTCAGTGAAGTTTGACAACACACAAGACATGGATGAATTTCTAAGTAAACACATCTTACCTAAATTGGATCAGGAAGTTGTGAATTACTTAAATGGCCCTATAACATATAAGGAAATTGAAGAAGTAATCTCGAATCTTCCCACCAAAAAATATCCTGGACCAGATGGATTCAGCACAGAATTCTACGAGACATTTAAGGATTCAATAACACCAATACTCCTTAAACTGTTCCATCAAATAGCAAAGGAAGGAACACTACCAAATTCCTTCTATGGAGCTAATATCGTCTTAATCCCAAAACCTAATAAAGATTCACTTAAAAAATAAATCTATAGGCCGATCTCCCTGATGAACACAGATACAAAGATTCTCAACAAAGTCTTAGCAAATTGGATTCAAAAACATATCTAAAAGATCATTCACAGGGACCAAGTAGGCTTCATCCACGGCACGCAAGGTTGGTTCAACATACGCAAATCAATAAATGTAATTCATCATGTAAACCAGTCCAAAGTCCAAGACCACATGATACTCTCGATAGACGCGGAAAAAGCCTTTGACAAGATCCAACAGCCTTTTATGATCGAAAAGCTAGAGACAGTAGGAATGGAAGGAACCTTTATCAATATAATAAAAGCTGTATACAACAAGCCCCCAGCAAGGATTATGCTCAATGGGGAAAAATTGGAAGCATTCAAACTTCGATCAGGAACTAGACAAGGCTGTTCACTCTCACCACTTCTATTCAATATTGTTCTTGAAGTCCTAGCTGAAGCCATAAAACAAGAAAGGGACATAAAAGGGATTCAATTCGGCAAGGAAGAAGTCAAGCTATCCCTATTTGCAGATGACATGATCTTATACCTGAGGGATCCCAAAAACTCCACCAGGAAGCTCCTGGAATAATTGAGAAGTTCAGCAGGGTGGCAGGATACAAAATAAATGTGCAAAAATCAGAGGCCTTCCTATATGCCCAGAACGAAAGAAGTGAAAAAACCTTGAGAGAAACAATCCCATTTACTGTAGCCCCTAAAAAAATGAAATACCTTGGTATAAACCTAACCAAGGAGGTAAAAGACCTTTACAATGTAAACTTTAAAACCCTAAAGAAAGAAATTGCTGAAGACATCAGAAGGTGGAAAGACCTCCCATGCTCCATGGCAGAATCAACATCGTAAAAATGACCATCCTACCTAAGGCAATATACAAATTCAATGCTATACCAATTAAAATCCCAAAGCAATTCTTCAAAGAACTTGACCAATTAATCTCAAAATTCATATGGAGGCACAAAAGACCCAGGATAGCGAAGATAATCCTGAGTGAAAAAAAACACTGCTGCAGGTATTACCATACCGAACCTTAGTCTATACTACAAATCCATAGTTATAAAAACAGCCTGGTACTGGCTCCAAAATAGACACACAGATCAATGGACAAGGGTTGAAGACCCTGATATAAGCCCACAAAAATAAAGCCATTTGATCTTTGACAAAGGGGCCCAAAGAATCCAATGGGAAAAGAACAGCATCTTCAACAAATGGTGCTGGCAAAACTGGATCTCCACATGCAGAAGATTAAAGCTGGACCCGTACTTGTCACCATGTACAAGACTTAATTCCAAATGGATCAAGGACCTTGATATCAGGCCAGAGACTATAAAAATCATAACTGAACAGATAGGGAACTCCCTTCAGCTGATTGGGCTAGGCCAACATTTCCTAATCAGACATCCAATGGCACAGTCACTGCTACCAACTCTCAACAGTTGGAACTTGCGAAATTAAAGAGCTTCTTTTCGGATAAAGAGATTATCACACAAGCTCAAAGGCAACCCACAGAATGGGAGAAAATCTTCACTAACCACATATCTGATAGAGCTCTACTGTCCAGAGTGCACAAAGAACTTAGAAAATTAAACACCAAGGAAACCAATGGCCCAATTAAAAAATGGGCCCTGGAACTTAAAAGAAATTTTACCAGAGATGAAATTAAAATGTCTAACAATTATCTTAAAAAATGCTCCACTTCTTTAGCCTTCAGGGAAATGCAAATCAAAACTTCCCTGAGATATCATCTCACCCCGGTCCGGATGGCAAAAATCCACAATACAAACAACAACAAATGCTGGAGAGTATGTGGAGAGAGGGGAACTCTGCTACACTGCTGGTGGTAATGCAGACTCATACAGCCATTCTGGAGAGCTGTCTGGAGATTCTTAAAGAAATTAAAGATTGAAATGCCATATGACCCTGCTATTCCACATTTGGGAATAACCCCCCATGCAGCAGAGGTTCGCCTCGATAGCACAAGCACAACTATGTTCATAGCAGCACTGTTTACAATAGCAAAGTCATGGAATCAACCTAAATGTCCAACAGTTGACGAGTGGATAAGGAAACTGTGGTACATCTATACAATGGAGTACTACTCAGCCATCAAAAATGATGAATTACTGGAATTTGCTGGGAAATGGATGTCATTAGAAACAATTATATTAAGTGAAGTATCCCAATCCCAGAAAGTTAAGCGCCATATGTACTCCCTAATAGTTGGCTCCTAGTACCAAACTCACCCAGCCCACATTGAGACACTCAAGGGTAAATCTATGTAATACGGTAATTGCAAGGATTGTGAACAGGAGGGATGGGGTTGGAGAGCCACACCAGACACAAGGAGAGAGGGGACCATGTTACAGCAGAGAAAATCGACCTCCAAGGAATGCAAGGGGTGACATAAAGTGCCCATCAGAATGGAGTGAAGGGAATTGCAGGAGCAGCAAAACTGCAAAAGAAAATCAACAAACCACAATCCAGAACTTCAGAGACTCTATATCATCCACATAGAAATAAGCCAGCCTAATCTCCCCCCTTCCTGAAGCTCAGGGACATCTGCGGAAGAGGGGGCGGTAAGATTGTAAGAGCAAAAGGATGGGGGGAGCAATGATTTGAATAGTCTCCACACTAGATAGGGCTGAAGCAATCATAATAGGACTTTGCATGCCCTGCGCCATGTCCGTCACACTATTGACCTCACAAAGTCTAACATCGGCTAAAGGCACCAAGATCCTTGGAGGCAAGGGATTGATGGCCACAGTAGTGTTCCTATGCTTAAGGGCAACAGGAGAAAGGGTTCCGGGAAATGCCACTGGTTTTTTTTACGGCATCGGAAAGGAGGACCAAGAGGAGAGTTAGGCATACACAATAAAGGACTCTCTGGGAATGGGGGGGAGGTACTTGGAGATGGGGAGGGAGGGAGGGGGAGTAGGTGGTTGGGGGGAGGAGGAGCGGGGAGGGAACTGGTCTACCTATTAAGTTTGTATGAGCAGAAATAATAATAAAAATGTTATAAAAAATTGAAAAAATAAGACTTTAGCAAAGAAAAAAAAAATGAAATACTTTGGTATAAACCTAACCAAGGAAGTGAGAGACCTTTATAATGAAAACTTTAAAACCCTAAAGAAAGAAATTACAGAAGACACCAGAAGGTGGAAAGACCTGCCATGTTCTTGGCATGGCAGAATCAATATAATAAAAATGACCATCCTATCAAAGGCAATATACAGATTCAGTGGTATACCAATTAAAATCCCAAAGCAATTCTTTAAAGAAGTTGACCAAACAATCTCAAAATTCATATGGAGGCACAAAAGACCCAGGATAGCAAAAGCAATCCTGAATAACAAAAACACTGCTGAAGGTATCACCATACCAAACCTTAGTCTACACTACAAATCCTTAGTTATAGAAACAGCCTGGTACTGGATCCAAAGTAAACACACAGATCAATGGATAAGGGTTAAAGACCTAGATATAAGCCTACACAATTACATCAAGTTGATCTTTGACAAAAGGGGCCAGAAAATCCAATGGAAAAAGAATAGCATCTTCAACAAATGGTGCTGTCAAAAGTGGAAATCTTGTCATGCAGAAGATTAAAACTGGACCCATACTTGTTTACCAAGTACAAGATGTACTTCAAAATGGATCAAGAACCTCAATATAAGGCCAGAGACTATAAAAACCTTAGTTGAAAGGGTAGGGAACTCCCTGGAGCTTTTTGGACTAGGCCAACAGTTCCTAATCAGAAATCCAATAGCGCAGTCAATACAACCAACAATCAACAGATGGGATCTTATGAAATTAAAGAGCTTCTGTTCAGATAAAGAGATTGTAACTCCAACACAAGGGCAACCCACAGAATGGGAGACAATCTTCACTACCAACATATCTGATAAAGCTCTATTATCCAGAGTGTACAAAGAACTTAGAAAACTAAACACCAAGGAAACAAATGGCCCAATTAAAAAATGGACCTTGGAACTTAAAAGAATCTTTACCAAAGACGAAATTAAAATGTCTAACAAATATCTTAAAACATGCTCCACTTCCTCAGCCATCAGGGAAATGCAAATCAAAACCTCCCTGAGATATCATCTCACCCCAGTCAGGATGGCAAAAATCCACAATACAAACAACACCAAATGCTGGAGAGGATGTGGAGAGAGGGGAACTCTCCTACATTGCTGGTGGGAATGCAGGCTCATACAACCACTCTGTGAGCCATCTGGCGACTCTTAAAGAAGATAAAGATTGAAATGCTATATAACCCAGCTATTTCCCTTTTGGGAATAACTCCCCATACACCAAAAATTCACCTAGATAGCACAAGCATGACCATGTTCATAGCAGCACTGTTTAGAATAACAAAGTCATGGAATCAACCCAAATGTCCAACAGTTGATGAGTGGATAAGGAGAATGTGGTACATTTATAAAATGGAATACTACTCAGCCATCAAAAATGATGAATTAATGCAATTTGCTGGGAAATCGATGGAATTAGAAACAATTATATTGAGTGAAGTATCCCAGACACAGAAAATTAAATGCTGTATGTACTCTCTAATAGGTGGATCCTAGTACCAAACCCACTTAGAGACACACTTAAAGATAAATCTCTGTAATACCTACAATAATTGCAAAGATTATAAACAGGAGAGAAGGGAAGGAGAGCCCGCCAGAAACAAGGATCGAGGGGATCATGCTACAGCAGAGATAATAGGCCACCATCAAGCACTGCAAGTAAGAAATGAGACATCTGGTTAAGCTCACAGACTGTCCTTCCTGGTCACTTACAACTGATGGGGTATGATCTTACCAGAAAGGGAGGGCATACAGTCTGGCATATAGAAGGTAACCATTTTGCAATGGGAGACTGACCCACTCCTCACCGTGGTCTCCTACTTTTATTCCATCTACCTTTCAATCTATCCTTATAATAAGACTCTATTTTAACAGCTTTTTATCTCTGGCCAGGGGAGTGACATCCAGTACCCATCAGGATGGAGCCCAGGGCATTGCAGGAACAGCAAAACTGAAAAAAAAATCAACCAACCATAATCCAGAACGTCAGAGACTCTATATCAACCACCTGGAATCATTCCTGTGTAATCTCTCCCCATCCTGAAGCTCAGGGAAATTTGTGGAAGAGAGGGCCGTAAGATTGTAAAAGCACAAGGAAGGGAGGAGTCATGATATTCAAGATACTCCACACAAGTTAGGCCCAAAGCAATTATAATAGGACTCTGCATGATCTGCACAATGACCAACATATCATTGACCCCTCAAAGTCTAGCATGGACTAAAGGCACTAGGATCCTTAGAAGCAAGGGATTAACAGCCACAATAGTGTTCCTATACTTAAGGGGAACACAAGAAAGAGTTCTAGGAAATGCCACTGAGTCCTTATACCTCATTAGAGAGGAGGACCCAGAGGAAAATGTGATATACGCATTAAAGGATGCTTCAGACAGGGGGGGAGGCGGCACTGGCAGAAAGGGCGGGAGGGGGGAAAGGAAGAGAAAAAGGGGCGAGGGAGCAGGGAAGTCCAAGAAGGGGTGGAGGGAGGGAGGGGACAGGGGTACCTATTACATTTGTATGAGCAGAAAAATAAATTTAAAAAAATTAAAAAAAAGAATCGAAATGAATTAAAAGAACAAACAAGAACACTGAAATGTAGCATAACTAAATATTCATCATAATAAAGTAGTAATAGATTCAGACTCTTACATTTGTGATAGTTTTAATATAAATTTTATCTATAATTTTTAATTCTTCTGAATAAAACATTTGTGAAAAGAAATTCAGTATTAATCAAATTTAATCTCTGTCATTTCTCAGTAAGGGGATCAAATATGTAATGCTAGGTGGATATCTTTTTAGAAGTTAAGACCTGGCCTTGAGAATTTGAATAATAATCAAACAACAAAGGGAAAAATGATTCCATAAATTACATAAAAGGAACTTTCCTTAGACATACATTTGCTTAATATCATAAAATACTGCACTTTGTGCAATAAGCCTAGTACTTTGTCTAAAGTCCTATAGTTCTCACAGCATTCTCACAGACAGCCAGTGATAATTGAAGTAGAAAATATAGGACTTGTTTTCATTTAGTTTCTTTGAGACAAGGTATCACTATGCTGCCATAGTTGGCTTTCAACTCCTTATGGTAGCCTGTGTTGATCTCAAATTTGGAGTGATCCTTTAGCTTCTGTCTTTCAAGTGCTGGTATTACTGGCAGGAGCCAGCATGCTAGGGATATTAGTACTTGTTAACTGATATTCTTACTTTTCTTGTCATGTTTTTCTTACTGACAAGCTGTCAATTTTCAAAATTGACCATATTTTTCACAGACATGTTTTTGTCAAACTCGTTTGAAATACATGCTTATTTTCACAATACAGTAAAAAAAAAATGAAAATGCTTCCTTAAGAATGTAGCTAATGGTTTAAAGCATTCATTACTGGGTTAAACCCTTTATTTCTCTTGTACCCTTAAGTCACTTTTTTTTCCTTCCTCACCCCTTATTAAGATCTATTACCTTACTTCCCTTTACTTAGGAGATTTTCTTCCATAGTGGCCTTATTTGTCTAGTGATCACTGTAAACCACTACAACTCCAGAAGTATGTAAGATTCATGGAAAAGCAATTATTCTCTGAATGTGTTCTAAAATCCTTAATGTCAGGGATATCTGACTCCCTCACCTACACAGGCACCTCAAAGAGAGTCTTGTGATACTGACATGCAGAGGGACAGGAGGTGGGGGATAAAACAGGATATACGAAGGGAGGGGAGGGTGAGAGAAGGGTGTGTGAATGGGGAGGGCGGGAGAGGAGGAAGGTGGGTGGAGAGGGGTTCAGACAAAGATTTAAGCTCAGTTTGCTTGCAAATAAAATTTTTTAAAAAGAAATGAAAGAATGTATCTAGGAAACCAATGCTCCATGCCTTCTGGCAATTTAGCCAAACTCAATAGAAGGATTTTTGTACACCTGTTTCTATAACCACAACTATTAATGACTATTTGTAGCAACATGAATCATTTAGCTCCAAATTACCTGTTAATGAGTTGACTAACAGAGGTAAACATATTGGCAAAATTTCTCAAATGAAACAGTTCTGAAGTTGTGTTAGTGGATAACCACATAGATCACAGAAATTGAACTGTGCTGTGGAAAGAAAGGAGTAACCAGCAATTCACACCATCTGAATGAATGAATCTTAAAGAAAAGATATATAAATACTGTACTATCCAATTATCTTACTGACATGGGTCTCTGCAAAATTCAGCTTGTTCTATAGTGAAAGAAAGCAGATTAGCCATTATATAGGGCACAGGGCAAAACTAGGGGGGGTGGTGATGAGGAAATTTATGTAGCTGGTACAAATATTATGCATCTTAATTTTATGATAAATTAACAAGTATGCTTATGTCAATACTCATTGAAGGGCTTGAGAGATATCTTAGTCAATAAAGCACTAATCTTGTAAGCATCTGAATCCAATTCCCACAATCCAAATTTTAAAAAGTGGGTTGCAATGACATTCACTTACAATCTCAGCCCAGGAAAGACATCCATAGGAAGATTCCTCCAATGTGATGACCAGATTGGCCTAGTATATTTGGTGAGTTCCAGGCTAGTGAGAACTAACAGAAACAGAAACATTAAAGTTAATCAATGGACTTACACTGGAGGTTGTTCCCTGACTCTGCCCATATAAACTCATGGTCATGAACCTCCCCCTTCCAAATATCTACATCAAAAGTTATTGAAGTGGACACTCTTAATAGGTACAAATGATTGATGGAATATCATATCACAATAAAGCTATTAAATTACACAGGTTCAAGATTTCAGCAACGTCTGACTAGACATATTCTTTGAATTTCACAGGTTTGAGGCAAAACTTCTCCAATCACATGATTTTCACTACAGTGACAACTTCCAAAGACTAATTTTATTATTGTTGTGTGACAATTCCCATACTGCATCTGCCCACTTGGTACAGAAACATGTATTTGCTTTTGTGTATATTCCTTTGGTGGCAGCTAGTGCTGATACACTATTTTAATAACTAGTGTGTAGTGTGGAATGACAAAGATTTAACATATAGATTACACATTCTCATTATGTGAAAATTGCTTTGTGTCAACCACTCAAACATTTGAAGGGTTCAAAAGAACCATTAATCATTAAATTTCCACAACGTTCCTGTAACGCCCATATAGTGTGGCAAAAAAATTAAATTTAAAACAATCATTTAAGTTTTAGGTTGTGCAGTTTCTGTGAAAATGTGTAAAGCTATAGCTACATAAAACACGTGTTTAATATATAGACAAATTAAAATTTTTAACAAAGAGCTGAAAGTAATTTTACTTTAAAATAAATTTATTTATTCATGTTTGAACAAAAGTTTGAAATACCTAACAAAATAACTTTTAAATATTTATAATCATGTCAATATCCTATGTCTGTTGGTGATATTTCACACAAAAACATGGCTTAAAATGTAAGCTTTTATATGCTTTCTCTTTTGCCTTAAAAATATCATATATAACATTTTAGTAGTGTTAAAAAAAACTAAGAAAGACTTTTTGAGTGACCTTGACTTATAGTTGGCTTCAAACACTAAGAAAACTCATTTCCTTGTAAATATCAGCTAATACTTCCCCAGAGCACAAACAATTCTCAGATGCATATCGCTGACATTGCACAGTATGCAGAGTAGCACTTATTTTACAAAGTTAGCAACATGTGCATACTTTTTTGAAAATTAAATTTTAGAACATATTTTCAATAATTCCCCTGTTGGTTAAGCTTTAAGCAAATATGTGAACACTGAGAAAGCTGTTTTTTAAAGAATAAATCCTAAATTAGCTTATTTGTGATATTCCTTAACTTATGTAAAGACATGTTTCCCATTTTAATAAACCTAAAATTTATGGCCCATGCCTCCAAAGGATGAAAACAAGCCTCCTGGGAATTCTTTCAAACTAAAAACAAAAAAAAAAATAAGACCAGCAAGAATATTCATAAGAGAAAGCTGAATATTTAACAGAAAAATATGTATGTAAAAACTAGACACTTTGCCTGCCTTGGCATTCACTTGTCCCAGCATCAGTCAACCAGACTCAGTGGTGAAATATTAGAATATCTGTCATAAAAGCAACTCTAGGATAGCTTCTTTGTTTCATAAAGCAATGTTTGCAGGTATCATTCATTATAATGATGTTCTTAGTTAAGGAATATTCAATTTTATGGAAAAGCTGATGAAAGTTATTCAGGACTTTAAAATAAATTTATTTATTCATATTTAATGATAACTTTAGTATATCACTACATTTACACGCTATAATCTGATTAAGATTGTTTTTTTGCTGGGTTACCAGGAAGAAAACAACAAACAGGAACACATATTTCATACAGAAATGCCGTAGTTGAGCTTCATTTTATAAACTAACAGTTTAAACAGGATATAAGCAAATACTGTATGTGGCACGAGTAAAGGAAAGCATGTGCATGATTGTCAAGGTGCAAATGTGGATGCAAGGACACAACTTTGGGAAGTTAGTGCTCTTCTTCCGTGTGTGCTGGAGATTGAACTCAGGTCACCAGGCAGTTCCACCCTCTGAGGCATCTCAAAAGCCCCAGATTTGGCATCTTTAAAGTTTTCCAGGATACACTTCGAACTTTCCCAGGGATTCAGCTGGATAGATACATATCTTATTCCCCATGGCTATTTAGCAGGAAAATATACTGATTGTAAATGTATATACAACTTGTAGTGTTATTATTGTTGTTATTTTTAAGATAAAAATGTGTCTAAGAAGTATGCATTTAAGTGTTTGAAACTTCAGTATAGATTTTTGTTGTGGTGCCGTCCAACATTTATAATTTAATGTATTGTTACTCTTAATACTGATACCATCATGTCAGTAAAAATCAGAGTTTTTAAACATAATAGTCATCCTAAGTAGAACTAGGTTTCAGGCACACATTTCTTTCTAAGATTTTTTTTTGGGGAGGGATTAATGTTTTTCAGAGAAGTAATTATAAGGTGGAAAAGACAGTTAAAATGAAAATATAACAAAACAAAATCAGTTTAATTGTTACAGAAATTATAAATCTGTATACAGTAAACAATAAGTGGATAAAGTAATCTCACAAAAGCACTTAATATACAAAAAGGGTGTCATATATAGTTTTGAAAATTATTTTTAATGTTGGAAGTTTAATAGTTCTAAAATTGTAATTATTCTCTTGCTGTAAAAAGTCTTCTAAAGACATGATCAGAAAGAATGTTACTCTTGTTGGCATGGTGACTGAAATATCAAAATTAAGTTGAAAATTAATGATTGCTTTTCATTCAAAATGAGAGGTTTGCTGTAGACTGTTTAAATGTTAATATCTTTCTCCAAGGTAAATATGAAGAGTTGGCTTAAAAGAGAGAGGAAAAAGCAAACTAACTTTTCTTTAAGAAAAAAATCAGTGTCTCCCATTTTTAAACTCATTCTATGAGTTTCATATAGATATGTTTATACAAGTATATCATGTGCTTTATTTGCATGTTTTCAAGTAATTCTCTCCCCCTCTCTCTCTCCCTCTCCCTCTCTCTCTTCATCTCTCTCTCTCCCTCCCCCCTCTCTCAATCCAGGGAGCAGCTTTTGAAGTTGGTGGGATGCTTATATATTTCATGCTTTAAAATCTTCCCTTTTGACAAAAGGTGATGAATAAATCAGTAAAGACAAATCATGAAAATGAAAACAGGAGATCAAAATACCCCCATAGGATAATCAGTTGGACCACTAACATAAAGCTATTTTGATTGCTGTCATTTGTTCTTCTTTTAAAGTATTGTATTAAAAATGTTTCCATTGCCATGTAACATAAGGATTTCCTTTTTTTTTAATTTAAATCCTCTTAAGGGTAAAAAGTGTTCATTGCTCACAGCTTATAAAATCATATTGTATTACTACAATACAGGGTGATGCTTATCACAGAAAAATAAACAAGCTAATTCTGACCATTAAATTGGTGCACATTGCATATATTCTGAAATCTTATAAGGAAAAAGACATTTTTAGTTAATTCCAAGTCATCTATGTCATAAGTATTTTATGTTTATTTTTGATGTGTGATGTTGACTACATACTCTATTACAGAATATAGCATAAAATGTGAACATTCTAATGTTTAAATAACTATCTTCAGAAAAATAGCATGTGCTTTCCAGGATGAGATTCCATCTTGAGTGGAATGATTTCCACATCAATATATTAATTTTATATCATTGTGATAGGCAGAAATCACTAAAAAATTACCTGTAAGGCATCAAAATAGTGATTTGACTTGTTTAGAAATCTCAGGAAACAATTTAATTTCTCAGAAGCATAAACTTCAGGAGGAAGATAAAATGGTCCCACATTCTGGGAAAGAGAATTTAAGAGGCTGTGCATGGTATTTCTCACCAAATATTAGCATAGATTTTCAACAATGTCAGGACATAGTTGAATGTTGATTTCTTCTCCATGTGGATTAGCTAAGTCTCATGAAACAGGAGAGAGATGTACTGCTGATAACAGGGCTCCTCAGCAAAAGGTTGAGTCTCTGTTTTCTGGGCTCAGTATCTACATTCCAAATGTATGAAGGGGCTCAGTGAATGCATATAAAACGCTTGTATGGAGGATTGTGTATCCAGCAAATATTGCTATGAAATAGTTATTTGCATACCAATTTTTTAACATTTTTATTATTATTTCTGCTCATACAAATTTAATAGGTACACCGGTTCCCTCCCTCTCTCCTCCTCCCCCCAAAACCCTGCTCCCCCTCCCCTCACCCCTCCCTTCCCATCCCCCAGTGCCTCCTGCCCCCATTCCCAGAGAGTCCTTTAATGTGCATCCCTGACTCTCCTCTGGGCCCTCCTCTCTGATGACGTACAAGGACCCAGTGGCATTTCCCTGAACCCTTTCCCGTGTTCCCCTTAAGCATAGGAACACTACTGTGGCTGCCAATCCCTTGCTTCCAAGGATCTTGGTGCCTTTAGCAGATGCTAGACTTTGTGAGGTCAATAGTGTGTTGGACATTGCGCAGGGCATTGCATACCAATTTTTAAAAAATTTATGCATAGGTAACAAATATATTTTCATTCATTTTATTGCTGACTTTATTATATATTATATACTGTCAACCTTTTCATTTTACACTCATTTTATTAATAATTAAAAAGCAATATATTCTAGAAAGCAAAATTCCAATTAATCACTTTATGTTTTCATTAAAAACTAAAAATTTTATAAAGAGACATCTTTGAGGCAATTTTAATGTTTAGTTTCTGAAGATTTCATTCAGAGTTTACATGGAATATATTAGCTCTAGAATTGCTAATGTGTTTTGAATTTTAGTTAATGCACATTAAGATATGATGTGTTTCATCAAGAGAGGAGGGAAGAAGGAAAGGGAGGAAAGAGGAATAGAGGAGAGGAGAGAGAGAGCTGGATTGTAGGGCAGAAGGGGAAAGGGAGGGAGGAGGGGAAGGGGGGATGGAGGGGAGAAGGGTACCTACCCATTGAGCTTGTATAACTAGTTAAAAAGAGTATATTTTAAAATAAAGTAAGATAAAGATATGATGTGTTTCAGAAAAGATAATTGAATTCTAAAAGTAGTATAAATTGGGGACTGGAGAGTCATTTCAGTGCTTAAGCCTATGCCTTGCAGCACAAGGCCTTGAATTCCTAACCCGGATGCCAATTTAAAAACTCAGGTGAAAATGACATTGGTCTGCCCTTCAAGCCCTGGAAGGTAGAGCCTAGAAACTCCAGAGCAAAGCAGAGAGGAGCAAAGCAGAGAGAAGCAAAGCAGAAAATTCCAGGTAGATTGCCCATAGAAGTCACCCTTTGTCTGCCACAGGCACACAGTAACTTCTGATTCACACACACACACACACACACACACACACACACACACACACACAAACAAGAAGGAAAAAAAGTAGTATAAATTAAAAGTGGAATAAAAAATAAGAGACACAATATTTGAGTCATAAGGGAAGACTCTAAAATAAGATTTTAAATATCTTAGTAAACTAAATATCTATATAACTTATTGCAGGTAAAGAAGTCATAATCAGAAAGCAAAACAAAACCACATATGCACATTTCAAAATATGTAAATTTATATTAAATTTTCTGAATTTTAGTATTATCAAGTGCTCAAAAATTATAATTTGAAATAGTAAATTGCTATCTATCTAATTTCTATATTTGCACATCATTTAGGCAAACTTAAGTCTGATTAACATACAGGGCATTTCATAAATTTCCACCCTGTCTATGTAATGAAATTCTTAGCACACCCAAGTAAACATAATTCTCTAAAACCTCTCATGACATATAAGCTTTGCTAGTTTTTGAATGTTGTTATATGAAGTCATGCAATCTATATTTTTGAGTGACCATCTCTTTATTAGCATCATTTTTTTTTCTTCCTTTCCATGTGAATGTGTGTATGGGATATGTGCATTCATATATGAATGTTTGCATGTGGGTAAACACAATCTATGTGAGGGGGTGCACACGTACATTATCACACATGTATGTGTATGCATGTACGTGTGAAAGCTCTAAGGTGATATTGGAAATCATACCCAATCTCTTTTCCACTTCTTTGTTTTAAACCTGAGTCTGTAATTAAATCTAGAATGCACCATTAGGGTTAGTCTAATCAGCAAATATTTTATGGTGATTTCCATACACCTTTCAAGGCTGGAATCACAGGCAGTTCCCTAGTTCTGGTCAAGTACATTTTATGTAGGATCTAGGGATCTGAACTACTTCTGCCCACTGAGCCATTTCCCAGATCCTTAAACATCTCTATTAATGTCATATTTTTCCATGCAGCTGAACATGAGTAGCTTATTTTTCATATCTAAGTAAAATTTTGTCTTTCAATAATACCTAGAAACTAACTACTATACTAATTAAAGAGGCACTATATGGTTTTTTGATAAATGTGTACATTTTGTAATATTTAAATTAGGACAAGCAAATTTATCTCCTTGTTTATTACTTTCCTATGGTGAAAGCATTCAATATCTTCTCACTTTTGAAATATTTGTAATATAATTGTTGCTTATATTTTAATCATGCTTTTGTTCTCCCTTTTATGCAGATTCTATCATTGATCTCCTGATTGACTTGGAATTCCTGAAAGAGTCGGAATATTTGAAAGGGACTAATGAGTGGCAGGGAAGAAAGGAAAGGTTAAGGTGAAGATTTCAGAGAAAATACAGGATTCCACATGTGGCAGGGTGAAGGATGGAAGAATGGAGATGAGGAGCTGGGTTGTAGGAGAGGCTGAGGGACTAATAAAAAAAAAATCCCCGAGAAAGTAAGTTGCAACCAGATAGGAACACTTTTTGACAAAGTGCTGGTCAGTGAGATCTCAAAGTCCCCCAAACAATACAGGCTTTTTCTACTGCTCCTGATTGCCCTCCACAAGACCCTATTATTGACGATGCGACACAGGGATCACAGAACATGAACAAAAACCACCTGTTGGAACTGGCTGGGAAGCTTCCTTCCTGTTGGATAGCTTGCACAGTACCAATGAATACTACGGAAGCTACCAGGAGAGAAACAACAACAACAACAACAACAAAGGTCTCACCAATCTGTGAAATCTGCAAGTTGTAATAATAATCACCATAACAACAGGTAACCATCAGTTTAATAGTGGCATGAACACCAAAGAAGAGGCAATTAATAGCATTCTGATTGGATTTAAGGCCGCTTGTCAGAATGAAACACATCCTGTTACTGTAAACTAGAACAAGAACTTTGAAATGGAAAAACATAGGTCCTATGACAAGACCAGATTATGAATCTTTAGTTAGGAAGATAGTTCACCAAATTGTTTTGTAAATACCTGTTGTTATGCTCACTCACAAACTGGAAAAACACTCAGGACTCAACCTAGAAGCCTCCTTCTACAGCAGAATGAGTTTACTGCTGAAAAGTACAACTCATCAAAATGCAGAAAATAAATGATTATGGTCTGTTTGTTCCTAAATAGGACATATATATTCCCACCTAACCCTCTCCCCAAGGCTCAGGGAGCATTACTGAAGAGGGGGAGGTAAAACTGTAAGAGCCTGAAGTGAGGCAATGGTGGGCCACACATTATCTCCTGCACATGACAGAGTTGTGATATATAAGAGCTCATTGCAGATTTGTATACTTATGCAAGAATTGCATGGAATCTGTCTCAACATTTCACCATAAAAGTAAAAAGATCTCAAGAAGATCTGACACCTCCTGAGAGACTGATGAGGACTAAAGCTGATAGGGATGAAAAGGAGAATATTCTTCTCAATTGTATGCCCACTGATCTATGATACTTGCTGGAGCATAAAGCTTGTCAGGCATATGTCATCAAAGATAAACCGGTTGGTCACACAAGTGAAAAGATTTCTAGAAAATAAGAAGAAATCTGACAGGGGAGATAAAGGATTATTAGGGGAAAAGAAAGGGGTAGGACTTGGGGCTAATGCATGAAAATTGAAAATATGCTTATGAATTCACTACATTTATGCATGCAACAAAAAAGAATGGCAGAGAAAATAAATTATGTATTTATTATAAAATCAATGAAATTTATACATAAATATACTGATTTGCATTGATGAGATTTGAGTGACTACCTGCAATTGATAGTGTTGTAGAATTATCAACCACAATTTATAAAATTGTACAAAAATCAAACAATTGAAAGTAAAAATACTGTATCACTTATTCTCCGAGGTGGCAGGGTTAGAAAACTGCACAAAATAAGCCCTAAATTTATTAATTGACTATCAGATGTTTCTTCTCATTTATTAGAAGAGAAATATAACATGACAGTGAATTAATGGATTCCTAGCAGCTTAAAGGGACATCTCTGATGGAATGGTACAGAGCTGTCAACAGTTTATTAACAGTTTAGAAGGATGAGGGAGAAGTCATGGTTATCAAATTTATACATGACTAGAAACTGGAAAGGTTGATTAATGTGAGAAACAAGATGCATGAAAATGCCTGTGACACTTATAGGATCACATCAACAAGATGAAATTTGGCAGGTGTAAATGTAAACTAAAATATGGATTGTGTGATTAAAGATATATAAAAGTAGCCATGAAATCAGCTTGATAAAGTTTGTACATATGCATGAGTATGGGTATGAAGAGAAAAGAATTAATGGTTTTATTTGTGAATAAATACAGCGTTAATTCCAACTAGTAAGTAGCAGAGGCATCTATCATTCTGCTTTGTATTAGGAGAAAAATAGCACTTTAAGGAAAATACCAACTTTTTTGTGCTAGTCTAGGTTAGAGCATAGTACTGCATATAATATTAGGACCTCACTGAAGGATCACCAGTGTTGAGACAAATAACTTTTACATCAGTGATTTTTACTTTCAGAAATCACAGACCATTTTCCAATATTAAAAAATGAGAAAGCTATTGATATTTCCCCATAGAAAAACCATTTAACATAGACAAACTTGTATATACATTTTGGTAGGTCCATATATCATTCCTTGAACTTCGTCAATGTTTTCCCTATGGTTGTTTATGAAATTCAGCCTCAGAAGTCTAATCTTAGTCCAACTGGTATTATGCGAGCTTTTTGGATGCTCTGAATGTCCATGGAGTGGAGGTGTTTATTCTGAGGTGAAGAATGCTCAGAGAATAGAAATAAAACAGTTGCTATGTGATTTATGAAGAATTGGATTGCCTGAAAGTTATATTTATTGTATGTATAAATTTAAGTAAAGACAGAAATAAGGGAGGAACTGGTTTTGAGAAAGTAGAAATAGGATGAGTGGAAGGAATCATGCAATCAACCTGCTGTTAGAGAGTTTACATGGCCGGCTGGACTGGGAGGGTGAATGTGACCATAAAACATTACTCCTGCTCTCAGGATGCTTAGAGATGAAAGTTACAGCTCAAAACATTTTTTATGACTAAATGGTATAGGTGATTGATCATTGTTAGATAAACAATGAATGCCACATTTGTTAAGATGCTAAGAATCAGATGTTTTGAGATGTAGCTATAGCATTGAGAATCATTACCATCAAAAAAATGTGTCAACATAAGAATGCATGGAAAACTTGAAAAATGTGAATTTTCTCATATAACTCTGACCTGCTTAATCAGAACTTCTACTATGGAGTCCAGTAATCATTGCTTTTGTAAAATCTGTGGGTGATTTTCATTTGTGTTCATTTGTTGACAATGTTGCAAAATCATGAATAATTGTAATTTTACTATTAGTTAAAACTCCAGGTGAATATCCTGGTGGTCTGCACTTACGGCTCTGGCAGGTGGGAGCCTGGAAAATCCCAGAGTGAAGCAAACACATCATGTTAAATTTTACAGTTACGATGAAAGATAATATTATTTTATTAGAATATTAATTGCAGTTAATTATAACTAACTACAATGAAAGGAATATTCTTTTAGTAGAATACTATTACTAGAATCTTGTAATATTCTTTTATATCTGCCTATATATCTAGGTACTCATGCCATACCTATATTTATTAATCTGTTGATGTTAGTTAACTTGCCTCTTTTATAGGAAAGTAGATTTTTAAATGCTCAAAATAGCAGAAACACGGTATTAGTGTGTCAAATGTATGTATTATCTTTGAAAATTCATTACTTGAAATGTAAATAGACCTCAATAAACGCATTGGAACAGACAGATACACACACACACACACACCACACACACATAGAGGAGTCTGGTCAGGAATAAGATTTACAAAAACATAAGGAATTGGGGTAGGTTTTGGTAATATGTGGTGAAAAATGACTTAAATTTGTTGTATACATGTATGAAACTGTCAAAGAAAAATAATAGAAAGTGTGATGTCAGACTTACAGAATAACACAGTAGAAGAGACACCTTCTTATAAACCTGGAGACATGAGTTGGATCCCTGGTAACCAACTTGCGGAAAGAACATACTTCCAAAAGTTGTTCTCTGTGCACCATGGTATGCATGCACATATCTACCTACCCTCCCTTGCCTTCCTTCTCCTTCAAACAAATAAAAATATTTTTAAAATGTGATGGCATTTGAAAGTGAAATTTTTGAGAAGTAATGGGATTTAGATAACATGATTTGATGGGATTTGTGCTCTATAAAGGGATGGAGAGATGGCTCAGTGGTTAAAACTCTTCTTCATAGGAGCTAAGTTCAGATTCTGAGTATAATATAAAAACTCCAGGTGGAAATTGTGGTGATCTGCACTTATGAATCTGGCAAGTGGGAGCCTAGAAATGCCCAGAGTGAAGCAAAAAGAAGATAAAAGCAATCCAGGTTGATTCCCAAAGTCACCCTTGGGCCCCCACAGGGATACATAGTACCCTCTGACACACTACACACATTTAAAAAAAGAGAGCGATTGAGAAATAAGAGCTTTCTCTTTTCTATGTGAGTGTCAGTGAATCCATTGGCAAATGGACACCAGATTCCATCAGCATAAATTTTGGAACTCCCTACCTTCCAGAACTGTGAAAAATACCTATGTGTTTAAGTAAGTGTATTCGTACAAAACCTGTTTTTCTGAATTAATGGTATATAAGGAAAGATAAAAATCTTATCATTCATTTACTTGATACTATTTGTGAAGCATTTAATTATTTTACAGGTACTATTCTAGATCTTGGGGATAGCTCATTGAATAGAATAGATAGGAGCCTTGTCCTAGGAGAGATAGCTTTTTGGTGGAGACATCAGGAACTAAGGCATACATTTAGGAGTAAAAACAAGACATCATATTTGAAAGTAACACATGCTATAGGAAAATGAATGCATCGTAAAGATAATCTAGATGCAGAGCGTGATAGTTATTCTTGGGTGTCAACTTTTTTTTTTAATTTCCGCTCATACAAATTTAACAGGTACACCACCGGTCCCCTCCCTCCCTCCACTTCCCTGGGTGTCAACTTGACCACATCTAGCATTAACTATGATCAGTTGTCAGACTATCTGAAGAGATTATCCAGATCAATACATTTGTAATATAAAGACCAGCCCTAGATCTGATTGAAACCTCCCAGTAACAGACCAGATGAAAGGAACCACAGAACAGAAGACTTTAAAGAGAGACTCTCTGAAGCTATGCTAGAAGACTCTTCCCTCTTGTCGCCCAGCTTCTTTACTTCTTCGACTCTCCAGGAATCCACTAGTCTTCAGTCACTAGCTTACTGGACTGAGCAGCTCTGAGCCTTCAGGATGTTTGCAGTGACTTAGACTGTCTCCAGCTTCAGCCACTAGCCATGTTGCCTCCACCATGAAAGACTATTTCTCCCTTCTGGAACCTTGAACTGAATAAATCTCCCTTTCTCCCTTAAATTGTTTTGAATGCTCTCTCACAACACTTTAGAGTAATTGTGGTATAGAGGAAGGAAGGGGAGAGGACCATGAGCAGCAGCTGGAGCATTAATGCAACCTTCAAACAATAAGTGACAATTGAGCAATGTCAGCAATGAGGTGAGGAGGGAAGCAAAGCAGGTATGTTCACAAACTGTCTAAAGAGAGAAAAAATAAAGAAAACAGAGGCCTGAAAGTAGGCTCATTCCTGGAATGTTTGTTCATAGCAAGGTGGTCAGTGTAACTCCATGAATCATTGTTTCACAGTGGTGGATCGCTGAGGGGATTTCCACGAAATAGTGGGGGAGGGGGGTCAGCAAAAGTTCTTGGCAATGGCTTTTACTTAAGATACAATGAGAAGCCATTGAAATAACATCATCTGATTCAATCTGTACTTTATTGAGAGGTTGGTTGAGAATATATTGGGCTGCTACAGGGGTTATGGATACGTTAGAAGGCTTTGGAAAGAAAGAATTATTTGTCAGGTTGAGTGCAATTTTAGAGTATTTTCTGGTTTCTAGATACTTTGGGGACTGGAGTCAGCAGAATTTGTTTTGGAAAGTGGAGTCAACAAAACTTGTTTATGCGTCAGATGTGGGTGGTAGTGAGGAATGGGAATACAAATCATTCTGGTTTTGTTTGCTTGTTTCCTTGTTTGTTTGTTCACTTTATAACTAGGGTACTTAGAGGAAGGTTGAACAGAAACAAGTCATTGGACATGCATTATGACAAGAGTATACACATTCAGATAGGATTTCTTTCTTGTAGACCTGAAAGTGTCTATTTCTGATAGGCAAAAATGAGTCCTCTTTTTTAGCCTCTACTGCTCATAGCACTTTTTCTGAAGGAGACAGCTCTAAGAGATTTGTATTCACTTATATATTTTGCAAACATTAATCCTGCTTTAGGCAAAGTAAAGATGCTGGTGAGAAATTGCTAACAAGACAGACAGGATGTTGCTAATGAGAAGCATACAAAAAGGAGGAGAACTTGATCAGACAGGATGCTCAACTTGGCAGGCCAGTTATCTCTGTCCTTCCTGTTCTGCCTGGCTAATTAATGCCTTTCATTAAGCAGTTTCTCTAATGTGGTTGCCTTGTCCTGAATAATCATGTGAAAGAATAGTTGTAGACAGTGTGGCTATGGACAAAATTATATTAAAATAGCCAACATTCTGTGGAGTCACTAAGAATAATTAGAGGAGGGAATGGAGAGATCACTCCATCAGTAAAATGTGGACATCGGAATATAATCCTATGAACGGAACCTCTACACCACAAAAACAAAACAAAACAAAACAAAACAAAACAAAACAAACAAAACGAAAGACACCATGGCAGGTGTCTGGTTCAGGTGGGTGAAAGAAAGTGGATATTAAGAATTCTCTGGGCAGACAAATTGCTTAATTGATGAGGTATATGCATACCTAGCAGCCCTGTCTCATTAAGTGAGATGGAGAATAATAAATAGAGTTCATTCATTGAACCCTGACTCTACATCCACTGTAAACACACAAGCACATGTACACACATTCACAGAAGTTTATAGATACATCTCACACACACAAACATATGTGTGCATGCACATACACAAAAAATAAGAGTGAGTAACTAACAAAAACAATGCAACCTAATTTATTCTTTTTAAATAAACTAGGAATATGAAGACCATAAACATCCATTGCATGAGTATGGGGATATGGTGAGTTTACAAATAGATTTGACTTCAGAAAGATTTTTGTTTTGGCATTTCAGTATCTCTCATTTATTCAAAAGATTATTCAACAAAAATAAAGGAGTTATTCACAGGACAATCATTATGTCATTCTTCTTGCCTTGTGCAGATGACATATCTCTATATTAAAGTGATATTCTCTAAGGTTATATAAGATTTTAGCTTTTGTTTTAACTTTATGTATTCTAACAATGCACTATTTCAACACACCCTATATTCTATAATGTCTCTTTTTAAGAATTTCTTGATAAATTTTTTTAGGTTGTTTGCCAGAAAGATCTTATGTTTAAATTTTTTCATTTTATTTATTTATTTATTTTCCCAATCATACAAGCTTAATAGGTACTGGGGTCCCCTCCCTCCCTCTACCCCTCCTCAGTCCCCCTCACACCCTCCCTCCCTTTTCTACTTCCTTTCACCCACCTCCCTCCCCTTTTCCAGGTGCCCCCCCTTCCTTCCCTCCCATTCTCTGGAGCATCTTTTAGTGTAAATGTCAAACTTCCCTCTGAGTCCTCCACTTTGGTGAGGTGTAAGGACTCAGTGGCATTGCCCAGAGCCCTTTCTTGGGCTCCCTTTTAGTATGGGAACACTAGTGTGACTGTTAATCCCTTGTTTCTAAGGATCCTAGTGCCTATGATCCATTCTAGAATTTGGGGAGTCATTGACATGTCAGTCATTGTACAGGTCATGCAAAGTCCGACTGTGGCTACTGTGGCCCTAACTTGTGTGGAGTATCTTGCATATCATTGCTCCTCCCCATCTTTAAGCTCTTACAATCTTACCATACCCTCTTCCACAAATTTCCCTGAGTTTTAGGATGGGGAGAGATTTGTCTAGTCTGGTTCCAGGTGATTAATGTGGGGTCTCTGATGTTCTGGATTATGGTTTGTTGTTGTTTTCAGTTTTGCTGTTCCTGCATCGCCCTTAGCTCCATCCTGATTGGTATTGGAGGTCACCTCCAAACCAGAGATAAAAGGCTGTTTAAATGGAACCTTACTAAAAGGGTAGATTCAAAGGTAGATGGAATAGGAGTAGGAGACCGCAGTGCGGGGGGGGGGGGGAGTCAGTCTCCCATTTGCAGAATGGTTATCATCTGTCTGACAGATTCTATACCCTCCCTGACTGGTGAGATCAAACCCCCTCAGTCATAAGTGACCAGGAAGGAAAGTGAGTGAGCTAAATCAGATGTCTCGCTACTTGCAATACTTGATGGTGACCCATTTTCCTCTACTATAGCATGATACCCTACCTCCCTATTACTGGGGGGGGCCCTCCTTCCCCTTCCCTCCTGTTTATAATATTTACAATTACTGAAGGTATTACAGAGATTTATCTTGATTTTCTGCATCTATTGAGAGTATCATGTGGTCTTGAACTTTGGACTGGTTTATATGGTGAATAATGTGTATTGATTTGCCTGTGTCGAACCAACCTTGTGTGCTTGGGATAAAGCCTACTTGATTCCCGTGAATGATCTTTTCATTATGTTTTTGAATCTGATTTACTGAGACTTTGTTGAGAATCTTTGCATCTGTTTTCATCAGCTAGATTGGCCTGTAGTTTTCTTTTTTAAGTGTATCTTTATTAGGTTTGGGATTAAGATGTTATTAGCTTCATGGAAGGAATTTGGTAGTGTTCCTTCCTTTGCAATTTGATGGAACAGTTTAAGGAGTATTGATGTCGGTTGTTCCTTAAATGTCTGGTAGAACTCTGTGCTGAATCCATCTGGTCCAGGAAATTTCTTGGTGGGAAGATTCGAGATTACTTCCTCGATTTCCTCATATGTTATAGGACTATTTAAATAATTCACAACTTACTGATTCAATTTCAGTATGTTATGTTTACTTAGGAATTCATCCATCTCTTTTGTGTTGTCAAATTTCACAGAGTATAAGTTTTTGAAATATGACATTATAATTCTCTGGATTTTTTGGGTATCAGTAGTGATAACTCCTTTTCATTTCTAATTTTGTTAATTTGGGCTTTCTCTCTTGCTTTTGATTAATTTAGCTAGGGGTGTATCAATCTTATTGATTTTTTTCAAGAAACCAGCTTTTTGACTTGTTGATTTTCCTAATCTCAATTTTGCATATTTCTCCCCTTATTTTGCTAATCTCCTCCCTTCTACCACTTTGGGGATCGGATTGCTCTATTGTCTCTAAAGCTTTAAGCTTCATTGTTAAGTTATTTATTTCTGATATTTCCATTTTTTTTTTTTTGATGTAGGCATTAAGAGCTATGAACTTACCTCTTAGGACAGCTTTCATTGTGTCCTACAGATTTTGGTAAGTTGTATTTTCATTATGATTCACTTTCAGGAAATCTTGAATTTACTTTGTATTTTCTTCCTGAATCCAGTTCTCATTCAGCATCATAGTGTTAAGTTTCCAGGAGTTAGTGTATTTTCTGTTGCTTGCTGTGTTGTAGATGTCAAGCTTTAGGCCGTGGTGGTCTGATAAGGTGCAGGCTAGAATTTCAACTTTCCTGTGTATGTGGAGATTCGTTTTGTGGCCCAATATATGATCTATTTTAGAAAAAGTTCTATGTGCTGCTGAGAAAAATGTGTATTCTTTGGCGTGTCAATGAGAAGTTCGATAGAGATCTGTAAGGTCCATTTTAGTAAGGGTTTGATTAAGTTTGAAAGTGTCTCTGTTAAGCTTTTGACCTGTTGATCTATCCCATGTTGAGAGGGCGGTGTTGAAATCCCCAAGAATTATCATTTTGGGATTGATTTCTCACTTTAGATGTTGTAGGGTTTGCTTGATGAATATGGGGGGGGCGTATTGGATGCATATATGTTCAGTATTTTGAAGTCTTCCTGGGGAATTGTACCTGTGACTAAAATCCATCTGTGTCTTTTATGATGTTTTTTGGTTTGAAGTCCACTTTGTCTGATAGCATAATGGCTACTACCCCTGCCTGTTTTCTGACCAGCCTTTTATTTTTAGGATGTACCTACCTTTTGTGGTGAGATGGGCTTCCTGGTTGCAGCAGATTGATGGATTGTGACTTTAATCCAAGTTTGTAATCTGTGTCTCTTGATTAGTGAGTTAATTCCATTAACATTTAGTTTTATAATGCAAAAACTATTTTTTTAGTTTGAATTCTTATTTATTTATTTATTTATTTATTTTTTATTTCCACTCATACAAACTTAACAGGTACACCGTTCCCTCTCCCCCCCCCCGTGTACCCCCCTTCCTGTCCCCTCTCTCCCCATCCACCAATGTCTCCCCCCCAATCCCCGGAGCATCCTTTAAGGTGCATGCCAAACTCTCCTCTGGGTCCTCCTCTCCGATGAGGTGAAAGGACCCAGTGGCATTTTCCAGAACCTTTCCTGTGTTCCTCTTAAGCATGGGAACACTACCGTGACTGTCAATCCTTTGCCTCCAAGGATTCTAGTGCCTTTAGCCCATGCTAGACTTTGTGGGGTCAATAATGTGTTGGACTTTGTGCAGGGCATGCAAAGTACAATTATGATTACTTCGGCCCAAACTTGTGTGGAGTATCTTGCATATCATTACTCCTCCCATCCTTGTCCTCTTACAATCTTACCTCCCCCTCTTCCACAAATTTCCCTGAGCTTCACGATGGGGAGAGATTAGGCTGGCCCAGTTCCAGGTGGTTGATATAGAGTCTCTGATGTTCTGGATTGTGGTTTGTTGATTTTCTTTTGCAGTTTTGTTGCTCCTGCAATGCCCTTCACTCCATCCTGATGGGTATTGGATGTCACCCCCGGCCAGAGATAAAAAGCTGTTAAAATAGAGTCTTATATGAGGATAGATTCAAAGGTAGATGGAATAAAAGTAGGAAACCGCAGTGAGGAAGGGTTCAATCACCAATTTGCAAAATGGTTACTTTCTATATGCCAGACTATATGCCCTCTCCTTCTGGTAAGATCATACCCCATCAGTTGCAAATGATCAGGAAGGAAAGTCTGTGAACTTAACCAGGAGAAAGTATTTTTAATTCCGAACATTTATTATGTTTAGTGGTTTTTGTAAGTGTATTATTTCGCTTTTAGGTTTTGGTGGTATTATACTTCCCTTCTGTTCTCCTGGATATGTCTGTTTTTTTCTTCAAACTTGAGTATCATTTCTAGAATTTTTTTAAAGCCTGGTTTGGCAGACATGTATCCTTTCAAGTTGTCTTTGTGCTGGAAAATTTTTCTTTCTCCCTGGATCATGACAGATAGTTTTGTGGGGTATATCAGCCTGGTTGACATTTTTGCTCATTCAGTACTTGAAGTATCTCCAAGCTCTTCTTGCTTTTATTGTTTCCATTGAGAAGTCATTTGTTATTTTAACAGGTTTACCTTTAAAGGTGACTTTTTTTTTCCCTCGAAGCTCTCAGCACCATTTCTTTTTCTTGAATGTGGAGTGTTTTGACTATTATTTTCCATGGCGAGTTTCTATTTTGGTCATATCTATTTGGGGTATGCCTCTTGTATATGGATGGGCCTCTCTTTTTTTAGATGAGGAAAGTTTTCCTTGATGATAGTTTGAAAAATTTCCTCAGGTGTGGTATTTTGGGATTCTTGCCCTGGTATTCCATGAATACACGTTAAGCTTCTGCAGGGTTTCCCATAACTCTTGAATATTTCTCTTGAGTATGTTTTTGGCTTTAACAACCTCTTCCATTGAGTTGGTTAATTCTCTCACTTTGTCTTCAATGTCTGAAATTCTATTTTCTGCTTCATTAGTTCTGCTGATAAAATTCACTGTTGAGTTCTGGGTTGAAGATAACTTTTCTTTTAGTTCAGTTTTAAACTCTGAGTCTGTTTTAACTGCTCTATGCCTGTTTTTGTTTCTTGAACTATTTTCCTCAACTCCTCCAAGTGTCTGTTGTGTTCCTCTTCAATGTGACTGATGCGGATATTTAATTCCTCCTGGATTTCCTCTTTCATAGTATTGAACATCGTAATTATCATGTTTTGAAAGTTGTTATCCTGGGTCAGGCTTTCTTGGCCATTTTCCATGGGTTTGTTCTGGTTGGAGTCTATCATTATGGGATGGATTCCTTCAGTGGTTGATTTGTTTTCTTGGGTTTTGTTTCTCATGGATTTTCACTTTGACTTGGTCATTGTCGTTTTAACTCTTAAGACTTTCTTTCAATTTCTGTGCATTTTTTCACTGAACTGAATTATTTGGCCTGGAGCAGCTCTTGCTCCAGCTGGCTGGTGGGAGGAGCTGGGGCCAGTGGGATGCCTGCGGTTTGGGGGCGGGTGGGAGGAGCTTACCTAGGTCACCCTGAGTCCTGGCTGGACTGAGTGCGACCAGGGTGGGTGGGGAAAGGGCTCATACAAACTTAATAGGTACACCAGTCCCCTCCCTCCCTCCACCCCTTCCTGGACCCCCTTGCTTCCTCTCCCCTTTTCCCCTTCCTTTCCCCCCTCCCTCCCTACATCCCAGTACCTCTTCCCCCCATCCCTGGAACATCCTTTAATGTGTATGTCAAACTTTCCTCTGGTCTTCCTCTCTGTTGAGTTGTAAGGACTCAGTGCAAAGCCCCATTTTTTAATCAGGCCATTTATCTCCTTGGTATTTAGCTTTCAAAGTTCTTTGTGCACTCTGGATAATAGAGCTCTATCAGATATGTAGTTAGTGAAGATTTTCTCCCATTCTCTGGGGTGCATTTTTGCTCAGTTTATAATCTCTTTATCTGAACAGAAGCTCTTTAATTTCACAAGATCCCATATGTTGAGTGTTGGTTCTAGTGATTGTGCTATAGGATTTCTGTTGAGGAACTGTTGGCCTAGTCCAATCAGCTCAAGGTTGTTCCCTATCCTTTCAACTAGGGTTTTAATAGTCTCTGGCCTAATATTGAGGTCCTTGATTCATTTGGAATTAATCTTTGTACGTAGTGACAAGTACAGGCCCAGTTTTAATCTTCTGCATGTGGACATCCAGGTTTGCCAGCACCATTTGTTGAAGATGCTGTTCTATTTATATTGAATTTTTGGGGCCCCTTTATCAAAGATCAAATGGCAATAATTGTGTTGTCCTATATCTGGGTCTTCAACCCTTATCCATTGATCTATGTGTCTATTTTGGGGCCAATACCAGGCTTCTTTTATTACTATGGATTTGTAGTATGGATTAAGTTTTGGTATGGTGATACTTCCAGCAGTGTTTTTGTTACTCAGGATTCTTTTTGCTATCCTGAGTCTTTTGTGCTTCCATATGAATTTTGAGATTCTTTGGTCAATTTCTTTAAAAAATTGCTTTGGGGTTTTGGTTGGTATAGCATTGAATCTGTATATTGCTTTTGATACAATGGTCATTTTTATTATGTTGATTCTGCCAATCCAGGAGCACAAGAGGTCTTTCTATCTTCTGGCGTCTTCTGTAATTTTTTTCTTTAGGGTTTTGACGTTTTCATTGTAAAGTTCTTTGACTTACTTGGTTAGGTTAATACCAAGGCATTGCATTTTTAAAAGGGTATATTAAATGGACTTGTTTCTCAGGTATTTTTCACTTTTTTCCTCCTGGGCATGTAGTAAAATCACTAATTTTTACACATTTATTTTGTATCATGCCACCTTTTAAACATCTGTACTGCTAAACTTCTGTATTACTTCCAGGAGTTTCTTGGTGGAGTTTTTTGGATCACTCAGTTATAAAATCATGTCATCTGCAAATAGAGATAACTTGACTGCTTCCTTGCTGATTTGAATCCCTTTTATGTCCCTCTCTTATCTTATGGCTCCACCTAACACTTCAAGTAGAATATTAAATAGCAGTGGTGAGAGTGGACAGCCTTGTCTAGTTCCTGATCAAAGCGGGAATGCTTCAAGTTTTTCCTCATTGAGTATAATCCTTGCTGTTGGCTTGTTGTATACAGCTTTTATTATATTGATAAAGGTTCCTTCCATTCCAACTGTCTCTAGGGTTTTGATGATGAAAGGTTGTTGGATCTTGTCAAAAGCTTTTTCTGCATCTATCAAGAGTATCATGTGGTCTTTGATTTTGGACTGGCTTATATGGTGAATAACATTTATTGATTTGCATATGTTGAACCAACCTTTTGTGCCTTGGATAAAGCCTAAATGATCACCATGAATGATCTTTTTGATATGTATTTTAATCTGATTTGCTAAGATTTTGTTTAGAATCTTTGCATCTGTGTTCATCAGAGAGATTGGCCTATAGATTTTATTTTTAAGTGTATCTTTATTAGGTTTTGGGATTAGTATGACATTAGCTTCATAGAAAGAATTTGGTAGTGTTCCTTCCTTTACAATTTGATGGAACAGTTTAAGGAGTATTTATGTCGGTTGTTCCTTAAATGTCTGGTAAAATTATGTGCTGAATCCATCTGATCTAGGAAATTTTTTGGTGGAAAGATTTGAGATTACTTCATTGATTTTCTCATATATTATAGAGCTATTTAAATACTTTAAAACTTCCTTATTCAATTTAGGTAAGTCATGCTTGCTTAGGAATGCATCCATTTCTTTTGTATTATCAAATTGCATGGAGTATAAGTTTTTGAAATATGACCATATAAATCTCTGAATTTCTTAGGTATCAGAAGTGATTACTCCATTTTCATTTCTAATTTTGTTAATTTGGGTTTTCTCTCTCTTGTTTTTGGTTAATTTAACTAGAGGTATATCAATCTTATTGATTTTTTCAAAGAACCTGTTTTCTCACTTTTGATTCTTTGTATTGTTTTCCTTATCTCAATTTCAGATATTTCTCCCCTGATTTTGCTAATCTCCTCTCTTCTATTGCTTTTGGGATTGGATTGCTCTTGTTTCTCTCAGGTTTCAAGCTGCATTGTTAAGTTATTTATTTGTTACGTTTCTTTTTTTTGATGTAGGCATTAAGGGCTATAAACTCACCTCTTAGGATGGCTTTCATTGTGTCGCAGAGATTTCAGGTATGTTGTATTTTCATTATCATTCTCTTCTTGGAAATCTTGAATTTCTTTCATGATGTCTTCCTGAACCCAATTCTCATTCAGCATCATAGTGTTTAGTTTCCAGGAGTTACTGTATTTTCTGCTGTTTTGTGTTGCGGATGTCAAGCTTTAGACCATGGTGGTCTGATAGGATGCAGGCTAGAATTTAAACATTCCTGTATATGCGGAGATTCATTTTGTGGCCTAATAAGTACTCTATTTTGAAGAAAGTTCCATGTGCTGCTGAGAAAAATGTGTATTTTTTGGTGTGTGGATGGAAAGTTTGATAGAGGTCTGTAAGGTCCATTTCAGTAAGGGGTTGATTAAGTTCCAATGTGTCTCTGTTAAGTTTTTGCCCTGTTGATCTATCCCATGTTGAGAGGGCAGTGTTGAAATCCCCAAGAATTATCATTTGGGGGTTGATAGATGCTATAGGGTTTGCTTAATGAATGTGGAGGAGCCCATATTAGGTGCATATATGTTCAGTTTTGTGAAGTCTTCCTGGTGAATTATACCTATGACTAAAATGTAGTATCCTTGTGTCTCTTATAATTTTTTCTGGTTTGAAGTCTACTTTGTGAGATAGCATAATAGCTACCCCTGCCTGTTTCCTGGTTCCATTACCTTGCAGATGTTTTGATCAACCTTTTACTTTTAGGATATGTCTATCTTTTGTGGTGAGATGTTTCCTGAAGGCAGCAGATTGATGAGTTTTAATTTCTAATCCAATTTTGTAATCTGTCTTTTGATTGATGAGTTAATTACATTGTCATTTAGTGTTATAATGGAGAAATTACTTTTAATTCCTGACACTTTTTGTATCTAGTGTCTTTCATAAGTGTATTATTTGACTTTTAGGTTTTGGTGGTATTATACTTCCCTTCTGTCCTCCTGTATATGCTTTTTCTTTTCTTCAAGCTTGAGTATCATTTCTAGCATTATTTGAATGACCGGTTTGGTAGACATATAAGTCTTCAAGTTGTCTTTGTACTGAAAAATTTTTCTTTCACCCTTGATCATGTCTGAGAGTTTTGTCAGACATATCAACCTGGGTTGACATTTTTGCTCCTTCAATACTCCAAGTATGTCTCTTCAAGCTCTTCTTGCTTTTATTGTTTCCATTGAAAAATTATTTGTTATTTAATAGGTTTACCATTAAATACCATTTACCATTACTGACTTTTTTTTCCCTTGAAGCTCTTAGCATCTTTTCTGTCTTGTATGTGTAGTGTTTTGACTATTATTTGCTGTGGAGAATTTCTATTTTGGTCATATCTGTTTGGGGTGTGGAATGCCTCTTGTATTTCATGGGCCTCTCTTTCTTTAGATGAGGATAGTTTTCCTTTATGATAATTTAAAAAAATTCCTCAGGTGTGGTGTTTTGGGATTCTTGTTCTGTTATTCCATGAATGTGTATGTTGGGCTTCTTCAGTGTATCGCATAATCATTGAATATTCCTCTCAAGTATGTTTTTGGCTTTAACAACCTCTTCCATTGATTTAGTTCTTCCACTTTGTCTTCAAGATCTGATTTTCTATTTTCTGCCTCATCAGCTGTGCTGATAAGACTGTTGAGTTCTACATTGAAGGTAACTTGTCTTTTAGTTCAATTTTAAACTCTGCTTGGGACTGTTTTAACTGCTCTGTGCCTGTTTTTTTTTGACTGCTTTTCTCATATCTTCCACATGCCTGTTGTGTTCCTGTTCAAAGTGGTTGATGCAGTTATTTAACTCCTCCCAGGTTTCCTCTTTCATAGTATTGATCATGGTAAAGATCAGGCTTTGAAAATCATTACCTTGGGTATGGCTTTCTTGGATATTTTCTGTGAGTTGGTCTGGTTGGAATCTATCATTATGGGGTTAATTCTTTCAGTAGAAGATGTGTTGTCTTGGTTTTTGTTTCTCATGAATTTTAGCTGTGATCTGAGCATTGTTGTTTTTTCTCTTAAGACTTTCTTTCAGTTTCAGTGTGTTTTTGACTGAACTGAATTAGATGATATTGCTACTCTTGAGCAGTTATTACTAGTGTTTGCCTTGGAGTTGGGTATGCTTGTGTATTATTGGTGTTATTTCCTAGATGAGGCTATTAGACTGTTAGTACATCAATTACGTCAGGTTTAGTCAACAGGGAGTAAAGATTAATATGATATGCACTTTTTCCATTTACTACCTTGGTGATATATGAGGGTGAATTGCATAGTCCCTGAAGTTGTATGCGTTTTGGGGTGGCTATATGGAAAAGTTAAACTACAGTGACTAATAATTGAAAGGAACAAGATAGTATAAAGAATCTCCCCCATGTGATGGGATGATTTTAAAGGACTTCAACTGTATGGCATTTGCCCCCTAGATCTTTGCTTGGGTTTTCTCTGGACTCTGTTTTATTCTGAGGAGCAGGGTGTCCTCTGGTCTGGTTCCACAGATCACCTGGGACCTGGGGCATGGCCTAGGGGCCTTCCCCAGTGCCAGAGCAGATTGGCTGCAGGCTCTGGCTGCATGGTGGGACAGGCGGGTTAACTGGGGCCTGGGGCATGGTCTAGGGGCCTGAGGAGCAAGCAGTCTGCCCTTGTCAGGATCCAGGGCAAAAAGCTTTAGAAAGATTTTAACTTTTCTTTTCTTCACTATTTCTTATTAAATCTTAGCCCTTCTTTCAAAGAAAGAGTATAAGCTCCACTTATGAAATAAACAATTATGAGGCAATGATTTATTAAAAAGATAATATGTATTTCAAATGAAGCTAGTAGTAGTAGCAAAACTATGTCTATGAAATCCCAAGTTCTTGGCTGTCATATTTAAATTTCTGGCATGATTTAAAATGTTTCAAGCTTTGAAAGACCAACACCAAAAGGTTGTCATGTAAGATTGTTATTCTCTACAGCTGCAAATTCCATTCCCCCTAGCACTTGAGATGTTAATTGCAATTTCCCTATCTCAAAGTGTGTCATGAAATAATTTGATGAATTATACAATTTGTTCATCATTTGACGAAATTTTTCTGCTTGCTAGTTCAGAGAATGTTTTTGATGCAGAACAATAGAATAAACATATTACATTTTGAAACTTCCTTCAGGGAAAAATTATGTGCCTAAGGGTTATGCCCATAGAGAAATGATGAGTTGCCAGAATATTGCTGCAGAATATATTCTCCACCTTAATCTTTTTCCCACATCCATCAATAACAAAAACAAAACAAACATAACAGAAGTAAATCATAGAGAAAAACGATTTTCAGAGGCATAATCCAGCAAAGTCTATTGGAATATGTATGACTTATATCACTGCAGTCTTGCTTACAAAAATTATTTTGAAGTACCAGTTTAGCTGTATGATTCAGCTAACACAGGATTTCCTGGGCATCAAGAAAACATGGAGTTCTAGACTGTCATCTAAAGACTCTGGTCATGTGCCCAGGATGCTCAGAGCACTATGGTTTTCCCTGCGGGTTCTCAAGGAAATGTATTCCAGAGAATATAAGGAATTCAAATGGTTAATTTAGAAAACATAGTGAGGGTGAAGAGAAAGTTTATGTAGGACAGATTATGAAATGCAAATAAGCTTACGGGAGTCTTTGTAAAGCATAAATATGAAACTGTTTTAATTATCCTGGGAGATCATCTTTGGTTCATAAGTCATTTGAACATTACTGATAATGCATAGTTATCAATTTTGAGAGGGTCCAGACCATTGTTTATAAATCTGCATAAAGTCATAACTCCATGGAACCTATGTATAAAGTTCATACAAAGAGTTTAAGACATGCACATTCATGGGTCAACCAATATCCAGGTCCTGAAAGTCCCACATAGAGAAATAGCATTGGTCTGTTGTGGAAAAGAAGACATGAATCTATTTTTGCATGCTTTATGATGTTGTGGAGCCAAAAACCCTTTCTGGCTTCCTAAATTCAATTGCCATGGGCCATCTCTTCTCTGTTCTGGCACAGTATGCTTATCACAGAATTATGTTTTCTTCAAAGTTACTTGAGAGAAGAACAGATGCCAAATATAACAAAAATTAACTTGTGAATATCCCATTTTTCTTCACAGATCAAGTGAATTTAAAAAATTGAATTGCAGATTTGGATGGTATTCAGTATTCTCCTTGTTTTTTAAGTCTTGGGTATCCTGCCAAGCGCACAAACCAAATTGTGTTGGAATTGTAACACTTTAATAAGAAGCTTCTGATATTCCTTCCCCAGCCACATGTGGCAAGACTCTCATTAGTGGAGTCACCTTTGGCAAGCTGCCACATTCCTCTTCCAGTCATCATGTTCCATTTTTTCTTTTACTTTCTTTTTGAGTTCTTGTTTTGGACCTCAGGGATCTTTTCCTTGAATTCACTTTTTCCTTCAACCAAGTATACTATACTCTTTACTTAATGGCATGTAAGAATTGTTAGCCTCTTGGAGACATTGTCATTTGCAACACTAGCATACAACAGTGAGTGAGATGAAAAGACTTGTCCTTAGTTCAAATAACACAAACAGGGCTGTTAGATGGAATTTTTAGCCAGCAACAGGAGTTTTTCCTTAGACCAATCGCCTTTCTATCTTCTTTTGCTGTATGTCTGTGTGATTTTTTTTTCTTGTTTTATTTCTTTTTTATTTTCTTTTTCCATTTTCATGTTGTGGGGCTAGGGTATGAATTGTGGTTGGGTGTTTATACAAGTCTGGATGCACATGTATTTGCAAGTACACAAGCAATGTGTGTGCATGTGTGTGTGGGAGGGGGTCCAAGACTGATATTGGGGAACATCCTAAATCAACGTTGCACCTTATTCTTTTAAGATGAGATCTCTAATAAAATCTGGTGTTTACCTAGAAGACAAGTTTGGGTAGCCAGTTTGCTCTGGGGATTTGGAGTTTCCAGCTTCTTAGGCTGGAATTAGAGTCAGATCACCACATTCAATCTGCAAGTGTGATTTGGGCATCAAAACCCTCGTCCTTTGGCAGTGTGGCAAGTGCTTTAATTGCTGAACCATCTCCCAACCACTTCATCTTCCTCTTCCTCCTCTGAGAAAGTAATTATCATAATAGTATGGAAAAGACCAACAGAAAAATATACATCCCCATTTTTGCTGACCTTACAGAGATTAAATGAAATCATCTGAGGTGTTTAAAAAAAGAAAAAAAAAAACACAATAGGTCAATGGTTTCAGCTCAATTTTTTCACCTTATAAACGAGAAAAAAAAAAACAGAAAATTGCCTGTTTTTTTTGATACAGAATTACCATTTCTTCCCAAAGAAGAAAGTAGAAGGCAAAATCTACAGTGTCTAACTTTCCAAAGCTAGGGAAAACTGAGGCCTCCTGAGATTTTCCCTCTACAACCCCCATCTCTGAAAGGCAGCCATGAAGTCATAGCATCGTTTAAAAACTGCACTAAAAGATAACAATTTCTGTAAGACAATGATTATGATTTCAGAAAATCCTCTCCTAGTATACCCTTAGTAAGCAATTGCTTTAAAAAGTCATTGCTTGACCTCCTCCTTGCTATATAGCTTGCAAAGTACCAGAAAATACTATGGAAACCACCAGGGGAGAAAAGCAATTATAAAAAAAATCCCACTGTTTGGTGAAATCTGCAAGTTGTAATAACACTCACCATGGTAAGAGGTGACCACCTGTGTGATAGTGGCAGGGAGACAACCAAATATAGTTTCCTGATGAGATTTAAGGCCCACTTGTCAGAAGTGACCACATTTCTGTAAACTAGAGTAAGAATCTATGAAAGGGGGGCACATAGGTCCTAGGAAAAGAGCAGACTATGAAAATTTAGCTATGAAGGCACCATAACAAACTGCCTTGTAAATGCCTGTTATTATACTCATAGGTTAGAGAAGCACTCAGCATTTAATCTTGATGCCTCCTGCAACAGGAGGTGTTTACTACAGATAACTAAACTGTAGATAATAAGCAACAAGACTGCTTGTCCCTAATTATGACATCTAAGTCTAATCCACCCCAAATGAGCATTGTGGAAGAGGGTATGGTAAGATCATAAGGGCTTGAAGTGGGACAACGGTGGGCCAGGCACTACTTCCTGGATATTACAAGAACTGCATGGGAACTGTCTTATCAACCTCTCACCAGAAAAAGGGAAATATGTTATGATGCTCCACACCTCCCTAAGAAATTAATGAGAATTAATAGGAAAAAAATAAGATGTTATCCTCAGTGGTATATCCATTGATCTATGACACTTGCTGGAGTATGAATCATGTCATATGAAAAGCATGAAAGCAAAGAAAACTAGATGAAGCACAATGGTCCACACATATGAAAAGACTTGAAAACAGGAGAGATAAAGACTTGTCAGTGGGAAAAGGAAAAGGTGGCAGGAATGGGGACTAAGGAGAGAGAAAAAAGAAAAAATGAAAAGCATAGATAAAAAAAATACAATTTGCTTACCTGAAAAAAATCATTGCTTGAATATTCACGCTTCAGAAGAAAAGGTAGGGGGTAAGAGATGAGGAAGAAAAGAGAGGGGGGAAAAGACAGAGAGAGATAGACAGAGAAAGAGAGAGAGAAGGCACCAGATTTTACAGTGAATTTTATGTTAATATGTCAGGGAGGTTTACAAACTATAAATATATTTACAAATATATTCCTGCATTTAATTACATTGTGTTTTAAACAGTAATGGTAGAGTATGGTCAACTCCAGCACTTTTTTTGTTATTTTTTTTTATTTCCACTCATACAAACTTAACAGGTACACCGGTCCCCTCCCTCCAACCTCCCTCCACTCTGTGCCCCCCTCCCCTCCACCCTTCCCTTGCATCCCCGGAGCATCCTTTAATGTCCAGCACTTTTTTTAACCATGCTTCTTGAAGGACAAATGTTCAGAGACCCAATAACAATGAGACCCTCTTACAGAAGGAAGCTTGCAGCTAGTTTTCTTTTGGAACCACACAGTTAAGAGAGAAATTCTTGTTGCTCCTGGTAATATCTCCTTCTAGGAGATCAGCAGGAACTATGGAAGATGGATCAGTTCCATGTTTCAGAGAATTAATATTCATTATTTTTCATTTCTTTAGCTAAGGGGTGTTGATGTAAAATTTTCTTCCCTAAAGTAACTTGTTTTACTCTAAAAAAAAAGCTAGTTTTCTTTTTAGAATTCTTGTACAAAAATTAACTATTTCCTTCCAACTATTGCCTTTTTTCCCCCTTCTTCATAAAACAATCCACGATTATTTCAGGATAAAATCCAAATTTATTAAAGGTAGCTTTTGAACTACAAGTTATTGTCTGAATTTCCATCTTTTCTCATTTTTGTGTTTTTGGAGATGCCTTGCCTCCACAGTAGTATTGATGAACCTCTGAACTTATTATGCCAGCTCACAACTAATTTCTTCTTATGCTGAAACTGAAGTAAAGGCCAGTCCGTTCTACAGAAATCATCTCAAATCCACAACTTTATTTGACTTTCCCAGTCCATTATCCTCAGTAGAGTTTGAAACTCTACAACATTTATTGAGTAGCATTTGCATAATACATGTTAGGCACAGAAACTATTCATGCCCTTACTCAAGAATGTCAAAAGTTTTTGCTAAAGAAAATTTAAAAAATGTATCTTTCTGACTATGTAAAACAAGTTTAATATCTAAGTAGTAAATCTTCTTAAAAAACATCCATGAAAATTTCAGGTGACACATTTTAACCTTGAGTCATATCCCAAAAGTTATCAACTCATCAACATTTGGAAAAGAGAATAGAAATAACAAAGATATCCTATCCTTTGAGACAACCAATAGAACAACTATGCCATTATAATGTGTATTATTTTTATGGAGGTTTTACTTACTGATGTTAATTTTAATAGTTGAAAATTACAAATTAGAGGAAAAGGTATAAATGAAAATTGACATTCATTGCCTTTTCTTGGTCTCCATGAAGAGCATACCCACAAGGAGAAAAGGAAAGAACCAGTAGACTTCCATACAAATTCAATACATACTGAATAGTAAAACAATTTAGATTTTAAATTAAATATGTGTGCTCAATGAAAGTTTAATAAGGCAGAAGATGGCAATTATAAGGTAAACATTTCAAAATTGAAATTTACCAAAGTTCATAAGAATCACGTTGCTCTATATTGTCTAATATATGATCATTAAAAATAATTTCCCCATGAAAATTCTCTTGGAATGGTAATGTACATGCTATAAACTGATAATTCAACTGATTTTAATAACTATTCATAATGACTACAAAGTGGTTTCTACAAAGTGGATCTTCAGAGATCTGTCATTATATATTGTGCAAATGAGGAAAGATTAATTATAATTTACTTTAGTCAATGACTTCTTGACCTAAACTGCAATTCATATGATATGTGTGCAGGGCTGGTGAGATAGCTCAGTGAGTAAGGCAACTGCTTGCAAATCATGTGACCTGAGTACTATCCTCAGTAACCCCCATGGGATAAGAAGGGAAATAACTTCTGAAAGTTGTCCTCCAGCCTTACCTGTATGCAGTAACATGAATGGGCTCTCTTTCTCTCTCTCAACATATAAAACATTACAAAACTATTCAAGCAATTTGAAAACAAAGTTTGTTAGTTTTGTGAAACTGTGTAGTTTCTCTAAGTCAGAGCTACATATTTATTATGCTCTGTCTTTCATTTTTCCCCCTAAGACTCTAAGAACTTGATCATCTTGGGAAATATTTGAAATAATGAGAATCACACTAAAAGTCTGTTATGAGTTCAAAGAGTGCATCAAGCACAAGTAACATTAGGCTTGTTTCCCTCGCCTTCTACCTCAACATCCTCACTCAACCTCCTGAAGGAGACATGAATAGCTCAAAGCTTTCAAATGCCTCTAATTCATCAGACATGAAATTACACAGAACTTCCACTCTTGCTAAATGCTGATGCTAAAGGTCTCTAAAGAATAATTTCTAAAATCCTGACAAAATTTTTTAGATATGTATGGAAAAAACAAAGCAGAAACTCAGAACTTCCACAGCATTTCCACATAGGTAATGATTTACCTAGGCACCTTACATTTATAGGACTTATTATACACATTAATTGTGTAACTCTTGATCACATCATTTTTGAGTTACTGTGGATTTAAGTATGAAATGTCAAATTGGGGTTTCCTTCATATTGTGCTATTGTAACTCCTCAAAGTTTCAGATCCTCAATATTATACTTTTTACCTAAATGTGAAAATTTTCAGCTATAGTGTCTTCAAATATTTTTGGATTTTATAAATGATCTTTTCATTTAGACCTCCATTTACAAAAATATTTGACACTATATTGACATTTAAAAATATTTGACATCTAAATTATATAAAAATTCTGTATTTTTAAAATTTGTCCTCAATTTTATATTCATCAACTATAATTCATGTCATCTACATTCTTCTCATAAGCTCGTAAGTCCACTTACTAAATTCAGCACCAGATATTGTATTATTTTGTTCTAAATTTTCTTGACTATCAGTTAAGATCTCATTTTGTTAGTCTCTACAGCTCCTTTTCAAAGTTGTTTGCTCCTTTCCCTACACAGAGACTTGGCAGAAAATACATTTAGAACTTGAGTTACCCAGGAAAATAAATTGTGTCAGAAAAGCTAAGACAATTCTAGAAAGAGAAGCAACAAAGAAGGACCCATCTTGTCTAATTATAACACAGCATAATTCCTTACAATTAAAAATAATTAAGCAGCTATAATATTATACACTTACTAGCTGGAAAAATTAGCCATTTTCAGAATAAACTTTTAAATACATACGGTCATTTATGCTTTTTAACTCAGTGTGGAAATTGATTTATTTTATAAAAGCTAATGAAATAAATGATGAAATAATGAAATAAACGGTGAAAGAAAGAAAAAAGAAAAGGAAAAAGGAGATCTATGAATAAATTCTGAAAAATAGTCAGGTAAGGCAAATATTTAAATATAATGGCCCAGCATATATTAAGAGTGATTGGTGCTTAATGTTTTGGAAATGTATAAAGCTCTGTAAAGTGTGTTCTAAGAACAAGATATAGAGTAGTGAATATTCCCTCTTTATTACCACGTGATTTCCCAGCCTGTGAGAACTGCATCTTAATTTACATCCTATCCCAGGGAGTGGTACTGGCTAGAAACTCAAAAGAGGGAAGGTGGAGGATTTGAAATAGAAGGAAATTCAACTCATCTCTGGCTTAACAGATAACAGTGCTGCAGCTACGAACAACAGCTACAAGCCATCTCAGATCATGTTGAATGTTTAGCAGGATGGACGATAGAAGAAGCAGCAGAGAACCTAATTATCAAAAGTGAAGAAGCAGTTAGCAGATGATACATGTTATCTTTTAGTACCTAAGAACTGAAATATCTTATAATTGGATGTTACAAGTTCAAAATTCAATGTTTTGCAGAGGTGGTTTGTATCACTGAGGGAAAAAAAAGGAAAAAGAGATACGGCATTTCCATTTGGAGAAAAATACTATTCTTTTTTCTACACCATTTCTATTCAACTTTCAACTTCAATAGTTCGTCTTCTTTTGTAATGCTACAATACTTGGTACTTACATTTCCTTACCTCAGATCATGTTTCAATACATTTCTTGCTCTTTGCCTTTAATTCTTAATCACAGACAAATGGGTTCACACGTAAGTGAACTCTGCCAGCTGCTACCATTTTTCTCTCTTCTGGCTGTATCCCTGAGCTCCTACAATCTGACTTTCCTCCCCAGCAATTTTCTTCTCAGAAGACCTAATTATTAAAGCCAAAAATATGTTTAAAAACAATGCCTCAACTCTTTTACTATGTCTTATGGTCACATTCCCCACAGCTATTTACAGTACATGAATCATCTATATTATCTTCCTTCATTAACCCCACTCTCTCTGCGGCTCTCCCATCACTGTTACTAAAACACAACCAATTGAGCAATTCTCTGAAATGTCAGTGCTCATGTCCAAAACAGTGTGCCAAATTTTGCATCTAAAAGATGGAGAAAAGTCCAAAATAAAAGTATGAGCATTCCATGCAGAGTAACCTTTTCAGAATTTTTAATGTATGATCCATCGATCAATATGCCTCTCACAGACTTTTGAGATCTTGAGAATTTATGTTTGAATTTTCAAAATATCAAAGTGAACAGTAAATATTTGATAGAAATTTTCAGATTATGCGTGCCAAACACTGCAAATTTCTGGATAGATTCTCTCCTCCATGTGGAAGTGAGCACATGAGTGTCAGAAAGAGAAGGCTAATTTCAGAGCTGAAATGGAGATATATATCCACGGTGTATGAAATGCAGCCTGACCTTAAAAAAAGATATGAAACAGAGTTAGACATTGATAGTTTTTTATTGCATTATGAATGAGTTCTAGCAAAGGTCAGGATGCCTAACTCTTGTTAATTAATTTGCAATCAGAACAGTTACTGCGAACTACCCAAAGGATATGGTCATGGATGTCCACCCAAAATACATATCACCATCTCATTAAATGAGATTCATTGAACAGATAAAGATTAACAAAGTTTATTCCTCCAAACAGAGGAATAAGATCAAATCTAGTCAGGAACCACAGTGATGGAGCTCCTCAGCTGAGGGAGATGTGCCATGTTCAAATGTACTTGTGAACATCCCAAGTGGCTCATATCCTACCACTGAGAGTCACTGTAATAACTATGTTTATAATGAACTCAAGGAGGTTTTATATTGCTAGGAGAAGCAATTTAGGCTCTATTGTGTCCCAGAAGAGTAAACATGGCCTTGGTGCTACAGAGAGAGACACCAAGCAAAGGGTAATGCATAGAGAAGACTGACTAATTCAAAATCTTGAATGATTCACTGTGAATTCATCTTAGATATGCACAAAAGAGACTACGTATGGGTGGAGAGCTATCAGAAAATAGATAGCACATCAATCTTACTCAATTCTTGAAAACATAGATTTGGATTCCAAAATTTCAGTTCTAAACATCATTTTGCCTCTTCCTAATTACATAGTATAACATGAATTCTGTGCTTCATATTTTCACCTCTCCCTTATGTGAGAAAACTGAGTGTATTAGATTATTACAGGAAAATATTTACAAAATACTTGGTACAGTGACTATCACAAAAACTAATAAAATGACCATCGCCATTTTTCATAGTTCAAATTTATTCTGTCATAGAGGCAACAAATATTTAATAGGACTAACATGGCTTTAAATTAAAGATTAAGTTACAGTAAATTATAGGTGAATTAATTTTTAAAGGCTTGCTAATTAAAAATAGCAACTTTTATTAAAATTATAGAGTAAAATTTTATCTGCTGTATAATATATATTTGTAAAAACAATCATTTCCAAAAACCTATAAGAAAGCTTTTCTAAATTTCCATGCATTTAGAATTTATTTTTGAAATTATCCCATGCTATATTTTATCTTTCTTTGAAGGAAAAAGATGCTGTATTAGAAACATGGTTAGTGGTTTGGGTTTTGCCTTAAAATTTTTCAATGCATAGATTCAAAAATGCATATAATGAAGTGTTTAAGTAGTGTTCCTCTGTATTACCAGATCTCATTCTCCTCCTTCTTCCATGGAGAACCTCTTTTTAACTGGTATCCCTCTTACTTTCATGTCTTTGTCATTTGTGGTTTCTCAGGGTTGTCTGCATCGGCATGAGCAGACAATTTATCAATGGGTACACTACTAAATAAATTAGTCCCCCTTATCATAGCCAGCATTGACTCCACTGGTGCCTCAGTGAGGGATGGTACTCCGTGTGGTGAGCTCATTTTAATAAAAGGTTTTGTGCAGATCTTATGAAAGCAGACACACAGACACAACCAGTTCATGTGCAACATGTCTGTTATATCCCAAAGATACTATTTGGAGACACCCTTTCCTCCACCTGATTCTTACATTCTTATTCTTCCTTGATGCTTCATAAGTTTTAGGGTAGGGTGATATTGGAATCCCGTTTAGGAATGACATTCCATAGTCACTGATTGATACTTTTTCCAATTGTGGTTCTCTGCACTTAAATTCTATAAAATTAAATTAAAATGCATTCTGTTGCAAAAGGAAGTGTCCCAGTATTTAGAAGGCAATTTTCTATCATGTCCATATAGTAGGTCATAAGTAAATTTCCCTGTACTGCCCATGCACATGTTCTTAGTCTGTTTTAACAGTATCGGCCATGTGTTATTTACTAAAGAGATGGCTTTTAATCAACAGAGAAAGTTGTCTATTACCCTCACAGTAATTGTGCCACTACTTTACTAAGGCCACAACTTGACGAGGTAACTGTTATTATAGGTCTCAGAGTTCATAACTTGGCAAGACTATTGATGAGTTTTCTTCTCTGGCAGGCTACATAGCACCTTCTAGTTTATGCAAGATTACCAGCAGAAAGAAAGTTTTCAGATCGGTTCTACCTTGTCATTTTTTCCATATCCCACAATGAATGTGAATGTTGTCTTCAGTAAGAGGGTCTTACCAGCAGGTTCCGATGGGCAACTAAGAGCAATGACAAAAGCCAGTATTGCTCTGGGGACCTTCTTTACCCAACAGCTCCTTTAGGAGGTATCACATGTCTGACACTAGGGATTTTGTTTAATCACTTATGTTTTCTGGATGAACATGCATCTCAAAGAAGTTTCTGTTATCTGTTTCTATCTTCTTCTGTATGGCACACCTCCATTTGCAACTATTTTTAAATGGTTGTAAGTTGTATAAGGTAATAAATCAAACTGTTTCTATCTCAATCTATCACACAATGTTAATATCATTTATCCCTTCCCTTATCCCTCTCTAACATATCCCTCCCTTTTCCTCCTCTTCCTTAAACCTTCCAAACCTGATTTATAAATATTAATTCATTTAATTCTCCAAATAAGTATATTGGGAATGCTTCTTTTCTCTGTGAAGATAAGAAACATCAAGCTGATTTGAAGCAAAAAGAAAAATCTATGAAACAGGCAAAGGAAAGATTCAGTGACCCAGACAAGTAATACTAAGGGAAAGAACGGAAATGAGAATGGAGTTCTTTTGTCTTATTCTTCTCCATCTGTAACATTGCACAAAGACTTGTTCTATTTTAAAAAAATCCATCCTGTAAGCAAATAGAAAAACTTATATTATGAGCAATAGTTTAAATGGAAAGTTTTTTTAAAAAAAGAAGGAAAAAAAAGATAAAAAATTCCAAAGAAAAAGTTATAATTAGAGTAAGACTTTTAGAAAATTGTTCTTATAAACTTTCTGTGACCTTAATTTCATGATTAAAAGAAACCTATTAGTCACCACAGCTGTACTTTGAAAAATGTGATGGCATGTAGGAGTTGATTGTTTTCAAATGAAACATTCTTTTTGTTTCTGTAGTCATTAACATAAAATAAATGGAGGGGCTTATCAAATCTGGTTAGCGTCCATAATGGCCCAAGTCATAGATACAGCAAAATTCTCAAGAGAATCAATAGATGTCTGATATATACATATAAATACATATGAATATGCATTCACATATATACATGTTCATTAAGGGATAAAATGAAACATCCCTTTCTAACTTCTGTGTGTCTGTATTTCTTATCCATCATCCATCTTCAGTGGCTATTCTTTTCCCTTTAACATTGATACTATTGCATTAGTCACAAGTGGAAACATGAAAGCAGTTCTATTTTGATAGAACTACACCCCTGTCTTTTGATGGGGACCACCCATTTTTCAGAAACAATTACACAGTTTCCATTTGGCTTAATTAATTTACATATTGATTCACTGCAATCTATTCTCAAAAATTAACAAATTTCTGCTTATTTCAGTCTTAAAAATGTGATGGAGAATTCTGTCCTCATAGTTTCACACTTCTTGTGCTTCATTTTACACAGAAATCATTCCAACATATCTAATTCCATTTATTCAAAGTGCAAGTTAGATTGACATGTTAACAGTTGAAGGATGAGCAGATCTATGAAGAACTGGAACTTAAGACAAGGCCTATTAAGCAAGTCTGCCTAAAAGAGTACGTAATTGATGTGGGAAGATGTGCCAATAGTTGGTAGGACCACTCTCAGGGCAAATGGATAAGGTAGAGGGAGCTAGTTCAGTAGTATGGCATACTTAAGCACAACTTGGCAGACTCACAATCTAGTAAGTTGGGTTTTTTCCTCTCTCAACAATCCGGATAGATATGGTGTAGCCAATTCCCTTGGTGTTTGGTATTGTTATGAATTCTCCTGCTAAGCTGAACTATGAACCTTGACAGAGAATGGTAACCAAGCATAAAACACCTTGTATCCCTAATCTGTTTGGTCATGGATTTATTGGCAACATGTCAAGTTACTGCAACATGCAGCGTTTTAAAAGGTCACATTTTCCATCATTCAAAATCTTAAAAACATGTATGAGACCCATCTATTTTTCAATCATTTCTCTTCTTTCTTCAGTCCTTTTTCACTATCTTCATCCTATAACAGTATATAATTTTACTGTTTCTTTCTTAAATTTCTTTGTATGCTGATTACAAAGGATTACCTAAGTCCCTTTTATGACAAAATTGTTAAATGAATGCATACACTATTCTGTAACTTTCCTTTAACAATAACATTTTTTATAAAGCTTTCCACATCAGTGCATAAACTGCATGTTATTTTTCCATTGAATAGTTTTCCATCAAGTTATTGTACCATAATTGATTCAATCAGGTTTTTGTTAATATTAACAGTTGAATAATAATTGAACAGTTCTATTCTTTTAAAAACAAAGCAGCGAATAATTTGAAGAATGTCATTTGGTACATATTCAAACACTAGTGAACTTGCTAACCAAAGAGGCATATGCCATTTGTTTTAGCAAATGCTTTCTCCTGAAGTTTTTTACCATTTCAACTCCCACTAGTAATTTATAAAGGTTTCTTTTGCCAGAGTATACTAGCTACTTCTGTTTTTTTAATGATTAGTCAAATGAAAAATTATACCATATTAGAATGTAAGACTGGGAGGAGGAATTCATTTGTTGGACAAATGTTTATTGAGAATCTACAAATAAATATGTTATTCTGTATTCTAGGGATATAAAAGGAAATAAACAGAGTAATTCATATGTATGATTTGACACATCATCATATATATATATATGATAAATTATGTTATAATTCAGATGATGATCATTTGAAGCAAAAGATAAGTAAGATTGAGGAGAAAATGATATCCACTATAAAACTTTCTCAAGCGGGTGACATTTGAGAAAACACTTGAAGATGAGGGAGTAGATTCCACACATTCATGGAGGAGGAAAGTTCTAGGCAGAGGGCAAAATTCTGAAGGTAGAAAGTGTCTAGAATTTTGGAAGCATGACGAGAAGGTTCTCATGGTTGGATCAGAAGTAGATGAGGGAGTTGTCAGTGTGTAATTAGAAAAAAATTAGAAAAAAAACAGAGAGCAAGAAAAGTAAAGGAGTTTGACTCTCATTCTTGATAAAACAGATTCCTAGTCTGTAATCAATGATTATCCCAAAATGACCAAAATTCAATATATATTGTCCAAGAATTGCTTTAGTTTTTATTATGATTAGATCACACTGTGCAATGGTAACAACAAAAGGCTAATCAATTCTGTCAAGGGTCCAAAGAAGCTCGTATGAGGGGCTTAGGATGCTGTCAGATACTTGAAAAGAGTTTTCTTCATTTTATTTTTAATTTATTTATTATTAGTTTCCTTTACAGTTTTCATACAAGTGTGCGATGAATCTAAATGGTTTCACCCTATATTACCTAATCCGTATCTACTCCCTTTTCTCATTTAAAACCTTCATCTTCCCAACCAGTCTCCTTTGTACTTTCATGTCTTCTTGTATGTATGAGGCCCACTGAGTCTTTTTTTTAAATTTTTTTTATTATTATTTATTCAACTGTGCGCATGTGCTTGTGTATGTGCGCGCGCGTGTGTGTGTCTGTGTGTCTGTGTGTGTCTGTGTGTGTGTAGAACCACGGACGAATTCGCGAACCACCATGGACGCCTCCACCTCCTTCTGCCCTGGGATTCACAGGCTCCGCCCTACCAGGACCAGAAACACTGGCTGCCCCCGCTTCCGCCTGGCGTCTATACGTGGGATCTGGGATCCGAACTCAGGACCTTCCGCCTGCAAGGCGGGGGCTTAACCCCTGAGCCACCTCTCCAGCCCCCACTGAGTCTTATATGTGTTGTCTGGGTACTTGTCGGATATAGCCATGTGTATGCCACTGAAAAAGGTGGCTCCCTTTCCTACATCTACTATCCACTCTCAATAGTTCCTCAGGAATGAGTGATGCTCATGAAATCTTACTTTTCCATGATGAAATGTTGGCAGGTCTCTGGTCTTTATTATCATAATTTCTTCCTGTCTGAACATTACAACCACCTTGATTGTTTGTAAGAAATGAAAACAGAAAAGTGTTGGTATCATATTGAGGTCATCTTAAAACAAATTCACCAAAAAGCAACACTTCCTTTTAACAAAACTTCGTATGTGATTTCGTCTGCATTTTTATTTATTTCAGCTCTTTATTTTTTTATTTCTTGCACATTTTAAACATTTATTTGATTTGATCTTTTTTTCTTGTTCAACATTAGAAAACAAAGTATGCTTTGGCCTGCATAGTAGCAGAACTTATTTATGTACACAAACAGAACTTATTTATGTATCTTTATCTATAGAGGCTTGCAAAAAACACAATGGACTGGAATTCATTCTAATATGGATGTAGATTTCCAAGGAACTTCATCAGTTCATCAGAAATAGTACATATCTTGCTAAAGAGGCTGATATTGATTTGAAGTGTTTTATCTATATTTTTTCCATTGGGAATTAATGAACTTTATGTCATATTCAAAACAACATACATCAATTATTTACATCTGTGCCATGAAGAGTCAGGAAGAGACTTCTGTGAGTGGAATAACACAGAGTAAAGGAAAAACGCGAAGCCATATGTAAGAACTTGGACACAGAGTACACATGTGCACAAAAGAGAAAAGATAGAGAGGTGATAGAGTTCCTGTGGTAACTATTCACAACCAATGTTATTACTAAATTCTCCCTTTGAAGAAAGAAGAAACCAAAAAGGTCATTTATTCACCAGGAATAAAAACAGATCTGCTGACTTCTTGCATTCTCTCTTCTCTCACAACTCAGCTTGCTTGTTGCAGCGCAGAGCAACGCAAAAAGAAATGCCCACAAAGAACACCATGCCAAGCTCTTCATTAAGAGTCTCTAAAGGTCAGACAGTGACATAAGAAGTACTCAAAGCAAAAGGCCCTTGGCCTGGGTGGTAGGAAAAGTGAGAAATGGACATAGTACCTAATTCTTGAAAAGTATCCCTTTGACATTTCAATCTTTAATTTCTTTAAGAATCTCCAGACGGCTCGCCAGAGTAATTGCAAGGATTATGAACTGGAGGGATGGGGTTGGAGGGTCACACCAGACACAAGGAGAGAGGGGACCATGTTACAGCAGAGAAAATAGGCCTCCATCAAGGAATGCAAGTAAGTAATGTGATACCTGTTTAAGTTCGCAGACGTTCGTTCCTGATCATGTACAACTGAGGGGGTATGATCTCACCAGGAGGGGAGGGCATATAGTCTGGCAGATGAAAAGAGATCATTTTGCAAATGGGTGATTGACCCCTCCCTCACTGAGGTTTCCTACTTTTATTACATCTACCCTTGAACGTGCTATTATAACAAGACTCCAGTTTAACAGCCTTTTGTCTCTGACCAGGGGGTGACATACAGTGCCCATCAGGATGGAGTGAAGGGCATTGCATGAGCAGCAAAACTGCAAAAGAAAATCAACAAACCACAATCCAGAACTTCAGAGACTCTATATCAACCACATAGAACTAGGCCAGTCTAATCTCTCCCCATCCTGAAGCTCAGGGACATTTGCAGAAGAGGGGGCGGTAAGATTGTAAGAGCAAAAGGATGGGAGGAGCAATGATTTGCAAGATTCTCCACACTAGTTAGGGCCGAAGCAATCATAATAGGACTTTGCATGCCCTGCGCCATGTCCGTCACACTATTGATCTCACAAAGTCTAGCATCTGCTAAAGGCACCAAGATCCTTGGAGGCAAGGGATTGACAGCCACAGTAGTGTTGCTATGCTTAAGGGGAACATGAGAAAGGATTCAGGGAAATGCCACTGGTTCCTTGTACGTCATCGGAGAGGAGGACCCAGAGGAGAGTTAGGCATACACAATAAAGGACTCTCTGGGAATTGGGGGGGAGGCACTGGGGGATGGGGAGGGAGGGGAGGGGGAGGAGGGAGGGAGGGAACTGGTCTACCTATTAAGTTTGTATGAGCGGAAATAATAAAAAATGTATTAAAAAAAAAGAAAGAAAAATATCCCCTTGAGAGACTTTCTCCAGCCCCCTTCTCTCCTTCCCATCACTCATCCCTACTTCCATCCAATCATCCTCTGTTAGCTCTTCTCAGTGTTTCTTCCTATTGGTTTACCTTAAAATAAAATGCACTATAGTTAACTGAAAAGTCAGCATTCTGAAATCTCTTCCAAAGGATGTTTGAGTTCTTTTTCCAGAGGAAAATACATGCGAGTCTATTTTTTCCCACTGTGGTTATTAGGGCATTATGCTGGATGAAGGGTAATATACTGAATGATAAAGCCTTTTCTGAACCGACCTTTTAACTAAAAGCCCTGTATAGTACTCCTGGTACTGACTCTTTTAATTGGCTACTCTATGCCACTGGATCTCAGAATAAAAATGTTAAACCTTATTTTACAGACATTGTTAGCACTGTTTGGCATTTTTCTAATAAAGCCACAAAGCTCTCAACCTTTCATCTTGGCTTTCCAGGAGGTTCTCCAAACCATTCTGCCCTAATTACTGTTCTCTGGAAACATCACTTCCCAGCCCATTCAAGTTTTACTGTGCAATTTGCTCAGAGGAATGATGGTAATGTTATGCTTCTCAGACATCCACATAGTCAAATGTCCCTCGGATCAATATTTGAGGGATGGCTACAGGGTTACTACATGTAATTTTCAGGGAGTAACTTCTAACTATAGGTAGAAAAAGTTTCTGTGGAGCAATCATTACCATGTTTGTCAGCCGTGGATCAGATCAGAGTGAGAAGTGAGATCAGAAAGGGCTATGAGAGGTGAAAGGTCATTCCCAAAAGCAAACCCACTGAAACACAATTGCATTAGCTTTGTTCTCCCTTACTTCTGTTTTAAAACTAAGAGAGAAACTAATGAGAAAGTAATGTTTCATAAATGAAAACAATGTTTTTATGCCAGCATAACTTCCAAGTTCCAACAGTACTACTTTATTTTGCATTTTAGCCATTCATCTCTTGTACTAAAATTTAAGTGGATAGCAAGGTGCACTTCCTCTTGAATTTTCTTTTTAAACTCCAAGTGTCAGGATCAAGGCTAAAAGTGCTACAGTGTAATTATTTGTCTTCTTCCTTGTTGATAACCAATTGTTTTAAAATATTTTTTTAAATTTTTTCCTCCACATTTTATTTTTTCCTAATCATACAAACTCAATAGGTACCCCTGTCCTCTCCCTCCCCTCTCCCCTCTCCCATCACCCCTATTGCACTCTCTCCCCTTTCCTTCCTTTCACCCTCCTCCCTCCCCTTCTCTGGTGCCTCCCCCTTCCTCCCTCGCATCCCCTGGAGCATGCATTTATGTGCACAAAGAACCTCCCTCTGAGTCCTTCACCCAGTGAGGGTTTAGGACTCCGTGGCATAGCCAGAAGGGGGTATGGGGTCTTCTCGGACTCCCCATTAGCATGAGAAATCTATTATAACTGTTTAATCTCTTGCCTCCAAGTATCCTACTCCCTGAACCCTTCTCCCCTGGGATCTATGCTAGACTTTGTGTGGGGGGGGAAGTTGTTGATATGTCAGCCATTGTGCAGGTCAGGCATAGTCCAATCCTGGCTGCTGCAGTCCTAACTTGTGTGGAGTACCTTGCATATCATTGGTCCTCCCCATCTTTAGGCTCTTACAATCTTGCTGCCCCCTGTTCCACAAGGTCCTCTGAGCTTTAGGATGGGGAGAGATGATAATCAATTACTTTATACTGCCCTGAATAAGTAAAAGCATGCGTGGAGAACAGAGAGGAATCTGAGTCTCATAACAATTATGTGTCAAAGAAAGGACCCTCAGTCATATATTCAGAAGAGGAGGAGAGATATGATGAGGGATAGGAGGTGGGTGAGCTTGCTTCAGCACTAACAGAATATAGCAATTGGTACCTGTAGGGGAAGTACCACAGCACATTATTAGTAGCCACCCAGTGAATGCATATTTGAAGGCTAGAAAAATACATTGGAACTTGGTCATCATCTAGTATTTTTGTAATATAGCACATGAAGCCTCTCATTTGTTCTTGTTGCCACCTTTGAAAGCACATAATTTACAGTTTATAAACTAAGAAGACATATCTCCCAGATCATATAGCAAGAGGTTAAAAGGTCAGATTCAGTGGATTCTGAACACCTCCATTTCTGTTTCATCACACAGTCTGTGACTAAAAAGCAGTAAAGCCTGGAAGCAAGATGACAGTTAATGCTGTCTTAAAAGCTGCTACAGCAGAAAGTTGTCTTTACTAAGATTTCTAGTCATTCATTTAGCATATGCTTAAAGGGAATTCTGTGGTAGGGAGATGGAATGAAAAATGGACAAAATATGGCTTTACTAAACTCAATACAAAGGGGAAGAGAGAGAACAAATCATTATTAGTACAATTAATATTCTGTATTTGGATCCTATTGAAGTGACCTATAGTTTCACATTTGACAAACAATGACTGACTTCATTGTCTCTGAATTTACCAGTAGCAAATAGTTCAACAGAATGATAGGACCTTCTGAATACCTCTTGTATCCATGACCCTGACTATTGATAAACTTTCTGTTGTAGAGAGGAGATGCAGGAATACACACTGCTGTGAATCCATAACTGTGGTCATATTTTGCTGGGCAGGTTGGTATCATAGTTTGTAGGCTCCACAGCTGGGTAAGATCATTCGATCATTCATGCCTCTTCTCCCTGACAGCAGTCTGAACAACTCCTTCCAGGTATGTGAAAACTAGCCAGCAAGAAGAAAACTTCCAGATCAGTTCTAGCATGACTTTTCCATGTCACATAACCAAGGTGACTTGTGCTTCCAGCAATAGGATCTAGTGATCTAGATCTAATATCCACTAGGACAAATTACAAGTGCCTATATTGTTTCGGAGCCCTGGTCGATCATTCCTAAGGAGGTTCTCTTCCTTGAATAGAAGTTTTCAATTTTTTTAACATTTTTTATTATTATTTCTGCTCATACAAACTTAATAGGTAGACCAGTTCCCTCCTCACCTCCTCCACCCCCCGAACCCCCTGCTCCCCCTCCCTCCCTCCCCATCTCCCAGTGCCTCCCCCCAAATTCCCAGAGAGTCCTTTATTGTATATGCCTAACTCTCCTCTTGGTCCTCCTTTCCGATGACGTAAAAGGACCCAGTGGCATTTCCCTGAACCCTTTCTCGTGTTCCCCTTAACCGTAGGAACACTACTGTGGCCGTCAATCCCTTGCCTCCAAGGATCTTGGTGCCTTTAGCCGATGTTAGACTTTGTGAGGTCAATAGTGTGACGGACATGGTGCAGGGCATGCAAAGTCCTATTATGATTGCTTCAGACCTATCTAGTGTGGAGACTCTTCAAATCATTGCTCCTCCCATCCTTTTGCTCTTACAATCTTACCGCCCCCTCTTCCGCAAATGTCCCTGAGCTTCAGGAAGGGGGGAGATTAGGCTGGCTTATTTCTATGTGGATGATATAGAGTCTCTGAAGTTCTGGATTGTGGTTTGTTGATTTTCTTTTGCAGTTTTGCTGCTCCTGCAATGCCCTTCACTCCATCCTGATGGGCACTGTATGTCACCCCCTGGTCAGAGACAAAAGGCTGTTAAACTGGAGTCTTGTTATAATAGCACATTGAAGGGTAGATGTAATAAAAGCAGGAAACCTCGGTGAGGGAGGGATCAGTCACCCATTTGCAAAATGATCTCTTTTCATCTGCCAGACTATATGCCTTCCCCTTCTGGTGAGATCATACCCCCTCAGTTGTACATGATCAGGAACGAACGTCTGTGAACTCAAGCAGGTGTCACATTACTTACTTGCATTCTTGGGAGGTCAATTTTCTCTGCTGTAACATGGTCCCCTCTCTCCTTGTGTCTGGTGTGGCCCTCCAACCCCATCTCTCTTGTTCATAATCCTTGCAATTACCGTATTACATAGGTTTACCCTTGAGTCTCAATGTGGGCTGGGTGAGTTTGGTACTAGGAGCCACCTATTAGGGAGTACATACGGCACTTAACTTTCTGGGATTGGGATACTTCACTTAATATAATTCTTTCTAATGACATCCATTTCCCAGCAAATTCCAGTAATTCATCATTTTTGATGGCTGAGTAATACTCCATTGTATAGATGTACCACAGTTTCCTTATCCACTCGTCAACTGTTGGACACTTAGGTTGATTCCATGACTTTGCTATTGTAAACAGTGCTGCTATGAACATAGTTGTGCTTGTGCTATCGAGGCGGACCTCTGCTGTGTGGGGGGTTATTCCCAAAAGTGGAATAGCAGGGTCATATGGCATTTCAATCTTTAATTTCTTTAAGAATCTCCAGATGGCTCGCCAGAGTGGCTGTATGAGCCTGCATTCCCACCAGCAATGTAGGAGAGTTCCCCTCTCTCCACATCCTCTCCAGCATTTGGTGTTGTTTGTATTGTGAATATTTGCCATCCTGAGAGGGGTGAGATGATAGCTCAGGGAGGTTTTGATTTGCATTCCCTGATGGCTAAGGATGTGGAACATTTTTTAAGATATTTGTTAGACATTTTAATTTCATCCCTGGTAAAATTTCTTTTAAGTTCCAAGGCCCATTTTTTAATTGGGCCATCAGTTTCCTTGGTGTTTAGTTTTCTAAGTTCTCTGTGGACTCTGGATAATAGAGCTCTATCAGATATGTGGTTAGTGAAGATTTTTTCCCATTCTGTGGGTTGCCTTTGAGCTCGTGTTACAATCGCTTTATCTGAACAGAAGCTCTTCAATTTCACAAGATCCCATCTGTTGAGTGTTGGTTGTAGTGACTATGCTATTGGATGTCTGTTTAGGAAATGTTGGCCTAGCCCAATCAGCTCAAGGGAGTTCCCTATCTGTTCAGTTATGATTTTTATAGTCTCAGGCCTGATATCAAGGTCCTTGATCCATTTGGAATTAAGTCTTGTACATGGTGACAAGTATGGGTCCAGCTTTAATCTTCTGCATGTGTAGATCCAGTTTTGCCAGCACCATTTGTTGAAGATGCTGTTCTTTTTCCATTGGATTCTTTGGGCCCCTTTTTCGAAGATCAAATGGCTGTATTTTTGTGGGCTTATATCTGGGTCCTCCACCCTTATCCATTGATCTGTGTGTCTATTTTGGAGACAGTACCAGGCTGTTTTTATAGCTATGGATTTCTAGTATAGACTAAGGTTCGGTATGGTAATACCTCCAGCAGTGTTTTTGTTACTCAGGATTGTCTTTGCTATCCTGGGTCTTTTGTGCCTCCATATGAATTTTGAGATTAATTGGTCAACTTCTTTAAAGATTTGCTTTAGGATTTTAATTGGTATAGCATTGAATCTGTATATTGCCTTTGGTAGGATGTTCATTTTTACGATGTTGATTCTGCCAATCCAGGAGCATGGGAGGTCTTTCCACCTTCTGATGTCTTCAGCAATTTCTTTCATTAGGGTTTTAAAGTTTTCATTGTAAAGGTCTTTTACCTCCTTGGTTAGGTTTATACCAAGGTATTTCATTTTTTTAGGGGCTACAGTAAATGGGATTGTTTCTCTCAGGGCTTTTTCACTTCTTTCGTTTTGGGCATATAAGAAGGCCTCTGATTTTTGCACATTTATTTTGTATACTGCCACCCTGCTGAACTTCTCAATTAGTTCCAGGAGCTTCCTGGTGGAGTTTTTGGGATCACTAAGGTATAAGATCATGTCATCTGCAAATAGGGATAGCTGACTTCTTCCTTGCCGATTTGAATCCCTCTTATGTCCCTTTTTTGTCTTATGGCTTCAGCTAAGACTTCAAGTACAATATTGAATAGAAGTGGTGAGAGTGGACAGCCTTGTCTAGTTCCTGATCAAAGTGGGAATTCTTCCAATTGTTCCCCATTGAGCATAATCCTTGCTGTGGGCTTGTTGTATACAGCTTTTATTATATTGATAAAGGTTCCTTCCATTCCTACTGTCTCTAGCGTTTTGATCATATTACATTAAAAAAAAAGGCTGTTGGATCTTGTCAAAGGCTTTTTCTGCATCTATCGGGAGTATCATGTGGTCTTGGACTTTGGACTGGTTTACATGGTGAATTACATTTATTGATTTTCTTATATTGAACCAACCTTGCGTGCCAGGTATGAAGCCTACTTGGTCCCTGTGAATGATCTTTTTGATATGTTTTTGAATCCGATTTGCTAAGACTTTGTTGAGAATCTTTGTGTCTGTGTTCATCAGGGAGATCGGCCTATAGTTTTCTTTTTTAAGTGAATTTTTATTAGGTTTTGGGATTAAGACGATATTAGCTTCATAGAAGGAATTTGGTTGTGTTCCTTCCTTTGCTATTTGATGGAACAGTTTAAGGAGTATTGATGTTATTGACTCCTTAAATGTCTGGTAGAATTCTGTGCTGAATCCATCTGGTCCAGAACATTTTTTGGTAGGAAGTTTCGAGATTACTTCTTCAATTTCCTTATATGTTATAGGGCCATTTAAGTAATTCACAACTTCCTGATCCAATTTAGGTAAGATGTGTTTACTTAGAAATTCATCCATGTCTTGTGTGTTGTCAAACTTCACTGAGTATAAGTTTTTGAAATATGATGTTATAATTCTCTGGATTTCTTTGGTATCAGTAGTGATAACTCCATGTTCATTTCTGATTTTGTTAATTTGGGTTTTCTCTCTCTTGCTTTTGGTTTATTTAGCTAGGGGTGTATCTATCTTATTGATTTTTTCAAAGAACCAGCTTTTTGACAGGTTGATTTTTTCTGTCGTTTTCTTAGTCTCGATTTCAGATATTTCTCCCCTTATTTTGCTAATCTCCTCTCTTCTACTACTTTTGGGATCAGATTGCTCAAGTTTCTCTACAGCCTTAAGCTGCATTGTTAAGTTATTTATTTCTGATGTTTCCATTTTTTTGATGTAGGCATTAAGAGCTATGAACTTACCTCTTTGGACAGCTTTCATTGTGTCCCAGAGATTTTGGTAAGTTGCATTTTCATTATCATTCACTTTCAGGAAATCTTGAATTTCCTTTTTAATTTCTTCCTGAATCCAGTTCTCATTCAGCATCATATTGTTAAGTTTCCAGGAGTTAGTGTATTTTCTCTTGTTCGTTGTGTTGTGGATGTCCAGCTTTAGGCCGTGGTGGTCTGATAGGGCACAGGTTAGAATTTCAACTTTTTTGTTTATGTGTAGATTCGTTTTGTGGCCCAATATGTGATCTATTTTGGAGAAAGTTTCATGTGCTGCTGAGAAAAATGTGTATTCTTTGGTGCGTGGGTGAAAAGTTCGATAGAGATCTGTAAGGTCCATTTCTTTCAGGGTTTGATTAAGTTCTAAAGTGTCTCTGTTAAGCTTTTGACCTGTTGATCTATCCCGTGTTGAGAGGGCGGTGTTGAAGTCCCCAAGAATTATTGTTTGGGGGTTGATTTCTTGCTTTAAGCGCTGTAGGGTTTTCTTAATGAATGTGGAGGGGCCCATATTGGGTGCATAAATGTTCCGGATTGTGAGTTCTTCCTGGTGAATTGTACCTGTGACTAAAATGTAGTATCCATCTGTGTCTCTTATGATTTTCTTTGGTTTGAAATCCACTTTGTCTGAAAGCAGAATTGCTACCCCTGCCTGTTTCCTGGTTCCATTAGCTTGCAAGGTTTTTGACCAGCCTTTCATTCTTAGGATGTGCCTATCTTTTGTGGTGTGATGAGTTTCCTGAAGGCAGCAGATTGTTGGATTGTGGTTTATAATCCAAGTTTGTAATCTGTGTCTCTTAATCGGCGAGTTAATACCATTGACATTCAATGTATAATGGAGAAATTATTTAATTCTGGACATTTTTTATGTTTAGTAGATTGTGTAAGCATGTTGTTTGATATTTATCTTTTAGTGGTATTATACTTCCCTTCTGTCCTCCTGGATACGCTTGTTCTTTTCTTCAAGCTTGCGTATCATTTCTAGGATTTTTTGAAGGCTTGGTTTGGTAGACATGTATCCCTTCAAGTTGTCTTTGTGCTGGAAAACTTTTCTTTCTCCCTCAATCATGACAGATAGTTTTGCCAGGTATATCAGTCTGGGTTGGCATTTTTGCTCATTTAATACTTGAAGTATGTCTCTCCAAGCTCTTCTTGCTTTTACCGTTTCCATTGAGTAGTCATTTGTTATTCTAATAGGTTTACCTTTAAAAGTGAGTTGCTTTTTTTCTTTTGAAGCACTCAGCACCTTTTCTTTGTCTTGAATGTGGAATGTTTTGACTATTATTTGCCGTGGCGATTTCCTATTTTGATATCTGTTTGGAGTGTGAAATTCCTCTTGTATTTGGATAGACCTCTCATTCTTTTTCATTTATGATGAATTGAAATATTTCCTCAGGTGTGGCATTTTGGGATTCTTGTTCTGGTATTCCATGAATGCGCATGTTAAGCTTCTTCAGGGTGTCCCATATCTCTTGAATGCTCCTCTCCAGTATCTTTTTGGCTTTAACAATCTCTTCCATTGAGCTGGTTAATTCTCCCACTTTGTCTTCAAGATCTGAAATTCTATTTTCTGCCTCATTTGTTCTGCTGATAAGACTCTCTGTTGAGTTTTGGGTTGAAGATAACTTGTCTTTTCGTTCAATTTTAAACTCTGCCTGAGACTGTTTTAATTGCTCCATACCTATTTTTGTTTCTTGAACTGTTTTTTCAACTCCTCCAAGTGCCTGTTGTGTTTCTGTTCAAAGTGGTTGATACGGTTGTTTAACTCTTCTCGGATTTCCTCTTTCATAGTATTAATCATGGTAAGGATTATACTCTGAAAGTCGTTATGTTGGGTCTGGCTTTCATGGCCCTCATTATGGGATTGATTCTTCCGGCAGGAGATTGGTCTTCTTGGGTTTTGTTTCTCATGGATCTGTACTTGACTTGTACATTGTTGTTTTGTTTTTTAGGACCTTTCAGTTTCTGTGTTTTTCACTGAATCGACATAGTATTGTTACGCTTGCCAGTTATTACTAGTGCTTGCCTTGAATTGGGTATGTTTGTGTATTGTTATTATTATATCCTAGATGAGGCTTCTAGGCTGTTAGTACGTCAGTTAAGTCAGGTTATGTTACCAAGGGGTGAATATTAGTTTGGTAGTGCACTTTTACGATTTAGTATCTTGGTGAAATGTGGGGGTGAGTGGTGTACTCCCTGGAGTTGTATGTTGTGGGGTGGCTGTATGAGAAAGTTGATCTACAGCATTGATACTTTAAAGGATCAGTAAGGTGAAAAGAAAAAGTTTACTTATCTTTGGGCTGGATGAGAAGAAACTCGCCCACCTGATATAATGATTGTGTGAATTCCAGATGTATGGCCTGTGCTCCCTTTGTTCCTTAGAATTTTGCTTGAGTTTCCTTTGGGCTCTATTGAATTCTGAGTAGCAGTGTGTCTTCCGTGGACCACGTGTGTAGGTCCCCGGTGGGCCAGAGGGGCAGAGGGTCTGATGTTGATGGCAGAATTCTTCACTTGCAACCTGGGAAGGTGGGCACGGAGAGGGGCAGGGCCCGGGGGCAAAGCCGGAGGCAATGCAGCGTGGTGCTGTGCCCGGGAGGCTCCCGGGTGGGGGACAGGGGGGCGGGGCTGGGCTGGGCTCTTTCGCTCCCTGGCTCAATGGCAGAATTCTTCACCTGGGATCCACCGGGGTGGCTAGGCGCATGGGGCGGGAGGATTCCAGGGGCTTGGGTCCTGGGCGTGGCCCAGGTAAGCAGCAGTCGGCCTGGGGGCTCACCGCCGGGATGCGTGGAGTTCTGGGGTGGTTGGGGGCTGGGCTGGGCTCTCTCTCTCACTCACCTTGGGCAGCGGGCGGCAGGCGGGGGCGGGGCGGCGCGGAGGGGGCTGGGGTCGTCCGGGCCGGGGGCGCAGGCCAAGCCGCAGTCGGCCTGGGTGCTCGCCGCTGGGTCGTGTGGGACTCCGGGGTGGTTGGGGGCTGGGCAGAAGTTTTTAATTAGTAGCGAACATCTTTAAGCAGCTTTTTTCCCCAATCATGAAGAACATCTCACTTCAAACTTTTTTTATTATTATAAATTGTATGTATTTAATTGAGTTACAAGACATTAAACTTTTAAATGGCATTTTCATACCTCTATTGTGTTAGCTCTCCCATCGTCCTCTTTCTCCAATTCTCCCAAGCCTCCTTTCTTAAAACTTTCTATCTCAACTCTTTCTGATCTCTCCTTCCATTTTAGTTAGATTTTATGTTCCACCATCCATTGTGGCACCTCTCTCCCAATGGTTTATTTCATGTTTCCTGGCTTCTATAGGAACTTCTACATATTCTAAAGATTAAAAGAGAGTCAATATATTAGGGGGAACTTGTGGCTTGTGTTTTTCTGAGTGTGGCTATCTCATTCAAATATTTTTCCACTTTTCTCTTTCTATTTCCATGAAAATGATATGCTTTAATTTTCTTTACAGCTGAATAAAATTCAATGTGTATATGTACATCATTTTATTTTTTATTCGGCAATTGGTTGACAGATAAAATAATTCCATTTCCTTGCTATTGTGAATAGACTGAGAAATGAACATGAATAAGCAAGTATATCTGCATTATGGTAGAGGTTGAATATGATACAGGATCCTTTGGATGTATGTCCAAGAATATAATAGCTGAGTCTTATGGCAGATTTTTATTTTCTAAATTTTTGAAGAATCTCCACACCACTATCCACAGTGGCTGTACCGTTCTGCACTCCCGCCATCAGTGAGTAAGGGTTTTTCCCCCATATCATAGCCAGTATTTGCTGTCATTTTATTTATTGATGATAATCATTCTGACTGTAGTGAGATAGAACTGAAAAGTACTTTTAATTTCTATTTATCTGATGGTTAATGATGCTGAGCACTTTTGACTGTGTTTACTAGCTGTTTGTATATCTTTTTTGAGAATTCTTTGTTCAGATCTGTAGCCCATTTTTGTGATCATGTTTTATCCAAAGGTGCTGGGAAGTGACTATCTACATATAGAAGAATAAAAATAGAATGGTGTGTCTTTCGGTCTGTCGGTCATTCGTCTGTCTATCTATGTCATATAAATCCATTCCAAATGAATCAAAGACCTTAATTTAAAACTATGAAACTACTAGGGCCAGCAAGATTGATCAACAGGTAAAGATCCTGCTACAAACTTGGAGACTTGAGTTCAGTCCCTGGAAACCCACATGCATGAAGTAGAGAACTGACTTCCAAAAGTTGTCTTCTGACCTCCATCCATCTGCTGTGGCATGCATGCTCTGTATCTCTCTCTCTTCCATCTCATACATGAATAAATTAATTTTAAAATAACTGATACTACAAGAAGAAAATTATAAAATATTTGAAAGTAGAGGCTTAGGAAAAGACTATCTGAACAAGACTCACACAGCCTAGCGTATAATAACAAGTGTATAATAACAAGGATATAATAACATTCTATAGGGGTGGCTTAGGTGAAGCAACATCTGTGAAACAAAGGAAACAGAGTTGAGAGGCTGTCTACATAATGTGAGAATACTTTGGAAGATATTCAGCATACATAGGGCTAGTATCCAAAATATATGAAGAATTCAAAAAATTAAAACACCCAAATCAATAAAGAAGCAAGTGAAATGAACAAACAATTCTTAAAACAAGGACAAATAGACAGTTAGTATATAAAAAATTCAATACTCTTAGTCATAAAGGAAATGCTAATTATAAATAAATTAAGTCAGATTCACTGTAGTCAGAATGACTGTCATTAAGAAGTCAAGTGACAAAAATAAGAAAAAAATCAAACAATGAATACTAGTGAGTATGCAGCAAAAAGGATGAATACAGTGACCAAGAGAATGTAAATTAGTGCAAGAAATGTGGAAATCAATAGAAACTAAAATAAAAATTATATATGACTCACCATTACCACTCCTGCATATACATGCAAAGGAATCCAAGTCAGCACATCAGAGACATCTGCCCACCCATGCCTATCATAATAGTTAAGTTGCATAATTAGCAATTGTGTTCATCATGAAATTAATACAAACAGAATATGGTACATATGCACAATGGAGTTTTATTAAGCCATAAAAAAGAATATTATTTCATTTGCAGAAAATAGATATAACTGTAGATCAGCAAGTTAGACAAAAATGTCATGTTCTAAATGATATATATACCACATATTTTCTACATGAGCAGAATCTGGACTTTAAAAAGATGGCACAGGAAATGGGATAGGGACTACTAGGAAAGATGAAATGGATTGATGGGAGGAAAAATAAGAGAGGACAAGGAGAAGTAAATGAAATCAAACATGTGATGTTCATGAATGAATGAAATCTACTATTTTGTAAAAAACTGCTTAAAATAATGCTTATGAAAATAAAACTAAATTATGATCTCATTTTGTTAAGGATATAAAAGCTGACATTTTGAAAAATAATTATGAATGTTAAATGTTAAGTTATTAAATTAAAATATTAAATTCTGTAAATAAGAAGTTTAAATGTTATAAATATCTATTATTACAAAATAAGGAATTATGGGATTTGGAATGGCAAAATGCATAATATATGCTGAAATAAACATAAGACATACTTAAGATAATTATTAATATAATTTAATGTTTAACAAATAATGCATGAATTTCATAATTATTTTTATTTAAAATATTAAAGGTAATGACTATTTTTTCTGTCAACATAGATATTATTATCATTTTAAATCACTCAAGAAAAAGTTATGATATATCCTGTGAAATGCTTTTATGGGATCCAGGCAGGAGTCCAGAAGAAAAACAGGGTTTCTGGGCTGATGAGATAATATAGAAGATAAGATGCCTGCTTACAAGCCTGGTGATTTAAGTTCAGTCTCAGAAACTTTCAAGATAGAAGTAAAAAAATTAATTCTAAAACTTGTCCTCTACTTATTTGCATGTCCTTTTTCTTTCTCTCTCTCATGTACTGTTTCTTCCTCTTTGTCTCTCAAAAAAATAAGAAAATAAATAAAAAGCAAAACAAATATTTCTTAGTAACAGCTAATTTTTTTAGAAAGCTTAAAGAAATGTCACATAGACAGTAATTGGAAAATAAACTAAAATTCATTTCTGAAGCCATCAATAACCCCTGAAACTAGGACAAGTACGCTGAAGTTCCCATGAGATAGCTATTGACTATCACTTCAGGTGAATATTTAAAATAAGAAACCAAATAAAACTGAGACCACAACAAAGTACATCTGTCTTGACCTGAGGATGGGGAGGATCCTTTAAAGAATGACTTTGGGAATATTGCCAGTTAGATCAGAGTCTCTTCTGAACAGAGAAACGTTAGTATTCTGAATAATAGCTTGAATACCTTATGTTGTATAAGATAAAATAAAGTAAATTCCAGGTAGGTGATGTATGACTTCACTGAATAAAATCAGTAAATGGTCTGCTAAGCAGACAACACTCTTATATGGTGGGTTTTGTCACCAAAACTGGGCGAACGGCTTGAATTATTCTACAGTCTTTCTGAACATGAACAACGGGACAGATGATTAGTGAGGAAACTAGGAGCAGAGGCTCTGTTGGTCGCATAGGAGAGCAGAGTAGACAAGAATTCCATTTTTTACAACAGAGCTCTATTCCAGGTTTGAAAATGGCTTGAATATTCCATCAAACCTTCATGTGTTAAGAGCTAGGTGCTCAGTATGGAGATATTGAGATGGTAGAGCATTTGAGGGCTCTACAAATGGAGGGAGGTAAGGCCACTGGGAGTATACCCTAAGACTGTTATCACAGGATCTCAGTTAATGCCCATGAGACTGGATTGTCACAGAAAAGACAAATGACACTGTGAACCTCTGTGCATTCCTAATTAGCCTTGTGGCCTCTCCCTCTCAGATTCTATAAATAAGCACACCTAAACAATGATTGGCACCAGAATTAAAGTGAAGAAAAAAGTTGCTTCCCAGAAATCAGCAGGAAAATATGAAAAGTGCTAAACTTTTTAAAAGGCAACAGAAAAAAATGATAGTTTAATGACTACTTTTGAGGTTGTGAATAATTTCTAAAAGCCTGATATGGAGGAACATAAGAGGGTGAACTGAGCTCAATATGTAGTCTGAACATTCAGGTTAACTTTATTGCAGAGTACTAAAGAAAGTCACCTTTAAAACTCAGCAGTTTACTCTCCTTAAGAATAGGGTGATTGCTTTTCTGCTTTAAAAGATTCAGGCAAAGCCTTTCATAATGGCAGAAACTGAGATCAGATGACCTCTTTTTTTTCTGGTTCTAATCCCGGGGTGTGTGATTAAAAATCACAGCTCTTAAGATGCAATTTGTAATTTCTCTTGCTGAAATTTGTCTTGGTTGGAAAGGGTCAGTCATTGAATAAAAACAGAGAAGTACATAGGATTAGAGTGTATTGTAGGATCACTGATGCTTTTTAAAAATTTTATTTATTTTTAATTCTATTTCCTAACAAATACATATTACTACAGTTACAATGCATAGATTTTTCTAAGCTTGTGACATTCTAATCACTTGAAGAAATAGATGTTTTAATTTTTCAGCAAGCCTGATGGAATATTATTTTCTTCTTATTTGTATATTTCTGTGCTCACAATTATTAATGCAGTTCGCATACTAATTTACAAAATAGTTTTTCTCTTCTTGAAGATTCTGTTCTGCATTTAAATTTTTGAAGATACAGCTTACTGTGAGTTTTGTTTTATGTATAAACATCTGACTCTAATGAATGTGTTTATATTATGATGCAAGTTTTCTGCAAACTTAAAAATATATTCTTCCTCAATCTGTACTTCCTTTTTTCCTTTCTCTTCTATTCTCTCTTTCTCCATCTCTCTCTCTCTTCTCTCTCTCTCTCTTTCTTCTCTCTCTCTCTCTCTCTCTCTCTCTCTCTCTCTCTCTGTCTCTCTCTGTCAAGGATTTGAATATAAGATGTTAGCATAGTAAACAATAAACCAATTTTTATAAAATATTTCATTGTTTAAAATCTTTATGAATCTTTCCTTATATTGCCATGTCAGTCTGCAAAAGTTTTTGTAAAATGAGGTTTAGTTCTTCCTTTACTTTGGTAGAACTCATTGCTAAAACTACTGTGTTGAATACCAGTGAAATGAATCAGTGGATGAAGATTCCTGTCTTCAAACTAGTAACCTGAGTTCAGTTCCCAGAAGACACATGGTAAGAGGAGAAAATTAACCTCCAAAAGTTGTCTTCTGATGTCCACATGTATACTGTCGTATGTTCTCTCTCTTTCTCTCTCTCTCTCTCCCGCCCTCCCTCCCTTCTTCTCTCTCCCTCTCCCCCCATCTTGTCTGTCAAGAAACCATTTCTTTAAAAAAAAAGAACTATCATACTGATGTGTAGATGTAGTATGACACCATGAAATTGAAATATTATTTCCATCACCAAAATTAGATGTAGGATGGCCCAATAAAATTATATTTATTTCAGAAAAAAAGAAGTTTATTTCATCTAATATCTAAGACACATGTATACCACTGAAAGCAATCCATTTTTGGAATCCTAAATTCAAATTCAGTAGGGTGTCACTATTTCTCTTTGCTAAATATGGCAAGCCAACTTGAATGCTTTTCAAGTGATATATCCCTCGAACTCCAGACCAAATAAACCTTAATCTGCTTTCTGCAAGAATAGATAAAGCTATTTTAAAAGAGTCATTTCCAAAAAAAATCTTCCAATTTTTTGTGTTTTGTGTTTGGCTTCTTTTTTGACACAGCATGCTATTTGTGTACAATAACATTCCATTTCCATTTATTCAGGGATGATTCTTTTGTATGAAAAGTGTTATTCAACAATGCAGCTATTGAATATTTCCAGGTTTTGCTATTGTATATAAAGCTGAAGTGATTGCTCACATACTAACGCATGCTCTTGTCTTTTTGATTAGTTACTGTGAATTTTTATGATAAGTATTCACTTAAATTTATAAAAGCTTTAACAGTTTCAAAGGAGCTATATTACTCTTCATTCTTAGCACCAATATAGGAGAGTCATCTTTCGTTAACATAATTTTTAATGATTGATACTTTTAAAAATTTTTATCATAAAAGTTGGATCAATTATATATTGTAGTTTATTGCTATGAATTGCATCATTCAAGCAACTAATGGTGCTGAACATCTTTTTATACGCTTAATGGTCACTTTCCACCATCCACTGTTAAATGTCTTCATGTTTTGTTCTTTTGCTGTTGGATGTTGTGTGTGTATGTGTGTTTGAATGTTTACTTCTGTGCATGTGCATTTACTTGTTTCTTTGTTGTGAGACAGAGTTTAAATATACAGACCAAACACAAAACACTCAAATGCATGATGATCCTACTTTTTTCAGCCCCCCAAATATTAGTAATGCAGTTAGACATCTACAACCATGTACAACAGTATAACTCATTCTTTAAGTATTAAATTTATGAGTGGTTTATAGTCTATAAAATGATGAAATGTCCAACAATAAATAAATAAGTATATTGTTCTATTTAATCTATTGTCTTTTCCAAACATACTCTCTTTTCATTCTTTTTAAACGCTAACATCTAAAATTCAAAAACTCTTCTAATTTCAGAAAAGTTTACTGAGCATTTAAATAGTTCTTACTTTTGATTCCTACTTATGAAAATTTCTCATATCTCAGGAGTGTGAAGAAGTTTGGTTTTTAATCATCTGTTGGTTCTATGAATTCAGTAAACACTGTCGAGAGATGATTTCAGAAGCTAAAAGGTCAGGCATGTCATTGATAAAGCAGCAAATGTGGGAAGTGATTTGAGATTGAGAGCTGGGGGAGAGAGAGAGAGAGAAAGAGACAGAGAGAGAGAGAGAGAGAGAGAGAGAGAGAGAGATAAAAGAGAAGAGGAGGAGAAGGAGTAAGGAGTACACAATACAATTCACCTTGACCAGGTTCTTTAGTCTGTGAGAAATGCTTCCAAACTGCAGGTGCGGCATTGGCATTTTTGATGCGTGCTTAGAGCTTAATTTGGTTCATAGAAACGTGTCTGCAGTTAATATCTCAGTTGCTACAGGATTAAATTTGATTTGGTATCCTGGGAAGTTCTGTTTTCCAAATTAGATCTTCTCTCTTATTTTGGGCTGCTTAAGAAGTTAAAAATCAAATGAAAACTTGTTTAATTGATTTAGGTTGGTCTTAGTAGTCATATGTGTATCAAAGTGAACAAGGGCAATGTTATCAGGACTATTTATAATTCCAGGCCACTGTAAGGCATAATGAAGACAGATATAATTTAATCAAGGATTACATGGAACAAATATAACGTCAATCTTAACTTTTGGTCAAACTACCAAGAAGTCAAAACAAATTCCATTGCTTAAAAATAAAAGTCGGTCTGCAAGAATGCTAAAGATTTTTAATCATTAATTTTTAAATGTAGCTGCCAACTTGCTAAAACCCCATTCCAATCTTTTCGCTAAACTCGAATTCTAAAAATAATCCCAGAATACAGTAGAATTGTGAGCTAGTCTCTAGTGAAAACTACAACTGAAGGTTAAAAGAATGACTATACCTCACAGAGTAAACACGTCTGCGAATACAGACGTGGATCTAACAGTGGAAACTCTAACTCATCCAGAAAATTCTTTGTCTAAGGTTTAGTTCCCACACTGAATAATATGGAGACTCATTCATCCTCCTTGTTTGGATTAAATTAGGTAGGAAGTGAAAGCACTCTGTTTAATAAATAATTTTAATTTAATTTCTATTTATGTCATAAATTTTTATTTTTTGATGCCTATCTAAGAAATTTTTACATATCTCAAGAATGTGAAGAATTTTAATACTTACATGAATCTGAACATTCCACTAGCACATCACATTTCCCAAAAGAGCTGCCAAGCTGTGAACATTTCCTTTTCAAAGCTCACCAATGGTGTCACTGATGCAGCAGAATTAAGATGTTTTTGTCATTTAATGTTCTGCTGCCACAGTACAAAATGAATTAAAACACATTGGTTCTGAGACAGGCTCCTAAGAAAAGTCAGCATTCCATGCTTGACATTTGATTTTGGAAAACTCATTACCGGCTCCTGCAATGTTAATCCTTCAGACATACATACATGCATATGGGTTGAGGATGACAAAGCTGTGTGGTATGATGATGCTGCACTTAGGTAGAGTGTCATCAGTGCACAGGGCTGCATTGCCCCAGCTTCCTTGGGGGCTGTCTCATCTATTCCCACTACAGCTTTCAGGATCCTACTCTTTCCAACAAATGTCTTTATATTAACACTAATTACCCTATAAGACATACTTACAAACCTGTCAGTTATTTGTGGACATTTGGAGTCACAATGGAAATCTCTAAGCTCATTCTTTCCTCTCACCACTTCATCCAGTGACAATATGAGTAATCAACCAACATCATCATGTTCTTGTACTTTCTCAGATTGAAAGTATATTAAGTCACTAAGGACCTTTCCTCTTTGAATGGCTTATTAAAAGTATCCAAAGTGGATATCATTTCTGTAAACTATACATGCTTTGAGCTATCAGTGTTCTTTGTATTTCAGAAAGTGTTGCATCTTTTTAAAAGTCCCATTGGATGAAAGAGCCTATTAAGATGAAGCCACATCTCCCTAAAAATAAACAATCAAGAGATTCATCATAAAATTTCTTTTTTTAATTTATTTTATTATTTATTCAATTGTGGGTGTATGCATGTGTGCGCGTGTGTGTATGTATGTGTGTGTGCATGTGTAGAACCACGGACGAATTCTGGAACCACCATGAACCGCCTCCACCTCCTCGTTGTTTACTCTGCCCCAGGATTCACAGGCTCTGCCCTACCAGGATCAGAAATGCAGGCTGCCCCTGTTTCCTCCTGGCGTCTATACATGGGGTCATAGGATGTGAACACAGGACCTTCCGCCTGCAAGGCAGAGGCTTAACCCCTGAGCCACCTCTCCAGCCCCCAAAATTTCTATTCCTCTAGAATCATTGCTGGTAAGAAATCTTTTGCAGTCATAATGAGATAGATAGATAGATAGATAAATACATGATAGATAGATGATAGATAGATAGATAGATAGATAGATAGATAGATAGATAGATAGATAGATGAGATAGAGCTATAAACATATAAATATGTCACACAAGATTTACTAAAGGAGACAAGCCACAGTGAACCTGGGCTTGTAGAAGCATACAGGTTGAAGGGGCAGTGGGAGTGGGAGGGAATGTTGAAGGGAAAGGAGAGGATGGGAGAGAGGAGGGAGGGAAGCTGAGATAAACACTCAATATGCTTGTAAATATATATATATAAAATAATACTTTTTGGAGATTTTAAAGCAAAAGCCACTTCTCTTTTCATGCTATGTTACCTCTAAACTACAAGTTCCTTACCCATAAATGGTTAACTTGGGGGAAAAAAAGATTTGGAACTGGAATATTAAATTATTAGAAAATAAAAAATCACATAATATTTATATACACTGGAGTCCCAAGGATTCTTGTAATGTGTTTCAGTCTGTGGTTGAGAAGCACAGAATTAATGAAGTTGGTGGTATAATTCAGAGTTAAAAGTGATAACCTTAAAAGCCTGTTAGTGCAGCTTCCAGAATCCAACAGCTAGAGACGATGGATTATGCTTTTGTGTTGTATTTAGGATCCTAGCTGTGGTACTCCCTTGCAATAGGGCAAATGTTTCCTAATTTGGCTTACTTTCTTAAATGTTTGTGTTTTTGAGACATTCATAAACATTCCTCAGGCAGTTCAGTCATTTTAATCATATGCTAAATCATCATATTTTGCTTTTAATCTTGCTGAAACACTAGCAATTAAAGCAATGATTGAGAATCAATAATAGTTTGCCAGCTAGCTGATATTCTTTAATTGAGTACTAAAGATGTTTGTACTCAAAACCAACTATTACAAGATCTCATTATAATGTTGTCCCTAAGAATGAATGGCAAAGTCAGTAACTTAGGGATAAGTTGTTAAATAGAGGAATATAAAGTGCCTCGATTTCATGTGTCCAAAGTTGTTCTTCAAGCACATATGGGAACAGTAAGTGCTGGTGTAGCAGGCATCCTAGGTGGAAGCAGTTGACTGCAGTACCAGACAGACTCGGGTAAAAGAGGAGAGTATGTGCTTGTGTGGTGGGGGTAGATAATGGGTAATGAAAACATAAATACAGTTTTAATATATGTAAAAAGAAAACACGTACCACTATGGAGCCTATTTTGAGAGTCAGAACTAGACCCATTATGGAGACGCATTTCATAACATCCTGCTCCATCTTTGTAATTGCTTCCACTATTCCACATTGCACTTTCAACTCCAGGCAAAACAATTCCAGGCTTTTTGCAGTATCCTAATAGTAGTATACTTGCCTGATACGGTAGTGATTACCAGTTCAAATGACAGAACTGCCATGGGAAACAAAAAATATTTATTTTGGACCAATAAGATGTCTTAGTGAGTAAAGGATACACACACAGCTGATGACTTTGGCGGGAGGAGAGAACAGAGAATAGATGTGTTCCTGCATCTCTCTCTCATAAATTATAAATAGAGATATATTCCAAAATTATCCACCATGTTGGATCTTTTACAATGTAAACTGCTGTCCCTGTCTCCAGCACATCTCTACATCAACCTGAGACAAACCAAAGTTTTCAACATCTTACAAGCCCCTCAGATTCCCTGATAATACTACTGTTGCTTCCTTCAACTTGTTATGGCCACCCTGCCAAGTCACCTACACCCCTATCTTTATGCATTCTGCTTCCTCTAATTAAAAGTTTATCCTGTATCTCTCTCTCTCTCCCCTATCTTCTTACTACCTTTTCACAATCATTGTCCATGGTAGAGAAATTAATCTCAATTAATCTCATCATGAATAAGGTCTATCAGGGATTACAGAAAAGACTCCCTTTTAATGCTTGAAGAACTTTTAACAGCCATATTATTTGGAATAATTGGGTGATCTAGCTGAGTAGATTTCTCTGGGTGAAGTTGTAAATAATGGTAAGTGCTTTTTCTTCCTATTCATATATTAAAAGGCCAAAAGACAAAGATAAACAGAAGTGTCTTGCCAGCAATCAAAAAATAAGTACTGAACCATGACTTCCAACTCTAGCCAAGTGTCTGGAAAGCTAAACTGCAGCCTCATGAACAAAATGCACTAGAATCACCCAGCAAGGGCCATGGCACACGTGACTTCATAACTTACAGGACCTCTGGGAGATAGCACGTGTTTGTTGTCTCAGGATGCCAAATATTGGTGTAATTTGCCCCTCACAGAAATAGATGTCTAACACAATTATGCGAAATCAGACCATGTTTCTTTCTGATATCCTCAGCACTTGACTTTTTTTTTTCTCCACTGGTCATTTAAACAGATTAGCAGCTGGCAAACAAAAGGGAGAGAACATTAGGGCTGCATTCCATGCTCCTTCAGTGTGTGGTCAGGTGAAAAATTTCATCTGTGCATTTTCTGAGATTACAGAAATGACTTAAAATCTTATATTTCAATCTACAGATTGTTGTCCCTCTTTATAACATTACCTAGAGAGTTCTCATTTATTCTTTTAACTAAAGAAGATTGTAAAAAAGTCAATAGCTAGTGCATTCAAAATGTAGTCAGTAGGGATGGGTAGTACCTCAGAGAATGAGTACATGTTTCCCATGAGCTTTTGCGTTCAGTCTCTAGTTATGATGAAAAAGAAAGAGTTGATCAGGGGTATAAAAAGGAAGGCTTTTTTGCTTTCTGTTCTCCTTACAACTGTTTTAATTTCATTAGAGTTTCTGATTTAATGACACCATGAAAATAAGAAATTGTTTTGTTATTGTTGGGGAGTTAGATAAAACAGTCAGGGTTTATCTAACGTTGTACACACCTGTGAAAACAGCAGCCTGATTCAAGGATTAGGATTTCCCAATGATATCAAATGAGTTACATCAAGTTACTTGCTTTATTGAATACACATAACTTTACTTCTTCTGGTTATGATATTGGCAAATTCAATGGGAAATTGGTATTTTCCATATTAAGGTATGAAACTCATGTACAATTCACAAAAAAAGTAGCAAAAATGTGAAGAAAGAAGAATTTCATATCTTGAAGGATATATCTGCTGATTAAATTAGGGACAGAATTTATTGAGTTTTTTCTGTATACTTATGTCCTGTGGTCACACCTGATGCTTGGACTAACACATTAGATTTGGATCCCTCTTGTGGAGCTGAGAATATGGAATGATAAAAGATGCTCAATATAAGCCCAGGTTTCACACTTCTTTTCGTGTAGATTTTTAATTTTTAATTAATATTTAGTCTTCTAATTGCAAATATAGTGGATGGTATTTGATTCCCCCACCTCCCACCTTCATTTCCTACCCTCCCTTCACCAATCCATCCCTCTTCCACCTACCCCTCATATGTCTGTCTGTTTGCTTGTGTGGACCATAGGGTTGCCTTCGGGCTGTCTGTATTGGTATTTTCTCAATTCCTGTGGCAAGTTAAGTAGTCCTGCCTTGGGTAGACCCATTGGTAAGGGTCTAGTCCTAATCCTAAAGGTTTTCACCTGCATGTAATTTTTCCCCTGAGTTCATAACTAATTTATGGGGGAATGTTGATTGTCAGTCATAGTGCTGGTCTGGTGAAAATAAGTCTCATTGTGGTTTCTGGATGTAGCAGACCTATCTTTAGTGGAATCACTTTGCCAGCCATGTACCTCCCCACCTTTAGGCTCCTACAATCTTACTGTGTCTCTTCTACAAGATTCCCTGAACCTTAATATAGAGAGAGGCTTGCTTGGCCTGATTCCCACTAAGCATTTTAGGGTTGTCAGTATATATGTACCACATTTTCATTAACCAACTCTCTGTTTCACTGTTCTTCCATTATAATAGACTGCATTGGTGAGATGTTGAGATTTTTTCTTTTGTTGGCGGGTGTTGTAATAGTTTCTGTTTGATTATATCAAACTGAATGTTTAATGTTAGGATCTGCTTGTAAGGGAGAGCATATAGTATCTGCCTTTCTGTGTCTGAGATATTTAACAGTATTATTTCTTCCACTTCCATCCATTTACTAGCAAATTCATTAGTTCATATTTTCCTGACAATTGAATAGCATTCCATTGTATATGTACCACATTTTCATTAACAATTTGTCAACTGCTGGATGTCTAGGTTGGTTCCATTATTTTGTTATTGTGAAAAGAGCTGCTATGATCATGGTTGCACATGTGACTCTGTTGCAGGATGTAGTATAGTTGAGTCATATGGAATTTCATTTTTTAATCTTTTTAGGAACCTCTAAATTGACCTCCAAAGGAGATAAATGAGTTTACAATCCCGCCATCATCCTTCTCCCCCATCCACATAAATTTATTGTTGTTCATGTTTTGAATCATGGCCATTCTGAATAAAGAGAGATGATATCTCAAAGTGGTAGGAAGGTAGAACATTTTTTAAGTTTGTTAGACATTTGAATTTCATCTTGTGAGACATTTCTTTTCAACCAAGCTTCATATTTCTGAAGAAAAAAACTAGGATTTCAAATTCAGAGCTGAAGGATTCCAAATCCTTTGTTGTGGAGGTCAATCTAGTTAAGGCACCTAATTATTTAGACACATATTTTCATGTAGTTTCAGCTATAGTTTCACAGCATTGGTCATGTAAGCAGATGTCACTACACAGTGTTAATAATGATGCTTAATATATTCAGGGAATGCATTCCTGCAATTCAACTTGCTCAAGAAGCGACTGCAGAAGGTTGTCTACTTCAAGATATAGAGTGAGTTTATGGTCAGGTGGGCAACTTAGTAATGGATTCTCTTGAAGTGAAATCTTTAAAATATCTGATGGTGAAAGCCGAGAAAAGAGTAGTACACATACAGTGGTACTCTTTGGAACAGTGAGCTCAGGAGACAAGGATTCATGGCATAATCTTATAAAAAAAATGTTCCATGATGTGAAATACACAGAAAAGTTAAGAATCTGTATTATAAGATTTGTTCTCCCTTTACACCCCACCACGCTCCGCCGGTCGGGATGCGCGCTTGTGCGCTCGGTCCAGCCTGGCCTCACCCCGTGCCTAGGTAAGTCTCCGCCCACGCACCACCCACCAGGACCCCAGGTCAGCCCACAGGGACCCGGCTCCAACTCCCACCATCCAGCCGGAGCCGCCGCGGGGCCGAGGGACAAGGAGGACCTCCCCATGCGCCCAGGCCCCGCCCCAGCTGCCCTTGGGTTAAATAGCTGGACGCCGACACCCCCATCCTCCCTTTACCCCACCCCGCTCCTCCAGTCAGGATGCTAGAGCGGTCCAGCAGGGCCTCACCCAGCGCCCTAGGTAAGTCTCCGCCTGCGCCCGCCCACCAGGGCCCGAGGCCAAATGATTCAGTTTATTGAAATTGAGAGATCTTAAGAGTTAAAATGACAATGCCAAAGTCAAAGTGCAAATCCATGAGAAGCAACACTCAAGTAAACAAATTTCCCACTGAAGAAATTAATCCCATAATGTTAGACTCCAACCAGAACAAACCCTCAGAAAAAGGCCAAGAAAGCCTCACACAGGATAAAGACTTTCAAAATATGATCATTACCATGTTCAATACTATGAAAGAGGAAATCCAGGAGGAATTACATAATCGAATCAATCGCTTTGAAGAGGAACACAACAGACATCTGGAGGAGTTGAGAAAAACAGTGCAAGAAACAAAAAGTGGCATAGAGCAGTTAAAACAAACTCAAGCAGAGTTTAAAACTGAGCTAAAAGACAAGTTATCTTCAACCCAGAACTCCACAGAGAGTCTTATCAACAGAACTAATGAAGCAGAAAACAGATTTTCAGACCTTGAAGATAAAGTGGGAGTACTAACCAGCTCAATGGAGGAGGTTGTTAAAGCTAAAAAGATACTTGAGAGAAATACCCAAGAGATATGGGACACCCTGAAGAAGCCTAACGTGCGTATTCATGGAATACCAGAGCAAGAATCTCAAAATACCACCCCTGAGGAAATTTTTCAAACGATCATCAAGGAAAACTTTCCTCATCTAAAAAAAGAGAGGCCCATCCATATACAAGGCATTCCGCACCCCAAACAGATATGACCAAAACAGAAGCACGCCACGGCAAATAATAGTTAAAACACTCCACATTCAAGATAAAGAACTGGTGCTGAGAGCTTCAAGGGAGAAAAAACAAGTCACTTTTAAAGGTAAACCTATTAAAATAACAAATGACTTTTCAGTCGAAACAGTAAAAGCAAGAAGAGCTTGGAGAGACATACCTCAAGTATTGAATAAGCAAAAATGTCAACCCAGGCTGATTTACCCTGCAAAACTATCAGTCATGATCGAGGGAGAAAGAAAAATTTTCCAGCACAAAGACAACTTTAAGGGATACATGTCCACCAAACCAGGCCATCAAAAAATGCTAGAAATGATACTCAAGCATGAAGAAAAAAACAGGCATATCCAGGAGAACAGAAGGCAAGTATAACACCATTAAAAGGGAAGCAATATACTTATAAAAGCTATTAAACATAATACATGTCTGGAATTAATAATAGTTTCTCCATTATATCACTAAATGTTAATGGAATTAATTCACCGAACAAGAGACACAGATTACAAACTTGGATTAAAAATCACAATCCATCAATCTGCTGCCTGCAGGAAACCCATCTCACCACAAATGATAGGCACGCTCTAAAAATGAAAGGCTGGTCAACAATTCTACAAGCAAATGGAAGCAGAAAACAGGCATGGGTAGCCATTAGGCTATCAGACAAAGTGGATTTCAAACCAAAGAAAATTATAAGAGACACGGATGGATACTACATTTTAGTCACAGGTACAATTCACCAGGAAGACTTCACAATACTGAACATATATGCACCCAATACGGGCCCCTCTATATTCATTAAGAAAACCCTACAGCATCTAAAGCAAGAAATCAACCCCCAAACGATAATTCTTGGGGACTTCAACACTGCCCTCTCAACACAGGATAGATCAACAGGTCAAAAGCTTAACAGAGACACTTTGGAACTTAATCAAACCCTTAAAGAAATGGACCTTAAAGATCTCTATCGAACTTTTCATCCACGCACCAAAGAATACACATTTTTCTCAGCAGCACATGAAACTTTCTCCAAAATAGATCATATATTGGGCCACAAAATGAATCTCCACATATACAAGAAAGTTGAAATTCTAACCTGTGCCCTATCAGACCACCACGGCCTAAAGCTGGACATCCACAACACATCAAACAAGAGAAAATACACTAACTCCTGGAAACTTAACAATATGATGCTGAATGAGAACTGGATTCAGGAAGAAATTAAAAAGGAAATTCAAGATTTCCTGAAAGTGAATGATAATGAAAATACAACTTACCAAAATCTCTGGGACACAATGAAAGCTGTTCTAAGAGGTAAGTTCATAGCTCTTAATGCCTACATCAAAAAATGGAAACATCAGAAATAAACAACTTAACAATGCAGCTTAAAGCTTTAGAGAAACTAGAGCAATCTGATCCTAAAAGCAGTAGAAGAGAGGAGATTAGCAAAATAAGGGGAGAAATATCTGAAATCTAGACCAAGAAAACGATAGAAAAATTCAACCAGTCAAAAAGCTGGTTCTATGAAAAAATCAATAAGATTGATACACCCCTAGCTAAATTAACCAAAAGCAAGAGAGCGAAAACCCAAATTAACAAAATCAGAAATGAACATGGAGTTATCACTACTGATACCCAAGAAATCCAGAGAATTATAACATCATATTTCAAAAACTTTCAGTGAAGTTTGACAACACACAAGACATGGATGAATTTCTAAGTAAACACAATTTACCTAAATTCAATCAGGAAGTTGTGAATTATTTAAATAGTCCTAGAACATATAAGGAAATTGAGGAAGTAATCTCGAATCTTCCCACCAAAAAATGTCCTGGACCAGATGGATTCAGCACAGAGTTCTACCAGACATTTAAGCAGTTAATAACACCAATACTCCTTAAACTGTTCCATCAAATAGCAAAGGAAGGAATACTACCAAATTCCTTCTATGAAGCTAATATCGTTTTAATCCCAAAACCTAATAAAGATTCACTTAAAAAAGAAAACTATAGGCCGATCTCCCTGATGAACACAGACGCAAAGATTCTCAACAAAGTCTTAGCAAATCGGATTCAAAAACATATCAAAAAGATCATTCACGGGGACCAAGTAGGCTTCATCCTTGGCACACAAGGTTGGTTCAACATGCGCAAATCAATAAATGTAATTCATCATGTAGACCGGTCCAAAGTCCAAGACCACATGATACTCTCGATAGATGCAGAAAAAGCTTTTGACAAGATCCAACAGCCTTTTATGATCAAAACGCTAGAGACAGTAGGAATGGAAGGAACCTTTATCAATATAATAAAAGCTGTATACAACAAGCCCACAGCAAGGATTATGCTCAATGGAAAACAATTGGAAATATTCCCACTTCGATCAGGAACTAGACAAGGCTGTCCAATCTCACCACTTCTATTCAATATTGTACTTGAAGTTTTAGCTGAAGCCATAAGACAAGAAAGGGACAAAAGAGGGATTCAAATCGGCAAGGAAGAAGCCAAGCTATTACTATTTGCAGATGACATGATCTTAGACCTGAGGGATCCCAAAAACTCCACCAGGAAGCTCCTGAAACTAATTGAGAAGTTCAGCAAGGTGGCAGTATACAAAATAAATGTGCAAAAATCAGAGGCCTTCACCTTGGTATAAACCTAAACAAGGAGGTAAAAGACCTTTACAATGAAAACTTTAAAACTCTAAAGAAAGAAATAGCAGAAGACACCAGAAGGTGGAAAGACCTCCCTTGTTCCTGGATTGGCAGAATCAACATCGTAAAAATGAACATCCTACCAAAGGCAATATACAGATTCAATGCTATACCAATCAAAATCCCAAAGCAATTCTTCAAAGAAGTTGACCAAACAATCTCAAAGTTCATATGGAGGCACAAAAGATCCAGGATAGCAAAAACAATCCTGAGTAACAAAAACACTGCTGGAGGTATTGCCATACCAAACCTTAGTCTATACTACAAATCCATAGTTATAAATACAGCCTGGTACTGGCTCCAAAATAGACACACAGATCAATGGATAAGGATTGAAGACCCAGATATGAGCCCACAAAGTTACAGCCATTTGGTCTTTGACAAAGGGGCCCAAAGAATCCAATGGAAAAAGAACAGCATCTTCAACAAATGGTGCTGGCAAAAATGGATCTCCACATGCAGAAGATTAAAGCTGGACCCGTACTTGTCACCATGTACAAGACTTAATTCCAAATGGATCAAGGACCTTGATATCAGGCCAGAGACTATAAAAACCATAGTTGAAAGGATAGGGAACTCCCTCGAGCTGATTGGGCTAGGCCAACAGTTCCTAAACAGACATCCAATGGCACAGTCACTGCTACCAACTCTCAACAGTTGGGATCTTTAAAGAGCTTCTGTTCAGATAAAGAGATTATCTCCCATAGAATGGGAGAAAATCTTCACTAACCACACATCTGATAGAACTCTGCTGTCCAGAGTGCACAAAGAACTGTGAAAACTAAACACCTAGGAAACCAATGGCCCAATTAGAAAATGGCCCCTGGAACTTAAAAGAAACTTTACCAGGGATGAAATTAAAATGTCTAACAAATATCTGAAAAAATGCTCCACTTCCTTAGCCATCAGGGAAATGCAAATCAAAACTTCCCTGAGATATCATCTCACCCCGGTCAGGATAGCAAAAATCCACAATACAAACAACAACAAATGTTGGAGAGGATATGGAGAGAGGGGAACTCTCCTACATTGCTGGTGGGAATGCAGGCTCATACAGCCACTCTGGCGAGCCGTCTGGAGATTCTTAAAGAAATTAAAGATTGAAATGCCATATGACCCTGCGATTCCACTTTTGGGAATAACCCCCCATACAGCAGAGGTTCACCTCGATAGCACAAGTGCGACCATGTTCATAGCAGCACTGTTTACAATAGCAAAGTCATGGAATCAACCCAAATGTCCAACAGTTGAGGAGTGGATAATGAAACTGTGGTACATCTATACAATGGAGTACTACTCAGCCATCAAAAATGATGAATTACTGGAATTTGCTGGGAAATGGATGTCATTAGAAACAATTATATTAAGTGAAGTATCCCAGACCCAGAAAATTAAGCGCCGTATATACTCCCTAATAGGTGGCTCCTAGTACCAAACCCACCCAGCCCACCTAGGGACAGCAGTGTTCCTATACCTAAGGGGAACACGGGAAAGGGTTCAGGGAAAGGCCACTGGGTCCTTTTACTCATCGGAGAGGAGGGCCCAGAGGAAAATCAGACATGCACAAGAAAGGACTCTCTGGGAATTGGGGCGGGAGGCACTGGGGGATGGGGAGGGAGAGGGGTGGGGAGGGGGACCAGGGGGTACAGGGGGAGGAGGAGGTAAGGAGGGAACTGTTGTACCTAATAAGTTTGTATGAGCTGAAATAAAAAAAATAATAAAAAAAATTTTAAAAAAGTGGGTAAAATGGAAGGAACTGGCTCACTACTTTAGCAGCCTGGCAAAGGAGGAAGCATGGCTACCTCTCAGCTCCTCTTGGATCTGATCTGGCTGGTTTTCTTGGCTCCTGATTTTGCTGTGAACTCCCCTTCCATGTGAATAAAGTATAACTCACAAGCATCGTGAGAATGAAAAAAAAAAAAAAAGAAAAAAAAGACGTTGAAAGTCTTCCACTTGGAAGAATAAGAGTGCATGCTTTCTCATCTGGAGTTGTCCAATACATCATGCATGATTTTTATTTTATTTGAAGTAAGAGTTTTTGTATAATAATTGACATGATTTTGGTGATTATTTTTATTAAAATCTGATATGTGATTGGGATATTTTTCAACAATGTCAGAAAGAAAATACTTCTTGCTCTATGTGAAGTCTTCTAAAGTCTTGGTGATATAAAAGATCCAAAGTTTTGAAGATTGAAATGAAGTCCCTTATATAAGATTAAGTTCTTCACCAGTCACTGATAAAATACAATATAAGCTAAGTTTCTCTCTTTTATCATATTCTTTCGAGTAAAATGTGTTCATTCAATGGACTTGTGATTATTATCAATAGAAGTCAGTTGATAGAAATAGTAAGAACACAAATGGCTCTTGAGAGAGTTATTGGATACATATGCAGAAGGAAAGATGAAAACAATTTAAATTATACAGTTTGTCTGAATGTAATTATTTAATATGTTCACAAATCCTGATTATCACATATTAACATGAATAATTGGAATTTCTACAATATGTCATGAGATATCTAAAGGAATGTTAAATATAATCTTTTGACTCCACATTAAATTAGCTATCCAGTGGCAAAAATCCACAATACGAACAACACCAAATGCTGGAGAGGATGTGGAGAGAGGGAACTCTCCTACATTGCTGGTGGGAATGCAGACTCATATAACCACTCTGGCGAGCCGTCTGGAGATTCTTAAAGAAGTTAAAGATTGAAATGTCATATGACCCTGCTATTCCACTTTTGGGAATAACCCCCCATACAGCAAATATTCATATTGATGGAACAAGCATGACTATGTTCATAGCAGCACTGTTTACAATAGTAAAGTCATGTAATCAACCCAAATGTCCAACAGTTGATGAGTGGATAAGGAAAATGTGGTACATTTATACAATGGAATACTACTTAGCCATCAAAAATGATGAATTAATGCAATTTGCCAGGAAATGGATGGAATTAGAAACAATTATATTGAGTGAAGTATCCCAGACACAGAAAATTAAGCCGTTTGTGCTCCCTAATAGGTGGATCTAATACCAAACTCACTTAGAGACACAAAGATAAATCTCTGTAATACCTACAGTAATTGCAAAGATTATAAACAGGAGAGAAGGGGAAGGAGGGCCCCGCCAGAAACAAGGAAAGAGGGGATCATGCTACTGTATAGATAATAGGCCACCATCAAGGACTGCAAGTAAGAAATGAGATATCTGGTTAAGCTCACAGACTGTCCTTCCTGGTCACTTGCAACTGATGGGGTGTGATCTTACCAGAAGGGGTGGGCATATAGTCTGGCAGATAGAAGGCAACCATTTTGCAATGGGAGACTGACCCACCCCTCACCACAGTCTCCTACTCTTATTCCATCTATCTTTGAATCTATCCTTATAATAAGACTCTATTTTAATAGCTTTTTATCTCTGGCCAAGGGGTGACATCCAATACCCATCAGGATGGAGCCAAGGGCATTGCAGGAACAGCAAAACCGAAAAAAAAACCCAACAAACCATAATTCAGAACATCAGAGATGCTATATCAACCACCTGGAATCAGGCCTACCTAATCTCTCCCCATCCTGAAGCTCAGGGAAATTTGCGGAAGAGGGGCCGGTAAGACTGTAAGAGCACAAGGATGGGAGGAGTCAAGATATGCAAGATACTCCACACAGGTTAGGGCCCAAGTAATTGTAACAGGACTCTGTATGATCTACACAATGACCAACTTATCATTGACCCCTCAAAGTCTAGCATGGAGTAAAGGCACTAGGATCCTTAGACGCAAGGGATTAACAGTCACAATAGTGTTCCTATACTTAAAGGGAACACAAGAAAGAGTTCTAGGAAATGCCACTGAGTCCTTACATCTCATCAGAGAGGAGGACCCAGAGGAAAGTTTGATTTACACATTAAAGGATGTTTCAGAAATGGGGGGGGGCACTGGGAAAAAGGGAGAGAGGGGAGAAAAGAAGGGGAAAAGGGGGGAGGGAGCAGGGAGGTCCAGGGAGGTGTGGAGGGAGAAAGGGGACAGGGGTACCTATTATGTTTGTATGAGTGGAAAAATAAATAAATTAAAAAAATAAATTAAAAAATAAAATAAATAAATAAAATAAATTAGCTATTCAAAAGTAAAGAAGGGCACTACCTTCTCTTCCTCTAGCATAGTGTCAGTAAACAGCTATTAAGCTGTTCAGCCTGAAGACACAAAGTGCATACATATGGTCCTTCTCATCAAAGATGCATGCTGCATGCCCTTCATCCCTAACACAGCAGCTGAGGTCAATCATAAGTTTGTTGAAGGTCCATTCCACTTTATTCCTTGACAGCCATTCAAAGCAGCCTCTTGTGTTGGAAAGACACCAAACACATGTGTTAAAAGCCAGGGTCCCCACCAGTATTTAAGGGGAGGCATTTCAGATTCTAAAGTTTTGGCTTTGCTCAAGTGTGACAGGAATGATCTAGTTAAACCTTCATATGCTAATGGAATTATGTGCTATCTATCCATATGGAAGCTCCCCAAAATATGCAGAAATTTTCTTTAAAATAATGAGAACACTTTAAGTTTTAGCATACATAAAGGCTATTAAAATGTTTATTTGCTAGTTGTAAATTATCTGAAAGTGACTTAAAGTTTCAATTCATAATAGCAAACATTTAGAATATAAATTTGATAATATTAACTAAATTGAAATTAACAGTGATAAATGTGCAATACAATATAAACTACCTTAAAGGAGAAAAAGTTGGGGCACCTAATGTAAAACATATTCACGTATAGACACATTATATTCAAAGACATTAATCTATAAAGTTATCACTTATTTTTTTGATTTCCTAATGAAGATGTGATTATTATTCATTCAGTTTGAAAATCATATTTCAAAATTTATAACAGACGACAGATGTCTGGATTAACTATGGTAGAACAGAAAATAAATATGTGCTTATCCTTCCTGACATGCTTATTTCCTACAAAATTTTAATTAATATTATGTGTTATAGGCATAATTACTTCAGTATTTGAGTCAAGTGTATATATTTGTAAAGGAAGTATGTAGCAGAAGTTTTCATTTCATATTAATGGGGATTTCCATAAAAGGTAACACAAAACTTACATTGAACACAAAAATAAAGTACAAATAGATTGGACTTAAACATAACAAGATGCCTGTAAACTTCAAAGACAGTAAGAAACATAAAAATGTTCTTATGAGGTTGAACTGGTGGCTCAGTCGGTAGATTGCTCCTGGTTTTGTTACCCCACACCAACATTGAAAAAATAAAGTCAGTCCTGGTGATTAGCCCTTGAGCTCTCAGCAGTGAAGAAATGAGACAAGTAGAAACCTGGGGCTCAACAGCCAACCATGCTACTAACCTGCATGTTTAATTCAAGGACAATGATAAGCACTGTCTCAAAAAATGACACTGAGGAATGACAGCTGAAATTGAGGTTGCCTTTTGGTCTCCACACACACATTCATGCAATTCCTATGCATACACACATGCCTGTGCTAATATGTGTGCACATCATGGTCATATATACATATACATACACATATACATATATATGTACAGAGAGAGAGAGAAAGGATAGTGTAAAATTATATTGAAACTTAAATTTTCCGTTATTAGAAAATACAGCAAATTAGAGAATGCAATTCTGAGAACACATTTTGTAGAGCAAAATAAACAAAGGTCTAGTCAAAGTTTATGGTTTAGATGGAGGAATCTAAAATTATAAAGAAATATTCATATAACCAATCAGGAAAATGACCTTTAAAGATTTTTACAGATGAAGAAAGGAACTCATTAAAAAGCCTCCATTTCATTAGTCATCAAGGAAATGAAATTTGATGAAATTTGAAAAGACAGATTAGTTCACACATACCATATTGATTATGAAACGCTTGACTTCAAAGGTTTTGGGGAATAAATGAGTAATGAACTCCATATGCTTAGGGTAGGCGTGCTTTTAAATGTAGCATTACACTGTGTATCAATTTGATGATATGGAGCCAGTTGTTATTCAGTAATGAAGATATACAAACATTCACAATATACTTAAACACAGACAAGTCTCAACAATGTACTGAGAAATACAAGTCAGTCTCTATTTATTACATTTTGTGATTTTTATGAATTTCATAAAGGCAATATTGCTATAGATCCACTTTCATGAGATTTTCAGTCCATTTGTTTTATTATAATGAACCTTGTTTTAATTTACATTAACAAGAGGTTTGTGCTTTTATCATCCACTACCTATAACCACTCTACCTCCCATTCATTCCACCTGTTCTTTCCTCCAACCCATTTTCATTCCTCCCTTACATCTCTCCCTATATGTGTTTTTTTTGTTTGTTTTTTGGTTTTGATTTTTTTCTTTTGTTTTTTATTTTTTTTTGCTCATACAAACATAATAAGAACCCCCGTCCCCTTCCTCCCTCCACCCCTCTCTGGCCCTCCCTGTTCCCTCCCCGCTTTCTCCCTTCCTTTCCCCCCTCCCTCACTTTCTCCCAGTGCCCCCTCCCCCCCCCTCTGAAGCATTCTTTACAAACTTTCCTCTGGGTCCTCCTCTCTGATGAGGTGTAAGGACTCAGTGGCATTTCCTAGAATTCTTTCTTGTGTTTCCCTTAAGTATAGGAACACTACTGTGACTGTTAATGCCTTGCTTCTAAGGATCCTAGTGCCTTTAATCCATGCTAGAATTTGAGGAGTCAATGATATGTTGGTCATTGCGCAGATCATGCAGAGTCATGTTATAATTGCTTGGGCCCTAACTTGTGTGGAGTATCGTGCATATCATGACTCCTCCCATCCTTGTGCTCTTACAATCTTACTGCCCCCTCTTCTACAAATTTCCCTGAGCTTCAGGATGGGGAGAGATTAGGCAGGCTTGATTCCAGGTGGTTGATATAGCGTCTCTGATATTCTGAATTATGGTTTGTTGTTTTTTTTTTTTTTTTCGGTTTTGCTGTTCCTGCAATGCCCTTGGTTCCATCTTGATGGGTATTGGATGTCACCCCATGGCCAGAGATTAAAAACCTGTTAAATTAGAGTCTTGTTATAAAAGTCTATTCAAAGGTAGATGGAATAGAAGTAGGAGAACGCATAGAGAGAGGGGTCAAACACCCATTTGGAAAATGGTTGCCTTCTATCTGGCAGCCTATATGCCCTCCCCTTCTAGTAAGAACGTACCCCATCACTTGGAAATGATCAGGAAGGAAAGTCTGTGAACTTAATCAAATGTCTCATTATTTACTTACAGTCCTTGATGGTAGCCTATTTTCTCTGCTGTAACTTGGTCCCCTCTGTTTCTGGTGGGGCCCTCCTTCCCCATTCCTCCTGTTTATAATCTTTACAATTACTGTAGGTGTTACAGAGATTTGATTTTGAGTGTCTCTAAGTGAGTTTAGTACTAGGATCCACCTATTAGGGAGTACATACGGCACTTAATTTTCTGTGTCTGGGATACTTCACTCAATATAATTGTTTCTAATTCCATGCATTTCCCGGCAAATGGCATTAAATCATCATTTTTGATTGCTGAGTAGTATTCCATTGTATAAATGTACCACATTCTCCTTATCCATTTGTCAACTGTTGGACATTTGGGCTGATTCCATGACTTTACTATTGTAAACAGTGCTGCTATGAACATGGTCGTGCTTGTGTTATCAAGGTGAATTTTTGCTGTACAGGGGGTTATTCCCAAAAGTGGTATAGCAGGATTATATGGCATTTCAATCTTTAACTTCTTTAAGAATCGCCAGATGGCTCGCCAGAGTGGTTGTATGAGCCTGCACTCCCACCAGCAATGTAAGAGAGTTCCCCTCTCTCCACATCCTCTCCAGCAGTTGGTGTTGTTTGTATTGTGAATATTTGCCATCCTGACCAGGGTGAGATGATATCTCAGGGAGGTTTTGATTTGCATTTCCCTGATGGCTAAGGATGTGAAACATTTTTTAAGATATTTGTTAGACATTTTAATTTCGTCCTGGTAAAGTTTCTTTTAAGTTCCAAGGCCCATTTTTTAATTGGGCCATCAGTTTTCTTGGTGTTTAGTTTTCTAATTTCTTTGTGCACTCTGCATAATAGAGCTCTATCAGATATGTGGTTAGTGAAGATTTTCTTCCATTCTGTGGATTGCCTGTGTGCTCGAGTTATAATCGCTTTATCTGAACAGAAGCTCTTTAATTTCACAAGATCCCATCTGTTGAGTGTTGGTTGTAGTGACTATGCTATTGGATGTCTGTTCAGGAATTGTTGGCCTAGCCCAATCAGTTCGAGGGATTTCCCTATCCTTTCAACTATGGTTTTAATTCAAATCGGCAAGGAAGAAGTCAACTTATCTCTATTTGCAAATGACATGATCCTATACCTGAGTGATCCCAAAAACTCCACCAGGAAGCTCCTGGAACTAATACAGAAGTTCAGCAGGGTGGCAGGATACAAAATAAATGTACAAAAATCAGTGGCCTTCTTATATGCCTAGAATGAAAGAAGCGAAAAAGCCCTGAGAGAAACAATCCCATTTACTATACCCCTTAAAAAAATGAAATACCTTGGGATAAACCTAACAAAGGAAGTAAGAGACCTCTACAATGAAAACTTTAAACCCTAAGGAAAGAATTTGCAGAAGACATCAGAAGGTGGAAAGACCTCCCATGCTCCTGGATTGGCAAAATCAACATTGTAAAAATGACCATCCTACCAAAGGCAATATACAGATTCAATGGTGTACCAATTAAAATCCCAAAGCAATTCTTTAAAGAAGTTGGCCAAACAATCTCAAAATTCATATGGAGGCACAAAAGACCCAGGATAGCCAAAACAATCCTTAGTAACAAAAACACAGGTGGAGGTATCACCATACCAAACCTTAGTCTATACTACAAATCCATAATTGTAAAAACAGCCTGGTATTGGCTCCAAAATAGACATACAGATCAATGCATAAGTGTTGAAGACCCAGATATAAGCCAACAAAACTACAGCCATTTGATCTTTGACAAAGGGGCCCAAAAAATCCAATGGAAAAGGAACAGCATCTTCAACAAATAGTGCTGGCAAAACTGGATCTCCACATGCAGAAGATTAAACCTGATCCCGTACTTGTCACCATGTACAAGAATTAACTCTAAATGGATCAAGGACCTCGATATAAAGCCTATATGTATTTTTAGAACACCACAGGAGTCATGTACAGAGAAGATATTATCATTCTGGAGGACAAGTTAAAGTCTCTGACATCTGATGTCTGCTATGAGCCTTCATCTTCTGGAGCAAATTGACACCTTTCCTCACATAGCAGAAGGTGCAAAGACTCAAAGGAGATATTTATGAGGAAAACTCCTTTAGAAAGCAAGCCATCTCGTGGATCAGTTGCCATAAGTTCTCACTGGTAAATAACACCTCTTCAGTCATAGCCAAATTTGGAAAGGCAAAACTGAAATGATAATTGAGATAAAGGTAAAATAGCAAGTAACATTGTAATGAAATTTCATATGGATATAGTTTATGCAGAGAGATTAATTCAGTGGCATAAGAGGATTCAGAGAAGGAAATATAACTGACTTGGAAGGGAACGATGCTCTCTTACTTCAGAGAAAGAAGGGGGTGCTCATATGTGGCTATCCCTTGACTTTATCATATAACAAATTCTGATCAGTCTGAACAGTTCCCCACTTCTAGAGGATGTCCCATGCTTTATAATCGGTTACAGCTTTTCGATTTTCATAATCTTGCAAATTATCTGAGGAAGAGTGGCTACCACCAAGCTCATTAGCCATGGAAAAATGTTCAAAAGTCTCACTGATTCTTTCTTGATTGGATTCCATTGAGCTTCCAGTCTTACTTTAAATTAAACCTTTCTTACATGTTTCTCTTACTGAACTTTAAGGCTTTGTGCCAGTATGCATTTTCCAAAATTGACAATGATATTCCAGCAAAGCATTCTTCTAATAAAAGTGTTTGTTCAACTTTTACTACCTTCAAATGTCATTTAGCTCAAACTAAGCTATGGAGTTTTATTTTGCTATAAATTGCATCTTGTTTTATCTTGAGAATGTAGAATAGGTAGCATAGAGTCATGATCAAAATGAAGTCAGAATTACAATAGTAGAGGAAGACCTGAGTGGAGGAAAATGTGCGATGATAATAAATGATAAATACAGACACGAATTTAGGTTTCTAGTTTGCAAATTAATGTATGGCAATGGATGAATCGTCTCAGCTCCCTACACTCTGTATACACCAGTTACCATAGATGAGTCATTTAAGAACTGTGTGGAATTTCACATATTTCCACACAGTTCTTAAATGACTACACACAGAAAAGCCATAACTCTTAGTATTTTTGTGATTAATTGGTTTGGACATTGAAAATACACATTTAATTGTATAATATTTGACATTTTCTTTCTAAAAATAATTTGTGTTGTACTATATCTATCATATAATAAAAGCTGATTTTCCTATGCTATGAAAGTCAAAAGAGCAATGGTTTGGAGAATTGTTTCTTATAAAATCTAGTTGCAATCTCTACAACATTGCAAAGAGTAAATGTCATTTGATGTTTTTCAGTCCAGCCAATCCAACTTGCTGTTCCTCCAACCTCTGGCACCAACTCTGGCAAGTCATCATCAATCTTGACGTTAAAATAATATTTATTTCCCAATAAATTTAATCCTTCAATTTTCCCCTTTTCCCTAGTTCTATCAATTCAGTTTGTTGTTCATACACACTTTCATTCCCCTAATGTGTAATGACAATCCCACATGTACACACCATTAAAAAGCATAGTGCACTTCTTTTGAGCAGAGAATACTTAAAATAAATTTAGGCAATTATAAAATAAATGTTCTGCCTTCTCTCTTAAGAATCATACTTTTATTTTTCTTTATCTTATAAAATTTCTTTATTTTATCTTTGATAAAATAAGATTGCGATAGAGGGAAATACGGAATAGCTAGAATATATTACAATTAGTTTAAACCATTGATCCATAAATTTCCCCGAGGTTAAGAATATTTTGGAGAACTTATTCTTATATGGGTCAACATAAAGATTCAACATTGGGTGTAATCCCTCACAATGTCTGTGCTGAACCAGAGGATCTGATTTTCTTTTTTTTTACTTTTTTATTCTTTAGGCTGTCCTATGCAAATGTAAGGAATTTGACAGTTTTCATCCCATAATATGGGTAAATGACAATGGATAAATTGTCTCAGCCTCCCATGTGACTTCACAGTTTTTCCAGCCAGTCTCCCTCCCACTTCCATGTCTCTCTGCATGTTTGATCATCCAGGATACCTGTATTGGCAAGGACCTAGGCATTTTTTGCAATATAAACAGCCCACTGGTAGGTCAACAATGGAGTAAAGAAGCTTGTTGTTTCCTGTCCAGCACTGGCCTCCCTGTTCCTGGTGAGGAACTGATAGGCCAGGTATTGTGGAGGACATCTCTGCATTGTGCTACTGGGTGTAGCAGTCCTGATATGAACAGGGAGAGAGAGAAAGAGACAGAGAGAGACAGACAGAGAGAGAGAGACAGACAGACAGACAGGACAGACCGACAGAGACAGAGACAGAGACAGAGAAAGAAAAAGAGACACAAAGAGAGATAATGAGAAAGACAAGAGACAGACACACATGTATGCTTACAAAAGAGCATGGGTAGAGTTCAGAAGACAATTTTCAGAAGTCATTACTCTCCTCTGTGATTTCTGTCACAGTTAGGCACAAGTGGGTTTGAGGGTTTGAGCTCTTGGCACATTTGTGGAGAATTAGTGGTTGAGTTAGGCCCAGAGCAAATCTGCAGGAGATTGTCTAGCTGATGGAGAAGGCTCAGCCTATGGTGGTGTGATTAGGCCCTGAACAGATGAATAAAATACTGAGACTCAGTTGAGGAAGTTGGCATCCTTTTGAACACTTGGCCAGACATGTTGGTCTGTCAAGTAAGGATCATCCATCTCTCAGTCATTTACATAGAGATGTGTGGCCAGTTCTCTGAGTCCTGGTGTTGGTGCATGCTCTCCTGTCAAGCTGAACTGAAAACTGTAACCAGGAATTGTAAAAGAGAATAAACCTCTTGTTCCTTAAGCTGTTTAATGGTCATCTATCATGGTATTGGTATTGGTATTGTTACATGACTTTCTCATTGACCATAACTTGGAAACAGGGATTAGAGGCCAAATAGAGGGAACCAGAGAGTTTTCAATAAAAGTCTGCCCATCATCAAAATCATCCTTATCCCAAGGCTCAGGGAGCCTTGCCAAAGTGCAGGCAGAAAGGATACAAGAGCCTGAATTTGGGGAGTGGTGATAGTAGACAGTATTTTCTGGTCATGACAGGTGCCATACCCAAGAATTTGTTTCACTGATGTGTATTCTACAAGCTTAGACAGTATTTGACTTATAAATATTTCACCATGGATACAGAAGATCTCAAGAAATACTACACATCCCTGAGAGACTATTTAAAGCTAATGCCAGAGAGGAGGAGAACCTCTTTACTCAGTGATTTATTCACTGATGACTTATCTATGCCTCAATGAATACACAAGACACCTGCCATTACAGGTGAAACCAAATGAAACTCAATGAAACATATGTGCAAAACACATGAAAGCATATGATGGACTGACTGCAAAGGAAAACATGCTAACGTGGGACAGGAGAAGGCGGGATTGTGCAATAAGGGATGAAAACAAATAAATCCACTTTATTCACATATGAAGGTGTCAAAGGATTAAAAAAAAATCCTGCCTGCTCTATGTCAATTGCTCAGTGGCTATAATTTGATTTCCTATAGAGCTGATGTAGAAGTTTGGGTCAGAGTCCTTTATCTCATGTGGATGGTCATTGTCCTTTTGTTGTTTATTTGCATATCTAGTGCTTTATTATATAGGAATTCATCACCAACGTAAAGTCTGTCAGGATTCATATAGAATCAGATGCCAATAGCAGGTTTTGGGTCAAACTGGTCAGGTGACTAGGCAGTATAAGAAGTGACTAGCAGGAAAGGGAATATATATATCATATTATGTATATATGTATGTAATATATATAACAAAGGGAAGGCTAAAGAGAAGAGGAAGCCAAGAACTGAAAAACATGTCAAATCAATGACAAAAACTTTGAGCAACCTGGGTGTGAACAGCTACATTGTTGCCCTCAACACTTAGTGCCCTCAAATGCTGATAGCATATACGCAAAACCCTTTGCTGGATGTAGAAAAGATATTAAATTGAAATGAAATTATATCTGTCCTCCTTTATTTCTGAGATCTGGAATTACTTTCTCTATGAACCAGTCAAGTCTGTTGCTCTCAATTTCTTCCTGCACAGATGGCTGGAGAGCCTGTGTTCACAGTTATCAAAACAGAAAATTTTGTATGTTTATACATTTAGCATATATATATATATATATATATATAGATACTAAATATTTTATTTTATTGGTACAGTAATTATTTCTAAGATGATTAATAAGCATGTCATCGATTAAATTTTAATATGTGTGATATTCTCTATCTCACCAGAAAAGAGGGATGTGGTTCAAAAAAGAAAACACTTAAAATTACAATATATGTTCAAACTATACAAATGTCTTCTCACAGTCCAGACTGTATTTATTCAGATCTCAACACATGCAAAGAATTCTCATTTCATGATTTTTCCGAGAGTACTAATTTGTATTTTTCAAAGACTGTTTGAAGGAAGTGGCAGTTCATCCACTTGGTCTTCACTCCTTTTTCTAGCTCTCTTCCCCCCAGCACTATTGTGTGAAGTTGGCTTCCTTTCCCTTTGCATAGCATGATCTGACTGAATTTGTTCTAGCTTAGTGAATTTCCAAACTCATGAAATGATAATTCCTCATTTATACCAAAGCTTTTCTGAAGTAATTGGATATAAACTCATCGCATGGATATTGCTTTGTGGTTTGTAGAGAGAAAGACAGACATAAATCTGGGCAACAAAACAGTTTTTTTTTTATTCAATTTGTGTGTGTGTGTGTGTGTGTGTGTGTGTGTGTGTGTGTGTGTGTGTATGTGTGTGTGTGTGTGTGTGTAGAACCATGGGCGAATTCGGGAACCACCACAGACCGCCTCCACCTCCTTCTTGTTTACTCTGCCCGGGATTCACAGGCTCCACCCTACCAGGACCAGAAACGCAGGCCGCCCCCGCTTCTGTCCGGCGTCTACACGTGGGGTCTAAGGATCACGAACTCAGGACCTACCGCCTGCAAGGCAGAGGCTTAACCCCTGAGCCACCTCTCCAGCCCCAACAAAACAGTTTTGACTGGCTGTACACACTGTGTCCTCTTATCTTTCCTGCGTCCACAGGCCTTCCACTTTGTGATTCATGTGTTTGATTATTCAGAATGGATCTCGTTTTCTTCTGAATAGATTAAAAAAGAAAACAATAGTTATTTTCTCTACATAAACTTTAAGACCTATGTACCTAGCTTTGAGACCCCTCTGGTATCCACTTGGTAGCTGTGTAATTCAAACGGTGCTACTAGATGATTGTAAATATTCATTATTAGAAACATGCTCTGCTGAAAAGAAATCAGATTCCTATTTCTGTACATACACTTTAGTCATGATTGACTTCTGTGTAACTTTGACATGTCATTACAATTTCCAGTACATTGAAACAAAAGTTTGCCACAGGGAAGCCTGGGAAACTTGGGAGCTTTCACCTACCACTTTATATCATCTGTACAGATTTAGAGTCTCCATTCATATTTTAAATTTAAATTTCCTGATCCTTAAGGATCTTACAGGCTGGAACCATACCTGTAGATTCATGTCCATGTCACAAAGTAACAATTTCTATTAATTGCTGATGACAGTGCAAATTATAAGCAAATTTAGAGAAAAGTTTGGCAATTTCCCACCAAAAATAAACATTCTTATCATAACGACTCAGCAATCATGCTCCAGAGTATTTGCCAATCAACATATGTTCAAGCAAAATACAATGCATAGATGCTCAAAATTCAAAGCATAGCATATCATTGTACTTGCCAGAATTTGTAAATAGCCAGGATTTTCTTCAGCAAAGCAATAGATACATAATTATGATATTCTAGACAATGAAATATTAAAATAAATGAATAGCAGGTCATGAAAAGACAATATTTACAAATAGATGATTTTGTGGGGGCATCAAAAAATCAACAATTTTCCAGACTTGAGGAGGGAATGGATGAAAATGTGCAGCACAGAAAGTTCAAAGTAGCGAAAGTGTTCAATATATCATTATTACAGTTAAAATATGTAAGTTGTTAAAAATCCATGGAGTGCACAACACCATGAGTTAATCCAAATGTCCATTATGAGCTCTGTGTGATAATGATGGGCCCATATTAATTGAAATAAATGCTTCACTCCAATGTGGAGCTGACAGTAAGAGAGTCTGAAGACAGGATCAGGGAATATGTAGAAACACACAGGAACTCTTTGTGCCCAGTTTTGCCCTGAACCAAAAGCTGTCCTAAAAATTAAAACTGTTTTCAAATGGACGAAGATAAATAAAGCAAGATCCAAAATTTGAAAACCACACCACCAACAACAAAATATTTAATCCATCCTGACAAGTGAGTCACTTCTGTTCTGCTATCTGATCCCAGCACAAAGGTAGTGATAAAGTGAAAAAGAATGGCAGATAGAATGATTAAATAGCTTTGGTTTGTATGTCTGTCTTCATTACACTCTTCAAGTATTTTTGAAGCCATGTTAATGCAGATGTAGACAAAGTTCCAGAAGAAAAACGAACAGAGGAGATACCTCAGTGGGTAAAGCACTTGCTGCACAAAGATCTGAGTTCAGATCCCAAGAAACTATAAGAGCTGGGTGTGGTAGTATGACTATAACTCTCAAACTCCTACAGCAAGTTCCAGGGAAAGACTAGAAAATCTCAGGAAATTCATGATCCAGCTAACCTGGTATAAGCATCAGCAAACAAAAGAAGAGAGAGCCTCTCTAACATGAGGCAGAAGGTGAGGATGGGTGGCTGAAGCTGTCCTCTGGTCCCAATATGTGTAATGTGGTATGTGTAAGCCTACACATATATGTACACACAAATTGATATACATCACACACACACACACAAACATTTTGCAAATACACACACACACACACACACACACACACAAGAGAAATTACTGTCTCAGTGAAATACTGTGGAGTATCAAATGTATCTAAGAAGGTCAATTTATTGTTTAATCATATGTGTGTGAATGTGTCTTCAAAGTACATAAGTCTTATTCATTATGTTTATTGTGTCCATTTTGGTTAGGATAGTATTTCTTTGTGTGTATTCAGTGAAAAGAATTAAATATAGCATATTCAATCATTTAACTCAATATGAAAATGAGAAAATATTACTTTGCAATTATATGTATATATAACTGCATGATCAGCATTTATTGGTTTTCCCATGCTCCTAAGCAAAATAAAACTACAAGAATGCTTGAGGAAAAGAGTAAAAAGAGATAAATGTAAGTATATCTGAGCTAAATAACTACCTTTATGATTTAATGAGACATTTTTGGTTGAAATTACACATAGTGTGCATATGCAATAAAGAATATATCTTCTTTTTGTTTTTCTTGTTAATTAGTCAGAGGACAATGTTGCAGAAATCTATAATGGTTAGCCATCTGTTTATGGCCATTCCTGTATATAAACCTCATTTTACTATTTCTATTACCATTTTATCGATTAAAAATAAACTATTTCTGAGTCTTTGCATACAAAATAAGAATGCATCTAAAATAGGAAATCTATCAATATATATCTTTTTTATTAAAAAATTCCATCATTTAATTTTATCCCTCTTAAGTTTCTCGATAGTCTGTGGGGACAAGTTGATATGTTAGTCATTATGCAGGTCTGGTAAAGACAAGTCTCACTGTAGTGAGTTCCTAGATTCAGCAGTCCTGCCTTAAGTGTGATGTCTTGTCCAAAGATGAACCTTATCACCATTAAGTTCTTTGATTCTCACTGCCCTCTTCTGTGAGGTTCCCAAAGCCTTAGGATAAGGAGATTGTGTTGGTCTGATTTTGGATGTGCCTTGCTGAGTCTCTGGTGCTGTGCATTATGCCTGGCTTGGGAACTAAAACTGGATGAGTGAAGGGAAATGTCCCTCTCAATGAGGTGTCCTGAAGAGCCTCAGCATGGTGAGCCACAGAGGCCTGAACCCCCACAAGAGCAGACAAGCCAGAGGCAACCCTGGGATATATAGAAGCAGACAGGCAAGAGAGCAGGAATGATGGGAGAGATGGAGAGAAGCAGGGATAAGTACTCAATATGCTTGTAAAAGTAGAAAAGTTAAAAAAAAAAAGAGTAGACAAGCTAGTGGAACCCTGGGGTCCATAAAAGCAGACAGGTTGGAGGGTAGAAAGAAGTGGGATGTATTGATAAAGGGAACGGAAAGAGGATGGGTGGGAGGGGAGATGGAGGGAAGCAGGGATAAGAACTCAATATTCTTGGTAAAACTAGAAAAATATAAAATAATAATAAAAATATAAGCCCCTTAGCTGTGTCAGGCAGGGGTTTGAGACAGAAGAATACATCAATAAAATGAATCTGGAAATAAAAAATCTATCATTTAAGAAATTGTGATTACAAGTTATTCTTTCCCAAAAATCTTTTTTAATATTTTACAGCAGTATTAGCAACACATTCATGGACTTATCTCTAAGGTTAGAGCTTTGAAATACATTGCAAAAATAAATTGTTGTAAAAAATCAAATTTATTTGTGATAATAGCCATTATAAAAATACACATAAATTTCCAATTTGAGGACCACTACAGAAAGGCAAATTTTTTTTGAGGTCTTAGTGTTTGATTTTTTTATTTTAATACATTTTTTTATTATTATTTCAGCTCATACAAACTTAATAGGTACACCAGTTCCCTCCCTCCCTCCTCCTCCACCCGAACCCCCTGCTTCCCTCCTCTCACCCCTCCCTCCCCATCCCCCAGTGCCTCCCGACCCAATTCCCAGAGAGTCCTTTCTTGTGCATGCCTGACTCTCCTCAGGGCCCTCCTCTCCGATGACATACAAGGACCCAGTGGCATTTCCCTGAACCCTTTCCCGTGTTCCCCTTAAGCATAGGAACACTGCTTTGGCTGTAAATCCCTTGCCTCCAAGGATCTTGGTGCCTTTAGCAGATGCTAGACTTTGTGAGGTCAATAGTGTGTTGGACATTGCGCAGGGCATGCAAATTCCAATTATGATTGCTTCGGCCCTAACTTGTGTGGAGTATCTTGCAAATCATTGCTCCTCCCATCCTTTTGCTCTTACAATCTTACCTCCCCCTCTTCTGCAAATGTCCCTGAGCTTCAGGATGGGGAGAGATTAGTCTGGCCTAGTACTAGGTGGTTGATATAGTCTCTGGAGTTCTGGATTGTGATTTGTTGATTTTCTTTTGCAGTTTTGCTGCTCCTGCAATGCCCTTCATTCCATCCTGCTAGGCACTGTATGTCACCCCCTGGCCAGAGACAAAAAGCTGTTAAACTGGAGTCTTATTATAAGAGCACATTCAAGGGTAGATGTAATAAAGTCAGAAACCTCAGTGAGGGAGGGGTCAATCACCCATTTGCAAAATGGTTACTTTTTATCTGCCAGACTATAGACCCTCCCCTTCTGTTAAGATCATACCCCCTTAGTTGTAAATGATTAGGAACGAAGGTCTGCAAACTTAACCAGGTGTCACATTACTTACTTGCAGTCCTTGATGGAGGCCTATTTTCTCTACTGTAACATGCTCACTTCTCTCCTTGTTTCTGGTGTGGCCCTCCTACCCCATCCCTCCTGTTCATAATCCTTGCAATTACTGTAGGTAATACATAGATTTACCTATGAGTGTCTCAGGTGGGCTGGGTGGGTTTGGTACTAGGAGCCACCTATTAGGGAGTACATACAGTGCTTAATTTCCTGGGTCTGGGATACTTCACTTAATATAATTGTTTCTAATGACATCCTATTTCCGGCAAATTCCAGTAATTCATCCTTTTTGATAGCTGAGTAGTACTCCATTGTATAGATGTAAAGTTTCCTTATCCACTCGTCAACTGTTGGACATTTGGGTTGATTCCATGACTTTGCTATTGTAAACAGTGCTGCTATGAACATGGTCATGCTTGTGCTATCGAGGTGAACCTCTGTTGTATGGGGGGTTATTCCCAAAAGTGGAATAGCAGGATCATATGGCATTTCAATTTGTAATTTCTTTAAGAATCTCCAGACGGCTCGCCAGAGTGGCTGTATGAGCCTGCATTCCCACCAGCAATGTAGGAGAGTTCCCCTCTCTCCACATCCTCTCCAGCATTTGGTGCTCTTCGTATTGTGGATTTTTGCCATCCTGACCGGGGTGAGATGATATCTCAAGGAAGTTTTGATTTGCATTTCCCTGATGGCTAAGGAAGTGGAGCATTTTTTCAGATATTTGTTAGACATTTTCATTTCATCCCTAGTAAAGTTTCTTTTCAGTTCCAGGGCCCATTTTTAATTGGGCCATTGGTTTCCTTGACGTTTAGTTTTCTAAGTTCTTTGTGCACTCTGGACAGTAGAGCTCTATCAGATATGTGGTTAGTGAAGATTTTCTTCCATTTTGTGGGTTGCCTTTGAGCTCGTGTTACAATCTCTTTATCTGAACAGAAGCTCTTTAATTTAACAATATCCCAACTGTTGAGAGTTGGTAGCAGTGACTGTGCCATTGGATGTCTGTTTAGGAACTGTTGGCCGAGACCAATCAGCTCGAGGGAGTTCCCTATCCTTTCAACTATGGTTTTTATATAGTCTTTGGCCTGATATCAAGGTCCTTGATCCATTTGGAATTAATTCTTGTGTAAGGTGACAAGTACGGGTCCAGCTTTAATCTTCTGCATGTGGAGATCTAGTTTTGCCAGCACTATTTGTTGAAGATGCTGTTCTTTTTCCATTGGATTCTTTGGGCCCCTTTGTCAAAGACCAAATGGCTGTAACTTTGTGGGCTTATATCTGGTTCTTCAATCCTTATCCATTGATCTGTGTGTCTATTTTGGAGCCAGTACCAGGATGTCTTTATAACTATGGATTTGTAGTATAGACTTAGGTTTGGTATGGTAATACCTCCAGCAGTCTTTTTGTTACTCAGGATTGTCTTTGTCTTTTGTGCCTCCATATGAACTTTGAGATTGTTTGGTCAACTTCTTTGTAGAATTGATTTGGGATTTTAATTGGTATAGCACTGAATTTGTATATTGCCTTTTGTAGGATGGTCATTTTTACGATGTTGATTCTGCCAATCCAGGAACAAGGGAGGTCTTTCCACCTTCTGGTGTTTTCTTAATTCTTTCTTCAGGGTTTTAAAGTTTTCATTGTAAAGGTCTTTTACCTCCTTGGTTAGGTTTATACCAAGGTATTTCATTTTTTAGGGGCTATAGTAAATGGTATTGTTTTTCTCAAGGCTTTTTCACTTCTTTCATTCTGGGCATATAGAAAGACCTCTGATTTTTGCACATTTATTTTGTATCCTGCCACCCTGCTGAACTTCTCAATAAGTTCCAGGAGCTTCCTGGTGGAGTTTTTGGGATCACCCAGGTATAAGATCATGTCATCTGCAAATAGGGATAGCTTGACTTCTTCCTTGCCGATTTGAATCCCTCTTATGTCCCTTTCTTGTCTTATGGCTTAGCTAAGACTTCAAGTACAATATTGAATAGAAGTGGTGAGAGTGGACAGCCTTGTCTAGTTCCTGATCGAAGTGGGAATGCTTCCAATTGTTCCCCATTGAGCATAATCCTTGCTGTGGGCTTGTTGTATACAGCTTTTATTATATTGATAAAGGTTCCTTCCATTCCTACTGTCTCTAGCATTTTGATCATAAAAGGCTGTTGGATCTTGTCAAAAGCTTTTTCTGCATCTATGGAAGTATCATGTGGTCTTGGACTTTGGACTGGTTTACATGATGAATTACATTTATTGATTTTCGTATGTTGAACCAACCTTGTGTGCCGGGGATGAAGCCTACTTGGTCCCCGTGAATAATCTTTTTCATGTGTTTTTGAATCCTATTTGCTAAGACTTTGTTGAGAATCTTTGCATCTGTGTTCATCAGGGAGATCGACCTATAGTTTTCTTTTTTAAGTGAATCTTTATTAGGTTTTGGGATTGAGACGATATTAGCTTCATAGAAGGAATTTGGTAGTGTTCCTTCCTTTGCTATTTGATGGAACAATTTAAGGAGTATTGGTATTATTAACTCTTTAAATGTCTGGTAGAACTCTGTGCTGAATCCATCTGGTCCAGGACATTTTTTGGTGGGAAGATTCAAGACTACTTTCTCAATTTCCTTATATGTTATAGGACTATTTAAATAATTCACAACTTCCTGATTCAATTTAGATAAGTTGTGTTTACTTAGAAATTCATCCATCTCTTTTGTGTTGTCAAACTTCACAGAGTATAAGTTTTTGAAATATGATGTTTTTCTTTCTCCCTCGATCATGACGGATAGTTTTGCAGGGTAAATCAGCCTGGCTTGACATTTTTGCTCATTCAATACTTGAAGTATGTCTCTCCAACCTCTTCTTGCTTTTACTGTTTCGACTGAGAAGTCATTTGTTATTTTAATAGGTTTACCTTTAAAAGTGACTTGTTTTTTCTCCCTTGAAGCTCTCAGCACCAGTTCTTTATCTTGAATGTGAAGTGTTTTGGCTATTATTTGCCGTGGCGAGATTCTGTTTTGGTCATATCTGTTTGGGGTGCAGAATGCCTCTTGTATATGGATGGGCCTCTCTTTTTTTAGATGAGGAAAGTTTTCCTTGATGATCATTTTAAAAATTTCCTCCGGGGTGGTATTTTGAGATTCTTGCTCTGGTATTCCATGAATCCGCATGTTAGGCTTCTTCAGGGTGTCCCATATCTATTGGATATTTCTCTCAAGTATCTTTTTGGCTTTAACAACCTCTTCCATTGAGCTGGTTAATACTCCCACTTTATCTTCAAGGTCTGAAATTCTATTTTCTGCTTTGTTAGTTCTGCTGATATGTCTCTCTGTGGAGTTCTGGGTTGAAGATAACTTGTCTTTTAGCTCAGTTTTAAACTCTGCTTAAGTCTGCTTTAACTGATCTATGCCAGTTTTTGTTTCTTGCACTGTTTTTCTCAACTCCTCCAAGTATCTGTTGTGTTCCTCTTCAAAGCGATTGATTTGATTATGTAATTCCTCCGGATTTCTCTTCATCGTATTGAACATGGTAATGATTCATATCTTTGAAGGTCCTTAATTCTGGGTCAGGCTTCTTGACCATTTTCCATGGGTTTGTTCTGGTTTGGAGTCTAACCATGGGATTAATTCATCATTGGCCCAGATTGATTACTTGAGTGTGTTTCTCATGGATTTGCACTTTGACTTGGGCATTGTCATTTTAACTCTTAAGATCTTCTTTCAATTTCTGAGCATTTTTCACTAAACTGAATTATTTGGCCTGGGGTTTTGGGGGTGGGTGGAGTTGGAGCTTACCTAGGTCGAGGTGAGTCCAGGGTGGACCCCCTGCGTCCCGGGAGCCAGAGTGGGGGAAGGGAGGATTGGGAGTTGGCTGAGCGCTATTTAACATGGGGGACCTGGGGGCGGCCGGGCGCAGGGGGTGTCCTCCTCCTCCCAGGCCCTGCCTGGCAGCTCTGGCTGGATAGTGGGAGGAGCTGGGTCCCTTGGGCGGCCTGGGGTTTTGGGGGTGGGCGGAGATGAGAGCTTACCTAGGTTGTGCAGTGAGGCCTGGCTGGACTGCTTGCCTGTCTGGGTAGTGGGGTGGAGGGAAGGCCAGAAAGGCAAATTATTGACATTACTTAAACACATTAAACTATTCATTCACAACTCCTCTTTTTGTAATGAGAATGAGGGTGAAATTTGAGGTTAAATCCAAACAATGGAAACAAACAAACAAAAAATTCCCACCCAAATTGTTTTGTAAAAAAGAAGTCATTACTATAAGAGGAAATAAAGGTACATGGAATAGGAGTAGGAGACCACAGTGGGAGGGGGTCAGTCTCCCCTCACAACCTTTTATCTTTGGTTAAAGGAGGTGATCTCCAATACCAATCAGGATGAAGCCAAGGGTGGTGCAGGAACAGCAAAACTGAAAACATCAACAAACCATAATCCAGAACACTGGAAACCCTATGTTAATCACCTAGAACCAGATCAGCCAAATTTCTCCCCATCCTGAAGCTCAGGGAAACTTGCAGAAGAGGGGGCAGCAAGATTGTAAGAGCCAAAAGATGAAAAGGACCAACAGTATGCAAGATACTGCACACAAGTTTGGGCCACAGTAGCCATAATCAAACTTTGCTTGACTTATGAAGTGACTGACCTGTCAACTACCCCCAAAGTCTAGCATGGATCATAGGCACTACGATCCTTAAACGCAAAAGCAAGGGATTAACAGTCATAAAAGTTTTCCCATACCAAAGAGGAACCCAAGAAGGGGCTATGGGCAATACCATGGAATCCTTACACCTCACTAGAATGGAGGACTCAGAGGGAAGTTTGGCATTCACGCAAAAGGCTCCAGGGAATGAGAGGGGGAGATGGGAGAAACATGGAGAAAAAGGGAGAGTGGGGGGTGAAAGGAAGGGGAAAAAGGGGGGAGGTTGTAAGAAGGACTGGGGAGGGGTGGAAGGAGGGAGGGGAACCGGGTAACTATTAAGCTTGTATGATTGGGGAAAAATAGATACATATAAAAAAAAAGGAAATCATTAAACAAATCGCTTACAATTATGATCCTTTACTTCTTAAGCTTCATTAATTAAGAAATGTCTGCTCTGATAGTATGGAAATGAGTTCATTTGCAATAAAATTTCTTGGAAGCTTCAAAACTTTGGGAATATTAGTTCACCCTTTATTGACAAGTCACCATCATTATTGAGATTAGTTTACTAATCACCTTTCTGGTTCCCACAAAGTTGGTGCTTTCTCGATGAATACATTTGTATCTTCATGAAGAAGCCTGCATTGTAAAGGTTTGAGTCTTGAGAAACATTAAATAAAGGACAGATTTACTCAGTGGGAATTTTCTATCTGATATTATCATAGATTTTAGAGACATGAAGGAGAATCAGATAAGATATTCTCCCTCAGTAATCAGGGAAAGGTGAAATTCAAACAGGAGAGGTTAAATCTAGATGCACAAAGAGCAGAGTCAGTTTAGCTATACGGTGACATATGTGGCAAGAGAGAGATCAAGAGCTTTCACCAAGAAGTAGACCATTAACCCTGACAGCACTTGAAGCTCACTCCAAGTGCACTCACACTGTGGAGCAATTACCATTAGAGCCTTCTCATGGAAATTTTAAGACAGATAGTTCAGAAATTTTAAGACAGATAATATAGTGTCCATCAATATACGTTTGTGTTAATGAGACAGTGCTATGCACTCCTAGAATTACAAGTATTGCTCTAGTATAAAAAGATCATACAATGTCATAAGAAATGTAGCTAACAAAATAGGCCAGAACTAAAATACCAAAGTTCAGTCATACTAAATATTTAGTATATTTGCTTAACAAGGTAGAAGGAGTTAAATCAGAATGACCCGGTTCAAAATTATCTGAAGTCTTGCCATAAGAACAAACAGGCAAAAAATATTTCTTTTAAATCCTATACAAGCACCAAAACTTAAATGACAAGATTTGAATCAAATATAAAAGGCAAGGATGCTTGACAAATGAGTAGATACAGCATATGTCCAAAGCCCACACACAAATAGAACCCTAAAGTGTATGAGCAACCTAATTGCTGGCTCCAGAATCCTACACAGTACTGAATGTACAATTAAATCACTGCCTAAGGACCACAATGATTAATTCTTCTTTATAAAATTAAACATGAATCTTGAGAAAGAGGTGGATTCCATTAACTTTGGTTCTCTTCATATCTTAGTGTTTCTGCATCATTTCTTTTTAACATTTCCTGATCTTTCCATTAAGATCAAGTAAAGAGGTTGAAAGCTAGCTCAATAGGTAAGGGCCTGTTCAAATTTGGTTAACTGAATTAACCCCAGAAAGTCCAGGTGTTACATGGTAGAAGGAGAGAAATGACACCTGAAAGTTGTTCTCTGACCTCCACCCCTGTGATATGATATGAATCTCTCTCTCTCACACTCTCTTCTGACCTCCCTCCTTAGCTTCTCTCAATAAAAATGAAGGAAATATTTTTAAAAATATCAAGCAAGGAGTGACAGTTTAGAAATTTCAATGTCTCTTTCCTGAGGGAAAAATGAAGGTATTCATGGACATCAGGCGTTCATGGATGTATAATGTGATGTAAGTAGTGAGTTTGCAGTTATAGGCACACCTGTAAAATGAGATGGAATCTTACTTCTTCTAAGAGGGAAGTTAAAAGCTTGTGCATAAAGTGACACTGGAGCTATGGATGAGATAAACAACTTGACCCCATTGTTACTAGCAACATGCTCAGGGAATTAAATATTCTTCAACTCCCTGAAGAAAAGTATGTATGATAAATATTATATAGAAAATGCTGACTTCAATGCCCCACACAGTAAGCATTTAGTAAATGGAAGCAACTGCTTTCATCATACTGATACAATGTGTATGCTGATGGCTATATGATATATAAGGTCACTTTGGACCCTCACAGGGAAATTTTAAAAGTGGAAATGAAATATTGAATTTAAGGTTAGCTTTTTTAAAACTCTTTGGCATGCATTCTCTTTCTTCTTATAGCTGCAGTGATTATGATCATTTTTTGGGGTCCAAGATAGCCTTTTCTTTATTTGGTGATAGGAATTCTTGAAGAATCACCTTGGAAGTATGTAAACTGTAAAATTCATGAGCATCATCCTGAAACGTTCCCATCAGTAGACCAAAGGCTGAGTCCAGGTGATCCTACTCAACTCAAGATAGGGAAGCCACACCCAAGAACTCAAGGCAATGGTACGTGACCTCATCAGGCCTGCACAGTGGATCTCAGGCATGGATCTCAGGAGAAATAGTTTTAGGCAATAGGGTCCTTAGGGGCGAGGGGTCAGACAGAGGTAGGGGAGTGCTCATATCAGTTGTCCACCCAAGAAGGGCCTCTTGAAAGAAAGGGAGGATCTGATAAGATATTAGACAAAATGATGAGATATTAGGCAACACAGGCATGGGAAGGTGGAATAGTCAGTGAGGTGTCTTTTGTATAAGCAGATAATCTAAGTTTACACTCTAGTGCTGAACTAAGAATCCAGGTGCAGTTACTCAAACTTGTAATCCCAATACAAAGATGGTGGAGACAGTCAAATCCCTGGTGTTTGCTGGCCAGCCAGTCCAGGCTGCTCAGTGAATTCCGTGCCACACGGAGTAACCCTGTCTCAGAAAACAAGAAGGATAGCATCTGAGGAATCGCATGTGGGTTAACTTCTGGCCTCCACATGATCACATATGTGCACATGTGCGTCCATAATCATGTGTAACTTAACTTATGTGAACTTGTACACATATACACACAAGAAAAAACAAGATAGACAAAATTTTTAAGAAGAAAATCCGACGAAAATGTATTTTGCTCATAATGCAAAGCAAATCCTCTTAAAATGGAAAACTCTGGTTCCATTATGAGAAATCTGACCCTAGAGTTCATACATTGAACCTGCATCAGCAGTGTATGCATTGATAAGTAATTGTACTTCCTGGGATTGAGGAAATGAATGAATCAGTCTAAGAAACTGGTCTATGGACACTAAATTGCCTAAGGCTGATTTGCGAACAGCAAGTCCTAAGGTCGTATACTACCAGAGATATAATCAATTGTGAATTCAGTTGAAGCTATCTCTAAATGGATTTCTACTGCATTGCCCTTTATAAACCACATGTCAGATATTTTTCCATGATTGCCATCTTCTGTATGCTCAAGGAGAAATGAAAGCTAAAGGCATTTATTAAGGCATCAAAATGCAGTATTTTCCTAGATTTTTGCAACTCCCTCCTATTTTATTCTAATTGTCTTTTCTAATTAACATGTAACTTTTTTATTCTTTGATGCTCTCATACATTAATAAAATGAGTTCATGTATTTTCACCCCTTGATACCCAATGCCATCCTCTTCGCCCTCCACCTCATTACAGACTCTCTCCTTACTTTCACCTACAGTTGTGTCAGACCCAATAGTTTTTATCTGGGTTATTTGTATTAGCATGTATCTCAGTACTTGCTGAGAAATGAATGGCTTATCAGTGGGTAGATCATTGAGGAAAAAAATCTCTTTTCTTCAGTATAACATAAACTTCTAATAGACTCTCAGGTGGGTTTAGTGTTTCTTTCAATTCTCCCCATTTCACCAGGGCAAATATCATTCGGGTCTTGCAGAAGTAGAATTTGATGCATTGAGCTTTTAATTTACCCAATTCACACTGATTTTATCATGTTCAACAGAGTTTCAAGGAAACAAACTAAATCTTTTTTTGCCGGAATATTTTATTTGTTTACATTCTATATTCATTGATGTTTATATTATAATTTCTGTGAAATCTAGACAAAAGCTCTCTAAAAACAATTCACCGTAGAACATTTGGTCTGAGAGCAGATTGCAATCTTAATTCCATATTTGTTCTGTCAATGTGGCAATAGGGGTTCAATTTATTTGCTAGAATTTTATTGAAACTCTAGAGTGTTTTAACCTATTTAACAGAAACTCCTTTTATTAATTTTCTTGTTACTTGTTTAGATTATTAACTAATACTACTACGTCTATGATAGAACTATTTATACTATTCCAACTCATTTTGAATATGGTGACAAACAGGAAAATAATCATCTTGAAATGTCTTTTTAGGTGTTGGCAGGGAAACTCCAAGTTGAAATCCACTAAGTATTAGCTAACAGTCTTTGGAAAATCTGAAAGTGATGAGGAAGAAAAAGAGGAAATAAAAACACTGGCTCTAAGAGTGGACAACTAAGTCAGGTTTAGCTTGTACATTTTAAATAACTAGTTTAAAATTTTTTGTTAAGTCTGCTGGAATTATTTTCATCATGGAAAATGCCAGTGCATTCTATTTGGCAGATATTAGCATATCTTATGTTATCAGTAAAATCTCATCTAAGTGAAATTTATACTAAAAATAAATGGTAAAAGATTCAGAATCAAATAAAAAATATCCTACATTAGAATTAACATTTTGAGAATGATCCTATTTATTTTCAATCAGTGCAAAATATAGTCAGAGAACATATAATAACATCTTTCCAAAATGTAGATGCACCTACATAAATAGTCAACAAAATATACTGAATTTTTCCTTCCTTACTAGACTTCTCAATATACTTCTTCCTTCTTTCCTTTTGTACAAAGAGCCTCATTTCAGAGCGTATTAAAAAGACTCTTTGAGAGGTTGAGGAGCGTGTAAATCCCAAGAAGGCTGAGAGATGGAAAAATGAATTGGCCAAGAAAGAAACTTAGAACAAAGAAATGGCATTGTGCCTCAGAGAAAGAAGCAAAACTTTTCTGATGCTGGGGCCTTAAAGACAGTACCTGCAAGGGCCTTGTCTGTGAATCTTCTGAGAGCTGTCCAGCTACAAGGTGGTGACTGGTCAGTAGTCAGTCACTGATCAGATAGTCAGGACTGGCAGACAGTGAGATCCAGTAAAAGTAATATATGGTACAGCATGACCTCAAAACATAAGTAGTGTGAACTTTTATCATAAGATGTAGAAATGAACTAAGATATATGCCTGTAATATAGAGTTTTAACTTTTGTTTTTTTATTTTAAAGTTTAATGTTCCAGTTTTGTAGTCCTGCCTAGAAGCATATGCACTCCTCTCTTGAATATCAATTTCACATCTAAACTAACTCCTGCATCACAGTTTCTCATGCTCAGAATTCTATATCTCCTCTTTAATCATGCCAGAAACAGGTCCATACTATTTGTGTCATCACAACCAAGTGAACACCTAACTCTAGTCTTCATAATACTGAATTTGATGTTTATCTCATAGTAATTGGAAAGAACTAATGTAAATAGGAATACTAGACACAGGAAAGTCAGCATAAAAGTAGTGAAGAAGCATGACTTAAAAATAGCCATAAAGAAGAGTGTCTATGATCAAGCATGTTTACAATATATCCAATACAGAGACTGAAGACTCTTTTTAGTGTTAATTCAGTTGTGTGTTTAATTAATAGATTACATTTCATATCATACTTATAAGCACTACAAAAACTTTGAACAATTTACCTTAGAAACCAAGGAGAAAATTTTATCATTAAGGGTAGAAGTTATCAGAAAACTCAAAAACTTGCTATTTTAGCAAGCATGAAAGCAGACACTGAAGTAAAAAGTACAAGAAGAGAAATGTGCCCATTCACTAGGGGGTAGTTCTCAATTATTAGCACAAATCGGGAAGAGAAAATTCTGAATGAGAATAGAGGAGAAAGCAAGTTCCTTAGGTACATCACAAAAAATAAGCCTTTGAAGATGCCCTCACTCCTTTCAGTCTACTTTTAACTTATTATATTAGTCAGGTTCTCTAGAAATGCAGATTCAACGCAATGAAAAAAATATATATATGGAATGTATTGAGTTAGCTTACAGATATGGCTGAGGTAGTCCAACAATGGCTGCCAATAGCTGCTCAGTTCGGTAGTCAACTGAAGGCTGGAGAATTCCTAGAGTCTTTAGTCTAGTTGAAGACTTGGAGGGTTGGAAGACTAGAGGGTTGAAGAAATGAAGAAACTGGGTGGCTGGAAGGAAGAGCGATTTCCTAGCACAACTACAAAAAGCATCTCTTCTCTTTGTTGGCTCCTTTTTACATGGTCAAATACTGTAAGGATCCTATGAGATCTTTGGAGGTTCTGATAGGATACAGGGTGAGTATCATCCTTTCAAGTGGTCTCAGTTGATCCTTCAGGTGTGGTCTCAGCCCATCTTAGTTAATACCAGGTGTGTCAAGTTGATACCCAGATTTAACTATCACACTTATATTTCACACTTAGATTATAATATATGACTGCTACCATCCCTCACCCCAAGTTATATATGCTTGTTTTCACCCCATTAATATATATTTATAATTATGTATGCAAACATCAATGTCTATATGTATGTATATATATATGTGTATAATATACATATATTTATGTTTATATTTATCTATCTAGAGAAGAGAATGAGAATATTTCTTTTGTTTTCTTGATTTATCGAAGCAAAGTAGACTAGTAAATTTGTGTTAATTTAGAGTGCAGCATGATATTTAATATACATATATATATTTTCCTAGGTGATCAGCACAATCAAAGTGGCCTCTCTTTGGACCCCGATTTGTTGTTATTGTTGCTTGCAGTCATGGCTTTTGTTGCTGTTGTCCTTTTGAGGTAGGACCTTATGTATTCCAAGATGACCTGGAACTCATGTAAGCCAAGATAACTTTGAACTTAGGATACATCTGCCACCTCCATCTCTCATTTTGGATTGCAGTCCTGCACCAGGATACTCAGTTTACACAATGCCATGGATGAATATAAATTCTTGTGCCTGCTTGTTTCTACAAATTGCTGTCTCTAGCCCTGGGCCTCTATTTTCAGCTCACAAAACTTGTCTCTTCAGTGCCCTAAGCTGCCAGCACTCTGCTTTTTGATATATGGCTAAATAAGCTGACATTTACCTTTTTTGTGTCACTGTGCTAACTGTCCCCAAGTAAGAGGGCTTCTCAAAAACTAGTTGAAAGCAAGTTTCCAAGGGAAAAGGGACAATCACAGAATTCTTCATTAAAGGTCTTTGACATTTTGCCTCAACTGAAAGAATGCATAATCTTTCAGTAAGATTGAATGGTACCTAGTGCCTGTTCTTAATGCTTATGCTACATGAATATTTGAAAGTGCATTGTATTATAGTCTTCATGAACAGCAACATACTCTATGCTTGATATATTCTTTAAAATTTCCTCAGTGAGTCCAGAATAAATATTTACAGCAATTAATAAGAACAAGAACACAGTTAGCATATAATAGACCAGAGGAGTTATGTTTCTATTTTTTGATGACTATCTATTATTCATTTATTCAAAACCATCAAGTCAAGACAACAGGCCAATCCTATGATCTTTTCTTTCTTTTTTCTTTCTTTTTATTATAATGCTGCATACATGAATATAGTGACTTCATAATACTTTTAACCCTTATTCTAAAATCCCACCCACTTCCTTTTCTCCTGATAACTTTTCATTGCCCTGCCATACTCCCTCATTTCAAGTCTTTTCACTTGTGTGACCCACTCTTTCATCTACACTGTCTTTTATTTTAAATGTTTTTCATTTATTAAGAAATTTTTGTTTTATTTTTTTCTTTCACATTTTATTTTTTTCCCTAATCATACAAGCTCAATGGGTACCTCTGTCCTCTCCCTCTTTCCTCCCCTCCCCAGTCATGCCCCCCTTGCAGTCTCCTCCCTTCCCCCTTCCTTTCACCTACATCCTTTCTTCTCCCTCTCTCTGTGCCTCCCCCTTTCTCTCTCCCATCCTCTGGAGCATCCTTTTGTGTGACCGCCAAGCCTCCTCTGAGTCATCCACCCTAGTAAGGGTCCAGTACAAAAGTGGCATAGCCCAGAGCCCCTTCTTGGGCTCCTGGTTAGTATGGAAACTCTGTTATGACTAATCAATTCCTTGTCTCTAAGGATCTTACTGCCTGGAACTTTCTCCACTGTGATCCATGCTAAACTCTGGGGTGGGAGGGGGTAACGTTGACATGTCAGCTATTGTGCAGGTCAAGCAAAATCCAATTCTGGCTGCTGCAGCCCTAACTTGTGTGGAGTATCTTGCATATCATTGGTCCTCCCCATCTTTAGGCTCTTACAATCTTGCTGCCCCCTCTTCCACAAGGTTCCCTGAGCTTTAGGATGGGTGGAGATTTAGCTGGTCTAGTTCCAAGTGACTAATGTAGGGTGTTTGGTGTTCTGAATCATGGTTTGTTGTTGTTTTCACGTTTGCTTTTCCTGTGCCACGCTTGGCTCCATCTTGACTGGTATTGAATGTCACCTCCTAACCAAAGATAAAAGACTGTTTGAATGAAGATCTTAATGTAAGAGAAGACTCAAAGGTAGATAGAAGAATAGAAGTAGGATACGACAATGAGGGGTATGTGTCAGTGTCCCATTTGCAGGATGGTTACCCTCTATCTGCCAGTCCCTATAACATCCCTGATTGGTGAGATCAAACCTGTTCAGTCCCAGATGACCAGGAAGGGAAGTGAGAATGCGCTTCACTAGATGTCTTGTTACTTACATTTAATACATGACCGTGGCCTATTTTCTCTATTCAAGCATGATCACCTATGCCTTTTTTTTTTTTTTTGAGGCCCTCCTTCTCCTTCCCTCCTGTTTATTGTACTTTGAATTACAGTAGATATTACAAAGATTTACCTTTGAATATGTCATTAAGTGGGTTTTCAAATATTAAGGAGTACATATGGTGTCTAATTTTCTGTGTCTGGGGGATACTCCACTCAATATAATATTTTCTAATTCCATCCATTTCCTGGCAAATTTCATTAATTTGTCTTTTTTGATGACTGAGTAGTGTTTGATTACATAAATGTGCACATTTTCATCATCCATTCATCAACTGTTGGGCATTTGGGTTGATTCCATGACTTTGCTATTGTAAACAGTGCTGCTGTGAACATGATCGTGCTTGTGTCACGGTAGTGAATTGCTGCACTATGGGGGATTATTACCAGAAGTGGTATAGCAGGATCATATGACATTTCAATATTTAACCTTTTTAGAAATCACCATTCTGATCACCAGAGTGGTTGTATGAGCCTGCATTCCTACCAGTAATTTATGAGAGTTCCCTTTTCTCCACAAACTCTTTAGCATTTGATGTTTGTATTGTGGATTTTTGCCATCTTGACTGGGGTGAGGTGATATCTCAGGGTAGTTTGATTTGCATTTCCCTGGTGGCTAAGGACGTGGAGTGTTTTTTTAAGATATTTGTTAGACATTTCAATTTCATCCCTGGAAAAAGTTTCTTTTGCGTTCTAAGGCCCATTTTTTAATTGGGCCATTTATCTCCTTGGTGTTTAGTTTTCTAAGTTCTTTGTGCACTATGGATAATAGAGATCTCTAAGATGTGTGGTTAGTGAAGATTTTCTCCCATTCTGTGGGGTGCATTTTTTGCTCTGCAATCCATGTGGAATTAATTTTTGTGCATGGTGACAAGGATGGGTCCAGTTTTAATCTTCTGCATGTGGACATCCAGTTTTGCCAGCAACATTTGTTGAAGATGCTATTCTTTTTCTATTGAATTTTTTCATCCCCTTTGTCAAAGATCAAATGGCTATAATTATGTTAGCTTACATCTGGGTCTTCAACCCTTATTCATTGATCTACATATCTATTTTAGAGCCAAGCTGTTTTTATTAATATGGATTTTTAATACAGATTAAATTTTGGTATGGTGATACCTCCAACAGTGTTTTTGTTATTCAGGATTGTTTTTGCTATCCTGGGTCTTTTGTGTTTCCATATGAATTTTGAGATTCTTTGGTTAATTTCTTTAAAGAATTGCTTGGGGATTTTGATTGGTATAGCGTTGAATGTGTATATTGCTTTGGTAGGATGGTCATTTTTATGATGTTGATTATGCCGATCCAGGAGTATGAGAGGTCTTTCCACCTTCTGGTGTCTTCTGTAATTTCTTTCTTTAATGTTTTAAAGTTTTCACTATAAATGTCTCTTAGGACTTTTTCACTTTTTTCATCCTTGGTGTGTAAGAAGGCCCCTAATTTTTGCACGTTTACTGAACTTCTGTATTAGTTCCAGGAGTTCCTGGTGGAGTTTTTAGGATCACTCAGGTATACAATCATCTCATCTGCAAATAGAGATATCTTGACTTCTTCCTTTTCAATTTGTATCCCTTTTATCTCCCTCTCTTGTCTTATGGTTCTAGCTAAGACTTCAAGTACAATATTGAATAGAAGTGGTAAAAGTTCCTCCTGATCAAAGTGGGAATGCTTCAAGTTTTTCCCCATTTAGTATAATCCTTGCTGTTGGCTTGTTCACATGCTTCTATTTTGAGTATAAACATTTTCTTGCTGAATATTCATAAACCATTTCAAGAACCAATTTATCTGTTTGCCAAATAGACAAAATAGCTTTGATCATTCTGAAAGCATGTACTTACACAGTTAGTCATTATTCAGTCTTTATTATACACACAGTTGTCTGTAGACTTAGGTTAATGGGACAGAAGTTCTCCATGTTCTAGCAGAATCCATGGCCACATATACACATATGCATTTGCTATAGGAAGAAGTAGAATGCACAAAAAAGGGAGGAAGAAAGGAAGAATGGAAGATAAGAAAGAAGGAAGGGGTAAGAGAAGTAACTTCTTATATAAAGTCACCTATCTTTGATTAAGGAGCAAAGGCAATACAATGGAGAAAGACTGCACCTTTCACTGACAGTATATAAAGTAAAATAAATCCAGACACAAATATTACACTTTTGAAAAGATCAATTCATAATGGACGGCAAGATGGCCTTAGTATGTAAAGGTGTTTGTATCCAAGCTTGATAATCTGAATTGAAATCCCAAAATCCTAAGAGTAGAATGAGAAAACCGCTTTCCCACAAGCTGTTCTCTGGTCTCTCCATGACACCCACAGGATAGCCAATCATAGTAAGGAAGCCCAGGTGACAGGTGGTGGTCATATTGCACCTGCCCATCAGAAATCATAGTGATGAATTCATGCCATTTCTTAGTTTGTTGTCGCCATATTATTCAATCCAGGATCTCAATGAGAAAATGGTTTCACCCACAGTGGGTAGGTCTTCTCACTTCAGTTTCTGAAATCAAGATAGTCCTTCACAGACAATCTCAGAGGCTTAACTTCACCCAGACAATCCCTCACAGGTGTCCTCAGAGGCTTACCTCTCAGATGCCAGGTTTATGTTTAATACTAAGCACCATAACACCTGTTCTCTTTCCTGTAATGATCACTCTATTATTCGGTATATATGTTATTTAAACATTACATACACATATGGTTTGGCTAAAAGCACACACAAAAATGGAGCTTCAGAGATGAATCAGGGGTTAAGACTCTGCCTCACAAGCAGAAGGTCCTGAGTTCAGATTCCATGTCCCATGTAAAAACGCCAAGTGGAAATAGTGGTGGCCTGCACTTCTGACCCTGGTAGAAAGAGCCTGGGAAATCCCAGAAAAAAGAAAGAAGGTAGATGGAATCCAGGATGAATCCCAAAGTCACCCTTGGTCCTCCACAGGGAGACACAGTGCCCTCTGATACACACACACACACACACACACACACACATACACGCACGCACGCACGCACGAACACACACATGCACACGCACACACACCATGCAATAAATAAATAATTAAAAGTACGAAAATTGTGGTTTATTTGTTTGCTATCTTAATGATAACATGTAATAGACAAGCTAAATTTCTATTTTAATTTACTTAGATTTTTATTTTCTCATTAGAGTCATCTTTTCATTTGTATATATCCAGATCAGAAAGTCTTTTCCACTCTTTGTTATTTTTCAAATATTTACACACATCCATGGGGTGAGATAATAATATAACTTTATTCTGTCTTTTAAAATATGCATATATAATCACCCAAGAATTGAAAATTAAATTGGGGGTTTCCTTACTTAAACTACTATAGATGTCGAAACTCTCCAAAGGGTATTGTTAGTTTACTTAACTCTGTCCCCATTGTGTACTGTCTTAATTACTTTAGCTTCATAATAATTGTTAATACCTCTTGAGGAAACATCTTTTATGGGAATTTCACCATACTTCATCTTTTAATAAATCATTTTATTCCCAAATAAATTGCTTGTCAAAAAAGAGCCAAAAAAACCAGGAAGCATTTACTTGGAGTTTAATTAGAACTGTACTTAAAGATTCATATGGCCAAACTTTCCTTCCTGATCATATGCAAATGATGGGGTATGATCTCACCAGAAGGGGAGGGCATATAGGGTACCTGATAGAACATAACTGTTTTGCAAATGGGTGATTGACCCCTCTCTCACCATGGTCTCATACTTTTATTCCATCTACCTTTGAATATACTCTTATGACAAGACTCTAATTTAACAGGATTTTATCTCTGGCCAGGGGGTGACATCCAACACCCATCAGGATGGAGCAAAGGGCATTGCAGGAACAGCAAAACTGGAAAAAAATCAACAAACCATAATTCAGAACATCAGAGACTCTATATCAACCACCTGGACCTGAGCCAGCTTAATCTCTCCCCATCCTGAAGCTCAGGGAAATTTGCAGAAGAGGGGGCGGTAAGATTGTAAGAGCACAAGGATGGGAAGAGCAATGATATACAAGATACTCCACACAAATTAGGGCCAAAGCAATCATAATAGGACTGTGCATGACCTGCACTATGTCCAACACATTATTGACCCCACAAAGTCTAGCATAGACTAAAGGCACTAGGATCCTTGGAGGCTAGGGACTGACAGTCACAGTAGTGTTCCTATGCTTAAGGGGAACACAGGAAAGCGTTCTGGGAAATGCCCCTGGATCCTTGCACCTCATCGGAGAGGAGGACCCAGAGGAGAGTTTGGCATGCACATTAAAGAATACTCTGGGGATTGGGGGGAAGGCACTGGGAGATAGGGAGGGAGGGGGGAGGAGAAGGGGGAACAGGGGGATCAGGGGAGGTAGAGGGAGGGAGGAGACCAGTGTACCTGTTAAGTTTGTATGAGTGGAAATAATAATAATAATAAAAAAGAAGATTCATATGGTCAAATGGTTTAGTTTTTTTAGAACATATTGATAATTTTACAATGTTTTTTAATAATAGCTTTACAGTGATATTTCACAATAAATCTCACATTAATTTGGATATTTAAAGTGGCCAATGTCCTTTCCTCTTCTCAGATGTATATCTACATGATTCAGAATTTTATGTGTAAAAATGCACTGATTTTACTGCACTTAAGAAATTTGTTGCTGATGAGTGAGCACAATTTAATATTTTGCATTGATTTTTTTAACAGAACATATCTATTTAAGTTCTTTATATTGCTAAGCATCCCTTAAGTAACTCGTGAGACACAGCATGGAAAAGGATTCCAGTATTTATAAATCAGGAAGTTTACAAAGCAACCTGAGGCTACATATATGCAGGGGAGTCTGAGACAGATAGGTCAGTTTAACAACCATGAGTGATATATAGTATAAAGATAGGCAAAAATCCTCATGTAGTTCCCAACCACTTAAGAGTTTATCTTCTCTGATATTTGTAGCTATTTCTATTATCTCAGAATGATGTATCCCACATCCTCCCTCAGGCTAATGTTTGCTTTTCCTTAGAGGGTCCTTTCTTTTACTGAAGAAGAGCTACTGTGTAAATTTCTTGCTTCTTTTTCTTTTTTAGCAACCTTGTAAGTGGCTTGGTATACACTATACTCCCATCTTTTGTTGATTATCAGCCATTTTGTAGTTTCAACCAATATTGTTCTCACTAGAAGAATTTATTGGTTCTAAATATTAAATTAAATAGACCATTTAAAATTGATAAATAAACCAGCCATACTAGTACATGACTTTCACTACAGCACTTGGTAGTTGGAAACTAAAAGACCATTGTGAATTCAAGGGCAACCCGGGTTACACAGTGAATTCTTGGCCCTCCTGATCTATAGAGCCAGACCTTGTCTCAAAGTAGTCAAATAAAATATACATAAATGAGTTTTTGATAATAAAAGTTTTCATAAAATAAAAAGAAGCAAACTAAGGAAACATTTTCAGGTAAAATTCGATGAAATGTTGAAGTAGTGAAAATGGGGAAATGTAATCATGGTATGGAATCAATAAATTTTGCTTAAGGAAATAAAAAAACTGCAATGACTCAATACAGATGTAGTTACAAACCATAAGAATTTTATTATAAAGAGATAATTTCTTGAAATCCACACAACACAAAATATCAGTGACAAAAGACCAATAATCAATAGTTAGGCAAAGAAAATTATATGCAGAGTTGACCTCAGTAATAATGAGGAAAATACAAATAAAAGCAGTGTAATCATTACAAAGGTTTGACAGCAATATGGGCAAACAGAACCGAGGATGCATATTGCCAAAACAATAATATAAAATTGTGTGGTGGAATAGTAGGCTTTGTGTTAAAATGAATATATTATATGAGTGTATATAGAACTAAAAATTCTGTGGCAGACAAAAGAAGATCTAGAAATAAGATTAACTTTGGATGGAGAAATTAGTGAATCAAAGTGAGCTGTGCATTAAATTTTCACTATATGATATTTCTTATTTTCTGAATCCTATGTCATGAACATATTTGACACATTAAAATATATTGATATAGTTGAAAAACAAACATCTTTCCAGCATACTTGCTCAGACACATGCCACAAAAGCAACCCAGATGGAACTCAGTGAGCTATTCATGCAAAAAGACAAGAAAATAGGAGGGTGACTAGCAAGGAAAAATGGTTCAAATGGGAAGGGGGAATGGGACTGGGAATCAGGGTATAAAAATATCATAAATTCACTATATCCATACATGAAACATAAAAGAATAAAAGGTTAAGGAAATCCTAATTTCTTCCTTTATCTCAATCCACGAATCCTTTACTTAGAATTAAATTTATGGATAATTAGTCTAAATTCTAAACTATAATTTTTCTTTTACACCACTAATGATTTCTATTTATCATTCAACTTAAAACTCCTTTGTAGGATTCTTAATGACATACATGACTTCAATCCTGAAAATTTGATAATCAGTTAATGTATCTTGGTACATATTCAGTCTATTTTCATCTTCATTACATGCACACATTCATACTCTCCCCACATGCTCACACAAATGAATTTGCATATGCATGTGCTCACACACATTTGCAATGAATGCCCACTTGCTTATTTTCTTTTCTTTTTCCTGAATTTCAATAACCTAAAATTGTATTGCTTATATTTCAACTTTTAGATTTTGATTACTTATTACTAATAAATGGATACATTTTACTCTCTCTTGTATCTCAAATTCTATCATTAGAATATTTAATTCAATATGGCCTGGCCAGCCTGATCCTGAGTTAACACCCGACATGACAATTTGTAAATTACCCGAATCCCCATTTTTCTTTTGCTTTTTTCTCTTTATTGATACTGTTATACAATTCTCTGACATATATTTTTCTATTTGTTATACTTTCTTATAATAGTCTGGTTTTGTACCAGTTTAAGTTATTAACACCTGTGTGGTAATAAACATGTCTTAACTGATCTTTCTTTATCAAATCCAGGACTTCTCTAAATTACAATATCGTTACCCACTTTTCATTATAAAAGCACAAAAATTTATTATTAGGTCATCTATGACTTTTTCTTTATCCACCACAATAAAAATATCTGGGTACTTAGGAATCTATGATAAATTTGTTGTTACTGATTTATTTGGCTTCATTTATGCCCATTTTCCTCCATGAACCATTCTTCTCTTCATCCTATCACACTATGAGTTAATAACTGATGACTATGGTCTTTCAGTTTTCCTCATTCTACAAGTTTTCCTTTGTTTATTTTTTCTCAGTTATCTTTTACCTAACACCATATTGCAAACCCTAGTTTAAGACTCATGTTTTCTAAGACATCAGTTCAAATATCTTCTGCTTTTAATCAGAATATCGTTATTCATCTTTGTCAGTGCAGAATATTCCATAATAAGCATCTATGACAAGAAACTTATTGTACTTGGCATTCCTTAGCATCTGTCACTCAGAATGTAAGTAAATATTATTCAAGATTGTATTTCTTAGTACTCAGAAAAAAATATCTCAAACATGGAAGCTCCTGAAAAGTGAGTATATATCTAAATAAAATAACCTAATGTGAATTCTATTGCTCCCTTGCAGCATGCTTAGAGAAACTTTAATTCAATAATCTTAGAATCAAGGATACAAGTAGACCACATCAGTTATTATTTTGTATATTTGAACATAGATGTGTGTATAATTTAGTTTGAAACACTATCAACTACAAAATGCTTTATTTTTCAAATTCATGTGAACAATGATATATTAATCTAGATTACTTGACATATTTAATAAGTACTCCTAATTGATAGATTAACCCATTATTGAGCTATAAATACTGCACATGCATTTAATTTCCTGTTAAATCCATCTATTCTCATGATATGCAAATGTGCGAAAGGCCCCTATTTTTCCATCCTCATGCATTTTCCTGTGATGTTACCTTGTGTGCTAGTTAGGAACTTGACAATTCCAGACTGCTCTTGGGCACATTTATGAAGAATTATTAGTTAAGATAAACAATCAAAAAACCTGCTGGAGATAGTCTCATTGTTGGGGGAAGGCCCAATCTTTGACTGGCGAAACAATTCCCTAGACAGGTGGATAAGACGGAGCAAACAGTTCAGTAAGCTGCATTCTTCAGTATACTTGCTGTCTGATAAGTGAGGATTGTACCTATCTCAGGAAACTTGTGGGTATGATGTGGCCAGTTGCTTTGGCTCCTCGTATTTGTTTGAGCTCCCTTACCAAGCTGAACCAGAATGGACTATAACTGGACAACTGTAAGGAAATAAAACCCCTTTGTTCTCAAAAGCCATTTTTATCATGAGTTCATCAGCAATAAGCAAGCAAACTGAAGCAACTTTTATAAGCCATTTACAACAAAACTAGCTTCCCCTCTGAGGTGAACTTCCTTTGATTTTACCAAGCAAAGGAAAAGTCCAAGTCAGTTTTTGTCACCATATGCATAAAGTCAAGAAATCACTTGTAATGTGAACACTATTCGTAAGTGCCTTGACTGCAGAGCCAGTGAGCTCTTCCTAACAAGGTAGAAAAATAGAGATAATGTTCAGAATGCAGCTGACTGTATGAAGACTATTTGAAAATGATTAATAAAAGGCACTATTTTACTTGATGACTCAACATTTTCAATGACTACCCTGGAGAATTCAAACCACCAGGAGAGTGAGGAATTATAGCAACTAAAGGATAAGGTAAAAACTGATTTGTTCTGTGGATGAGGTAGACAACAAAAGAGGCAGGATGGGGATTCAACAAAGCTCAGAGAATTCCACTGTCAGTTATAAAGCCCTTGGTGGGGGGGCTGGAGAGGTGGCTCAGGGGTTAAGCTTCTGCCTTGCAGGCGGAAGGTCCTGAGTTCGGATCCTAGACCCCACGTATAGACGCCAGGCGGAGGCGGGGGCGGCCTGTGTTTCTGGTCCTGGTAGGGCGGAGCCTGTGAATCCCAGGGCAGAGTAAACAAGGAGGAGGCTGAGGCAGTCCATGGTGGTTCCCGAATTCGCCAGTGGTTCTACACACACACACACATACACACACGTATACACGCACAATTGAATAAGTAAATAAATACAAAATTTAAAAAAAAAAAGCCCTTGGTGGAACATATATGAGTATTAAGCAAAATGCTTCCAAAAGGCAAGAGTGTTCTAAGCATAGGAGCAAACTTAAATTGGAATGGGAATCAAGAACTATAATAAAACTGTAAAAAGAGAACCAACTCAGTCATGTGACTACAAAAGTGAGTTAGTATCAACTTGCCTGTACATCCTTACCATTCAACTCACCTTTCACTAATTTCTAAATAATGCACCTTCTTAATCTAGAAGGATGTTTTATATTCTTTGGAAAAAAACCCATCACTTATAATAGTGACTGAGGCAGTCATTAGTACAACACTGACACAATCTTTGACAAAGGTGGCAATGTTGAGTTAAGAATTAAACCTATAATTAATTAAACCTACAGTGAGGGCAAAGGGGGTGATCTTGGAGACTAGCCACATTGAAGTCCTAATAATGGGTATGTCACTTGAGCTCCATGATACAGAATTATTTAGTTTACTATACCTTGAATTTCTCAACTTTTCTAGTTGTGCATGTGTCCTAATATCAGCCATCACATAATAATATTAAGAAATGTGACTATATACTATATACAGCATTTAATATAGTTCCTAAATAACAACAAATGCTCAAATATAAAAGTATTTAATAGCTAAGTTGAAGTAACAAATGTAATATGTCAAGCACTACTAAGCTAAACAGATAATATTCATGCTTCTTTTGGGTTGCTATAACTGTGGCTGTAGCAGTCAGAAGGAAAAAAATCCCTTTGTTTAAATCCTTAAACTCTCTTTGTAAGGAAGCCACTGAATTGAATGAAGACTAACAAATATTAGCCATATACTTTAAGAATTACATGGAGATATAAGTATATATGTAGTGTTTTATTTAAACAAAGAAGCAAATTTGATGTTAAAACTTATTGTAGCAGACTGGTAGCACTTCAATTTTTTGTCTTATAATCCAGGCCAAAAAAATCATATAAACCATGGTTTGACTAAAATAAACAACTAACAACAATCTAAAAAACTTGCATTGAAACAAAAATCAGCAAATTCAGTAGTTGAGATGATTTGTTTATCTTAATAAACAGATACACAAAATTAAAGTAAGTTTTAAAGTTTGCAATTAAGCATTGAATTCTCACTATGGATACTCATTAGAACCAAATATAATTGCGAGTCTCCTAAACAAAGCAATAATATAACTGAAAATGAAATAGAAATTTTCAAAAGCAAGAATTCATGTGTTGTTACTTATTGTTATATTAATATACTTCAACATATCCAAGAAATGAAGTAAAATCTGAAGACTAAAGTGTTCAGAAAAGAGACCATGAATTAATAATGAATTTTGCCTGGCTAGTAAGAACTATCTCTCATCACATCCATTTCTTCCAGTATTAAGGTGATTACTTTTATTCTCTTTTGCCATAGCATTCCATTTTTTAATGAGTTGCAGAATAATCATCTAGCAGTTATCATGTATCAAACCTGGCCAATGGGAAGAGTCCTCACATCTGTAAGCTCGTGTGCTTCTTGGTAAGAATGCTATCCTTTGTACGTACAGTGGGGCTCTTGAGACAGTGAACTTAAGTCAGTAGTCCTTGCTCTGCTGATAGGCTATCTCCCAGAAACTGCCACTTCAAGAACAGACTCCAATTGATATCACAGAGAAAATCAGGTACAAGTGATATGTAAATCGTTAAGTCCTGATGCCACTCTTAGACTTTGAATTCAACTTTTGCAAGCAAATCAATAAATTTCCTAAATTATTCTTAAGTGAGTTTGGTAAAGGAAGTTTTGTGCTGCCAATTGAAATATTTTCATTACTATACAATGGCAACAATTCAGAAACTTGAAGTGGAAATAAAACTAACCTCATTCGCATTGTTAAAGGACTTTTATGATACTGAGTAGTGTGTGTGTGTATACATATATGATGTGCAATTACAAAATACGAATTCCATGAGTAAATCAAAGCATATTGGTAGAATTAGAAAACATAGACAAAGTGATCTATGAAGCACAAGGAGTTAAACAAATATTTGTTCTTGCTATTTTATTAAATATATTGTTCCATGTTGGTATGCAAAGAGCACACCAATAAATAAATAAAAGGGATCTAAGTATGAAGATAAATGATTCACACTATAATAGGACAGACTATGAGATAAACTTATAAAATGATTTATAAACCCACACTGTGGGACTAGATATAAAAGCACCTTCTGTCATATGCCACAGATTTTTTTTTTCTGGTTAAGTATTTCAGTGATGGTTGACTTTTGATATGTCCTACCTTGGCTTTCACTCTGCTTTCCTCAGTTCTAATTCAAGATTTATGGGAGCACATTTATAGGCAGAAGTAAATTGTGCTGGAAATCTAGTTACCAGTATCGTTATAAGTAGTACCTTCTCACACTATAATAAAGAAGGAATGCCTACTTAGTATAAATTGTTTAAAGATTATATAATTTCCAAAGCATGAAAAAGATTCTTACATACTAAAGATAGTATTTTATCATGGATGGTAAAGATATAATTTAAAATCATCAGAAAAGGTTGTGCTAATTAAATAAGTGTCAGTACAACGGATCATACTAAGTAGATGCAAAAGCATTCGCTTTTGTCATTGGAACAGGAAAGCATTTTGAAATATCAGGAAAAAACCCACAATAAAAAAGGAATGTGTTTACATATATCAGAAGATTTAGTAGTTTTATACAAGTTCAATTTCAACTGAAGATGAAGGAAACTCTCTACTTCAAATATTAAAAGCTCTAGATAATATATAGAAACAGAATAGACAGAGGTTTATAAAAGATAATGCAATTACTATGGTTACAAAAAACACAAAGAGGTGAACTTTAAATGTACTAAAACACAGATGAAAGTAATTCAATCTCAGTGGTGACCATAAATATATATGTCAGAAACAAATTAATAACAAGATAAGAAATTAACAAATTATACAATCCCAATTATTGGCAAAGAGGTGGAGAAGCAGAAATTTCTTACACTGCCCCTAAGATGTCAAGCAGTGCTACTATATTGGATACCAGAAAGATGTACACTAATTTCTTTCTCTTTCCATTTTACCACTGAGACATTGCAACGGAGATTTTCTTTCATCATATTCTCCCTGCCATGATGTGCCCCCACTCCACATAACCAAAAGACCATTGTGTACAATCAGTCATGGTTATGATCATTCAAAACTGTTACCAAAAATGAAACTTTCAATATAGCTCAGTGGATAAGGCAACTGCTCACAAACCTAGAAACCTGGCAACATGAGTGTGATCCTTGGAAACCCACATGGTGGAAGGAGAGAACTGACTTCTAAAAGTTGTCTTCTGTCCTCCACCCATGCACCATGGCATCCTCTCCTCTCCTCTCTCTCTCTCTCTCTCTCTCTCTCTCTCTCTCTCTCTCTCACTCTCTTTTTCACTGTCTATCAGAAAGAAAGAAAGAGAGAGAGAAAGAAAGAAAAAAAGAAAAAGAAAAGAAGGAAAAAAGGAAGAAGGAAAGAGAAAAAGAGAAATACTTTTATTTTTTATAAGATGATTACCTCAGATATCTGTTGTAGAATGTAAATGCTGATAAATTAATCATGTTAAACCTGTGTATATTTTGAAATAATCTTCAATATCAAGTGTATAAAAACCACAAGTTGCAAAATGCTGTGATGACATTATTTAAAATCAAATCAAGTCTATACTTTTTCCCAAAAATACACATATGTGTGCAATATTTTAAAAGTTCTGGAATGAAAGTATAAGTAATAATTGGATTATTTCCAGAAGGTGGTGGTTAAAGCAAAATCAACCCATCTGATGGTTTATTGTTTTTGAGATGAATGCATTGGATGGTTTATTGTTTTTGAGGTGAATGCATTTGTCTAAATAGTTTTCCCATTATCCTCAAATCTTCAAAGTGAAAGTTGAAAGCTGTAGAATATCAAATTAATGAGTCTACCTGAGCTTATTGTCCAATAGGAAAGGCTAGACATTAATGGATCTGTCTTCTTCATTAGATATTTGAAAAAAAGTTATGAACAAACATTTGTATTCAAATTTTCTTCCAACATAGCTTACTCTACATACAGGGAAAACCCCTGTATTAAAAATCTATCATCTCCATGAAGTTCAAATGTGTCACTAGTTACTTGGATTAATAGAAACAGCCGATTCAATGAAATACTTCTGCAAGTTTCACTAAACATTTTTATTCTTCAATCATTTCATAAAAGAACCATTGAATGATCGTGAGCATACGCTGAGTAGTATCACTTAAATATCATGATTATAATGAAGCAAGACTTTCAGTGGAGGGACCACAATTGTGGCAAGAAAGAAAGAAAAAAGAAGAGAAGAATATCAAACGTAAAGCAGATGAAGAAAAAGGTATTTGTTGTATTTCCTGTTGCAATTTAATGAAAAAGTTTTTGGCGTGCAGTTTGAGGAAAAAGTTCATCATAGTGAAGAAAGCATGGTAATAAGATTGAGACAGCCGGCCACATTTTATCTATAATTAGGAAGCACAGAGAAATGAATACTGAGACTCAACTCATTTACTACTTTTATCAGTCTGGGAGCCCAGGAACTTTCATGGTCCCAAATATATATTGGTTGAATCCTCCTTCTTCATCTAAAACTTTATGGAAAGACCCTTATAAATACCTGAAAAGTATGCTTTCATAATGATTTTTAAATCCTGTCAAGTCAAAAATCAAGATTAACCATTACAGCTGTGATGTCCAAAAGTAAGAGAATGTATCTTCTTCTGAGTGTGAGTCATATGAACTATAAGCCTTCTTTAATATTAGAATATTTTTAATGTGTGAACAAGTTTATGTTATGATCATACCTATCCTCTGTCAGAGTAGAGGCATACCAATAATTCCTGTTGATTTGAATGATTTTACATAGATCCTTTTAGTTGCCATCTACGCCTTTTAGTTAAAAAAGATTTTTTAAAAAGGCCTAATGTTTAGATATATCAGAGCTGGCCAGTGCCAAAGATGGGCATCCTATCATGTCTATTGTGATCACTGTTTTACCTCATTATTCTACTTACTTGTTTGTTTGCTGTTGTTTTTTAATTCACTATTTGTTGAGCTCTGCCTAAATGACATTCCCTGTACTATTTCCTGGTGAGGAAAAGTCAATTTCTTATTTGTCAGCACTGCAGTTTTTTAAGGTAATAAAAGATTGTGTTAAGCTAAAATGTTCTTCTACTCTGAAAGATCTTTAGACTCACAGTGTTACTATTTTTATCCACATTGTCCAGGGGACAAAAGGGACTAAGAGACAGACTATGTTTGTATCTCTGCCCATACATTGGAGAAAAGAAAGTCACTGTGCATTTTTGCTATTTTTCTGTTTTCTCAACCTTGACAGCTTGTTGTCATCCAAAGCAATACAAATCAAATATTTTTCAAGATGATGTGAACTTAGTGGATTGTAAGTTACTGATTCAATATTTACAGAGAAAACCGTATTTGTCAGCTGGAAGAAACATATCTCAGAGTGAGCCATCAGCAAGACCTGATGTAGCAGAAATGCATCACAAGTATTTTGGTTGTCAGCCTTCACAGTTGTTACAAAAGGCTGGTGTGCATATACATTATCATAAAAATTTGTTTTATCCCAAATGCAGTACCATGATCTATTGTTAAATATAGCTAGAAAAAATGAATTCATTGATGCATGCTGCAACATAGCAAAAATGCCATCTATTCATACTTGGATATTATAAACAATGTCCACTCTAAGGAAAAAAAATTTGAATTTCATACTTTATTTCTTTGAAGGAAAAAATAAACCACTAATGACTACTTAAAGAAAGTATAATGTCTTATGTTTATTTCTGATGTGCTTTGTTAAAATTTGAAGCTTGAACTATACTTTATACACACATATGTATATGTGTACATATATATATATATATATATATATATATATATAACTTTAATTGAAATTGTTTAGACCATCTGGTATAACATGTTCTTAAAGAACAAGTTAATGAGCTCATAGAGTGAGGAAATGTTTGTAGCTCAGTATAAAGTAAGCTATCAACAAGCCAGGGTATCTATTTCATGCTCCTCACAGACAGGAGGGTTAGCAAAATATTAGTCCAACATTGGACATTTCTAGGATTCATGGTTGAGATTTGACAAGCATGACCTCTACTTATCAGTTATGTCAAGAATTAGACAACAATTTAATTTATAACTTAGTTTAAATCCGTCACTGATTTCAGATGTTGGGAATATTCTCAATGAGAAATTGTGATTATTAAAATCAGACTTAATCCTTGCCACAAGTCAAAGACATGACTAAACCTTGTTTTTCATTTAAAAGTCATTGTGGAGTCACAAAAGGCAGCGTATCTCCATAACCCTTGTACCCTTCAGGGGGAGTCAATCTTGGCTATACAGGGAGTTCTGAGCTTGACTAGGTTATGTAGCAAGCCTCTGTGCAAGACAAACAAAAGCATAACAAGTAAACAAAAAATTAATCTGTTGATAAAGGTAAAACACTAGTTGTCTATAAGTCTCAAATTTTAAACACCTGCAGACTAATTAATGCTCTTCCAAAATGGACACAGGCTACTGAAATAGTTATTATCCATAAAATATCAATTTTCTCAAAAATATTCTATTTTTAATTATTTTATTTTTCTAGTTTTACAATTATTGAATACTCATCCCTGATTCCCTCCAACCCCTTCTCTCCTATCCCCCTCCCTTCCCTTCATCAATCCATGCCACTCCTTCCCACTCTTCTGTCTATCTGCTTCTATGGACCTCATAGGTTCCTCCTGGCTTGTCTATTCTTGTGGGGGTTCAGGTCTCTTGTGGGATTATAAGAACCTAAAGATAGGAAGGTTCACCATTGGACAAGACATTCCATTCAAGGCAGGACTACTGAATCTAAGAACTCACTGCAGCAAGACTTGTCCTTACCAGATCTGTATAATGACTGACAAACCAACATGACCCCATGGACTACAGAGGAATTCAAGAAAGATAGGAACATACAGTGGAAATCTTGAGGACTAAAGTTGGATGAGTGAAGGGAAATTCTCCTATCAGTGGAGTGGCCCAAAGAGAGACAACTTTGTATCCCACAATATTCTATTTTTGATTAATGAAAGGAGAGAAAATATTTGTGGTATTATAAATAAATATATAGTAATATATGGTATTATTATTCCTGCCTATTTTTGATGTGTTCACTCATTTATTTTTAATTATCACAAATTTTATTTACTATTATGTATTTAACATTTAATGATCAATTTGAGATGAATCATCTACTCCCCTCAAATATTAATTGTTTTCATGTATTGGGAAAACTCTGTATTCCTATATTAAAAGTTGAAGCCTATTATTATTATTCTGTACTGTAAAGGTGACCACTAATTATTTAACTTGATAGGATACAGAAATATCTAGTAGAAAAATTCCTAGATACAACTGTGAGGATTATCTTGATTAGTATAATTGAAGTGGGAAAACTTTCCTTTTGTGGTGATTCTGGACTTTATACAAGTATACACTGGAGAAAGGATATTGAACAACAGCATTCATTGAGTACACTCTGCTACCTGACTGTGCGTGCAACGTGAATGATTGCTTCTAGCTTCTTCTTCCTTAACATCCTCACCATGATGGACTACATCTTGAGTTATGAGCTGAAATAAACTTTTCCTTCCTCAAGCTGATTCTGTCAAGATATATTTCATAACCAAAACACAAAATATTAACGTAAGTGCTATAGAACATCTGAAATAATTCCTTCTGGCTCACTGTCCTGTTCTTGTACCTACTCTCCTTAGCAGATAGCCTGAGATGTTGTTCAGGTTCCAGTTACTTTTCCTTATTGCATTTCACTTCTTCCTAACCAACAATGATAGGATATCACTAAAAACAAACGTCAAGATAAAATTAAAAATATATTTACTGCAATAGAATTAAATGTTCTTTTACAAGTCCTTCTTTGCACAAAAGACAATAAATGGCTAGAAGAATGAATGATACACACACACACACACACACACACACACACACAGTACATAATATATTGTAATATGGATAATGAAGACCAATTTCAAAATATTTACAAAGAAAGAAAGTAACATACCCATGATCCAAAAAACCATAAATGAATTATTTCTTTTTGATAATTTTCATGTGAATGTGTACAGTAAGGTACACACACAAATGTATCCATGTATGCATATGTATAGACACATGTGTGTGTATATGTACACAAGTACGTATGTGTTCAGAGGCACAAGGTTAATATCAGGAATTGTCATTGACTGTTGTTCCTCTTGTTATATAGAGAATGGATTTCTAGTCAAACCCAAAGCTAACTGATAAGGGCCAGTAATATCTAGTTTACAATTACTCTGGGGACTCCTTGTCTCCATCTACTTGCACTGAACTCAGGTGGGCAGTTGTGGGGTCTGGGATCTGAACACACTGGCACCTCTATACCATTCCATAGTAAATACGAATTTCCATTTTTCCACATCTTCATTTACATTTAATTTTCTCTGTTCTTTCTTATATAACTATCCTAGAGAATGTGAAATATTATCTAAATGTGACTTTGATTTGCCTTTTCCTTATGATAAATGATTTTAACCACATTTTTCATATTTTTTCAGGGGTGAATATGTGTATGTAATCGTTACTCTTAACTATTGCTATGAGAGAACACCCAAAGTCAATCAACTTAAGGGAGAAAGGGAGATTTATTTAGTTTATGGTTACAGATGGGAGATACAGTCTCTCATGGTGGAGGTGGCATAGCTAACTGGCCAAAGCTGGAGGAGGCTATGTCGCTGCTGATATCTTTGAGGCTGAGAGCCTTCAGGGAGACTTCTCCTGGAGGTAGGATGGGACTAATTCACCTCAGGGCCCACCCTTTGTGACTGCCTTCCTCCAGCAAGTTGTCATCTCTCAAGGTGCCATGACCTTCCCAAACTCATGAGAATGGGGGACACACTTCAAACCATGATGCTCCACCCCTAGTCCCCATAGGCTCATTGCCATCTCGTTATGCAAACCATACTCAGTTCAACTTTGAAAGTCTTCTTAGACTATTTTAATAGTCCCCAAACAGTCAAAAAGTCCAAAGCCTAAAGCTTCATGTAAAATCAAAAGACAAGTTACATACTTCCAACATACAATGGCACAGAAAAAAATTCCCTTTCCAAAAGGAAGGAAGGGGGCATATCCAGAAAACATTGGTCCATAACAAGAACAAAAACCAGCAGGACAAGTCCTGCTCCAAGTCCAAGAGATGTGCCTCTCATTGAAATCATCTCAGTTCCATTTGTTGACCCTCCAATGCACCTGCCCATAGAATGCATTGCCCTCTTGGGCTAACTCCTCCCAGGGTATACAGCTCTCCTTGGCAGATGTCCCACATTGTCTCTGGCATCTCTAACATCTTTATTTCTCAATGGCAAACCAGGCTTTATATCCGCAGAATAAACTGCCCTTCTTGGGCCTCTAAACTGAAGAATTTCTGCTACATGTTGCCTGAATTCCATTTTTTGAAATCTTGGAGGAGGAATCCATGACCTCCTCTGTTGCATCCTTGATGTCTCTGAAACCAGAACCTCATGGACAACTTTGCCAAGACTGGCCCCATTGAATCATAGCTGATTCAGCTTCTCTGTCCTGACCATGGGTAAAATCTCTTTCACACCTGGACAGTTGCTTTAAGAAAGAAGTGGACCCTTGCTGTGTCCTTATCCGACCAATCTGGTAGAATAGTTCTCAGTTTGGAAAAGATGGATTCAAAGAAACATCTTTTGGAAAAAGGACATGGCATTATTTGAAATAAGAAAAATAAGTATAGTTCAGGCCTAAATCCGGTTCTCTGGGGAATGTCACAGTAAAGCTCATGGGCAGGTGCTAGGAATTTCACGGAATGCCACAATAATGCCCATGGACAGGTGCTAAGAATTCCTCCTTAGGTAATTTAAGTTTTGCCCCTGACAGGAGGAAGTCTTCTGGGAATTTTACCTGCTCTTAGGTTTTTTGGGACTAGCTTCCTGCTCTCTGATCTAGAGAAAAAGCCTGCTTTTTAACTTTAAGTCAAATTCTAAATAGAGATTTCATGTCTAGTCACTCACAATAAGTAGACTTGTTAGCCAGAATATGTGCACTGATTTTAAAGAAATTAGAGAACAACTTCAAGAGTTTTAAAACGTAGGTGGGTAAAATTCCCAACTATGAACTAACTCAGAAATTCCAGAAGTATAAGACTATTCTCTCAGTTCACTAGAACATTAAAAGGAACTGTGATACCCTCTTACCCTGGCTGAAGGCCAAGGAAGAGACCATCATGCCAGAAAGTCTAGATGCAATGACTACCCCTGGAGATGGTATTTGCAACCCAAACTGGGAGAATCCATGTCAATAGCAAAAGGGGCCATGTCTTCCCTTTCCCAAATAGCACTCTTATAGGAAATCACAGAGATGAATCATTCAAGTGCACCCCCACCAATTATCACCTCTGCCCCAAAAGAGACACCACTGGCAATATGGGGCCTGACAGAATGGACCCTGGGTTTGGAGAATGCATGGTTCACAGATGAGTCATCTACAACTGATGGCAATACACTTCTGGAGTTCCTCAAAGGAAGACATAAGCAACCTTACTATTAAAGGAATGGATTTACACTATCATAGGAGGAATTCTTTTAATAATCACATTGCTTAAGTGTTTCCTTCAGCACATATCTCAGTAGTGCTCCATCAACAGGACCACATTATAAGTGCTTATAGCCCTTGAATATCCAAGCTATAGCCCTCCTAGAGACGTGGTTCAGGCTTGGATTGCAGAGACTGCATGAGCTGCATGCAACATCCCAAAATAGAACCTGCTGCCATGCTTGGTGCCATGCCTGGTGCCCATATCAACCCACCTGACTGAGAGGACCAACCCGGACAAGACAACAGCAAAAGCTCACAGTGGGACTTATGGGATGTTGGGCACACCTATAGTTAATTGTTGAAATCAAAAGGAGCTCATTCCTCCTCTGTGTATTTTAAAAATGCAGTCTCTGTTAAAACAATGACAACTATGTGGGCTCAGCCCCATGGCTATCCAGTGAAGCATTATAGATTAGCTAGATTTGGAAATACTGGCAGAATGTTTATGTTAAGTGCCTTTACCCTCAAGCAATGGGTTAGGTTCTTGAAAAAAATGTCCTTCCTGAAGGTGATTTCTGACTAGGAAATTATATGTCTATTTGTAGGTGCAACATTCTTTACCCCAAAATTTTCTGTATAAAAACTGTCACAAAAGTTTCAGTACATGGGTCCAGATTCACTCAGCCTAGGAAGTTGTTTGTTTATGTTCTCCACCTGGTCCGGGGAAGTCCTGGTCTCGAGGCCACGGCTCTGGCCAGTGGCAAACCCTTGCTTTAGAATCTACTCTTTAGCTCATTTCTTCCAAAAGGATTCTTATGTGTGGGAACCTTCTCTGAGCATCTTGCTCTCAAGCTAGGGCCTTTCCTATTAGAGGCTTCGATTTACTAATGAAGCTAATCTTCTTCCTGGTTCTTTTGCTATTGCATTTTTCATCATTAGATCTTACAGTTTTTGCTTCTTCCCACCAGATTCTTTGCTCTTTTTCATAACTCTGAAGACAACTAAAAAGTAGCCATATCACATAATCAGGATTATATTATCTTGAGATTTTTTTCACTAAGCATTCCAGTTTAACTTCAGGCAAGCTTTCAGGACAAGGGCAAAACTTCACTAAACTCTCCACCAACATATGGCTCCATGTGTCATTCATCCAGTTGCCAACACAGTCTGTTCCCCTCTGGACCATCACAAGCTGGGCTTCTACTGCCTGAGTCTCTCACAGCATTGTTCTCTTCGAAGCTTTCATGAGAAAGGCCTATTTCCCCATCACCAAGTTGTAAAGACTTTCCTAGCACAAAGTCCCAAAGTTCTCCATATTTCTTCCAACAAATAGTTCTAAAACCACACTAGCCACATCACAGCATTGGCCATATCCCTAGGTACCAACTTCTTTCAGCCTCACAAATAGCTTCACGTTGTGGTTCCAAATGTTCTTATTCTCACAGCAATATGTCACTCCTGGTACCAATCTCTGTAATGGTTACTCTTAACTATTGCTGTGAGAGAACACCCAAAAGTCAATCAACTTAAGGGAGAAAGGGAGATTTATTTAGCTTACGGTTCCAGAGGGGAGATATAGCCTCTCATGGTGGAGATGGCATGGCTGGCTGGCCAAAGCTGGAGGAGGCTATGTCACTGCAGACATTTTGGAGGCTGAGAGCTATAACACTACCTGCTTCAAATGCTGACTTCTCCTGGAGAGAAGGCCTTGTGACTCCCTTCTTCCAACAAGGCTTTACCTCTCAAAGTGCCATGACCTTCCCAAACACATGAGACTGTGAGGGACACATTTCAAACCATGATAGTATATGTGGGTGTGTGCATGTGTTTCTGCATATGTGTATGTGGGTGTACCTATGTGAATGTACAAGAATCAGAGGTACATCAGAGGTCAGTCTTGATCAAAGCTCTTTCTCTCTCTCTCTCTCTCTCTTTCTCTCTGTCTGTCTTTCTGTAAGACTCTGAACCTGGAGGTCAGCAATTATACTATACTGACTCACCTACAAGACCAAAGGATCTTTTTGTGCCACTCTCCTCTGCCACACACAATTTTATTCATGAGCTCTTGACATCTGCATTAATACATCATGTTTGTGTAGAAAGCATTGGGGCCCAACCTAGTTGCTCTTGGGCCTATGTGGGGCTAGAGATCAAGTTGTTTGTTGGATATGGAGAGCTCATCTCCATAATCCTTTCACAGGGAAGTTGGTCATCTTATCTCTGGGAGGACTGGAGTCAGTTCCTCAGCAGGGATATTCCTTCAGTGTGATCTCAGCAGGGGAGAATGACCTTCGGGAATTTCAAAGACCTTCAAAGACTTTTAGTGACCCAGTCCAGCATAGCTGCTCTAATCCTGCCTTACTACTTAATTTATGCATGTTTGTTTAAAAAATTAAAAATATTTCTGAAACAGACTCATTTACTATCATAGTCACCCCAAAGGAAGCCTTGTGATGCACATAAGCAGAGAGACAGAAAGGTGGCTGGCATCAGAGTCTATCCCTGCCACAATGATCTCATATGTATGTTGTTTTGTTCACACTTGGCTAGCAGAATTATGGCAGAAGGCTCATTGCTTCCATCCTAGGAGAGCAATCTATGTGTAGTTCTGTGGGAACATTTTTTTTATGGCTTGAAGAAAGTCTCTTTTCCAGCTTCAGAGAAAGGCAACATTTCTTTAACCTAGTTATCTATAGACATAGCCTTTGAAAATTCATCACATCAGCAAAGAGAATCTTGGCAATGAACTCAGTCCTTCTCTGCTTTGTATCATTGTCTTAAGAAATTATGACCTATCCTCAACATTAAAAGTATTAATATTTTACAACTGAAGTGACAAGCTTGTATTATTTATAACACATTTCTAAGATGTGTCCTTGAGTATTGGGACTCCACATTCATGCAGAGAGATTTCAATGTTCGTGTTATTTCAAATGGTAATATGTGCTATATTCATTTCATCAGGTACAGTAGAAATTTTGCGTATCACATAGATTAGCATTATATTGTTCTTGCAATAAATTACAACAATTTTAGTGATTTAAAGCAATACATATTTACTACTCTGTATTTGAATATTAGAAAGCATAAACAAGGCTTATTGAACTAAAATTAGCATGTTTTCAGTGATAAATTTCTTCATGGAGTTTTAAAAGAGAATTTATTTATCCTTGAAGAGGGTATCTGAATTTCTTTGTTCATCATCTTCTTCTAGCAATGACCTCTCAGTGGCCTTTCATTTCTTTGCCACAGAGTTCCTCTCCATCCCCAACTCAGTTACATCTGAAATTCCCTATTTGCTGTTTAAAGAAATATATTCACATGTGTTTGAGATATTTTCACTAGGGAGATGCCACAAAAAAGTCTATGCATACCACATATAGATTTGATGATGGACCAAAGTAATGATAATGTCAAAGTTTAATATGATGAATCAATGAGTTGATTAGGGTTATTTAAAAGAGTCATTTACAAGAGTTACTTACAGGTGTAGATATGATTCCAAGGCAGCAAAATCACCAGAAATTCCATCCCCCACCATTGTTGAGACTCACACATCAACAGAAAACTGGAGCACTCCGTACAATTTGCAGCTTGGTTGGATAGTGTCCAGTCTCCTTCAGGCTACTGGATGGCTAGGGCGTTTTCTTCCCCAGCACTTGAATCCTGCTTTCTTTTTCAAGGGGAATATAATGACTACTCTTCTCTCTTGTCATGAGAGAACACCCAAAGTCAAGAAACTTAAGGAAGAAAGGGAGATTTATTCAGCTTAAGATTCCAGCGGAGAGATACAGTCTTTCATGGCAGATGCAGCATGGCTGGCTGACTGAAACTGGAGTCAGACTAAGTCACTACAAATATCTTGGAGGCTGAGAGGTGCCAGACTGCTGCTCTAAAGGAAGACCTCTCCATGAGGTGGGGGTGGGACTAATCACTCAAGGCCCACTTCTTGTGACCACCTTCCTCCATCAAGGCTCCACATGTCAAAGGTGCCACAACCTTTCCAAACACATGAGACTGAAGGGGGACACATTTTAAACCATGACAAGGAGAGTCCTACAATCTCTCTGAATCACATTAATTTCAGAAACTAGTAAGTTACATGCTATCCTCTAGGATGGGATGCTTCAAATTCCTGCACAATATTCTCCTTAGGTTAGATGGAAACAAAGTAAATTATGCTGGAAGGGAAATTCTGCTTAATATTATTCTGGAAAATTAAGACACAGACATTTTTTGGTGGCCATTATATCACTGTTTTATCATCTATTCCCCTGCCCAGAATGTGTATTTCCAACATGGCTCAATACAAAAACACTTTCTTTGTTTTTCCTTATAAGATTGATCATTTCACTAAAAATCTATTCTCTGTGAAGAAAGCCACATTATGGAATCCCATGTAAATTGTTGTGTTAATTGCATATAATCTGAGCACAAAGATAGCTCTCCATCAGCAAAACTCTCAAAATGGTTCTTTTAATCTCAATAACAGTGAGATATTCTTAGCAGAGTAAAACTTTCCTTAATGGAGAATAAAGTTTATAGATATTTTCATATGTGTGTATGTGTGTGTGTGTGTGTGTGTGTGTGTGTGTGTGTGTGCGCCACACTTCTGTCTGTGTGAGGGGACTGCATTCACATGTATCATCCTCAGGTGTTTTCACCTTTTGATCTGACAGAATAACTCATTGGTCTAGAACTCACGTGGTAGGCCAGGTTTGCTAGCCCTGGGGATCCTATTTCCTCTGCCTCCCCAATGGTGATTTACTAAAGTGTGCCACTATGCCACACTTTTTACATGGGATCTGGGAATTGAATTTACATCCTCATTTTTGCTACACATGTACTTTACCTGGTAAACTATCTTTCCCATCCCTTATTCAATGCTGTTAATTGAAAACTACACTACAAAATCAGTATAAATTGATTCAGACCTTGTATGTAAGTGGTGTCATGTCAACATGGAACAGATTGTCTTTTAGTATGCAAAAAAAGCTCTTTCACACTGCAGATACCTCCACTGATTCTTTTTTTTTAATTTATTTTTCTGCTCATAAAAACATAATAGGTACCCCTGTCCCCTCCCTCCCACTACCCTTCCCTGGACTTCCCTGTTCCTTCCCCCCTTTGCCCCTTCCTTTCCCCCCTCCCACCCTTTCTCCCAGTGCACCCTCCCCCATCTCTGAAGCATCCTTTAATGTGCATATGAAATTTTCCTCTGGGCTCTCCTCTCCGAGAGGTGGAAGGACTCAGTGGCATTTCCTAGAACTCTTTCTTATGTTCCCCTTAAGAATAGAAACGCTATTGTGACTGTTAATCCCTTGCTTCTAAGGATCCTAGTGCCTATCGTCCATGTTAGGCTTTGAGGGGTCAATGACATGTTGGTCATTGTACAGGACACTTGTGTGGAGTATCTTGCATATCATTACTCCTCCCATCCTTGCACTCTTACAGTCTTACCGGCCCCTCTTCCGCAAATTTCCCTGAGCTTCAAGATGGGGAGAGATTAGGTAGGCCTGATTCCAGGTGGTTGATATAGAGTCTCTGATGTTCTGAATTATGGTTTGTTGATTTTTTTTCAGTGTTGCTGCTCCTGCAATGCTCTTGACTCCATCCTGATGGGTATTGGATGTCACCCCCTGATCAGAGATAAAAAGCTGTTAAAATAGAGTCTTATTGTAAGGATAGATTCAAAGGTAAATGGAATAAGGGGAGGAGACTGCAGTGAGGGGTGGATCAGTCTCCCATTGCAAAATGGTTACCTTCTATCTGCTGGACTGTATGCCCTCACTTTCTGGTAAGATCATACCCCATCAATTGCAAGTGACCAGGAAGGACAGTCTGTGAGCTTAACCAGATGTCTCATTTCTTACTTGCAGTCCTTGATGGTGGCCTATTATCTCTGCTGTAACATGATCCCCTCTCTTCTTGTTTCTGGCAGGGCCCTCCTTCCCCTTGTCTCCTGTTTATAATCTTTGCAATTACTGTAGGTATTATAGAGATTTATCTTTGAGTTTCTCTAAGTGGGTTTGGTATTAGGATCCACGTATTAGGGAGTACATATGGTGCTTAATTTTCTGTGTCTGGGTTACTTCACTCAATATAATTGTTTCTAATTACATCCATTTCCAAGCAAATTGCATTAATTCATCATTTTTGATGGCTGAGTGGTATTCCATTGTATAAATGTACCACATTTTCCTTATCCACTCGTCAACGGTTGGACATTTGGGTTGATTCCATGACTTTGCTATTGTAAACATTGCTGCTATGAATATGGTCATGCTTATGCTATCGAGGTGAATTTTTGCTGTACAGATGGGTTATTCCCAAAAGTAGAATAGCTGGGTCATATGGCATTTCAATCTTTAACTTCTTTAAGACTCGTCAGACGGCTTGCCAGAGTGGTTGTATGAGCCTGCATTCACACCAGCAATGTAGGAGAGTTCCCCTCTCTCCATATCCTCTCCAGCATTTGTTGTTGTTTGTATTGTGGATTTTTGCCATCCTGACAGAGGTGAGATGATATCTCAGGGAGGTTTTGATTTGCATTTCCCTGATGGCTAAGGATGTGGAGCATTTTTTAAGATATGTGTTAGACATTTTAATTTCGCCCTTGGTAAAGTTTCTTTTAAGTTTCAATGCCCATTTTTTTAATTGGCCCATTTGTTTCCTTGGTGTTTAGTTTTCTAAGTTCTTTGTACACTCTGGATAATAGAGCTCTATCAGATATATGGTTAGTGAAGATTTTCTCCCATTATGTGTGTTGCCTTTGTGCTTGAGTTACAATCTCTTTATCTGAACAGAAGCTCTTTAATTTCATAAGATTCCATAAGTTGAGTGTTGGTTGTACTGACTGTGCTATTGGATTTCTGATCAGGAACTGTTGGCCCAGTCTAATCAGCTCGAAGGAATTCCCTACCCTTTCAACTAAGGTTGTTATAGTCTCTGGCCTTATATTGAGGTCCTTGATCTATTCGGAAGTAAGTCTTGTATATGGTGACAAGTACAGGTCCAGTTTTAATCTGCTTCATGTGGAGATCCAGTTTTACCAACACCATTTGTTGAAGATGCTGCTCTTTTTCCATTGGATTTTTTGTGCCCCTTTTTCAAAGATCAAATGGCTGTAATTCTGTGGGCTTATATATGGGTCTTCGACCCTTATCTATTGATCTGTGTGTGCATTTTGGAGCCAGTACCAGGCTGTTTTTATAACTATGGATTTGTAGTGTAGACTAAGGTTTGGTATTGTGATACCTCCAGCAATGTTTTTGTTACTCAAGATTATTTTTGCTATCCTGGGTCTTTTGTGCCTCCATATGAATTTTGAGATTGTTTGTTCAACATCTTTAAAGAATTGTTTGGGATTTTAATTGGTATAGCATTGAATCTGTATATTGCCTTTGGTAGGGTGGTCATTTTTATGATGTTGATTCTGCCAATCCAGGAACATGGCAGGTCTTTCCACCTTCTAGTGTCTTCTGCAATTTCTTTCTTTAGCGTTTTAAAGTTTTCATTATAAAGGTCACTTACTTCCTTGGTTAGGTTTATACCAAGGTATTTCATTTTTCTAGGGGCTATAGTAAATGGGATTGCTTCTTTCAGGGCTTTTTCACTTCTTTCATTCTGGGCATATAGGAAGGCCACTGATTTTTTTTTAATTTTTTTAAATTATTTATTCAATTGTGTGTGTGTGCGTATGTATGCGTGTGTGCACGTGCGCATGTGTCTGTGTGTGTAGAACCACGGACAAATTCGGGAACCACCATGGACGCCTCCAACTCCTTCTGCCCCGGGATTCACAGGCTCTGCCCTACCAGGACCGGAAGCGCAGGCCGCCCCCGCTTCCTCCTGGCGTCTATACGTGGGATCTGGGATCCGAACTCAGGACCTTCCACCTGCAAGGCAGAGGCTTAACCCCTGAGCCACCTCTCCAGCCCCTGATTTTTTAATGTTTGTTTTGTATCCTGCTACCCTGTTGAACTTCTGTATTAGTTCCAGGAGTTTCCTGGTGGAGTTTTTGGATCACTCAGGTATAAAATCATATCATCTGCAAATAGAGATACCTTGACTTCTTCCTTGCCGATTTGAATCCCTTTTATCTCCCTTTCTTTTCTTATGGCTTCAGCTAAGACTTCAAGTACAATATTGAATAGAAGTGGTGAAAGTGAACAGCCTTGTATAGTTCCTGATCTAAGCAGGAATGCTTCAAGTGTTTCCCCATTGAGTATAACCCTTGCTGTGGGCTTGTTCTGGGTAGCTTTTATTATATTGACAATGGTTCCTTCCATTCCAACTGTCTCTAGAGTTTTGATCATAAAAGGCCGTTGGATCTTGTCAAAAGCTTTTTCTGCATCTATCGATAGTATCATGTGGTCTTGGATTTCAAACTGGCTTATATGGTGGATTATGTTTTTTGATTTGTGTATGTTGAACCCACCTTGTGTGCCTGGGATAAAGCCTACTTGATCCCCGTGAATGATCTTTTGGATATGTTTTTGAATACGATTTGCTAAGACTTTGTTGAGAATCTTTCCATCTGTGTTCATCAGAGAGTTTGGCCTATAGTTTTCTTTTTTAAGTGTATCTTTATTAGGTTTTAGGATTAAAACAATATTACCTTCGTAGAAAGAATCTGGTAGTGTTCCTTCCTTTGCTATTTGATGGAACAGTTTAAGGAATATTGGTGTTATTAGCTCCTTAAATGTTTGGTAAAACTCTGTGCTGAATCCATCTGGTCCAGGACATTTCTTGGTGGGAAGATTAGAGATTACTTCATCAATTTCCTTATATGTTATAGGACTATTTAAATAATTCACAACTTCCTGATTCAATTTCAGTAAGTTGTGCTTACTTAGGAATTCATCCATTTCTTTTGTGTTGTCAAATTTCACAGAGTATAAGTTTTTGAAATATGACGTTATAACACTCTGAATTTCTTGGGTATCAGTAGTGATAACTCCATTTTCATTTCTGATTTTGTTAATTTGTGTTTTTTCTCTCTTGTTTTTGCTTAATTTAGCTAGGGGTGTGTCAATCTAATTGATTTTTTCAAAGAACCAGGTTGTTGACTGGTTGATTTTCTATATTATTTTCCTAATCTCCATTTAGGATATTTCTTCCCTTATTTTGCTAATCTCCTCTCTTCTACTGCTTTTGGGATCAGATTGCTCTAGTGTCTCTAAAGCTTTAAGCTGCATTGTTAAGTTATTTATTTCTGATGTTTCCATTTTTTTTTTGATGTAGGCATTAAGAGCTATGAACTTCTCTTAGGACACCTTTCATTTTGTCCCAAGAATTTTGATAATTTGCATTTTCATTATCGTTCACTTTCAGGAAATCTTGAATTTCCTTTGTAATTTCTTCCTGAATCCTTTTCTCATTCAGCATCATAGTGATAAATTTCCAGGAGTTAGTGTATTTTCTGTTGTTTATTGTGTTGTGGATGTCAAACTTTAGACCATGGTGGTCTGATAGGGTACAGGGTAGAATTTCAACATTCCTATATATGTGGAGATTTGTTTTGTGGCCCAATATGTGATCTATTTTGGAGAAAGTTCCGTGTGCTGCTGAGAAAGATGTGTATTCTTTGGTGCATGGGTGAAAAGTTCAATAGAAATCTGTAAGATCCATTTCATTAAGGATTTGGTTGAGTTCCAAAGTGTCTCTGTTAAGCTTTTTGCCTGTTGATCTATCCCATGTTGAGAGGGCAGTGAATTCCCCAAGAATTATTGTTTGGGGGTTGTTTCTCGCTTTAGATGCTGTAAGGTTTGCTTAATGAATGTGGAGCCCGTATTAGGTGCATATATGTTCAGTATTGTAAAGTCTTCCTGGTGAATTGTACCTGTGACTAAAATGTAACATCCATCTGTGTCTCTTATGATTTTTTTTGGTTTGAAGTCCACTTTGTCCGAAAGCATTATGGCTACCCCTGCCTGTTTCCTGGTTCCATTACCTTGCAGAATTTTTGACCAGCCTTTATTTTTAGGATGTGCTTATCTTTTGTGGTGAGATGGGTTTCCTGAAGGCAGCAGATTGATGGGTCGTGGTTTTTAATCCAAGTTTGTAATCTGTGTCTCTTGATCAGTGAGTTAATATCATTGACATTTAATGTTATAATGGAGAAATTATTTTTATTTCTTGACTTTTTTATGTTTAGTGGCTTTTGTAATATATTGTTTGACATTTAGATTTTGGTGGTATTATACTTTCCTTCTGTCCTCCTGGATATGCTTGTTTTCTAGCATTTTTTGAAGGTCTGGTTTGGTAGACATGAAAGCCTTCAAGTTGTCCTTGTGCTGGAAAACTTTTCTTTCTCCCCTGATCATGACGGATAGTTTCGCTGGGTATGTCAGTCTAGGTTGACATTTTTGCTCATTTAATACTTAAAGTACGTCTGTCCAAGCTCTTCTTGCTTTTACTGTTTCCATTGAGAAGTCATTTGTTATTTTAATAGGTTTACCTTTAAAAGTGGCTTTTTTTTTCCCCTTGAAGCTCTCAGCACCTTTCTTTGTCTTGAATGTGGAGTGTTTTGACTATCATTCGCCGTGGCGATTTTCTATTTTGGTCATATCTGTTTGGAGTGCAAAATGCCTCTTGTATTTGGATGGGCCTTTCATTCTTTAGTTGAGAGAAGTTTTCATTTATGATAATTTGAAAAATTTCCTCAGGTGTGGTATTTTGAGATTCTTGTTTTGGTATTCCATGAATGCACATGTTAGGCTTCTTCAAGGTGTCACATATCTCTTGAATATTCCTCTCAAGTACCTTTTTGGCTTTTAGAACCTCTTCCACTGAGTTGGTTAATACTCCCACTTTGTCTTCAAGATCTGAAATTCTATTTTCTTCTTCATTAGTTCTGCTGATAAGACTGTCTGTTGAGTTTGGGTTGAAGATAACTTGTCTTTTTGTTCATTTTAAACTCTGCCTGACATTGTTTTAACTGCTGTATGTCTATTTTTGTTTCTTGAATGGTTTTTCTCAACTCCTCCAAGTTTCTGTTGTGTTCCTGTTCAAAGTGGTTGATGTGATTGTTTAACTCCTCCCGGATTTCCTCTTTCATAGTATTAATCATGGTAATGATCATACTTTGAATGTCATTGTCTTGGGTCTGGCTTTCTTGGCTATTATCTGTGAATTTGTTCTGGTTGGAATCCATCATTCTGGGGTTAATTCTTTCGGTAGATTTATCTTCCTGGTTTTATTTCTCATGGATTTGTACTTTGACTTGGGCATTGTCGTTTTGTCTCTTAAGACTTTTCAGTTTTGTGTGTTTTTGACTGAACTGATTTAGTTGGTATTACTATTCTCAGGCAGTTATTACTAGTGCTTGCCTTGTGGTTGGATACATTTGTCTGTTGTTAGTATTATTTCCTAGATGAGGCTATTAGGCTGTTAGTACATGAGTTAAGTCAGGTTAAGTAGACAGGGGGTGAATATTAGTATGATAGTGCAGTTTTACACTTTAGTATCTTGGTGATATGTGAGAGTGAGTGGTATAATCCTTACAGTTGTATATATATTTTGGGGTACTTCAGATGTATGGCCTTTGTTCCTTAGAGCTTTGCTTGGGTTTTCTTTGGATTGTGTTGAATTCTGTGTAGCAGTGTGTCCTCCGTGGACCACGAGCTTGGGTCCCCGGTGGGTTGGAGGGCAGAGCGGCCAATGGTGATGGCAGAACTCTTCACCTGGGACCTGGGACTTGGCTTAGTGGCCCACCCAGGCTCCAGGGATGGAGGACCCAGAGCGAATCCTGTCCCAGTTGGGCCAGCAAGAGGGTGGGAAGAAAAAAGGGACTGGGACGTGGACCAGGCAAACCCGAGGCAGCCTGGGTGTTGTCCGGGCTGGCTGGTGGGAGGAGCTGGATCAAGCGCGACCTGGGGGCTGGGTAACTCACCTGGGATGCAGGACCGACCCAGAGAGAGTCCCATCTGGGGGGGATGGGCAGGCGCCTGGTGGGGGGCAGGGTTTTGAACTCAGGACCCTTCCGCTTGCTAAGCAGTGTCTTAATGCCTGAGCCATTTCTCCAGCCCAAGTAATCTAATTTCTACTGAATAGCTAGTGTAGTTAGAAATGTCTGTTCCAGCGATAATCAAGTCCACCACCCCTGCAATCTTTACTTCACTTTTCCAGTAACTGAGACATTTGCTAGCATGTTAAATATAAAAAAAATTTATGTTAATTATCAAATCTCTCTTCTCCCGGCAATTGCATCATGGTGGCTCTGTCCTCTCCTAGCACATGCTCAGAATAACTCCCCCTGTTTTTAAGTGATCTCCTCTGCTCTAATGCTTTCCCACATTAAGATTATAGTTTTTTCCTTCTTTCTCTTGGACTAAGTGTCCAAGAGTTTCTTCCCTCTTCTCTCATTTTCAATAAAATTCCTGCATCTTCTGGTTTCAGGCTTCAGTCCCAGAATATAAGAACCTCAAGGAAAAGCAACCCTACTACATAAGAAATTGGTTGCACTATGGCTATGGCTCAAACATGGCCAAGAGTGACACAACATCATTCAAAATCACTTATCTGCTCCTACTCCCCAATTCAGTTCTTACTTAATATGTGTCTTTTCTGCATTTTGTCCCACATAATTAAACCATCAGAGTCACTTATTTTCCCAAATATTTATCTACAATTTTTTAATTTATTCTGTACTCATGATAATGTATTTATTTTTTACATATATCATTTTTGATTGACATTCTAAATCACAATAATCTTCATTCATCTTACATTTTGAATATCGACTTTCAAAGACATATTCATTTATGTGGTTGACTCATTGTAAAATATAAAAAGAGTGACACAGTAAATTTACCACATTTAATAAAATTATAGAACTGAAAATAAGTGAGTCGAAATGAAAACAAAGTAATGTTAAATATGCTAACTAAATGTTAATAAAATAAATTAAGCAATAAGTGTCCACAAACAGATGACTAGGCTTAAACCATAGAAAATAATCATTAAGAAATCTCTTACCTTCATCATTTATATTGAATACTTTAGCAATGCAGGATATAATTTGAATTCCATTCAGCTTCAGTTTGTCTAGATTTACATTGTAAAGTTTCAGATTTTTCTAGATTCATATAATAAACTAGAAGAATAATTACCACCTAATATTTCCTTTATAAAAGATTTCAGTTCTCCCATCATCATTGTTACATTTCACATTGAACACAATGGCTTATTAAACTATACAAAATCAGCAATTGCTTCCGAAATGTATATTAAAGAGTTTTAAAAAACATTTGCAAGTGCAATTTCAATACAGTAGACTTTGGCCTTAATAATGGACATCAGTCATTGTTGCAGTTTGCCTGTATAGCTTAAGGGAACAAGGGGGTTTATTGTCTTTTATGATTATCTGGTTACAGTTCTCAATCCAGTTTGACCTGAAAGCATTCACCAACATCAGAGCTAAGGGAACTGGCCACATCATCTCTACATAATGGCTGAGAGAGAAACAATCCTTACTTGCCGGACCAGCATGTCTGGCCAAGTGTATAGAAGGATGCCAACTCCCTCAATCAGTTCTCTGTGATTTATTTTAGGGACTAATCCCACCCACGATAGGCCAGGCCCTCCCCATCAACTAGACAATCTCCTGCAGACTTGCTCTGAGCCCAACTCAACTACTAATTCTCCACAAATGTGCCCAGAGCTCAAATCCTCAATTGTCAAGTTGACACCTGTGCCTAACTATGACACTCCACCCCTTGTCAACTTGACACAAAAACAGCACTTTTAAACTGTAACCTTCAATCCTTGTTCCCATAGATGTTAAAATTATCTTAAAAAATATAAATACGTTTAATTTTATTAATCCTAAATCCTAAAAGTTATCACAGACAAATTTTAAAATGTTCTGTCATTAAAAGTTCAGTTATTAAAATGTTGGAACTGAAAGTTTTAAAAATTGCCTCATATTTTTAAACTGTATATCAAATCAAAATATGTTAAATACTTCAATAAGATAAAATATCAAAATAGAAGTATCATGACACAACAAGAAAACATTACATTGAAATCAAGTCCAGCAAATCAATTACTGCATTCTGTATTTCAATCTCCATCTTCTGTTGCTCATCATGTAGTCATGGCAGTTCAAAAAATCTAGGCAATCCCAGTCCCTGTTTGCAGCTCAAAGTTGTTAAAGTAAATTTCCTCCAAACCAGGCTGAATCTCTACTTACAGCTGTCCTCAGCATACATCCCACAGTTCTGGAATCTCAAAAAACACTCTGGGTTCACCTCTGCAGCTATAAGCTTCCCTTTCTCTCATAGGAACTCTACCCCTGCCACTTGGTACCAAGCTTTTGCTGCTCTCCAAGAACCCACTAATCATACACCAAAACTAGTGCCACCTGAAGGATGCTACCAGATTCCGAAGCAAGTAGTTTGGTCGACTTAAGCCACAGTTGTACCAACTTTAGTGCAGTGACTGTGGAAAAGCCTCTTTCTATGTAGCCAAAACTTCCAAAGGGCAAAAATAGCTTCAGTTTGGGCCTTTGGCCCATGAAGTAATCTGGGTTTTCAAACAAAGAAATGGCCATGCAGTGGTATTCATCCCCTCCATGGTCCCAGTGCAATTCACTAGGTTTTCCTTCACTGATGTCCATTTCTCCAACAACGGCAGCTGTTCTGCTGCTTGCCCTTTCAACATCCAGAGCTTCATGGCCACCAACACAGCTCTCATCTGTCAAGCAAACCAATCTATGATCTTTAAATTCAACTTCACCAAAGTACTTGTTCCCCTCATCATAAACTAGGCCAAAACAATCCATGACTCTCTCAGCATCTCTATTTTCCAAATGTCCCACCAAACTCTGTTCAAAAGTATTTGAATCCACAAAAGTCCAAATTTCTTCAACAAAAATGTTCAAAATCCACAGAAGCCACATTATTCAGATTTATTGGCAACACCCCACTTCCTAGGTACCAAATTCTGTTGCAGTTCACTTGCATGGTTGCTGATAAAAGACCATCAGACAGCTTAAGGAAACAAGCGTTTTATTGTTTCTCATGATTGTCTGGTTACAGTTCTCAGTCAAACTTGATGGGAGACCATGCACCAACATCAGGGCCAAGGGAACTGGCCACACCATCTCTACATAATGGCTGAGAGAGGGACGATCCTTATTTGCCAGACCAGCATGTCTGGCCAAGTGTGCAGAAGGAAGCCAACTCCCTCAACCAGTTCTCTGTATTTTATTCCAGGGCCTAATCCCACCCACAATAGGCTGGGCCCTCCCCAAATCAGCTAGACAACCTCCTGCAGGCTTGTTCTGGGCCCAATTCAACCACTAATTCTCCACAAACATGGCCAGAGCTCAAACCCTCAACCATCAAGTTGACATCTGTGCCTAACTACGACAGTCATAATAATGAATTCATAGAAAAGCCCCTTTTCTTTCTACTTATAAAGATTCCTGGAGTAGGCTCCCTCAAGAAAGTATATTAAACTTGATTTGGAAATGGACATCTTGTAGCAAGAGTGGATAAAGTTGTAGTAAAATGTAGCTATGGACCTAAACCTGTATGTATATCAAAGTCTGGTGGATTGAACTGAAGGAATAATTTTAATTATTGAAATATTAGTAGGTTCACAGGAAGTTGTAACAGCACACATCACTATTGTTTACATTTTGCCCAGCTTCCTCCAGTCATCAAAGTCTGGTGGATTGAACTGAAAGAATAATTTTGAATTATTGAAATATTAGTAGGTTCACAGGAAGTTGTAAGAGCACACATCACTATTGTTTATATTTTGCCCAGCTTCCTCCAGTCATTGTGCCTTAAGGCACAATGTGCCTAAGGATAATGTCAAAGCTGTACATTTGATACTAGGTTCATGTATGTCTTCTTCAGAAATTGAATTTTTCCTTAGTTTAAGAATAACATGACATTCTGAGTTCTCTCTCTCTCTTTCTCTCTCTCTCTCTCTCAATCTGTCTTTCTGTGAATGTGTATGTGCAGCGTATGTAATTTTGTAACATTTCTTTCTAGTTTCTGTGGTATCCATTTATAAATTTGTTGCCATCCTCAATCGCTCCCCCAAACTGCCAATTTAACAGCTATTTCCAGTTTTCTCAAAAAATTGTTTAATACTTGATTTAGAATTTTGATTATTATAGTTTTAGTGTGAATGTCTTTGGTTTTTCAGTGTTGGTTATTCCACATTTGCAGTAGTTAGGAAACTCACCTGAGGTTTCCCCCAGTGAGTTTTCCACATCTCTTACTCTTGCTTTTATTGAAGAGAGGATCTTATATTTTTATTATGGTCTTCCTTAGCCAAGGAACAGCTTTATTTTCATGGTCATTTTTTGTCTATGGTTTTGATTGGATAATTCCTATCGTTTTAAGTGCATTGATTCATTTTTCTTTCTTGCCTTACCTGTTGTTGAATGTTCATTGGTTTTTTTTTTTTTTTTTTTTTTTTTTTTTTTTGCTATTGCTAGTATTTTAATTTATCTCGTAAGTTACTGTTACTTTGTTATTGTTCTTATACTTCTTTGACTAAAGGCAGTTGGTTCTTTGGGTTTATTTTGATTATTCTCTTTGAATTTTTATTTCACCATGAAATGGGGTTAGAAGAGTGAGAAGGTCAACCAGGGCACCCATCATCTCATTTCACAGGACAGAGGGTCATGACCCATTAGCCTTCTCTGTTAACTTTCAGAACCTTCTTATTAGCAACCCAATATCTAATGCCCAGGAATTTGGCAAGAAGAAGAGTAAAAATTGCTTTTCTTCAACTTCTTCAAGACATGAATTATGAATAAATTTTGAACAATGTATTTCAATAATTTGTTAGACGCTACCTTTGAACAGGAAAATATCAGAAGCGAAGTCTTTAGGAATTTGTGACTTGGTAGATGGAAATGATTTTGGCTACCCTTTGGGAGATGACTCCATGGTGACCCAAGAAACTATTCAACAGTATCTATGATTATCCAGTGGGGGAATAAAATCTCCTAGTGTTGAATAATTAGGGATACATCTTCTTTTTCTTTGATATTTTCTATTTTAGAAAACATCAAAATTTATGTCGTTATCTACTCCCTTTACTTTTTCTTTTACTACAAAAGCCCTTTTGGATTTATTCCTCTTCTTACTGGAATCCTGCCCAAGAGTGTTTCTTAAAGAGATTTTGAGCATCAATTTCTCTGATACTGAGTTGCTTAAGGACATCATTATTATAGCCTCTTATTGTGAAATGTTCAGCAGCTTCTCACTGTGAAAATGACAATTAAGATTTCAAAAGTCCTCATGGGATGGACTGGAAGTTGTAAGTCCTGATATTTCAAACATTAATGTCTATAAAAAACATGATTCTAATAACTTTGTGGTTTACCAAGAAATCTGCATTGTTAAGCAGTAGGACAGGTTAACAATGATGAGGTAAAGTGAAACAAGCTTAGAAACATACTGTAATAATTAATTATCCTGGGATCAAACTTAAGGAAGAATTCATTTTGAAACTAGTTTGCCTTCTGACTCTGTGATGTCTTTGGACAGTGCAATCTAATACTTTTGTAGAACAAACTTTTAACTAGTTTGTAGGTATAATTAGATATCATATTCATATGTTTATTAGGGATGTTACAAATGAGAAACAAAACACCATAATAACTTGTATAGAGCTCCTACTTTAAATTTCCCAGTCTTGCCATGCACAGAGTGCTTCACGGGTTTGCCACCAACCTCAAAGTAGCATATCCAACCCTAATCCATGTGTCCCCCAGATATCAGACACTCTTTGATTTACAAATAAAAGACAATAAATAGTAATAATTTGCATAAGAGGGGGCAGTAAGATTGTAAAAGCCTAAAGATGGGGGGAGCAATGATATGCAAGATACTCCACACAAGTTAGGGCTGAAGTAACTATAATAGGACTTTGGCACAAAGACCAGCATAGTATTGAACCCCCCAAAGTCTAGCATGGATCACAGGAACTAGGATCCTTAGAAGCAAGGATTAACAGCCACAATAGTGTTTCTGTACTAAAGGGGAACACAAGAAAAGGCTCTACCCCCCTTTTTGCACCCTAAACCCGCTCCGCCGGTCGGGACGCGCGCGCGCGGTCCAGCCGGGCGTCCACGCCGCGCCCCAGCTGGTGAGTACCCCCCCCTCCCCCCGCGCACCGCCCACCAGGACCCCCAGGTCGGCCCACAGGGACCCGGCTCCGCCTCCCACCATCCAGCCGGAGCCGCGCACAGGGCTGAGGGACGAAGAGGACCTCCCCCTGTGCCCGGGCCCCGCCCCAGCTGCCCTCGGGTTAAATAGCTCCACGCCGTCGTCCCCATCCACCCTTTTGCACCCTAACCCGCTCCGCCGGTCAGGACGCGCGGGCGCGCGGTCCAGCCGGGCCTCAACGCCGCGCCCTAGCTGGTGAGTACCCCCGCCCTCCGCGCACCGCCCACCAGGACCCCCAGGTCGGCCCTCAGGGACCCGGCTCCGACTCCCACCATCCAGCCGGAGCCGCGCACGGGACCCAGGTACCAGGAGGACCTCCCCCTGCGTCCGAGCCCCGCCCCAGCTGCCCTCGGGTTAAATAGCTCCAAGCAGTCGCCCCCATCCCCCCTTTGCACCCCGCCCCGCTCCACCGGTCGGGACACACGCGCAGTCCAGCCGGGCCTCACCCCACGACCTAGGTAAGTCTCCGCCCGCCCCGCCCACCAGGACCACAGGCCAAATAATTCAGTTTAGTGAAATTGAGAGATCTTAAGAGTTAAAATGACAATGCCAAAGTCAAAGTGCAAATCCATGAGAAGCAACAATCAAGTAAACAAATTTCCCACTGAAGAAATTAATCCCATAATGTTAGACTCCAACAAGAACAAACCCATGGAAAAAGGCCAAGAAAGCCCCACCCAGGATAAAGACTTTCAAAATATGATCATTACCATGTTCAATACTATGAAAGAGGAAATCAGGGAAGAATTAAATAATCGAATCAATCGCTTTGAAGAGGAACACAACAGACATCTGGAGGAGTTGAGAAAAACAGTGCAAGAAACAAAAAGTGGCATAGAGCAGTTAAAACAAACTCAAGCACAGTTTAAAACTGAGCTAAAAGACAAGTTATCTTCAACCCAGAACGCCACAGAGAGTCTTACCAACAGAACTAACGAAGCAGAAAACAGAATTTCAGACCTTGAAGATAAAGTGGGAGTACTAACCAGCTCAATGGAAGAGGTTGTTAAAGCCAAAAAGATACTTGAGAGAAATATCCAAGAGATATGGGACACCCTGAAGAAGCCTAACATGCGTATTCATGGAATACCAGAGCAAGAATCTCAAAATACCACCCCTGAGGAAATTTTTCAAACGATCATCAAGGAAAACTTTCCTCATCTAAAAAAAGAGAGGCCCATCCATATACAAGAGGCATTCCGCACCCCAAACAGATACGACCAAAATAGAAGCACGCCGCGGCAAATAATAGTTAAAACACTCCACATTCAAGATAAAGAACTGGTGCTGAGAGCTTCAAGGGAGAAAAAACAAGTCACTTTTAAAGGCAAACCTATTAAAATAACAAATGACTTCTCAGTCGAAACAGTAAAAGCAAGAAGAGCTTGGAGAGACATACTTCAAGTATTGAATGAGCAAAAATGTCAACCCAGGCTGATTTACCCTGCAAAACTATCAGTCATGATCGAGGGAGAAAGAAAAATTTTCCAGCACAAAGACAACTTTAAGGGATACATGGCCACCAAACCAGGCCTTCAAAAAATGCTAGAAATGATACTCAAGCGTGAAGAAAAAAACAGGCACATCCAGGAGAACAGAAGGCAAGTATAACATCATTAAAAAAGAAGCAATATACTTATAAAAGCTACTAAACATAATAAATGTCTGGAATTAACAATAGTTTCTCCATTATAACACTAAATGTTAATGGAATTAATTCACCGATCAAGAGACACAGATTACAAACATGTATTAAAAATCACAATCCATCAATTTGCTGCCTGCAGGAAACCCATCTCACCACAAAAGATAGGCACGCTCTAAAAATAAAAGGCTGGTCTACAATTCTACAAGCTAATGGAAGCAGAAAACAGGCAGGGGTAGCCATTATGCTATCAGACAAAGTGGATTTCAAACCAAAGAAAATTATAAGAGACACGGATGGATACTATATTTTAGTCACAGGTACAATTCACCAGGAAGACCTCACAATCCTGAACATATATGCACCCAATACGGGCCCCTCCACATTCATTAAGAAAACCATACAGCGTCTAAAGCAAGAAATCAATCCCCAAACGATAATTCTTGGGGACTTCAACACCGCCCTCTCAACATGGGATAGATCAACAGGTCAAAAGCTTAACAGAGACACTTTGGAACTTAATCAAACCCTGAAAGAAATGGACCTTACAGATCTCTATCGAACTTTTCACCCACACACCAAAGAATACACATTTTTCTCAGCAGCACACGGAACTTTCTCCAAAATAGATCACATATTGGGCCACAAAATGAATCTACACATATACAAGAAAGTTGAAATTCTAACATGTGCCCTATCAGACCATCACGGCCTAAAGCTGGACATCCACAACACATCAAACAAGAGAAAATACACAAACTCCTGGAAACTTAACAACATGATGCTGAATGAGACATGGATTCAGGAAGAAATTAAAAAGGAAATTCAAGATTTCCTGAAAGTGAATGATAACGAAAATACAACTTACCAAAATCTCTGGGACACAATGAAAGCTGTTCTAAGAGGTAAGTTCATAGCTCTTAATGCCTACATCAAAAAAATGGAAACGTCAGAAATAAACAACTTAACAATGCAGCTTAAAGCTTTAGAGAAGCTAGAGCAATCTGATCCCAAAAGTAGTAGAAGAGAGGAGATTAGCAAAATAAGGGGAGAAATATCTGAAATCGAGATTAAGAAAACGATAGAAAAAATCAACCAGTCAAAAAGCTGGTTCTTTGAAAAAATCAATAAGATTGATACACCCCTAGCGAAACTAACCAAAAGCAAGAGAGAGAAAACCCAAATTAACAAAATCAGAAATGAACAGGGAGTTATCACTACTGATACCCAAGAAATCCAGAGAATTATAGCATTATATTTCAAAAAATTATACTCAGTGAAGTTTGACAACACAAAAGATATGGATGAATTTCTAAGTAAACACAACTTACCTAAATTGAATCAGAAAGTTTTGAATTATTTAAATAGTCCTATAACATATAAGGAAATTGAGGAAGTAATCTCGAATCTTCCCACCAAAAAATGTCCTGGACCAGATGGATTCAGCACAGAGTTCTACCAGACATTTAAGGAGTTAATAAAACCAATACTCCTTAAACTGTTCCATCAAATAGCAAAGGAAGGAACACTACAAAATTCCTTCTATAGAGCTAATATCGTTTTAATCCCAAAACCTAATAAAGATTCGCTTAAAAAAGAAAACTATAGGCCGATCTCCCTGATGAACACAGACGCAAAGATTCTCAACAAAGTCTTAGCAAATCGGATTCAAAAACATATTAAAAAGATCATTCATGGGGACCAAGTAGGCTTCATCCCCAGCACACAAGTTTGGTTCAACATACACAAATCAATAAATGTAATTCATCATGTAAACCAGTCCAAAGTCCAAGACCACATGATACTCTCGATAGATGCAGAAAAAGCTTTTGACAAGATCCAACAGCCTTTTATGATCAAAACGCTAGAGACAGTAGGAATGGAAGGAACTTTTATCAATATAATAAAAGCTATATACAACAAGCCCACAGCAAGGATTATGCTCAATGGGGAACAATTGGAAGCATTCCCACTTCGATCAGGAACTAGACAAGGCTGTCCACTCTCACCACTTCTATTCAATATTGTACTTGAAGTCTTAGCTGAAGCCATAAGACAAGAAAGGGACATAAGAGGGATTCAAATCGGCAAGGAAGAAGTCAAGCTATCCCTATTTGCAGATGACATGATCTTATACCTGAGTGATCCCAAAAACTCCACCAGGAAGCTCCTGGAACTAATTGAGAAGTTCAGCAGGGTGGCAGGATACAAAATAAATGTGCAAAAATCAGAGGCCTTCCTATATGCCCAGAATGAAAGAAGTGAAAAAGCCTTGAGAGAAACAATACCATTTATTATAGCCCCTAAAAAAATGAAATACCTTGGTATAAACCTAACTAAGGAGGTAAAAGACCTTTACAATGAAAACTTTAAAACCCTAAAGAAAGAAATAGCCGAAGACACCAGAAGGTGGAAAGACCTCCCTTGTTCCTGGATTGGCAGAATCAACATCGTGAAAATGACCATCCTACCAAAGGCAATATACAGATTCAATGCTATACCAATCAAAATCCCAAAGCAATTCTTCACAGAAGTTGACCAAACAATCTCAAAGTTCATATGGAGGCACAAAAGACCCAGGATAGCAAAAACAATCCTGAGTAACAAAAACACAGCTGGAGGTATAACCATACCAAACCTTAGTCTATACTACAAATCCATAGTTGTAAAGACAGCCTGGTATTGGCTCCAAAATAGACACACAGATCAATGGATAAGGATTGAAGACCCAGATATAAGCCCACAAAGTTATAGCCATTTGGTCTTTGACAAAGGGGCCCAAAGATTCCAATGGAAAAAGAACAGCATCTTCAACAAATGGTGCTGGCAAAACTGGATCTCCACATGCAGAAGATTAAAGCTGGACCCGTACTTGTCACCATGTACAAGACTTAATTCCAAATGGATCAAGGACCTTGATATCAGGCCAGAGACTATAAAAACCATAGTTGAAAGGATAGGGAACTCCCTCGAGCTGATTGGGCTAGGCCAACAGTTCCTAAACAGACATCCAATGGCACAGTCACTGCTACCAACTCTCAACAGTTGGGATCTTGTGAAATTAAAGAGCTTCTGTTCAGATAAAGAGATTGTAACACGAGCTCAAAGGCAACCCACAGAATGGGAGAAAATCTTCACTAACCACATATCTGATAGAGCTCTATTGTCCAGAGTGCACAAAGAACTTAGAAAACTAAACACCAAGGAAACCAATGGCCCAATTAAAAAATGGGCCCTGGAACTTAAAAGAAACTTTACCAGGGATGAAATTAAAATGTCTAACAAATATCTAAAAAATGCTCCACTTCTTTAGCCATCAGGGAAATGCAAATCAAAACTTCCCTGAGATATCATCTCACCCCGGTCAGCATGGCAAAAATCCACAATACTAACAACGACAAATGCTGGAGAGGATGTGGAGAGAGGGGAACTCTCCTACATTGCTGGTGGGAATGCAGGCTCATACAGCCACTCTGGCGAGCCGTCTGGAGATTCTTAAAGAAATTAAAGATTGAAATGCCATATGACCCTGCTATTCCACTTTTGGGAATAACCCCCCCATACAGCAGAGGTTCGCCTCGATAGCACAAGCACGACCATGTTCATAGCAGCACTGTTTACAATAGCAAAGACATGGAATCAGCCCAAATGTCCAACAGTTGACGAGTGGATAAGGAAACAGTGGTACATCTATACAATGGAGTACTACTCAGCCATCAAAAATGATGAATTACTGGAATTTGCCGGGAAATGGATGTCATTAGAAACAATTGTATTAAGTGAAGTATCCCAGACCCAGAAAATTAAGCGCCGTATATACTCCCTAATAGGTGGCTCCTAGTACCAAACCCACCCAGCCCACCTAGAGACAGGAATTCCAAGGATTATGAACAGGAGGGATGGGGTAGGAGGGCCACACCAGAAAGAAGGAGAGAAGGGACCATGTTACAGCAGGGAAAATAGGCCTCCACCAAGGACCCAAATAAGTAATGAGACATCTGATTAAGTTCACAGACTTTTGTTCCTGATCATTTACTACTGAGGGGGAGTGATCTCACCAGAAGAGGAGGGCATATAGTCTGGCAGATAAAAAGTAACAATTTTGCAAATGGGTGATAGACCCCTCCCTCACTGTGGTTTCCCACTTTTATTACATCTACCTTTGAATGTGCTTTTATCACAAGACTCTAACAACTTTTTGTCTCTGGCCAGGGGGAAACATACAATGCCCACCAGGATGGAGTGAAGGGCATTGCAGGAGCAGCAAAACTGCAAAAGAAAATCAACAAACCACAATCCAGAACTTCAGAGACTCTATATCAACCACCTAGAACTAGGCCAGCTTAGTCTCTCCCCATCTTGAAGCTCAGGGAAATTTGCGGAAGAGGGGGCGGTAAGAGTGTAAGAGCATAAGGATGGGAGGAGCAATGATATGTAAGATACTCTATACTAGTTAGGGCTGAAGCAATCATAATTGGACTTTGCATGCCCTGCGCATTGTCCAACACACTGTTGACCTCACAAAGTCTAGCATCTGCTAAAGGCACCAAGATCCTTGGAGGCAAAGAATTGGCAGCCACAGCAGTGTTCCTATACCTAAGGGGAACACGGGAAAGGGTTCGGCAAAGGCCACTGGGTCCTTGTACGTCATCGGAGAGGAGGGCCCAGAGGAAAATCAGTCATGCACAAGAAAGGACTCTCTGGGAATTGGGGTGGGAGGCACTGGGGGATGGGGAGGGAGAGGGGGTGGGGAGGGGGAGCAGGGGGTACGGGGGGAGGAGGAGGGAGGGAGGGAACTGGTGTACCTAATAAGTTTGTATGAGCTGAAATAAAAATAAATAAATAAATAAATAAAATAAAAAAAAAGAAAAAAAAAAAAAAAAAAAAGAAAAGGCTCTAGACAATGCAACTGAGTCCTTACACCTCATCAGAGAAGAGGACCCAGAGGGAAGTTTGACATTTACACTAAAGGATGCTCCATGGAGGGGGGAGAGGGCACTGGGAGAAAGAGAGAGAGGGAAGGGAAAGGAAGGAGAAAAAGGGGGAGGGAGCAAGGACGTCTGGGGAGGGGTGGAAGGAGGGAGGGGACTCAGGTACCTATTAAGTTTGTATGAGTGGGAAAAATTAATTAATTAATTAATAAAAAAAAAGTAGTCAGTGGACTGGACTGATTTCCTCTCTTGGAGTTAAAGGAAAACCTTATTTTTTCCAACAAAAAATCGATAGATTTTAAGCAATGATTTTGTCTTTTTTTATTTTTTTTATTATTTATTCAATTGTGCGCATGTGTGCATGTGTGTGTGTGTGTGTGTACAACCACGGGCGAATTCGGGAACCACCATGGACCGCCTCCACCTCCTCCTTGTTTACTCTGCCCCGGGATTCACAGGCTCCGCCCTACCAGGACCAGAAACTCAGGCCGCCCTGATTCTGCCTGGCGTCTATACATGGGGGTCTAAGATCCAAACTCAGGACCTTCTGCCTGCAAGGCAGAGGCTTAAGCCCTGAGCCACCTCTCTAGTCCCGATTTTGTCTTTTTTAATATGTTGGTTTACTAAATCATTACAAAGGGCTTACAATTATGGATAGTATAATTACATATATGTACACACATATAATTCTTGTTTGGCAGACCAGTGAAAAGAGTGCCTATCTCATTATATAGGCATTTACAAAGAATTTCTCTCTCCTTCATGGATATGTACATGTGGAACACAGTTTTCCTTCAACAATCAGAACATAGAGTCCTGTTTTGTTTAGCAAACATCATAAAAGCCATAGTCTGTGTTGCAGTTTGCCTGTATGGTTTCTGATAAATGACCATCAGCCAGCTTAAGGGAAAAAGGAGTTTATTTTCTCTTACTGATAGTTAGGTTACAGACTCCAGCTCAGCTTGACGGGAGAACATGCACCAACACCAGGGATGAGGAAACTGGCCACACCATCTCTAAGTAATGGCAGAGAGAGGGATAATTCTTACTTGCTCTATCAACATGTCTCACCAAGTGTACAAAAGGATGTCAACTCTCTCAACCAGCTCTTTGGATTTTATTCATTTGTTCAGGAGCTAGTTCCACCCACCATAGGCTGGGCGTTCCCCATCAGCTAGACAATCTCCTAAAGGTTTGCGCTGGGCTTAATTCAACCATTAATTGTCTACAAATGTGCCCAGAGTTCAAACCCTTAACTTTCAAGTTGACACCTGTGCCTAACTATGACACTCCATCCCTTGTCAACTTGACACAAAAACATAGCACTTTTAAACTGTAACCTTCAATCCTTGTTCCCAAAGGTGTTAAAAGTTATCTAAAAAATATAAATACATTTCATAGATAAATTTAAAATGTTCTCTCATTAAAACTTCAGTTCCAACATCTTAAAAGTTTAAAGTTTCCTAACCTTAAGACTGTATTAAATCAGAATAAAGTTAAGTACTTCAAAAAAGAGCCACCTTGACTACATGATGAGCAACAGAAGATGAACATTGAAGTAAAGGATGTGGTTTTTTTCTGGACTTTGATTTTTTAATGTTTTTTTATTGTTTAAAATCATTTTGTTTTAATGTTTTATTTGTTTTGAAGTATTTAACTTATTTCTAATTTAAGAAGATTAAGAACTTTGAACTTTTAAAATGTTGGAATTGAACTTTTAATGAAAGAACATTTTAAATTTGTCCATGAAATGTATTTATATTTTTAAAGATAACTTTTAACATCTGTGGGGACAAGGAAATGTTACAGTTTAAAAGTGCTATTGTTTTTGTGTCAAGTTGACAAAAGGTGGAGTGTCATAGTTAAGCACAGGTGTCAACTTGACTCTTGAAGATTTGAGCTCTGAGCACAGTTGTAGAGAGTTGATGGTTGAGTTAATCCCAGAGCAAACCTGAAGAAGATTGTCTAGCTGCTGAGGAAGACCCAACCCATGGTGGGTTGGATTAGGCCCTGGATAAATCACAGAAAGCTGGTTGAGAGAGTGGGCATCCTTCTGTATATTTGGCCAAACATGCTGATCTGGCAAGTAAGGATTGTCCATCTCAGCCATTATGCAGTGATGGTGTGGCCAGTTCCCTCGGCCCTGGTGTTGGTGTATGCTCTCCCGTCAAGCTGGACTGAGAACTGTAACCAGAAATCGTAAGAGAATAAACCCCTTGTTCCCTTAACCCATTTGATGGTCATTTATCAGCAATCATGCAGGCTGACTGCAAAAGCAGCCAAACTTCCAAAGGGCAAGAAATAGCTTTAACTTGTGTGTTTGTCCCCTGAAGAAATATGGATTTTCAAACCATGAACTCTCCATACATTGGTTTTCATGTCTTCTACCATCCAGTGCAAGTCACTAGGTTTTCTTTTACTGATGTTCATTTCTCCAATAGTGGCAGCTGTTCTGCTGCCTGCTCTTTTCACATCCAGAGATTCATGGCCACAAACACAGCCCTCTTCTATCATGCAAATTAGTCTATCATCTTTAAATTCAACTTCTCCAAAGTCCTTATTCCCCTTGTCACAAATTGTACCCAAACAATTCACAACTCTCTCAACATTACCATTATCCAGTTGGCTCACTAAACTCTGCGGAATGGTATTTGTAATCCACAACGTCAAATTTCCAAACATTTCAAACTTTGTCTAGCAAAACTGTTCAAAAGCTTTTAAAATCCACATAGTCAGATTTATCATTAACACCCCACTTCTGGTATGAAATTCTGTTGCAGTTCGCCTTCCTGGTTGCTGATAAATGACCATTAGCTAGCTTAAGGAAAAAAGGAGTTTGTTTTCTCTTACTGATAGTTAGGTTACAGACTGTAGTCCAGCTTAATGGGAGAGCATGCATCAACACCAGGACTGAGGGAACTAGCCATACCATCTCTAAGTAATGGCTGAGAGAGGGACAGTCCTTATTTGTCAGACCAACATGTCTAGCCAAGTGTACAAAAAGATGTCAACTCTCTCAATCAGCTCTCTGGATTTTATTCATTGTTCAGGGCCTAGTCCCACCCACCATATACAATCTCCTGAAGGTTTGCTCTGGGTTTAACTCAACCATTAATTCCTACAAGTGTGCCCAGAGTTTAAACCCTCAACTGCCAAGTTGATACCTGTGCCTAAATATGACAGTCTGCATTTTTTCATTAACACGTCATGTTGTTTTTTAATATGGTAGGTTTTTGAATGTGCTAAGCCAAGTTAAAGTATGAAAAAATCTGATGTCTAACTAAATCTAAGTTGATTATAATAAATTTAAAAAGTATAAATAGCAATGTGAGAGAAAATGACTTGAATTCACTCTGTTCATGTAGGAAACCATCAAAGAACAGAGAAAGAAATTAAACTAAAAACAATAGTGTCTTAGTACCCTGTCACACCATAATCTCTCTGAGCATCATGAGAACCAGAAATATCTGTCACTGTCTAGAGTAAAAAATGATATATTAGTCAGGAAAGGCATAAGGTTACACCTGGAGAGCACATTCAGATTTAAATTGAATAGGCAACTCAAAGGCATAAAGAGGTGCAAAAATATGAACATACTTTTTCATTCTTCAAATCAACAGAAAAATTCAAATTAAAGGAAAATGATACATATTCTACTCTTCTTTACTCCACAACATGATATATGCCAGGGGATACCATGCATTGTCTAGAGTATGTCACATGACTTCATCATCAGTAGAGAGCGCTTCATAAAACAGTTTCTAATTAACTTAATTTATTATTATGGCAACTCAGAGTAACAGGAATGGAAAGTCCTATTGCTGTTTTGATTGGGGAAGGACAGGACAGATGAATGTGAGCTCATCTCAACATGGCATCTCCTTGTGAATTTCTCATGAATAAGAAAATGCAACTGGTTGTAAATAAATTTACAATTCATTTTATATATAAAAATTCTAATAAAATATTCAGGGGTATGTGATTGACTGTAAAATGGCATTACCTTTAATTATGTCATAATTTACTTCTTAATTTAATATGTAACTGTGAATAGCATTATAAAATAATTCTCCTTAATCACTTATGAGAGGAGAACATACAGGTGCACTGGTGCTTCAAATTTCCACTTGTAGAAGGAAAGGATATGATGTATCATCTGCCTCTAAGAAAAACTTACATTGAAATAAGGAAAGATGCATATTGTACTGAACTAGGGAAAAAAGGAGTTTTCAGAATGTAAATGTTGAAATGATACTTGGATTTCAGGTTTCAGTTGGTGGCTGACATCTGACATAGCTAAAAAATAAGTGTAATTTAATTTGTTCATCTTCAAGTAAAAAATGGGAGTTCAAAGAATATGTGAAATCTCTAAGTGTAATATAAATCACCATGGCAACAAGTGATCACCAGTGTAATAGTGGCATGAGAACAAAGGAGAAAACCAACAGCTTTCTGATTGGATTCAAGACCCACTTATCAGAATGGTACGTATCCTTGTTACAGTAAACTAGAACAAGAACCATAAAAAAGGGAAGTAAATAGATCAATAGGAAATACAGCCAATAAACCTATAGGTAGGAAGACAATACATCAAACTGCTCTGTAGGTAGCTGTTATTATAGCAACAGAATGGGAACTCATAATGGATATCTTTGGGTCTAAAGCTGGGTGAGTGAAGGGAAATGCACATATCAATGGGGTAGCCTGAAGAGAGGTAACTTGATATACCATGGAGGCCTGAACTGTACAGGAGCAGTCAAAATAAAGTGAACCCAGGGGTCCATATTATCATACAGGCAGAAGGTGAAGGGAAGGGAGGGAATGGGAGAGAGTGGGGAGGGAGGGAAGTTGGGATATTCGAATACTCAATATACTTGTAAAAGTAGAAAAAAAGGATAGTTGCTCTCAATCACAGTGTCACATAAAGCCAGATGCCTTAAAGAACCCTGTAGAACATATCTTTCCTAATGAAAGCTACCTTCAAGCTTCTAGAGAGAAGAGGGCCTCTATGAAGATATAAAGTTGGGCAATAACCCAGCTTGGACTTCCACTGGACTCCCTTCTCCTAGCATTCATTTGCTGCAATAGTTCATGAATGCTGCCTGCTGTGTAGCTTCATCAGAACTATTTGAGACTTTTTTTAAATGAAAACTTTACTGCTCTAGTAATTGTGAGTTCCTAAGTATATGCCAGGAATGGTTATTGTATAATACATTTTTCCATGTGATTCATGGGAGACAGGTTTGAGGAGCCCTAGGTTAACATGAACTACTCATTAGAACCATGCCACCATGTGAATGTATCAGTAGGTGCGTCTTCTATGGCATGTCCACAATATAGCACTCAGGGTCTATCACTGGGTAATTCTGTTAGTGACTTTTATTTCTTGGAAGTCTGAATAGTACCTTTCAACTCCATGAAGACCAGCTAGCACAGCACTTCCTCTCTGCTCAGTTCTTGTTTCCTGCAACAAGAACAAATTGTGTGGGGTCTTTAGTGTTAAGTAAGATCTTACTACCTCCATTGGGCAACAGAGAATAATTTAAATAGCATGTATTGTTGGGGAACCTCAATGAACTTCTTGATCAACAACTCATAGGGAGCTATCCCACGTCTGAGACTGGAATCTTCATTTAATAATCTATAGCTTTTGGGAACAAGCAGCAGCATATATTAATGCAGAATAGTGCGCCAATTCTTCTGTAGTTCTTTATTGATTCTCTTAGCATGTATCACAGGTTTTTAACTCCTTAAAAGTATCCTTATAATTTTCATGTAATCATGAGAGTACTAATACTGTTCTTCCCTTTGATAGCTACTTCATCATTTCTGATGAGAATGTGTGAATAAAGTACATTTCTTATACTAGGAAAACATCCTTATTTTATTGTAATAATATATCTTTTCTGTCTAACCCCCCACACATACACCACTACCTTTTTAGTGCTATTGAGTTGCTGCTTCACAACTTATTATTATTATAAAAGTGATCTGATTTCAATTTGTCATTTTTCATTTTCTTAGACTAATGTATAATACATAGTTGAGAAACATGCAGTATCTCAGTCCCACTTAGCCTGTGGGCAAATAGTTCATAAACTAAGAGATAAAATTGTAATGGTGGTGTGAGAGACAGATAGCATACCAGAGTGCAGTCATGCCCTACCTAGTTCCTGCTCCCAGGAGCACGGGACAGATTTATTATGGAGCCATGTACATGTTTCAAAATGGAAACCCACTGAGATACCTTAGCAATGTAGAAGATGATTAAATAAATTCTAAAAACAGAGGATAAAACTTTGTCACCTGACATTATGAGAGTTTGTGAGAACTTTAAGGAATTTTATCAGAGATATCCATGTATAATCTATCTATGAGCACCTTCCTTTTTCTCTGCAAGATCCATTACATTTTGCCTCATTTAGTAAATTAAGCCCTGAGGAACTAAAGGCAGTTAATTGATAAAATCATTTCTTTTTCATATTGCAGATTTCTCTATGTCAACTTTACCCCAGATTATGTGAGAAAACCTTTTTATCTTGTTAACACAAATTAGAAATATTTTTTTCTGCTTCTTGGTATTACATATTCTTGTCTCTTTAATATAGAGTGGCTTAAATTAGACTCAAATCTATTTCTCTAATGGAAGGAAGTGATACTAACTATAGCCTGCATCTTTAAATGTCATGTTTACATGTCTAAAGAACATAAAATTACAAAGGGAAAGTAAGTCTCTTTCCATGCAACCAAATCTAGATTTCAGATAAAGATTTCTCTTTTTAAAATATTAGCTTATTTTTCTTTGCTTTATTTTACTTTATTATTTACTTGAAAGAAAGAGAAGGGAGAAAGAGAGAATAAGAGAGAGAGAGAGAAAGATTATATATATCATGATGCACAGGTAAGAGGAAAAATTTCAATATGTGGGCTTCAATATGTGGGTTTCAGGGAGTTGAACTCAGAGGTCTAGGTTTGCAAGCAGGCCCTACAGCAAAATTTTTGCTCATTTTTTAATATTTAATTTATTTGTCTTCAGAGAGAGGAAGGGCACACACCTGTACCACATGGGCTTTTGGGGATGGAACTCAGGTCTCCAGGTTTGCAAGTAGGTGCCTTAACCACTCATTGGCCAGAGCAAGGCTTCTTAAGATGAGGAGGTTTTTAAAGAAGTGAGACAGACTTGCTGCCTTTATTATTTAATAAAAGACTAGCCTTATTGGCCAGCCTTGTCTAGGCAAGTATAGTCCACACAGATGGAATCCATCAGAGGAAGAGTTTATAGAAGAGCTTATACAACCTTATATATCATGTAGGAAGTATGGAGATTGATGTTTTTTCCAAACATGGAAAGATAGGAATGTTACCATCACAGTAATCTGAAAGCCAGAGATTCTTTTTTTTTATTTTTTATTATTATTTCAGCTCATACAAACTTAATAGGTGCACCAGTTCCAACCCTCCCTCCTCCTCCCACTGAACCCCCTGCTCTCCCTCCCCTCACCCCTCCCGACCCATCCCCCCGTGCCTCCTGCTTCAATTCCCAGAGTCCTTTCTTGTGCATGCCTGACTCTCCTATGGGCCCTCCTCTCCGATGACGTACAAGGACCCAGTGGCATTTCCCTGAACCCTTTCCTGTGTTCCCCTTAAGCATAGGAACACTACTGTGGCTGTCAATCCCTTGCCTCCAAGGATCTTGGTGCCTTTAGCAGATGCTAGACTTTGTGAGGTCAATAGTGTGTTGGACATTGCGCTGGGCATGCAATGTCCAATTATGATTGCTTCAGCCCTAACTTGTGTGGAGTATCTTGCAAATCATTGCTCCTCCGATCCTTTTGCTCTTACACTCTTACCGCCCCCTCTTCCGCAAATGTCCCTGAGCTTCATGATGGGGAGAAATTAGTCAGGCCTAGTTCTAGGTGGTTGATATAGAGTCTCTGAAGTTCTGGATAGTGGTTCGTTGATTTTCTTTTGCAGTTTGGTTGCTCCAGCAATGCCCTTCACTCCATCGTGATGGGCACTGTATGTCACCCCCTGGTCAGAGACAGAAAGCTGTTAAACTGGAGTCTTATTACAAGAGCACATTCAAGGGTAGATGTAATACTTATACCCAAAAGTGGAATCGCAGGGTCATATGGCATTTGGCAATGGGAGGGGTCAATCACCCATTTGCAAAACAGTTACTTTTCAATCTGCCGGACTATATGCCTTCCCCTTCTGGTGAGTTCATACCCCCTTAGTTGTAAATGATAAGGAATGAATTGTGAACTTAACTAGGTGTCATATTACGTTCTTGCAGTCCTTGATGGAGGCCTATTTTCTCTACTGTAACATGGTCACTTCTCTCCTTGTTTCTGGTGTGGCCCTCCAGCCCCATCCCTCCTGTTCATACTCCTTGCAATTACTGTAGATAATACATAGATTTACCTATGAGTGTCTCAAGATGGGCTGGGTGGGTTTGGTACTAGGAGCCACCTATTAGGGAGTACATACGGTGCTTAATTTTCTGGGATTGGGATACTTCACTTAATATAATTGTTTCTAATGACATCCATTTCCCGGCAAATTCCAGTAATTCTTCATTTTTGATGGCTGAGTAGTACTCCATTGTATAGATGAACCACAGTTTCCTTATCCACCCATCAACTGTTGGACATTTGGGTTGATTCCATGACTTTACTATCGTAAACAGTGCTGCTATGAACATGGTCGTGCTTGTGCTATCAAGGTGAACATCTGCTGTATGGGGGGTTATAACCAAAAGTGGAATTGCAGGGTCATATGGCATTTCAATTTGTAATTTCTTTAAGAATCTCCAGACGGCTCGCCAGAGTGGCTGTATGAGCCTGCATTCCCACGAACAATGTAGGAGAGTTCCCCTCTCTCCACATCCTCTCCAGCATTTGTCGTTGTTTGTATTGTGGATTTTTGCCATCCTGACTGGGGTGAGATGATATCTCAGGGAAGTTTTGATTTGCATTTCCATGATGGATAAAGAAGTGGAGCATTTTTTAAGTTATTTGTTAGACATTTGAATTTCATCCCTGGTAAAATTTCTTTTAAGTTCCAGGGCCCATTTTTTAATTGGGCCATTGGTTTCCTTCATGCTTAGTTTTCTAAGTTCTTTGTGTACTCTGGACAGTAGAGCTCTATCAGATATGTGGTTAGGGAAGATTTTCTCCCATTCTGTGGGTTGCCTTTGAGCTCGTGTTACAATCTCTTTATCTGAACAGAAGCTTTCACAAGATCCCAAATGTTGAGAGTTGGTAGCAGTGACTGTGCCATTTGATGTCTGTTTAGGAACTGTTGGCCTAGCCCAATCAGCTCAAGGGAGTTCCCTATCCTTCCTATGGTTTTTATAGTCTCTGGCCTTATATCAAGGTTCTTGATCCATTTCGAATTAAGTCTTGTACATGGTGACAAGTACGGGTCCAGCTTTAATCTTCTGCATGTGGAGATCCAGTTTGGCCAGCACCATTTGTTGAAGATGCTGTTCTTTTTCCATTGGATTCTTTGGGCCCATTGTCAAAGACCAAATGGCTGTAATTTTGTGGGCTTATATCTGGGTCTTCAATCCTTATACATTGATCTGTGTGCCGCTGTTTTTGTAACTATGGATTTGTAATATAGAATAAGGTTCGGTATGTAATACCTTCAGCAGTGTTTTTGTTACTGAGGATTGTCTTTGCTATCCTGGGTCTTTTGTGCCTCCATGTGAATTTTGAGATTGTTTGTTCAACTTCTTTGAAGAATTGCTTTGGGATTTTAATTGGTATAGCATTGAATTTGTATATTGCCTTTGGGAGGATGGTCATTTTTACGATGTTGATTCTGCCAATCCAGGAACATGGGAGGTCTTTCCACCTTCTGGTGTCTTCTGCTATTTCTTTCTTTACGGTTTTAAAGTTTTCATTGTAAAGGTCTTTTACCTCCTTGGTTAGGTTTATACCAAGGTATTTCATTTTTTTAGGGGCTATAGTAAATGGGATTGTTTCTTTCAAGGCTTTTTCACTTCTTTCATTCTGGGCATATAGGAAGGCCTCTGATTTTTGCACATTTATTTTGTATCCTACCACCCTGCTGAACTTCTCATTAGTTCCAGGAGCTTCCTGGTGGAGTTTTTGGGATCCCTCAGGTATAAGATCATGTCATCTGCAGATAGGGATTGCTTGACTTCTTCCTTGCCGATTTGAATCCCTCTTATGTCCCTTTCTTGTCTTATGGCTTCAGCTAAGACTTCAAGTACAATATTGAATAGAAGTGGTGAGAGTGGACAGCCTTGTCTAGTTCCTGATCGAAGTGGGAATGCTTCCAATTGTTCCCCATTGAGCATTATCCTTGCTGTGGGCTTGTTATATACAACTTTTATTATATTGATAAAAGTTCCTTCCATTCCTACTGTCTCTAGCGTTTTGATCATAAAAGGCTGTTGGATCTTGTCAAAAGCTTTTTCTGCATCTATCGAGAGTATCATGTGGTCTTGGACTTTGGACTGGTTTACATGATGAATTACATTTATTGATTTGCGTATGTTGAACCAAACTTGTGTGCCGGGGATGAAGCCTACTTGGTCCAAGTGAATGATCTTTTTGATATGTTTTTGAATCAGATTTGCTAAGACTTTGTTGAGAATCTTTGTGTCTGTGTTCATCAGGGAGATTGGCCTATAGTTTTCTTTATTAAGTGAATCTTTATTAGGTTTTGGGATTAAGACGATATTAGGTTCATAGAAGGAATTTGGTAGTGTTCCTTCCTTTGCTATTTGATGGAACAGTTTAAGGAGTATTGGTGTTATTGACTCCTTAAATGTCTGGTAGAACTCTGTGCTGAATCCATCTGGTCCAGGACATTTTTTGGTGGGAAGATTTGAGATTACTTCCTCAATTTCCTTATATGTTATAGGACTATTTAAATAATTCAAAACTTTCTGATTCAATTTAGGTAAGTTGTGTTTACTTAGAAATTCATCCATATCTTTTGTGTTGTCAAACTTCACTGAGTATAATTTTTTGAAATATAATGCTATAATTCTCTGGATTTCTTGGGTATCAGTAGTGATAACTCCCTGTTCATTTCTGATTTTGTTAATTTGGGTTTTCTCTCTCCTGCTTTTGGTTAATTTAACTAGGAGTATATCAATCTTATTGATTTTTTCAAAGAACCAGCTTTTTGACTGGTTGATTTTTTCTATCGTTGTCTTGGTCTAGATTTCAGATATTTCTCCCCTTATTTTGCTAATCTCCTCTCTTTTACTACTTTTGGGATCAGATTGCTCTAGTTTCTCTAAAGCTTTAAGCTGCATTGTTAAGTTGTTTATTTCTGATGTTTCCATTTTTTTGATGTAGGCATTAAGAGCTATGAACTTACCTCTTAGAACAGCTTTCATTGTGTCCCAGAGATTTTGGTAAGTTGTAATTTCGTTATCATTCACTTTCAGGAAATATTGAATTTCCTTTTTAATTTCTTCCTGAATCAACTTCTCATTCAGCATCATATTGTTAAGTTTCCAGGAGTTAGTGTATTTTCTCTTGTTTGTTGTGTTGTGGATGTCCAGCTTTAGGCCATGGTGGTCTGACAGGGCACAGGTGAGAATTTCACCGTTTTTGTATATGTGTAGATTCGTTTTGTGGCCCAATATGTGATCTATTTTGGAGAAAGTTTCGTGTGCTGCTGAGAAAAATGCGTATTCTTTGGTACGTGGGTGAAAAGTTCGATAGAGATCTGTAAGGTCCATTTCTTTCAGGGTTTGATTAAGGTCCAAAGTGTCTCTGTTAAGCTTTTGACCTGTTGATCTATCCCATGTTGAGAGGGCGGTGTTGAAGTCCCCAAGAATTATCGTTTGGGGTTGATTTCTTGCTTTAGACGCTGTAGGGTTTTTTTAATCAATGTGGAGGGGCCCGTATTGGGTGCATATATGTTCAGTATTGTCTATTCTTCCTGGTGAATTGTACCTGTGACTAAAATGTAGTATCCATCCGTGTCTCTTATAATTTTCTTTGGTTTGAAGTCCACTTTGTCTGATAGCAAAATGGCTACCCCTGCCTGTTTTCTGCTTCCATTTGCTTGTAGAATTGTTGACCAGCCTTTTATTTTTAGAGCATACCTATCTTTTGTGGTGAGATGGGTTTCCTGCAGGCAGCAAATTGATGGATTGTGATTTTTAATCCATGTTTGTAATCTGTGTCTCTTGATCTGTGAATTAATTCCATTAACATTTAATGTTATAATAGAGAAACTATTTTTAATTCCAGACATTTATTATGTTTAGTAGTTTTTATAAGTATATTCCTTCGCTTTTAATGGTGTTATACTTGCCTTCTTCTCTCCTGGATATGCCTGTTTTTTTCTTCATGCTTGAGTATCATTTCTAGCATTTTTTGAAGGCCTGGTTCGGTGGGACATGTATCCCTTCAAGTTGCCTTTGTGCTGGAAAGTTTTTCTTTCTCTCTCGATCATGACAGATAATTTTGCAGGGTAAATCAGCCTGGGTTGACATTTTTGCTCATTCAATACTTGAAGTATGTCTCTCCAAGCTCTTCTTGCTTTTACTGTTTCGACTGAAAAGTCATTTGTTATTTTAATAGGTTTACCTTTAAAAGTGACTTGTTTTTTCTACCTTCACACTCTCAGCACCAGTTCTTTATCTTGAATGTGGAGTGTTTTGGCTATTGAACTTTTTTTTTTTTATTAGTTATTCAACTGTGTACGTGTGTGTATGTGCTCGCTCGCGCGTGTGTGTATGTGTGTGTCTGTGTCTGTGTAGAACCACGGACGAACTCGCGAACCACCATGGATGCCTCCACCTCCTTCTGCCCCGAGATTCACAGGCTCCGCCCTACCAGGAGCAGAAGCGCAGGCCGCCCCCGCTTCTGCCTGGCGTCTATACGTGGGATCTGGGATCTGAACTCCGGACCTTCCGCCTGCAAAGCGCAGGCTTAACCCCTGAGCCACCTCTCCAGCCCTGTTTTGGCTATTATTTGCCGTGGCGGGCTTCTGTTTTGGTCATATCTGTTTGGGGTGCGGAATGCCTTTTATATATGGATGGGCCTCTCTTTTTGTAGATGAGGAAAGTTTTCCTTGATGATCTTTTGAAAAATTTCCTCAGGGGTGGTATTTTGAGATTCTTGCTCTGGTATTCCATAAATATGCACGTTAGGCTTCTTCAGGGTGTCCCATATCTCTTGGATATTTCTCTCAAGTATCTTTTTGGCTTTAACAACCTCTTCCATTGAGCTGGTTAGTACTCCCACTTTATCTTCAAGGTTTGAAATTCTGTTTTCTGCTTCGTTAGTTCTGTTGATAAGACTCTCTGTGGAGTTCTGGGTTGAAGATAACTTGTCTTGTAGCTCAGTTTTAAACTCTGCTTGAGTCTGTTTTAACTGCTCTATGCCAGTTTTTGTTTCTTGCACTGTTTGTCTCAACTCCTCCAAGTGTCTGTTGTGTTCCTCTTCAAAGCTATTGATTCGATTATGTAATTCCTCCCGGATTTCCTCTTTCATAGTACTGAACATGGTAATGATCATATTTTGAAAGTCGTTATCCTGTGTGAGGCTTTCTTGGCCTTTTTCCGCGGGTTTGTTCTGGTTGGAGTCTAACATTATGGGATTAATTTCTTCAGTGGGAAATTTGTTTACTTGACTGTTGCTTCTCATGGATTTGCTCTTTGACTTTGGCATTGTTGTTTTAACTCTTAAGATCTTTCAATTTCACTAAACTGAATTATTTGGCCTGGGGTTCTGGGGGTGGGCAGGGACGGAGCTTACCTAGGTTGAGGATGAGGCCCGGCTGGACCGCGCGCCCGCGTCCAGACCGGTGGAGCGGGGTGGGGAAAGGGAGGATGGGGGCGTCGGCGTGGAGCTATTTAACCCGAGGGCAGCTGGGGCGGGCCCGGGCGCAGGGGGAGGTCCTCTTCGTCCCTCAGCCCTGTGCGCGGCTCCGGCTGGATGGTGGGGTTAGGAGCTGGGTCCCTTTGGGCTCACCTGAGGTTCTAGTGGGCGGGTGCGGGCGGAGCTTACCTAGGTCGCTGGTGAAGCCCGGGCTGGACCGGGCGCGCGTCCCGATGGCGGAGTGGGGTGTGGAAAGGGAGCCAGAGGTTCTTATTGACATATTTTTATCTTCCTTCCAATACATAAACGTCCTTTCAGCATACATCCCTCCCCCAGAAAAAGACAATTTCAGCCTGTGGTAACATCACTTTTGTAGTTTTCTATGTGATTTGCCTGAAGCAAATTTTAGCATATTCCAAGAAGCCAGGGATCGAAGGTCTCAGGTTGCTGGGCTTGGGTGCATTGCTAATTTATAAGCATCACCCTATGTAGCATTACACAGGATGCTGCAATAGTCTTTTGAAATGAGTTCCCTTCATGAATCTCCATAGTGATATTTTGAATGCTTTGCTTGGGACTCTTCTTCGAAATCATCCAGTAATTGGATTAAGCAAGAGATTTGTTCTGACTCCTTTTTCTGCTGCCTGATTGAACCAGCTTGTTCACTGTTCATTAGGAACTCTTCAGGAGGTTGAACTCAGAGGAGAAATAATTAGAAACTCACCCACTGAGCTGACTTCCACTATAGGTGACTGCATAGGAACTAAAGAAAGGTAGAGTCAAAAAAGAAGTAGGGGAAAGGTCTTTTAAAGTTACTATCACACAGTCTGAACAAGAGTAAAATGAGCCGGGATCCTGAAGCACAGCCCATGGGTAAAGGAAGAATCCTACTTATATCACCAGATAACATCTAATTGATAGGACAATGCATTATTGAATGAAAGATTATTCAGGTAAAGGAATGATTACTTGTATAACAATAATAAGTGGAAATTAAGAAAAATACATATCAGGGTGTGGTGAGCAAGGACTCTGGAGCAAGGGCTGACCTCAAACTCCTGTTTCTATAATGCTGATTGATGTAGCAATGTTGGAACTACAGGCCTAGCTAAAATGAAAAACAAAAAATTAAGAGTCTGCTTTTAGGTAAATTAGAAAATAAAAAACACCAGAGGTTAATGTTAAACATAATATATAGACATGAAAAGTTAAAATCTTGAGCATTACAAATTTATTGAGATAAGATTTCTCTATGATACTGATTTCAATGATTTCTAGGAATATAAGAGATTAGATTATGACAAAGGACAATGACACTGTGTATGAGTAAGGGCATCAGAAACGCAAGTAGGCAAATGTAAAAACTGCCTACTGCCTATGTTGAGTATTTGGCAAAAATGGTTTTTAACAGATATAAATACATTATAGAACACTATATATGATTAAATATGACCCTGAAACCATTTCCATATGTCACAGTAAGGATATCTGAAATCAACTGCGTTTTTACTAATGCTCTCAAAACTTTTTCTACTGATATTTAAACTTGATATTGCTTCATTAGTGGAGGGAGAATTGAGGATTCCTTTTCTTACTTTGGAAAGAAAACAGGAAGACATTTACCTTTAGTGTGGTCTTCAGAATTAGTTATAATGTCAAAGATAAAAAAAGATAAGTTCAGTATATCAAACACGATCATTTCTTCACTATCCCAAAGGATGGTAATACTTAATTACAGGAGAAAATTCAGTCTCTCACTAAATATTTATATGACATTGAGAAGCATATATACAATCTTTAATTATAGTACTTGCATCTTCAAAATTGAAAAAATAACTAACAGTTACATAATACTTCCGAAGGCGACATGGTGATCACATAAGGTCAATACAAGCTGTGCACTGAAGAATCCTGGAAGCTGTCACACTTGAGATTTGACACTAGTGCACTAAACCTGCTCCAGAGACTTCATTCATTCATTCATTCATTTAATTCTTCTGGAAACTGGCTAAACAGGTGCTGGTACAAATCTCATTTCACAGATGATGATATGGATAAACAAAGATGATAAATAGCACTGTAATATAACATTTTATTGATACGTGTTCATTATTTGCAGTTTGGACCTAATGAGACTATTTCCATTCAAACATATGCTATAACTCAAATATATTCTCTCCCATATTTTCTGTCTTCTTTGTTCTTCATTCTTTTCCATCCCTTCAGTCCATTCCCCTAGGTAGTTTCACTTCTGCTTTCATATCATATACATACATAGTTTTATGTATCTATATGAAATCTAGGATCCACAAATGAGAAAAATACACAGTGATTTTCCTTCTGAGACCAGTTTCACTGGCTTAAAGATCCTCCATTTGTATCTTTTTTTTTTCAGAAATGACATAAATTATTCAGTCACACAGTTGTAGCTGAATGTATTTCCATTGTGTATAGCTAGCATATTTTCCTTAACAATTCATTTGTTGCCACACCTGTATTGGCTCTATAACTACACTGTTGTGAGTGACACTGCAGCACAAGGGATGAGGGCATATGTCTGTGTTAACTCTCACTTAGACTCCTCTGTGTGTGGTATAATTGGGTCACATAGTAGATCTGTTGAAAGCTTTTTGAGGAAACTCTGCACTTATTTCCATGGTGACTATCCTAGTTTTCTTTCCACTAGCAGCATTCCCACAAACATTTGTTGTTTCCTTAAGGATTTCCTTTCTGGATGAGGTGCAATCCAGTGTACTTTTTTTAATATATATTTTCTGATGGCTAAGGATGTCTAACATCTTTTTATGTGTTTTGGAACTTATACTTCACATTTTGAGAGTTAGTTGTTTATTTCATTAACCCATTTATTTACTCAACCATTTGATAACTTATTACTTAGATGTTTTTGTGTTTTAAAATAAATTTACTAAGTTTACATTTTTACATACATGTTCCTTGCCTACCTTGTCCCTCCCATCTTCCTCCCTCTCCTCTCTCCCACTTTCATCCCATCCCACCTTCCTTCCCTTCCCTACATGGGTCCAGTCAATTCCCTCCTATTCTCCTATAGATCATCTGCTCTCATGGGGGTTCAGGCTTCTGTGGCAGATCAAGAGGCCTTCCCTGGGCAGCCCTGCTATTATGGGTACTCCCCTACCTCTGTCTTACCCTTTGCCCCTAAGGATCCTTCTTCCTGAAAGTATTTCTCTTGAAATCCATGCAAGTCCATGGTGGCATGTTGACATGTCCACCACCGTGCAGGTCTGATGAATTCAAGTCTCATTGCCATAAGCTCCTGGCTACAACTCCCTATTTTGAGTAGAGTGACCTGTCCAGCAATGGAACTCTCCATCTTTAGGCTCTTATAATGTTATCACCCTCTGCTCCCCAAAGTTCCCTGAACCTCTAGATGGGGAGAGATTTGGCTGGCACGGTTCTAGGTTAGCATTGTAGGGTCGTTGCTGTTCTGTATTCGGGTCATTTACTGTTGTACATTTTGCTCATTTTGTACTGCATAAGGCTGCATTCTATCTGGGTGATGAGAGTGCCTCCTATCCAATAATACAGAAACTGTTAAAGAGAGGCTTTTTTATATGAGAAGGCTTGAAGGAGTGGGAGGATCAGGAGTAGGATACAGTAGTAGGTAGAATCAACTTCCAGGATATCATCTGGCTGTCTACTAATCAGTAGCCATCCCCCCTGTAATGGGGAACACATATCCAATGCTTAACCCACTACAAGCACCAGAGATCAGGAAGGAAACTGACCGTGGACTGGATCAGATATCTTGCTAATTATAGGTCTTTCTTGATGGTGGCCTTATTTCTCTATTGAACTTTGTTCCTTTGTCTTCATTCATTTTGGGATTCCTTTGCCTTACCTTTCTATTTTGAATCCTTCATGGTTGTAAAGGGTAATAAAAAGATTTTCTCTTGAGTATGTCATTATAAGGGCTTAGAATTAGATTCCATGTAAAAGGGAGAATATACAAGTCTGGTTTTCTGTGATTGGGATACTTAGAAAGATTTCTTCAGTTCCATCCATTTAGCAGCAAATTTCATTTTTTAATGGCTGCGTAGTATTCCATCATGTATACATGCCACATTTTCATTAACCATTCATCAATTGTCAGACATCTAGGTTGATTCCATGACTTTACTATTGTGAATAGTGCTTCAAGGTACATTCATGTGTCTCTATAGTATGATGAAGCGATGTCATAGCAGGGTTATGTGGCATTTCAATTTTTAACTTTTTCAGAACCTTCATACTGATCACCATAGTGGTTGCACTAGTCTGCATTCCCACCAGCATTGTATGAGGTTTCCCTTCTCCCCACATCCTCTCCAGCAGGTGTTGTTGCATGTCTTTTGAAATTTTGTCATTCTTACAGGTCTGAGATGATATCTCAGGGAAGTTTTGGTTTGCATTTCCCTCATAGCTAGTGAGGTGGAACATTTTTTAAGGTATTTGTTGTACATTTTGATTTTTTTCCTGGGAAAAATTTTTAATTTCCATGGCTCGCTTTCTAAATGGGCTGCTAATCTCTTTGGTGTTTAATTTTTTGAGTTCTATGTACACTCTAGCTATTAATACTCTATTAGATGAGTAGTTAGTGAAGATTTTCATCCATTCTGCGAGTTGTCTTTTTGCTCAATTGACAATATCTTTAGCTGAGTACAAGCTCTTTAATTTTATAAGATCCCATTTATTGAGAGTTGGTTCTATTTCCTGAGTTATTGGGGTCCTGTTTAGAAAGTGTTGGCCTATGCCAATCAGTTTGAGGTAATTACCTACTTTTTCTTCTAGGATTTTTATAGTTTCTGGTCAAATGATCCATTTGGAGTTGATTTTCATGCATGGTGACAAGTTCTGTAGCACTTCGTCTGTATGGTTGCTGATAAATCACAATCAAACAGCTTAAGGGAACAAGGGGTTTATTCTCTTATGATAAACTGGTTATAGTTCCTTATCCAACTTTGCAGGAGAGCTCACACCAACACCAGGACTGAGGGAATTGGCTACACCATCACCACAAAACAGCTGAGAGAGGGACAGTCCTTACTTGCCAGACTAACATGTTTGGTCCAAGGTCCAGTTTCAGTCTTCTGCATGTGGATATCCAATTTTGCCAGCACCATTTGTTGAAGATACTATGCTTTTTGCCATTGAGTTTTCTGAGCCCTTATGTTGAAAATCAGATGACTGTATGTGTAAGGACTTTTTTCTGGATCTTCAACCCTTAACCATTGATCTAGGTGTCTGTTTTGGAGCCAGTACCATGCTGCCTTTATTACTATGGATCTGTACTATAGATTAAGGTCTGAGATGGTAATTCATCCAGCATAGTTTTTATTACTCAGGATTACTTTAGGTATCTTGGGACTTTTGTGCTTCCACATGAATTTTGAGATTGCTTTAAACTCTCCTCTTAGGACTGCCGTCAACATATCCCAAAGACTTTTGATATGTTGTATTTTCATTATTGTTTATTTCTGGGAATTTTTGAATTTCCCTTTTGACTTCTGCTTGAACCCATTCCTCACTCAGTGTCATGGTGTGTAATTTGCAAGAATTTTCCGACATTTGCTTGTAGTGGGTGTCTAGCTTTTATTCCATGGTGGTCAGATAGGTACAGTATACTATTTCAACTTTCCTATATATATGGAGCTGTGCTTTGTGCCTAAATATGTGGTCTATTTTGGAGAAGTCTCCATGGCCTGCTAGAATGAATGAGTGCCTGCTCATGTCATGTTAGCTGTTGCAGGTGTTTGGGAAGCTCATGGCAACTTGCTGGAGGAAGGCATGTCACAGGGAGCAGGCCCGGAGATTGTTTAACCTGCCCTGATTCACTAGTAGTCCTGCTCTATCAGTTGGTGTCCAGCTCTCCTAGCCTTCATGATGGGTGTGATTTAAGCCACCCTCAGCTTCTCCCTAGTCATGCTGCTCCCACCATAAAGGACTAAATCTCTCCTCTGAAATTGTAAGCTAAATGCATCTCCCTTTTCTTTTTTTTCCCCCTTTTTTTACCTTTTTTTAAAAAAAGTTGATTGTATTAGTGTTGTCTTACAGAAGCAGAGAGAGTAACTTCTATGGCTACCAATCAGGGAACAGTGCAGAACACAGTTTTGACTTGAAAACTGCCAAGCAATCAGAATTCTAGAAGGAAAAGAAATCAATTTAATGGTGAAACAAAAAATAATTTAGGTAAAACTGTAAAAGGAGGAGAAAAAATGTAAAAGAAGGAATAAAAAGACCAGGATGAAGTGATAAGATTGAAAAAGAGGAAAAGGAAAAGCAAGAGGAGAGAAACTTACCTGTATCTTATATAATGCTATTCAAATTCACAAAATAGTGAATTCAATTAATAAATGAAGGAGTGCATGCAGTAATTATGCATTAATAAACAAATAATAGGGCAGGTAAAATTATAAATTATACATCATTTTAGATAACTAATAGCTATCTAATAAAATAACTTATTAAAATAAAATTTAGAAGTAAATAGTTTAGAGGTATGTCTGCAAAAGACAGGGTCTTTTAAATGAACTACAATGAATAACAAAAAGTATCATTAGAAAATATGTTTAGTTTTAAACTGAACGAAAATATTGGGTGAATTTAAGATAGTTTATCATGTCTAAAGAATTTAGTCAATGGAGAAAATTCATTTTTCTTTGGTAGCAAACATTGGAAATATTCATGAATTCAGAAAATGTAATGTGTCTAAAGAAGATAAATTCTGAATTTAATAAGAAGAGATTAAAAGCTATTGTTTGATGAAATCCTTCATCAAACTGGTCACAGACAAATCATGAGGTCTTGATGGAGAAAGATAATGCTTGACTGTTTTTTTATTGTTTGGAAGTAGAATAGTGAGAGTTGGCCCACATAGATTATTAATAGCAAACCTCTGAAGGAATCGCTTGCTGTCATAATCTAATTAATCTGCATCATACTCTTGGGAGTGAAATTTAGATAAGATTCTCATTCCAGAGTGAGAAAATGAAGCACAACAATGACCAAGGGTTGCATGGAATTAATTAGAGCTCAATAAAAACATAAATCTTCCCAATGCCTCTTCAGAGCCTGCTCAGTCAAACAAGATAAGCAATGGTCTGCCCTCGAGGTCCAAGAAAGACTGAAAAATACTAATATTTCCTGAAGAAAAGGGACAAAGCATCCATCATACATTCTGGTGGATCAACAATATTCTGGGTGACCAAATGGATTTAATGTAAATATTTCTGAGAATCATAATTCATTGTAATGCAAAGATGTTGATTACAAAAAATAGACTGCCTTTTAACTGCTTGATAAATTTGGGATTATGTTTTCAGTATATCCTTTATGTGTAGAGACCCTGTTTAGTAAAAATTATTCAGTGAGGAATGGGAATAACATCATTATTGTAACCAAATAATAAATAAAATGAAGGCTGGGAAGATTGTCCAGGGGTTAGAGATTTTTGTCTCACAAGCAGAAGGACCTGAGTTCCAATCCCCAGATCTCACATGAAAATGCCATATAAAATTTCCAATTGTGTGTGTCAACAACCTGTAACTCCAGCCCTAGAAACTGGAACCTGGAAGTGCCAGAACAAAGCAATACTAAGGTAAAGTAATGATATATTCCCAATCATCCTTAGACCTCACAGGCACACACACTCATGTGTCCTTATGTATATGCACACACATGAGCATGCAAGCAAAAAATAAAAGAAAAAATTTTTAAAATTCAGACTCAGGAGTACAAATTTAAGCAAAGAATAGTGGAAGTCAAAAAAATTGTACCTCCTACTATATTTTTTGTGACTAAGCCTTAGTGAGTAACATTATAGTGCATAGAATCTTCCACCACGTGTTTTCTCTTCTTATTGCAGGGTTATTATGATTTAGATATGCATCTTGTATATTGAATTATCTCTTAGAAATACAGTGATTCATTTAACTTTTTAAAAAGTTCAAAGCTACTGCACAGAAGTTAAAGGACAAAGTCTATTGTTTCTTGTTTTATAACATTTGCAACTATTACCACACTCATTTTAATTCTACTGTACATAATTGTAATTTTCAATGATATATTCATATTCAAAAATTATTATTCATAAGGTAATAATTTAATTTGAAGAAATGTTCAGAGCCCGTACTAAGAGTTGAAGCCATAAATATATATACAAGTAATAATTGGACAAAATTGATCATATTTAGTTATGTAGTTCATAAGTTTATCACTAGATTCCATATACTGAGAACTTAGATAGCATCTATTGCACTAAAAAGTCTCCACAATTATTTCTGGTGGACTAAATGAATGAATATAAGTTAGGTTGCAGTAGCAATATTTGGACTTTGCATGACCTGTGCAATGACTGACATGTCAACTACCCCCAAAAGTCTAGCATGGATCATAGGCACTAGGATCCTTAGAGGCAAGAGATTGGCAGTCATAGTACTGCTCCGATACCAAAGGGGAACCCAAGAAAGGGCTCTGGGCAACGCCACTGAGTCCTTCCACATCACTACAGTGGAAGACTCAGAGGGAAGTTTGACATTCACACAAAAGGAAGCTCCAGGGAATGGGAGGGGGGAAGGGGAGGCACTGGGAGAAAAGGAGGGAAGGGAGTAAAAGAAGGAAAAAGGGGGAGGGTGCAAGGGGGCCTGGGGAGGGGTGGAGGGAGGGAAGGGACAGGGTACCTATTAAGCTTATATGATTGAGGAAAAATAAATAAATATAATTAAAAAAAGAGTGACTATGCTTGTGACAACAAATCTCAAAAGAGAAAATGAACCTCTTAGAGCCTATTTTCTTACTCATTGTAAAGATGACATTTATCTTTGCCCATTTCACAGAACATTTTTTTACAATCATCTCAAACTGATAACTATTTTGCTATCATGAAGGAAAGAATCAGTAAAAAGAGAAGAAAGAGCAGTCAATTAGTAAAATCAGAACAGTGATTGAGTTATTCCTGATTTCCCTGAATGATTTAGGGTAAGAAAAAAGAGTAAGTTACTTTCCCCACTTAAAAATGTAGAATTGAGCTTTTTTTTAAATTACTAATGGAAATATGTTATCTAATAAAAGAATTTTAATTAAGGAAAAACAGTGTTAGAATAAGTGGCATCACCATAAGAGAGAGTAAAAGAATTACACTAGATGTGACTAGTAATCTTTCATATTAATTTATTTTTAAAACTCTAAAGTATTATTCCTTAATTAGCAGAACAAATGCTAAAGGGGTGTATAATTAGACTATTTCAAGGGAATATGTAGATATTTCTCACGGCAATGACCCTTTCTTTATAGGCTTCCACACATTCCACTGGAATGGATGTTTCCGGTAAAATCTGTCACTTTCAGGTTTAGTAACTGGAGAAAACACATCTTTGCTAGAAGTCCATTATGAAAAATAATCTGCAACCCAAACCATAAAATCTGATCATATTATACATATTGAAAGCTAGAAAAGCCAGACTCCTTCCCCAGACTATTAATGTCAACAGTGAAAAGAGGAAGCCAACTTAATAAAATGAAAAAAAAAACAGTCAGCGCCAGAGCACATGTGGGAAGACTGCCCTTTTCCATGTGAAGAAGATGTCAAGACTTATTAAGGAGATATAGATGGGTTCAATTGAAAGCAAAGGATCCTTTATCCTTGCTTCATTCTCTCTACTCTCTACACTGTTAAGAGTGGGTGTCAATCTGAGGCTACAGAGTAGGGAATACAACTAAATGCATCAGAAGGCAGTTGCATCAGAAAACATCATTTCCATGGCTATTTCCTAGTAGAGAACCATTGCTGGCTTTAATTGTCTAGTATCTGAGCAATAAACCAAAGGATCCTATCTTTAAAAGAATGTTTATTAAAGAAGGTTTGTCAACCTGACTTACCAAGTCAAAGTCATCTTTGCACCCTTAATACTCAGCAATACTGAGTGTGCAGAACTTAGGTTTCTAGGAGTTTCTGTGCAGTCACACCCTTCTCATTAATTACATCTAAAAGAAATAGCTTGTCCAAGTTATCATAAATCTTTATTCTATGCTAAATAATCAACTCATTGTTACAGTTTCCGAGTGAATTTGTTACTGAAAAGTCAGTAAGTTTCTGTTAGCCAATAACAGTAAAAGGCAAATGGATAGAAACCCACATAACACACGACAGAATGACTTACATTCAGTGGTTTGTTCTGAGTGGAATCTGAAGGATAATGCATATTTTGTTCAAACCATCCAAACAAAGGAAAATCACTTACTGGATTAGAAAACGAAATACATGGAATACAGCATAGTATTGTTACATAGCAAAGCCTGCAATAGAGAACTACTTGCTTATGGCCATTTATAATCAACTCCAGAATCTAGAATAAAGCACATGTCTGTGTTTTGATTTACATGGGTTTTGACTTCTATTAAAAAAAAAAAAACTCTTTTAAATGGTTTACCTCTATTATCTCTCATTTGAGAATTCATCTGGATGCAGCAACTTGCAAATATACACTAGTTGGTAGAAGCTCATTTGCTGTCCTGTCAAGACAACTCAGTGGTTAAAGGTGTCTGAATTCATACCTGGTTACCTAAGCTTGATTCCCAGAAAACACATGATGGAAGGAGAGAATTAACTTCTGATCACTTTCCTCTCTGACCACATGTGACCATGGCATGAGCGTGCCTCTTTCCTTTTTGGAAAATTGTCTAGTAATCTTATGGAGCAGCACTATAAATAGAACTCAACATATAATGAAAATATGAACCTAGAGAATCCCATAATCTATGTATAGAAACACAGGAAATCAACAATATCCAATTAAAGTCCAGCATTGTATTTGAAGTGAAACTGGTGAGTGTCAATGAGAAGCACGGCTTTAAATTGCAGCCCTTTCATTGCAGGAGCAGCAAAACTGCAAAAGAAAATGAACGAACCACTATCCAGAACTTCAGAGACTCTATATCAACCACCTAGAACTAGGCCAGACTAATCTCTCCCCATCATGAAGCTCAGGGAAATTTGCGGAAGAGGGGGCGGTAAGAGTGTAAGAGCACAAGGATGGGAGGAGCAATGATATGCGAGATACTCCACACAAGTTAGGGCCGAAGCAATCATAATTGGACTTTGCATGCCCTGCGCAATGTCCCACACGCTATTGACCCCACAAAGTCTAGCACTTGCTAAAGGCACCAAGATCCTTGGAGGCAAGGAATCGACAGCCATAGTAGTGTTCCTATGCTTAAGGGGAACACGGGAAAGGGTTCAGGGAAATGCCACTGGGTCCTTGTATGTCATCAGAGAGGAGGGCCCAGAGGAGAGTCTGGCATGCACATTAAAGGATTCTCCGGGGATTGGGGAGGGAGACACTGGGGGATGGGACAGAGGAGTGAGGGGAGCGGGAGCAGGGGCGTAGGGGGGAAGAGGAAGGAGGGAGGGAACCGGTGTACCTATTAAGTTTGTATGAGCGGAAATAATAATAAAAATGTTAAAAAATAAAATAAAAATAAATTGCAGCCCTGTGCAACAAAACATTGCCTGAAATATATCGTGTAGGAGCATCAAAACATTCGATGCATTCCTTGGCTGGAATAACAGAAATTGTTCTGATTTGCTTTTGTCATGAAAGAAGACCAAATTTCTTTTGTTCTTCCTGTAAAAATTGAACTTCAGAAATATCACTAGACATTAGAGTGATGTTCTAAGCATCTTTACACGCAGAGCCTAAACTTAGCACTCTCTCTTTCTCTCTCTCTTTCTATCTCTCTCTGTATCTTTCCCTGTCAAACACGCACACACGCACGCACACACGCACATTCTCTCTGACACTAAACTGGACCTCTACCACTAACTATATTGGAGTTGCAACATTCTGATGAGAGGGAGACTAGAGAACTTGCCTTTACTGGAAATATAAAATGTCTGATGACTAGGACTGGGCTTTCAAAATTCTGAGGCAATAAAAGTAGTTTTGCTAAAGTATTTGTGCTAAATTGCACGTTTCCAGGCCCAGGAAGCTATGTCCTATTTGAAGAGACATGAAGTTTCTGAGTTTATTTGAAGTAGGGAATCTACAACAGATGGGCTTTGAAATGTTTCAGGATGGTGATTTTATGGAAAGTATTTAGTAATTTTAACATTATTTTTCCACATTTTCTGACAAATTATTTGGGAAGCTCAAAATATTGAAGGTGTGAAATCATTGCTGCTTACAGAAAGGAAATAAAAATCTTGGTCATGAATATGAGTGTCAACTTGATTAGTCCACCAGGTACCCAATTATTTGGTCAAATATCATTTTATATGTTTCTAGGATGCTTTTTTGAATAAAATTTGTGCACATATTTTTCAAAATTTCCTTCAATAATGTGGAATCATCTAAATCAATCCTAAAATCCCAAACATAGACAAAAGTCTCCTGAAAATGGAGAGAACCTTTTGCCTGACTGCCTTCCAGAAGGGGCATTAGCCTTCCTTACCTTATCATCTTAACTGAAGTGCTGGCTCTCAAGCCTGGCAGTCTTCAGGCTGTAATTATGCAATCAGATCTGCTGGACCCCCAACTTGACTTACTCTAAGAGTCTCAGGAATTTCCAGGATCCAAAATCTCATGAATCACTTCTTGATAACAGTGCTTCAATTTTCCTTTGGTTACAGCTTTTGTTATGTAAATAAGATACATTAATCAAACGACAGAAGATTCAGCCCGACTCTACTCAGTTGACACTAAAGCGGACAGGAAATTATTAGACTTTGAATTATACCAGGGACAGAAAACTAACAACTTATTCACAAGATTTTAAGTCAAATGAAAGTACGACCTAAATTCTAGATGATCCACTCAATTTTTACTGAAATCTAGCATTTCTAAGTTTGACACTTTTCTACATGCAATGCTTACAGAGTAATTAAGAAATTCATCCTGGAAACAAAATGCATGTGTGTATGTTTGTGTATGTCTGTCTCTCTTTGTGTGCAGCAAGAATAGTATTAAACACAAAGACACTATGGAAAGCCATCATTTTGGAAAAGTTTTTCAAGGCAGCAAAATTGATTTCTTGTAAACCAAGGAAAAAGGAGACAGCAAATATCACAGCAATACTGTTTAGGACACTACTAGAAAATTTGAACAAGTCAAAATTGCTTACTAGCAAACTTGATTTTCAACAGGAGATGTTATAATAGCATTGCTGGCATATGGTTGATCAGGATGGTCTACTATAATCTATGTAGATTTGCTGAGACACCAGAAAAAAATATTTTCCCTCTGGTTACAATAAGTATCCAGTAATAAACATATGTCTATACATATATTTATAGAAATATATGAATAGGAATATAGATAAGCAAAAAGCTTCCCTTTATGATATGAAATATGAGTTGTGTGAGCCTATTGTGATCAATACTCGCATTTCTGTTTTCACAGTCTTGTCTTCACAAGAGAAGAGAACAGGGCTAAGATACAAATAAATGAACAAAGCTCTGGAAAGGAAAGCTCTCATTAACAATATTCAGTTCACTGAGGTCCTTTCTAACAATTCTAGATGTAGATTTCAGAGCAATTTTAACATGAATAGTGTTTTGTTCTTTTCTGAAACTAAGTTCTATTACATCTGTTGCAATCAAAAGTCTGACACATGTAACTACTAGATTGAAAAGGCTATTTATTAGAGCCAAGGGCATTGCAGGAGCAGAAAACCGGAAAAAAAATAAATCAACAAACCATAATTCAGAACATCAGAGACTCTACATCAACTACCTGGAACTGGACCAGCCTAATATCTCTCCATCCTGAAGCTCAGGGAAATTTGCGGAAGAGGGGGCGGTAAGATTGTAAGAGCACTGATATACAAGATACTCCACACAAGTTAGGCCTGAAGCAGTCATAATAGGAATTTGCATGACCTGCACTATGTCCAACACATTATTAACCCCACAAAGTCTAGCATGGACTAAAGGCTAGGATCCTTGGAGGCTAGGGACTGATAGTCATAATAGTGTTCCTAAGCTTAAGGGGAACACAGGAAAGGGTTCTGGGAAATGCCCCTGGTCCTTGCATCTCATCAGAGAGGAGGACCCAGAGGAGAGTTTGGCATGCACAGTAAACAATGCTCTGGGGATTGGGGGGGGAAGCACTGGGGAATGGGGAGGGAAGGGAGAGGGGAGGGAGGAGCAGGGGGTTCGGGGGTAGGTAGAGGGAGGGAGGGGACCAGTGTACCTGTTAAGTTTGCATAATAAAATAAATAAAAAGAAATAATAAATAATAAATAAATAATAAATAAATAATAAATAATAAATAAATAATAAAAAAGAAATTTGACAATATGAATAAAATACAAATATATACAATTTTAAAAAAAGAAAAGGCTATTTATTATCCATACATATACAGTACATCAATTTTTAAAGAACATAATTGTTAGGAAAAAGATTGATGGTATATTGTTTCTATCACATGATCTTCAAATGGATAGAAAAACAGACTAGTCATATTTGTCAATATTTTACATGTGTTTAAATATAAAATTCCTGCGATTCCACTTATGTAACATTTCCCAAGCAATGTTTTTCAGTAATAGCTGAAATTTGAGTATTACCACAATAATTTGACAACACCAATATAGTGGAAATTTCATTAAATGGAAGGAAATGAGATTGACCTCTAGGATGATTAGTCATTAAAGTAATTTTAAGTGAAAAATTGCAAATTGAAATGATTTTCTTCTCTTATTTACTGAGTAGTAATCTAGATAGCTATTTCATACCTGAAAGTTATTTGAATACAAATGTATACATTTTTGTTTAATGCAGAACTTTTAAGGATCAGTAATCATTACCCATACTCTCCTCTTCATTGTTGGGTCATACATATAAACTGGAAGAATGAGTGAGTGTATTGTCATTGACTGACAACATGTCAGGAAAGGATGTATGGAAAACAAGGGGAAATTACTGTTGGATATCTTTAGTTCTCTCTTTTTGAGTAATGAAATTGAAAATAATTGTTGAGACTAAATATGCTACACTGTATCTAAAATGAAGGTAAAATTGTTAAGTTTCTACATTTTTCATTCTCCTCTTCTAACAATCCTTAAGAAAAAAAGAAATGCTATATTTGTTTCTCAATGGATAAATTGGATCATAAAAAAGTTGAATATTTATCTGTAACTTCACTTTCAGATTAAACAAAAGGAACCTTTTGGATGTCATATTGTTTCCATAAACATTTTCTTTCGTTATTATTTCACAACATTGATCACTATAAAGTTAATGTTTTCTTCCAACAATAAAAGTATAATATCATTTATGATTGGTACTAGTCTAAATGAAGACTTGTAAGATATTGATTCTCACAGACTATCATTTCAAAATTTAATAATGAGTAGTAATGTAGCTTATTTCAAATTGAAATATAAATTTATTTTAAATATCTCTTTCTCCTTAGTTGCCAACATAAGATGTACTGTTCAAATAATTGTTTTCTTTGTTTTTCACATAAATAACTACATATAATGAAAAATTTTCTATGTGAATAAAGAAGTCATCCATTACATGTGAGTATTAATGTCAATTAAAGGTTGTGTGTGTGTGTGTGTGTGTGTGTGTGTGTGTGTGTGTGTGTATGTGTGCGTGCATGCTTGTATATGCATGCATGTATACATGTATGTGCATGTATGGTGACCAACTGACAACTTCAGGTATTATTTCTCCTTGGTTGCTATTCACTTTGTTCATTGAGACAATGTCACAGTCTGTATGCATGCTGCAGATAAATTCATGACCAAATGGCTTAAGGGGAAACAAGTGGTTTCATTCTGTCATATGACTGTCTGAATATAGTCATTAATACAGCTCAGCAAGAGAGCTCAAAGCAACACCAGAGGCAGAGGGAATTGGCCATATCATATCTACTGCTCAGAGGACCAGACCATCCTCATGTCTGTCTAAGTATCTTGAAGAATTCCAACTTTCTTGACTAGCACCATCCATAATAGCCCCACCCACTATAAGTTGGGGTCTCCCTCAATCAGACAATCTCCTGCAGGTTTGCTCAAGGCTAACCTTTACTAATTCACAACTGTGCTCGCATCTTAAGCCCTCTGTTTTCAAGTTGCCAATCATATCCAACTGTTAAAGACAGGATTGTGTACTGCAGCCTGTGGCTCATCAATTATGCTAGACTGATTGGCTAGTAAGTTTAGGAACCCTCCTGCTCTGTCTCTCTAGTGCTGAGACTATGAGCACATTGTCCTATTGTTAGTTGGTTTTTATTTTGTTTGTTTGTTTGTTTTAGCGAGTTCTGGGAATTAAACATAGGTCCTTATGTATAAAAAGCAAATACCTTGACAACTGAGCTATCTCCACACCTCCAAGGAAATGATTTGTTTTTATAAAGTAAGAATATTTTAGCTATGATAGTAGTCTAAACTAATTATGCTAGTTGAAGTAATTTATAATTTTTTATAATATATTGACTTTTGCTCCAGAGAGTGTTTACCACCTTCTTAAATCACTGATCCCTCAATAAACTGATAATTTACAAATGGACACAAAAATTTATATAAATTTATTAAAATTAATCTTGCTGACTAAATTTCCCAATTTTGTTTTATAGATACATTACCTAAATCAAAAAATATTAGAAAGAAATATGCAAAAACATTTGTAATGAATTAATAAAATATATTCATTAGTGTAATTATATTATTTCAAAAAGTAATTTTATTATTTATTTTTTATTCTTTTAGAGTTTCATCATAAATACAGTGAATTTATAATATTTTAATGCATTAATCGCCAATCTATCCCATTTATACTTCCAGTATAACCCTTGTTCTTCCCTACCAGTCTCTCTCTTAATTTTTGCATGAGTGGCCCACAGAATTTCTTATGGTTTTCCTTTGATGGTATGTGCCTGAGTACTTTCTAGATCATGAAGCACATATCAGTAGGTATACTATTGAGGACAGCATCCCCCTACCTCTAATATAGCATAAACCAACAGCCTTTTAAGGAGGCATGGGACTTCTTGAGAATTTTTTCCCTCACATAGTGAAATGTTTACAGGACACACCGTATGCAGGTGTGTGGAAGCACGGAAAACCACCATGGCAAGGTGAAATCAAGTTTGAGAAACCAACGTCTTGGGATATCTGCCAAGAAAAGATGCAGCCCGTGAATAGAACAATCAAAAGAGATCAGACATACTATAGGCAGAAGCTCTGAAGAATGCAGATACAGTCGGTCATTGGAGACCAGATGATGAATTTGAAGCTGAAGGATTTGATGTTTGCCCTATAAGTAGATAGATGATGGATTAGATAGACAGATGATTTATAAATATTAATATAACGTACACACATATATACATGCATACATACATATGCACATATATGCATATATGCATGCATGTGGTAAGCATGCAGTTCTCTAAAAAACATTCAGGAACCTGTCCTTTTAAAGACAGTCTCAGAGAGTTTTTAATATCATCACTATTTTCACCATCAGTTCTTACTATAATGTTTCATTGTTTCCCCTTACAATACCTTCCACAAGTATAGGATAAAGCAAGTAAACCAGCAAAAAGAAACATATGACCCAAGAGGTTCTTCATTAAAAGACATAGTTTTGCAAAATGTAAAGTAAGTCTATCTTTTCCCCAAATTATGTGTACTTATAAAAATATAATCCCTTTACAAAATATACATTAATGACAATATACAATAAATTTTTTAAATGGAAATAATTCAATAAATACATATTTAAAATGTATGTTCTAATTCTAATAACTATTGACAAATATAACTAAATTAAAGAAAATATTTCAGGTTTTCCCCTTGTATCTCTCTCAACTTTTTATAATAGTCAATCAGCACAAAATGAAAGGTCTTATAAAGTATTAAATAGTAGATCAATGTCCTGGAATAAGCAAACACTTTATTTAGATAAGAGCCATTATAAAATATTAAGCAGTAGATCGATTCTCTTGCATGGGTAAATACTTCATATGCTGCATTAATTTCTTGAATGAGATACAATATATATTAGAACAGTGAGGCACTTAGTTCTCATATCAGCTTTACAACTCAGTATAGAGCCTTAGACACAATTATGAAAAATCATTGTGTTAAGGAAAGCCACTGAGCAAGCCTGCAGGAGGTTATCTAATTGATCCTAGAAGACCCAGCCCAGGTGGGTGAGGTCATTCCCTAGACAAGTAGATAAGATGGAACTGTTTAGTTTTGGCAGGTTGACAAGCTAGAAAACATGTGCCTCTGTTCTCTTTCTACAGATATGTCATGGGCCGTTTCCGTTTCATCAGTTCCTGATGTTAGTGTGAGATCTGTTATCACGATAGAATGTAACCTAGAAACAGGAGTATGAACAAATCCACTTTCTGGATTTGTTTGGGTCATGTATTCATGACCACACCTGCGGAGTAATTAATTAATTTATCTTTGAGCCCTAAAGAAAAAGTGAACAAGTACAGTACATCCTTTAAGGTCATATTTAATGGTCACTTTGAGATTTTTCTTGCTATACAGGAATTCCAACTTAAGGACATGTAAAAATAAAAAGGCATATGGAGATATCATATAAGAAAATTATTAAATATATTTTAGGTACAAGATAAAGAAACAAAAAAGGATAAAAGTATATTCTAATTATTCAGACCTTCACAGTGAGTCCTCTGGATCAGGTCTTCTGAATTCGTTGCCTTCACTCAAAATTGTTTTAATTTCCATATGTTGTCCTGTATGGTCTTGTTCTTGTCTTGTCCACGACAAGAGTTAATGAGGATTATTTTACATCCATCAGTTTCTGGACTTGACGTTTGATATTTGCAAGTTTATGGTTCGTGCTCTGGGAACATTTATTTGGAAATATTTCTTCATTAGGAAAAGGAATGTGGTCAGCACATTGGAATGTAGATTTCATAGGCACAAGGACTTCCTTATAGCATTTTACTAGACCTTCATTTAGTTATTGCCTGGTTTAAGATTCATCAGGCATCAACAACAGGGTTGTGCATTTCCAATAAGCCTATAAACAAGTAAGAAAATATTAACAAGGCACAAGAAGCGGCAGTGCATTTCGTTTAGTTTAAAACTACCTGAAACATAATAGTGTGAGATTAAACATGAGTTACCTTTGTGATGGCATGTGAAGATTGTGTTCTAATTTTTTTTATTTCTATCCCTAGCCCATGATCACTCTTGACTATAGCCAAAACTAAAGACATATTCCATGAAAGCTTTCTCTCTGGAACACTGAGATACTATATGCTTCAGGGCTCTTTCCCAACTTGTGCTATAAAATAATCAACAGAATACTTTCTATGATTGGTTCCCAGGACATTTGTTGGTTTGACTCCAGTCCTAGATCTATTTCTCTTAATCGTTTGCCTATATGTGGGTTATGAGGCTTTTAACAATATTGAATGCATCAGGCAAGACTAGGCATCGAAAACAATTTGCAAATTAGAGAGAGAGAGAGAGAGAGAGGGGTAAATCTCCTTTCATGGTGATTTTGAAAGTACAAAAAGGTGCTATTTGTATGAGTTTTGAAGTCAGGAAGGGCAAAGTTAAAGGCATGTGCCTCTGTTTTCTTACCTGTGAATTATGTTGTTAAGGTTTTAAGAAACTGTTGATATAATTAAGATACTAAATACAAGGTAGCATTTTAAAATGAAATAGTACTATCTACATTTGTGCCCCATTTGTGATGATATCCAACTTGTCATAACTGGTCATCCACTACATAGTTTGCTAACTACCCATTCCATTATCTATGCTTCCATCAAGTGCATTATATTAGCTCATTCATCCTGTGTAGTTGTAGCTTTGTATCCCTTCACCAATACCTCATTTTTTCCACACCCTCACATTTGGTAGCTACTGTGCCACCCTGTACCTCTCTGATTTTTGTAACATCATATATGAGAACATGCACTGTATTTTGCCTATAGCGACTCATTATAGATGACCTATGACATGTACTTTCATTATGTTCTGATCTCAGGATTGCCTTTCCATTTTTTAAACAATCTGTGTCATGTTTTGAAATGTGACTTCTTAATGCTCATGTATCTGAATTTTTAGTTGTTTGGGAAGGTCATAGCACTTTTAAGATGTGGAGTTTCATTGGAAAATGGTAGTCACAAGGGTGGAGCGTGAAGTTAATTAATCCTACCCTGCTTCTGGGAGAGATCTGCTCTTGCAGCTGGCAATTTTGCAATTCTCAGCCTCCATGGGGGACTTGTCTTAGCCTGCCTCCATTTTCTACCCTTTTTCCCCTTTAAGCTGCTTGAGCCTCAGAGTGTGTCTCATAGCAACAGAGAATTGTAACTGGAACAGAAATTGAAGTAGGGAATTGCTGTGAGATCAATAGCATATGGTACAAGAATGTGAGTGTTTTGAAGATTGGTACCAGGGAAGTGGGGTGCTGCTGGATGAGAGAAAGAATTGGATACCAGAAAGTACTGAGAGAAGTTGGCACGACATAGAGAATTATGGCCATCACTGTGATGTAGCTTATATATAAGGCTTTGGAATTGTTTAGGGGAGAAATATGGAGAACTTTGGGGCTTTGTGCTAGGAAAGTCTTTATGTCTTGGTGACCAGACTTAAAGGGCCTTCTTTGTCAGAACACAGAAGAGAGTAATGTGAGAGAGTGCAGACAGTAGAAACACAGCATATGATGGTCCAGAGAAGAATAAAGATTGTGTTTGGAACTGTGGGGGGAAAACGAAGTGATACATTGGCAGAGAGTTTGAATAAGTTTTGCCCTTATCCTGTAAGCTTTCCCGAAGTTAAATTCAAGTGTTTGACAGAAGTTTCAAAACAATATAGTCTTGATAATGTGATATGTTGTTTTTTAGCACTTTTGTTCAGAGTTATGATCAAAAAGCAAGAAGCCAGGCAAAAAAGAAATAAAAACTGTGAAGTTTGAATAAAAATATGAGGGCAAGTCTACAGAGAATATGGAGGGCAAAATGGTGGCTATTACTGAAGAGATAAGCTCCATTAGAATCAAAGCCTGTTCTCTATTTGGACACTACAATAAGTTCTTCCCTGAGGGCAAATTCCTCAGGGAAGGCTCCCATCCATAAGAATGCAAATTCTTGTGGAAAGAAAGAGCTAAAGGGCAGAGCTCCTTCTTCTCAACTAAAGCAACTGCCCAAGAGAGCTTCTGAGAATCTGCATAGAGAAATTAAATCAGCTGTGATTCAAGGAGATCAATCTCCACCTGGAAGTTATAATAGAACTTGAAAAGTTGTTCACATGGTCCTGGTTTTAGAGAAATCAAAGATAAAGGAGGGAGGAGGTCATGAATCTCTTCTACAAGGTTTCAGAGAACGGCAGATGTAGGCAGTGTGTAGCAGGAATTCTGCAGACAGGCCTAAAAAAGACTTTTTGTGCTATGGAGTTAAAGCTTTGCTTGCTAGTGAGATGTGAAGATGTTAGAGAGGCCAACATGGGGCATCTTCCAAGAAAGTTTATATACCATGGGAGGAGTCAACTCAAGAGAATGATATGTTCTATGGACAGCTGTGCTGGAGGAATGGAATCAAAACTCTTTGGAACTGAAATAATTTCAGCGATAGGTTCATCTTTTGAACTTGGAGCTGCAGTATCTGGATTTGTCTTGCTGATTTGCAGTTTTGCTATGGACTGATATTTCTGGGATATTCCTCTATTTTGGAATGGGAATGCTTATTCTGTGCCATTTCATGTTGGAAGTATGTCACTTGATTTTACAGCAGTCTTTGGTCTTTGGACTCTTGGACCATGTTGGGAGTGCTGATGTACTAATCTATGGAACTTCTAAAATTTACATGAGATGTCAGTGAACCTGTGTGGCCCAAGGGTGGAGTGTCATGGTTTGAAATAAGAGTTGTCCTCACAGCCTCAAGTATTTGGGAAGGAACCAAAATTTTATTTCTTTGAAAATAAGTCTTTGGTCAGGATGGAGTGAAGGGCATTGCAGAAGCAACAAAACTGCAAAAGAAAATCAATGAACCATAATCCAGAACTTCAGAGACTCTATATCAATCACCTAGAACTAGGCCAGCCTAAACTCTCCCTATCTTGAAGCTCAGGGAAATTTGCGGAAGAAGGGGCAGTAAGATTGTAAGAGCACAAGAATGGGAGGAGCAATGATATGCAAGATACTCCACACAAGTTAGAGCCGAAGCAATCATAATTGGACTTTGCATGCCCTGCGCAATGTCCCACACACTATTGACCCCACAAAGTCTAGCATTTGCCAAAGGCACCAAGATCCTTGGAGGCAAGGAATTGACAGCCATAGTAGTGTTCCTATGCTTAAGGGGAACACAGGAAAGGGTTCAGGGAAATACCACTGGGTCCTTGTATGTCATCAGAGAGGAGGGCCCAGAGGAGAGTCTGGCATGCACAGACCCGGGTTTGGGAGGGGAGGCACAGGGGGATCGGGAGGGGGGGGTGAGGGGAGGGGGAGCAGGGGGGTCAGGGGTCGGGGGGGAGGAGGAGAGAGGGAGGGAACCACCAGTGTGCCTATTAAGTTTGTATAAGCGGAAATAATAATAAAAAATGTTAAAAAAAAGAATAAAAAGGCAAACCTTGTCTTTGGAACTCTAATTCATTAAGTATATATTTATGCATATGTATTATACTATATATTTATGCATATGTATTATACTATAGTATGTATTATACTATATGTTCATATATATGCTAATTCATTAAGTATATATTTATGCATATGTATTATACTATATGTTCATATATATGCTACATATATATTATGTAGCATATTTCACTTTTTTGCCAGAATCCTTCATAGAACTATGCCTCTGTGTGGGAAAAAAAACTGTTGAAAAAATACACACTACCATTTTCTCACATATATAACACAGTACCTAACTCTTAAATAGTATTATACACTATGATAAAATATTAATTTATGCAAAACATAGTAATGTTATAATATTTCTTTTTTACCTCAAAATCATGTATAAATCATTTTTGATCATAATGTTGTGTTTTCTGTTTAATTTTCTTTCATCATACTCTCCAAGTCTTCTACATTTAGTCGTGTGCAGTAAATAATTGCATGATTTAAATAATTCACAATACACTGAAATTCTCATGGCTTTTCTTACCATAGAATTATATCTCATATAAGTTTAAAAGGTTTCATTTCTGAATATTTTATTCACTTTATCTATCTGTAAGAGTAAACTAAGTATTGGAAGATAGTGATGTCATAAAGACAGACATCCTGAAGAAAATTGTGATTTTTTTTTTTTGTATCTTCAAGTGTGTTTACTGATATGTCATTTTATCCTTAAAAATAGTTCTGAAGTAGGTAATATTTTAATTACCACCTGTATGTGGAGGAAAAGGAAATCTGGAAGATTCAGTGTCTGCCCAAGATGAAACAAAACTTTAAAGTTTGGGGTAATATTTCTTTTTGAGAGTCTAAATCTTAAGCAAGTCTAGTGCTGACTCTCACAAGACTTCTGTAGACGATGTTCCCATTAAATGTCCTTGTGACTAATGTCCTTACAAGCTGTACATGTCTATTATAGTAAAGTACTTTCTCATTGTTTCACGAACCTTAGAACAACATTGCTGACTCAGTGAGCAGTGTATGGTGGGGACGCTGCTTTCATTATGCACATAATGTCTAGTTTGAAATGTGCTCAATCCAACCCTTCCCTGTGAATGTTATTTGCTTCAGCAAGACATTAGACTTAAGATACCCCACAGGATATATAAAAGACGAAAGACAGAAGATTTAGGCACTCCTGTAGCCTCCGTGTAAGATATACCATTCACTGAAAAAATCTTCTCTCTGCTTTCTACTTGGTAGACATGAAAAAAGTCAAAAAGGAGGGTCTGTTTTTCCTGTTTCTGAGTCAAGAACCAATAATAAAGCCTTCTTCCACTCCCCTTTCTAACATGCACAGCCCACTGTTTCCTAGTAGCCTTAGTTTCAGTGTGTTGCCTTGACATATACATTGACTTATGATTGACAGTCTATATGATGAATCAAAAAGGTATCATGTTGCTGGAAGTTGTTCTGTTTACTTGTAAACACGTCCATCTTTCATGATCGTCTACTCAGTGGCATATACAATGTAGTAAAGGGAGGACAGAGGGAAGGAAGAAGTGGTTTGTTGCCAGGAGACCAAATCTATTGAGTGCACAGCAAGAAAATAAATCATAAAAATTTCTATGTTTTTTTGTATTTAAAGAATCTGAATTTGAGGATATAGAAATTTTGCTATCACCATGGGATAAATTCCTTTTTTGGGAAAAAAAATCTCTGCTGGTGTGCAGTCTGCATGGTGACCTGGAAGCTTAGAATTTAAACAACAAAAAAAGTCAAGGACAGAAATGAGTGTTGGGAAGAATAATGTTGGTGCTTTCTCAGAGAAGAACATATATATTTAAAAATGAATAAAGTTTAATCTTTTGATGTTTGGTAAAATTTCCCCCAAAGAAATTATGTTCAATTGCTATTCAGAGATAAGTGCTATTCCATGTGTGTGGGTGGATTTCAAACTCTCAAATCAGCATCAGCAGACAAGTCAAAGAGATTCTGATTCTGAAGCTCAGCAGGTGTTAGGACTTAACTTTCTAGAAGAGGAAAGAAATTGTTTCACTGAGGGATGTGTGATAATAGAAGGGCTAGAGAAATTACAAATAGTCTATTTTTATAATTAAAACAACCAAAAGTACTCTGTGAAGACTTTTGTAGAAGTTAGCAGAGAAGCCAGAGGGAACTCTGGGGTCCATAGAAGCATACAGGCAGGAGGGTGGGAGGAAGGGGTTGGGAGGGAGGTGGGATAGAGGGAGGCAGGGATGAGTATTCAATATGCTAGTAAAAGTAGAAAAAAATTTAAGTACATAAAATGAATAAGCAAAAAGAAGTTGATAGGAGAGGACGCCTGCATCAGTTAAATATCACCCACACGAGCAGGACTTGAATTTGGATCACCCATGTGAAAGAAAGCGAAGTGCAGTGGCAGACATGATGAGGTGGAAGACAGAATATGGCCTGGAGCCCTTTTCCATATAGAAGTATTGAATCAATAAGTTCCAGGTCCACTGAGATTCAGTCTCATGAAAATAAGTAAAAAACAAGGATGATACCTGAAATTAACTTCTGGCCAACACACTCACACTCATACACACACATCTTTAGGCTCTACACACAAACAAATACACACACACAATTTCCAAATAATCACATAGTATTCAAAGCCCAGTGATTGTTCAAATAGCATATTGTGGATTTCTATTTTACAAATAAGAAATTTAGAACTTTAAAAGGTTATTTGTATATTTTTGTGTACCTAGTAATACTTCCAACTTCTTCAAAAAGTCAGGTAACAAATAGAATATTCCTACTACAGAACGGTCATTTAATATCATTTGTAATATAAATGAGGACATCACAGGATGTAGTCACCTTAAAAATAATAATAAAATACTACTCTCGCCTACTTCAGGTAGGGCTTGTACCATAATGAGACGTTGTCCACACATCCATCTTTTTTTTTATTGGTTTCACTCTTTTTTATTTATTAATATTTCTAAAAATCTATAGCATAAGAGTATTTGGTTCAGGCAAAATACTTAATAGTTTTATGAGCATAAGTGAATATTTCTTCTTTACTTTTAGCTTTTTAAAAATTTTTCTCCCACATTTTATTTTTTTCCTAATCATACAAGCTCAAAAGATACCTCCGTCCTCTCCCTCCCACCTCAACTCCCCAGTCATCCCCCATTGCACTCTCCCTTCTTACCACTTTCCTTTCACCCCCTTCTTGCCTCCCCCTTTCCTGGTGCCTTCTCCTTCTTCCCTCCCATCTCCTGGAGCATCCTTCTATGTGACTGCCAAACCTTCCTCTGAGTCTTCCACCCTAGTGAGGGTTCAGGTCTCAGTGGCATAGCCCAGAGCCCCTTCTTGGGCTCCCGTTAATATGGGAACTCTAGTTTACTCCCTTGCCTCTAAGGATCCAGCTGCCTGGAGCCTTTTCCCCCATGATCCTGCTAAACTTTGGGGGATTGTTGACATGTCAGCCATTGTGCAGATCAGGCAAAGTCCAATCCTGGCTGTTGCAACTCTAACTTGTGGAATATCTTGCATATTGTTGGTCCTCCCCATCTTTAGGCTCTACAATCTTCCTGCCCCCTCTTCTGCAAGGATAGGGATAGGGAGAGTGTTTGGCTGATCTGGTTTCAAGTGGATAATGTAGGGCCATTAGTGTTCTGAATTATGGTTTGTTGTTTTCATTTTTGCTTTTCCTGCAGTGCCCTTGGCTACATCTTGCATCCAGATTGGTATCAAAGGCCACCTCCTAACCAAAGATAAAAGACTGTTTAAATGAAGATCTTAATATGACAGGAGACTCAAAGGTAGATGGAAGAATAGGAGTAGAACCCATCGGTGAAGGGACAGGGTCAGGGTCCCGTTTGTGGGATGGTTACCTTCTATCTGCCAGTCCCTATATCCTCCCTGATTGGAGAGATCAAACCTGTTGAGCCCTCCCTCTGCCCTTCCCCAGTCCCCCTTCCATACTCCCCTCTTTTTCCCTTTCCTTTCACCTTACTCCCTCCCCTTCTCCCAGTGCCTCCCACTTCCCCCCTCCCATGCCCTGGAGCATCCTTTTGTGTGAATGCCAAACTTCCCTCTGAGTCTTCCACTCTAGTGAGGTGTAAGTACTCAGTGGCATAGCCCAGAGCCCTTTCTTGAGCTCCTCTTTAGTATGGGAACACTATTGTGACTGTGATCCTTTGCCACTAAGGATCCTAGTGCCTGTGATCCATGTGGAGGGTTGTTAACATTGTGCAGGTCATGCAAAGTCCCACTATGGTTACTGCGGCCCTGACGCGTGGAGCATCTTGCATATCATTGGTCCTACCCATCTTTAGACTCTTACGATCTTGTCGCTCCCCTTTTCCGCAAGTTTCCCTGAGCTTTAGGATGGGGAGAGATTTGGCTGATCTGGTTCCAGGTGATTAATGTAAGGTCTTTGGTGTTATGAATTATGGTTTGTTGTTGTTTTCAGTTTTGCTGTTCCTGCACTGACCTTGGCTCCACCATGATTGGTATTGGAGGTCACCTCCTAACCAAAGATAAAAGTCTGTTTAAATGAAGATCTTAATATGACAGGAGACTCAAAGGTAGATGGAATAGGAATCGGAGACCGCAGTGGGGGGGTTAGTGTCCCATTTGTGAGGTGGTTACCATCTATCTGCCAGTCTCTATATCCTCGCTGATTGGTGAGATCCAACCTCCTCAGTCGCAAGTGATGAGGAAGGAAAGTGAAAGTGAGCTTCACCAGATGTCTCCCTACTTACTTGCAATACTTGATGGTGACCTATTTTCACTACTGAAGCATGATCCTGTCTCTCCTTATCTACGGGGGCCTCCTTCCCCTTCCCTCCTGTTTATAACCTTTGCAATTACTGTAGATATTACAGAGATTTATCTTTGAATATGTCATTAAGTGGGTTTGGTACTAGGATCCATCCATAGGGAATACATACAGCACTTAATTTTCTATGTCTAGGATACTTCACTCAATATAATTCTTCTTTTTTGAAGGCTGAGTAGTATTCCACTGTATAAATGTACCATATTTTCCTTATCCATTCGTCAGCTGTTTGGCATCTTGGTTGATTCCATGACTTTGCTATTGTAAATAGTTCTGCTATGAACATGTTGTGTTCCTGTCACTGTAGTGAATTGCTGCAGTATAGGGGAATATTCCCAGCAGTGGTATATAGTAGGGTCATATGGCATTTCAATATTTTATTTTTTTACAGATCACCATGCTGATTGTCAGAGTAGTTGTATAAGCCTGCATTCCCAGCAGCAATTATGAGAGTTCCCTTCTCTTCGTATTCTCTCCAGCATTTGGTGTTTGTATTGTGGATTTTTGCCATCCTGACCAGGGTGAGATGATATTTCAGGGTAGTTTTGATTTGCATTTCCCTGATGGATAGGGATGTGGATCATTTTTTAAGATGTTTGTCAGACATTTCCATTTGTCCCTGGAAAAGTTTCTTTTGAGTTCTAAGACCCATTTATCTCCTTGGTGTTTAGTTTTTTAACTTTTTTTGTACACTCAGGATAATAGAGCTCTATCAGACATGTGGTTAGTGAAGATTTTCTCCCATTCTGTGGGTTGCCTTTGTGCTTGAATTACAATCTCTTTATCTGAACAGAAGCTCTTTAATTTCACAAGATCCCATCTGAGTGTTGGTTGTAGTGACTGTGCTATTGGATGTCCGTTTAGGAACTGTTGGCCTAGCCCAATCAGCTCAAGGGAGTTCCCTACCCTTTCAGCTAAGGTTTTTATAGTCTCTGGCCTAATATCAAGGTCCTTGATCCATTTGGAATTAATTTTTGTGCATGGTTACAAGTAAGGGTCCAGTTTTGATCTTCTATATGTAGATTTACAGTTTTCCCAGCACCATTTGTTGAAGATGCTGTCTGTCCTTTTTCCATTCAATTTTTTGGACCCCTTTGTCAAAGATCAAATGGGCCTTCAACTCTTCTCCATTGATCTACATATCTATTTCGGAGCCAGTACCAAGCTGTTTTTGTTACTATGGATTTATTGTATAGATTAAGTTTTGGGATTGTGATACCTCCAGCAGTATTTTTGCTATCCTGGGCCTTTTGTGCTTCCATATGAATTTTAAGATTGTTTAATCAATTTCTTTAAAGAATTGCTTAGGGATTTTGATTGGTATAGCATTGAATCTGTATAGTGCTTTTGGTAGAATGGTCATTTTTATGATGTTGATTATGCTGATCCAGCTGCATGGGAGGTTTTTCCATCTTCTGACGTCTTCTGTAATTTTTTTCTTTAGGGTTTTAGAGTTTTCCTTATAAATATCTCTCACTTCTTTGGTTAGATTTATACAAAGGTAGTTCATTTTTTAGTGGCTATAGTAAATGGGATTGTTTCCCTTAGGACTTTTTCACTCTTTTCATCCTTGCTGTATAGGAAGACCACTGATTTTGGACATTCATTTGTAACCTGCCAGTCTGCTCAACTTATGTATTAGTTCCAGGAATTCCTGGTGGAGTTTTTAGGATCACACAGGTATATGATCATGTCTTGTGCAAATAGGGATATTTTACATAAAATATCCTACATGATTTGCTTTTGTTTTGTTTTGTTTAATTTCTGTAACTAGGTATGTGTCTTTATTTCTTATTTTTTCTTCCCATGTACATGCTCTGTTAGAGTTTGAATGTGAATTTTCCTCTGTAAGCTCACATACATAAATACTTGTTTGTAATTAGGAAGGGACCCTGAGGTGGAGCCTTGCTGGACAAAGTGAGCTGGTAGGAAAAGGTTTTGTTTTAATAGCCTAATTACACCCCTTGCCCAGTCTGAGCTTTCTGATTATTCTTTCTGCAAGGATTTTCCTATAATTATGGTCATTACCGTGTGTGTATATTTCTGTATGTGTGTGCATATGTATTATTTATGTATGTAGTAGTATGCATGTATGTGTGTATAAGTATTTATGCTTGTATGTATATGTATGCATGTACATGGAGGCTGCAAAAAGGTGTGGGTTACTTCTCTCCTTCATGCATGCAAGTTCCAGGGATTGATGTCAGGTTATCAGAGTTGATATACACCTTTGCCCACTCAGCTATCTTGCCAGTCCTTAAGAGATACTTCTTGCTTTAACCACTTTTAAAGCTCAAGGAACAGGGGCAGTTCTTTTTTATTATTATTATTTCCACTCATACAAACATAATAGGTACACTGGTCCCCTCCCTCCTTCTACCTCCCCCTGAGCTCCCTGCTACCTCTTCCCCTCCCCCTGCCTCCCTATCCCCCAGTCCACTCCCCAATCCCCGGAGTATTTTTTAATGTGCATGCCAAATTCTCCTCTGGGTCCTCCTCTCCGATGAGGTGCAAGGACCAAGGGGCATTTCCCAGAACCCTTTCCTGTGTTCCCCTTAAGCTTAGGAACACTACTGTGACTGTCAGTCCCTAGCCTCCAATTTTTCTACTGCCTTTAGTCCATGCTAGACTTTGTGGGGTCAATAATGTGTTGGACATAGCGCAGGTCATGCAAAGTCCTATTATGATTGCTTCGGCCCTAACTTGTGTGGAGTATTTTGCATATCATTACTCCTCCCATCCGTGTGCCCTTACAATATTACCGCCCCCTCTTCCACAAATTTCCCTGAGGTTCAGGATGGGGAGAGATTAGGCTGGCACAGTTCCAGATGGTTCATATAGAGTCTCGGATGTTCTGAATTATGGCTTGTTGATTTTTTTCTTCGGTTTTGCTGCTCCTGCAATGCCCTTGGCTCCGCTCTGATGCGTATTGGATGTCATCCCCTGGCCAGAGATTAAAAACCTGTTAAATTAGACTCTTGTTATAAGAGTATCTTCAAAGGTAGATGGAATAAAAGTAGGAGACCGCGATGAGAGAGGGGTCAATCACCCATTTGCAAAATGGTTACTTTCTATCTGCCAGACTGTATGCCCTCCCCTTCTGTTGAGATCATACCCCATCAGTTGAAAATGACCAGGAGGGAAATTCTGTGAACTTAACCAGATGTCTCATTACAAACTTGCAGTCCTTGATGGAGGCCTATTTTCTCTGCTGTAACATGGTCCTGTCTCTCCTTGTTTCTGGTGGGGTCCTCCTTCCCCATCCCTCCTGTTTATAATCTTTCCAATTACTGTAGGTATTACAGAAATTTATTCTTGAGTGTCTCTAAGTGAGTTTGGTACTAGGATCCATCTATTAGGGAGTACATCCGGTGCTTAATTTTCTGTGTCTGGGATACTTCATTCAAAATAATTGCTTCTAATTCCATCCATTTCCCAGCAAATTGCATTAATTCATCATTTTTGATGGCTGAGTGGTATTCCCCTGCATAAATGCACCACATTTTCCTTATCCACTTGTCAACTGTTGGACATTTGGGCTGATTCCATGACTTTGCTATTGTAAACAGTGCTGCTATGAACATGGTCGTGCTTGTGCTATCGAGGTGAATTTTTGCTGTATGAGGGGTTATTCCCAAAAGTGGTATAGCAGGGTCATATGGCATTTCAATCTTTAACTTCTTTAAGAATCACCAGACAACTTGCCAGAATGGTTGTATGAGCTTGAATTCCCAGCAGCATTGTGGGAGAATTCCCTTATCTCCACATCCTCTCCAGCACTTGGTGTTGTTCCTATTGTGGATTTTTGCCATCCTGACAGGGGTGAGAAATATCTCAGGGAAGTTTTGATTTGCATTTCCCTGATGGCTAAGGATGTGGAGCATTTTTAAAGATATTTGTTAGACATTTTAATTTCATCCTTGTTAAAGTTTCTTTTAAGTTCCAAGACCCATTTTTTAATTGGCCCATTTATTTCCTTGGTGTTCAGTTTTCTATGTTCTTTGTGCGCTCTGGATAATAGAGCTGTATCAGATATGTAGTTAGTGAAGATTTTCTCCCATTCTGTGGGTTTCCATTGTGCTTGAATTACAATCTTTTTATCTGAACAGAAGCTTTTTAATTTCACAAGATCCCATCTGAGTGTTGGTTGTAGTGACTGTGCTATTGGATGTCCGTTTAGGAACTGTTGGCCTAGCCCAATCAGCTCGAGGGGTTCCCTACCCTTCCAACTATGGTTTTTATAGTCTCTGGCTTTATATCAAGGTCCTTGATACATTTGGAATTAATTGTTGTACATGGTGAAAAGTACGGGTCTAGTTTAATCTTCTGCATGTGGACATCCAGTTTTGTCAGCACCATTTGTTGAAGATGCTTTTCTTTTTCCATTGGATTTTTTGTGCCCCTTTGTCAAAGATCAAATGGCTATAGTTGTGTGGGCTTATATCTGGATCTTCGACCCTTATCCATTGATCTCTGTATCTATGTTAGAGCCAATACCAGGCTGTTTTCACAACTATGGGTTTGTAGTATAGACTAAGGTTTGGTATGGTGATACCTCCAGCAGTGTTTTTGTTACTCACGATTTTTTTTGCTATCTTGGGTCTTTTATGCCTCCATATAAATGTTGAGATTGTTTGGTCAACTTCTTTAAAGAATTGCTTTGGGATTTTAATTGATATAGCATTGAATCTGTATATTGCCTTTGTTAGGATGGTCATTTTATGATGTTGATTCTGCCAATGCAGGAACATGGGAAGTCTTTCCACATTCTGGTGTCTTGTGCAATTTCTTTCTTTAGGATTTTAAAGTTTTCATCATAAAGGTCTCTTACTTCCTTGGTTAGGTTTATACTAAGGTATTTCATTTTTTTAGGGGCTATAGTAAATGGGATTGTTTCTCTAAGGACTTTTTCACTTCTTTCATTCTGGCCGTATAGGAAGGCCACTGATTTTTGGCCAGAGACTATAAAAACCATAGTTGAAAGGGTAGGGAATTCCCTTAAGCTGATTGGGCTAGGTCAACAGTTCCTCAACAAACATCCAATGGCACAGTCACTGCTACCACTCTCAACAGTTGGGATCTGGTGAAATTAAAGAGCTTCTGTTCAGATAAAGACATTGTAACACGAGCTCAAAGGCAACCCACAGAATGGGAGAAAATCTTCACTAACCACATATGTGATAGAGCTCTATTATCCAGCGTGCACAAAGAACTTAGAAAACTAAACACCAAGGAAACTAATAGCCCAATTAAAAAACGGGCCCTGAAACTTAAAAGAAACTTTACTAGGGATGAAATTAAAATGTCCAACAAATATCTTAAAAAATGCATCACTTCCTCAGCCATCAGGGAAATGCAAATCAAAACTTCCCTGAGATATCATCTCACCCCCATCAGGATGGCAAAAATCCACAATATGAACAACAACAAATGCTGGAGAGGATGTGGAGAGAGGGGAACTCTCCTACATTGCTGGTGGGAATTCAGGCTCATACAGCCACTCTGGCGAGCCGTCTGGAGATTCTTAAAGAAATTACAAATTGAAATGCCATATGACCGTGCGATTCCACTTTTGGGAATAACCCCCCCATACAGCAGAGGTTCACCTCGATAGCACAAGTGCGACCATGTTCATAGCAGCACTATTTACAATAGAAAGTCATGGAATCAGCCCAAATGTCCAACAGTTGACAAGTGGATAAGGAAAATGTGGTACATCTATACATGGAATTCTACTCAGCCATCAAAAATGATGAATTACTGGAATTTGCTGGGAAATGGATGTCATTAGAAACAATTATATTGAGTGAAGTATCCCAGACCCAGAAAATTAAACGCCATATGTACTCCCTAATAGGTAACAAACCCACCCAGCCCACCTAGAGACACTCGAGGATAAATCTCTGTAATACAGGAATTGCAAGGAGTATGAACAAGAGGGTTGGGATAGGAGGGCCACACCAGAAACAAGGAGAGAGGGCCCCATGTAACAGCAGAAAAAATAAGCCTCCATCAAGGACTGCAAGTAAGCAATGAGACATCTGGTTAAGTTCACAGACTTTTCGTTCCTGATCATTTACAACTGAGGGGGGTGTGATCTCACCAGAAGGGGAGGGAATATAGTCTGGCAGATAATAAGTAACCATTTTGCAAATGGGTGATTGACCTCTCCCTCACTGTGGTTTCCTACTTTTATTACATCTGCCTTTGAATATACTCTTATAACAAGACTCTAATTTAACAGCTTTGTGAACATAGTGCTCATGTTCACACCACCACACTGGTTTTCATTTCCTTTCTGATGGTATATGTAACAATCTACTAAAGTTTCAAAATGCTAAAAGTTAGTGATTCAATATAAGCGGTAAAAACACATAAACTTTGAAGGCAAAATACACGGATCCACTGACATGACCTTGGGCAAGTGACGTGGTATGCATGAAACGGGCACACATATGAAGGAAGCCATGCCAAATACGTTCAGTACTCAGAACACACTTGATACTACTGAATACTACTTGATACTACTGAACAAAAATCATCAACACAACATTTTTTGTATCTAATACTTCTTTGTAATTTGTGAACACGTTCTCTTACCCAAGGAGCCTATTCCATAGACTCGCGCTGGCTTCAGATCCCGCTCAGCTCGAGCACACTTTGCTGCTGCCACCATTTTCATGGACTTGGTAATTTTCTGGATGTTTTTGATTGATTTTAGTCGCCGGGTAACTGAAAAATTGAAATGCTGTGTTAGACAAAGGAGTTCTGGTAAAACTGCATCTGTGATCAGAGCAAGAAGCGTCTCTAAAGTGTAAGGCAGAAAATTTAGCTGCTAGACCATCAAGAAATGGAAGATTGTGTGGTGCACACATGCTAGCATGTGTGTGGGTGCATGTGTATATGGGTATATGTACACGCCAGAGGTTGACATTGGGTGTCTTCCTCAATGGCTTTGCAACATTTATATTGAGATGGAGTCTCTCCTCATAGTCCAGCTGCCTAGGCAGCTTTGCACAGTCCTGCCTTTACCTACTAAGCACTGCGATTACAGATGGATGCTGGAGATCTGAAGTCCAGGCCTCATGCTTGGACAGTAAGGATGTTACCTGCTGAACCATCTCTATAACCCTCTAATCTACTGGTACTAATGAAGGAACAAGACTAGCAGCTACTTAGGATGAGGAAAAAGACAGCCCAAGAAAAGAGTATGTTATATACACAAAACATTCAATTTGATAATAAAGTGGCCTGAGACACACACACACAAAAAAAAAAAAAAAAAAAAAAAAAAACAGCTTTGTATCTCTTGTCAGGGGGTGACATACAGTGCCCATCACGATAGAGTGAAGGGCATTGCAGGAGCAACAAAACTGCAAAAGAAAATCAACAAACCACTATCCAGAACTTCAGAGACTCTATATCAACCACCTAGAACTAGGCCAGCCTAATCTCTCCCCATCCTGAAGCTCAGGGAAATTTGCGGAAGAGGGGGTGGTAAGAGTGTAAGAGCACAAGGATGGAAGGAGCAATGATTTGCAAGATACTCCACACAAGTTAGCAATCATAATTGGACTTTGCATGCCCTGCAAAATGTCCAACACACTATTGATCCCACAAAGTCTAGCATTTGCTAAAAGCACCAAGATCCTTGGAGGCAAGGGATTGACAGCCACAATAGTATTCCTATACTTAAGGGGAACACAGAAAAGGGTTCAGGGAAATGCCGCTAGGTCCTTGTATGTCATCGGAGAGGAGGACCCAGAGGAGAGTTTGGCATGCACATTAAAGGATTCTCTGGGGATTGGGGGTGGAGAAGCACTGGGGGGTGGGGAGGGAGGGGTGAGGGGAGGGTGAGTAGAGGGGTTGGGGAGAGGAGGAGGGAGGGAGGGAACCAGTGTACCTATTAAATTTGTATGAGCGGAGATAATAAAAAATGTTTAAAAAATAAAAAAATAAATAAAAATTACAGATAGAAACATGTGCAGAGGTATACCATATTCATGAGTCAGAAGATTTTGTGTGAACAAGAAGTATAGCTTTTATAGTTTTTTTTTCTGTGATGTCAATGTAATCTAAATTTAAACTGTGGCTGGCATTTCTTTGCAGAATACAACTAACTGATTTCAAGATTAACATTGATATTTATATGATCTCAAAGAGACAAAATGAAATAAATTAAGTTGTGAGATTTTTAGAAAAAACCAGCCTACCATAAAGATAAAACATATAAGACAGCGTGATAAAAGCAAAGGGTAGATTCTGAGTTTACTGTACCATGATCTTTGGAGTAGATATAAACTATGCAATGACTTTAAGATATATCATGGAACTGAGTATTTTTCCTAGAAGTTAAGTGTCTTACAAATGTAATAAAAGTTTAGGAGATTGTTGAGGTGATTCTATTCAGTCATATAAAAACATTGTCTTTATAACCAGTCTTTCTGAATCCTTCAGAGTTTATCCCATCTTAACTATTAGAAAAGGCATGACTTTACTAAGACAATTTATATGCCACTGATAAAATTTTTATACCAAAAAGCAGAGAGTCCTTTTGAGAGGGAGAGAGAGAGAGAGAGAGAGAGAGAGAGAGAGAGAGAGAGAGACCAGAGAGAGATCAAAGGTGATTTGGAGATGTGTCCTCTAAGCAACTCCCTTTAAATGATAGTGAAAGGAACATTAATTTGGCCCAAATCCCATGACTGGAATTTAGTTTTCGGTAATAGGCCACATTAACTCTTCTTATCATGTAGACCAGCCAATGTCAATCCTGTCAGTAGGCATGTTTAAACTCTGTTCTCTTAAAGAACTCTGAGTAGAGGACTACTGCCTCTAACTACTGGAGGACAGTGAAGAGCCAGGAGCAGATACAGAGGTGTCTGATCCACTCCTGAGACAGCACCTCACTGAAACGGCATGACTAGTATTCTAAATACCTAGTAAAAAGTAGCATCTTAAATGCAGGTTTAAAATAGAGTCCCTTGGTATACCACAATGTTGGCAGGAAGTTTAATAACACCTTCCCTCACAAACAAAGGATCTGACTTCAGATCCCAGATCCCATATACAAATGTCTGGAGGAAATGGTGGCTCACTGAATTTATGGCTTGAATTAGAGCCTGTGAAATCCCAGAGCAAAGCAATCAGTGGGTAGACTAATACAAGGTGATTCCTGATGTTCACCCTTGGGTCTCCACAATACACTCAAGTACTCTATTCTACACACACACACACACACACACACACACACACACACACACTCATCGGCACATGAAAGAAAAGCAATTGGAAGAAGCCGCTCATAGAAATGAAAATAATAAAGACTTCAGAATTAGACAAATGTTGATTTCCTTAATGAAAGTAATGAATAATAATTATAAATACTACTGTTATCAAAACAGCCAACAATCATTTATTGAATGCTTACTGTCTGCCTGGTAGTAAGCTACATTTTGTAAGTAGGAAAGTAGAATGAATTTCAAGCAGGTTTGAAAAGTGGAATAATCAAAGGGATATTTCAGATAAATATTTATGGGTAAACAAACATTTTCAGCCTTATTTTGAACAAGATAGAATATTAAACCTTTTTGCAAGTATTATTGAAAATTCTAATATTATAAAAAATAAGAGATGGAGCAAAAGGAAGCAAAAGGCATGAGCTGTGATAGAAAATAAGTATGATATATCAAGAACCATGCAGAATTAACATTGCAAACTATGTTCAAGGCATAAGAAGTAGAGAAAGACTAGTAAAACGAATGAAAACTAAGAAAATTCTGATATATTCCAAAGATTATTTGTAACTATCCAGGAAACAGAATTGATAATTAGAGAGAACACATGAAAAATTATTCCTCTGTTAAAGTGACCATGGAAGCAAAAGATAAAAAGCAAACACACATCTCTCACATCTAATAAGTTGAAAAAGACAAATAGAATGGAAGAGAAGAGAAGCAGGAAATTTATGCAAGTTGTATGCATTCATTGGCTAGAACTGTGATGAATACCCCTAAACATTAAAGTTTAATTTGTTTAAAAATCCCACAGTCAAAATCAATGTAGAAACATCAAGTACTTGGTACTTGCAACCCTAAATATCAAGTTGTGAACTAGTACTAAAATCATCTTTGTATTACAATAAAGAGCTTACCATTTAAAAAGATCTTAACATTATTAAAAATCAATATGTTTACAATATACAGAGTTCCAGGTTGTTATGGTCTTGTAAGAAAAATATTTCAAGTCCTAACTGTGTGGAGAGTTGGGCCAAGCCCAAGTAAGAAGTGTGTTGATAAAACACATTATATTCATTTCGTTCAACTTCTAGGTATCATAAATAAGATACATTTCATTTATATACAAGTGGTTTCTTCTTGCAAAGTTCCATGTAGTACATCTTTCTATGAAACTCTTACAATACTCTTGAGGGAATAAACTAATAGATAATATTTCCCTATTTTTCTGGCAAAGATTCAAGGAAACAATGGAATGTGAATATAGAAACACAGCAAAGCTTCTTGATTAGTTTTACTGCAATCAGGTGAGACTAACAATATGTCTAGTGTCTTCATTAACATGAAAAAAGACTTTGCATGTACCACATAAACTAAATAAATGGCAAGAAATGTGGAAGATAAATTCACATGCTCACAATTTTATTTATCAATGTCTATCATAGACAAACTCTTGGGAGGTGTAAGTAAGTGAGTGAATGGTTTGAATATTTACTATCATAATACCCTAATTTCTGTGCACATCTTTGTGGCACAAAATGAATACTTGGAGAAATGCACACAGATGTGAAGCTTAATTTTATTCTTAATAGGCACATGGTAGGTAGAAGGTTGGATCTCTGTGCTTCTCAGTACTTAAAAGGACTTGCTTCAGGCCTGTGTTTCACTTAATTATGACCTTATTAATAACATGAAATTACTTCTTAAATTACTTAGAAAAATAGTTAATATAAAATATTCATTTTTGCTTTGGAAACACATTTGGCAAGTTTTATCAGTTGTAGTTACATAAAATAGTAAATGGTTAAAATTCATCAAATAGATCATCAGCGGATACTAGCAGATTATCTTTTTTTATTATTAAAAATTTAATTATACATTTTAAAATTTTTTACCAGTTCCCTCCCTCCCCCCTCCTCCCCCTCCCCTTCCCCCAGTGCCTCCCCCCCAATTCCCAGAGAGTCCTTTATTGTGTACGCCTAACTCTCCACTGGGTCCTCCTCTCCGATGACATATAAGGACCCAGTGGCATTTCCATAAGCCCTTTCTCTTGTTCCCCTTAAGCATAAGATCACTACTATGGCTGTCAATCCTTTGCCTCCAGGGGTCTCGGTGCCCTTAACAGATGCTAGACTTTATGAGGGCAACAGTGCACTAGCAGATTATCTTAAGGATCCTGTAAGATGGCCCAGTTGATAAAATTGTTTGCTACTAAGTCTAATGACTTGAGTTCAATTCCTAGAACTCATATTGTAGAAGGAAAGAATGGACACACACAAGTTGCCCTTTGGCCTAAACAACTATGTTGTAGCATGTATGGCCACACACATACACACCCTCATAAAATAATAACTAAAATAAATAATAAACACACAAATGTACTTAAAATAATTAATTTAAAATTTTATCATAAGAAAACTTGATTATATGCAGGTAGTTTTATTTTTTTGTCCATATAAATAAGAAAACAAGTGACTCTATGCACATTATTGGGTCAAATGCAATCATAATTCTTTAGACAAGAAACAGTTCAATCATTTATGAAGACAAAGTATATATGAGTCAATAAATGAAAAGAATAATTATTCAGTTATTTTTGCATTAACAACTTTATACCTTATATAATTAACTTACGTATAAGAAAATACATTATGCATTCAGAAGAAAAATCCTAGTGATTAGAAATGTTGGATTAAAATGTTTTTCAGCCTAGGAAATCCCAGAATGAAGCAAGAAGGAGCAGGAAGCAATCCAAAGATGATTCCCCAAATCACTCTTGGTTCTCCACAGGGACACACAGTGCTCTCTGATACATATACACATAAAATAAATAAATAAGTAAACAAATAAATAAATAAATAAAATGTTTTCAAGAAAATTTATGTAAATTCATCTATATCATGAAGTGGGAAAATAGTGCGGTTGGGAATGGTAGTAATAAGTGAAAACATAAATCCATTCTGTTCACGTATTAAAGTGTCAAAGAAGAAAACAATAATTAAAATATGTAGATAAAAATCTATGAGGGCTGGAGAGGTGGCTCAGGGGTTAAGCCTCCGCCTTGCAGGCAGAAGGTCCTGAGTTTGGATCCCAGATCCCACGTATAGACGCCAGGCGGAAGCGGGGGCGGCCTGCGTTTCTGGTCCTGGTAGGGCGGAGCCTGTGAATCCCGAGGCAGAAGGAGGTGGAGGCGTCCATGGTGGTTCCCGAATTCGTCCGTGGTTCTACACACACAGACACACACACACACGCACGCACATACATACATACACATGCACAATTGAATAAATAATAATTAAAAAATACTTTAAAAAATCTATGAAATGGAGACTATAAATACATAATTTCAGTATGTTAATATTAGATATGTGATTACTATGAATTAGAAAATGCAAGTAACCATGAGGTTTGGTTGATATGAATTAACCAAACTATTTTAAAGTTCTACATAACTACAAAATGAGTAAATTGTAAATGTTCAAAAGCACATTTGTTGAACCAAAGATTTAGTATTCTCATCTCCAATAAGTCTAATCTTATTACCTGTTTTGTTTTCTTTGGGTATATGTACATTTTCGAATGTGCATGTGTATGTGCTGATGAATATGCCTGTGTGTGTGTGTGTGTGTGTGTGTGTGTGTGTGTGTGTGTGTGCGTGCGTGTGTGTAGGTCAGAGAACATCATATATCTTCTTTTAACACTTTCTTTTTTTTTTAACATTAGGTTCCTAACTGAATATGGAACTCACAGAATTTTCTAGACTGGCTACCAGCGAGGCCTGGGATCCTCCTGCTTTCAGCTCCTCAGGGCTGGAATTACGGAAAAGCATCCTGCTTTTTATTTTTTGAGTGCTCAGATTCCTTTGCTTGCATGTGAGGCACTTTCCTAACTGAGTCATTTCCTTAGGCTCTTGGGACTCTTCCTTTGCTTGTATTTGTGGATTATTTCTGTTCTGTTCTTCCTTATTCACTGTGCTATAAAGTAATTGATTTTATTGATCCATTTCAAGAAGTCATTTTGTTTTTATTTCTTTTGTCCGGGATTATTTCATTTTCCATTTTAGAGTTTTTATTTTCAATTTTCTCCATGTCCTATCTTGAATTTGCATTGGATGTAAATCCTTTTTGGACTGCTGTTCAGAACTTCTGTGCTTCACTGGTATTGCATACATAGCTGCAAGAAATGTATTATATTTGTGTCTGAAGTCTTCCTTCCCATTTGTATGACTGTCAGGTCCTCTTTTTCCCTCCAGTTTATACCAGTTTAGTGTCTGCTTTCTCCCTCCTGGACAGGCCTATCTTTCATTTGATTTTCTCTTGCTTGGTTACTTTTAAACAACATTCTGCTTTGGTAGCTTTTCTGAATTTTTTTCTTAATGCTACATTGAGAGGTATGTTCATTTTAGTTTGCAATATATTATGAGGAAACAATGTGCTTCTGCCTGATTAATGTTTTTAACTATACCATGCATCTTGATACATTATTTAATGTATCAAGGGTTTCTCTTCCAAATAGTATATTCCCTGTTGTGTATTGAAAACCTGCTTTCTACTCACATGTTTTAATTTTCAACATTTATTATAAATTTATCTGTGACTGGGGCTTTTTTCCTTCATTTGCATAATTATTGCAGTTAATAACTTAAATCATTTCTCCTTTTTAAAATTTTTATTTATTTTGCGTGAGAGAGTGTGTGTGTCTCTGTGTGTGTGTATGTATATGTGTGTGTGTGTGTCAAAGGGTACTGTGTGTCCCTGTGGAGGATCAAGGGTGACTTTATGAATCACCTGGATTGCTTTCACCTTTTTCTTGCTTTGCTCTGGGATTTCCCAGGCTCTGCCCACAAAGCATAAAGGTCAGTCTGTTGCTGTTTCTGCCTGGCATTTTTACATGGGACTTGGGATCCCATCTCAGGATCTTCTGCTTTTGAATCAGAGTTTTAACCTCTGATCCATCTTTCCAGTCCAGTTTCTCCATTTTGAATACAATAATTTCAATAATTTTGAAATTGTATTCCCTAGTTTTTGCAATAAATTTGAAATATGCTGTTATTCCATTTGAATTAAGTGCTTGAGGCCAATATAAAAGTTGATGGTTTATAACTTATACCATTCAGAAATTCCTAGACTTTTTAGTAATCTTGTAATGTTATTAGAAGCTAATAAAATAACATATGTTTCACTTTATCTCAGATTAAGTGATTAGAGTTAATTACAAAGAACAGAATCTAATCTATTTTAGGCTTTCTGCTAAGGCAAAGCCTCATTCAGATGGATGCAAAAACTGCCTTTAATCTTCAATCAAAGCCAGCCATCAGTGAGTTGGCCTGCTTATGATGAGGAAACTGCAGAACATAGTTCAGGGCAAACAAATTAATTTCTCACCACATTTCTGGACACATTGTAAAGAATAAGTAGTTAACCCAGTTAACCCAGAGCAAGTCTAAAAGAGATTGTATAATTGCTGCGAGAAAATCCAGCCCATGGTGCATGGGACCATTCCCTGGGCAAATGAATAAAATGGAGGGAGTTGCTTAAGGAAGTTGGCATTCTTCAGTGTACTTAGCCAGGCATGCTGGTCTAGCAAATAAGAATTGTCCCTGTCTCGATGGTCCTGTCGATATATCCGTATATTGTGGACAATTCTCCCTGGACCCTACTGTTGGTATAAACTGTCCTGCCAAACTGGACAAGAGACTGTAATCAAGAATTGCAAGCCAGAATAAAATCACTTGTTTCCTTAAGCTAATTGGTCTTGAATTTATCAGCAACATGCAGAGTAACTGTTAACATTCATAAGAGAGCAATATACATCATATGCTCTTCTTCATTTAATTCTGGATTAGAGGCCTGGAGAACGGATTTTAAAAAGAAACCTAGATCACTTCCGGATTCAGTTTTTTGGTACTATGAGGAATTTAACTTGTAGTTTTCTATTTCTAGTTTCTACTGAAGATGCAAGCTTTCTAAGAGACTATTAGATTAAGTATTAGAAAAACCAGTCTAAGATTTGTTTTAAAGGGAAAGGAAGAGAGGAAGGGGAGGAAAGGAGCAGAAGAGTTGAGTACAGTCATGGTTTCCCGTCATCTCAGCACTGAGAAAGCGAAGACAGATCAGAAGTTGGGATCAGCCTGGTCTACATAGTAACAGCCTGTCTCAAAGGAAGAAAAGAATGAAGAAAAGGAAGAAAGAAAGGAGGAAGGAAAAAGGAAGAAGAAAGAAAAGGAGGAGGGGAGAGAGGTAAAAAAGAAGGAAGGAGGAAGGAAGGGAGGGAGGGAAGGAGAGAAGGAGGGAGGGAAGGAGGGAGGGAGGGAAGGAGGGAGGGAGGGAGGGAGACAGAGAATATTCTTAGAAACAAGACCAACATTCATCAGGATAACATAAAGAGCAAATAATTATGACATTTCACACTCCCTTAAAACTAGGCATGGTCAAGTGATTGGTCTCCCCACAAAATAGTTTGTTAAAATGAAAACACTGTTTTCATTGATTCACTTGCAAATGGGCAACTGAGGCTCCAGAAACATCTATCACAACCCTTGGTGTGGTCATGCACTAGTTTAAGGTAGTGCAATAGAAACTGAACCTTATTAGTCTGGACGCTGTAGACCTGGCCTGCTTATGATGAGGAAAATGCATTCTATGGCCTGGACTTTCTGCTTCTCTGTTTATTTTAAAGACAGGTTTTTCAGTTTGCTGAAGCCACTTGAATGTGTGGGTTTTCATTTGCAGAAGATTCTTCCATTCCTTCCTTATACAATCATTTTGGTCTAGTTGTTTAGAGCATTTTTAACATGGCAAAATGATGTGTAAATGCTTCCCTGTGTTCAGCATTCCACATTAAGGACTAACAAGGAGGATTTCCAGAGAGAATGCATATTTTCTGAAAACTTTCTTTCCACATATATTAGGTCTATTATCGGTTTATATTACCATCGTTAATTGGTTGGATCTGTACTTAACGGAATTACTTCATTTTCACCTACTTTACAGGGCTAATGTAAAAATATCCCTTTAAATTAAAATGTCATTCTTTCAGTAAACTGGTAGATTGGCACTTCACCCTTAGTCATTCAAACAGATTCCTAAAGGCACATATTGCTAATATTTAAATTATACATAAAATTTCAATAATGTCTGCAGTTTCACAAATTGTACACATAGGAAATTAGCGAAATTTTTTTCTTAGAGATACTTGAGAAGTTTTATTTAATTCAATGTGGAACTCATGACAGATAATCAAGTGGACTTCACAACAAAATGACAGGTAAAATTAGGCTGAAACAGAGAAATATTTATTGGATCTAATAAGGTATTCTAGAATGCTGATATAGAACAGAAATTCATAAGCCAATTCTTTTTAAACTAAGAGCAATGAGGAAAATTCTTATCCATATTAAAATGTTTATGTTGCAGTTCTCTGAATTATCCCTCTTAAGTCAAAAGAGTCAAGACAAATTAAATATCGAAGTGAAATTTATCCAAATAAATTAAACCATAGAATTTGGAATTGGGTATCTTCACTTTTAATTTGTGTTACTTCAGCCTCAGTAGGCCATTAATTTTCATTCAGAGCATGCTTACTACTCCAGCCAATATATGAGAATCTTATACAAAGCACAAATAAACTGACTATATATATATAGTGTCACCACTGCATCTCCACAGAATTTGAAATATCATTCCTGATAAAAATCTTCCAAATTTTAGTATCACAAGTAGAAGAAATAAACGTGCAATTGATTGCAGTGGGAGGAAAATTAATTTACTATACTTAATTCCTAACATACCTCATGAATCAAATTAAGCAAGACATAAGTTCACAGAATAAAGTATATTTTAATCATGCTGATTAAAAGTATATTTTAATCCCCTTTCCCCACTCCACCACCCAGGATGTGCACAGTCCAGCTGGGACACACTAAGACCTAGGTGAGCTCCGCCCCCGCCCACCCCAGAACCTCAGGCCAAATAATTCAGTTCAATGAAAAAACGCACAGAAATTGAAAGGAGATCTTAAGAGTTAAAACAACAATGCCCCAGTCAAAGTGCAAATCCATGAGAAACAACACTCAAGTAAACAAATTTCCCACTGAAGGAATTAATCCCATAATGTTAGACTCCAACCAGAACAAACCCACGGAAAAAGGCCAAGAAAGCCTGACCCAGGATAATGACTTTCAAAATATGATCATTACCATGTTCAATACTATGAAAGAGGAAATCGGGGAGGAATTAAACAATCAAATCAATTGCTTTGAAGAGGAACACAACAGACACTTGGAGGAGGTGAGAAAAACAGTCCAAGAAACAAAACAGGTATAGAGCAGTTAAAACAGACTCAAGCAGAGTTTAAAACTGAGCTAAAAGACAAGTTATCTTCATCCCAGAACTCCACAGAGTCTTATCAGCAGAACTAGCAAAGCAGAAAATAGAATTTCAGACCTTGAGGATAAAGTGGGAGTATTAACCAGCTCAATGGAAGAGGTTGTTAAAGCCAAAAAGATACTTGAGAGAAATATTCAGGAGATATGGGACACCCTGAAGAAGCCTAACATGCGTATTCATGGAATACCAGAGCAATAATCTCAAAATACCACACCTGAGGAAATTTTTCAAACCATCATCAAGGAAAACTTTCCTTATCTAAAAAAAAGAGAGGGGCTGGAGAGGTGGATCAGGGGTTAAGCCTCTGCTTTGCAGGCGGAAGGTCCTGAGTTCGGATCCCAGATCCCACGTATAGACGCCAGGCGGATGCGGGGGCGGCCTGCGCTTCTGGTCCTGGTAGGGCGAAGCCTGTGAATCCCGGGGCAGAAGAAGGTGGAGGCGTCCATGGTGGTTCCTGATTCGTCCGTGGTTCTACACACATGCGCGCACACATACATACACACACACGCACAATTGAATAAATAATAAAAAAAATTTTAAAAATAAAAATAAAAAAATAAAAAAAGAGAGGCCCATCCATATACAAGAGGCATTCCACACCCCAAACAGATATGACCGAAACAGAAGCTAGCCACAGCAAATAATAGTTAAAACATTCCACATTCAAGATAAAGAAATGGTGCTGAGAGCTTCAGGGAGAAAAAACAAGTCACTTTTAAAGGTAAACCTATTAAAATAACAAATGACTTCTCAGTCAAAACAGCAAAAGCAAGAAGAGCTTGGAGAGACATACTTCAAGTACTGAATGAGCAAAAATGTCAACCGAGGCTGATTTACACTGCAAAACATGATCGAGGGAGAAAGAAAAATCTTCCAGCACAAAGACAACTTGAAGTTATACATGTCCACCAAACCAGGCCTTCAAAAAATGCTAGAAATAATACTCAAGCTTGAAGAAAAAAACAGGCATATCTGGGAGAACAGAAGGGAAGAATAACACCATTAAAAGCGAAGCAATATACTTAAAAAACTACTAAACATAATAAATGTCTGGAATTAAAAATACTTTCTCCATTATAACACTAAATGTTAATGAAATTAACTCACTGATCAAGAGACACAGATTACAAACTTGGATTAAAAATCATTATCCATCAATCTGCAGCCTGCAGGAAACCCATCTCACCACAAAAGATAGGCACGCCCTAAAAATAAAAGGCTGGTCAACAATTCTACAAGCTAATGGAAGCAGAAAACAGACAGGGGTAGCCATTATGCTATCGGACAAAGTGGACTTCAAACCAAAGACAATCACGGATGGATACTATATTTTAGTCATAGGTACAATTCACCAGGAAGACTTCACAATACTGAACATATATGCATTCAACATGGCCCCTCCCACATTCACTAAGCAAACCCTACAACGTCTAAAGCGAGAAATGAATCCCAAAATGATAATTCTTGGGGATTTCAATACTGCCCTCTCAACATGGGATAGATCTACAGGTAAAAAACTTACCAGAGACACTGTGAAGCTTAATCAAACCCTTACTGAAATGGACCTTACAGATCTCTATCGTAATTTTCATCAACACACCAAAGAACACTCATTTTTTTCAGCAGCACACGGAACTTTCTCCAAAATAGACCACATATTGGGCCACACAACGAATCTCCACATATACAGGAATGTTGAAATTCTAGCCTGCACCTTCTCAGACCACTAAAGCTTGACATCCACGATACAACAAGCAACAGAAAATACACTAACTCCTGGAAACTTAACACTATGATGCTGAACGAGAATTGGATTCAGGAACAAATTACAAAGGAAATTCAAGATTTCCTGAAAGTGAACAATAATGAAAACACAACTTACCAAAATCTTTGGAACACAATGAAAGCTGTTCTAGGAGGTAAATTCATAGCTCTTAATGCCTATATCAAAAAAATGGAAACATCAGAAATAAATAAATTAACAATGCAACTAAAAGCTTTAGAGACACTAGAGCAATCTAATCCCAAACGCAGTAGAAGGGAGAAGATTAGCAACATAAGGGGAGAAATATGCGAAATCAAGATTAGGAAAACGATACAGAAAATCAACCTGTCAAAAAGGTGGTTTTTTGAAAAAATCAATAAAATTGATACACCCCTATCTAAATTAACCAAAAGCAAGAGATAGAAAACCCAAATCAACAAAATTAGAAATGAAAATGGAGTTATCACTACCTGATACCCAAGAAATCCAGAGAATTATAACTTTATTTTCAAAAACTTATACTCTGTGAAATTTGACAACACAAAGAGATGGATGAATTCCTAAGTAAATACAACTTACTTAAATTGAATCAGGAAGTTGTGAATTATTTAAATAGTCCTATAACATATGAGGAAATTGAGAAAGTAACCTCAAATCTTCCCACCAAAAAATGTCTTGGACCAGATGGATTCAGCTCAGAGTTCTACCAGACATTTAAGGAGCTAATAACACCAATACTCCTTAAACTGTTCCACCAAATAGCAAAGGAAGGAACACTACCAAATACTTTCTATGAAGCTAATATCGTCTTAATCCCAAAACCTAATAAAGATACACTTAAAAAAGAAAACTATAGGCAAATCTATCTGATGAACACAGATGCAAAGATTCTCAATAAAGCCTTAGCAAATCAGATTCAAAAAAAAATCAAAAAGATCATTCATGGGGATCAAGTAGGCTTTATCCTCGGCACACAAGGTTGGTTCAACATATGCAAAACAATAAATGTAATTCACCACATAACCCAGTCCAACGTTCAAGACCACATGATACTCTCGATAGATGCAGAAAAAGCTTTTGACAAGATCCAACAGCCCTTCATGATCAAAACCCTAGTGATGGTTGGAATGGAAGAAACCTTTATCAATATAATAAAAGCTGTATACAACAGACCAACAGCAAGGATTATACTCAATGGGGAAAAACTGGAAGCATTCCCACTTCGATCAGGAACTAGACAAGGCTGTCCACTGTCACCACTTCTTTTCAATATTGTATTTGAATCTTAGCTGAAGTCATAAGACAAGAAAGGGACATAAAAGGGATTTAAATCAGCAAGGAAGAAGTCAAGTTATCTCTATTTGCAGATGATATGATCCTATACCTGAGTGATCCCAAAAACTCTACCAGGAAGCTCCTGAAACTAATACAGAAGTTTATCAGGGTGACAGGATACAAAATAAATGTACAAAAATCAGTGGCCTTCCTATATACCCAGAAAGAAAGAAGTGAAAAAGCCCTGAGAGACTCCATCCCATTTACAATAGCCCCTAAAAAAATGAAATATCTTGGTATAAACCTAACCAGGGAGGTAAAAGACCTTTACAATGAAAACTTTAAAACCCTAAAGAAAGAAATAGCAGAAGACACCAGAAGATGGAAAGACTTCCCATGTTACTGGATTGGCAGAATCAACATCATAAAACGACCATCCTACCAAAGGCAATATACAAATTCAACGCTATACCAATTAAAATCCCAAAGCAATTCTTCAGAGAAGTTGACCAAACAATCTCAGAGTTCATATGGAGGCACAAAAGTCCCAGGATAGCAAAGACAATCCTGAGTAACAAAAACATTGCTGGAGGTATCACCATACCAAACCTTAGTCTATATTACAAATCCATAGTTATAAAAACAGCCTGGTACTGGCTCCAAAATAGACACACAGATCAATGAATAAGGGTTAAAGACCCAGATATAAGCCCACACAATTATAGCTATTTGATCTTTGACAAAGGGGCCCAAAAAATCCAATGGTAAAAGAACAGCATCTTCAACAAATGGTGCTGGCAAAACTGGATCTCCACATGCAGAAGATTAAAACTGGACCCGTACTTGTCACCTTGTACAAGACTTAATTCCAAATGGATCAATGATATAAGGCCAGAGACTATAAAAACCATAGTTGAAAGGGTAGGGAACTCCCTCGAGCTGATTGGACTAGGCCAACAGTTCCTAAACAGACATCCAATGGCACAGTCACTGCTACCAATTCCGAAAAGTTGGGATCTTGTGAAATTAAAGAGCTTCTGTTCAGATAAAGAGATTGTAACACGAGCTCAAAGGCAACCCACAGAATGGGAGAAAATCTTCACTAACCACATATGTGATAGAGCCCTATTATCCAGAGTGCACAAAGAACTTAGAAAACTAAACACCAAGGAAACTAATGGCCCAATTAAAAAATGGGCTCTGGAGCTTAAAAGAAACTTTACTAGGGATTAAATTAAAATGTCCAACAAATATCTTAAAAAATGCTCCACTTCCTTATCGATTAGGGAAATGCAAATCAAAACTTCCCTGAGATATCATCTCGTCCGGTCAGGATGGCAAAAATCCACAATACAAACACCAACTGCTGGAGAGGATGTGGAGAGAGGGTTACTCTCCTACATTGCTGGTGGGAATGCAGGCTCATACAACCACTCTGGCAAGCCGTCTGGAGATTCTTAAATAATTTAAAGATCGAAATGCCATTTGACCCTGCTATTCCACTTTTGGAATAACCCCACGTACAGCAAAAATTCACCTCAATAACAGAAGCATGACCATGTTCATAGCAGCACTGTTTACAATAGCAAAGTCATGGAAACAAGCCAAATGTCCAACAGTTGACGAGTGATATGATAAGGAAATTGTGGTACATCTATATAATGGAGTACTACTCAACCATCAAAATGATGAATTACTGGAATTTGCTGGGAAATGGATGTTATTAGAAACAATTATATTAAGTGAAGTATCCCAGACCCAGAACATTAAGCGCTGTATGTACTCCCTAATAGGTGGCTCCTAGAACCAAACCCACCCAGCCCATCTAGAGACACTCAAAGATAAATCTCTGTAATACAGTAATTGCAAGGACTATGAATAGGAGGGATGGGGTAGGAAGGTCACGCCAGAAACAAGGAGAGAGGGACCATGTTTCAGCAGAGAAAATAGGCCTCCATCAAGGACTGCAAGTCCTTGATGCAATGAGACATCTGGTTAAGTTCACAGACTTTCGTTCCTGATCATTTACAACTGAGGGGGTATGATCTCACCAGAAGGGGAGGGCATATAGTCTGGCAGATAAAAAGTAACCATTTTGCAAATGGGTGATTTGACCCCTCCCTCACTGTGGTTTCCTATTTTTATTACATCTACCTTTGAATATACTCTTATAACAAGATTCTAGTTTAACAGCTTTTTATCTCTGGCCAGGGGGTGAAATACAATACCCATCAGGAAGGAGTGAAGGGCATTGCAGGACCCAGCAAAACTGCAAAAGAAAATCAAGGAACCATAATCCAGAACTTCAGAGATTCTATATCAACCACCTAGAACTTGGCCAGCCTAATTTCTCCCCACCCTGAAGCTCAGGGGAATTTGCAGAAGAGGGGGTGGTAAGATTGTAAGAGCACAAGGATGGGAGGAGCAATGATATTGGAGATACTCCACACAAGTTAGGGCTGAAGCAATCTTAATTGGACTTTGCATGCCCTGTGCAATGTTCCACACACTATTGACCCCCTAAAGTCTAGCATTTGCTAAAGGCACCAAGAACCTTGGAGGCAAGGAATTGACAGTCCTAGTAGTGTTCCTGTGCTTAAAGGGAACACAGGAAAAGGTTCAGGGAAATGCCACTGGGTCCTTGTATGTCATGGGAGAGGAGGGCCCAGAGGAGAGTCTTGCATGCACATTAAAGGATTCTCCAGGGAATGGGGGGTGAGGCACTGGGGGATGGGGAGGGAGGGATGAGGGGAGGGGGAGCAAGGGGGTAGGGGGGAGGGGGAGGAAGGGAGGGAACCGGTGTACCTATTAAGTTTGTATGAGCGGAAATAATAATAAAAAATATTATTAAAAAATAGTAAAAGTAGTGAAAAATAAAGACCCACTTCCTACTAAAAAAGTATATTTTAATCATCATGAAAATAAATGATGGCCAGTTCTGAGTATGCATTTCTGAGGAGTTTCTTCCAGCTGCAATGACCTTTTTCCTTTAATGTGCTGATAGAAGAAGCTTGTACATGCCAGTCTTTCCCATTGACTTATCAGAAACATGTAGCCAAGTCTGGGAAATCGAGAGGATATTTCTTTGAATCTAAGGCATAGTTAAGCCAAAGTTAGATGAAGCAATGGCTCCAGCCAATGAGTTTCATTAGAATAATTGCTCAGTGTTAGATCACCCAATCCAATTTCAATACATTTGAAAAAAATTCACTTGGAAGGGAGCAACGTGACACCCGAATTTACTATTGGGAGAGACTTATTCAATAGAGAGAGCAAATGATTTGCTACCTCTTTGAAATATACAAGATGCCAACCTTTCTGATGACTTTTGTTACCTTTCAGTTGTCATAGACAAGAATAGTACAGATTACTTAATGTGGAGAAATAAAGAATTCTCTCTTTCTAAATAAACTTTGATATCTACAGAACAATGTTCTATACATAATACTGCATTTTGAGGATTTCAGGATTTTGAGCATTATAATTATCTAGAGAACAAAAAGTTGTTTCATGAAGACTTTTTCTTAAACACTTCAATAATTATATCTACAAAGTGTGATTTAGTTTTTTATTAAAAATTATATAATTTTCATTTTTTCCTTATGTTTAACAATCATTTTGTTGAAAGTAATAGTTTCTGCTTAGTGTTCAGTATACCACATAAATACCTCATTACTCCAAAAACAGTGAAATATTCTTTTTCTGTTTGTGTATTTCTTTTTCAGTAAAGTTGGATGAGTAAAGGGAAATGCTCCTATCAGTAGCATGCGCGCGCGCACACACACACACACACACACACACACACACACACGGGTGGGAGGAGGAGGAAAGGAGAGAACATTCCTTTACACAGGGCATATTACAGGAAAAGCAAAGGACCTATGTTCACTTTGAAGCATAGATCCCTAAATTTGCATGCCTTATTTTGTCTCACTTTATGTACAATAGACTGACTATATGATTCTGCTTTTTAGAAACTGCCTGACAGTTGTAACTTCTATTTGAATAACAACTTTCTAACCTTAAAAGCAGTTTGATGAGAAGCAACTTTGTATATCACAAGAGGATTGAACCCCCACAAAAGTAGAAAAACCAGAGGGAACTGTGGGATCCACAGAAGCAGACAGGCAGGAAGGTGACAGGGAGTGGGATGGATTGATGAAAGGAAGGAGAAAGGATGGAAGAGAAGGGGGATGGAGGGAAGCAGAGATAAGTACTCAATATGTTTGTAAAAATAAAAAATAAAATAATATTTTTTTTCATTTTTATGTAGAAAATTCATCAATTTCTGCCTATCTTTCCAACTAAAACCCTATTGATCTATCTTAAAAGAATCATCTTTATTTTGAAAAATAATACTTGGTCAGTTAGTTACCACAACATCTTATTTTCACCTCCAGTAAGATTCAAAATGCTTCCTGTGGGACAGTAAGCTAATTTATGTGCATTCACTGTTTCCTTTTTCACATAGCAGTGTTTTATATGTTATTTACACTACGGCCATCTAAAAATTTTAAAGGTATGCATAAAATAATAACTAAATAATATTTGAAATCTCAAGTGAAAAACATCTTTTTGCATATTTCGATTTGTAATTATCTATTCTTCCATATATTTGTGTGTACCTAAACCAAGTTTCAGAAGATGAAATATGTGATAAACCACTTTCAGAACTTTCCCTTTACAATTAATGGCAACGACACAAAAGCAGATTAAAACGGGAATTTAACAAATCAAAAATTATTATTTTAAACCATCCCAACTCAGAAAAAAGACATTGGATTAATACAATATTAATATGTGTTCATCTCAATGAAGTACACCTAGTCCTTTATATAAAAAAGATCCAAAATAAACTGTGGAAATTAAAGAGGATGTATCTTTTGATGCAAATGTTGATCTCCAGGCATTTGACATGAAGTTGCACTATGCTCTGTAATCAGAAGAGAGGAAAAGCTCATAAAGCAGGATAGCTCAAAATTTCCTAAGTGCTGGTGCTCAGATACTTTGTAAATGAATTTGAAGTGAACTTTTTATTGGATAACATGGAGATCACATGACCCTGAAAAGCTCTTGATTCAAATTTGTTGATATTATAACTAGTTTCTGATTCTTCAATACAAACTGCTTTTAAGGTTAGAAAGTTGTTATTCAAATAGAAGTTACAACTGTCAGGCAGTTTCTAAAAAGCAGAATCATATAGTCAGTCTATTGTACATAAAGTGAGACAAAATAAGACATGCAAATTTAGGGATCTATGCTTCAAAGTGAACATAGGTCCTTTGCTTTTCCTGTAATGTGCCCTGTGTAAAGGAATGTTCTCTCCTTTCCTCCTCCTCCCACCCGTGTGTGTGTGTGTGTGTGTGTGTGTGTGTGTGTGTGTGTGTGCATGCGTGCACTATGTAGTTCATATCTGAGATGTCCCTCACAGGGTCTACCTCACTCCTGGCAGCCATAATGTGTGAAACCTCTGGCACATTCTCCATTTACCATGAATTCCAGCCTCCTTTCCTGCTGTGATGGACCGTCATCCCTAAACAGGCAGCCAAAGTAAATCCTTTCTTTGCTCTGTTTCCATTTTGTATTTTGATCATAGCAACATGAAAGTAGCCAGCACCTGCCCTTGCTTTTTCCAACTCAGCATCCATTTGTCCCACCTTCTATCTGCACTTCTTCAATCTCACTCTCTCCTCCTTGAATCCTCTCTTCTGAATGACTTGTGCCACAAGACATGGCACATAATTCATTATTTCCTCATCCTGAGAGTTTTAATTTATTTATAAAAATAAACACTCTTTTTTTTTCAAATTAAAGAATCTTGTGGGTACCGGGGATTAGGAAAGGACTATTGTTTTGACATCCATCACTTAACTCAATATGCTTTCTATGGAATCATATATAGTAGATCTATCACATATTCATTTAAAATAATTGGTTTTTGTTAAAAGAAACAATAAAACAATACTCTGAAAAATACCACCACTTTCAAGAAAAAAGCTTTCAAGTTACAAATAATGTAGTCAATGAAATAAATGAGTCAATAGATGCATTGTACAGCTCAATAGATAATGCTGAGAATATCAAGGTGATATGCACAAAAATACATCAAGAATGAAAATTTAAGAGATTAAAAAACCACTAAATATTGTATCTATACATCTACATTTAATAGGAGTTGAGGAACTGAATAGTGAGGGAAGAGACAACAAATGAAAATATAACAGAAATAAAATTTTAAGATAACTTGATACTAATTTTTTACCATTGTGGAACATATAAATCCTTATCAGGAGGAATCATAATTACATTTAAATGTCTATAAAATTTATTTCACAGGTAGGTATGATACAATGAGGCATTAATTTACCAAGTATAAAGAGGAATTACTATGTGCAGTAAAAGACCAAGTTTAATTATCTACAAAGGAAGAATAAGTTGAAAATTAGTTTCTAGAAAGAAATAACAAAATTAAAGATAATGCCATCATGAAATGCTAGGTACTGAGAATTGGCTTTTTTCCAGTATTGGTTCTCATGTTTATAAAATATAAAATTTCTCAGATTCACAATATGATAGTTTTGATTTCACCAATTTTATGGACAAGTAAAGTTTTCTGTTTAGAGCCTCATTTTTTTCACTAACTGGTATAGTTTCCTTCAGTGGTTTTAGCAGGACAGCTTAAGCCATGGTTCCAGGTATACTATGCTGAGCCTTGCATTCAGTTAGGCTCTTTAATCCCAAAAACACAATTTAGGGTGACACTTCCTGATTCCAGCAAAGGCAAAGTTCCACATAGATCCTACCAACTAGCCAGAATTTACTCCCATATAATGAATAAGGACCTGCTTCCTCAAATGTATGAAATGACCTCAAAGGTCGCCTTGGACTAGAATGTTTATTATTTTCCTACAACATGTAATCAATTTGTTTGTTTTGACCCATCTCAGATAATAGTGCACTATGAAGTTGAGAAAAGTAGAAGTGGAATTTTGAAAGATTTTACCATAAAGAAATGATATCCTTGAGAACTTAGATATGTACAACATTATTTAGTCACCCAATGTAAGCATGTATCATTACATCACTTGATTCCTCATATCTATCCAGCTGGTGAAACTATTTGATAAGATAGAAGATACAAGTAGTTTTCATTCAAGCTAATGTTGAAGAGGAAGTTAGTTTAATCTTTCTTATTCTCTCTCTCTCTGACTTTTTGATTCACTCTTTCTCTCTCTGATTTCTCTCTCTACACTGATGTTTGTTTTCACAGCAGCATGTCAAGAAATCAGTATCACATTTTTTGCGATTATAGAGCAAATTAATAGTCATCTCCACCATTCCCTTAACAACACCAACTAGGTAAATGGGAGTGCAGATATTTTCAGTCCTAACAGTTTTATAATAGTTCTTAGTTTTTCAAAGACAATGGAAATTATGTACACATTCAGAACAATTATCTAAGTTCAGTAAATAGAAAGTCTACTGGCATAAAGTAACTGAAAAATGAACTTGTTGAATTCAATCTTTCCCACACTGATTGTCACTATGACTTCAGTGCTGACAGTGAGGAATTGGATGGTATTCTTTGAATTCCAACACTCACTCTTTTGGAAGCTGGCAAGAAAAATGTTCACCCTAATAAAGAGGAAGATAAATGGAAGAGGGTCACAAAACACAGAAAAATCATAAGTAGCTGGACAAATTCAAACATGTCCTTTAATTCTCAAAGGTGGGCAGATCTGAAAAATAGACTATTCTTGCAGGTTCCTCACTGTACCTTCCTGCTTTCCCTTGTGATTTTAGCTCAGGAATTCCAAAATCCACACCAATCACAATCTCTCTGCCTGTGGCTCTCCACTCTCCTCCTAGATGATGTTTCAGAAGAGTTCAAATAATCCTAAATCAACAATATTACTGTGAGTCTGATCCTTGGATGCTATGCTGTTTTGAGTCACAGAGTGGAAGGGAACATGGGTGCTTCCAAAGTACTACTCCTACTGTTTGATGACTGTTATATCTCTGCTTCTTGATTAATTTTTTTTTCATCTTCCACTTTAAGAACAAAAGCTTATATTAATTTATGGGAAACACAAATACAAAATTGAAACAAAAATTTGTTTTTAAGATATGAGTTTTTGGGGCTGGAGAGGTGGCTCAGGGATCTGCTTTGCTGGCGAAGGTTCTGAGTTCGGATCCTAGACTCCACATATAGACTCCAAGCGGAAGCCAGGGCAGCCTGTGTTTTTGGTCCTGGTAGGGTGGAGCCTGTGAATCCGGGGCAGAGTAAACAAGGAGGAGGTGGAGGTGGTCCATGGTGGTTCCCGAATTCACCTGTGGTTCTACAAACACACACTCACCCACACACGCACACACACAGGAGCGCATGCGTGTGCACACACACACATGCACAATTGAATAAATTTTAAAAAAGATACGAGTTTTTGACACTTGAAAGATTTCATTCCCAAATCCCAATCATATAATTACAAAAAATTGACGTTTCAATAAGACATCCTAACCTAATTTATAATTCATAGCACTTATCACAAAGTTAGACAAATGTATAAAGGAAAAAAACAAATCAGAAAGAGTATTTACAAATTTTATTATGTAAATAATTTTTTGTTAATAAACAATGTTACATACCTTTACAGACATTTATAGATGAATCTGTAAATAATGTGATAAGAGCCATAGTCTTTAAGTTCAAAGTTAAAGACTTTGTCAAAAAGACAAAGTTAAAGACCAATGAAAACTTTCAAGTTCTGTGCGGTAGACTTTAAATTCAAAGATGGATTGTCTAAGAAAGGGCAAAACATTAGCATTCAAGTTATTTGGTGAGTTAGTTCCTGGTGAATACAAAATATTAAGAATCATTTAATAGATAATTAGGATAATTACAAACGTTTATTTTTAAATATCAACTGAAAGAGGACTTTTGACATTTATTCAGTGACATAGTTTCTATCCTTGTGTGTTCCTACTGTTCAAATCCTTATTTGAAATAATTTTCCATTTCTCTACATATTTTTAAGTAGAAAATATTTTTAAACAAAGAAGTGTCTGTTCTTTAGCTAGAGCTGTTATTCTATCCTGGGAGAGAAAAAATGATTCCCATTTCATCTTCTATCTCATAACTACAAAGCAAACCAAAATGATCCAATTCTTAATATAGTATCATGTAGAGCCTAAAGCTGGAAAAATATTTCATGCTAGTTTCCTGCTCAATATTGAGGACATATATTTATATTATTGAGAAACTTACTTAACAGACTGTATAGTCATCCCAGTGGCTAAAAAGGGCATGATCAGCAGCATCTGTGAATAGTAACATTAAAGACTCTTCTTGGTTTCTGGTGGTTCTGAAATGTAGCTGAAAATTTGTTCTCTTCGTCTTCATCTGATTCTTCCATATCTGCTGAGTCACCATCATCGTCTTCCTTCTCTTCCATTTAATTACATTCACCAGCACCCATTTCCACTAAGGAATGTTACCTTGAATGGTAGACATGCCATGTGGAATCCTTGCATGGCAGATCTTGTCCTTATAATACAGAAAATGGAAAGTATAATATACTTCCATATAACCTGATGTCATACAAAATGTTGTGCAGCTTGTATGTATACTCATATATCCAACCTGGGTTGATGATTGGAAATTCACCAACTACTCCAGGTCTTTGAACTTTTTTCACATCCCCCTTAGCATTTGTTATTCTCCTGTAGAGACTGTCCAACTGAAAAGCCTTGGGTAGTGCATCCCTTGACATTTCAACTCTGATTCCGTATGTGAAGAAATAGGGAGGTGGATGTATAGAGCTGATTTCTGGAAGATAAGATGTGGACTGTACTATCCCCAGTTGTTGCTACACTCTATGCATCATGAATGTATCTGAAAATTTAATCTCTGGTACAGAAGCTACCTGATACAACATTGTTGACATAAGATGTAAATCAGTCAGTAAAAACAGCATCTGTGATAAACATGTCAATAGCAGCAGGATTCTGACCGAGCCATTTGGTCTGGACATTGCTAAAACACTTCATTTTCGTTCCAGCCCCTCTGCAGTTTCCACTGCTATGTACTAACTCAAGCCAGTATGCATGCAAAAAATTAAAGGGAGACAGTATTTCACTCCGTCTCCACTAGAATCCTCCAGCAGCAGTGTCAACATCTAACAAATCTTCAGAGTGGCAATGATTTGTCAGTGCCATACTTCCTAACATCCCAGGATGCGCTAACTTCTGCCCCATTATGGATCCAGTATGGACAGTGACAGTCATCAGGAAATTTGCAACTGATCTGAGCTTCTACAGCATTTAGATCTTCCTCACAATATCTTCTTTCAGAGAGAAAACCATCTGAGGACATCTGGGCTGCAAGTATTTATTGAGGTCATCCCAGGCCATAGCAGCATAGTGGTCAATGTATCTTCCCAAATCTAAGTAAGTATCTATGAAGAGAGATTTTTCAGCACTGTGTCTTCAGTGCTTTCTCTTCCTCAGATATTAGCCAGTATTTTTTGCAATGTCTTCTCCACAGTGGATCATGAGTTGATAGCTGGCAAAGTCTTCATAGCAACAATTGAATAGGTCCCGGTAGGCCACCAAGGATAAGATGAGCAGTAGAGGATTGGTGGGCAGAACCTCCAGGGTCAGCCACTCAGTCTCAGTCTCCACCACAGTCATCTTGTCTGGCCTGCTACTTCCCGGCCTCACGCCAGCCTGCCCTGGGCTGCTGCCCAAACTCTCCATTAAAATTTTTAAAAATTAATTTATATCTTTGGGCACACACGTGCAAACACATACAAATTGCAATGTGGAAATATCTTAAAGACAAATACTTAGTTTATGAACCACTTTCTTTCTTTGGCAAATAAAAATAACATTTAGTATGAGAATTTTGTGGCAAAGACAACCTCCTATAAATAAAACAGAAAAAAAATGCACTCAGTCTTTTTTATGTCTTATTCCTTTCTTAGCATTTATTGGAAAAGTTTGTAATATATCTGAACACCTACTTTAAGAGAAATGCAAGGATTTTCATCCCTGCCTATGATGTTTAGTAATGTCATTCTGATACTGAACAAGTGGGTGTGTAACCCTCCTGAGTGGTACACTCTATGCTGGGCATATCTTGGTGAAAGATTTCTTGATTACACTGGTTGATGAGGGAAGAGTTAGCCCATTGTAAGCAGCACCATTCCCTTGACTTGGGATTTGAGGCTATATAAAGGTGAAGACACTAACCAAACATGCATTCATCCGCCGATTTCTCCTCTTGGCAGAGGGAAAAGGTTCTACCACTGTCTTCAACATTGGGGCAAATATTTCCATGGAACACATGGAAAATTTGATGGAGTGAGTAGAATGTTTTTACTTGTATCTTGACATGCTAATAGTGATAAGCTGTTTTAGACGTATATGTACCTCAAGGATACATACCAGTGTAGTATCTACAGTAATAATGATGAACTAAAGGTAAATATTCCAGAGAATTTATACTTTGTATAACCCAGACTTCCATCATTTCTTTACAAAACTATTAGTTTGAGGTATATGAAACTAAACTTATGAAAAATTCTTATTGGGACTAAATTACCTTCTTAAAAATTGAATCTAATTACACATGCCATAAAATTGTGACTCCTACCTGACTTCTCTTCTTGACCAAGAAGGAAAAAATATATACATGCCTCAAATATATGTCTCTAACAAAGAGGGAAAAAGCATTTTTGTTTAATGTGTAGGTAGGTTACAAGACCCATCAACTGACTTAGTGAATTGCATAAATTATCCCACCTATTCTAATCATGCTATATAATGCCATGGAGCTCAAAAGAACACTGGCTTTCACTTCTGTAGGATGAATTACAACATTCTGCCAAGGCAGTAAAAATGCAAATTCCACTCTTAGCTTAATAATAGAAGTAAGGGGCTGGAACTATGACTTATTCTGCATTGTTTAGACCCCATAAAGGATATTGAGTCTCATTCCAGCTGCTCTGTTGTATACTGAAAGAAAGGAGAGTTATAAAACACACATAAGTGATCTCAGATATTATATAATTCAACAAATATCAAGGAACTCACTGTGTAGAAAAAATGCAAGATGTCCTCACTTTTAAAAATAATATATCTTAGAATAGCAAGGTATATTATAAAACAAAGAATAAAATAGCTAAAAATCCTACAAAAATGTGATCAGCTTCAAGAATTACCAGGGAAATGGCAGTTAAAATCACCTATTAAGTTTGTATGAGTGGAAATAATAATAAAAAATGTATTAATAAGATTATCAAGGAACTCATGAGCGATGAGAATGTACAGTGGACACCTTGGGAACTAAAGATGGATTAGTGAAGGGAAATGACCCAGTCAGTGGGGTGGCCCAAAGAGAGGCACTTGGTAAGCCACAAGAGGCCTGAACCCCCACAGGAGTACACAAGCTAGAGAAAACTCTGGGGTACATAGAAGGAGATAGACAGGAGGGTGGGTGGGTGGGACTGGACTGGATTAATGAAGAGAAGGGTAATGGGAAGGGAGGGTGATGGAAAGAAGCAGGGATGAGCACTCAATATGCTTTAAAACTATAAAAATAAAATAATTTATAAAAAAAACACATGGCAGACATCATAGCACTATAAAATTGAAAATATTTTATGGGTAAACTGACAAAGATGCAATTCCCATGCTAATATGAGAACCTACTATATAAAACCTACAGGGATCTGCACACGAAACAATCTTCCTCTGTTCCTTTGACCTTCGGCTCTGATGTTTGTTCATGACGATCCCAAGCTGACCATCAATTCCTAATTTTGATATCCTATTATCTTGTGATTCAAAAATTCTTGACCACCTTGCTTAACTGACCTATGAATATAGAAAATTAGCAGAGGACAGACAGGCCCTGACACATTTGCTCTTTGAAGTCTTGGATTACTTGATAGTTTCTCACCTTTGCTACCAGAATTATGATGTTAAGATGTCAGGAAATTAAGATGTGAAAAATGCAGTTCCAGAGTGATGCTTTGCAGTTTTCCCCTATAAAACATGACTGCAGTATCTTCAAAGGCCCAACTACAGTATGTAACAGGAAAGGCCATCGTATACTTTTCTGAAATTAAACAGCTGAAGCTTAAAATGTGGCTTTAACATTCATAAGCTTTTCTTAACTGGCCAATGACCTTTAATGTAAATATGAAGGCATTTGTAGGGTCTCAAAAAGTTCATGAAACAGACCTGGAATGAAAAACACCAGAAACTGAATCCTGCACTAGGTAAAATTCAGTACATGAAGTAAGTGGGAAACAAGAAAATAATGCACTGTTAGCATTGACAGGAATACCTCAGTTCCAAAGGAAATAGCAAACTATAATCAAGACAGATTTTGCTTGGCATACTTTGTTTAATTAGTGGGAAATTAACACTATTTAAAATATATTTCTCTATGATTTTAAGAGGAAATAATAAGTATTTGAATTACTCTCTGATTGTTCTACCTTGTGCACATTATGATTTCCTTGTATAAATCTGTTCCCAGATGTCAAAATGATCAGATCTTCTTACATGATAATGAAGCTAATTTATGTCAATATTTGCACATATGTTCAAGGGAGCAAATATGTGAGCTGTTCATCAGTCAGAATGGAGAAGATTATTAGAAACTTACAGCTCCCCAATATGAATGTCACAAAATTGTAAAATATAAAAATTTCATATATATACATCCATTATTGATTATCTCTGTTCTGTGACATTTCACTTAGGACTCAGTTTACAATCTCAAATATCAGATTCTAAAATAAAAGAGAGTATTTGAAGAGTATTGAATTTATAGGCCATATTCTGAGAAGAATGTAGACTCCAATCTTCTCTGATTTCTAAAGTGTAGCATGCCTTCGTGTAATTTTTTTTCTTTTGCTGATGTTTCAAATGGTTTTTCCAAATGGTTTAACTTTGGTCTCTACTTCTTCCTCCAATGAAAGACACATTTCTTCTATAGAGATTTTAATCTGAATATTTTATTGCATTCAATATTTAACCTAAAAATTCAAAACTTCCTATACTCCTAGAGTGCTATGCTATTGGAATACTTTTGGGAAGTTGTAAACTCACATGCATAACAATGAGAAAATATTGTTTAAGAAAGAATGATTGTGCAAATGGAGTGAAAACAACCTTTGGCATAGGTGTAAAATATATTGCCTGGGTAGGACAGTCTCAGCAATAAAGGTTGCTGAGAAGTTTAAAAGAAGATGCATAGACCCCTGTCTCCCCAGTTACAAAAGCCAACAAAATGAATTAGAACATTAGATGTGAAACATGAAACCACAAAAATAGGAGAAGAAAATGTGGGAAAAATTCTTTAAGACATTTTAGTGGTCAAAGGTTTCTCAAATGAACCCTAGAGAACATAAAATTCAAAACCAAAATGAAAAGATGGTATTGGATCATAGGGAAAAGTACAGAGAAGTAGACATCCAAAAGAGGAGAAGGACAGCTTAGAAATAGTATTTGTCACCAGGACATATACTTATTTCTTAAAATTTAACTTGCTGGTAACTACACATACATTTGGTACATAAGATACCTCAGTAATAAGTAAATAAATAAACCACATTTCAAAATTGGCAGTAAACGTAAGTACACACTTTTCCAAAGAAGACCTGCATATATACAGAAAATATATGAAAAGTTTTTAAAGTCACTAATCAAAGAAATCAAAGAAATGTTAAACAAAATGATATCACTTGATCATGGTGAGAATAGCTATTGAAAAGAAAGGCAAATATAAAGAAGTTCTGACAATTACCTGTAGCAAAGCTAAACCTTGCACACAGCTTGAAAATTAATAGGAAACATGAAAAAGAGTTTGGGAGTTGTACTCAAGTTAAAAAAATGAATTTGCTACATGACCTAGCAAAATTCAATCAGTATGTCCAAGAAGAGATATAAGTCCCCAGTTCATTACAATAATATGTATAATATTTGAGATGTAGAAATAACCTGATTCCATCAGTTGGTAAATGGACAAAAATACATAATGCAGATATAACAGAATATCATTTGATCATAAATGGCCATATACTGTCATTGAAACAATACAAATAGAGTTGGTTGTCGTTTTAAGTGGAATGTCAGGAAGAGAGAGACAATTACCACACAATTTCACTCAATCACATAATCTGAGGGACATTTTTTTTTATTTACAATGTGAGCAGAAGCTGAAGAGTAGGAAGAAAAAAAAAGGTGAAGGAAAAATTGATCAGTGAGTAGAAATTACATAAGTTAACTGGGAAAAAAGGAATGAGTTCCTGAAACTACTGCACAGGGTGGTTACAGGTAACAGTAATGCACTATATATTTCCAAATAGAGAGAAGAAGGGATTTGGGAAGGTTCTTAACACATGGAAATGATTAATGTTAATCTTGATTGAGAATTATACTATGTAGATAGATAGAAAGACACTGTATGGTACTAATCCATTGAAAAAGTAAATTTAAAAACAATGATGAATACGACAAATATGATTCTGGGAAAACAAGCATTTTTGAGAACATTATCTGTGCAAGTATGCACTCACTCTTCTATTCTGGTCAGCTCCCTACATATGGAAATGACTTCTCAAGTGAATAGTGGTTCAATGCCAGAGGAGTGTTAAAGATGTGCTAAAAATTAGTGATCAAAGACTATTACACTCTTTAATACACTTTAAGCTGAACATGTTCTTCAAGGTATTAAAGTGAAAAATTAAGTAAAAATAATTGAAAATGTAAAAATGGCTGTATAAAAAGGCTAATATACACACACGACAATGGAGAAAAAAATAAAATGATCCACTCTTATGGAGTTTTGTACGAGACATGTCCAGGGAGTTCAGTTCTTCTACATCCAGCAGAAATGTGGAAGCAGCAAAAAAGGATATAAACCAGAGAAAATGCATATGTTCCCTCTGGCTTGTATACTTTTGTGAGAGTTCAGGCTTCTGTGGCAAACCAAGTGACCACTCCTCAGGCTTCCCCAGTGAGTCCTAAAGGTTTCCATTGCATGTAAGTATCTCGCCTGAGATTCTTGCTAGTGTATGGGGACATGTTGGTATGTCAGTCTTTATGCAAGCCTGGTTAGGACAAATCTCATTTAGTGAGTTCCTGATTGCACCAGTTCTTCCTTGCCATTTCGGTGATCTTTTAAGGGCTCTATTGAATGTCATGTTATAAAAAGCCTTCTTTTATTTCTTCTTAGTCCTTTCTACAAAGAAAACATTCTCTTTCCCCATTACCTCACATTATTTCTGTCCATTGTGTATATTAATAGCCATCTGACTGGGATCTACTTCATTGTTACCAACTGGAATGAATACAACTCAGATTTGTGAGGATAAAGGAATTTTCTGCCTTGATCAATAATGTATGTATATCTTCATGTTGTAAAGCTGACACTTTCAACAAATTTTCTCAGACATTCATTAGTGTTATATAATATGATGTTGAAAGGACCTTGAGTAGTTATAGCTGGAAGTTTGTGGAGATATTGATGATTTCTATGCCTTCCTTCTCCTTATATCCTTACCTCATATCCCTTCCTGGCATATCCAACTTAAGTTCATAAACTGCATGCAGTTCTGAGGATAGCTGTGAACATGACCCTATGCATTTATAGATGACAACATCACATTATAGTATCTAAAGTGTGGGCATCCTTCCCTTGAATGAATAGTCCCTAGAGTTGTAATCATATGATTACATATGACCAGGATAATTGATACAAGATAAATGGATAAAAATTATAGAAAGAAAATTTCAACAAATATATGTAAAAATACATTCATATTTGTAATTGATACAAGATAAATGGATAAAAATTATAGAAAGAAATTTTTAACAGATATATCTAAAAATATATTCATATTTGTAATATATATATCCATAAGGAAAAGACAGGTACTTTGAAAGAAAACTGAAAAAAAAAGTGTGAATGAGAATTTCATGTGTCTGGCTTCGTGATGGTGAATACATAAAGGGGGGGGTGAATCAACTCCAGTAAACTTTGAGAAAAATTCCAACATAAACTATGATGTGATACTAATTCTTGCTCACTGATAAATTTATGTATAGTTTCAGGTAAGATCAAGTACATGGCAAGGATATGGAGCAACCAGAACTCTATCTAATTCACTACTGGCAAAATAATACTTAGTACAGCATCTTGAGAAACTACTGTCAAGTATTCATGCCATGCCTTAAAATCTCAGCATATTGGTATCACATGATTTGTAATCACATTTGTAATTTCATTGCTGATCATATAAACAAGTAGTGATACAAGGCACATAGATTGCTCATCAACAAACATGAAAGCAAAGAAATAGTGATTGATAAAGAAACGCTGAGAACATGGACTAATGTACAGTTAGGTAGTTTTTATGATGCATCATTGCACATCAGTATAATTATATATAACATTCTAAGTGTTTCTAACACCTAGAAGAATTATTTTGAATATTTTTCCATAAAAAATGACAAACATTAAAGAAAATAGAAACATTTATTCCAAATTTCACGCAATGCAAATATGTAAAAAGATTATAGTAATGTGTATCAGTTCAAAGTAAACTTAAGGCTGGAACTGTGGCACAGTGGTAGAGAACTTGCCGACATTGTGAGAGTCTCTGTGTTCAATTCCCAATGTTGAAACTCTTTCCAATTCAAATTTTCCCAAAAATTAGCAACTTATAGTATTATCAATAGAAGCTCATGCTAAGATAACCCAGATGTACTTTAACAAAAAAAAATTTGAATGCACAGATGATGCTGTAAGATACAAAAGTGGTAATTAAGGAAATAAACTAATTGTAACAGTATGGTTTAAATGGCCCATATATAATATATGGTAAAAAGTCTAGCTACATAAAGTGCATAAAGTATGGTCACAATAAAAATTAATTCAAAAAACAGGAGAACTTATAACCCATGTTGTAAGTCGTAAAGGCAGTCCAAGTAGTTATGTTGACCTGTTTCTGATGTTTGCTATTGTGAACACTGGCTAACAGGGGGTAATAAAATTTGGCAGCTGAATACTTCAAAAGAATGTAAGAAATAAACTGATTTAACCCTCAACTAATTTAATGATATTTCAAAAAATAATTTTTCAGTGGGCAAAACTGTAAGCGGAGCGATTCTTCTTCCTTTGGCACTGAAAAGCCACATAAAGTTTAACAGAAATCTGACTCCGATATCTACACAGGCACCCCAAAGTTAGTCCTGTGATACACACAGAGGAACAGGAGAGGGGGACAAGATTGGATTTATTAAAGGACTGGAGGGTGGGAGAAGGACATGCAGGTCAGGAAGTTGGGAGAGGAGGGTTGGTGGGGAGGGGGCAAGGCAAAGACATAACAAGGATTTTCTGCAAATAAATAAATTGAAAAATAAAAAGTTATTTTTTTTATAAAAGAACATAGTGTCGGTGACCCAAAATGAATTTAATAACTAGCTGTTCAGCATTTCTCAAATTCATTGTTGTTACAAATTCAGTGAATATACCTGCACATATTTCACTGTGGACTTCTCTGGTTATTTTCTTACAATATCCTAGAATTGGAAATGGTTAATACAAATTTTCAGGCCTTGGTATTTAATATGACCCTCTGGAGAGTTGATGCTGTGGAAGATTGTTCTAATATCTCTAGGTCATCTTGTATAATAACACAAAACCAAAGGAGCTGGGACAAATGTGGAGCTGCCTACCTCTCTACTGCAGAAGTCTTGAACAGTATTTATTTGTTTGAAAGCATATTGCCTTTGGCATGAGAGTTTTTCCACTGAGGGTTTATTTGAGGCAACAGTGCATGAAAAGTTTCCACATTATAATCTTCTAAACAGACTTTCGTGGGTAGCACTGTGTTTCCAGCGGAGAAGGAAAATGTCTCCACCATTTTTAGTTCTTTCCATCACTAAGTCTCCATCTGAGTACCTGATTGTTCTGTTCTTCCATGCTATACTCCTTTCTTTCCATGATTTTTATTAGCTGTGTTCCTTGAATTTAATTTTTACTTCTTTCTATTTTTTCCATAATTTTTGGTCTTTTATTTCTCTTTTTATGTACTGCTCCTAGGAAATAGTCAATATTCCAATTACACTGTTTTTCAGAATGCTATTTGTAAAATTAAAAACAAGTAATTTCTATCTGCTAAGAAACAATAGTTAGATATGATATGGAATATCAGTCTATCTGAGAAATATCACATAACTCTTTCAATTTGTGTTTTGGGATGCTAGCACTGGTAAATGGCTGGAACATGATATTGAATAAAAAGGAAAGATAAAATATTTAAAAATATAGTATTATTACGAAATATTCAACATTTTCAACTTCTTTTTATCATCTGCCAAATCATATCTCATTCATACATTGAAACAGCTCTAGGTTTGTTGTTATCTTCATAAACATTATTCTAATTCTTGCAGATCAGAACTTTTTCTCTGCCAGTTCATGTTGCCTGAACTGCTAATTTTTCATTGTGGAAATGCTGGCTAACAAGTGTCATCTTAAATTTCCTTCTGCATAGGTTTTTATTTCCATTTCTAGATTGGGTGGTATTTCCTATGCATAGTAAGCTATTAAGCTTTATATTCCTTAACAAAAATATGCCATGCCTTAGATACTAAATAATTTAGCTTAAAATAAGTAGTTTAGTAAATACTAACCTTGAAGTGTCTACTGTGGTTGGAGTGTCTCGGACAAAAAAAATAACAGAAATTTCATTTACAGTCAGATGAAAACTGTGCACTTGTGAGATTCTGCTTAGAACAGGAAGAAGACAGAAAGTCTCTATAGTGAATAACTTTGAAGTAGCCACATGGTGACTATTAATCATAAGGGTTATTGAGTGGCTGAACCATAGATAACCTGAATTAAATTGTCTTCTCAATATAAGACATAACAGACTTTAAAGACATGGAGGAAAGATATTTAAAGTATCTCTCTGATGGTTTTATTCTTTATTATATAGTTAAATATTTTAGATACTTGTGGAAAAAGAATTCTTATTATTCTTAATGGCTTTGCATTTACAAGGAGTCTAGTAGAGAATGAAACTGTAAATAGCATTGAAGCTTTATTGAATGGCACACCCATAAGCCATTTTGGGAAGTTACCCATGCTTGCACAAGAAATGTGTAAACTAAATTCATTCCTCTCCTCAAACTGAATTCAGATAGCAAAGTCAAGCATGCTAAAGAATCACAGCCAATCAGTATAAAGATGTGTAAACGGCATGCTAATGTTTGTGGAAGCTGAAGCAGCACTGATCTGAAAACATACTGAATCGCTGGGGAGCTTCCTCCTGGGATGCTTTGTAACAATCTCAGGGGCCCACAGAGACCCTTGGGGGTGGGGATTAGCTGGTGCGGGGTCAACGGTGCAGACCCCAGAAATCAGGCAAGTGGCAAAGCAGGCTCTCAAGCTCACAGGCTCTTTTATTGTAAATATGGGGCTGCTTATGTACCCCACCCAACCTCCCAGAAGTCTCAGCATGAGCTTTTGCTGAGTCATCCTGACCGGATTGGTCCTCTTGGACAGGTGGTTTGACGTCAGCACCAGGCGTGGCAACAGGTGTAGCTTGGGGAAGTTGTATTCGCGCATGCAGCCCATACACATCATCCCTGAGTGGCATGCTCCCCAGGTGGAGGTATTGTAAGTAATGGTTGATCAGAGACCTTAATACAGGCCTGCCTGGTCCGTTCCTCCTACAATGCTTAGAATCTATAACTGTTTTGTTTTCCAAATATTTCTGATGAGATTATAAAAATGCAGAACATGTCTGTTTATATATCCAAAATTTTAAGGGATATTTTTTGCCTGTAAATGTTCATAAATAGAAATTAGAAACATACATCTTGAAGATAAAATTGCTAGTACTCATCTTTTAAAATATATCAAACCAATTTTACGTTTGTTTCTTATATAAATATTAACATTTCTTAATTGTAAGTTCATAATATTAATCTTATTTTCTTCACAATGCTTACATTTGTCGTTTTACTTGATCACTTCATTGTGAGCATATACAGAAGATGGGTAATTTTCTTTTTGTTGTTTATCTTCATTTTAACTTTATGACTTTTATTGAATTTGTCATTGACATATGTTTATCCAGTGTATGTATCCAGTGCTTTCTGATTCCTTCAACCCTCTCAAATCTCCCTCCTTCTCTTATTCCCACCTCTTCTCTACAAGTTTTTTCCCACACCCATGTCTTTCTGCTTAGTTTTGCATCTCACAGAGCTTAACTAGGGTCATCTGTGTAACTATGGCAAGTCTGAACTGTCCTTTGCACCCTGAAGAGCTCCTCAGTGGGTACACAGCCAAGACAACGATTGTTCTCACCTTCTAAAATCCATCATTTATCAATAGTTCGGTGGAGAAGGATATGGCCTGGTAAAACCCTTCCTGATCCCATGTAAACTGTTAACAGGTCCCAACTTGGACAGGGCCCAGTTAGACAGTCATAGCTATTTCCAGATCAGAACTACATTGGTTCTGTCATGTACAGAAGATGACATTTTGCAGTCCTTCTACCTGTCATCTGACTCTTACATTCTTGCAGCCTTCTCCTGCAAGGTTCCCTGAGCCTTAAAGTTATGTGGGTATAGATGTCCTCTGGGCATCTTAAGTAGCCATGCTTCTCTGCATTCACTGAACATTACCAGAAGAAGCTTCTCTGATTAAGGCCAGAATAAAAACACAAATATTTAGCAGTCAAATTGGCACTCTATTGATTTAGCTGAACAACAAATAGTAGTTTTCCCCTAAGGCCTAAAATATCTTATGTCATGGGTTTATACTACACTACATGTGTTCCCTCATATGAAAATGACCTCAGATCCAATCAGAAAGAGCTCAGTCACCCCTACAACAGTCATGTTTCTATTGTGCCAATAGACCCAGGTACCCTGGCAGGTGATATGGTAGCTCACAGGACTATGCAAGTCTACGGATGCCTATTCTCCTGCAGCATTTGGCACATCATCTTCCAGAACTATGAAAGCTAGTCTGCAAGAAGGATTTTTTTCCAGCCTATTACCATAACTCTCTGTATCTTGCAACCATTGTCCATGTCCATGTTCTCTCTAGCATGAAAGTCTTATCAACTGTTTTTTGTGTGCAACTCAGAAGAATGTTAAGAGCCTATTCTAAAAGCAGTGCATAAGAAGAAACATTCTTAACTGTAGACATATTTGTTGATACTTTTTCTAATCTTATCCTTCAGCTCATAATAGTTCATAAAATATTAAGTATATCATGATTATAAACATGTTATTTCATCACTATACTTGTTTGTCACAATTATGTACTTATTAAAGCATACACCGTTCTAAGTTATCACATTTTCCATTGCTCTTATAATTTCTTCTTAGCTCTTTAAAAAATGCAGTTGATACTCACTGATAATTTTCAAAACAATATGATTATGTATTCTTCTCACCTGGATTCACATTGATATGTGCAGCTTAGGTGAAGATGAACCCATTCAAAATTACACATGCCTTTGGGGATGGTAATGCAGCTCAGTTGGTAATGTAATTGCCTAGAATACTGGAAGCCTCAGATTCTTTCTTCGCACTTCATAGAACTTGGCATGTGGCACATTTTATAATACTGGCTCTAGAGAGGTTTAGGAAGGAGGATCACAAGTTCAAAATTATCCTTCTTTGTCTAAGAATTTCAAGGCCAGCATAGACTACATAAGAATCTGTTTCCTTCTGAGTCCTCCACTCTAGTGGGGTGTGACATTCACACTAAAGGATGCTCCAGGGAATGGGGGTGGGGGGCAGGCGGAGGCACTAGGAGAAAATGAGGGAGGGGGTTAAAGGAAGGGGAAAAGGGGAGGAGGGGGGTGAAAGGCAGGGGAAAAGGGGAAGGAGGACCAGGGTACCTATCACGTTTGTATGATTGGGAAAAAAAAAATATAATAAATAAAAAAGAATGTTTCCAAAAAATCAAAAAAAGGAAGGAAATAAACATGTCTACACCTAAATTCATCTTCTTACTAATAGTATACCCCATCCAATTTACCAAATATGATAACTGCAAAATGTTTTATCCCATCCACTTCCTAATAATGCCAATAAACATTACGATCCTAAGTTCTGTCATCTGACACTTCTAACTCTTCAATATTTTAGATATTTCCCACTTCCTATTCATTTCTACTGCCACTGTAGTAAAAGCTTTCATTAACTCTCTCTTACACTAGTCCCATAACTGTTTCATCACATAAATCATTCTGCCTCCAATATATCTTCAGAAATTCTTCCAGCATTTATCTTTACAGCGAAAAATTCAGTCATTGTTTTCTAACATTGCCTTTAATATTTTTCCATTCTTTAACACAGCATTCCTAAAAGGATACAAACATTTACTCCTGAAATCACTAGATCAGAAATTCTTGAATATGAACTCGGGAACTCCATCTTTATTTTTTATTTATTTTATTTTATTTTTTTCCCCAATCATACAAGCTAAATAAGTACCCGGGTCCTCCCCCTCCCTCTTCCCTCCTCCCATTGCACTCTCCCTCCCCTTCATTCATCCCTTTCCCTCACCCTCTCCCAGTGCCTCCTCTCTCTCCTCCCCCACCCACTGAAGCATCCCCTTAAGTGAATGCCAAACCTCCCTCTGAGTCCTCACTCTAGTGAGGTGTAAGGACTCAATGAGATAACCCAGAGCTCTTTCCTAGGCTCCCTGCCAGCATGGGAACACCACCTGACTGTTAATCCCTTGCCTCTAAGGACCGCACTGCCTATGATCCATGCTAGATCCTGGGGGGTCATCGACACAACAATCACCGTGCAAGTCATGCAAAGTCTGATTATGGCTACTGGTGCCCTAACTTGTGTAGAGTGTCTTGCATAATGCTGGTCCTCCCTACCTTTAGGCTCTTACAATCTTGCCGCCCCCTCTTCCGCAAAGTTTCCTAAGCTTTAGGATATGGAGAGATTTGGCTCCTCTGGTTCCAGATGCTTAATGTAGGGTCTTTGGTGTTCTGAATTATGGTTTGTTGTTGATTTCAGTTTTGCTTTTCCTGCACCGCCCTTGGCTGCATCCTGATTGGTTTTGAAGGTCGCCTCCTAACCAAAGATAAAAGGCTGTTTAAATGAAGATCTTACTATAAGAGAAGGTTCAAAGGTAGATGGAATAGGAGTAGGATACAACAGTGGGGGGAAGGGGTCGGTGTCCCATTTGCAGGATGGTTACCATCTATCTGCCAGTCCCTATATCTTCCCTGACTGATGGGGAACTCCATCTTTATGAGCGAGTTCTCCAAATGTAAGATATTATATATAAAATCATTTCAGAAATACTCTTGGAAGAAAGCAAGTAACCATTTGTAAAGTATCCCGCACTACCTTTTATTTTGCATGATTTCTAACCTCTTCCATTTTTTGTTCTAGCACTAACAAATTTTATTACCTCTCTGAAGCTAACTTTTACTGCTGTAGATACATTGCACACATAGACTTATTTTCAGCTTAAAGTTATTATTTTCCATTTTCATTTCCAAGCAATCTTTATTCATTATTCACATTCAAATATTTGTCACTGGGAAACTGGTGTGTGTGTGTGTGTGTGTGTGTGTGTGTGTGTGTGTGTGTGTGTACATACAGATGACCATGCACTTGCATGCATGTACGTGTTAACCAGGGGTTAACTTCATGTCTCATACTTCAGTTATCACTCACCTTTCTCTCTGAGTCTCTCACTCAGCACACAGGCTGACCAGTGAACCCCATGAATTTGTCGACTTCTGCTTTCCAGTGCTGGTATTACAAGTATTTAATAGGACATCTAGGTTCTGGGGATGAAGTTTAGGTCCCTCATTCTTATACAATAGGCACTTAACCAATTGAATTAGTTCCCCAACCCTGGAAATTGCTTTGAATCTTTGTTTCTTCAATGCGCACCAAGCACCAGGCAGTTATCACAATGCCTATACAAAAGTGATCAAGGTCACCCACCATCACCAAGACACTCCTGATTTATTTTCATGCTTTCTTGTCCAAATTTATTTGGAACGTCTTTTCCTTCTTTGCACTATCTCACTGAATTCAGGAATTTTATTTTTGTTATATTCCTATTAGTTAGGATTATATATGATGCATAAAATTTTTGACTGATTATCTCAGTACTAAAGGACCGGAGAGATGGGTCATAAGTTAAAGTGCTTGCTATAGAATAAAGGCAACCAAATTTCCAATTCCCAGATTCCCCCAAAATGATAGGTGGATATGGAGACAAGTACTCCCTGCCCTATTAGGTAGAGACTGAGAATCCCCAGAGCAAACTATTAGCATTCTCTGTGCTTGGTAAGTGATCCAGTCTCAAAAAGAATGAAGTGAAAAAGCATTTTGCCACATGAATCCACACACATGTGTGCATAATGAGTAGAAATCATTAGACTATGTTATACACATAACTACCAAATGACATCTATTCACCTAAATCTAATCGTGGCATTTTCCCTAGCTTTACTTGGTACGCACAAGCAAAGACACACATACATATGTATGTGCCCCCATGCACATATGCACATGAAAATGTAATAATTAATTTTATTTTAAAAATAAATTGATAATAAGTTTTCACACACTGTAATGTACAAGAAAATGAACTCTGGAGAAAAAGTTCTTATGTAGCTGGGCTCAGCATTACATGTGAAGTTAAAATTCACCAGTTCAGTCTAGATATGAGGGTCTAGCACTCCCAGCCAAAGGGCCTCCAAGTGTATCCACAAATAACCAAGTTGAGATCATTTTCAGAAAAGGGTGATTGTTCTGTAATTTAATGTTCTCTGTCTTCTGTGACCTAAATTTTCATGGGCAAAGAGTGACATTTATTAAGCTTTTTATATGCTGGTGGAAGAGCTAAGTGTTTTCCACCTGATATTATTTTCAGTTTAAAAAATTGTGTTTTGCTTTAACCATAATTCTGACAAAAGACATTTGTAACTGGTAAAATATCATTCACTTCTGGAAACCAAAATAAAACAAAGAGAACTATACCAAATAAATTATGTCTCTATTTTTCCAAAATACACAACCCCCTCAATCTTTTGCAGGGAACAGTATGCCCCTGTGTGCCTTTCAGAATCACTGTCAAACCACCTACCTATTCAGTCAATTGGTTCTGTCAACATGGTATTTATGTGATGTCCAGAAAGAAGACAAACTGTCACTGGCTCATTCAGCAAGTCAGCTGATCTCTCTAACCTTAGTCCTGTATCTACACAACATGCCTGTAAACTAAAATAGGGAAATATGGAGAGATAAGTCAAAGGCTCTTGAGACGGAGCATGAGCCTAGTCAGCACTGTGCTTCTTGAAATGAACTACTTGACTCCCATGTCCTTTTCCATCCTCTTAACACTCCTCTATTTTCCTATAACTGGACAAAAGTAAGCACATACATTGGTCCCTGCACGGCAAGTGTTGATTCCATTTTGCTTACACTGTGCCTGCAACCTAGAGCTTTCCCTTCTACAATAGTTCAGGCTCACTCAAGCTTTCAGTTTACATTATTTTTCTTCCATTTTTTTAGGGGGGAGGGCATACATGAATGCCAAAGTATAGGGGTGGAAATCTGAGGATAACTTTCAGGAGTCAGTCATCTCCTTCCACAATGTGGCCTTCTAAGGATTGAAGGTTGACAGGTCGGTAAGCAGGCAAAGTACATACCGACTATCTTGCAGGGCCTTAATAGCTTTTCTTTAAAGTAACATTGAAATTTATCCTTCATTTATCCTCCCATCCTGGTGGCACATACCAATTCTCATACCAATAATAATAAATTATTATTTCTTGGTGGCTTAGCTTATAACCTCACTCTTTGTTTTACACTTATATTTGCAATGTTTTCAACAACTCCCTGTAGTCAAAACTCTGTTCAGGTAAATTCAGAATCTAATTCACATCTCTTGTTGCCTTGTTTCCTAACACTGTATCTTAATTCTATTCAGCCACTAGATGTGCTTACGGAGGTGAAAAAGAACGAAAATAAGTATTACTTGTCAATATGTACACTTTAATCTGATAAGCAGGCAATATTTATGCTTGGAAGAGCATCAACAGCCCCAGGAACTCTGACATTGCTTACAGAATAAAATGTTGCTTCTAGATGTCCATGAACACAAAACAGACAAGATAGTGAATCCAGGAGTATGTTGTATGTTGATAATATTGACTGTTAGTTGACTTCCTGTTACTGTAACATAATATCTTAAATAATACAACCTCAGAGGTTCTATTCCACCACTGTATGGGCCTCAGTGGGGTTAAGGGGTGTTCTAACGTCGTCTTCAAGGAAATCTCTGCCGTAACATGGCCTATCTACAATGTACTGAACCTCCAACAGGTTCCAACATCTCCCAAGAATATAGCAGACTTCTGACCAAGCCGTTAACACATGGGCTTCAGCGGAAACCCATCCAAACTTCACACTAATTCAGGGTGTCATATATATACCTCTTTTTCATGGCTCCCAGTAACCTCAAGAAGTAGATACCATTTTCTCTGCTTTATATAGGGAAACTGAGATGGTGAAGTTCATCTTCTAGGGTCCTTCTGATTCCTCAACACTTGTTCTTTCTGTGGTGCACTTCTTAGTTAAATGCAAGCAATTTAAATAGTTAGGTCTTCTTGACATTGCTAACAAATTTGCTCAAATCCCCAAAGCTTTAAAAATCATCAGCAATTGAAACAGTGCCACAGCAGATAACGAATCATAAATTCTGGTATGCTGCTGCATGGGAGTAACCATAGCTTTCAAAAAGTTAGGGAAAATATATTCTTTACAGTTTCAACTACAAAGAAAGGTAAAATATTTTAGGACATAAGTATGTTCCAAAAATGTCTACCCTGACATGAAAGGATATGCATGGAATCATTACATGATATTTTGCAAGTAACCATAATTCTTTTTTTTGGTGAGCCAATGAGTTTATTGGGGTTGCTTATAAGATGGTGAACAAAGGGGTTACTTGTAGATGCATAGGTGACTCAAAAGCAAATATAGCATTGAAAACTGTGTCCCTAGACCTTGGTACACAATTTGCAGGTAGATAAGCAGGTCGGAAAGTCTTCTCTCCAGCAATCACTTAGTGCTTGTGTAACTCTGGGGAGGGACCTGTGAACCTTGCTATTTCCATATTTTCTGGATTTGTTAGTTTTGTTTACTTCTGAATTTCATGAGCTTCCCTCCTTCCAGGAGGGACTATTTCAATTCTAGGAAATTGCTACACAATAACATCTAATGTGATTTCAGGGAGACAGCAATGTAGATTTTTGATGAGAAGGGGCTACTTCATGAGCATTACTCTCCCAGATAATGACCTCATCTGGAAGTCACTATTTCTGCCTTTTAAAACTTCTTTCTTCCTCTAAATCATGACTCCTACAGTACTAATAGGGAAACTTTGACAGCAAACCAAGAGTAATATACTTGAGTACATACTTGTCATAGTTAATCCTGGGTGTCAACTTGAACACACCTGGCATTGACTAAAGTCAACTGTTAGACTACCTGAAGAAATTATCCAGATCAATACATTTACAATACAAAGAAAAGCCCTAGATCTGACTGGAACTTCCTGGTAGCAGACCAGATAAAAGGAACAGAAGAAGACTTTGAAGAGCGATACTGCTTCTTAGATGTTCCAAGATATTTGCAGTGACTTAGCCTGTATCCAGCTTCAGCCACCAGCCATGTTGCTTTCACCATAAAAGATTGTTTCTCCCCTGTGGAACCATAAGCTGAATAAATCTCTCTTTCTCCTTTAAGTTGTTTGACTTTGAATGCTCTCTCATAGCAATAGTTAAGAGTAACCATTACAATACTTTACTTCAAAGGTAGGAATTGAATTTCTCCTTTAACAGAGACCTCCTTAAACTTATAATTCTTATGATACTTCAATTTAAAAATTAATTTACTTGGCTTTGAAAAAAACAAATTATACTGAGAGCAACAGGCTTTAGGCAAAGTTCCTTTGCATACACACTGATTTGCTTTCACTTTTCATCTGGCTTTATTTTGAAGATATGCTATATCTGGTCCTTTAGAATCTAGCATTTTGGGACTGGAGAGGTGGTTCGGGGGTTAAGCCTCTGCATTTCAGTCAGAAGGTCCTGAGTTCCAATCCTAGACCCCACATAGAGACGCCAGGCGGAAGCAGGGGTGGCCTGTGTTTCTGGTCCTGGTAGGGCAGAGTAAAGGAGGAAGTGGAGGCGGTCCATGGTGGTTCCCAAATTTGTCCGTGGTTCTACACACACACACATACATAGAATCTGGCATTTTACTGAAAAATGGTACCAATATATTACCAAAAGGTTATGATTTTTAGACAGGAACATCAGGAGCATGTTTATAATGTGACCACTCAAGAATATGAGGCCAGAAGCAATCATATTTGGACTTTACATGCCCTGCACAATGTCCAACACACTATTGACCTCACGAAGTCTAGCATTTGCTAAAGGCACTAGGATCCTGGGAGGCAAGGGATTGACAGCCACAGTAGTGTTCCTGTGCTTAACGGGAACACAGGAAAGGGTTCTGGGAAATGTCACTGGGTCCTTGCACCTCATCGGAGAGGAGGACCCAGAGGAGAGTTTGGCATGCACATTAAAGGGTGCTCTGGGGATGGGAGGGGGAGGCACTGAGGGATGGGGAGGGGAGGGAGAGGGGAGGGGGGCACAGGGGGATAGGAGGTTGGAGGGAGGGGGGGAGACCGGTGTACCTGTTAAGTTTGTATGAGTGGAAATAAAACATTTTTTTAAATGCCTTTTATTTTTTTTAATTTTTTTTTTTTATTTTTTTTTATTTTTTTATTTATTCAACTGTGTGTATGTGCGCGGGCGTGTCTGTGTGTGTGTGTATGTGTGTGTAGAACCACGGACGAATTCGCGAACCACCATGGACGCCTCCACCTCCTCCTGCCCCGGGATTCACAGGCTCCGCCCTACCAGGACCAGAAGCGCAGGCCGCCCCCGCTTCCGTCTGGCGTCTATACGTGGGATCTGGGATCCGAACTCGGGACCTTCTGCCTGCAAGGCGGAGGCTTAACCCCTGAGCCACCTCTCCAGCCCTTAAATGCCTTTTATGCAGAAATAAAAAAAAAGAATATGAGGCAAGAGAATGGTGTGCTCTATGCTAGGCTATGCCATATCATGATACCCTGTCTCTAAATAACTAAATGAAATATATAAACGAATACACAAAAGATTACAGTTTCTTTTTCTGCATTTACTTTGTCCATCTTTTTAAAAATTGATAGATTTCTACTTTTATGTAATGACTCTTCATAATTTTCACATCTACCTCTCTCACGGCTGCCCTTCTCCAACTGAGATCCTTCTCCCCGAAATTTCTCTCTGATTCTCATGTCCTCATCTTATCATATCAAAATCTTCTTACTTTTTATTTTTAAAGTCCAATCAAATAAAAATAACCATGATTAGGTTTCCCCTTACCTCCTTTCATTGGTAACATCTTGTACTCAGAACACACATTGAAGCAGTGGGAATTGACTTTTACTTTCTCAGTCATTCACATACTTCTGAGATAATTGTCATTCATAATTATCACAATCTCTTATCATTTCCTTGATCCTACATTTATAGATTTCAATGAATTTTGGAAAATTTATATGGTTATTTACATTATAAAATGACACCTTACATTAAATATTGATAAATGAAAATTCTAAGTAGCTCTGGGGTTATATATAATGAAATTTAATTCTTGTTCTGAAAAAGTATTTGAGTATATGACTTGGGGTTTATGTTATATATACATGGAATATAATGGACTTATTAACATTATCTACTTATAGCACTTAGTGTTAGACTTGAATTTATGGTTGAGAATTGAGTCTGTAGACACATCTATTAAGAGTTATTTAGTTAAAGTGATCCTGTGAGCAAAACTGTTAGAAGATTACCTAAATAATGAAAGAGTAACCAGGCCGTAACAGCTGGAAGCATTCTCTGGGCATATGGATGAGATAGAGAAAGAGATGCCTGCATTTGGAGGATTGATAAATTATGAAGTGTGCTCTTCTCTCAGCTTTTTCTGTGGATGTGGTGGGGCCAGTTTCTTTGGGTCTGAATTCTGGCATAACCTTCCTGCCATAATAGACTGTAACCTAAAACCATGAGGATGAACAAAATCCTTGATTCCCTAAATTGTTTATGTTACATATACACTACAGTAGCAAGTGCTTGAAACTAAGACATTACCTAACTCAGGAAATAATTATGATTAATCAAAATCTTGAAAAAATCCCTTTGACTAAATCTATGACATTGCAACCACCACTAAAATAAACAATTACAATTCACTGAATAAAAGGAGGGGTCCATAAATCTATATTAATTACATAAAAACAATGATGAGCAACAAATAGAAAAGGCAATGATTATCTTTCAATAGAATGTGAACTAATAGTTACAAACAAAGCTCAATAAAGCTATCATCATTTTGATAAAGTTATTTGATAGAAGATTGGTAGGGAATAAAGTATTTATATTTTCTAATGTGTCCGAACCACAGAGTAGGTATCAGTATCAAACAGAGAAAATATTTTTTAGCGGAGAATCCCCACAGATGCCACGTGATAAGATGAGTCAAGTCCATAATGCTAAAGTTGAACAAATTATAATTATGTACCTCTAAGTAGGAGAAATAAGAAATGTATAGCTATGGATTTGTAGTATAGATTAAGGTTTGGTATGGTTATACCTCCAGCAGTGTTTTTGTTACTCAGGATTGTTTTTGCTATCCTGGGCCTTTTGTGCTTCCATTGGAATTTTGATTGGCATCGCACTGAATCTCTATATTGCTCCTGGCAGGATGGCCGTTTTTATGATGTTAATTCTACTGAACCTGGAGCATGGGAGAGTTTTCCACCTTCTGGTATCTTTTGAAATTTCTTTCTTTAGGGTTTTAAAGTTTTCATTGTACAGGTTTATTGCTTCTTTGGTTAGATTTATACCAAGGTATTTCAAGTTTTAGGGGCTATGGTAAATTCAATTGTTTCTTTTGAACATTCTCAATTTTTTCATCTTTGGTGTGTAAGAAAGCCACTGATTTTTGAATATCAACTTTATGCCCTGCCACTCTGCTGAACTTTATGTATTAGCTCCAAGAGTGTTTTTTGAAGTTTTGGGGTCTCTCAGATAAAGGATTTTGTTATCTGCAAATAGGCATAACTTTTCCTATTTGTATCCTCTTTATTTTATTTCCTTCTCTTGTCTAATAACCCTAGCTAAGATTTCCAGTACAATACTCAATAGTAGTGGTGAGAGTGGACAACCTTGTCTAGTTCCTAATTGAAGAGGGAATGCTTCAAGGTTTTTACCATTTAGAATGATCCTTGATATAAGCTTCCTGTATATAGCCTTTATTATCTGGATTTCAATTCCATTTCCTTCCATTCCAGTTGTCTCCAAGACTTTGAAAATAAAGGGATGTTGGATTTTATTCAAAGTTTTTTTCTGCATTTATTGAAAGAAAGATGTGATTTTGTCCCTTGGATTTACTTATATGATGGATTACATTTATTGATTTGCATATGTTGAACCAACTTTTTTGTTCCTGGAATAAATCCTACTTGATCATAGTGAGTACTTTTTTGATATAGTTTTGAATCCGTGCTGCTAAAATTTTGTTGACGATTCTTGTATCTTGGTTTATTAATGAGAATGGCCTGTAGTTTTCTTTTTTATTGTATTTTTATTTGGTTTTGGGATTGGTGTAATATTAACTTTGTAGAAAGAATTAGGTAGTATTTCTTCCTTTGGATTTATTTAAGAAGTAGTGATATTTGCTGTTTTCCAAATATTTGGTAGAATTCTGCACTGAATCCATCTGGACTTGGATTTTTTTGCCCTCAATCATAATAGGTACTTCGGTCCTTTCCCTCCCTCCACCCCTCCCCAGCCCCCCCTTGCCCTCTCCCCCACTTTCCCCCTTCCTTTCACCCCCCTCTCCTTTTCCAGTGCCTCTCGCTTCCCCCTTCCTATCTCCTAGAGCATCCTTTTGTGTGAATGCCAAACCTGTGAGTCCCCCACCCTAGTGAGGTGTAAGGACTCAGTGGCATTACCCAGAGACCTCTTTCTTGGGCCCCCGGTTAGTATGGGGACACGATTATGTCTGTTAATCCCTTGCTTCTAAGGATTCGCCACCTATGATCCATTCTAGACTTTGGGGGGTCGTTGCAGGTCACACAAAGTTCAATTATGGCTACTGCAGCCCTAACTTCTGTGTAGTATCTTGCATAACATTGGTCCTCCCTATCTTTAGGCTCTTACAATCTCGCCACCCCCTCTTCGGCAAGGTTCCTTGAGTTAGTATGGGGAGAGATTTGGTTGATCTGGTTTCAGGTGATTAATATAGGGTCTTTGGTGTTCTGAATTATGGTTTGTTGTTGATTTCAGTGTTGCTTTTCCTGCACCACCCGTGGCTCCATCCTGATTGGTATATAATGGACATAGCCTTTCTTTTTTGATGGGGAGATTTATAATTAATTCTTTAATCTCATCACTTTTATTAGGACCATTAGATAATTCAATTCATCCTGGTTCAGTTTTGGTAAGTTGTGCATATTAAGAAGTTCATCCATTGCTTTCTGATTGTCAAACACTGTAGAGTATAAATTTTTGAAGTATGACCTTATGATTCTCTGAATTTCCTTGGTATCAGTTATAATGACTCCATTTTCATACCTAACTTTATTAATTTGGGTTTTCTCTCTTTTGGCTTTCATTAATTTGGCTAAGGGTTTGTCGTTCTTGTTGATTTTTTTTCAAAGAACCAGCTCTCTGTTTGATTGATTCTTTGTATAATTTTTCTTATCTTAATTTTGAATATTTCTCCCCTGATTTTACTAATTTCTACTCATCTGCTGCTTTTGGGATTAGAATATTCTTGTTTCTCTAAAGCTTTAATTTGCATTTAATTTGTTTCCATCCTTTTGATATAGGCATTGAAAGCTATAAACTTTTTTCTCAGGCTGGCTTCAAGATTTTGGTATGTTGTATTTTCATTTTCATTTATTTCTAGGAATTTTTTATTTTCTCTTTTGACTTCTGCCTGAAACTATTCTTCATTCAGTATCATGGTATTTAATTTCCAAGAATTTGTGTATTTTCTGACATTTGATTTATCCAGCTTTATACCATGGTGGTCAGATAGGGTACAGGATATTATTTCAATTTTCCTATATATATGTATATGTGTATATTACTTTGTGCCCTAAAATGTGGTCTGTTTTGGAGAAGGTTCCATGGGATGCTGAAAAAGGTGTGTATTCCCTATTGTTGGGATGGAAGGTTTGGTAGAGTTCAGTCAGGTCCATGTTGGTTATGGTTTGATTAAGCTCCGTGTTTCTCTGTTTAGGTTTTGGCTTGTTGCCTATCCAAATGTGAGAGTGGGGTGTTGAAGTCCACTATCATGTTAGGGTTGACTTGTCATTTTAAATGTCATAACATGTGTTTAATGAATGTGGCTGAGGCTGTATTAGGTGTCTACATGTTGCAAAGTCTTTCTGATGTATTATTCCTTTAACTAATAAGTAGTATCCTTCTGTATTATGACTTCTTTTGGTTTGAAGTCTTTCCTTTAATGGTGAGATGTGTTTCCTAAAGGCAGCAGATTCTTGGGTTGAGCTGTTTGATCCATGTTCATAGCCTTTTGATTGGAGAGTTAATTCTATTTAACATTTAGGGTTGTAACTGAGAAATGCTTGTGAGTTCCTGTCATTTTCTGTATTTTGTAGGTTGTATGTGTATATTTCTTTGTTAGGGAGTTGTGTTGGTATTATTTTTCCTTTGTCCTCTTGCATATGTTTGTCCTTTTATTCAAGCTTGAGTATCTTTTCTAGCATCTTTTGTAGGCCTGGTTTGGTGTTCATGTCAGGCACTTGGATAGGGTTGTCTTTCCTTAGATGTGGAAAATTTTCATTAATGATAATGTGAAAGATCTCTTCTGGAATGGCTTTATGGGTTTCTTCTCCAGATATTCCATGAATGCATAGGTTTGGTTTCTTCAAAGAATCCCATAACTCTTGAACATTCCTCTCCAGTATTTTTTGGCTTTTTAACCTCTTTGATTGAACCAATTTTTTCTGCCACCTTGTCTTCTAGTTTTGATATTCTATTTTCTGCTTTGTTGGTTCTGCTGGTAAGACATTCTGTTGAATTTTGGATTATAGCTAGCTTATTTTTAATTTCAAGTTTAATCTTTTTTTCCAACTGTTCTAGTTTTGTCTCTTTAACTGCTTTTTTCATTTCATCTAGGGGCCTGTTGTACTCCTGTTCATATTGGTTAATGCAGTTATTTAACTCCTCTCAGATTTCCTCTTTCATTGTTTTCATCGTGGTAAAGATCATGGTTTGAAAATCCTTGTCTTGGTTATTGAATTGTTGACTAATATCCAAGGGGTTATTCTGGTAGGGGGTCCATTGTTATGGGATCAGCATTTTTGGTGGGGGAGCTGTTGTTATGGTTTGTGATGTTTCTTGTGGATTTACAATGTGACTTGGTCATTTTGTGTTTGACTTCTAGAATCTTTCAAGGTGGGTGTTTATGACTGTTATGAGTCAGAGAGAATTGTACTTGAACTGTCATTTCTATTGTTTCCTAAGTTTTTAAAATCTTATTCTAGGGTTCCTTGCTGTTATTTCATGGTTAAGATGGTATGCTACAAAAAAAGTGTTAAGGTTCTATTCTGCTTCTGGGGGTGACAGAGTTTAAGTCTAGATTTGTCTGGATGTTTGGGATTGGGTGTCATGGTTGTTATGTATAGTTTGAGTTAAGTATTAGATCAACTGTATATTATGAAATACGGTAGGTTTAGTAGTCAGTGGGTAGAGATTGGGATTGGGTGTCATGGTTGTTACGTGTAGTTTAAGTATTAGATCAACTTTATATTATGAAATACGGTAGGTTTAGTAGTCAGTGGGTAGAGTTTAGAGTACTATGGCAATTATTAGTTCCTTCCAACTTCATGAGGGTATATAGTTCATATGCTAAGGGGTGGGTGTGTGGGATTTGGGGTGTGTTGGGCTGAAGCAGAAGTAACTGTTAAGCGAGGTGATAAGGAAAGTGAAATGTTTACTTATTTTATGATTAGATGTGAATGTTTGATGGAAGGAGCTTTAAAGTCCTTGGTATCAAAATCTTGGTGTTCTTGTTTGAGGTTTGTCATGCCTGTGGACTCTGTTAAAACTATGAGGTTCTATTATTGGTTGACTGAGGAGCAGTGCTTGTGAAGGCTGCCGTGTACTGGTTCCCACGAGAGGGGAAATCTGATCAGCCAAAGCTTGCTGGTATCTGGGAGCCCAGGGGAGTTGCTTTCAACCTGAAAGGAACTCTGATCTGCTAAAGCCTGCTGATGACCCAGAGCCTAGAAGTGTGACCAAGGGCAGCCTGAACTCACCAGAGACCCCATGAGAAAGGAAATCCTCTCTGCCAAAACCTACTGGTGTCCTGCAGCCCAGAGGAATGGCGGAGGATGAGCCCTGAACCCTGTGCTGAGCACAGGCCCCAGCCAAAAGGGCTATTTAATTCTTGACTGGAATGTGTCACAAAGCTGAAGGAGCCCAAGACAATCTTAAGCCTCTCTGTTTCCCTGGAGAGTTGAAGATGCTGGGCTCCAACTTTGGCAAAGAACAGCAGCAAACAGTGGCAGGCCTAAGAGACCGTTTACCGAAGGCAGCTCCAACAGTGGCAGGGTGGAAAAGGCCAAATTCCGAGTCAATCAAGGACAGAGGCAGTAGTGGCAACAGCAGTGAATAAGGCAAGGGACTCTGGAAGAAAGGCAGTGATACTCAAAGAATGGATTCAGCAGAAAGTCCATGCAGGATAAGGGAAGATCTAGTCTCTCCTCCCTGCACTTCCTAGTATCTGGTTCACCACTGTAAAGCACCACTCACTATGGGCTGGGTTTTCCACATCAGTTAATCAAGTGCCTGAAGACTTGTTCAGGGGCCTGCTCTAACAATTGATTCTTCACAGTTGTGCCTAAATGGTTGGCAACTGTCAAGTTGACACTCAAATCTAATCAGAACAGCTGAGCTGAAAAGAATTTTGCAAATGTTCAAAATATTAAATTAATGAAGAAATTATTTTTTTTCCTTTTGTGTGTGCATGTGGTACTCATGTGGGCACACATATGATGTATGTATACATAACGGTACATATGCATGCATGTGGAAGCCAGAGATAATTGCTGGGAGTCTTTCTGGGTCATTTTAGATCTTACCTGTTCATGCAGTCTCTCAATCAAACCAAAAGCTTGTGATATAGCTAGCTTATACCAGGTATCTCCTCTCTCTGCCTGCCAAGTGCTAGATTTGCAATCAGACCACTCATATGAATTCTAAGCATCTTACCTCTTATTTTCATGCTCAGATGCCAAGTACTTTATCTGCAGAGCCATCTTTTCCCACCCAAGAAATTAAAGCTTCTATTAGTCAAAATTGACTGGAATGGTACTAAGTAGAGAGAGGAGGGTAATGATTCTCAATATGCAGCTCATTGTTTTGTTTCTAACTTTTTACGATCTGAAAGACTCACTTGATTATCAGGTTTTGTCTGGGTTGTAAAATAATGAGACATATTCACGCTCTCTCTGGAGCAATAAAAGAATATATGAAACAGACACTAGATCATATACCCATTCAACATGAGCTTTTCAAAAATTTAAAACATATGTTATTTGAACCAATAAGTAATGAAAATGACTAACAAAAATAATCTAAGCAGGAGAATTGGCCCATAGCTCACAGACAATGCCCTGAGAGATTTCCATTGATAAGCAACTCCTCCGGTATTGGTAAGTCATTTTGTTCAGATTCACATCTGTAACTGCCCTTAGACTAACATCTGTAACTGCTCTCAGACTAATATCTATAACTCCCTCAGGCAAGATGGCCCAGCACTCACATTCAGCTGACTTCACTGTAGGATGCAAATTCTGTTAATGATGTCCTTTCAAGCAGACATGGAAATTTGCTTCCACTCATTTCAGGAAATTATTTTAATACAATTTAGCAAGGAACATCTCTCCAGGGTCTCAAAAAAAAAACAAAGTGAAAATATGTGGACTTTAATAGACCAGTATATTTTATTTTTTTCCCTCTGGGAAATAAAGCTGTGGCAATGTGATTGGACCCCCTAAGAAGCATACATTCCTTAATATTTTTTCTTATTTTCTATTGTAAGAACTTCATTTCCTCAAAAAAAATTGGTGTTTTTGATTTCATAAATGCTTTAGTTGTCACAAGAAAGAAAGAAATGTACTGTACATTTGCAAGAATATTTAAGCAATTTATCTTTCAAGAGCCATTTCCTGTCATGCAAAAGACTCTAAATCAGTTTAGATATTTCAATTAAGTATTAACAGCAAATTATAGAAATGCTTCATCTTACTATAATGAAACAACAAAAATTGTTACATGTACTCAAAATATATTTTATTTCTGTTTCATATGCAAAGCCATAGATTTTCCTAGTTAGGAGGAAGCATCTACTTATCTGTTACTTAACATGGACTAGCATTAAGGTTTGTTTCAGACAAGAAAAATATCAGTCATTTAGGATCCCAGGCTTATAACATTTCTCTAGAAACTTTGCTGAGATGTTATGTGATTGACCCCAGCCTGTTCTATAAAATGATGAGAAACAAGAATTAAGTTGTAACATTGGTCCAGGGTGAAATCTAGGCAGTCCCAGAAGTTTGGTAGCTTGATCATCTTGTAATGGAATTCAGATGCATATGGAAAGAGTCAGTATAGAAAGATTTGTTTAATTGAGCTAATTCTACACTACTAAAACAACTGTGAGCTAAGTAAATGCTACAATTTTAAGGAATTGAGTTTTAAGTGTCTTGCTATGTTAAATGATACACTTAATTATATACTGTGCTTTTAAGGCTTCAGTTTTTGTACCTTTTACTATAATTTAGCACAATGTATGCTCTAGAATAGGAGTATATTATACAAAACCAATAATGTATTATTTTATCAGCTTGAATGCTTCTATAAGAAGTAGCAGAGGTCATTTAGAAAATTGGTATAATCCAAATAATCCTCATGAAATATCAACTAGCTCTCATGCTGTATGCTTGTATCCATATAACTTCTTTATCTTGAGTTCAGCACACATACTAAAATTATGGCAGGAGTAGATCCTAATATTCAAAGTTTTACTCTCATTTGAAAAGCTAATTAATTGAAAAGCATTTATGATCAGGATTCACTAATATCAATGCTTTTAGCACTGGATATTTGCCATTCATTACTCCTTAAAATTATGTTTCTTGGACTTGAAGTTCAAACTTATCTGATGCACTGTAAATATAAAACCTCCATTTCCCTTAATCCTGTTCCTAATAAGTCAAATTCTGAACTTTAATATGATCCCCAAATTGTTTGCTAGCATTTCAGTTTTAACTAAATGGGAGAGAAAATTCCCCAACACAGAGAGTACTTAATGATACTCACAGAAGAGAAATGCAAAATTGAATTTGTCCTCATCTTTTTTTAAAAAAGCCAGTGTATATGATCATAAAAGTCGCAAATATAAACAGATTCCAAGTTGTTTTAACAATCCTGTTTAAGTTAGTATTAGTGAATTCCACTTGGCTGTTCATGGGATATAGAAGTTCTTAATATAAACCAGAATAGGCTTTTTGTCAATAAGGAGAAAAGAAGGAAAGAAGGGTTGAAATGACAACAGTGTAACAGAGGATATGGATGTTCAGTGAACTGTGGTGAATGAAGAAAGAATTAGCAGGAACAAGGCAGATTCTTTGGAGGAGATACTCTAATCTCTATCACTTTCTGCTTACATTGGAAATACTAAGTGGCACAGAAATGGCCATCTCATAAGTGATTGCCAAAGTATTACTTTATCTTTTGATAATTCCAGTTGATCTCCACATGTGTATTTGCTTTTGTATATATAAAACCAAACAAATTAGATCAAATGTCATTTTTTGACTTCAGAGTTCAGTGGTCACTCATCTGCCTAAAGCAAAGAAAATGTGCTAGCAAATCTCCCTTTCTTCTGTTCTGAAAATGGCCAGTGCTTATACATCTACCTAGGACGTACTTGTCTTTCACTAGAAAGGTTTCCATTTGTACTCCCAGCTTCATCTACTTCAATGATCATTAGATTGTTCTAAAAATGGCAGGATATGCTCCCTACAAATGACAGAGGTCGCTTTTATCAAGATGAAAAAAGTTACTATTGGAAAGTAAAGAGATGTATATTTATCTATTTTATGAGTAATCTCTGGTCAAAAAGGACCTCAGGATGTTTAAAGGAGGAAAAAGGAAGGTATGCCAGAGTAGGAAAGATAGGAAGAAGAAGAAGAGGAACAGAAAAAGGAGGGTAGTGGGGAGGAACAGGGAGCAGAGGAGGAACAAGAGGTGGAAAAGGGAAGCTAAGGTAACTTGGATAATGAAGTCATTTGAATTTTTTTCTGTTTGAAATTCACTGCTTCCTAGAAGCCAAAGAGTCATCCATGATCATATTGACACACCAACAACAGAATCATTGCTTGAAAAATTTTTTAAAAATCTATTCAAATGTGGGCCTTAGAAACATGGGTTAACTTATGATTAGTTTTTTTTTTTTTTTGGTATTAAAAAGTGAAAGCAAGCCAGACATGGTAGTGTATGTCTAGCACATGGGAACCTAAGATGGGAGGAACTTGAGTTCAAGGTCAACATGAATTATACAGTGAGACTCAATCTCAGAAAATAGCAACAAAAGACTTTTAAAAAAAACTGAAAATAAAATATTTCAAATATCCATTATTAGGGAAATAATAAAATATATCATGACTCAGGAATCTGAATTACTACAAATCCAAGAGTGGGAATTTGCCTGTGGTTAGAAATAATAGCAGTGTATCGATCACCTCTATGATTCTATGTAGAAATTTCATCCAAAAAAGAAAAAGAAAAGCAAAATTTTGTAGACTTTTGTATGGTAAAATTTAATGAACAAAAGTCGCAAGTCTAAAAACTGTATCTGAAATTAGCTTATAAATTTTAAGGTTAAATAAATTTGTAACAGATTTTGGTTCATAATATTCTAATATCTAGCATGCTATAATGTACAAAATTTTCTGATCTCAAAACAAAACTCGTGTTATATTGATTTCTGTTTTTCATGCTTTATGAAATACTATCAAAACTTGAAATTTAAGTACTGATGAAAAAACTACCCTCTACAGCACTTTTGTGGATCAGAGAAAACAAATTCTCAAGCTGTCAATATCATAGAAAATTCTGGAAATATTTCTTTATAAACATTGATTGGAAAATACATAGGTGTCTTCATTGCATAACTTCATTGCTTCAATAACTACATGACTTAAACAATTTAGAGGAATAAGGAGTTTTTATTTTAGCCTACAATTCTAGTTTATAGTTCATCTTAGTGGGAGAGTTATTAGCAAAAGCCAAGGGAACTGGCCACACCACATCCAAAGGCAAGAGCAGAAAAATAAAAATCAATGCACATCAGCTTTTCTAAAGTGTTAATCAGTTCTTTCTGACTTATCTGCTGGCCGGAAGAATGTGCCCAGACTCTATTACCAGGTCTTCTCACTTCAACTAATCAACTAAGGCGATTTCCTACAGGCTTTTGCAGAGACTAACCTTACCTTAGTAATATCTCATAGATGTGCTTAGAGGCCCATCTCACAAATGTCAAATTGTCCACCAAAACTGTTTGCAATAGGTAGATTTGAAGAAGAATTCCTTAGGTGTAATATCAGAAAAAAATTGGAAAATAGCCCAATTAGCTCAAGTGAATAACTTAGTATTAAAGGGGTGATTTGATATTAAAAAGTAAATATCAATCTCATTGGGGGGACTGATGAAAAAAGGGAAGGGCAGAGATTATTACTCATTGTGTTTTAAAACTAGGGAAAAATGAATAAAATTAAAAAGCAAATGATCTACCTTTCATGAGAAAATATTTTCCTTTCCTCTTCTCAGAGTCTCCATTCCTCTCTGTAGAATAATTAAAATCCAATGTCCTTCACTTCCCTACCACACTCCCCTCCCTTCATCACTCCATCCCATTTCCTCCCACCCTCCTGGTCTTGTGTATCTGTGATTCCTAGGGTTCCCTCTAGATCCTCTGCTCTAGTAGGGGTTCAGACCTCTATGGCAGACCAAGTGGCCCTTTCTTGGGCTTTCCCTTCACCTGTTTAGCTCTATCCTTTAAGATTCCTACTGCTTGAAATTATTTCTCCTGAGATCCTTATGGGGGCATGTTGGTGGGTCAGCCATTGTGCAGGTCTGGTAAGGACCAGTCTCACCGCAGTGAGTATCTGGGTGCAGCAGACGTGCCTTGAATGGAGTAACATGTCCAGTGGTGGACCTTCCCATCTTAGGCTCTTACAATCTTACCATCCCCTCTTCTGCAAGGTTCCCTGAGCTTTGGATGGGGGAAGATTTGGTTAGTCTCATTATGGGTGAACATTGCAGGGTCACTGGTACTCTGCATTCTGACTGGCTAACATTGTCTATTTCACTGTTCTTCCCCTGCACTGGAGTACTGAGATCCTCTTCTATCCAAAGACGTTTTAAAAAACAGGAATAGGACACAACAGAAAGTAGGGTTGGCGTCCAGGTAACCAACCACCTGCTTACCAACCCCTAACTCCTCCTTCCAAGACAAGGGCCACTTGGAGCACTGTAAACCAGTCTAAACAACAGTGGACAGGGAGAAAACTGACAGTGGACAGGATTAGATGTCTCAATACTTATAAGCTTTTCTTAACAGTGGCCTTATTCATCTATTTAAATGTGGTTTTTTTTTTGTCTTTATGTTCTTGGGATCATCTTTTCTCTTCCCACTAAGTTCTGTTCTTTTGAGGTTATAAAGGATATTATAGATATTACATTGAACGTGTCATTAGGAGGGCTTAGTATGAGGTTTCACTTGTAAGGGAGAATATGCAACATCTGTCTTTCCATGTCTGAGATATTTTGTTCAGTATAACTTCTTCCAACTCCATCCATTTACCAGAAAATGTTATTAATTCATTTTTGTATCATTTTATCTCCCTCTCCTGTTTTATGACTCTAGCTAGAACTTCAAGTAAAATATTTAATATAAGTAGTGGTAGTGGAGAGTCTTGCCTAGTTCCTCATGGGAGAGGGAATGGATCAAGTTTTTCATCATTTAGAATGATCCTTACTATATGTTTGTTTTATATGGCCTTTATTATATCAATATAAATTCCTTCCATTCCTATTGTATCCAGGGATTTTCTCATAAAGGGATGTCAAAAGCTTTTTACTGCATCTATTAAGAGAATCATATGGTTCTGGTCCTTGGATTTGTTATGTGATGGATTAAATTTATTGATTTGTGTATGTTGAACCAACGTAGTGCGCCTGGAATAGATCCTACTTCATCATGTTGAATGATCTTTTTGGTATGTTTCTGAATCCAGTTTGCTAAAATTTTTCTGAGAATATTTGCATTATTGTTCCTTAACAAGATTGAGCTATAGTTTTCTTTTTATTGTATCTTTATTTGATTTTGGGATCAGTGTAATATTAGCTTCATATAAAGAGTTTGGAAGTTCTCCTTTCTTTGTTATTTTATGGAATAGTTTAAGAAGTAGTAGTAGTAGTTGTTTTTCAAATGTCTGGGAGAATTCTGCACTGAATCCATTTGGTTCTGGACTTCTTTTGGGGGTGATTTGTAATCACTTCCTTAAATTCCTCACTTGATATTGGACTATTTAAATTATTTAATTAACACTGATTGAATTTTGATAAGTTGTGTGCAATAAGAAATTCCTCCATTTGAAAGATGGATAATTTAAAAGGCAGACAAGGTATTCCATTCACCATCATACAGTGATGATGAGAACTTGTCTTTATCTTCTTGAACTCTAGGTAAGACAACAATTATCTCTAGGAAATTAGAGCCTTCCACATTCTGTCACCATGCCTCAAAATATGTATTTTGTTATTTAGCAATGTGACATCTGGAAGAAGTAAAGTTCTGTAAGTTAGTTAATATCTGCTAATATCTATGGTAAAAATAATTCCACCATATCTAATTTAAAGAACCAATATGATTCCCAGTACATCACTATGAAAAAGAAACTAGGGAGAAATATTGACAATAAACTGCCACAAGCCAGTTATCTTGCTCCACTGGTTAATGATGACACCTGAATAATCTAGCAGCAGTGAGATTGTTAAAGGGTTACTACTCTCTGGCAAAAGGAGAAAGACCGGGCTGGAGAGGTGGCTCAGGGGTTAAGCCTCCGCCTTGCAGGCGGAAGGTTCTGAGTTCGGATCCCAGATCCCACGTATAGACGCCAGGCGGAAGCGGGGGGCGGCCTGCGCTTCTGGTCCTGGTAGGGCGGAGCCTGTGAATCCCGGGGCAGAAGGAGGTGGAGGCGGCCATGGTGGTTCACGAATTCGTCCATGGTTCTACACACACACACACACACACACACACACACACACACGCGCGCGCGCGCGCGCGCGCTCGCACACATACACACGCATATGCACACAGCTAAATAAATAATAATAAAAAAAAAAAAAGGAGAAAGACCTATGGAGAAGTTTCAGCAGCACTTATACATTTACCATCTGTTTGTATTTCAGTTCAGTCACTTAGAATACAAAATCCTTTTCATGAAATATTTTGTGCATGCAACTTGTTGCATTGTCTTTCATCTTCAACAGTAAAATACTCATGTGGTTTGGGATCCCTTAACAAGAAAACAGTAATGAACAACCTTGAACACGTTTGAAATTCATAAATTCTCTATTGTGTCTAATAAACAAAATAAAAGCTGGAATGAAAAAGAATTACTCATGCATCACTTGCAAATAGAAATAAAATAAATATAAAAAGTAAAATGTACAGTGAGATACTTAGGTCAATACTTAAGTTTTTGCAGTTTTGCAATACAAGTTTTACAGGAATAAAAGCTGGCAGTAAAAATTTTGAACTATAAGAAAAATGTATGTCCTTGTATATTAATATAAGAATCAATGCACATTTTTGGAGTGGTTTATTTTTTCAAAATCTTGAGTGAATCGATGTCATATTTTAGACTAAGAATTTCTTTCGTTCATACAATTTTCAAATTTACTTTCAGAAAACCATTGTTGCATTTCACATTATTTATATTTTGGTATGTCTATGTTCAAAAGCCATTGTTAATTTTCAAAACAACTTTGTTTTTTACTTTTTATCAAATTATCAATGCTGTTAAAAATATATCCAAGATCTTCACTTAAACATTCTTTTATCTTTGATTAGGAGATGACCTTCCGTGCCAATCAGGATGCAAAGGACAGCGCAGGAACAGCAAAACTGAAAACAACAACAAACCATAATTCAGAATACCAAAGACTCTACATTATTCACCTGAAACCAGACCACCAAATCTTTCCCCATCCTAAAGCTCAGGGAACCTTGTGGAAGAGAGGGCAGATTGTAAGAGCCTAAAGATGGGGAGGATCAATGATAATCAAGATACTCTACATCTTACAAAGTTATATCTTTCCTGTCTACTTTATTTGGTACATTGAAATCCAACATCATTTACTACTAATCAGCATTTCAACGTAAATGGACAGAGTATTACAGGTAGGACATATGTAGCTGCAAACATTAGTCTTTTACTTAGAACTCATGTTTTCATTTGTGTCAATGCATTCCAGTGAATTCAGAAACAGTCCCCACTTTAAGAATTCTGACATACATCATTGGAGAGGAGGACCCAGAGGAAAATCAGACATGCACAAGAAAGGACTCTCTGGGAATTGGGGCGGGAGGCACTGGGGGATGGGGAGGGAGAGGGGTGGGGAGGGGGAGCAGGGGGTACGGGGGAGGAGGAGGGAGGGAGGGAACTGGTGTACCTATTAAGTTTGTATGAGCTGAAATTAAAAAAAAAGAATTATGACAGACTTTTTTTAAGGAAGTAGACAATTACATTCACAGTTAAAATTAGTAACTACTGGCCATATGCTGAGAAAAGAGAGAAACTGGAAATCTAAAAATTCTCTAATAAGTTTAAAATTATAAATTTATATTTATTTATCCAATTCAAAAATCACAAGTATATACAACATTTTTAACCTGCGAGATGTCTCACTTTCTCAAGATGCTTGCACATAAGTCCGGTAACTTGAATTTATCTCCCACCATGGTGACTTTGGCTATCACAATGAAAGAAGAGGCCCATCCAAAAATTCATTTCTGAACTCTGCCAATGCACAATGGCATGCATGAATTCTCTCTCTTTCTCTCTCTCTCTCTCCTCTCTTTGACCCTCTCTCCCTATCTCCTCTCTCCTTGACTCTCTTTCTCTCTGTCACTATAAATAAATTAAATATGATATAAAAACAAATACACATCTTTAAGCATTGAACTATATTATAAAATAATACTTCCGTTGAGATTATACATTAAAAGAGAAACTGTAGGCAAGTAACTCAGATTCAATCCATAGGATTCCAATAAGTGATAGTAATCACTAATAAGTGATGTCTGGGCACTTGTTCTCTACTCTTGGTTCAGGTTCAGATACCTCTTAATTCTGTTGTTGTTGTACCTCCCCTTATGGAAACTATGGAAGCCTATATGGTAGAACTTGGAAGATATGCAACTCTTCGATATATAATATAAATATAATTCCCCTTATTTCAAGTCTGTTTTTTATCCATTTCTTTTTCATTCTTTGACAATTTAAAACATGTAATTAAATTTAGTTATTTTCAACTCAGATCTCAACCTCAATCCTTCTCCTATTGGAAACATTCTTCTTCTGCAAAAGTCCCTTATCTTTCTTTATGTATTTCTCAACTTTTCATCTAGCATTTTTTTCTTTCTTTTCAATCATTGCCTAACACAGTACACTTCAATACTTCAAAAAGTATCATGTTTACTAATTGTATATAAGGTAACACAAATTAAACATACTTTTTTCTCCCACATTTTTTCCCAATCATACAAGCTCAATAAGTACCCCCATCTTCTCCCTCCCTCCACCCCTCACCAGTTCCTCCTTGCACTCTCTCCCCATTTTCCCCTTCCTTTCACCTACCTCCCTCCCCTTCTTCCAGTATATCCCCCTTACCCTCTCCCATCCCCTGGAGCATCCTTTTGTGTAATGCTAAACCTCTCTCTGAGGCCCCCACCCTAGTGAGGTGTAAGGACTCAGTGGCATAGCCCAGAGCCTTTTCTTGGGCTCCACATTAGTGTGGGCACTCTATTATGACTGTTAATCCCTTGTTTCTAAGGATCCTACTGCCAGTGATCCATGCTAGACTCTGGGGGGCGGGTATGCCATTGTGCAGTTTAAGCAAAGTCCAATTATGGCTACTGCAGTCCTAACTTGTGTGGAGTATCTTGCATATCATTGCTCCTCCTCATCTTTAGGCTCTTACAATATTGCCACCCCCTGTTCCACAAGGTTGTCCCCACTTTAGGATGGTGAGAGATTTGGTTGATTAATGTAGGGTCTTTGGTGTTCTGAATTATGGTTTGTTGTTGCTTTCAGTTTTGCTGTTCCTGCACCACCCTTGGCTCCATCCTGATTGGTATTGACGGTCACCTCCTAACCAAATATAAAAGACTGTTTAAATTAAGATCTTAATATAAGAGGAGACTCAAAGCTAAATGGAATAGGAATAGAACACACAGTGAGGGGGAGGTCAGTGTTCCATTTGCAGGACTTTATATCTTCCAGTCCCTACACCCTCCCTTATTGGTGAGATCAAACCTGTTCAGTCCCAAGTGACCAGGCAGGGACGTGAGACTGAACCACTAGATGCCTCATTACTTACATGCACTACTTGATAGTGACCTATTTTCTCTACTGAAGCATGATCCCCTCTTTCATTTTTTCTGGGGGCCTCCTTCCCCTTCTCTCCTGTTTATAATCTTTGTGATTACAGTAGGTGTCATAGTTAAGCACAGGTGTCAACTTGACACTTGAGGGTTTGAGCTCTGGGCACAGGTATAGAGAGTTGATAGTTGAGTTAAGCCCAGAGCAAACCTGAAGGAGATTGTCTGGCTGCTGGGGAAGACCTAGCCCATGGTGGGTGGGATTAGGCCCTGGATAAATCACAGAGAGCTGGTTGAGAGAGTTGGCATCCTTCTGTATATGTGGCCAGACATGCTGGTCTGGCAAGTAAGAATTGTCCATCTCTCAGCTGTTATGCAGTGATGGTGTGGCCAGTTCCCTCGGCCCTAGTGTTGGTGTGTGCTCTCCCGTTAAGCTGGACTATGAACAATAACCGGACTGTCATAAGAAAGTAAACTCCTTGTTCCCTTAAGCTGTGTTCTGGTCATTTATCAGCAACCATGCAGGCGGACTGCAACAGTAGGTATTACAGAGATTTATCTTTAAATATGTCATTTAGTGGGATTGGTACTAGGATCCACCTATTAGGGAGGGGAGTACACACAGTGTCTAATTTTTTGTGTCTCAGATACTTCATGCAATATAATTTTTCTAATTCATCCTTTTCCTGGCAAATTTCATTAATTCATCTTTTTTGATAGCTAAGTAGTATTCCATGGTATAAATGTACCACATTTTCCTTATCCATTCTTCAACTGTTGGGCATTTAGGTTGATTCCATGTCTTTGCTATTGTAAATAGTGCTACTATCAACATGGTAGTACTTGTGTCACTGTAGTGAAATTTTGCATTATGAGGGAGTATTCCAAAAGTGGTATAGCAGGGTCGTATAGCATTTATATCTTTAACTTTTTCAGAAATTGCCAAACTGATTGCCAGAGTGGTTGTATAAGCATGCATTCCCACCAGCAATTATAAGAGTTCCTTTCTCTCCACATTCTATACAGCATTTGGTGGTGTTTGTATTGTGGATTTTTGCCATCCTGCCCAGGGTGAGATGACATCTCAGGGAAGTTTTGATTTGCATTTCCCTAATAGCTAAGGATGTGGAGCATTTTTTAAGATATTTTTTAGACAATTCAATTTCATCCCTGGAAAAGGTTCTTTTACTTCTCAGGCCTATTTTTTAATTGGGCCATTTATCTCCCTCGTGTTTAGTTTTCTAAGTATTTTGTGCACTCGGGATAATAGAGCTCTATCAGATATATGGTTAGTGAAGATTTTCTCCCATTCTCTGGGTTGCATTTTTGCTCAGTTTACAATCTCTTTATCTGAACAGAACTCTTTTTTTTAACATTTTTTATTGTCTCCGCTCATACAAACTTAATAGGTATACCCGTTCCCTCCCTACCTTCTCCTCCCCCCACCCCTCTGCTCACCCTCCCCTCACCCCTCCCTCCCCACCCCCAGTGCCTCCCCTCCCCCAATCCCCGGAGAATCCTTTAATGTGCATGCCAAACTCTCCTCTGGATCCTCCTCTCCGATGACGTACAAGGACCCTTTAATTTCATAAGATCCCATTTGTTGAGTGTTGGTTCTTGTGCCTGTGCTATTAGATTTCTGTTGAGGATGGTCATTTATATGATGTTGATTCTGCCTATCCAGGAACCATCTGGTATCTACTGTAATTTTTTCTTTAGGATTTTAAAGTTTTCATTATAAAGATGTCTCACATCTTTGGTCAGATTTACACCAAGGTATTTCATTTTTTTAGGGGTTATAGGATTGTTTCTCATATGACTTTTTCACTTTTTTCATCCTTGGTTTATAGGAAGGCCACTGATTTTTACACATTTATTTTGTAACTTGCCACCCTGCTGAACTTACTATATTAATTCCAGGAGTTTTTTGGTGGAGTCTTTAGGATCACTTAGGTATAATATCATGTCTGCAAATAGAGATATCTTCACTTCTTCCTTGCTGATTTGAATCCTTTTATCTCACTCTCTTGTCTTATGGCTGCAGCTAAGACTTCAAATATAATATTGAATAGAAGTGGTGAGAGTGGACAGCCTTGTCTAGTTCCTGATCAAAGTGGGAATGTTTCAAGTTTTTCCCCTTTGAGTATAATACTTCTATTGGCTTGTCGTATACAGCTTTTATTATGTTGATAAAGGTGCTTCCATTCCAACTGTCTCTAGGGTTTTGATCATGAGAGGATGTTGGACCTTGTCAAAAGCTTTTTCTGCATCTATCGAGAGTATCATGTGTTCTTGGACTTTGAATTGGTTTAGTTTTGATTTATTATTTATTCAATTGTGCGTGTATGCGTGTGTGCGTATGTGTGTATATGTATGTACGTGTGTGTAGAAACCACGGACGAATTCGGGAACCACCATGGACGCCTCCTTGTTTACTCTTCCCCGGGATTCACAGGCTCCACCTTACCAGGACCAGAAACGCAGGCCGCCCAACTTCCGCTGGCGTCTATACGTAGCGTCTATGATCCAAACTCAGGACCTTCCGCATGCAAGGCAGAGGCTTAACCCCTGAGCCACCTCTCCAGCCCCGGACTTTGAATTGGTTTATATGAAGGACTACATTTATTGATTTGTGTATTTTGAACCAACCTTGTGTTCCTGGGATAAAGCCTACTTGATCACAGTGAATGATCTTTTTGATATGTTTTTGAATCCGATTTGCTAAGATTTTGTTGAGAATCTTTGCACCTGTGTTCATCAGAGAGATTGGCCTATAGTTTTCTTTCTTAAGTGTATCTTCATTAGGTTTTGGGATTAGTATGATATTAGCTGCATAGAAATAATTTGGAAGTGTTCCTTCCTTCGCAATTTTATGGAACAGTTTAAGGAGTATTGGTGTTAGTTGTTCCTTAAATGTCTGAGAGAATTCTGTGCTGAATCCATCTGGTCCAGGATATTTTTGGTAGGAAGATTCGAGGTTACTTCATTGAATTGTATGTCCTTGTTCAATTTAGGTAAATTGTGCTTACTCAGTAATTCATCCATTTCTTTTGTGTTATCAAATTTCATGGAGTATAAGTTTTTGAAATATGACCTTATATTCTTCGAATTTCTTGAATATTAGTTGTAATTACTCTATTTTCATTTCTAATTTTGTTAATTGGGTTTTTGCTTTCTTGATCAATTTAGCTAGGGGTTTGTCAATCTTACTGATTTCTTCAAAGAACCAGGTTTTTTTTTTAATCATTCAATTGTGTGTGTGCGTGTGTGTGTGTCTGCGGGTGTGTGCGTGTGTGTGTAGAACCACGGGCGAATTCAGGAACCACCATGGACCACCTCCACCTGCTCCTTGTTTACTCTGCCCCAGATTCACAGGCTCTGCCCTACCAGGACCAGAAAGGCAGGCCATCCCCACTTCCGCCCGACGTCTATACGTGGGGTCTAGGATATGAACTCAGGACCTTCCACCTGCAAGGCAGAGGCTTAACCCCTGAGCCACCTCTCCAGCCCCCAAAGAACCAGGTTTTTGACTGGTTGATGTTTTGCATCTTTTTCCTTATCTCAATCTTGGATATTTACCCCGATTTTTCTAATCTCTCTTCTACTACTTTTGGAATTAGGTTGCCCTTGTATCTCTAAAGCTTTAAGCTGCATTACGATTTACTTGTGATGTTTCTATTTTTTTGATATAGGTATTTAGCACTATAAACTTACCTCTTAGGACAGCTATCATTGTATCCCAGAGATTTTGATATGTTATATTTTCATTATTGTTTGCTTCTAGGAAATCTTGAATTTACTTTTTGATTTCTTCCTGAACCCAGTTCTCATTCAGCATCATAGTATTTAGTCTCCAAGAATAAGTATATTTTCTGCTGTTTGTTATGTTGTGGATGTCAAGCTTTAGATCACGGTGGTCTGATAGAATACAGGCTAGAATTTCAACTTTCCAGTATATGTAGAAATTCATTTTGTGGTCCAATATGTGGTCAATTTTGGAGAAAGTTCCTTGGGCTTCTGAGAAGAATGTATATTCCTTGGTGTTTAAGTAGAAAGTTCAATAGAGATCTCTAAGTTCCATTTCAGAAAGGGTTTGATTTAGTTTCAATGTGTCTCTGTTAAGTTTTTGACCTGTTATCTATTCCATGCTGACAGTGAAATATTGAAATCCTCCAGTATTATTGTTTTGAGGTTGATTTCTTATTTTAGACGTTGTAGTGTTTACTTAATGAATGTGGAGGAGCCCATGTTAAGTATATATATGTTCAGTATTGTGAAGTCTTCCTGGTGAATTGCACCTATGACTAAAATGTAGTATCCTTCTGTATCTCTTATGATTTTTTTTTTTGGTTTGAAGTCCACTTTGTCAGATAGCAAAATTGCTACCCCTGATTGTTTCCTGGTTCCATTAAATTGCAGAATTTTGACCAGCCTTTTACTTTTAGAATGTGCCTTTTTTGGGGGGTAAGATGTGTTTCTTGAAGGCAGCAGATGGATGGGTTTTCTAATCTTTGTTTGTAATCTGTGTCTTTTTATTGGTGAGTTAATTCTATTGACATTTAATGTTATAATGGAGAAATTACATTTAAATCCTGACATTTTTTATGTTTACTGGCTTTCATAAGTGTATTATTTAGCTTGGAAGTTTTACTGCTATTATACTTCTCTTCTGTCATCCTGATTATGCTTGTACTTTTCTTCAAGCTTGAGTATCTTTTCTAGCATTTTTTGAAGGTCTGGTTTGGTGGTCATGTAAGCCTTCAAGTTGTGTTTATGGTGGAAAATTTTTCTTTCACTCTCGATCACAACTGATAGTTTTGCCAGGTATATCAGCCTGGGTTGATATTTTTGCTCACTGAATACTTGGAGTATTTTTCTCGAAGCTCTTCTGGCTTTTACTGTTTTCATTGAAAAATCATTTGTTATTTTATTAGGTTATCTTTAACAATGAGGTTGTTTTTTCTCTTGAAGCTATCAGCACATTCTCTTTGTCTTGTATGTGTAGTGTTTTGACTATTATTTGCTGCGGAGAGTTTCTATTTTCGTCAAATCTATTTAGTGTGCAGAATGCCTCTTATGTTTGGATGGGACTTTCTCTTTCTTTAAATGTGGAAAGTTTTCCTTTATGATATTTTGAAAAAATTCCTCAAGTGTGGAATGTTGGGATTCTTTTTTTAAATTTTAATACATTTTTTATTATTATTTCGCTCATACAAACTTAATAGGTACACCAGTTCCCTCCCTCCCTCCTCCTCCCCCCGAGCCCCCTGCTCTCCTTCCCCTCACCCCTCCCGCCCCATCCCCCTGTGCCTCCCGCCCCAATTCCCAGAGTCCTTTCTTGTGCATGCCTGACTCTCCTCTGGGCCTCCTCTTTGATAACGTACAAGGACCCAGTGGCGTTTCCCTGAACCCTTTCCTGTGTTCCCCTTAAGCACAGGAACACTACTGTGGCTGTCAATCCCTTGTCTCCAAGGATCTTGGCGCCTTTAGCCAATGCTAGACTTTGTGAGGTCAATAGTGTGTTGGACATTGCGCCGGGCATGCAATGTCCAATTATGATTGCTTCGGCCCTAACTTGTGTGAAGTATCTTGCAAATCATTGCTCCTCCCATCCTTTTGCTCTTACACTCTTACCGACCCCCTCTTCCGAAAATGTCCCTGAGCTTAAGGATGGGGAGAGATTAGTCTGATCTAGTTCTAGGTGGTTGATATAGAGTCTCTGAAGTTCTGGATAGTGGTTCATTGATTTCCTTTGCAGTTTTGTTGCTCCTGCAATGCCCTTCACTCCATCGTGATGGGCACTGTAGGTCACCCCCTGGCCAGAGACAGAAAGCTGTTAAACTGGAGTCTTATTATAAGAGCACATTCAAGGGTAGATGTAATACTTATAACCAAAAGTGGAATCGCAGGGTCATATGGCATTTGGCAATGGGAGGGATCAATCACCCATTTGCAAAATGGTTACTTTTTAATCTGCTGGACTATGTGCCTTCCCCTTCTGGTGAGTTCATACCCTCTTAGCTGTAAATGATCAGGAACGATTTGTGAACTTAACTAAGTGGCACATTACTTTCTTGCAGTCCTTGATGGAGGCCTATTTTCTCTACTGTAACCTGGTCACTTCTCTCCTTGTTTCTGGTGTGGCCCTCCATCCCCATCCCTCCTGTTCATAATCCTTGCAATTACTGTAGGTAATACATAGATTTACCTATGAGTGTCTGAAGATGGGCTGGGTGGGTTTGGTATTAGGAGCCACCTATTGGGGAGTACATACGGCGCTTAATTTTCTGGGTTTGGGATACGTCACTTAATATAATTCTTTCTAATGACATCCATTTCCCAGCAAATTCCAGTAATTCATCATTTTTGATGGCTGAGTAGTACTCCATTGTATAGATGTACAACAGTTTCCTTATCCACTCGTCAACTGTTGGACATTTGGGTTGATTCCATGACTTTGCTATTGTAAACAGTGCTGCTATGAACATGGTCGCACTTGTGCTATCAAGGTGAACCTCTGCTGTATGGGAGGTTATACCCAAAAGTGGAATCGCAGGGTCATATGGCATTTCAATCTTTAATTTAATTAAGAATCTCCAGACGGTCCGCCAGAGTGGCTGTATGAGCCTGCACTCCCACCAGCAATGTAGGAGAGTTCCCCTCTCTCCACATCCTCTCCAGCATTTGGTGTTGTTTGTATTGTGGATTCCAATATCTCAGGGAAGTTTTGATTTGCATTTCCCGGATGGCTAAAGAAGTGGAGCATTTTTTAAGATATTTGTTAGACATTTTAATTTCATCCCTGGTAAAATTTCTTTTAAGTTCCAGGGCCCATTTTTTAATTGGGCCATTAGTGTCCTTGATGTTTAGTTTTCTAAGTTCTTTGTGCACTCTGGACTCTATCAGATATGTGGTTAGTGAAGATATTCTCCCATTCTGTGGGTTGCCTTTGAGCTCGTGTTACAATCTCTTTATCTGAACAGAAGCTCTTTAATTTCACAAGATCCCAACTGTCGAGAGTTGGTAGTAGTGACTGTGCCATTGGATGTCTGTTTAGGAAATGTTGGCCTAACCCAATCAGCTCAAGGGAGTTCCATATCCTTTCAACTATGGTTTTTATAGTCTCTGGCCTTATATCAAGGTCCCTGATCCATTTGGAATTAAGTCTTGTACATGGTGACAAGTATGGGTCCAGCTTTAATCTTCTGCATGTGGAGATCCAGTTTTGCCAGCACCATTTGTTGAAGATGCTGTTCTTTTTCCATTGGATTCTTTGGGCCCCTTTGTCAAAGACCAAATGGCTGTAACTTTGTGTGCTTATATCTGGGTCTTCAATCCTTATCCATTGATCTGTGTGTCTATTTTGGAGCCAGTACCAGGCTGTCTTTATAACTATGGATTTGTAGTATAGACTAAGGTTTGGTATGGTGATACCTCCAGCAGTGTTTTTGTTACTCAGGATTGTCTTTGCTATCTTGGGTCTTTTGTGCCTCCATATGAATTTGGAGATTGTTTGGTCAACTTCGTTGAAGAATTGCTTTGGGATTTTAATTGGAATAGAATTGAATTTGTATATTGCCTTTGGTAGGATGGTCATTTTTACGATGTTGATTCTGCCAATCCAGGAACATGGTAGGTCTTTCCACCTTCTGGTGTCTTCTGCTATTTCTTTCTTTAGGGTTTTAAAGTTTTCATTGTAAAGGTCTTTTACCTCCTTGGTTAGGTTTATACCAAGGTATTTCATTTTTTTAGGGGCTATAGTAAATGGGATTGTTTCTCTCAAGGCTTTTTAACTTCTTTCATTCTGGGCATATAGAAAGGCCTCTGATTTTTGCACATTTATTTTGTATCCTGCCACCCTGCTGAACTTCTCAATTAGTTCCAGGAACTTCCTGGTGGAGTTTTTGGGATCACTCAGATATAAGATCATGTCATCCTCAAATAGGGATCGCTTGACTTCTTCCTTGCCGATTTGAATCCCTCTTATGTCCCTTTCTTGTCTTATGGCTTCAGCTAAGACTTCAAGTACAATATTGAATAGAAGTGGTGAGAGTGGACAGCCTTGTCTAGTTCCTGATCGAAGTGGGAATGCTTCCAATTGTTCCCCATTGAGCAAAATCCTTTCTGTGGGCTTGTTGTATACAGCTTTTATTATATTGATAAAGGTTCCTTCCATTCCTGTTGTCTCTAGCGTTTTGATCATAAAAGGCTGTTGGATCTTGTCAAAAGCTTTTTCTGCATCTATCGAGAGTATCATGTGGTCTTGGACTTTGGACTGGTTTACATGATGAATTACATTTATTGATTTGCGTATGTTGAACCAACCTTGCATGCTGGGGATGAAGCCTACTTGGTCCCTGTGAATAATCTTTTTAATATGTTTTTGATTCCGATTTGCTAAAACTTTGTTGAGAATCTTTGCGTCTGTGTTCATCAGAGAGATCGCCATATAGTTTTCTTTTTTAAGTGAGTCTTTATTAAGTTTTGGGATTAAAACGATATTAGCTTCATAGAAGGAATTTGGTAGTGTTCCTTTCTTTGCTATTTGATGGAACAGTTTAAGGAGTATTGATGTTATTAACTCCTTAAATGTTTGGTAGAACTCTGTGCTGAATCCATTTGGTTCAGGACATTTTTTGGTGGGAAGATTCAAGATTACTTCCTCAATTTCCTTATATGTTATAGGACTATTTAAATAATTCACAACTTCCTGATTCAATTTAGGTAAGTTGTGTTTACTTAGAAATTCATCCATCTCTTTTGTGTTGTCAAACTTCACAGAGTATAAGTTTTTGAAATGTGCTATTATAATTCTCTGCATTTCTTGGGTATCAGTAGTGATAACTCCCTGTTCATTTCGGATTTTGTTAATTTGGGTTTTCTCTCTCCTGCTTTTGGTTAATTTAGCTAGGGGTGTATCAATCTTATTGATTTTTTCAAAGAACCAGCTTTTTGACTGGTTGATTTTTTCTATCGTTTTCTTGGTCTTGATTTCAGATATTTCTCCCCTTACCTTGCTAATCTCCTCTCTTCTACTACTTTTGGGATCAGATTGCTCTAGTTTCTCTAAAGCTTTAAGCTGCATTATTAAGTTGTTTATTTTTGATGTTTCCGTTTTTTTGATGTAGGCATTAAGAACTATGAACTTACCTCTTAGAACAGCTTTCATTGTGTCCCAGAGATTTTGGTAAGTTGTATTTTCGTTATCATTCACTTTCAGGAAATCTTGAATTTCCTTTTTAATTTCTTCCTGAATCCAGTTCTCATTCAGCCTCATATTGTTAAGTTTCCAGGAGTGAGTGTATTTTCTCTTGTTTGATGTGTTGTGGATGTCGAGCTTTAGTCCGTGGTGGTCTGATAGGGCACAGGTTAGAATTTCAACTTTTTTGTACATGTGTAGATTCATTTTGTGGCCCAATATGTGATCTATTTTGGAGAAAGTTCCGTTTGCTGCTGAGAAAAATGTGTATTGTTTGGTGCATGGGTGAAAAGTTCGATAGAGATCTGTAAGGTCCATTTCTTTCAGGGTTTGATTAAGTTCCAAAGTGTCTCTGTTAAGCTTTTGACCTGTTGATCTATCCCATGTTGAGAGGGCGGTGTTGAAATCCCCAAGAATTATCATTTGGGGTTGATTTCTTGCTTTAGACGCTGTAGGGTTTTCTTAATGAATGTGGATGGGCCCGTATTGGGTGCATATATGTTCAGTATTGTGAAGTCTTCCTGGTGAATTGTACCTGTGACTAAAATGTAGTATCCATCCGTGTCTCTTATAATTTTCTTTGGTTTGAAGTCCACTTTGTCTGATATCATAATGGCTACCCCTGCCTGTTTTCTGCTTCCATTTGCTTGTAGATTTGTTGACCAGCCTTTTATTTTTAGAGCATGCCTATCTTCTGTAGTGAGATGGGTTTCCTGCAGGCAGCAGATTGATGGACTGTGATTTTTAATCCAAGTTTGTAATCTGTGTCTCTTGATCGGTGAATTAATTCCATTAACATTTACTGTTATAATGGAGAAACTATTTATAATTCCAGACATTTATTATGTTTAGTAGTTTTTATAAGTATATTGCTTCGCTTTTAATGGTGTTATACTTGCCTTCTGTTCTCCTGGATATGCCTGTTTTTTTTCTTCACGCTTGAGTATCATTTCTAGCATTTTTTGAAGGCCTGGTTTAGTGGACATGTATCCCTTCAAGTTGTCTTTGTGCTGGAAGATTTTTCTTTCTCCCTCGATCATGACGGATAGTTTTGCAGGGTAAATCAGCCTGGGTTGACATTTTTGCTCATTCGATACTTGAAGTATGTCTCTCCAAACTCTTCTTGCTTTTACTGTTTCGACTGAGAAGTCATCTGTTATTTTAATAGGTTTACCTTTAAAAGTGACTTGTTTTTTTCTCCCTTGAAGCTCTCAGCACCAGTTCTTTATCTTGAATGTGGAGTGTTTTAACTATTATTTGCCGTGGCATGCTTCTGTTTTGGTTGTATCTGTTTGGGGTGCGGAATGCCTCTTGTATATGGATGGGCCTCTGTTTTTTTAGATGAGGAAAGTTTTCCTTGATGATCGTTTGAAAAATTTCCTCAGGGGTGGTATTTTGAGATTCTTGCTCTGGTATTCCATGAATACGCATGTTAAGCTTCTTCAGGGTGTCCCATATCTCTTGGATATTTCTCTCAAGTATCTTTTTGGCTTTAACAACCTCTTCCATTGAGCTGGTTAGTACTCCCACTTTATCTTCAAGGTCTGAAATTCTGTTTTCTGCTTCGTTAGTTCTGTTGATAAGACTCTCTGTGGAGTTCTGGGTTGAAGATAACTTGTCTTGTAGCTCAGTTTTAAACTCTGCTTGAGTCTGTTTTAACTGCTCTATGCCAGTTTTTGTTTCTTGCACTGTTTTTCTCAACTCCTCCAAATGTCTGTTGTATTCCTCTTCAAAGCGATTGATTCGATTATGTAATTCCTCCCGGATTTCCTCTTTCATAGTATTGAACATGGCAATGATCATATTTTGAAAGTCGTTATCCTGGGTCAGGCTTTCTTGGCCTTTTTCCATGGGTTGGTTCTGGTTGGAGTCTAACATTATGGGATTAATTTCTTCAGTGGGAAATTTGTTTACTTGAGTGTTGCTTCTCATGGATTTGCACTTTGACTTTGGCACTGTCATTTTAACTCTTAAGATCTTTCAATCTCACTGAACTGAATTATTTAGCCTGGGGTCCTGGGGGTGGGCAAGGACGGAGCTTACCTAGATCACGGATGAGCCCCCTCCCCCCCCCCCGCTGGACCTCGCCCGCGTCCTGGCAGGCGGAGCAGAGTGGGGAAGGGAGGATGGGGGCGTTGGCGTGGAGCTATTTAACCCGAGGGGAGCTGGGGCGGGGCCCGGGCCCAGGGAGAAATCCTCCTCGTCCCTCGGCCCTGCACCCGTTTCCAGCTGGATGGTGGGGTAGGAGTTGGGTCCCTTTGGGCTGACCTGGGGTTCTGGTGGGCGGAGCATAGAGCGGGGCTTACCTAGGTGGCAGGTGAAGGCCCCAGGCTGGACCGCGCGCTCGTCCCTACCGGCAGAGCGGGATGGGGAAAGGGAGGAGGGGGGCGTCGGCGTGGAGCTATTTAACCTGAGGCGAGCTGGGGGGGGGCCTGGGCGCAGGGGGAGGTCCTCCTCGTCCCTCGGCCCTGTGCGTGGCTCCGGCTGGATGGTGGGGTTAGGAGCTGGGTCCCTTTGGGCTGACCTGGGGTTCTGGTGGGCGGAGCGCAGAGTGGGGCTTACCTAGGTGGCGGGTCGTGGCAGGTGAAGGCCAGGCTGGACCGCGAGAGCGCGTCCCGACCTGCGGAGCGGGGTGGGGAAAGGGAGGATGGGGGCGTTGGCGTGGAGCTATTTAACCCGAGGCAAGCTGGGGCAGGGCCCGGGCGCAGGGGGGAATTTTGGGATTCTTGTTCTGGTATTCCATTAATGTGCATGTAAGGCTTCTTCAAGGTGTCCCATAATTCTTGAATATTCCTCTCAAGTACCTTTTTGGCTTTAACAAACTCTTCAACTGAACTGGTTGGTTCTTCTACTTTGTCTTCGAGACCTAATATTCACCTTTCCCCACCCGCTGGCCAGGGATGCTCGCGCTCCAGTGAGGAGACACTGTGCCCTGGGTAAACTCCCCCTGCTCACCCCCAAGCCTCATATAAATCACTCTTCTTAGCTCCTCCCATCAGCCAGTTGGTTAATTAATTCATTAACCAGATCCCCAGGTTAATTCTGACCCCTGCCAGCACCTGTACCCTTTCCCGGCCTGTCCCCCCTGGATGCAACCATTTCAGTAAGGACACACTATGCCCAAGTCCAAGGAGGACACACTGATCATCAGAAGTCAACAGAGTCCAAAGAACACACAAGCAAAGCTCTAGGGGACAAAGGCCACACATGTGAAGTCCCCTAAATTCATCCTATCATATGGGAGAGATTCTCCACATCCAGCCCAAAGATAAGTAAACTCCCTTTTTACCATCCTGTTCCTTTCAATTATTAGTTATTGTACAGTAACTTTTCCATATAGCCACCCACAAAACACACACAACATCAGAGACTATACCACTCACCCTCACATATCACCAAGGTACTAAATCTTAGCACTGCCATACTAACATTCACCCTCTGTCCACCCCTGTACTAACTTTCTAATAGCTTCATTTAGGAAAAAAACAATAACAACAAGCATAACCAACACCAAGGTAAACACTAGCAATAAATGCCCAAAAGTAATGATACCAACTAATTCAGTTCAGTCAAAAACATGCAGAAATTGAAAAACGGTCTTAAGAGATAAAATGACAATGCCCAAGTCAAAGTGTAAATCCATAAGAAACAAAACCCAAGAAAACAAATCTCCCACCGAAACAATTAACCCCATAATGATAGACTCCAACCAGAACAAATCCACAGAAAATAGCCAAGAAAGCCTGACCCAACATAAAGACTTTCAAAGCATGATCATTACCATGATCAATACTATGAAAGAGGAAATCCAGAAGAAGTTAAATAACCACATCAAACTTTGAACAGGAACACAACAGACACTTGGAGGAGTTGAGAAAAACAGTTCAAGAAACAAAAATAGGCATAGAGCAGTTAAAACAGACTCAAGCAGAGTTTAAAACTGAACTAAAAGACAAGATATCTTCAACCCAGAACTCAACAGAGAGTCTTACCAGCAGAACTAACGAAGCAGAAAATAGAATTTCAGAACTTGAAGACAAAGTGGGAGTATTAACCAACTCAATAGAAGAGGATGCTAAAGCCAAAAAGATACTCAAGAGAAATATTCAAGGGTTATGGGACACCCTGAAGAAGCCTAACATGCGTATTCATGGAATACCAGAACAAGATTCCCAAAATACCACACCTGAGGAAATTTTCCAAACTATCATCAAGGAAAACTTTCCTCATCTAAAAAAAAGAGAGGCCCATCCACATACAAGAGGCATTCTGCACCCCAAACAGATATGACCAAAATAGAAGCTCGCCATGGCAAATAATAGTTAAAACACTATACATTCAAGACAAAGAAATGGTACTGAGAGCTTCAAGGGAAAAAATTACTTTAAAAGGTAAGCCTATTAAAATAACAAATGACTTCTCAATGGAAGCAGTAAAAGCAAGAAGAGCTTGGAGAAATGTATTTCAAGTATTGAATGAGCAAACATGTCAACCCAGACTGATATACCCCGCAAAACTACCTGTCATGATTGAGGGGGAAAGAAAAGTTTTCAGCACAAAGGCAACTTAAAGGCTTACATGTGTACCAAACCAGGCCTTCAAAAATTGCTAGAAAAGATACTCAAGCTTGAAGATAAGAACAAGCATATCCAGGAGGACAGAAGGGAAGTATAATACCACCAAAACCTAAAAGCCAAATTGTACACTTACAAAAACCACTAAACATAAAATGTGTCCAGAATTAAAAGTAATGTCTCCATTATAACACTAAATATCAATGGATTAACTCACCAATGAAGAGGTACAGATTACAAACATGGATTAAAAATCACAATCCATCAATCTGCTGCCTTCAGGAAACACATCTCACCACAAAAGACAGACACTTCCTAAAAATAAAAGGCTGTTCCAAAATTCTGCAAGCTAATGGAACCAGGAAACAGATAGGGGTAGCTATTATGCTATCAGACAAAGGGGACTTCAAAACAAAAAAAAATCATAAGAGACATTTTAGTCACAGGTACAATCCATCAGGAAGACTTCACAATACCGAACATATATGCACCTAATACGGGCTCATCCACATTCATTAAGTAAATCCTACAGCATCTAAAGTGAGAAATCAACCCCAAAATGATAATTCTTGGAAATTTAAATACCGCCCTCTCATCATGGGATAGATCAACAGGTCAAAAACATAACAGAGACACATTAGAACTCAATCAAATTCTTAATAACAGGGACCTTACAGATCTCAATCGAACTTTTCATCCACGCACCAAAGAATACACATTTTTCTCAGCAGCACACAGAACTTTCTCCAAAATAGACCACATATTGGGCCCCAAAATGAATCTCCACATATACAGGAAAGTTGAAATACTAGCCTGTACCCTATCAGAATAACATGGTCTAAAGTTTGAAATCCACAACACAACAAACAACCAAAAATACGCTGACTCCTGGAAACTAAACCTTATGATGTTGAATGAGAACTGGATCCAGGAAGAAATTACAAAGGAAATTCAAAATTTCCTGAAAGTGAAAGATAATGAAAATACAATTTACTGGGGCTGGAGAGGTGGCTCAGGGGTTAAGCCTCTGCCTTGCAGGCAGAAGGTCCTGAGTTCAGATCCTCGACCCCACGTATAGACACTGGGCGAAAGCAGGGACAGCCTGTGCTTCTGGTCCTGGTAGGGCAGAGCCTATGAATCCCAGGGCAGAGGAAACAAGGAGGAGGTGGAGGTGGCCCATGGTGGTTTCTGAATTTGCCCATGGTTCTACACAGACACATACATACACACATACACACATATGCACACATGCAAAATTGAATTTAAAAAAATACAACTTATCAAAATCTTTAGTTCACAATGAAAACTGTCCTAAGAGTTAAGTTCATAGCTCTCAATGCCTACATAATAAAATAGAAACATCACAAATAAATAATTTAACAATGCAGCTCAAATCTTTAGAGACACTAAAGCAATCTGATCCCAAAATTAGCAGGATACAGGAGATTAGCAAAATGAGGGGAGAAATATCCAAAATTGAGATAAGGAAAACAATACAGAGAATCAACCAGTCAAAAAGATAGTTCTTTGAAAAAAATCAATGAGATAGGTACACCCCTAGCTAAATTAACCAAAAACAGGAGAGAGGAAACCCAAATTAACAAAAATAGAATTGAAAATGAAGTTATCAATACTGATGCCTAAGAAATTCAGAGAATTATAACATCATATTTCAAAAACTTATACTCTGTGAAATTTGACAACACAAAAGAGATGGATGAATTTCTAAGTAAGCACAACATACCTAAATTGGATCAGGAAGTTGTGAATTATTTATATAGTCCTATAACATATGAGGAAATTGAGGAAGTAATCTCAAATCTTCTCACCAAAAAATGTCCTGGACCACATGGATTCAGCATAGAGTTCTACCAGACATTTAAGGAGCTTATAACACCAATATTCCTTAAACTGTTCCATCAAATAGCAAAGGAAGGAACACTACCAAATCCTTTCTATGAAGTTAATAACATCTTAATCCCAAAACCTAATGAAGATACACTTAAAAAAGAAAACTATAGGCCAAACTCTCTGATGAACACAGATGCAAAGATTCTCAACAAAGTCTTAGCAAATCAGATTCAAAAATATATCAAAAAGATCATTCACGAGGACCCGGCACACAAGGTTGGTTTAACATATGCAAATCAATAAATGTAATTCATCATATAAACCAGTCCGAAGTCAAAGACCACATAGTACTCTCGATAGATGCAGAAAAAGCTTTTGACAAGATACAACAGCCTTTTATAATCCAAACCCTAGAGACAGTTGGAATGGAAGGAACCTTTGTCAATATAATAAAAACTGTATACAACAAGCCAACAGCAAGAATTATACTCAATGGGGAAAAACTTGAAGCATTCCCGCTTCGATCAGGAACTAGGCAAGGCTGCACACTTTCTCTTCAATATTGTACTTGAAGTCTTAGCAGAAGCCATAAGACAAGAAAGGGACATAAAAGGGATTCAAATTGGCAAGGAAGAAGTCAAGTTATCTCTATTTGCTGATGACAAGATTTTATACCTGAATGATACCAAAAAACTCCACCAGGAAATTCCTGGAACTAATACAGAAGTTCAGCAGGGTAGCAGGTTACAAAATAAATGTACAAAAATCAGTGGTCTTCCTATATGCACAGAATGAAAGAAGTGAAAAACCCCTGAAAGAAACAATCCCATTTACTATAGCCCCTAAAAAATGAAATACCTTGGTATAAACCTAACCAGGGAGGTAAAAGACCTTTACAATGAAAACTTTAAAACCCTAAAGAAAGAAAGAAAGTGCAGAAGACACTAGAAGGTGGAAAGGCCTGCCATATTCCTGGATTGGCAGAATCAACATCATAAAAATGACCATCCTACCAAAGGCAATATACAGATTCAATGCTACACCAATTAAAATCCCAAAGCAATTCTTTAAAGATGTTGACCAAACAATCTCAATGTTCATATGGAAGCACAAAAGACACAGGATAGCAAAAACAATCCTGAGTAACAAAAACACTGCTGGAGGTATCACCACACCATACCTTAGTCTATACTACAAATACATAGTTATAAAAACAGCCTGGTCCTGGCTCCAAAATAGACACACAGATCAATGGATAAGGATTGAAGACCCAGATATAAGCCCACACAACTACAGCCATTTGATCTTTGACAAAGGGGCACAAAAAACCCAATGGAAAAAGAATAGCATCTTCAACAAACGGTGCTGGCAAAACTGGATATCCACATGCAAAAGACTAAAACTCGACCCATATTTTTCGCCATGTACAAGACTTAATTCCAAATGGATCAAGGACCTTAAAATAAGGCCAGAGACTATAAAAACCTTAGTTGAAAGGGTAGGGAATTCTCTGGAGCTGATTAGACTAGGCCAACAGTTCCTAATCGGAAATCCAATAGCACAGTCAATACAACCAACACTCAACAGATGGGATCTTATGAAATTAAAGAGCTTCTGTACAGAAAATACACTAACTCCTGGAATTTTAACACTATGATGCTGAATGAGAACTGGATTCAGGAAGAAATTAAAAATGAAATTCAAAATTTCCTGAAAGTGAACAATAATGAAAATACAACTTACCAAACTCTTTATCAACCACCTGGAACTGGGCCAGCCTAATCTCTCCCCATCCTAAAGCTCAGGTAAATTTGCAAAATTGGGGGCAGTAAGAATGTAGGAGCCTAAAGATGGGGAGACGCAACAATAAGCAAGATACTCTACACAAGTTAGGGCCGAAATAACCATAATAGGACTTTGCATGACCTGCATAATCACCAACATATCATTGAACCCCCAAAGTCTAGTATGGATCACATTTACTAGGATCCTTAGAGGCAAGGGATTAACAGCCACAGTAGTGTTCCTATACTAAAGAGGAACACAAAAAAAGAGCTCTAGGTAATGCTACTGAGTCCTTACACCTCATCAGAGAGGAGGACTCAGAGGGAAGTTTGACATGCACACTAAAGGATGCTCCAGGAATGGGGCAGAACGGGAAGGAGGGGGTTCAGGGAGGGGAGGAGGGAGGAAGGGAAATGCACTACTTATCAAATTTGTATGAGTGGAAAAAATAAAAAATAAAATAAAATTAAGAAATAAAATACATAAAAATAGTGTTCATATCTGGAAAAATTGTTGCTCCTAATGATGCAAAACATACTGCTATAATTGGTCTTTATATATATGTATATAATTTGAATTTTTGGAAATTTCAGCTATGCTGTCAACTTTGAAAAAAATCTCAGTTTACTGTGTTGAGTTGGCATTGTACAGAGATTAACAGCCATATTGGCCTAGAAATATTAAACTTAATTTTTCCCATTTGTACAGGGGTAATGCACTGTATTAAATATGTAACTTCTTACCTATGTGGATTGGATTACAAAAACTAATAAAGCATTCTCTAAATAATTTAAAAAGAAGATCTGATATTCTATTTTCTGCTTCATTAGTTCTGCTTATAAGACTCTCTGTTGGACTCTATATCAACCACCTGGAACGAAGCCAGCCTAATCTCTCCCCATCCTAAATCTCAGGGAAATTTGTGGAAGGGGGAGAGGTAAGATTGTAAGAGCCTAAAGATGGAGAAGAGTTATGACATGCAAAATACTCCACACAAGTTAGGGCCAAAGTAATCACAATAGGACTTTGCATGACCTGTGCAATGACCAACATATCATTGACCCCCCAAAGTCTAGCATGGATCACAGGCATAGGATCTTAGTGCAAGGGATTAACAGCCACAGTAGTGTTCCCATACTAAAGGGGAACACAAAAAAAGCACTCTATTCAATGCTACTCATCAGAGAGGAGGACCCAGAGGGAAGTTTGACATGCACACTAAAAGATGCTCTAGGGATGGGGGAACAATGGGAGAAAGGGAGGGAGGGAAAGGAAAGGGAAAAGGGGCAAGAGAGCAAGGGGATCCAGGGAGGGGTTGAGGGAAAGAGAGGAATAAGGTACCTACCAAGTTTGTAAGAGTGGAAAAAAATAAATAAATATTTAAAAAAAATAAGACTCTCTCTTGAGTTCTGGGTTGAAGATAGCTTGTCTTTTAGTTCAAGTTTAAACTCTGCTTGAGATTGTTTTAAGTGCTCTATGCCTATTTTTGTTTCTTCAACTGCTTTTCTCATCTCCTCCAAGCGCCTGCTGTATTCCTGTTCAAAGTGGTTGATGTATTTATAACTCCTCCCAGATTTCCTTTTATATACATATATACATATATATAATTTTATTTATTTCTTCCACTCATATAAAGTTGATACCCCATTCCCCTCCCTCCCTCCAACCCTCCCTGGATCCTCTTATTCCCTCCCGGTCTTGCCCCTTTCCTTCCCCCCCCTTCCTCCCCTTCTCCCCGTGCACTCCCCGCATTCCTGGAGCATCCTTTAGTGTGTATGTCCAACTTCCCTCTGGACCCTCCTCTCTGATGAGTTGCAAGGACTCAGAAGCTTTGCCTAGAGCTCTTTTTTGTGTTCCTCTTTAGTATAGGTACACTATTGTGACTGTTAATCACTTGCTGCTAAGGTTCGTAGTGCCTGTGATCCATGTTAGATTTTGAGGGTTCAATGATATGTTGGTCATTGTGCAGGTTATGCAAAGTCTTATTATGATTACTTTGGCCTTAACTTGTATGTAGTATCTTGCAAATCGTTGTTCCTCCCCATCTTTAGGCTCTTACAATCTTACTGCCCCCTCTTCTGCAAATTTCCCTAAGCGTTAGGATGGGGAAAGATTAGGCTGGCCTGGTTCGAGATGGTTGGTGTAGAGTCTCTGATTTTCTGAATTATGGTTTTTGGATTTTTTTTTCTAGTTTTGCTGCTCTTGCTCTGCCCTTGGCTCCATCCTGATGGGTATTGGATGTCACCTCCTGGCAGAGATAAAAGGCTGTTAAAATAGAGTCATTTAAAGAGTAGACTCAGGCCCAGCTCCACCCCCCAGGTCGCCCCGTGTCCCAGTGGCACCCAGGCTGCCTCGGGCTTTAGCCTGGGGCACACCCCAGCACCCCAGCCCCCTTTCTCTCTCCCACGCTGCCTTTGTCTGCTGGCCCACGTGCCTCCCCTTCCGCCATCCCCAGATGAGTCCGCCCAGCCCCCCAGGTCGCCCCATGTCCCAGCGGCACCAAGGCTGCCTCTGGTTTTACCCTGGTCCACCTGACGGGCCCCAGCCCCTTTCTTCCTCCTGCCCGCCTGTCCGACCAACTGGACAGGACTTGCTCACATTCCTCCATCCCTGGAGCTTGGGAGGGCCACTAAGCCAAGTCCCAGGCCCTAGGTGAAGAATACTGCCACTAAGGGGACTCACACAAGTGGTCTACAGAAGACACACTGCTACTCAGAATTCAATAGAGTCCAAAGAAAACTCAAGCAAAGTTCTAAGGGTCAAAGGCCACACATCTGAAAATCTCTACAATCATCCTATCACATGGGAGAGATTCTTCACATCCAGCCCAAAGATCAGTAAACCTCCTTTTTTTACCTTCCTTTCTAATATTAATCACTGTAAATTAACTGTTCCATACAGCCACCCCAAAAACATATACAACTACAAGGAGTACACCATTCACTCTCACATATCACCAATATATTACATCGAAAAAGTGCACTACCATACTAATATTCACTCCCTGTCTACTTAACCTGACTTAACTGATGTATAACAGCCTAATAGCCTCAACTAGGAAATAACAATAACAAAAGACAAACATGCCCAACCCCAGGGCAAGCACTAGTAATAACTGCCCAAGTGTAGTAATACCAACTAAATCAATTCAGTCAAAAACACACAGAAAATGAAAAGTCCTAGAAGACAAAACAACAATGCCCAAATCAAAATGCAGATACATGAGAAACAAAACCCAAAGAGACCAATCTCCCACTGAAAGAATTAACCCTTTAAGGATGGATTCCAACCAGAACAAATTCACAGAAAACATCCAAGAAAGCCAGACCCAAGACAACGACTTTCAAAGTATGATCATTACCATGATTAATACTATGAAAGAGGAAATCCAAGAGGAGTTAAACAACCGCATCAACCACTTTGAACAGGAACACCACAGGCATTTGGAGGAGTTGAGAAAAAGTTCAAGAAACAAAAATAAGCATAGAGCAGTTAAAACAGTCTCAGGCAGAGCTTAAAATTGAACTAAAAGACAAGTTATCTTCAACCCAAAACTGAACAGAGAGTCTTATCTCAGAGCTAACGAAGCAGAAAATAGAATTTCAGATCTTGAAAACAAAGTGGGAGAAATAACCAGCTCAATAGAAGAGGTAGTTAAAGCCAAAAAGATACTTGAGAGGAAAATTCAAGAGATATGGGACACCCTGAAGAAGCCTAACATGCGCATTCATGGAATACCAGAGAAAGAATCTCAAAATACCACACCTGAGGAAATTTTTCAAATTACCATAAATGAAAACTTCCCTCAACTGAAGAATGAGACGCCCATCCAAATACAAGAGGCATTTCGCACTCCAAACATATATGACCAAATAGAAACTCGCCATGGCAAATAATAGTCAAAACACTCCACATTCAAGAAAAAGAAAAGGTGCTGAGAGCTTCCAGAATAAAAACGCAAGTCACTTTTAAAGGCAAACCTATTAAAATAACAAATGACTTCTCAATGGAAACAGTAAAAGCAAGAAGACCTTGAAGAGATGTACTTCATGTATTAAATGAGCAAAAATGCCAACCAGACTGATATACCCAGCAAAACTATCTGTCATGATTGAGGGAGAAAGAAAAATTTTCCAGCACAAAGACAACTTGAAGGGATACATGTCTACCAAACCAGGCCTTCAAAAAATGCTAGAAATGATACGCAAACTTGAAGAAAAAAACAACTGTATCCAGGAGGACAGAAGGGTAGTAAAATAACACAAAAAAAAATTGTCAAACAATACACTTACAAAATTCACTAAACATAAAAAATGTCCAGAATTAAAAATAATTTCTCCATTATAACATTAAATGTCAATGGTATTAAGTCATCAAGTAAGAGACACAGATTATAAACTTGGATTAAAAATCACAACACATCAATCTGCTGCTTTCAGGAAACTCATCTCACCACAAAAAATAGGCACATCCTTAAAATGAAAGTCTGGTCCAAAATTCTGCAAGGTAATGGAATCAGGAAACAGGCAGCAGTAGCCATTATGCTTTCAGACAAAGTGGACTTCAAACCAAAAAAAATCATAAGAGACACGGATGGATACTACATTTTAGTCACAGGTACAATTCACCAGGAAGACTTCACAATACTGAACACTTATGCACCGAATACTGGCCACTCCACATCATTAAGAAAATCTACAGTGTCTAAAGTGAGAAATCAACCCCCAAAAGATAATTCTTGGGGATTTCAACACCGCCCTCTCAACATGGGATAGATCAACAGGTCAAAAGCTTAACAGAGACACTTTGGAACTTAATCAAGAAGTGGACCTTACAGATCTCTATCGAACCTTTCATCAACACACCAAAGAATACACATTTTTCTCAGCAGCACATAGAACTGTTCTCCAAAATAGATCACCTATTGGACCACAAAATGAATCTCCACATATACAGGAAAGTTGAAATTCTAGGCCGTGCCCTATCAGACCACCACGGCCTAAAGCTGGACATCCACAACACATCAAACAAGAGAAAATACACTCACTCCTGGAAACTTAACAATATGATGCTGAATGAGAACTGGATTCAGGAAGAAATTAAAAAGGAAATTCAAGATTTCCTGAAAGTTAACGATAATGAAAATACAACTTACCAAAATCTCTGGGACACAATGACAGCTGTCTTAGAAGGTAAGTTCATAGCTCTTAATGCCTACATCAAAAAAATGGAAACATCAGAAATAAATAACTTAACAATGCAGCTTAAAGCTTTAGAGAAACTAGAGCAATCTGATCCCAAAAGTAGTAGAAGAGAGGAGATTAGCAAAATAAGGGGAGAAATATCTGAAATCGAAATTAGGAAAACGATAGAGAAAATCAACCAGTCAAAAAGCTGGTCCTTTGAAAAAATCAATAAGATTGATACACCCCCAGCTAAATTAACCAAAAGCAAGAGAGAGAAAACCCAAATTAACAAAATTAGAAATGAAAATGGAGTTATCACTACTGATATCCCAAGAAATCCAGAGAATTATAACAGCATATTTAAAAACCTTATACTCTGTGAAATTTGACAACACAAAAGAGATGGATGAATTCCTAAATAAACACAACTTACCAATAATGAATCAGAGAGTTGTGAATTATTTATATAGTCCTATAACATATGAGGAAGTAATCTCAAATTTTCCCACCAAAAAATGTCCTGGACCAGATGGATTCAGTACAGAGTTCTACCAGACATTTAAAGAACTAATAACACCAATACTCCTCAAACTGTTCCATCAAATAGCAAAGGAAGGAACACTACCAAATTCCTTCTATGAAGCTAATATCGTTTTAATCCCAAAACCTAATAAAGATTCACTTAAAAAAGACAACTATAGGCTAATCTCCCTGATGAACACAGATGCAAAATTCTCAACAAAGTCTTAGCAAATCAGATTCAAAAGCATATCAAAAAGATTATTCACGGGGACCAAGTACGCTTCATCCCCGGCATGCAAGGTTGGTTCAACATGCGCAAATCAATAAATGTAATTCATCATGTAAACCAGTCCAAAGTCCAAGACCACATGATACTCTCCATAGATGCAGAAAAAGCTTTTGACAAGATCCAACAGCCTTTTATGATCAAAACCCTAGAGACAGTGGGAATGGAAGGAATCTTTATCAATATAATAAAAGCTGTATACAACAAACCCACAGCAAGGATTATACTCAATGAGGAAAAACTGGAAGCAATCCCACTTCGATCAGGAACTAGACAAGGCTAGTCCACTCTCACCACTTCTATTCAATATTGCACTTGAAGTCTTAGCTGAAGCCATAAGACAAGAAAGGGGCATAAAAGTGATTCAAATCGGCAAGGAAGAAGTCAAGCTCTCCCTATTTGCAGATGACATGATCTTATATCTGAGTGATCCCAAAAACTCTGCCAGGAAGCTCCTGGAACTAATGGAGAAGTTCAGCAGGGTGGCAGGATACAAAATAAATGTACAAAAATCAGTGGTCTTCCTATATGCCCAGAATGAAAGAAGTGTAAAAGCCCTGAGAGAAACAGTCCCATTTATTATAGCCCTAACCAAGGAGGTAAAAGACTTTTACAATGAAAACTTTAAAACCTTAAAGAAAGAAATTACAGAAGACACCAGAAGTTAGAAAGACCTCCCATGTTCCTGGATAGGCAGAATCAACATCATAAAAATGACCATCCTACCAAAGGCAATATACAAATTCAATGCTATACCAATTAAAATCCCAAAGCAATTCTTTGAACAAGTTGACCAAACAATCTCAAAATTCATATGAAGGCACAAAAGACACAGGATAGCAACGACAATCCTGAGTAACAAAAACACTGTTGGAGGTATCACCATACCAAACCTTAGTCTATACTACAAATCCATTGTTGTAAAAACAGCCTGGTACTGGCTCCAAAATAGACATACAAATAAATGAATAAAGGTTGAAGACCCAGATATAACACCACAAAATTACTGCCTTTTGATCTTTGACAAAGGGGCACAAAAATCCAATGGAAAAAGAACAGCATCTTCAACAAATTGTGCTGACAAAATTGGATCTCCACATGCAGAAGATTAAAACTGGACCCATACTTGTCACCATGTACAAGACTTAATTCCAAATGGATCAAGGACCTTGATTTAAGGCCAGAGACTATAAAAACCATAGTTGAAAGTTTAGGGAATTCCCTCAAGCTGATTGGGCTGGGCCAACAGTTCCTAAACAGACATCCAATAGCACAGTCACTGCTACCAACTCTCAACAGTTGGGATCTGGTGAAATTAAAGAGCTTCTGTTCAGATAAAGAGATTGTAACATGAGCTCAAAGGCAAACCACAGAATGGGAGAAAATTTCACTAACTACATATCTGATAGAGGTCTACTATCCAAAGTGCACAGAGAACTTAGTAAACTATACACCAAGGAAACTAATGGCCCAATTAAAAAATGGGCCCTGGAACTTAAAAGAAACTTTACCAGGGATGAAATTAAAATGTCTAACAAATAACTTAAAAAATGCTCCACTTCCTTAGCCATCAGGGAAATGCAAATCAAAACTTCCCTGAGGTATCATCTCATCCCGATCAGGATGGCAAAAATCCACAATACAAACAACAACAAATGCTGGAGAGGATGTGGAGAGAGGGGAACTCTCCTACATTGCTGGTGGAAATGCAGGCTCATACAACCACTCTGGCGAGCCGTCTGGAGATTCTTCAAGAAATTAAAGATTGAAATTCCATATGACCCTGCTATTGCACTTCTGGGTATAACCCCACATACAACAAAAATTCACCTCGATAGTACAAGCAAGTCATGGAATCAACCCAAATGTCCAACAGTTGAAGAGTGGATAAGGAAACTGTGGTACATCCATACAATGGAGTACTACTCAGCCATCAAAAATGATGAGTTACTGGAATTTGCTGGGAAATGGATGTCATTAGAAACAATTATATTAAGTGAAGTATCCCAGACCCAGAAAATTATGCACCATATGTACTCCCTAATAGGTACCAAACCCACCCAGCCCACCTAGAGACACTCAAAGATAAATCTATGTAATACCTACAGTAATTGCAAGGATTATGAACAGGAGGGATGGGATAGGAGGGCCACACCAGACACAAGGAGAGAGGGGACCATGTTACAGCAGAGAAAATAGGCCTCCATCAAGGACTGCAAGTAAGTAATGAGACATCTGGTTAAGGTCACAGACTTTCGGTTCTGATCATTTATAACTGAAGGGGTATGATCTCACCAGAAGGTGAGAAGGGGAGGGCATGTAGTCTGGCAGATAGTAAGTAACCATTTTGCAAATGGGTGATTGACCCCTCCCTCACTGTGGTTTCCTACTTTTATTACATCTACCTTTGAATGTGCTCTTATAACAAGACTCTACTTTAACAGCTTTTTGTCTTTGACCAGGGGGTGACATACAATGCCCATCAGGAAGGAGTGAAGGGCATTGCAGGAGCAGCAAAACTGAAAAAAAAAAATCAACAAACCATGATCCAGAACTTTAGAGACTCTATATCAACCACCTAGAACTAGGCCAGTCTAATCTCTCCCCATCCTGAAGCTCAGGGAAATTTGCAGAAGAGGGGGCGGTAAGATTGTAAGAGCAAAAGGATGGGAGGAGCAATGATTTGCAAGATTCTCCACACTAGATAGGGCCGAAGCAAACATAATAGCACTTTGCATGCCCCATGCAATGTCCAACACACTATTGACCCCACAAAGTGTAGCATTTGCTAAAGGCACCAAGATCCTTGGAGGCAAGGGATTGACAGCCACAGTAGTGTTCCTATGCTTAAGGGGAACACAGGAAAGGGTTCAGGGAAACGCCACTGGGTCCTTGTACGTTATCAAAGAGGAGGCCCAGAGGAGAGTCTGGCTTGCACATTAAAGGATTCTCTGGGGATTGGGGGGCAGGCACTGGGAGATGGGAGGGAGGGGTGTGGGGAGGGAGAGCAGGGGGGTTGAAGGGAGGAGGAGGGAGGTGTACCTACTAAGTTTGTATGAGTGGAAATAATAATAAAAAATGTTAAAATAAGAGTAGATTCAAAGGTAGGTGGAATTAGAATAAGAGACTGCTGTGAGGGAGGCCCAGTCTTCCATTTGCAGGATTGTTGCATTCTATCTGCCAGACTCTATGACCTCCCTTTCTGGTGAGATCATACCCCATAAAGATGCAAGTGACCAGGAAGGAAAGTTTGTGAGCTTAACCAGATGTCTCATTACTTACTTGCAGTCCTTGATGGTGGCCAGGTCACAGCACAAATCCATGAGAAACAAAAACTGAGACAACAAATCTCCTACAGAAAGAATTAACCCCATGATGATAGATTTCAACCAGAACAACTCACAGAAAATAGCCAAGAATTGTTCTGGTTGAAATCTATCATTATGGGGTTAATTCTTTCCGTGGGAGATTTGTTGTCTCGGTTTTTGTTTTTCATGGATTTGCGTTGTGACCTGGGCATTTTTTGTTTTATCTCTTATGACCTTCTTTTGGTTTCTCTGTGTTTTTGATTGAATGGAATTAGACAGTACTACTATACTTGTGCAGTTATTGCTAGTGTTTGCATTGGGGTTGGGTTCGCTTGTCTGGTGATGGTGTCATTTCCTAGATGAGGCTATTGGACTTTTAGTACATCAATTAAGTCAGGTTTAGTAGACAGGGAATGAAGATTAGCATGGTAGTGCACTTTTTAGTTTTACTTCCTTGGTGATGTGTGAAGGTGAATGGTATACTCCCTGAAGTTGTATGGGTTTTTGGGTGGCTATATGGAAATGCTAAACTACAAATAACTAATAATTGAGAGGAACAAGATGGTATAGAGGGTTTACTTATCTTAGAGATGGATGTGAAGATTCTCTCCCATATGGTGGGATGATTTTAGAGGATCTCAGATGAATGGTGTTTGTCTTCTAGAGCTTTGCTTGGGTTTTCTCTGGACTTTGTTGAATTCTGAGGAGCAGGGAATTCCCCGTTGTCCAGGTCTGGGGCAGAAAGGCAGAGTGGCTAGTGGAGTATGCAGATCATCTGGGGCTTGGAGCATGGCCTAGGGGCCTTCCTCAGTGCCAGAAAGGCAGGCTGGCTAATAAAGATGCATGGTCTAGGGCCCTTACCTGAGGAGCAGGGAGTCTACCTAAGTCAGGGTCGGGTATAGAACCAAAACATACTTTTTTATAACACTTTACAGTACCATTGAAATGCAGAGACCATGCTTTTGGGAATGTGGCCTTTTTCTTTGCCCTTATATTCTCTGCACAACTTGAAATAATTGGAAAATAAAGTTTATAGAGAAAATTGCACCAGTTTAGATTTATTATCAAGGATTTACCTAGTCTTCTTCTTGGGTTCTATTTAATGAGAAGATTTCATTTCCAGACCAGAGAGCAGTGAAGATCATAGACATGAAAATGTCACAGCCAAAGTGGAATAGATGCCAAAGGAAATAAAACAAAATCTGCAGAGTCACTGTGTTCCTTGGATCTGAAATAAACCTGCAACATGAACTTTGAAGCCTTAAATAATAAAGTGAGAGTTCCTTAGAATTGCAATATTTGGCATTTGTTTTTGCAACCCAATTAATTTGAACAACAATCTGGCTAGGAATAAAATGACAGGTATGAGTATATGGAATCGTAGCAATGAGCCTAGGTTCTTCAGAAATCCCTTCATAGACTGACACATTAAAGGCCTGTGGATCTTTCCCTTGATCTCTTTCTTTGACACCCAGGCCAGTCTTAGAGACCGCTCTTTTGAGAGAGATAAGATTAATGTTCTTTTTCATTCTGATCATAGATAGGGCAGGAAAAGTCATCTCAATTTTCTGTACTGAAGCTAAAACACTATCTTTTGCCTGCCTTCCTTCTCCCTCTCTTCTTCTTGATACATATTAATAAGCTTTTGTTCTCTCTCTGCTCTGTCTCTTTCTATCTCTGTCTCTGTCTTTGTCTCTCTCTTTTACACACACACACACACACACACACACCAATAATTCAATCAATCTCTCTCCGATTTCAATTTTGACTTTTAAACCTTATAAGGAATCTCCAGACCAGAGACTTACCATCGATAAACAAAGTTTGTCTATTTTTAACAACTGTATTTTGGGCATATATAGAGTGTTATTAGAAGGAAATCACTAAAATAAGTAGTAGGGAATTTCAAGGCACTGTATAATTCTTTCTTACTTAAAAAACAAAGCCTGCCCTTTCAAATGTGTGCTTCTAGAATTTTCTAAGATATAAACAGTCATCTTTTGAAGATAATCTCCAACTCTAAGTTTTCCCATGATGGAGCAGTATCTTGTCCTCATCTGTGGTATGTGTCAAGTAACTTTATTTTCATAAAATTGTTAAGAAAATGGATGATGCATGTGACCTTCTTCAAAACATTCAGAATTTATGTTGTATTACTCATTTTATTCTTTACTTTTGTCTGTAGGGATTAAAGGGTTTTATAATTCATTTCTCAAATCCTGGGAGGTCCATGCTAGAAGCTTAATATAGTAAAGTTGTCAAGACAACAGCAGCTCTCCTGAGAGCAAGGGGCCAAGCAGAGAACCACACAACTACTCACTACTGCCTTTAAGGAGCTAAAGGTTCACTGAAAAGGTCAGTTTCTGGAGATTGGGGATAGTGACCTTGACAGATTAGTATAGCCAGCATTTAGTAATCTCATGAATGAATAATTTCAATCTCAGATTAAAATCCATGTTTCTTTTCTTTGTAGTTCTATACCCTTAAATTTATGGCAATGCTTTACTTAATAAATCCTGGATTAATATTTTTCAGTTTTCCTCTAAATCGGATACAATGTAATTAGAAAATTATATTAGATTAATCACTTTAACCAAAAGAACTGTCCAGAGGACCTTCCTTATTCATTACTATTTCTTTTAAACAAATAGCTCTTATTATAAAAAATCCGAGTCTTTCATTTTTAAATACACTAATATGAATTTCTTAGAAAAATTATCTTTAAAAAGATAAACATTAGCATAATGTTCTCAAGAACTAGTCTCCCAAATTCATATATGCATTTCCTTGTATTACACGTTCCTTATTCATTATGCATTTTTCTAAAGTAGGCACAGCAAACTTTTTATGAACTTAAATATATTTTAAAAGAATCAGTCATTTTTATAAGGCCAATAACTCAGTAGCATGGTTTACAATAAAGAAGTCCCTCTTTCCTTCTTTGGTCATGTTACAAATCAAGAAATTTCTAGACAGGATTCCAAATGAGACAGTAATAAAAAGTGCTTTGCTCAACATTTAAAATTGATTAATGGTCATCTTGATGTGCTTACTTTACTGTCACATGAAATATCAGGCAGATTGCATCAGCACAGAAACAATGGTAAGAAACAACATAGTTAAGGTTTTGAAGATGTTGATGTTAAAATGTTTGATTTATAAAGTTTTCAGTGGAAACAACTGGGCACAGGTCCATTCTCAGGGTAAAAAAGATGGGTCTCACATCATATTTCTTAAAGCATTTTTCAGTAGGGATTTTTATTTCAAAGGCAACTTTGTGGAGTGACTCCTAATTTTGCAACGACAGAGATGATAGAAGGAAAGAGCAGAGAGGTAAAAATTAATAGCAAGATTGTAACATACAATCATATAGAAACCATACACTGTATAAATCTATCAAAATGAATAACATAAATAAAAAAGAAATGTCAATTAATACACTCTACATGGAGGAACAGAGAAAGAGGAAGGAAAAAGAAAACAGAAATTACCCTGAGATGCTGCTACCAAAAACAGTACACGATTCAATAAATTTCCCAGTGCCAGCAATGTGACACTTCATAAAGAACTGTGGGGTAGAGAAGTCTCAAAGATCTGTAAAACAAAATAGGCATTTGCCATTGCTAATGATTGTCCTCCAAAACTTGATAATCGCACTATTGTTGAAGACACCACACACAATCACAGGACACAAGAAAAAAACAAGCTGCAATAGATATCAATGACCTTACCAGCTATGAATGCTGCAAGCTACAATAACAACATTGTCAAGAGGCGTCCAGTGGTACAATATTGACATGCAAGGTATGGGATAGCCAATGCCTTTCTGATTGGCGTGAAGTCCCATTTACTATCAGCAAATACATACCTAGCACTCTAAATCAAGTCAAATAACTATGAAAATACAGACTAGAGACTCTAGGTAGAAACAAGCTTCCTTGTGTTCACTATTAATGCATGATTGAAAGCACCTTCTAATCACATATCATTATACTTTTAGATCAGAGAAACACCCAGCACTCAACCAAGAAGTAGTTTGTTGCAATGGAAAATAATTAATGATGAGAAACACAACTGATCAAAGTATAAAATAAAAGCATTCCAGAGAACTAAACCTCAAACAGGGCATCTAAACCATCTCACATCCTATGTTTTGGGAAACCTGTAGGATGGGGTGGGATAATAAGAGTATAAGAGCCTATTGATGATAAAAAGTAGCTCTGTCTATACCCAAGAATACAATGCAATAGTCATCTACAATCCCTGGCTTTTCAGATTTTCACCATGGAATAGGGAGGATCCCATGGGATAAAGCTCTGCCCTAAGAGATGGCATAAGACTGGTGCTGGACAAGAGAGAGGAGAATTCTTACTTGAAAGCTGACCTCCTGATGGACTCAATAAGTGCTTGGGCATTTATCAATACAGACATCCTGGATGTGGTCCAGTGGAATTCATATGCAGAGGGACATGAGTGTGAAAGAAGAGTAGAATGGAAAATGTGTGGGGTAAAATAGGAGGGGTCATGGAGATGGTCTTTAGGGAATTCAAGTGTCGTTGAAGAATGGAAAAAAGACAAAAGAAAGAAATCATTGAATTCCAGAACATCTCAAATTACTATTTAAACAAAGAATATACTTTCGACTTCATCCTATAAAATCTTGAAACAATTTTTTAAAAAGCACATTTTACAAAATAATCAAAATATTCATTATTGCACTGTTCTTGAACTTTTACCTTTTACACGCATTTATATGTAGTGTAATATAGTTATAAGCACGTGTATGCCAAATTTTTTTTTCTGGGATCCATTTGTGGAAATAAAACGTTAAGTAAAGCAGGTATAAATACTGTTCCCAAAGAAATTATGAACTAGTGAAGAAAATAAGCATGGAAGAAGTCACTGCACATTCTACTAGTTCCCATATCAACTGCTATAGCAATATCGCAATCAGCTCTCATATTTCTGCTCAGTTTATTTCAAATATAATCATTGGTGTTGATGAATTACAATGTAATCATACTTCTCACTCACACATTCAATGATGGATTCATTCATTACAGTAAGGAGAAAACAAATCCATTGGTGACACAATCATCCAAAAAGCACTTTTTTCCCTAGTGGAATTATAGTTAAATCCCATTTCTAACTGTTGTGCAAGAACACACTCTGTGGACTAAGTGGGGTAAAGAAGAGGGATTCCTAATGAATGCTTCTGACAAGGAAAGGTTGGATTCCTGTGAGTTCAAAGAATTGTAAAATGCAAAGAAGATTGGGAGATAATTTTACCCCCTCCACACCATAGCAGAGTCCCAACTGTACCTTGAAAAGACTCCTTCACATTTTCTAAGTCTACACAGCAACCTGAGCTCTTAAGTGAATGTTCAGCAATCCTGGAGTTCCTCCTATGTCTAACACTAAGCAGAATGGAAATTGTATGAAGAAAATGTAATATGTTAACATAGGAATGTATTATGGACAAACTCTTTTATGTTTATTCTTTATAAGGTTTTGGACTGGATATACTACTCTCATTTTATGGAAACTAAAATTAGACTGAGAGATTAAGAATATTGTTCAACAAAACAATACACACACACGTGCACACATGCCATTGAATTAAGAATCAGGAGGCAAGTCATCTTTTCAAGTGGAAAAGCTGTCAATCTGACACTTGGGAGTTAAACCTCTGAGCAAGCCAGCAAGAATCTATCTTGACTGTATAATAGGTATGGGAAGCCCCATTGCACTGTGAATAATACCATTCCCTGCACTGTGAATAAACCATTCCCCAGCATGTGGATAAAGATGAAGCGAGCTAGTTGAACATTTGTCAGGCAAGCAAGCATGTATGCAGCAATGGCCCTTGTCCTCTGTTCTTGCTGGGGATGTGATGTCACCAATTTACCTGCACCTGTCATGATGCACTGTGACATGGAATTATGAGCTGAATAAAACCTCTTTTTCCACTAAAAAAAAGAATATTGTTCAAGATAATGTATAGTAAAAAGATAAACCTTTGCATCTTTTTTTACTACATTTAAAAACCAAAGTAGCATCAGTGAGTAAAAAAAAAATTAAGGCCAATTAACAATTAGTACCCCCTTTCCCCACCCACACGGGACACATGCAGTCCAGCCAAGACACACTACACCCTAGGTAAGCACCCCCTACTCACCCCCAAGCTCCAGGTAACACACTAGTCCCACTCCTCCCACCAGTCAGTCACAGCAGGCGATGCTCCAGGCCAACTAATTCAGTTCAGTCAAAAAACACAGAAATTGAAAGAAGGTCTTAAAGGATAAAATGACAATGCCTAAGTCAAAGTGCAAATCCATGAGAAACAAAACAGAAAAAAAAATCTCCCACTAAAGGAATTAACCCCATAATGATAGACTCCAACCAGAACAAATCCACGGAAAATAGCCAAGAAAGTCTGACCCAGGATAACGACTTTCAAAGCATGATCATTACCATGATCAATACTATGAAAGAGGAAATCCGGGAGGAGTTAAATAACCACATCAACAACTTTGAAGAGGAACACAACAGACACATGTTTGAGAAAAACAGTTCAAGAAAAAAAAAATAGACATACAGCAGTTAATAGAAACTCAAGCAGAGATTAAAACTGAACTAAAAGACAAATTATCTTCCACCCAGAACTCAACAGAGTCTCATCAGCAGAACTTATGAAGCAGAATATAAAATTTCAGACCTTGAAGACAAAATGGGAGTATTAACCAGCTCAATGGAAGAGGTTGTTAAAGCCAAAAAGATAATTGAGAGAAATATTCGAGTTATGGGACACCTTGAAGAAGCATAACATGCATATTCATGGAATACCAGAGCAAGAATCCTAAAATACCACACCTGAGGAAATTTTTCAAACTATGATCAAGGAAAACATTCGTCATCTAAAAAAGGAGAGGCCCACCTATATACAAGAAGCATTCTGCACCCCAAACAGTTATGACCAAAATAGAAACTTGCCACAACAAATAATAGTTAAAACACTCCACAATCAAGACAAAGAAATGGTGCTGAGAGCTTCAAGAGAAAAAAAAGAAGTCACTTTTAAAGGTAAACTTATTAAAATAACAAATGACTTCTCAATGAAAACAATAAAAGCAAGAAGAGCTTGCAGAGACATACTTCAAGTATTGAATGAGCAAAAATGTCAACCCAGGCTGATATACCCTGCAAAACTATCTGTCATGATCAAGGGAGAAAGAAAAATTTTCCAGCACAAAGACAACTTGAAGGGATACATGTCCACCAAACCAGGCCTTCAAAAATTGCTAGAAATGATACTCAAGCTTGAAGAAAAAAACAACCATATTAAGGAGGACAGAAGGGAAGAATAATACCACCAAAACATAAATGTCAAACAATACACTTACAAAATCCACTAAACATAAAAAATGTCCAGAATTAAAAATAATTTCTCCATTATAACATTAAATGTCAATGGTATTAACTCACCGATCAAGAGACACAGATTACACACTTGAATTAAAAATCACAATCCATCAATCTGCTGCCTACAGGAAACCCATCTCACCACAAAAGATAGGCACATCCTAAAAATAAAAGGCTGGTCCAAAATTCTGCAAACTAATAGAACCAGGAAACAGGCAGGGGTAGCCATTATGCTATCAGATGAAGTGGACTTTAAACCAAAAGAAATCATAAGAGACACAGATGAATACTACATTTTAGTCACAGGTATAATTCACCAGGAAGACTTCACAATACTGAACATATATGCACCCAATATGGGCCCGCCCCAATTCATTAAGCAAACCCTACACTGTCTAAAGTGAGAAATCAACCCCAAAATGATAATTCCTGGGGATTTCAACACCACCCTCTCAACATGGGATAGGTCAACAGGTCAAAAACTTAACAGAGACACTGGAACTTAATCAAACCCTTACTGAAATGCACCTTACAGATCTCTATCGAATTTTTCATCCAGACACCAAAGAATAACCATTTTCTCAGCAGCATATGGAACTTTCTCCAAAATAGATCACATATTGGGCCAAAAAACAAATCTCCACATATACAGGAAAGTTGACATTCTAGCCTGTACCCTATCAGACCACCATGGTCTAAAGCTTGACATCCACACCACAACAAACAATAGAAAATACACTAACTCCTGGAAATTTAACACTATGATGTTGAATGAGAATTGGATTCAGGAAGAAATTACAAAGGAAATTCGAAATTTCCTCAAAGCGAATGATAATGAAAATACAACTTACCAAAATCTCTGGGACACAATGAAAGCTGTCCTAAGAGGTATGTTCATAGCTCTTAATGCCTACATCAAAAAAATGGAAATATCAGAAATAAATAACTTAATGCAGCTTAAAGCTTTAGAAACCCTAGAGCAATCCGATCCCAAAAGTAATAGAAGAGAGGAGATTAGCAAAATAAGGGGAGAAATATCCAAAATCGAGATTAGGAAAATGATACAGAAAATCAACCATTCAAAAAGAAAAAATCAATAAGATTGATTTACCTCATTAACCAAAAGCAAGAGAGAGAAAAACCAAATTAACAACATTAGAAATGAAAATGGAGTTATCACTACTGATACCCAAGAAATCCAGAGAATTATAACATCATATTCCAAAAACTTACACTCTATGAAATTTGACAACACAAAAGAGATGGATGAATTCCTAAGTAAACACAACTTACCTAAATTGAATCAGGAAGTTGTGAAGTATTTAAATAGTCCTATAACATATGAGGAAATCGATGAAGTAATCTCGAATCTTCCCACCAAAAAATGTCCTGGACCAGATGGACTCAGTACAGAGTTCTACCATTCATTTAAGAAGTTAATAACACCAATACTCCTTAAACTGTTCCATCAAATAGCAAAGGAAGGAACATACCAAATTCTTTCTCTGGCGAGGGGGTGACATGCAATACCCATTAGGATGGAGCCAAGGGTGTTGCAGGAACAGCAAAACTGAAAAAAAAATCAACAAACCATAATCCAGAACTTCAGAGACTCTATATCAACTACCTAGAACTAGGCCAGTCTAATCTCTCCCCATCCTGAAGCGCAGGGAAATTTGCAGAAGAGGGGGCGGTAAGATTGTAAGAGCACAAGGATGGGAGGAGCAATGATTTGCAAGATACTCCACACAAGTTAGGGCCGAAGCAACCATAATTGGACTTTGCATGCCCCACGCAATATCCCTCACACTATCGACCCCACAAAGTCTAGCATTTGCCAAAGGCACCAAGATCCTTGGAGGCAAGGGATTGACAGCCACAGTAGTTTTCCTATGCTTAAGGGAAACACATGAAAGGGTTCAGGGAAATGCCACAAGGTCCTTGTATGTCATTGGAGAGGAGGGCCCAGAGGAGAGTCTGGCATGCACATTGAAGGATTCTCCGGGGATTCGGGGGGGGGGGGAGGCACTGCGGAATGGGGAGGGAGGGGTAAGGGGAAGAAGAGCAGGGGGGTCGGGGGAAGGAGGAGGGAGGGAGGGAACCGGTGTACCTACTAAGTTTGTATGAGCGGAAATAATAATAAAAAATGTTAAAAAAAAGAAGTTAATAACACCAATACTCCTTAAACTGTTCCATCAAATAGCAAAGGAAGGAACACTACAAAATTCCTTCTATGAAGCTAATATCATCTTAATCACAAAACCTAATAAAAATATACTTAAAAACGAAAACTGTAGGCCAATATCTCAGATGAACACAGATGCAAAGATTCTCTACAAAGTCTTAGCAAATCGGATCCAAAAACATATAAAAAAAAATCATTCATGGGGACCAAGTAGGTTTTATCCCAGGCACACAGGTTGGTTCAACATATGCAAATCAATAAATGTAATCCACCATATGAACCAGTCTAAAATCCAAGACCATAAGATAGTCTCGATAGATACAGAAAAAGCTTTTGACAAGATCCAACAGCCTTTTATAATCAAACCCCTAGAGACAGTTTGTCAATATAATCAAAGCTGTCCAGAACAAGCCCACTGCAAGGATTATACTCAATGGGGAAAAACATGAAACATTCCAGCTTCGATCAGGAACTAGACAAGGCTGTCCACTCTCAACACTTCTATTCAATATTGTACTTGAAGTCTTAGCTGAAGCCATAAGACAAGAAAGGGACATAAAAGGGATTCAAATAGGCAAGGAAGAAGTCAAGTTATCTCTATTTGCAGATGACATGATCTTATACTTGAGTGATCCCAAAAACTCCACCAGGAAACTCCTGGAGCTAATACATAAGTTCAGCAGGGTGGCAGGATACAAAATAAACATAGAAAAATCAGTGGTCTTCCTATATGCACAGAATGAAAGAAGTGAAAAAGCCCTGAAAGAAACAATCCTATGTACTATAGCCACTAAAAAAATGAAATGCCTCAGTATAAGCCCAACCAGGGAAGTAAGAAACCTTTACAATGAAAACTTTAAAACGCTTTACAATAAAAACCTTAAAACCTTAAAGGAAGAAATTACAGAAGACAGCAGAAGGTGGAAAGACCTCCCATGTTCCTGGATTGGCAGAATCAACATCATAAAAATGACCATCATGCCAAAGGCAATATACAGATTCAAATGCTATACCAATTAAAATCCCAAAGCAATTATTTTTTTGTTGTTGTTATTTATTCAATTGTGTGTCTGTGTGTATGTGTGTGTGTGTAGAACCACGGGCGAATTCGGGAACCACCATGGACCGCATCCACATCCTCCTTGTTTACTCTGCCCCGGGATTCACAGGCTCTGCCCTACCAGGACCAGAAATGTAGGCCATCCCCACTTCTGCCTGGCGTGTATATATGGGGTCTAGGATCCAAACTCAGGACCTTAAACCTGCAAGGCAGAGGTTTAACCCCTGAGTCACCTCTCCAGCTCTCCCAAAGCAATTCTTTAAAGAAGTTGACAAAACAATATCAACATTCATATGGAGGCACAAAAGACCCAGGATAACATAAACAATCCTGAGAAACAAAAACACTGCTGGAGTTATCACCATACCAAACCTTAGTCTATACTACAAATCCATAGTTGTAAAAACAGCCTGGTACTGGCTCTAAAATAGACACACAGATCAATGGATAAGGGTCGAAGACCCAGATATAAGCCCACACAACTACAGCCATTTATTCTTTGACAAAGGAGCCCCAAAAATCCAATGGAAAAAGAACAGCATCTTCAACAAATGGTCCTGGGAAAAATGTATATCCACATGCAGACGATTAAAACTGGACCCGTACTTGTCACCATGTACAAGACTTAGTTCCAAATGAATCAAGGACCTCAATATAAGGCCAGAGACTATAAAAACCTTAGTTGAAATGGTAGGGAACTCACTCAAGCTGATTGGGCTTGTTCCTAAATGGACATTCAATAGCACAGTCACTACAACCAACACTCAACAGATGGGATCTTATGAAATTAAAGAGCTTCTGTTCAGATAAACAGATTGTAACTCGAGCACAAAGGCAACCCACAGAATGGGAGAAAATCCTCACTAAGCACATATCTGATAAAGCTCTGTTATCCAGAGTGCACAAAGAACTTAGAAAACTTAACACCAAGGAAACAAATGGGCCAATTAAAAAATGGGCCTTGGAACTTAAAAGAAACTTTACCAGGGATGAAATTAAAATGTCTAACAAATATCTTTAAAAATGCTCCACATCCTTAGCCATCAGGCAAATGCAAACCAAAACTTCCCTGAGATATCATCTCACCCCGGTCAAGATGGCAAAAATCCACAATACAAACAACACCAAGTGCTGGAGAGGATGTGGAGAGAGGGGGAACTCTCCTACATTGCTGGTGGGAATGCAGGCTCATACAACCACTCTGGCAAGCCTTCTGGAGTTTCTTAAAGAAATTGAAGATTGAAATGCCACATGACCCTGCTATTCCACTTTTGGGAATAACCCACCCTACAGAAAAAAATTCACCTCGATAGCACAAGCATGACCATGTTCATAGCAGCACTGTATACAATAGCAAAGTCATGGAATCAACCCAAATGCCCAACAGTTGGCACGTGATTAAGGAGAATGTGGTGTTTATACAATGGAATACTACTCAGCCATCAAAAATGATGAATTAGTACAATTTTCTGGGAAATAGATGGAATTAGAAACAAATATATTGAGTGAAGTATCCCAGACACAGAAAATTAAGTGCCGTATGTACTCCCTAATAGGTGGATCCTAGTACCAAACGCACTTAGAGACACTCAAAGACAAATCTCTGTAATACCTACAGTAATTGCAAAGATTATAAACAGGAGGGATGGGGAAGGAGGGCCCCACGAGAAACAAGGAGAGAGGGGATCATGTTATGGCAGAAAAAAGGCCACCATCAAGGACTGCAAGTAAGCAATGGGACATCTGGTTAAATTCACAGACTTTCCTTCCTGATCATTTGCAAATGAGGGGATATAATCTCACTAGAAGGGGAGGGCATATAGTCTGGCAAATAGAAAGTAACCATTTTGCAATGGGAGACTGACTCCCACTCACCACAGTCTCCTACTTTTATTCCATCTACTTTTGAATATACTCTTATAATAAGACTCTAATTTAACAGCTTTTTATCTCTGGCCAGGGAGCGACATCCAATACCCATCAGGATGGAGCCAAGGGCGTTGCAGGAACAGCAAAACTGAAAAAAAAAATCAACAAACCATAATTCAGAACATCAGAGACTCTATATCAACCACCTGGAACTAGGCCAGCCTAATCTCTCCCCATCCTAAAGCTCAGGGAAATTTGCGGAAGAAAGAAAGGGTAGTAAGATTGTATGAGCCCAAAGATGGGGAGGACCAACGATATGCAAAATACTACACACAAGTTAGAGCTGAAGCCATCATAATAGGCCTTTGCATCACCTGCGCAATGACCAATACATTATTGACCCCTCAATATCTAGCATGGACTAAAGGCACTAGGATCCTCAGAAGCAAGGGATTAACAGCCACAATAGTGTTCATATACTTAAGGGGAACACAAGAAAGAGTTCTATTAAATGCTACTGAGTCCTTACACTTCTCATCAGAGAGGAGGACCCAGAAGAAAGTTTGACATACAGGGGCTGGAGAGGTGGCTCAGGGGTTAAGCCTCCGCCTTGGAGGCGGAAGGTCCTGAGTTCGGATCCCAGATCCCACGTATAGACACCGGGCGGAAGCGGGGGCAGCCTGCGCTTCTGGTCCTGGTAGGGCGGAGCCTGTGAATCCCGGGGCAAAAGGAGATGGAGGTGTCCATGGTGGTTCCTGAATTCATCCGTAGTTCTACACACACACGCACACGCGCACGCACATACACACGCACATGTGCACAGTTGAATAAATAATAATAAAAAAAATTTTAAAAAAAAGAAAGTTTGACATACACACTAAAGGATGCTCCAGGGAGGTGGGGGGAGGAGGCAACTGGGAGACGGGAGGGGGGGAAAAGCAAGGAGAAAAGGGGGGAGAGAGCAAAGGGGTCCAGGAAAGGGTGGAGGGAGGGAGGGGACCAGGGTATCTATTAAGTTTGTGTGAGCGGAAATAAAAATAATTCAAAAAGCCAAAAAAAATAATCAATATGCAAGATAATCCACACAAGTTAGGGCTGAAGCAATCATAATTGAACTTTGCATGCCCTGTGCAATGTCCAACACACTATTGACCCCTCAAATTCTAGCATTTGCTAAAGGCACCAAGATCCTTGGAGGCAAGGGATAGACAGCCACGGTAGTGTTCCTATGCTTAAGGGGAACACAGGAAATGGTTCTGGGAAATGCCACTGGGTCCTTGCACCTCATCAGAGAGGAGGACCCAGAGGAGAGTCTGGCACGCACATTGAAGGATGCTCCAGGGATAGGAAGGGGAGTCACTAGGGGATAGGGAGGAAGGGGGGAGGGGAGGGGAGGGGAGCATAAGGCAGTGGAAGGTTGGAGGGAAGGAGGGGACCAGTGTACCTGTTAAAGTTGTATTAATAGAAATAAAAAAAATCAGTACCTTTATTTTTATTTAGTAACAAAGAACTTGATTGCATTTCTAATTAGAGGATTTTTGATGGTTGTCAAATGCCATGTCATTAAAGAACTTCTATAATGCACTACTTAAATGGATTCCAAAAACCTGTTTTTTCAATTTTTCGTATAGATATTTCGTTTCTACCTCTAAGTTTGTAAAGGAGGAAAAGGAATGATGCTAAAATCTGCAACGCAAAAACTATCAATGAAAAATGTGGCATATTTATTCTGATGGATGAAGGAGATCATTTTAAAAATCACAATTAACACTAATTCATCATGTATGTTTCAGTAGACAAAGTATTTCAAACTACACATCACATTAGAACTACTTGTTAGTTTACCCGAGGAGTATTTAATCATGAAATAACACAGAGAACTTCATGGCTTTTGTTTTACTTTGGTGTAGTGAAAAAGATCACATGACTAGGGGAACAACCTAATATTAGCAACAATGGCTAAGAATTCCCCGTGTTCTTTTGATTAAAGACTGAGAAGATATTATCACATAATCCTAAAAGTATTTTAAAGATTTTTTAAGTGTATATTATATCTTGGCCTAGACCTAGGTCATGCCAACATGACTAAATGCACCAAGAAGGTCGGAATTCTCAGTAAATATGGAACCGACTATCGTGCCTCTCTGAGAAAAGCGGTGAAGAATTGAAATCAGCTAACATGCCCAGTGCACTTGCTCTTTCTCTGGCAAAACCAAGATAAAGAGATGGGCCATGGCCATCTGGCAGTGTCGTCCCTGCATGCAAAGAGTGGCAGGCAGAGCCCGGACCTACAACACCACTTCTGCTGTCACAGTCAAATCTGCCATCAGAAGACTGAAGGAACTGAAAGACCAGTAGAAGAAGCACCACCATCTGGTATCCCTACCTACAATAAAAGGGTTAATTTATGTAATTAAAATAAAAAAAATCCAAACATAATGCAGATGCACTAACAAAGAAAGTTCCTATGATGAAGTTCCTATGGCTGCGAAAATGAACATAAATTTAGGATAAAAATGTTTCATATACAGGGGGGCTGGAGAGGTGGCTCAGGGGTTAAGCCTCTGCCTTGCAGGCAGAAAGTCCTGAGTTTGGATCCTAGACCCCACGTGGCGGCGGCCTTCGTTTCTGGTCCTGGTAGGGCGGAGCCTGTGAATCCCCCGGCAGAGTAAACAAGGAGGAGGTGGAGGCATCCATGGTGGTTCCCGAATTCGTTTGTGGTTCTATACACACACACATACATACACGCACACACGTACACACACACATACACACACACATACATACACACATGCACATACATACACGCACATACATACATACACACGCGCACACACACACAATTGCATAAAAAATAATAAAAAAATTTTTAATGGTTTTTATATAGGTAAACAGATTTGTTAACAGATTATCAGAAGAGTTATCTCGTCATTAAAGAAGAAATAAGTTATCTGCTTATACTTTGCATTTACACAAATTTCAAAGGTATTAAAATGTGAAGGCCAGAAGGCCATAAATGTAAATGAACATGTAAATATGATTAATTTACAATCTTCATTGTCTATTTTATAAGTATTTACTAGGTAAATTAGGTAGGTACCCAAAATATTGAGCTAGACCAGAGTCTAGGTGTGTGTGTGTGTACCCTGAATAATGATATATCTAATTTCATGAAACACTTCTTAACATAAGGGGAAATATATATCTACATATAATACTAGAGGGTAATACTAGGTGATAATAGCTATGTTCTCATTAATAGGTGTGGTATTCAGGTCAACAAAAGAAAAGAAGTAAATTTGAAGTTAAACTTAAATTTACTTAAAACTTAAAATTTAAACTTAAAATAGAGATGGAGGAATTGAGTTACCCAAGTCCACTGTAACCTAGATGATGACATGAGTCCCAGATGGACTGTGGAGCTGTAGGATTTGAGTTTACTCCTGGACTTAGATGTAACTCTTTTCTGGTATATCCCTACTAGACTGTAATTCCTACATTTTAGTGAGAATGTTCACTGTATGTTTGAAGTATGTAACTTGTATTTTGTCATGGTGGTGTTGTTTTTGTGCAGGGCTCACAGTTAAGGGATTCTTTTTATAGTCTCAAAGAAGACTTAGGGATCTGAAGAGCTGGCTCAGAGATTAAGACTGCCTTGCAAACTGAAGAACCTGAGTTTAAATCTCAGATCCCATATAAAAACATCTGCAGAAATGACAGTAGAGCGTTCTTCACTTCCAGCTCTGGAATGCAGAATCTGGGAAATCCCAGAGCAAAGCAAAAGAAATAGAAGCAACACAGTCACCTTTGGGCCTCCACAGGCACACACAGTGCCCTCTCTCTGTCTCTCTCTCTCTCTCTCTTTCTCTCTCTCTCTCTCTCTCTCTCTCTCTCTCTCTCTCTCTCTTTGTCTCTCTCTCTCTCTCTCTCTCTCTCTCTCACACACACACACACACACACACTAAAATTTTAGAAAAGAGTCTTGGGACTTTTTTTCCTAAAAATGTAATTTCAAGATTTTGGAGTCTCTTAGAAATGAACTAAGTCTATTTATATAAAAATGATATGATAATTATGATTCATGATGCAATTTTATGCATTAAAGCAACATAGTTTGGTGTCAAGTCTACTTGTGATGATTGATTTATATTGGCAAATTTATTACATCAAAAATCATATAAGAGATCAGTGAGATACTTTGTACATGTTTGTATCTACAGAGGAGTTTCTAAATTTTTTTTTAATTTTTTTTTAATTATTATTATTTATTCAACTGTGTGTATGTGCGCGCGCGTGTCTCTGTGTGTGTGTATGTGTGTGTAGAACCACGGACGAATTCGCGAACCACCATGGACGCCTCCACCTCCTTCTGCCCCGGGATTCACAGGCTCTGCCCTACCAGGACCAGAAGCGCAGGCCGCCCCCGCTTCCGTCTGGCATCTATACGTGGGATCTGGGATCCGAACTCGGGACCTTCCGCCTGCAAGGCGGAGGCTTAACCCCTGAGCCACCTCTCCAGCCCCTACAGAGGAGTTTCTATGAAAGATTTTTTTTAATTTTTTTATTATTATTATTTATTCAACTGCGCGCGTGTATGTGTGCGCGTGTAGAACCACGGACGAATTCGCGAACCACCATGGACGCCTCCACCTCTTTCTGCCCTGGGATTCACAGGCTCCGCCCTACCAGGACCAGAAGCGCAGGCCGCCCCCGCTTCCGCCTGGCGTCTATACGTGGGATCTGGGATCCGAACTCAGGACCTTCCGGCTGCAAAGCGGAGGCTTAACCCCTGAGCCACCTCTCCAGCCCCATCTATGAAAGATTAACTGGGGGGAAAAGATCCACCCCGAAACTGGGCAGCTCCATCTGCTGACCTGAGGTAGTAGATTGAATAAAACTTGAAAAAGAGAGTCAGTTCAGTACCAACATCCATCCTCCTTTGTTTCCTTGTCCACTAAGATGTGAACAAACAGTCTCATACTTCTGCAATAAAGCCAAGAGCTATTTCTACTGCCACACCACTCACCATGATGAACTATACTCTCAAAACAGGAGCCAACAACAGTCTTCATTCATGTGGTTTCCTTTGTCAGCTGGTTTTTTTTCACAGTCATGAAGAAAGTGACCAGTATAGCACTGAAACATGTTCCTCAAAACAATCCTAAATTGAATAAAGAAACAAAAGAGAACTTGAGTTGCCAAAAGTATTTCAAAAGATCAATGAAGGAAGTACCACAATATCTGATTCAAATTATACCACAGAGACATAGTAACAAAATAACATGGCCCAAAAACAGAGGTGCTGACTAAGGGAATAGAATTGAATACCCTAAAACAAACCTACACCACTACAGCCACCTACATTTGACAAAAATCCCAGAAATATGCAGTGGACAAAAGGTAGCCTCTTCAACTAAGGGAGACGAGAAACGTGATTAGTTCATTTTGTAGAAGAATTGAACTTATTTCTTGTTTCTCAGCCTGTACAAAATTCAGCTTGAAATGGATAAAAATCTTTGCATAATATGTGAATCCTTAAAACTACTAAATAAAAATATAGCAAAAACACTTCGAGCTATCAGAATACACAAGAACAATCTGGAAAAGACTCTAAAAATTATATGTCATTAAAAATCAACAGAAAAGAAAAAAATTAGGATATAAACAGCTTAAAAATGAGAGAAAAAAACTTTGTCAACTATACATTTGACAGGACACTATTAATTAGGAACTCTAAACAAGTGAAAAATACCTGAAATCATTCAATCAGTAAATGGGTAAAATAATTTACCAAATATTTCTCTAAAAGAAAAATACAAATTTCTAATAAATATGAAAAAATGCATTCAACATCTCAGCCATCAGGAAAGGAAGAATTGAAACTACATTGGTATTGTGGCTGCAACCAAGAACAAATACAAACAGAACACATCCAGTCAAGATGTGGGTAGCAAGGACTGTCCACAAACTTCTAGTGGATATGTGAATTAGTACAACCTGTATGGAAATTAGCCTTCATTTCCTCAAATAAAAAAACTAAACTAAATTACCATATGCTCAAGTTTCATTATTCCTGGAACTATACACAAAATAATCCTAGCACAATTTGCATATATTTGCATCATATTTACTGTGAAATTATTAACAAGAGACAACTAAAGGAATCAATGAAATAAAGAATATGATTCCTTACTATACATTTCAAGTAATATGTGGTGATATATGTGTATGTATGATAACTTGACTATATTACATAATGAAATTTTATTCAACCACAAATATAACTGAAATAGTGTGGTTTTCATAAAATTGATCAGGATTGCAAATATTTAACACTGAGAAATGGAGTCACTGCTCTGAATCTGAGCACTTGCATGTAGGCCCTTGGAAGTGCTTTATGGGAAAAATCTACAAAGTTTTGAGACTGAAGTCGAGAGGTATTAGTACAGAGTACCATCAGTATAGAGTAGTATAATCAGAGGAAATGGGTCACTGGAGGGCAGAACACAACAATTTCAGCAGAAATGCAGTGCATATTCTAGCAAAGTATCAGACTGCGTAATATGTACTGATGTCTTGAATGCAACTTGTTTCAAAAGCTAATGGACAGATTTATTTAGTAGAGTGCATTTAGAAACATAGCATCTGGGTTTTGGTATGATTGTTGTCCACTGGTTATAGTCAAATATACACTATGACATTAGTGAATATTACATAGAAATATACAGTTCAATGAGAAAAGGAGCATTACAGAGCTTGAATTTGTCATTAAAGTAGTTAGTATGTATGAAATTATATAATTTACTTATCAGGATACTGCCACTATTTTGTATTATCTTAAATATGTAAGAATTTGAAGTGTATGAACATCAAGTCATCCAAATTAAGCACATGAACATCAAGTCATCCAAATTAAGCAATCAGCACTTTAATCACAGGCAGCCTAATCTAACATTTATATTCCTAAACCATATACCTACTGGTGTCCTCTTAACTTATCACTCCCTTTTTCAAAATTTTCTACTGGACTCCATCTCACTTTCTATTAAAGTTGATCTTTACAAGGATATGGTAAAATAGGCATGTATTTAATAGACAGTGTATTCAATAGTTGTGATTTCCACTACCCCCTTTTCAGTGATTTCTATTCCAGTTCCAAACAGTAGATGAACTGAACTTTACTGAGTACCCCATGCAAGTTGATAAAGCAAATTCAACTGAGCACTTAAAGAGTAAAAGTTATACGGGCGATCTAGCCCCTCATGGCCCTTTAGTGCCATTAGTCCGTTTCCAGCTGCCTACTTCTCTTGGAGGCTCCCTAGCCCCTCATGGCACTCCAGTGCCATGAGTCTGTTTCTTGTTCCTTGCTTCTCACGAATTCCATGCCTAGGCACTGTTAGTTCTCATGGGCTCCCTAGCCCCTCATGGTACTAGTGCCATGAGCTTTGCTTCATTTCTGCTTCTCATGGAAGTGTCCTAGCTCCTCGTGGCACTCCACGCCTGGAGTCCATGAGTTCCAACCTTTCTCTTCTCTAATAAACTCTACCTTAATCTTCTAAAAAAAAAAGAGTAAAAGTTATACATGATGGGATTACTCATGCTATCTGGCATGGTATATATATATATATATATATATATATATATATATATATATATATATATATGTATGTATGTATCTTTAGTGTAAAGAAAGGGGAGGAAATTGTTCCTTGTATAATTGGAGATGCTTGTGTAAGTGACAGTGAAGAGCAACTCTAATACAAATTCTGTACAAATACAAACTCTAAAACAATATAACACATAGGAGGCAAAGGATTGAGGGTCTGATACACATACAAATCTTCATAATATTCTGTTCTTGTCAATACTTAATGAAGTTAGGCTATTTATTTTAAACCTTTAAGAAAGACATAGTTAAAAATTCTAGGATGCAAGTTGTAAAATCAAACTTATACTCCATTTTTACCTTTAGATACATATGCTGCTGTATTTTTGGTGTGTTGCATGTTGTTTCACTGTCTGTTGCAAATGAAAAACCTGAACTGCATATAGAGAGTCTTAAGATTTAAATAGATATGCCCGCATCTTGATTTCCTCCTCTACTTACTTAAGTTGATTTTACACCTAAATTATTAAAAACTATATGATTCCTGGAGCAACCTTTAATATTTAAGCAAAGACTTCTATATTCCTTACTTTTAAAAAATAAGCTTAGTATAGGTCATTATTTCATTTATTAGCCAAAGCACTTTAAATCTTTAGAATTTAGAATTGGAGAAGTCTATCTAATCACATGAAGCCTAGTTTAAAAGAAACATGCACAAACCACAGAGTTCCCCATGGTCCTGCCCAAGATGTATCACTGAGCCATTCAGTCATACTAGACAGTGAAAATTTGCAATTTTCTGATACCATGAAAATATTTAGAGTCTTATTATCTTAACTCAACTATTATAACTGCTCTACAAAGCTTCCTTGAATTTAAACTATCTTAATTCAATGATTATAACTACTCAACAAAGCTTCCTTGAATTTAAAATCTATTCATCTAGTTAAGTATCAGGATACTTCTTATAAGAATAGGATACTTAGGGGCTGGAGAGGTGGCTCAGGGGATAAGCCTCTGCCTTGCAGGCAGAAGGTCCTGAGTTCGGTCCTAGACCCCACGTGTAGACGCTGGGCAGAAGCTGGGGCGGCCTGCGCTTCTGGTCCTGGTAGGGCGGAGCCTGTGAATCCCTGGGCAGAGTAAACAAGGAGGAGGTGGAGGCGTCCGTGGTGGTTCCCGAATTTGCCCGTGGTTCTACACACACACAGACACACACACACACACACACACACACACACACACACGTACACACGCACAATTGAATAAAAAAAATGAATAGATACTATAACAAGTTAGAGCCGATGTAATCATAATAGGACTTTGCATGACTTGCGCAATGACCAACATATCATTGAACTCCCATAGTCTAGCATGGATCACAGGCATCACAGGCACTAGGATCCTTAGAGGCAAGGGATTAACAGCCACAATAGTGTTCCGATACTAAAGGGGAACACAAAAAAGAGCTCTAGGCAATGCCATTGAGTCCTTACACCTCATCAGAGAGGAGGACCCAGAGGGAAGTTTGACATGCACACTAAAGAATGCTTCAGAATGGGGGGGAGGGCACTGGGAGAAAGGGAGGGAGAGGGGAAAGGAAGAGGAAAAGGGGGGAGGGAGCTAGAGAGTCCAGGGAGGGGTGGAGGGAGGGATGGAGGGGTGGAGGGGTGGAGGGAGGGATGGAGGGGTGGAGGGGTGGAGGGAGGGAGGGAGGGGTGGAGGAAGGGGTGGAGGGAGGGAGGGGAAAGAGGTACTTATCAACTTTGGATGAGTGGAAGAAATAAAAAAAAAATTTCAAGCCATTAAGAAAAAAAGAATAGGACACTATAAACAATATTATAAATTTATCCTGAATTAATGTTCACTATGGGATATGTAATAATATACCCATGGTCTTTACAGAGAATACAACCCTAAATAAAAACAATTTAAAAATAATAATGTACTCTTATGAAAACTACTTGAAAGCAAGGACATAAAAAATTCTGAAAGCATGACAGGGTAAAAATGATAGAAAACATATACTTGGGCATTTTAATTTTATTGCTTTAATAGGATCTGAAAAGTCATAAATCTTTAACAAACAAAATCACACAGTAACTGGTGGTTTTCTGTGTGATCAGATTAATGCTGAATTCTAGATTTTGTTCTACAAGTCTTTGCCTGAAACCCTCTCTTGATCTTAATTTTCTTACCTTGCAGTCCATGAGCTTTGTCTTGATGAGCCATTACTTTCATTTTGGCTTAGATGATTGCTTTCATCTGAATGTGAAATGTCTCTCACAAACTCTTGTGTTTTCTGAGGTGTGGAGCTTTATGAGCTTTATATAAGGGTGAATCACTGACAGAACTTTGTGCTCTGTTCCCCCAAGACAGAATTATCTGCACTGTAAGCTCTTGCCATCATAATTGCAGTCACCAGATACTTTGCTTTCTTAACCACGGAAGACAGTAATACCTGGCCATGAAACAAAGAAACTTCTTCAAATTGCTCCTGTCAGGTATTCTGTACTAGTGATAAGAAAAGCAGCTAAGCAATGACACACCATGATGATGTAAAAATATGTTTCAGGTGCTAACTTGGTGGTCGAGAGTTTGAGCTCTGGACACATTTGTTGATAATCAGTAGCCCTAGTTAAATCCAGAGCAAATCTGCAGGAGATTGTCTAGTTAATAGGGAAGACTCAGCCCATGATGGGTGGGACTAGACCCAGGGCAGATGAACAAAATGGAGGGTACTATACGAGAAGTTGTCATCTTTTGCATACTTAGCTAGACATGCTGGTCTGAAAAATAAAGATCAGCTGTTATGTGGAGATGGTGTGTCCAGTTTCCTTGACACCTATAAATGATATGAACTTTCCTGCCAATAAGGATTAAGAACTACAACTGGACAAACAAAAGAGAAATTAAACCCCTTATTCCTTTAAGCTGTTTTGTCATGAATTTATCAGCAATAATGCATAAAACTTGTAATAATAACCAATCATACAATTGATATTTTACTGGTAAAAATCACAAGTTCTTATACACTCAAACAATTTCTAACGCACATATCAAAATGCAAATTTTGAAGTGCATGCAAGAATTCCTCAAATAAACATAACAAAATATCAGAAAGCAAACACAGAGGCAATGATTGTGTAATAATCAAAATTTAATAAAATATGATTTTTAAAACTTTTAGACCTGTCATGCCTTTGCTGCTTGGAGAAATATTTGAAAATAAATCATATATTTCTTGAATTTTTAAATGGAAATTGAAAGGTTATAACAATAACTGTTAAATCTATAATAGTTTCTCACAATGTGCTTTTATATAATGGTTGAACTGATGTACTAATTCAAGAGATTACTAGGATTTCTTTTTTAATACATTTTTTATTATTATTTCAGCTCATACAAACTTAATAGGTACACCAGTTCCCCCCTCCCTCCTCCTCCCCCCGAACCCCCTGCTTCCCCTCCCCTCACCCCTCCCACCCCATCCCCCCCGTGCCTCCCGCCCCAATTCCCAGAGTCCTTTCTTGTGCATGCCTGACTCTCCTCTGGGCCCTCCTCTCCGATGACGTACAAGGACCCAGTGGCATTTCCCTGAACCCTTTCCTGTGTTCCCCTTAAGCATAGGAACACTACTGTGGCTGTGTTTTTTCTTTTCAGAATTTTCTTAAAAGTTTAATAATGATTCCAGTCTGTTAGCTCAGTCTTGAAAATGCCAATTTTGAGAACGTCAGAGTTTATGTTTCATTGAAAAAGACACACTTTCGATTGTAAAAGAGAACCTTTGTTTTGGATGAGAAAAGTTAAAACTACTTCATTAATAATAAATACTGTGGTATTAAAGAGATGAAAATTAGAAAAAATTATTGGGATCTTGTTTGAAAAAATTGGATAGAACATTGTAAATTATTCCCAAGAAGAGGGCTGGAGAGATGGTTCAGGGGTTAACCCTCCGCCTTGCAGGCGGAAGGTCCTGAGTTCGGATCCCAGATCCCACGTATAGACGCCAGGCAGAAGAGGGAGCGGCCTGCGCTTCTGGTCCTGGTAGGGCGGAGCCTATGAATCCCGGGGCAGGAGGTGGAGGCGTCCATGGTGGTTCGCGAATCCGTCCGTGGTTTTACACACACACACACACACATACACACGCACATGCGCACAGTTGAATAAATAATAATAATAAAAAAAACTTTAAAATTATTCCCAAGAAGAAAAAAAACATTTTTCCTCAGTAAAAGATACATTTTTCTTATCCAAATTAAAGGATTATAATTTGAACTCCAGGTTTTTAAAAAAGTTGTGTTTTCTAATATCACAGTTAAGATCAAGACCTTAAGCACAACTGTGCTCATTTTTTTCCACCCAAAATATCTTTGAGGTTTCCAAATAAGAACTTCCAGATGAAAATGACAGTGTTTATAGTATCTTGGAACAATTTTCTTTGCTTCCTTTTTCCATCTAGGTTGAGTAAAGGAAATGGATATTAGAATGAAAAAAATTGATGATCACATTTGGGTGTTTATTTGTTGAGTATTCCTCAAGGTCTGTGTAAAGACAAGTACAATTCTGTCTCTAGGAGAAACTTCTGAACACCATCCAGGAAAAAGTTCAGAAACAAATACAGCACAGCATGGCATATGTTATGTAACTGTCTATTTCATCCTGGTCATCACTGTGGTTGCATTGAAAAGCTTAGCATATAGAAAGGTTGACAATGCAATAATAATAGTTTTATGAAAAAAGAATAATTTTCTGTATATGATAATTAAGTGTCCACAAAATTGGGTTATTTGATGAACTTTTCAAAACTGTTACCTGGACCATTTGCTAAACCAGATGTGGTGATGGCATGGACCACAGTCCCAGCTCTCAGGAGACATCTCCAGAAAGATCAGATCTTTAAAACCAGTCTCAGCTACACAATGAGTTTGAACAGAGTGGGTTTGGATATGTGAATTTCTGCCTCATCCTCTCCCATGCTCAATTTTTACTAGTTCCAGTATGAAATACTTTCTTTCTTTAGACAAATATATCAAGTTCACATTTTATCCACAGTTTTATGTATTTGGGAAAATAAACAAGAGGTATATGATGTTAGAAAGTAGCCAATTTTAAGAATCTGTGTTAGTTTATACAATCTGCAGTGTTTCATCCCCTTGTGAAGAAATAAAAGGTCAAGACAAATGCAGCTGTCTGAAAGTGTCTCTTCCTTGCCCCGCATTCTTTTCCAAACCACCTGTGACTTTGCCTCACCTATTGGGATATTCATACAGGGCAAGTTTCTTTTCAAAGTTAATTGTCTTGTATTCATTCATAAGTCAACACTATCCCTATTGGAAAATTTAGTACATGAGTCACTGAACATCCTATCTTTGGTAATCTAGAATTATAAACTTCCAAGGTGGACAAAAAAGAGTTGAGACAGTTCAATAGAAGAAAAGAAGCCAATTGGAAGCTGCATTTCAAAAGTACATAATAAAGAGTATATAATAAATGCCACAAAATAGATATCAAAATGATGTGCATTTTGAAGAAATTGTGAATATTAGAAATGAGCTTAGCATTTTGCTTATATATATATGTTTATAGTATGAATATTATTATATATATATTATGGCTTGTAATTACATAAAGTTTTCAAGAATGATGTCCTTTCTTTGATTCTATCATTGTTTCATAGATTAAAATTATTATGAGGATGTAATACAAATGAGTTATAAAATTTAAGAACAAACAAAAATCTTAGTGATCTTTTAAGTTGGAGTCCATAATGCAAAGCTTTCATATCTAAGGCCATTGAGAAAAGGCAACATAGAAAAACATGAAGTAGCAAAGGACATACAAAGGTCAGAGAAACTACTAAAATGTCTTTGAAATTATCAGTTTTAGCACATCTTAGAAAAATCTGTGGTGTTTTGTTAATTATGACATAAAGGGGAAGAACAGGGACAAATACTAGAGATGGAGATGTCCATCTCTAGGCAGAAGGATCTGGTGGCTTCGCTCTGCCTCCAGATTCATGCTTCAGGCTTTACCCCAGAAAGTGAATAATGTTACACAATTGTATTCCCTGCTTAGCTCTGGCAGAGTAACTATGCCCACTCATGCACAATAAGACTAAGTGTGGGAAGTCCTTTAAGTTCTTTAGAGAAGATGTTTTACAAATACTGTTATTATTCAAGCTATTATTAAAGTTGAGCCACAGTTTTAGCTGATGCCTTTCTGGAGTCAGTGGGTGGGTAGTAACCAAGTTTATTGCCCTAGGAAAGACTTCCAGCTTCCTCTCTTTCTTCCCCACCCCAAAAGTCCCAGTCAATTATCTTTCATCTGGTTCTTTCTTCGAGGGAGTCCACCTTCCCTGCCTCTCTCAGAAAGCCAATCCCCAGAAAAGGGAACAATCAGGCAAGAAAACTCAGAAGAATAAACCGAAGCAGCAATTTTAGTTTGTTTTTTTTTTAAATCGATTTAGCCCATGATAAAGTGGCTTTTACAATGTTTGTCTCATGCACAGATTGATTACTGTACATTTCACCCACACACTGCAGCAAAGGTTTTGGGTGGCAAGGCTTTTAACTCTTTCTCCAGCATCCTTACAGTTCCTCTAGCTGCTTCCACCCTACTATCCTGGGACAATAAGATTATTCAAATATCAAATCCTGCCTTAATTTACTTACACATTAGACCCCTGTGCTACTGCTACATACCCAGAGCAGCACATTTTATAGAAATATTTTTGAACCGTTCTTATTTTAAAGGCAATGTTTCTACTTACATTTATAGTATCCATAATTTAACATCCACCTCCTCATATTTTAACTGAACATAGGAAGGTTTATAATCACAACTAAATCATATGTGGGGATCAAAATATGTCAGTAAAACATTGTCTTCACAAATAATATAAAATGAAAAGTTCTTGACAAAGTATTCAAAATTAGTTTTGAACTCTATGATGTTTATGACACAGCATAAATACAATTACATATTTTATTTTCTGATTGGATTTAAGGCCCACTTTTCATCAGGGATCACATCCCTGATACTATAAACCAGAATAAGAATCTGTGAAAGAGGAGAACATAGGTCTTTGGTGTAGGATGCAAATTATTGAAGCTTAGCTAGAAAGATATTATTTCAAATTATCCTTCAAACATTCATTATTATCCATAGAACGGATGAGCATTCAATATTTAATCTAGAAGCTTCCTTTGCAATGGAAGGCATTTATTATAGAAGATAACAATTGACCAAAGTATAGAAAACAAGTGTGTGTACAATACTCAGGCTTCAATAGGCCATCTAAACCTCACCCTCTACCCTAAGACTCAAGGAATATCACAGAAAAGGGGTGGTAATACTCTAAGATCCAGAATTGTAACAGTAGTAAGACCAGATATTATCTTCTGAACATGGCAAGGCATTTGTATCCAATGAATTCATTGCGTGATTCCCACATGACCTGCATGGGATTCAATATTTTATCATAGAAGGAAAAAGATCTCAAAAGCTCCCACACTTCCCTGAGAGACTGATGAGGGTTAATGCTTATTGGGGGGGGGTGTTTTCCTTAACAGTTTTCTCACTGATATTAGTGCTTCAACAAATACTCAGATACATGCCATCAAAGGCAACTCAGAAGAAACTCAATGGACCACATATGCTAAGAGACATAAAGATAAGAGGAAGACTCTCAGGGAAGAATAAGGATTATAAGAATAGATGGAGGGAAGATAGGATTGGGGATTAAGAGTGAAAAAATCACAAATTCGCTGTATTTATGAATCTTTAAAAGAAAAAAACTTAAAAATAAAAATATATTCCTTGTACCTAGAAATACATGAAATTATTCTACGTACTTTTTGGCTGAATTATTTGTTGTTTATTTGTTTCTTTGTTTGAGACACAGTCTCCTACAGATAGGTGGCTCTCACACTCCTCCTGCCTCTACCTTCAGTGAGCTGGAATTATGGGTGTGTTCCACTGAACCCAAGTTGAAGGTTCACTTCATGTGACTGAAACAACACAGCATAAAATAATTTTCATTGGTGTTAATATTTATGAACTCCAGTCTTTGAGGAAAACATTTAAGTATATTTTCAATGGTTCTCATTTTCGAAATTGAGGCATCTATAATCCAGAAAAATGAAGTTTCTCTTACATGTCACATATTTTATGGCAGTGATAATTAAATCAGAATCTACTGATTTTGTAATTCTATTTAGTATTTGTTCAACTCCTGCCTCTGATAGTTTGTTGCATTCACTTATTGTATGTAATTTATGTCAAAACGGTTTTCATCATCACCATCCATGAAGCTTCTCATCACTACAATGCTGAAAGACAGAAGAAATGTTAGTTTGATACTTACTTATTTTGGACTTTTTCAAGGAATTACAATGCACTAAGCTTTAGAAAATGACACACAAGATGAACAGATTTATTAAATTTATATTTATAAAATTTAAATATGTTAAAAGTATTAAGTTTATGCTAAGGCAGAGCTTAGATGATCCCAAGAGGTACCACAAAAAGAAAAGGGAATATGATGGATGTTTGAATGAGCCATTCATCCCAGTTTCTAATAAGATTATGCCATTCTGGATCAAGTCTTATCATCCAAAATCATAATCATGAAAGCTTAGAGATATTTAATATGTGGTGCCAGGGAAAAAGCAGTGGGTAGCACTCTACATATTTCTTATGCAGTTATTCCCAGATCTTCAACTACAGAGCAGAGCATGGCAGAGGTCTGACACCCTTTGTTTGCATTACCAGTGTAGCCTTATCCATTTACAAATTGTTACCAACATACTACCTCACCATAGAATGATCTTTCTGACTTGGGATTTAGTCACTGAGTGGTCTTAAGAAAGCCTATCTATATGTAAAATGTAAGAGCTCATGAGCAACATGACCATGTAGAAAGAAGCAGTCACTGACCAGACCAGGTAGAATCTGGGGTACTGGACCTTGAGGTATCGGTACATGCTCCCTCCAGAGGAAAGCCAGATCATCTGATAAGGTTCTACATAAGGTTAAGGAATAGTCATCTACCTGATCCAAAGTGATTTCTATGGGACTGGTGGAAGCACAATCCAGGATGATTCCTGAAGTAACACTTGGGTCTGCACAGGCATACGCAGTGTCCTTTGATTCATATGGACAAACACACACACACACACACACACACACACACACACACACACACACGCGCGCATACACACATTTTTAAAATGATTTCTTGTGGATGAGGGAGTAACAGAGCTCCTACAGCTTTAGGAATGTCTCACCTGGGCCTTGGCCTCTTTTCTGCAGTACGCAGAAAAGAAGAGAACTACTGAAGTCCTCAAAAAAAATGCTAGCTATCATTAGCTCTTACTCTGAGAGACCATAGAAGAAATTTCATTAAAAGAAAATGTGGCCAGAGGAATCTTCTACTGAGGTCTCCATGGAGTAAGGCAGGCACCATCTTCAGATGACAGAACAGCCAGGAATCGCCAACCTCAGCATAGCCCAAAGCTTCAAGGGCTTCTGGATCACTAGACTCCTTCTTCTCCATGTTTCTCTGCACCTGAATGCACTGCCAGGCATAGGACACCACTCAACCTTTCTGTCAGTAATTCACCTGCAGGAGGTATTCATATCATGTCACAGCATTCAAACCAAACTGATCCACCATGAGCTATTCAAATTGTCTGTTAACTTTCCTCATTCTCAGCCCTTGAAAACATGATTCTGGGTCTCAGCTAATTAACATTTCACTAGGATGGGCCAAAATATATGAACTAAGAAACAAAATTATCCAAACTAATAACTGCAATATAGATGCATACTTAATCTTACTGATTATAAATGAATGATAAATTAATCAGATCCATAAAGAAATAATTGAAAATTCCTACAAAATATAAGTTCTTTCAAATAAAACTGTTATAAATAAATAATGGTTTGTTTTGTTGGAGAATATTGGACATTAAATCAGTCATTTATTTAACAAATTTTCCAAAGCATTTTCCTTATATCAAATAGTGTACATATTAAGAAGAAAGCTGCAACAAACCAGAGGTTTTAACTTTGTAAGTATAGTCTGGTCTTCAGAGGAAGTTCACAACCTTGTGAAATAATTTTGGGAACAAATCCTGAGTATATAAATTCATTTTTTATGCCACAATATGCCCCAAGATTATCCAGGAAGAAGATGCAGACAGGAGAAGAGGGAAAAGTTGAACTTTGACAAGCAGAAATGTGAGAAAGACAGAGTTACAAAAAGAAATGGAGAGGAAATATCCAGTTAGTTTAGGTGTTACTCAAGAAAACCCCCAATCATGCTTCCCAGAAGGCAAATGAAGAAACCACTGAAAATCAACTAGCTAATAACTATGGAAAGTCTAAATCCACAAGAAGTACAAGACTGAAGACTGACCCTTGGAGTAGCCAGGGTGGGCTCATGAATGATTCAGGATTAATTCTTGGAGATTCTGCATACAGTTTTAACTAAAATTGCCTCACAAAAGCATCTTACTCTATCATAGTCAGAAGCTGAAAACCATCGATTTGTGTTGAAAATTCAGGTAAGGTGATAACTGGTATTTAATTTTAGATTTGGTAAGATGGTTTTATTGAAAGCAATTGGTAAGAGGGATCCACTGTAATATTGGTGCAGAAAACTGGATATAAAATTATATTCAAGATGTGGACATTAAAAACAATGAAGAACTTAAAAAAGACATCTTCACTACATCTCCTATCCATCAAGACAGGGTACAAAGACAAAAAAAAAATCTGATGTGAGTTCCCAGCATTCCTTGCTTAATCCAGTGCATTCCTTCTTTCATTTTCCTCTGTTCTTCACTTCTTTTTATTTTCATTGGGAATTTTACTCCAGACTTTGTCTAGCCTACAAATGTAAACCACAGGCTTATCAAAATATCATTTGAATTAAAAACAATCTCTAGCAGTTAATCGATCTATCGGTGTGCCACCGATATGTCTTGGAAAGAGTGAAATGCTTTTAATACTTTCTAACTGTCCCCAAAGCAAGTTTCACAGTGACTAGAAGTGAAAACTGTTACTTAGCCAAACCACAAGGAAATCTTGTGGCTCTCCCACAATCAAATCTAGCTTCAGTTAAGATGTCTCTCAGAAATTCTTGACATGTATTAGTTGATCAATGCCTTTAATCCTTTTATGAACCCATCTGTTGTTCTCTAGACAAGAGATGGTCTCCCGCATGGAGTCATGTATGCTTGTTTATCCCTGTGGCAAACAATTCTGCAAAGACAGGGGGGAACTCATGATACACCTAAAGAGGGAAGGAAGATGACTGAAGAAATGTTTGTGTATCTAAAAAGAGAGATGATCTGATGTATGAGAAAAGTAGAAAAGAACAATAAAAACTTGTGTATTATTACTAGAGGAAAGTCGAAATTGTCAGTGCATGTCATAGAGTGGTTTTATAGTTAGAAATGAATAATTATTGCCTGATGTTTTTTACTTGCTAAAAGAAATAAGAATCATCCTATTAAAGTGAGAAGGGGATGGTTTTTATTGACAGATTAAGGTCAGAGAGAAGGTAAAATATTGTGATCTTTTGTTTTTTGTTTTTCAATAGAATTTCCTTTTATAAATTATTTATTTATTTATCTATATATTTCCGCTCATACAAACATAATAGGTACAACAGTCCCCTCCCTCCCTCCAACCCTTCCTGGACCCCCTTGCTGCCTCCCCCCTTTTCCCCTTCCTTTCCTCCCCTCCCTCCCTGTCTCCCAGTTGCCTCCTCCCCCCGCCCCATCCCTGGAGCATCCTTTAATGTATGTCAAACTTTCCTCTGATCAAACTTTCCTTTGGATCCTCCTCTCTGATGAGGTGTAAGGACTCAGTGACATTTCCTACAACTCTTTCTTGTGTTCCCCTTAAATATAGGAACACTACTGTGGCTGTTAATCCCTAGCCTCCAAGGATCCTAGTGCCTTTAATCCATGCTAGACTTTGAGGGGTCAATAATGTGTTGGTCATTGTGCAGGTCATGCAAAGTCCTATTATGATGGCTTCAGCCCTAACTTGTGTGGAGTATCTTGCATATCATTATTCTTCCCATCCTTGTGCTCTTACAGTCTTACTGCCCCCTCTTCTGCAAATTTCCCTGAGCTTCAGGATGGGGAGAGATTAGGCTGGCCCAGTTCCAGGTGGTTGATATACAGTCTCTGATGTTCTGAATTATGGTTTGTTCATTTTTTTTTTCAGTTTTGCTACTCCTGCAATGCCCTTGACTCCATCTTGATGGGTATTGGATGTCATCCCCTGGTCAGAGATAAAAAGCTGTTAAAATAGAGTCTTATCATAAGAGTATATTCAAAGGTAGATGGAATAAAAGTAGGAGACCGCGTGTGGGGGTATCAGTCTCCCATTTGCAAAATGGTTACTTTCTATCTGCCAGACTACATGCCCTCCCCTTTGGTGAGATCATACTCCATCAGTTGCAAATGATCGGGAAGGAAAGTCTGTGAACTTAATCAGATGTCTCATTACTTACTTGCAGTCCTTGATGATGGCCTATTTTTCTGCTGATCTTTTGTTTTATAGGTATCTAACCCTAAGGTTTGAATCTGTGAATTGCCAGGGAAATATTATAGGCCTGAAAAGCTCTGCTAGCAGACAATTCAAGACACTTATGCTGTGAAAAACATAACTTCTATATGCACAGTAAATGGAAGAAAAGTATACCTAAATATTCTGCCAATGAAGACAAAGGATTTTCAAACAAAAGATAGCTAAGTTTAAATTTATTATAGCCTATTATTTCATACTTTCATGCAATTGATTTTTTGAAATATTCAAATTCATCTGTAAAGTAATTGAAAATAATTACTGTAAGGATAAGGAATAAATTATGTTTATAACATAAACCAAATCATTTTTCAATTTTATTCCATTTTATTTGACAAATCATTTTTAATTTATAAATTGCATATTATCTTTATGTTGAGTAACATTTGAAAATGTGAATATTTAAAGCTAGCTCAATTGTATCTTTCCCAGGATTTATGTTTTAAGACACCATATCTTTCTGATTACAATAAATGGAACTTTCTAACTTTTAGGAACTTAGAAAATAAAAAGTTTTATGAGGAAGAAAACAGGAATTATCTAAAATCTTAAGGCATTATAAACATTTAAATGTTGTATCTTATTTTCCTGCACCATGATTTAGTTAATTGCTTAAATGGGATGTTTACAAATGCATACCCTACTTTTAAAGAAATTTAATGAAAATTGGAAAAGTGGGAGAGTGGGCTGCATAATTATAACTAAGAACAGATCCTTGCTAAGCTGCAGATAATTAGACACATGAAATGTCACAAAATCATGAAACCAAATATGAAATTTTGAAGTTTTATTCTGGTCTCTCAAAGCATAGATGATTTCCCCCATCTTTCACAATGAAGTATCTTGTATGACTTAAGCCAAATCAAGAGAAAGCCTAGATTCTCTGTGACTCATAGCAAAATATGTAATAAATTACTTAGTGTATTACAAACTGAAATGGGTAGTGGCCCAGAAAATAAAATAGGAAAAAAAATAAATAAATATTGGTGAAAAGAGATGCTGTTCCGATTACTTTTCAGATAACACAAGGCTGGTTATAGATGTTGGACATCTGATTGTTCTTTATCTTAATACTGACCTGTTCAAACTGAAGTACTAAGCAGAGTATGGGATATATATATATACATATAACACATACACACAAGCACACACACACACACACACACACACACACACACACACACACAATGATAGTTGGAGGGAAAACAATTTAGAAGAATGTTTGCAGTGAGAAAATGAGAGAGGATGGAATTGGAAAGTAAGAGATAGAAATATCACAAATTCATTGTATTTAAGTATAAACTGTCAAAAATATATAAAAATGGTGTTATTGGTCATCCAGAGAATGATCAAACAACTTATCAAAAAATAAAAGCAGATGCAAAAAAAACCCACACGATTTGTAAAATGGCAAAAAGATTTTTTTTAATTTTAAAGCTTTATTTGTGTGTGTGTGTATATAAAAGAGAGAGAGAGAGAGAATGTGTGTGTGTGTGTGTGTGTGTGTGTGTGTGTGTATGTGTATGTGTATCAGAGAAAACCATGTGTTCTGGTGAAAGACCAAGGGTGACTTCAGAAATCATCTTTGATTTGGAATAAACCTGCCTCCTTTCTTCTTCACTCTGGGATTTCCCAGGCTCTGTCCATTAGTCCACACATCTGAAATGTTTATATGATTGATATGATTGTCAGAGGCTCCTGCAAACAAGAGGTACAAATGAATATAAATAGATACTAAATCTATTCTAAGATTCAGGAAGTGGAGACTTTATTCACCATGATATTCTCAGAAACCAATGTCATTAGGGGTCGGGGGGAGGAGAAGGGAGGGAGGGAACCGGTGCACCCATTAAGTTTGTATGAGTGGAGACAATAAAAAATGTTAAAAAAATGTATTGTATGCATGTATAAGATTGTCAAAGAATAAGTAAACTATTATTTTAAATAAATAAATAATTTCTAAATGTTTAAATCTTTACTTGAACATTAAAATGATTTTACAGTTTTTGAATCAAAAATATATTAGACATTATATCTTAAAGTATCCAAACATTAATTGCAAGAATAGACAACGGAGTCTGGAGATTGTATCCAGCAGTTAAAGTACTTGCCATATGAAAAAAGGACTTATTTTGGAAAAAGTGTAGAAAGGGAAGGGATGGTTTTACTCATCTTCTGTCATTCTTTCCTTTTGTCGCATTTTATCCAGTTCTCTATTCGTGTCTTTTTCCATCCATACTCAAGTCCAGCCACTTATCAAGTCAATAGAACAACATTCTATAAAAGTGTGTACACAAATGCTTCTCTTGTTTTAACCTCAATAATCAATAGTATTAAGGCCGAAACTTTTCAAAAAGTTTGCCAGCTTGTCTTACTTCTGATACTATCTATAATTACTTTACAAAATGACTTTATTCCAAACAAATGCGCTTCCTATGTATAAATTTATTTCTATGTATAATTCTGCCAACACAGTCTGTTCTTAGGAGGTTTTATTGCATATTGGTAATGGGACATCATGGGACATTTTTAGAAGAAATCGAAATGTCGTTTTACATCATGAGAAAGTATTTTTAAATTATCTTGTTTCATCTGTAATATTTGAGAACTCCCACAGTATTATAATCATGGAAAACAGAAAAAAATGGACATTGTTTTGCACCATTTAATTATGTTGCCTTAAATGAGCCATGATTTCACATTTATCACAAGAAAAGAATTAATTTTAACTAACTAGGGATACATGAAATAGTTCTTTGTTAATTTTTTTCAAGTCTCATAGTATGATACAACCTGAGTCCAAGCCTGCTTCTTTACCCATTAAAAATCTACTTCTTCCCAGAAAGTTTCCTTCCTACTTTCATGCTTCTGTGTGTGTGTGTGTGTGTGTGTGTGTGTGTGTGTGTGTGTTTCCTCAGCATTGCCTGTATTGACATATGCCTGAGAATTTTTTAAGAGTATGGATAATGTATCAGCGGGTATAGCACTAATGAGAGTAGCTCCCTTTCTCATAGCCAGAAATAGTCCCTCAGAAAGGGATGGAGTTTCAAGAGACCTTTCCCCCTGCTAAGGTGGAGTTTTGACAGGCCAAGTCTTATGCAGGTCTTAGAAAGTAAACATAGCTACAGTGAGTTTATAGGAGCAGCAGCCCTTCCAGCATAGGAGACACTATTTGGCATTCTTTCCACCTCCTCTTCCATGATTTTCCTTGAGCGGTGGAGTGGGAAGTTACACAGATGCCATGTTTAGGTCCTGGCATTCTGTCATTACTTATTGAGCAGTTGAGATATTCTGTATTCAGTGTCTTCAGTTACAAAAAGATGATCCTCAGCTGACAGTTGAGAGTTGTGCTGTCTATGACTATAAAGATAACTAATTAGGAAATGGCTTAATATCATTCATATTCATATAGAAAAGCAGAAAAGTAGTTTGTTCCCTCCCCTGGTGTGTATGACATTCCCATCTGGAGCTTCCCAACATGGTTTATACTATTAAGCTAACAGAAACTATCTTGAGATGTTTCTCCTGAGCATTGACAATGATTCCAGCATGAGGCATGTGATACCACCGAACAAACTGTTAATAAGAGAGGTCTCAGAGGACCTCCAAAACAATATAGGCAATTGCCACTGCTCTTGAGTGACTACCAGAACCCAATGGGAAGACCTAATCACTAAAGATACAAGACATGTTGAATGCAGGACACAGAGAAAATAAGCTTTTAAATAAATTTAACAAACTGACTTTAGTTAGCTTCCTTCCTGATAGTTAACTTTTATAATACCAGGAGACATAATGCAGGTTACAGTGGGAGAAAACCATCAACAGTCTTGTATAGATATGAAATCTGTGAGCTACCATAACAGCTATTTTCCCAAGATGCTCCCATTAATGCAATGGTGGCATGGATGCTACGGGGTAAACCAACCTTCTGATTGGATTTAAGTCTCACTTTTAAATAACATTACTTTTATGCAATCATTTAAAAGTTGGCCTGGTAATTGCAACCTTATGTTTTCCCAGACACCTATTTGTTTATTAAACATTTTCTAGGACTTTGAAAACTAATATTTCAGATTCGATAAGATAATTTTTCTTCCCTGAATTTCCTTTTACCTTTAATAATTCTGTGATCTTCATAAAGGTGTAGTCCCTGTGAATATTAATTTATTTATGGGGAAAAGGGGGAAAAGATGTGGTAGATAAATGTGTCCTTTGTCTTATTTTAATTCCAGTAATCTTCCTGCTTATAAATATGATCCCAGAGTATATGTAAACTCTTCAATCAATTAATGTATATATGTTGGGCAGGGTGATGATGTTTTTCTCATGGGTCACATAAATACTAGTTAGAAATTTTAAAGGATTTAAACTTTTTTCTCATTTAATAAATTTGACTGTAGCAAGAGATTATTTATTTTATGTTAAAAGATTCTGCTTTGTTTACAGGCTATACACTAAGCCTCAATGAAATTTTAAGTATTTTAATTGTTTTATTATATATTGTAGAAGATTATATCTAAAAGAAGTGAAAGCTATTAAGTTCACTATCAGCCAAAGTCACATCAAATTTGTAGCTCATGTTCTCTATCAACCACCTGGAATCAGGCCTTCCTAATCTCTCCCCATCCTGAAACTCAGGGAAATTTGCGGAAGAGGGGAGGTAACATTTTAAAAGCACAAGGATGGGAGGAGTCATGATATGCAAGATACTCCACACAAGTTAGGGTCGAAGCAATTATAATAGGACTTTGCATGATCTGCACAATGACCAACATATCATTGACCCCTCAAATTCTAGCATGAACTAAAGCCATTAGGATCCTTAGAAGCTGGGGATTAACAGCCACAATAGTGTTCCTATACTTAAGGGGAACACAAGAAAGAGTTCTAGGAAATACCACTGAGTCCTTATACCTCATCAGAGAGGAGGACCCAGAGGAAAGTTTGTCATACACATTAAAGGATGCTCCAAGGATGGGGGAGGGGGCACTGGGAGAAAGGGAGGGGGGAAGGTAGGGGAAAAGGGGGGAGGGAGCAGTGCGGTCCAGAGAGGGGTGGAGGGAGGGAGGGAGACCGGGGTACCTATTACGTTTGTATCAGCGAAATAAATAAATAAATATGATAATAATAACAGTAATAATAAACAAGGGATTGTAATGGTTTATGAGGATTTAAAAGACTATGTCTGGACTAATGTTAAAATCAAAAAAAAATTGTAGCTCACTAGGAACTTGCACCACTTTTCAAAGCTCTTTCACTCCTTCCCTTCCTCCCCTCTTCCATTCCTCTTTTCCTTTCTTCTTTCTCTCCATAACTTTGGATTAAAAAAAAGTCACTGTTTATCATTCAACATATCGAGATTGCTGGGTGGGGTGGGATGGGTATTATGGGGAAAGTTAAATGAGAGAGAAGCTTTTTTTAATAGAAGACAGTTTAGAAGTTAAAAAAAAAGTATAGGCAAATGTGTTCACCATGTGTAAGGGATTTAGTTGTTAAATCTGATATGAGCCTCTTTCTGACATGAAAGTAGATCTTCACAAGTAAGCCTGTGTCTTTTGAGTTTTCCAGGAGGAAAAGCTTTGAATGGACCTTTTGCCCTTTGTGCACTGATGGATATAACCCATTTTTTTCTTGACTGAACTCTCTTTTCCAGAGTCCACAGAACCAATTTCAAAGGTTGTGATCAGATACATATCTAGGAGCTCTGAGTATCATCTAGAATTTTTGCAGCACTGAACTCCTCGTAACAGTAGGTCTAAAGTTCCTTTCACTTTACTGGTGTAAGTCAGAGGCCCGTCTGGCTCCTAGATGCCACTAATACTCCTTTACATATGGTTCCTGTATCTTCAAACCAGAAGTGACTCACCAAGTCCTTTTTAGGGATTGAGTCTCTCAGATTCCTCTTGTGTCCCCAGGCACAGAAAGCTTCCTAATTTTAAAGGGCTCACCTAATTTTAGGTTTTGAGGAACCTCCATACTCATTTACATAATGGCAAAAAAGGGGAGAGTAGGGATATTTGGGTTGTGTGTGGATGCAGGGAATATGTTCAACATACAGCATAGATAGGAAAATATATTTCTAAAACATGTACCATGCAATAAGGAAATATAAGGAAAAAGAAAAAATAGTCAATAAGAAAAAGACTTACCTACTTAGTATTAACATGCCCCAATAATCTTAAGAAGACTTGGTCAAATGATTGATTATCAATCATAACTTACACTTGCAAGTTTCCTTTGGTGATATAACTTAGGCATGGAAGCTATGTGTTATCAGCTCACAAGAAGGAATTACATACAAGCTAGGGGTAATGACAGTCATTTTTAAGTATTTTGTTTAGCATGTGCCTCCTGAAACAGATGAGTGAGTGTTATCAGATATCTATACTGATATAGGTTTTTGCATGCTCCCTCAAGCATATCAATGTTTTTATACAATCAAATCCAGTTAAATTGCAAATCTTTCTCAATTTGTCTACACAAAAATAAATGTACGATTGCCATCAGCCAGCAACTAACAAATTTATCTCTTTACTTTAATCTTTGAAATAAAGACAAAATAGCAGAAGATTCTTACCTTTCCCTTATATCTTCTCTTGCAGAATTAATGAAAGATATGGGTGATAATTAATGCATGCACATTCAAAAATATCACTAATGCTTTTCCAATTCAGAGACTTAGCTAGTGACAGTATGTAGAAATCTCAGGGAAACTAGGCAGACAATTGGTTTCATGACAGACAGTCTTGAAGCAACTCAACAACTTAACAGCTGTAAATTCATGGTTGCTATGACTTGTCGCTTGTTTTGTCCAGAGTGGAAATTGAGCCCAAAAGAGAAGACCTATAAATTCTATCATTATGGGCTTTATTGCCTCCAGCAATAATAGTAATGGAAAAGCATCATGAGCAGTTTCTTATGGAGAAATATGAACAAAACCCAAAGAAACTTTCTCCATCACAGAACAATATCTCAGAAAAAAAAAAACTCTCTGGTGTACCTATCAATTCACCTTAACCACAGAGAAGGAGCTCCAAATAGCTGCTGGAGATGGGCAGGTGAAGTGGGAAAATTAAACATCTGAAGATGATTGTCTCAGGGGAAATTCCACATGTTCTATCCTGAATTGGAAAGAATTACAGAAAGTCTGAGAACAGCCACAAAAACACACACACAACTCCTCTGACCACTGCTGAGAAGCTTTCAAAATAATGTCAGAAAGTGAAGCAAAGACATGCGGTGGCCACAACTTCCAGGACTCTCACCAGAGTATCCAATTTCCTCAGGCATGCAGACCACAACCACCAAGTTAAATCTCTCAAACACTGAGCGAACAAATATCTTCAAAAATATGAGAACAGTGTCAAAGAGAAATAAGTCTTCAGAAACTTTCAAAGCTCTTGTTTCATACAAGACAAAGGATATTGTAGAGCAACAATAATATCAAGCAGCAGATTTCTAGTATCATGGGTGAAGTAAATGAAATACAAATGTTATACTCCACCTCAGAGCTGCACAGGTGAAGCAACGACCTTGACTTAACTAGGCATCTCTTCTGAATGTGAAGAGAACAAGTGACCATAGACGGGAGTCATTGTTCAAAGCAAGAAGCAGAGATTATTCCACTTAATTCCTTTCCAGAATTATCTACCATGAAGGTCCAGTAAGTACATTATTCATTAACTCATATTGTTCTTCAACCTGTGGTTACAAGCTATTAACCAAATGATTTTGTCTAAATTTTTAAGTCTACCCACACATTCAAAAGCATTTGGGAATTTAGAACAAAACCAACAGGAATTTGAGAAGAACCATGAGCGTGTGGGCTAGTGTTCTTAATGAACCCAGTGGGCAGGAACTCAATAAAGAGACTAACAAAGTTGCAAGATGCACAGAGAACTCCAATACAGAACTGTTTCTGAAGAATATCTGAAAAATACTTTCAAAAGTTTATTCTACAGCTGTCCTCAAAAAAAATCCTGAACTCAAATATACAAGAATTTCTATACCTACGCTTTGTGATCAAACTCAAAAGAAGAGAGATTAAGGTTCTATTTTTATTTTTACAGTAATTTCATGAGTATCTGCTTTTTAAATACTTACTACACATTTGATTTTATGCAATTTTCTGCATAAACTATAATCTAAATTAGTTATGCAGAAAGGGATGCAAATAAAATGAGTACAAAATAAAATATATTACAACTTTACCATAGATTATATTATGGAACATTTTAATGTTAAAATCTGTCTAGAGTGCTATGAGAAATAAATTAAGAAGAGATAACCATGCTAAAGCAAGGGGAAGTATATTATAGATACAAGAAAACATGAAGTAGGACTGACTGGTGATATATATAAGTCAATTAGAAATTGTACAATTCAAATATATAAAACAAAATAAAATGACTTAGTTAAGTGACCTCAAACTAAAAAAAATGAGTAATAAAAGTCAGCTCTGCTGAAGTCACCAAATTCTACACATAAGACAGTATGAAAGTACATGTAAGAAATCCACACGGTGATAGAGACTACCAAATAACTATAACATTTTAGAAAAAAAAAGTTTTTGCCTCTATTGAAGAAATATTTGAAGACAAAATAAAATAGTTGTGCAGTAAAATAAGAAATGTTTTTGAGATTTTAATGATACACTAAAAATACCAAAGAGGAAAAACAAAAGTAAATCTTTGCTAGGATTTAGCCATAAAGCTGCAGAACATAGACTACAAAGAAATATGTCTAAAAATAGTTTCCAAAGACAGTACAAACCACAGAATAGTAAGAAGTCATAGTCATAAATATGCCATGGAAAGTTGTGTCATTAGTAATTAGGAAATGTAAATTACAGTTCTATTGACCTTGTAAGGAAGAATCCTCTACCGTTGCTTAGACTATGGATGCACAATAAAAACAAACTTGGAAGACAATTTGGTAATATGTCTGAACACAACAATTTCTTCTCTTGGGGAGTGCAAAGGCAATTAACACAACCAGAAGACTGGGGGAGACATTACTTATATCAAGTATGGAGAGCTTGGGAGACTTGGCAAAGCAATGTTCTCTTGTAACAGACTGTATTGGAGTTTATTCTGTAAGCCTAGACTCATACAAAATCACTTCGATGGGTAGGAACATTTGTAAGTATAGTCAGTTTAATATCATATGTCGTATATCCTGAAAGGAAAGATTGGCAGACAGACATGCTTTGGGGCATGCTCTGTACAGTGATAATGAAAACTTTTATTCTAGTTTGTCTAAATGAATCAGTCAGAGTGAATTAATGACATTGGTTCTCCTATGTCTCTCCAGAGAGCTTTAGCTAAAATAAAGAGAAATAGCAGTTTTTTATACATTTTTTATTATTATTTCCGCTCATACAAACTTAATAGGTACACCAGTTCCCTCCCTCCCTCCTCCTCCCCCTGAAACCCCTGCTCCCCCTCCCCTCATCCCTCCCTCCCCATCCCCCAGTGCCTCCCACAAGTTAGGGCCAAAGCAATCATAATAGGACTTTGCATGCCCTGCGCAATGTCCAACACACTATTGACCTCACAAAGTCTAGCATCTGCTAAAGGCACCAAGATCCTTGGAGTCAAGGGATTGGCAGCCACAGTAGTGTTCCTATGCTTAAGGGGAGCACAGGAAAGGGTTCTGGGAAATGCCACTGGGTCCTTGTACGTCATCGAAGAGGAGGGCCCAGAGGAGAGTCAGGCATGGACAATAAAGCGGGAGGAGAAATAACAGTTTTAAAAGTTTGTTTCTAGACTCATAGAGGGCATCATTCTAGTAGTATAGGAGCTTCCTTTAAAGGATTCTGCCTGGCTTAGAGGCAACAGTAGTATGTAGAAAACAAGAACAACACTAAACAAAGAAGGTATATTTTGTTTTTTAAAAAAGCATTGGTAAGAAAGGATATCAACCAAGTCGTACTTGTTTACTTCTTGAGAAAATAACAGACTTTATACCTTGGTCACATAAAACTGAATTTCTTTTTAATAATTAAAGTACTTTTTAAGGTTATATGAATCTTGCACGAAACTTAATAAATAAAATATTATACATTATCACAATGGAGGGCCTATCTTTTTTCCAGCAGTATAGAGGGGAAAGATGAAGGAAAACTAACAATGTGGTTAAAACCTCATCCCTTCTAAAGCATATCAAATTTTATCTTCATAGAATCATGCACATCTAATAAGTCTTTCCTACTTGTATTATTTGGTTTATATCTCATACAAAATTTCTGGCTTCAAATTTTTCAGTTCAAAAAATAATTAAGACTTGGATTAATACAACTTAGAATGACCTTGTTTACTTGAAGTGTAAGAGAAGTATTATATTTACTATTATTACTATTCCTTCATTTTTCTTAGTACTATTGAAACCATTCAAATACATAAAGAACTGTGCTGAGGATAATAATGTTAAGGCTAAGGATATCATAAATCAATAATAATATTTCCTCACTTGAACATGAAGATTCTTATTTCAGTAACACTGAGATCCACCTCCTTAGCAAGTGAAGGGAAAAAAAGTGTGAGAATAAAAATCAGTTTCACTTTCAGTCCTGTGCTTCCTTTGAAAGGCACTGTTTGTATTTATGGGGAAATTTCCTTCAGTTTTTCATTAATTATGGTCTTGTTCAGCTCTGAAGATTGTCACTCATACAATCATATGACACAGAGCATCAAAGCACCGATGTTTTCTCAATTCTGTATCTAATAGTGTCATGTGATATCAAGTGATTCCAATTAAAAGTAAAAGTTCAAGTGCTCTTTTGCAAATTTTTTTCTGGAGTGTTTATCACTGAGCTATTCATTTTAAACCTAGTTTAAGTAAATGTTTATTATAAAAAGCATTTTTATTCAAACAGATGTGAAGCATTTTGCATATCTGTGTTAAAATTGAACATTATTTTTTTACACTGTGTTGTAGCTACGTTGTTATAATTATGTAGTCAGGCTACACCCATGCTCATTATCCTCTTTCTCTCTCAGAAAAATAGGTCTATATGTGTGTGCCACAATGTTTCACTTACTGATGAACTTTTATTGATTTAGGGTGAGGAGCATGCAAGTTCATTTCCTTTTAATTTAGGATTTTATTGATAATGAATTTGTACTAGGACTTTCAGTTGTATTTTATGACTTCTAATATGACATCTCATGTGTACAGGCAAATGAACGGTATGTATGACTTATAAGAAAGGAGGCAAAAGATAAGAAAAGGGAAAGGGAAAAAGAAAGAGACTGGAAAGGAAGGTATGAGAAAAGGAAAAATGGAAGGGAATACAGAAAAAGGAAAGGGCAAAAGAGAGGAGATTTATAGCTATGCACATGCATAAATACAATGTAATGAGATGAATGAATTTTGTAAATAAACCCTACTTAATGTACTAATGGGTGTATAAACTGCATTTGAAACTCTCAAAAATTATAATGTTAAATGTTTACCAATTTCTACAAGTAAATTCATGAACAGAGCATGTACATATCTAAGGATATAGAGAATCAACATAGTAAAATGAAATAGAATGAGCTTCATGGTCTATCATGAATCTGAAGCATAGAGCTATTGTATGGCCTTCAAACAATCAGTTCCAGATCTGCTTTACAGAAAAAAAAAAAAGCTTCCAATCTTAACTTATCTCTGAGACTTCTTATCCACCCCAATTTTACCAGGAATGATTCATTGCTAAACTGAATAAATGGATTCAAAATGGAAATATACTCATTTCCATGAAAGGGATGATCTCAAATGATTCATTTACCCACGACTTCCTAGGTTATACTTGGCATTGTTAATAAAAAATACAACCAATGCGTTGCAATATATTCTACAGAATAATGCTAATTTTGCTTATATGAGGCAATAATTTGAGGAATAACTCAAATGTAGTTAGCAAAGGATGTCAAGAGTTTTCCTGATGGGAAAAAACAGATCAGTCATCACAGAATAATTTTGACTTACACTGGAAAGAATATTGGATATAGCTTGCCCAAAATAAGTTGCCATCACCTGTATCTTCATGTACGTCTAAATATCCTTATGATCTTCCAATTTTTGAAAAAGAATTTCACATGAATAACACACTATCAAAGTTTTTTATTTTACATTTAGTAGCATCCAGGTTACTGAAAATAATTGTGAAAATTTGAATCCTTACACATGTATATTTTCCTATTTAAAAAATACAAGAGATTCTTTGGCGGGCTAGATAATCTTCAAGTAAAACCCAGTATTTTTAGATGTGCTCTCAGGAAACCTAAAAGCTTTATTTTTGGCAATAGGAGTCAGCATGCTGTCAGTTACCTCCTCCAAGATGCAATTACAGTTAGCACTAAATAATTTTGAGCTTCCGGCAAGAGGCTATATTCAAAAAGGTTTCCACAGACCTATAAGCAAATTCACATCCTCTAAAATAACTAACAGAGAAAAACTTCACTTAAGCTGTGTTCTGGCAGTTAGATCATTGTAGAAATTTTGGTTAGCAATTGGTTTTATTATTGAATACTACCTTTAAGAAGAAAAACATGAAGTTAACCTGTCCCATGTCTAAATTTCCAAGAAATTCTTTTTAAAATTTAAATTCTCTGAGATTTAAAATCCCACTTCAGAAACACCTGTAGCCTATTGTATCTTTCTCTTTAGTCATATTTCTTATTTTACTATAGAAACTTTATTTACACATCATCTTACTTGCCAGATTCAAAAAAAAATTATTTTCTCCAAACATCTTAAAAAGTGAAATAGGAGTTGAGTAATGCTATTTCTATACTACATTCATGGAAGGCAAAATAAAGATATAAAGTTTGTTTTATTAAGTATATTAATGAATTTAAGTGAGCTCAGTAATAATTCATTTATGTTCTCGGCTAAGTTCCTAACTGTAATAAAATATAACAGAGTTAAATATATCAAAGAAGAATTGTTGCAATGAATTTAAGAAAATAAAAACATAGTTTCTGGGCTGAGGATATGGTTCAGTAATTAAAGTGGTTGTCATGCAAACAAAGGAATGCCAAGAAAATTTCCAGGCATGATAACCCACCTGTAATTTCAGCTTCAGAAAACAGAAACTGGAAATTCCCAGAGCAAGTTAACTAGCATTGTCGGTAGCTCTGGGTTTATTAGAGAACCTGCCACTAAAAGAATACAGTGATTAAGGATGATTCCCAGCATGAGTCTTGGACTTGAACACACACACACACACACACACACACACACACACACACACACACAGAGGAATGCTAATGTTTCTCTTTTTCTATGTGTGTTGTCTGACTATAGTGGAAAGTACTGTGTGTACCTATAGTGGCCTAAGGATGACTTCAGGAATTATCCTGGATTGTTCTACCTCCTTTTTTGCTTTGCTCTGGAGTTTCCCAGGCTCTCCCTTCCAGAAGTGTCCAGAAGCTCAGGGCACTGTCATTTCCTCCCTACATATTTACATGGGATGTGAGATTCACCTCAGGTAATTCTTCTTTTGAGGAAGAAGTTTAACTTCTGAGCTATCTCTCCAGTTCCAGGTGCACTAATATTAATAAGATCTTTGTAATCGAATGATAAAGGAGTTTCTCTGTTCCTCTAAATGATGGAAGATCATTAATTAAAGACTTTCAGTATGAAAATTCTAGGCATGAGACTTAAAACAGTAAAATACTACTTCACATTGTTCAATGTTACATAAAGCAACAGGGGCCATGGGAATGAGATATCCTATCACATTATTTCATCCTTCAAGGAAATGAATTTAGGGTACTGGAGAGATGGCTCAATGGATAAGACTCAGCCTCTCAAGCAGAAGGACCTGAGTTCAGATCCAGAACCCACACAAAAACGCCAGTCAAAATAATGGTGGCTTGCACTTCAGCCTCTGGAAGGCAAAACCTGGAAAACCCCAGAGCCACACACAAAGGAAGTAAAAACAATACAGGATGATTCCCAAAGTCACTCTTGGTCGTTCACAGATACATACACACAAAAGTGCACACACATGCATGCACAATCATACACACAAAATAAATTAATTAACTTAAAAGAAAAAAATGAATTTAGTGTGCAATTTCTTTACCCTTTGCTTCTTATACTGGTCACTCTTTTCTGTTGCTGTGAGACACCACTTAAAACCAAGCAACTTAATGGAGAAAGGGAGATTTATCCAGCTTTACAGTTCCAGATCATTGGCGATACAGTCCTCTCATGGCAGGAAAGGCATGGTGGACCAGCAGAAGCTGGAGGCAGGCTAAGTCGCTGCAGACATCTTGGAGACTGCCAGCTGCAAGACTGCCAGCTAACAGAGTAGGCCTCTCAGAAATATGGTGAGGCTAATTCCTCTCAAGGTCCACCACCTCCTGTGACTGCCCTCCTCTAGCAGGCTCAACGTCCTAAAGGTGCCATGAGTAAGCCAGGACACTTTCCTTGTCCTTCTAGCTTTAACATGTTAGATCATTCATCAGAAAAGTACCTTAACATAGTGGAAAATAGAAAGTTCTATTTAAAGTCAAATTCTCTGCTTCCAACATAGAACATATGATGGGCATGGTAAAAAGCCAGAGAAAAGCTCTGTAGCTTACTCATTGTGAAATCATCTCTCTGAATTCCTACTGCATTTATAACAGGGTATCATATATTATGACATATGAGCTCTTTCCTCTAAGCACAGTGTTTGTATAACCCAAACAAAAGTCACTATCCTATGATGAATAGCATCGGGAATGTTTAACTTTAGCTTTACTTATGCTCATTCATTCACAACTCTTCACTCTTTCACATTAAAGGAATCAATTGGTTTATTTTAAAATATGTATAATGAGTTTCTGTCTTATATCAGACCTTGTGCGAATTCAAACTACGTACATGTAACACTGTCCAGCTGCTCATCTACAACTTATGTACCTACTACAACTGGTCATTCCTTTATACACTGATTCAAAGCTTAGACATTCTATTTAAAATTCTTAATGCAAAAGGCTAAAACTGAACTTTTCACATAAAAATAACTGCAACATATTCAATTTTCTCTATCTTTGTTTCTTATGTAATTTAGACATTTTCCATTTTGGTCTCTTTAAATTCAAATACAATATGTTCTTTAAAGGACAGAGAGACTGATTATAAATCTTATATCTATTTTCCATACTCTGCTATTGCACAGCAAAAAAAAAACTGTCAAGAACAAAGCAATGAGGTTTTTTTTTAAGTTCTTTCATATTAGTAATCAGGGAAATGCAAATTTGAGCTTTTATAAAGTGACATTTTTTTACACCCACCAGTTTGGGGGGAAAAAGTTTAAAAAAAAAAGAAAGAAAGAAGGCCTGACAATATCACATCCTTGTAAAACCTGGAACAACAGGAATGTCCATGCAGCTTGTAGGAATGTGGATTAATACAATTCCTTGGAAAATAGTTTAGCATGACTTTTATGAAGTTAAATATGTGCAAATCCAAGATGAGGAAGCTATTTCTAGGAAAATAATTGAAAGAACACTTGAACATGTGCCTCGGGAGACATAAAAATATTTGTAGAATTACTGCACTCCAAATTTCAAAACCTATAGGCATGAGAATAGACAAGTATGTATTGTTATATCCACAAAATAAAACAGAACAATATTTAAGAGTATTGTGATATAAATGTTTATATGAATGAATATCAAAATGTATTATTAAATATGAAAAGAAAAGCATAGAGGATTTCTTAGGGGATTATTATTATTTTTATTTATTCCAAAAGTACAAAATAAGCAAGTCATATAATATAAAGCAAAACATACAATTTGAGTTGTGAACATAAATGACTTGGAAGACACAATACAATACTAAGCTATGAAATACACCACTTAATAGCTTTCTATTTTTCAACTTATTGTTGGAAACTAGTTTGTTATTTGTCAGGGGACAAGATTATGAAAAAGAATCTTTACTCCAAATCTAGAAATTCCCCTTTCTATATCCAATAATGATTTCCCCATCTCCCCTGATACCAAAATATTTTTTATTCAAGTGGATCCAAGAAGAGTTGTGTGCATTTGTTCCTTGATTGAGAGACTTAATAACCTTAGTCCTGGGTGGGAACCATAAAATGGCCTTGAATCTTGGCTATAGTCTACCTAGCTGTTGATTAAAAACCAGTGTTGAGTACACAAGGAGCCAGAGGGATACATGCTTTTCAGTAGCCACAATCTGGGACCAACTGCAGATTCTAAAGTATTCTTGTAACAGCTTAAATCTCTCTCTGCTGTGTTCTGAAAACAATTATCTCCAATTTATAATCCAGAGAAAGCTATCGTCAATTCCCCACAGGCATATCAACAAACTTCAGGCTTGCCTGTGGACTGTGAAGCAGCTTGTTGCTTAATTCTAATCCCTGTCTATGACCTGCCAGAAGTATTGTATCCACAGACACGCATACAATGATCCAATGGGCTCCTCTTTGGGAGCCAGAGGAAACTATGACTATCTTCACAGCTGGTAACAGGTCTGTCATCTACAGATGTAGAAGTGTATGTACCCTCATGCCAGATTCTAGCCCTAGCAATATAGGTAGATGGACAAGCCCAGTCACTTAAGAACCAGACAATAAAAGGACACTCATGACTTTATGGTAGCATGGTATCCAACTGCAGACCCCACTGCAAATCAGTAGAAAAGACATGACTAGCTCAAATTCAACTTGTGCAAAATCCTAGGAGTAATCCTATAAGCTTAGCAAACCAAATTGAGAAAGTCCTTGCCTGTGGAAACCAGTGTGTGAAAACAAGAAGAAAATTGTTCCTTAAACACAGGTATCTTGTACACAGATAAGAAAGCATCAAGTAAACATGACACAACAAAGGAAAGAAGGAGAAACATCCCATAATGAACCCCAAAGCAATGAAGGTCATTGAAATACCTGAATGAGAATTCAAATTTATCATCATAAATAAAAGGTGGATAGAAGAAAATCCATCTAAGTAAAATATAATTATATAAACAGATTGTGAACAAAATGAGGAATTTAACTGAAAAAAGCAAGGAATTAAAAAAAAAACAATTAGGGCTGAAGAATAAAGAGAAATAAATAAAAATAATGTCAAGACAGAATGTCAACAGCAAACTTGACAGTGTGGAAGAAACAGTTACTTCAAAGGCAGATCCATTCAAATCAGCCAATTAGAGGCAGAAAAAGAGCAAACAAGAGTGAAGCAAGCCTGAGGAACCTATTGGACACACCTTTTGGACACCATTAAGGGATCATTTATGAATAATAGAATTTCAGATGATAAGAGGAAATGGGAGGCAAGGAGCTTATTAAAAGTGGTGTTGGGATTTTCCTTTGTTTGTGGAGGGATGTGGCTACTCAGATTCATGAAACTGAAAAGGACACAAAGAAAATAAATGGGAAGTTGGACCCAGACAATTTACAGTCAAGTAGCCTAAAATTAAAAGGGGAAAATATTGAAAGAAACAAAAGAAATGAAACTTATCAGACACAGGAGAACCCCCATAAAAGCATGTTTTGCCAGAGAATCCTGATGAGCCAGAAAATAGAAAAAAAAAAAAGCTTATTTAAAGTACAAAAAAAAGAAAGAAAAATTAAAAATTCAACCATGCTTTCATCATCGAAACTTGATATTTCATGTTGAAAAGACCAGAAAAAAAAGGAATGCCCACTTTCATCTCTTTTATTTAACATAGTACCAAATGTTCTACAGATAGCCAGTAGAAAAGGAATATAAATAAAAACATCCAAGTTGCATAAGAGGAAATCAAATTGTCTATTTTAATTTTTATTTTTCCATTTTCATATGTATGTGCATGTGTGGATACATATGGGTATATCTGTATTTATATGTGTGTGGGTGCATATGTGTGTGTAAGTGTACTCATGTACATTTGAAAGCCCAAGCTTGATATCAACAGTCATACACTATCACTTCTCCACCTATTCATTTTGAGACAGGCTCTCTCATCAATCTCAGTGCTCATAGGCAAGGCTATTTTTGGTTAGCCAGTTTGCTCTGGGGGTTCCCATTTTGTACTTTCCAGGGTTGGGATTACAAGCAGGCCACCATACCTTCCTGGCATCTTATGTGGAATGCAGGAATTTAAATTATAGTACTCTTGTTTGTACCCAATGTACTTTAACAGTTCAGCTATCTCCTCAGCTAGATAGCATGTTGAAAATGATAACCCAGCAAAAACATACTAGAACTAATATAAACATTCATTAATTTGCATGACACAATGCTTTTAAAACTCAATTGTGATATAAATGTGGTGGTGTGGATCTGCATTGTCAACACTTACTAGGGGAGAGGCAAGAGAATCATGAATTCAAGGCCAGCTTGGTCTACAAAGTAAATCTGAGGACAGTCTAAGTAAAGACTTCTATTTTGCTATGACAAAAATACTCTGACAAAAGCAATCTAAGGGTTTATTTGAGGGTCACAGCTTAAGAATTCAGTCTATCATGGCAGTAGAGTCATGGCAGCAAGTGTCTGAGTTATATTGTCACATCACGTCTGCAGTCAGGAATCAGAATAATGAATGCAAAGCCCCCCTTGTTTTATCCTTTTTATTTATAGTCTACAAAATCCCTCATAGGCAGATTCAAAGGCTTGTCTCCTAGGTTATTGCAGACCCTGTAAAGTGGACAATGAATATTAACTATCAAACATGATGAGATCCTGTCTCAAAAAAAAATACAGAACAAAAAAATTCTTGAAAAATTATAGGCAAAAACCATGATTAGCCAAAACAATTTTGGGCAGTAAGAAGACTCCTGGAGGTATCATCATACAAAATTTCAAACTATATTATAGAGCTATAGTAATAAAAACAGCCTGGTTCTGGCACGAAAACAGATACATCGACCAATGGATCAGAACAGAGTACCCAGATATAAACTCCTATATATATAGCCACTTGATTTTTAATGAAAGTGCCAAATGTGCATGCTGGGGAAAAGACAGCATCTTCAACAAGTGGAATTAGGAAAATTGGACATCTACATGTAGAAAAATAAAAAATGGCTGTTAACTTGCTCTTTACACAAAATTCAACTCCAAATGGATCAAAGACCTTGATATAATACCCTAAACTCTGAAATTATCAGAAAAAAAGAGTAGGAAGTACACATGAATTAATAGGACTAGGTAAAGATTTCTAAGCAGAACAACAAATGCCAGGAACTAAGACCAATAATCAGCAAATGGGACTTCATGAAATTAAAAAGCTTCTGTTCTTCAAAAGAAACTGTTAAGTGTGCAAAAAGACAGAATGTGAGAAAATCTTTGCTAGCTATGAATCTGACAAAGGATTAATCTCCAAAGAAAACAAAGAGCTCAGAAAATTGATCGCCAAGACAGCAAAAATTTCAATTAAAAAATGAGCCCTGAACTAAGCAGGGATTTCACTCAAAAAGAAATTGAAAAGTCAAACAAATATCTTAAAAGATGATGAACTTCCTGATTATCAGAGAAATGCTAATGAAAACAACCCTTCAATACCATCTTACCCATCAGAATGGCTGAGATTAAGAATACAAACAACAGAGGTTGCTGATGAGGATGTGGAAGAAAAGGGACTTCATTTACTGCTGGCAGGAATGTAAACTGGTACAGCATCTATGGAGATCAGTGTGCAGGTTCCTCAGAAAGCTAAAAATGGAATTGCCATATGACCCAGCTGTACCACTCCTTGGAATATTCCCAAAAGACTCTAGGCCTTATTACAAAAACACTTGTTCATCTATGTTCATTGCAACCCTATTCACAATACTGAAAAAATGGAATCAGCTAGCATATCCATCAACAGAGGAATGCAAAATGAAAATATGGCACATATACATAGTGAAATATTACTCAGCCATCAGAAAGGATGAGATTATGGAATTTTCTGGCAAATGGATGGAACTGGAAAATTTGCACCTATAAGAACAGCTATTTCCTAAAAGGCAAAAGAGTGCAAGTGTTTCCAAAAGCATGGAAGAAAGGAAAACATTTGCATATTGTTCATGAGGCTGTAAATTGTATCCATTCCATCTTCAATAATTTCTTGCTGTAAATAAAAATAGAGCTCAAAAAATGATCCATCTTCTCTCTTCTTAGTATGTATTCAAAGGATATGATGATGTTGGTATCCTGAGGAAATGCATTGTTCTCATTTTAGTTGCAGTCCTGTATACACTAGCCAAGTGTAGAACAACTGTGAACTGATCAACTGATAGCTGTATAAAGAAATTGTGTAAGGATAAAGAAATAGTGTAAAAGTATTCAATCATAAAAAAGAATAAAATAGATCAGACAGAGAAAGATAAATACTGTGTGACCTTGCTTATATGTGGAATCTAAGGGAGTTACATGGACAGAATATAGAGGTACTTTCCAGGGGCTTCTGGTTTCTGATGGACAGAATTAACTCTCACTTTATGTAGAAGGAAAACTGAAGATTGAGGTCCAGGGAGGTTCAGTGTCTAATAACAACCTCACATCCAATTTCAAGGTAATGTCTTGAATGCTGAATCTTACCAGGAAAAGGACACACAACAAAGATATTCAAATTGCAGCAATGCATAAACTGTCAGATGTAACGTGAATGAGTATTGGAGAGTTATTGTAAAGCATACTGACTATACACTTAACATTACTTAAGATTTAAATTTGCTAAGACAGCAAATTTATAACTGCTCTCTCTCTCTCTCTCTCTCTCTCTCTCTCTCTCTCTCTCTCACACACACACACACACACACACACACATACACACAATGGCAAATGTAACTGGTGGTGATTATGTTAATTCATTTGACTGCTGTACACAGTATTTACATGTATCAAATATCGCATTATGCTTCTTACAGCACATCCATTTCCATTTATTAGATAGATGGTTTAAAATAAAAGAGAACTAAATGCATTAAAAGTCTCTTGCTGACTTTTTATGAGGACTTAGTAGAAAGTACTGTCAATTATGGAAACTTTACACTGAAGTAAATTAACTAACTAGGCTAATGGGCATCCTATTTCAACATAATGACCATAAAGGATGCTGTAGATCTGTGAGAAAAATAATAATATTAGCTAATGTCATGCATTTACCTTGAGTCATAGCACTTGTAATTTGAATATGAAAGCCATTCTGCGTCTTTATTTTGTTCCTGATATCTATTTACATCCCGTTACTATGCCATCGCACTATAAATCACTTAATAAATTTATCAATAGTGAAATAAATACATTACTATATTTTTAAGTAAGCATATATTTCTGGTAGGACTCTGAAATTAAAAGTGTACTGAAAGAAATTTATGTAGCCTAAAATAGAATAGGTAAGACAGTGTCCATGTGCCACTAATTTATTAACTACATGCAGAAGCAATTGATTAGTTCCAGAACAGTTCAGTCTCTCTGAAGAGAAGTCCCACCAGATTACACTAGTCAGCCTCATTCCTCCAGCTCCAATCCCCCCATTCTGCACTGGCTGGCTGGCTTTGCCTCTGTGCACATTCCCCATAAAGGAACTACACATCATATCAACACTTAGACAGGCTTGTTCGACCTGCCATGATATTTTTAAGGTTCATCCACACTGTACCACAAATCAACATTGCCAGAGTCTTTACGATATACAAGATTTTATCAGTGTGCAGGTTCCTCAGAAAGCTAAAAATGGAATTGCCATATGATCCAGCTATACCACTCTTTGGAATATTCCCAAAAGACTCTATGTCTTATTACAAAAACACTTGTTCATCTATGTTCATTGCAACCCTATTCACAATACTGAAAAAATGGAATCAGCTAGCATGTCCATCAACAGAGGAATGGAAAATGAAAATATGGCACATATACATAGTGAAATATTACTCAGCCATCAGAAAGGATGAGATTATGGAATTTTCTGGTTCCCATTTTCTGTTCTTCTGAATGATGCTTCCATGAACATATGTAATATACACTTATTATTTGTGTTATTTTGTATAAATACCTAAAACTAGAATCTCAGGGATCATGTGATAATTTTGCCTAACTTTGATGAAATCTTCAAACTGTTTTCCACAACAGCTGGGCAATTTTGCATTTGACTAGCAAAGTGTGAAGGTTCCTCCATATCCTTGCCAGCTTTTAAGTTTTAAATTAGCATTATTTGAAATTTTGCACTTTTTTAAATATTGCATTGAAACCATGATTCGTGTGTTATAGCAATAAAAATCAATAAAAATACAATTGAGCTACAATTCATACCTTTCTGCATTAATATCTACAAATGTACTTCTATACCACAGCATTTCAGAATTTTCTTAATGCTGAGTACACAGGAATGAGTAAACATGCATTAGTATGCTTTCTTCCTTTTAATGTGATTAGCAGAGTGTTAGACATAAAAAAATGAAAAGTGAAACTTTTCAGGAATAAAAATATTTATGCACCCTGGTGGGATGTGTCTATAACAAATATCAAGGAGCTTAATTAACAGCTCCTTGACTCAATCAAAGCTAGATGCACTCTCCCAGTTAAAAGGTCGATTTGTCATTTGATGAGTCAGGCCTCATGTTTACTGAACTTAAATTGCTCACACACTGATGAGTAATTTACCCTTCATAGTAAAAATACTCAACAAGCTGTGTTGAAAAGAAAAAAAACAAACCTACCAAGGATAGAAAAAAGAGAGCTGATTTCCTCTGAAACACTTTAACTTGTTAACTTTAAGTCAGTACAATGGCCGAACTGATAAAAATGCATCTTTGTTGTCTGATTTGCCCATGTTGGGGAAGATATTGCTCCAATATTTCTAGAATATAAACATACATAAATGTTTCTAGCACACATAAAACTCAAGTGAAAATTCGCAGAATAAATCAGCAGGTGTTAATTAATCAATTAAATCCTCTCTGTTCAGTTAAACACTATGCTGAAATTTCATCATATGAATCCGTCGGCTAAATGATAGCAATATCTTATTTATTGCAAATATGCCTCATCTTGAGGAGAGCTTATCAACACAAATTTAGAGCATGTGCTAATCAATGAATAACTTTTTAAAGTCGCATACAAAAATGAAGTAAATCAAAGTATATTGTACTTCTTCTCCTCTGGTCAGTGTTTGAAGTGTGCGTATCTTATTTTTGTCCCATATTCATTCTTTAGCAAGGTGATGCTATTGATCCATCTCAGTAAAGTTGACTAGTTAGTACAGAATTAGCATCTTGCAATATGCTGATTTTAAACCTAACCCACCTGACTAGAAGCTAGATCAATGTCATAAGAACAAACAGAAAATTAAACCACCATTACAAAGGCCACAATTTCAGTGAACAGTTTTTTCTGATGATAACTCAGTATCTCATCAACATAAGAGTAACTCAATATGAGAAAAAAATATCTCATAGCACAGCCCCATTAATAGTTTAGTATGTAGATTTATATCATATTGTTATCTAGTAAAACAAAAAAGTAAAGAACAGGGAAGATTCAGAGATAACATAGAACTCATATTAAGTCAACTGACCTTATTAGCTTTTTAAAATGATAATAATGATTATGGCTGCATGTATCTGTAGTTCTATTTTTAAATATATAACACACCTGAACATATACCACAATTGATTTATTAATTCTCCCTTTCCTGGACCTCTGGGCTTTTTCCATCTTCAGACCATTGCAAATAAGCAGCATTTACATGGATTGATGAACTGAAGATGTGTTCATCATCCAGAGATGGTGATAGTTCTTCCATTCACAGCATTTGAAAACTATCATTACAAACAATCTCACACTATCTGTTCTAAAATTTGGGTTGCATGGGTTTGGCACACATTTGCCAGTATTAGCTGATTTGAATTCTCTGCTTTGTTAGTAGACACTGAAAGGGAATTGTTAGATTGTAGGTAAATGTGACAACTTTCATTGTCCAGACCAAATGTTTTTTGAAGGTAAAGGTACCCATTTAAACCTCTGTCAGATGTGCCTAAGTTTCAGACTTCAGGGAATGGTGGGGGTGGTGTCTTACGTTGGTTTGTTTTTTCTCTCTCAGTTACTAATAAACTTGACCCAGTTTCAATATCCCTGGGCTTCTTCAGATCATTATTAATTTTCTTCACAGTACTTCAGTTTCTCTACTAATTTTAGAAGACCCCTTACAGTTATAGACACACCAATGTTTTGTATTTCTGAATTTCTTCATCAGTTTCCTGTGTTGCTATCCATTCACTTTAGAGAGTCTGATGAAGAATGAGTCTAATATGTTCAAGTTCACTCGTTTATCCCATTATTGGTATTTCTGAAAAACATTATTTTAGGCCATGATCACTTGAACTGTCCTTGAAATACTTTATTATTTTACCTTTGTTAGTTTGAGTTAATGGGAATGGATACATAAAAATAACCTTAATTATGACATGAGATAAAAGCCAAATACCATTTTTCTTTTATGAAGATAAAATAGCCTACCATGATATATTGAAAAATATTTCCCTGCCCAGCTTTGGAGTAGCACTTTCCTTAAAAATGAAGACTTCACATATGCTTGGGTCTTTTTCTGGAATCTCTACTTTATGCCACTGCTCTATTTTTCTTTACAGAAATAAGGATTGCATTTAGAGGAACATTATAAAAAAACTGGAGAAAACAGGTTCATTCTGTTCTACAAGATTAATATAGTTTCTTGTTTTAAGAATTAGATTACTGAATTGTAATACAGTCTATATGATAAGTGGGCATATGGTTATACTTGTGAAATGTTGCAACAAGTCAAACTAATGAAAGCATCTATCACATAAGGTTGTTTTTGTTTGCCATTTGCATTATTTTTCCACTCTCTCTCTCTCTCTGGAACCCACCGTCATGTAACCAATAGATTCTGTTCTTCTCAGCATAAATAAATTTTCTTCTTTTCTGGTTTTTACACAAATGAAAGTACATGCATGCTTTATTGATTCTATGTAAGTATTTTATATTTATACACATTGATTTATGTCTAACCATTTCTTTTTATTGCTATATACATTCCATGATGTATTGTTTATTCATTTCTTTGATGAGTGCTTTTTTGGGTAGCATATTTGTATAAATCCAGGTTACTGTAAGCCTTTAAGTTATATATGGACATAAATTTTGCCTTAGAGTAATTCCAAACAGTAAAAGATATGGATAATGAAGTGAAGTTATTTTTAATAATGTATTTTTCTAAAGTAGTTGTAGCAGAACTAAAAGAAGAGCTTCTATTGCCCCATAATCTCAGCAACATATGGACAGTCTCTTCAAAGCCTCCAATTTGCAGAAAACAGCACATCACTGCAGTTTTAGGTGGATATTTACCTGTGATTTACAGTGTTATGCCATTCATTGAGATATCCTGTTGAAATGTTATTTCAAATCTTCTACCATTGAGAAAAATCAAGATGCTTCTTTTCACATTTTTTTATGTCTTAATTAAATTTGTTTAAATTGAGCCCTGGATTTTAGAGAAGGTTAGATTGCACAGTGATGTTTTCTTTCTAAAGATGCTCATCTCCTGCTGAATGTCCAATGTTTCCTGCTAGATTTACTTTATAGGCCTCCAACTTTTGTTAACTTTTTCAAGCATTCTTAGTTTACAGTTCTTTATTGGATTCCATATTTTCCTGGAGAGATGACACTGTGTTGACGCTACTGGCAAAAACCTATCAGCAGCACATGGAAGCTTCATCATATACACAAAGCCCAGATGCTTGAAACAACAGAAGGGGAGAAAAAAGAGATAGCAACTCACAGTAAATTTTCCTTTTCTTACCTTGTCTTCTCAACTTCTTTGCTGTGTTTCTTGTCATAAAATGTCCTTTTGGAACAAACAGCAGAGCAAGCTAACATTTTAGCCTTTATCATTATGTGATAATGTCATAGAATGGGCAAGAAAGAGTTTGATTGAAACAAGTTAAATGACCATTGAAATTTTATATTAGCTCATGATTGGAAAGGACATTGCTCATTCACATGTTAAAAGATTAGGTGGGAAAAAGTACTTGTGTGGCTAATGTAAATAATCATTAAGTATAAGCTATCTAATAATTTTTATATAAACTAAAACTACCCCTATTTCTCTTTAAAAGCATAATAGACACCAAATATCTGGTATAATTAATATTCCTCTTGCATCTAATGAGAATCTAAATGTGGACAAAGAGCAGTTTAAAACTCTTAGAAATTATTGACAGAAAATGCAAACATTCTAACAAAATTAGAAACAAGCATCTCAAAAGACCGTTACTGAAATTTTACCACAGAGTTTGAAAAACAAATTAAAAACCAAATCCTGAATGCTTCTGGTAGGATTACAGAGCTGTAATTGCATAGCACCTTTGCATAACCATCTGAAAATTCTGCTTCAGACCGTGTCTGAACACCTGTCAGACCATGACAGCAAATTGTTTTCAGGAAAATTATGAGAACTGGAGCTGGAGCTGCAGGACTTCAAGACAAAAGTGAATGATTCTCAGGCTGGGAGATGGCTCAGGGTTAACGTCTCTACCTCCCAAGGAAAAGGGACTTGAGTTTGGATCCCAGAACCTATGTAAAAAAGCCAGGTAATACATGGCTGTGTCCTGCATTACTAGTCCCGGAAGGCAGAATCTGGAAAACCCTGGAGCAAAGTGATAATTGGAAGAGCAGGTGAAAATTTAAAAGCATGTGCCTTGAAAGATGGCAACTACTTTATTTTGTGCTAAATAGTACTACATAATTTTTATTTCAGTTTTTTCTGAATTAATGTTATATTTGGACATGTAATCAACAACAGATTATAGAGTTACTCTAGGTATCAAATTGGGCTGCAGTTTATCAAATTTGATTCTATGACTACAAATATATAAGGAAACCAGTCCATAAGTCAATGATCTTTCTTCAATTGCTTTCTTCCTGTTTTTTAACTTTTTAAGGGTTGAGTTATAATGATTTATGTAGCCCTAATGGTAAAGTTGTATAAGAAATATCTGATAATTTTAAATACTTTTAAAAAGTCGCCTATATTTTCAAAGTAAAATTAGTTATCTACCTCTATCAAAAATAAAAACAAACGAATAAACTTCAACATGAAAGCAGCAATCCTCATTGAACATACAAGCAGGAAAATAAAATATCATACCCAATTTCAAAGAACCCACTTTAAAAGTAAGGATTGGTGCTGAAGGTAAAGTAGAGGAAGAATAGCCTTCATTCATCAAATGATCTCTACAGGCCTGAAGTAACCTAAAGACTTTGAGTGCATTATCTACATGAAGCCTCACAATGACTCCTCTGAGTAGTTATAAACAACATTTAAGAGATAAGAGGAAATGCATTTAGCTTGACTTGTTCAGGTCACCCAGCTTGAGCTTGTGTGATTAAGAAAAAAATAAAATAAAATGTGGGGGAAAAATTAAAAAGAAAATTCCCTCCTTAGATTAAATTATTTTGGTTAGCTGTTCATTACAACAATGGAAATGTGAAACTGACACTACACAAATTAAAAAATTGAGACTCTTGCAATTCTGAATGTATAGAGAAAAAATGTATAGGAAAAAGAAGGGAGGAGCTTTCTGCCCCAGATAAACACCACCAAAATGCTGGAGAGGATGTGAAGAGAAGGGAACTCTCCTACATTGCTGGTGGGAATGCAGGCTTATACAACCACTCTGGCGATCATATGGTGATTTCTGAAAAAGTTAAAGATTGAAATGGCATATATCCCTGCTATGCCACTTCTGTGAATAATTCCCATAATGCAGAAATTCACTACAGTGACACAAGCACAAGCATATTCATTGCAGTACTATTGGAAAGTGGAATCCATCCAAATGCCCAACAGTTGATGAATGGATAAGAAAAACGTGGTACATTTATACAATGGAATATTTACTCAGTCATCAAAAAAGATGAATTAATGAAATCTGCTGGGAAATGGATGGAATTAGAAAAATTATATTAAGTGAAATATCCCAGACACAGAAAGTTAGACACTGTATATACCCCCTAATAGGTGGATCCTAGTTCCAAACCCACTTATTCAAAAGTAAATCTCTGTAATACTTACTATAATCACAAAGATTATAAACAGGAGGAAAGGGGAAGGAAGGACCCCTAAAAGAGGATATATGGAATCACTCTTCAGTAGAAAAAGTAGGTCACCATCAAGTATTGCATATAAGTAGCGAGACGTCTGGTACAGCTCACTCTCACTTCCCTTCCACGTCCTGGCGACTAAACAGATTTGATCTCACCAATCAGGGAGGTAACTATCCTGCAAATCAAATGCTGACCCCCTCCCCTACTGCTGTGTCCTACTCCTATTCTTCTATCTACCTTTGAGTCTCCTCTTATGTTAAGATCTTCATTTAAATGGTCTTTTACCTTTGGTTAGGAGGTGACCTTCAATAGCAAATCAGGATGGAGCCAAGGGCAGTGCAGGAAAAGCAAAACTGAAAACAACAAACTATAATTCAGAACACCAAAGACTACATTATTCACCTGGAATCAGACCAGCCAAATCTCTCCTCATCCTAAAGCTCAGGGAACCTTGTGGAAGAGGGGTGGCAAGATTGTAAGAGTCTAAAGATGGGGAGAAACAATGATATGCAAGATACTTCACACAAATTAGGGCTGCAGCAGCCAGAATTGGACTTTTCCTGACCTGCACAATAGCTGACATGTCAATGATCCCCCAAAATCTAGCATAGATCACAGGGGAGAAGGCTCCAGGCAGTAGGAGGATCCTTAGAGGCAAAGGAGAAACAGTCATAATAGCGTTCCCATACCAACGGGGAGTTCAAGAAGAGGCTCCGGGTTATGCCACTGAATAGTCATTATCCCTCACTAGGGTAGAGGATTCAGAGGGAGGTTTGACATTCACACAAAAGGATGCTCCAGGAAATGGGAGAGAGGAATGGGGAGACACTGGGAGAGGAGGGAGGGGATGAAAGGAAGGGGAAAGGGGGAGAGAATGTGAGGGGGATAACTGGAGAGGGGAGGAGGGAGGGAAAGGACAGGGTACCTATTGAGCTTGTATGATTAGGGAAAAAATAAAATGTGGGAGAAAAAAAAGAAGGGAGGAAACAGGAGAAAAAGAACTTTTTCCCCCCAAAGCTGTTTGTATATCCAGGTGTAGACAAACCACTTAATTATACTGTAACATAAGGCTAGACCTCACCTTTACCTTTTTATTTTCTTCAGATTTTGAAAAGGATAATATAGGATATGGAGTCCTGTTTCTAACACGTTTTTGTAGTTTGGGAATTTGGCACACAAAAAAGCTTTTTTGATAAAATTTTCTGCACCTAAAATTCCACAACTGAAGGCATAGCATAATATAAAAACTTCGTTAATTTAAAAGTTCTTTGGTGTTAGCTCTTCTATACAGGAATCAAGATGTCAGAATTGAAGTTGAATTGCATTCATACCTATAAGGAGCACTATGAAGAATCTTAAAAAGTTGTGACAACAAGAAAATGGTTTAGTCTGTGAGACGTAAGTGCATACTCATGTGTAAAGAGATGGCGGGGTGTAAATGAGAGGCATTAGATGAGTACATAGTACCCTATGCTTCTCTCTGCTGGAAATCAGTTCAACAATAGCATCCACTATTGTACACCTGGGCGTCCACACAATGTTTTCATAAGCATTATTTTATCTAGCCGCCATAAGCATCCTTGGCACAACACAATCATCTACTGCCTATAGGCAGAAACCAAGTTCAGAGAGGCTGCTTTGTCCAAGGTCATAGCAAGAAGAAGCAAAGTAGAGAATCCAAAGTCAGTTTACTGACCCCATGCCGAGATCACAAAGGAGATGTTAAATATTTTTCCAATAGGATATAAAACAAAAGCCCAAAGAAATATCTGAACATCTCTGGCAGATGGAGGGAGGAAATGGTAGGTACCAAGAGAGGGAGAGAGAGGGTTGAGAGTGAGAGAGAAAGAGAAAGGGGGGAGAGTGTAATGGTGGATGACAGGGGAGGGGAAGGGAGAAGGAGAGGAAGGGGATACCTATTGAGCTCATATGATTAGGCAAAAATAAAATGTGTAATAAAAAAGCTTGATTAAAATTCAAAAGTAATAATAAATTTCAAGGCTTGTTTTTTTTTTTAAAAAAGAAATGTCTGAGCATCAATGACGGCTAAGGGAAAACACTGAAACAAAAGACATCGTAATGTATTTGCTGGGGCAGATGTTGCTGAGCAATGCTGTTGGACAACCAAGCCTAAGGTGCACAGCTGAGATACTCAAGAAAGACCTTGTTGAAATTCCCTAGAATCCATGGATGTAAGAAGCTGGAAATACACATGTCCATAATATTGATGGATATTTAATAAGAATTACTTAAATCTTGAAATGCATTTTCTTTAAGGAAGAATATCTCTACCATGATGATTTTCTTTATATTTTTTTTAAAATATGCATTGTCTAAACTATGAATCAAGTACAGAATTGCTCTGAATTGTCTGCATGGTTACAGTGGACACATTTCCTCCAACATCAAGGTGGAATATATATAGAAACCCTGCATAATAAAGGGCGACATTCCACTTTATGTATTTCTCATCTGAGCTATATATAAATGCAAACTAAAAGTGACATGATTTTTTGGAATATAAAATTATTTTCCATCATCCTAGAATTGTGAATAGCATAGCTTTCACTTAGATATTAAATTAATATTTGAAATGTTCTTTTTCTCATAGATTCTTCAAATATATTTAAGCTTATAATAATGTATAATAATGTTAACATTTATATATAATATAATATAAATGTTATTATAAATAATATTATATATATAATTTATATATTAGTATGTCCTTTAATCTCTCGTTGACTGGACTTTAACAAGTCTTTCAGACTATCAAGTACCTTTTTCTGAACAAGAATTCTCTGATTTCTCCTCTAAAAGCCTTAATCTAGATTTTACAATTTCTGGAAAAGTGTCCACTATGGTATATCATCTCTTTCTATTCTGCTTTCAGAAGTATTTTAATTCAATTCAATTATTATGTCATGGAATACATCATCATATAAATGCACACCTAGAGATGTCTCCTGATTGCTACCCTTCTAGCATAGATTTTTTTTTTGGAATGATGCGTTGTTCCCATGTATATGTTATACAGTAAAATATTTATTTTATCAAGAATCTGTAAAGATTAAAATAAGATTATGTATCTCCTAAGATAGGAGTCCAGAAATTTGAAATTAGTTTCTTCTACTTGGTAAGAAATGAGATTATTTGCTGAACAAAAATATGTACATTATTGAAGAATCACTGAATAATGAAAACTGGTAAAACTGGGAATAAAAGCAGCAATTGCTCTTTTCCTGCCAAGAAAATACTCAATATCTACAAAAATATTCAAGTCCTTTTCATCAGAACATCAGTAATTAGCTATGATATCTACCAAATCAATTCAAACCTAGGAGAGCAATAAAAGTTTATAAGATGTCTATTTCAAACAGAGGGCTTAGTTCTCTGAAAAAAAAATGATAATAGCATATGAGAGACTATCCACTGATTCATTTCTTGAAAATGAATGGCCAGAAGTGTGACTTCAGAATTTGCTTCCATACCACAAGGGAGATGGGGAAAAAGAGACAAAGTGTGAATCATTATCCTCCACTACAACTCACTTTGCATCTACCAAGAGAAATCAATCCATTGACCTAAATTCTAATTACCTTGGGAAGCTTAGGTGCACGTGCACAACATGTGCTGGCCTAGTGGCTGGACACCTGCTCCCAGTGAAGAAAAGGCTGAGGGACGTGAGCTTCCAAGGCAGGGAAAACAAGCAGCAAGGATGCTTTGAGAAGACTGTTTCACCTACAAGCTATTGGTTGTCTTGTGCAAAGATCAGTCAAGAACAGCATAACCTTCATCTGCACTTGAGAAACACGCAAGGAAAAAAAAAGAAAGAAAAGAAAAAATACAGCACAGAAAAGGCAACTATCCTGACAAGGATTGGAAGAGAATTTAAAGTAGTAATAAAATGAACGAAAGACACATTGGATTCAGCAAGTCAGAGAAAAAGAAAGAAGACTATTAGTGATCATGACTAGGCATTCCAAGAAGTTTAATATCAAATAAAACAAAAGGTTACGATTATAGCAAGCAGCATTCTAAGAGTGGACATGAACCAGTTATTAATGTGAGAAATGGAAAAGAACAACAAAAAGTCCAAAATAACTCATTGTCCTTCAAAAGAAATGTAAAGTCATCCTACAGTATTACCAAATGCTGTTTGAATCCTTTTCCAATCTGTGGTCTAGTAAAATACTCAAACAGTAGAGGAAAACATCTAGCTCACTCCCACCACAGGATTAAAAAAAATTCTTTAATGCTTTTATCAGGAGGAAGTGTGTTCTGCAGAGCAGGAGGAGAACGATTTCCTTTTCACTTTTTGTACCTCGGTGCTCCTGGAAAGACATTTGTTCAGCCATATGTGTGTCTCACTTAAAAATGAAATTCAAAGTAGAACTTGTCAGGAATAAACACTCACCCCTTTTCAAACAAGACATAAAATAGAAGATTGAAAGGAAATAAAACAAGAACAAAAGAGGAAAAGAAAGAAAAGAATGGATAGGAACATCGACTTGTTACTTCCTTGTTACTAATTCACATGTTCCAGTGAGTCAGTTCAGTAAGATGTCTGCTCACAACTGAGTTTAGCCCCAGCAGTCCACATGATGGGAGAAGAGAACTGACTTTGGAAAATGGTTTTCTGATTCCCACCTGTGCACTATGGCATAAATGTACGAAGTCCCCCCGTAAATAAATAAAATAAATTTGAAAATCCACTGCTTATTTACTCTCAAAACTATGCCTCCAATGTGCACCCCACAGCATGCCTTGTCTCTGGTGGTTAAATACTAGATTTTTACATGTCCCTCATTTAGAGACAGCTTCACTTAAACAGACCAAAATATACCCTTTACTAATCTTCGTATTCATACAAAGGCACCATCTTCAAAATGCAAACATTTAATCATTTACTAAAGTCAAGATTCTAGAAATATTCATAGACTATTGTACATGTTGCAGGACCTCAAAGCTCCCATACATACTCTCTCTCCTCCTAGACTTTAAATATCTGCCAATTTAGTCTTCTGGCAACTTGACAGCTGCCCAAAATGCCATAATCTCCTGAGGTCCCTGACTGCTGGTTCCTGGGTGACCCCAGTCAGGCACTTGCTGCCACAGTCTCCTGATTGACATCTGCTGCTATCTGTGATTCTGAACCATGGCCTCAGGACATATTATAATATATATAACAACTCTATACTTTATGTCACACTTAAATAAAAATTCAGGCTTCCATCCCTTCCCTATAGTTACTGACTGCTTCTTTCAGCTCTTCCTGTGAACTTTTTTATTGTTATCAAATACTCTGTCCCAATCTTCTGGCCTATTCAGGAGACCAACTGAAATAGCATTTCCTGAAAAAGACCAATCTAGATTATCAGGTCTGATGAAATACCAGCACTCTTATTGCTGTCACATTTACTGTTTCGTTGTTTATATTGTTCCTGTAGCTATCTGGAATGTCTTCTGTTTTGTGATCTTCCTATTCTTAAATGCAAGAACCAACACTTACTGGAAAAAACAGACTTAATATTTATTGAATAAATGAATGAAACCGATGCTGTTGCCATTTGTGGTGCACATGTGTGTATGTATGTGCATCTGTTATGTGTATATGTGCATATCTGTCCATATGCTTTGGGGCACACGTATATGTGAGTGTACCTGTATGTGCACACACATACATGTGGAGATTCAGAGTTAATGTCGGGTATCTCTCTTGATCGCTCTCTGATACTAGCTAATGTTGCCAGCTAGCTTGCTTTAAAGACTTCCTGTCTCCACCTTCCTCTCACATTACAGGCAGTCAGCCACCGCTCTCTGGTTCATGTGGATTCTAACTTTCACCCATGTACAGCAATCATTTTATGCACTGAGTCATCGCTCCATATAATGAGACCCTTTTAATTAAACAATATTAACATGTCCAAATGTGGTTATTGTTAGTCATAAAATTAATTTGAGAAAAGCTCAAAATCCTCAATCCTGTAACTGGTTCTAGAAATTGGTCTGGCAATGAAATAAACTTGTTTTTGATTCACGTACTTTTGAAGTACCTTGGGGTGTTTCGTGGTGGTTGTTCCTTTTTTTCTTCATTTAACTGTCATAAATGGGATTTTGCAAGTGGTAAGCCTTGTTGTTAAAAATGAATCTAGGCCATCTGTATATTGGAGCTAGTGTGTTAAAGAGAGATAACAATTCCCGTTAGTTATCCTGTTCTATTTTTTCTCTTTAAGTTTTAGGTGAAAGTATCAGCTCAGTCACTCTCCATTTAAATCAGATTCACAGGAAGGTTGCATTTTAATAGTTGACAGGAATCATGATCAATAAAGTATTTGGTGGTGTAAGATTTGGAATTTCTTTACAAATATTTGAAGCTGCTGTGAAATTATAAGTGAGGGAGTGGTGTTGCAGTGTCATAAGGAAGGAACATCTTTATCTGAAAAATTGGTAACACCAGAGAATTCATAAGAAATCCTCACATGTAATGTGTTTGATTGATGTCCAATCCCTCAAACTATGGAATTTTATGACAGCCATGTAAGGACATGATAAAGAAATGGAAGAAATTATTGAATGTTAAATAATTAAATGTTTTCCACCATTGCTAAATTTCCTTTCATATTGATACTAAAGGAAAACTAATTTAGAAATACCCAAGTAGTATCTTTTCAGGAAGACAATTTAAAGAATCTTGAACTAGACCAACGAGATCAAACATCTAACAAGTACAGAAAGAAGAGATAGAAAGAGCTTTATTTAGTCATACAAATCATAAACCAGGTGGCTGACTGTTAGCTCACATTGTACTTGTACCTTTGCAAAAAAAACATTGAAAATTGAATTTCTTTCTTTATATAATTAATATTCCTTATCCAGACAATATCATCACCATTAACATATGACTATGGTGTTTATAATCAAAATATCACTTCTTCATTGACAGACACTCCCACTGCATTTTAAGATATGTTCACCAAAACAGCCCACCCTTTCTGCGCTATAGCTGTAGTTAGGATTGAGTAATAGTAGCAAAACAACTGTAATTGATTGTTGTAGTGTTAAGAATGTTAACTTGGGCTGGAGAGGTGGCTCAGGGGTTAAGCCTCCGCCTTGCAGGCGGAAGGTCCTGAGTTCGGATCCCAGATCCCACGTATAGACGCCAGGCGGAAGCGGGGGCGGCCTGCGCTTCTGGTCCTGATAGTGCGGAGCCTGTGAATCCCAGGGCAGAAGGAGGTGGAGGCGTCCATACACACACACACACACACACACACACACACACACAGACACACACACGCGCGGGCACATACGCATATGCACACAGTTGAATAAATAATAATAATAGTAAAAAAAATTAAAAAAAATATTAAAAAAAAAAAAAAAGAATGTTAACTTGCTAGTGACTAGCATTGGAAGGTAAATGCATGGTATTTTACATCACATTTCTTAAATAACTCATTTTAATATCTGGAAAGAATATATTATTCCTTGTGGCCCTTCTTTCACTCCCTTTCCCTGCTCCCTGCACCTAGGTATCTTACAACTAATTGTAGATAACTGATTTAGGGGCCGAAAATTATTGCCAAGTCAAGTTAGCAAAAATAACAAATGAACCAAAATGAGGGAAAAGCATTTTACAATAATTTTTAGAAAGTTATTGACCATTTGGCAAATCAGAGACTCAGCTTCCTTTTATTAAAAAAAACCAGAGGTAAATTGGGAGTGTATCCAGTATCATAAAACTCAAATATTATAAAAAACGGTGTACCTGATTCAGTAGATTTGAGGAATTTGAAGACAGCAGTAGTCCAATGACCAATGATAATTCGTTAAAGAAAAGAAAAAGAAAGAATAATGCAATAAAAGATTCTGGGTTCACAGCCAACCCATCACCAACAAAGGTGTGGATATGGGTTTATATGCATTTCTGTTCATTTCCCAGGCAAGGCTTCACCCACACTTAGACTGTGATGCAAATGAAGCATTTTGAGAACACCTCCTTTGGACTGGTAGGTTAATGAGGCCCCATGTAAACTGGTTAGAACAAACCCTTTACTTCTCCCTTGTCTGTTAAATCTCCCATTCCTCCCTCTGTCCTCCACAATTTGATGACAGCTCTTTCATCTTAGAACTTCAAGATTATCCACAGAAGTTCCCCCATGTGTATGAGGCGTTGCAAATTGTCAATGCTGCAGATGTTGCAGATTTGCATTGTTCAATATTAGACAGCCAAAGAGATGCTCTTGCAATGCTTTGGCCTCTCAAAGCCTGTGGACATTTGCAAAATGTGTGTGATGTCATTTTCCAGAACCAATATTTGATTTCAATATAAAAGATATGTCCACCAAGTAGAACCCTCCAACAGATATTCTAGCTCTAGGTGCAAAAACTGCTTTAATATACTTTTGGAAAAATTGTACTATAAGCTGTAAGTTCTCCTGAGGTACTGAATGCATAACTTACTTAGCTGCACATGACACATGGAAGTTACGGAGAAAGTTTTATGCATTAGAGAATGATTGGAATAGACTATCTCTAAGCCTGTCTTCAGTTTTAGAATTTGATATTTTAGTTTTAAAAGATTTAATTAAATCTTGTATATGTAAATGCATTTTCTTTCATAAACTCAAAAAAGTACTCATCTCTGACCCAACTAATTTTAAGAAGAACAAAAATAAAGTTAATTAAATTCATTTTTGATTAAGCAATGATTTCTGAATAGCTTTGACTTATCATGGGTTACTATCTTAGTCTGTTTGGGCTGCTATAATAAACTGCTTTTAACTGGATGACATAAAGAATGGAAACATATTTCTTACATTTTGGAAGGCTAGGGAGGCTGAAATCTAGTCACTGGCAGATTTGATTTTTTTTTTTACTCAGAATCATACTCTAATTCATAGGCAGGGCCATCTTGCTCTCTCTCCAAAAAGTGAGGAGGACAAGGGGTCCCTCTGCAGGGATACTGATCCTATTCATGACCTGATCACCTTGCAGAGCCATTTGATACTTAAATTTTGAGGACTAGGTTTTGAAGGATCTGTTCAGAGCACAACAATTACTTGTCTTAACTTCTAGATACATAATTTCATTGGTTTCTAATAAGGATGGACTCCCCTCTGAGGAGTGAAAGCAGAGGTTCAGAGATGGAATAAAATGAAGCATTTCACAATAAAAGATAAGTGGCATGGAAGTAAGACGCAAATATATTGGTTTTCTCCTTCTGTATTTTTTCTGAATATTGTTATTAATATTGTATTATCATACAATGCTAAATTAAACAAGATTTCATGAAAAAACTTAGTATCTAAATACATAAAATGCATACTCATATTATGTGGTAGAAGGAAGACTTGACAATACTTAAGATAAATATTTTTGTTTGATATTTTTCACTAATTTGCTGACTCTCATGTACACCAGAAAGCTGAATAGAGGAAGGATTCAACCTGCCTTGTTAACTAGTTCCCCACTGTGTAGAGAATGTCTATCATTTATGCTGTCAAGTACTTGTTGCTTGAATGAATAACGAATGCATAGTGATTTAAACATTAATCAAGTGGTCTTTAATAAATCTCATAGTATACAAGACAAGAGACTTGACAACAAAAAGGTCCACAGTAAACATATTCAATCATAAAAGATGAGATTATGAAATGCCACAGGATTAAGCTTAAATAGACCAGGAAAATCAAATGATAATCTACATGTCCACTTTTAGTAGGTTGTCTGGACAGTTAATAAACATAAATTTTCATAGTCAAGGCTGTATTTGAGCTCCAGTTTATTGATTCATTATTATTTCTATTTTTTTTGTCTACTTCATATGAGTTTCCTGTTATTTTCCCTAACAGATGAAGAAGGTTGTCAATCTTGACTGACTCAAAGGAAACAAAGATGATTCTGATCAACTGGAAGTATGAAGTGATAACACAGATGGTAAGGAAATGATATGCAAATAGACCCAGGACATAGATTTAGAACTGACTGACTGTAGGAAAAAGAAGAAACCAAAAAATCAAGAAACTCATACCACTGGTTAATGCCAGAACTCAAAAATGGCTGATCTGCTGAGAGAGACTGGTGAATGTTAAGACTTAAATTGGACATCTACATCAGGCCCCACATCCCCAAGGCTTTGTGAACATCTCAGAGTGTGAGAATTAGAGGACGGAGGGGGGGGTGCTGTGAAACACTGAACATGGCATGACTGTTGCACTCCTAAACTCACAGCAGCTGTAAGTTACCTCTGCAATAAAGTCAGTTTGCATTCCAGCACGGATGGGAGAGAAATTCACAAGGCCTCTCCCCTTGCAAGGTGATGAGCCACTGACAGGGGAAGAGGTATGGCCATTGATAAATTGCCAGTACCCCAGCAGCAGATCCCAAAAGCACTAAGTGGACATTTAAAGGAAGAGAAGGAGGAGGAGAAAAGAATAAGACTTGCTGGGAAAGGAGGTCCTGAAGGAATGGGAAGATGAATGGAGTTATCATGATCAAAACACATTGCATTCATGTATTAAATTTTAAGAGAATAAATTTTAGAAACAAAAACAGAAACAGAAAAGAGACTGCTCCCAAAATACACCCGTGAGTCCTGCCATTGGTACTTAGCTGAAGACTGCTTAAGATTCATCAGCATCAAGCCAGGTGCAGCTGGAGGCTTTGAGGAGAAATTCTCTCATTGTATTTGATGCATAAAATATCTAGAAAGGATTAATACTCCACCTAGCATGCAGAAGAGCTTGAGTTTGAATCCCAGATCCCATATAAAAACACCAGGCAGAAATGGTGGTGGAACCCGGGAAATCCCAGAGCAAAACCAAAAAGAAGATAATCCAACATGATTCCCAAAGTTACCCTTGAACCTTCACAGACACACATGATGCTCTTTCACACACACACACACACACACACACACACACACACACACACACGCACGCACGCACGCATGCATGCACGCATACACACATAATTTAAAAATACTCATTATAAATAAAAATTAGCATGTAGTATTCCTGTTTATGGAAAAATGAAAAACTTATATTCTCTTCATGAGAAATAGGAAAAGTGCTTGAAGTCATTTCTTTAAAAATCAAACATTAGCTCCTTTCACTTCTTCTGTTCATGCATGATTTAAATTTCCTTTTTTCCTAATTAACACTGTAAACAAAAAGGATACTCTTTCAAAAATAACTCACAGTTTAAAATTATAAAGGTAAAACTACAATAAATGTTGCATGTCAGAAAGAAAAAGGAAGGCATGTAAAAAAGAGATGGGTTGTTGATCATGAGAGGAGACTAAATACTTTAAAAGATAAAACAACAAAATTCTGCAAATACTATTTGGGACTAACTGGATATTGTCTGGAAACACAGCATTCATTGCATGTGGTGCACAAAATGTCTGGCCATAGGTCAATAGAGATGTACTGGCATTCCCTATTTCTAGTGTCATGAAGCAGTAAGCTCAATGAGTTAGGAGAAAATCCATGCTATAAGATACACCAACTGCTCTGTAGGAGGAGTTACAAATAGTGAGATGACGCCCTCAAGATGGTGCTGAAAAGCGCCTGAAGAGGGCAGTAGAGAACACGAAGCCACTAGAGTAGGATGGAGGAAGAAAATCATACTGGGAGAAGAAACTGGTTTGGGTGCAGTATCTGTCGTTGCTTACTATGGTTGGAGTAACTGATTTGGCCTGTGAATCTCTCTGTGAGACGCTACGATGGCTCAGCATTACCTTACAGCAGCCATTCTTGCAGTAAAGACAGATTTTCTTTGTATTCCTTCTCTTGGCATTTCATTGTTAATCTGAAGAACATGGCAAGAATTCTCCTTAATAAGTTGACCTTAAAGGAGTTATGGATTCTGAGAAAAATACATTTGGTTTCTGGAACTATCCCAACACACAACATAGTTTCAAGGCAACTAATACAGCTAGGAAAATTATGGAAGTATGGAGAAATTTGTTTATGGTCTTGGCAGGCTGTAAAAGAAACATAGCCTCTGTAATAATCATGAAGAAATTTGTGTTGTTTTGATAACATCCCAGGTATTGTTCCAATAGGAGATACAGTTAATTCTATTATTTTGCCCATTTCCCATTTAAAGAAATCCATATATCATCTTATTCTAGAGTTATAAGCCCAGATAGTAAAAGGCTTTGCTTTTCAGAAAGAAACAGAAGTGCATGCAGTAATAGCACTTAACCTCAACATAGAGTTTTGATATAAGAGGGCAGAAAGCTTTCAATAGAAATAGGCATATGAAAGTCATAGTCGATCCATTTTATTTCGCATATGTAAGTTATATAATAACACTTAGAAAAGTAATTTTAACTTAGCTAATAATTTTTTCCTTTTTGACATCTACACAGAGAACACTTCTATATCTTCTATATTTTTATACTGAAAAAAAAGACATCGCATTTTTCAACTCCCTAGCATTTTTTTTGGATTGGACTGCTATTTAGACCATATTCAGTAGGAGTCAAATGCCAACTTTCATAGTCTCCCCTGGGAGCCTATGACATGCTCTGAGTCACGGATTTAAAACATTTCCACTTTTCCATTCTATATGCTCCTATTCAAAGCATAGATTTTAGGGAAATTTTCATTAAAAGCTTTAGAAGTTGGGTGTGATGAGATATAATGAAAGCACAATGTCGGTAGAATAAAACATCCCCCCTTGATAACGTCCAGCTCTCCTGCTGGATTACAAAGGGGCAGAGTGGAAGCAGTGCTTTTCTAAGCAGGAGACATCCATTCAGTGACTATGTCCTTTTGAAATTAATTTACTTTTAGTGAACAAATGATGAATGCTGGAGTAATTACAGTCCCTGTGGATTAGGAATCATTGTTCCCCTGCTTTCTTTCTTCCAGACCAGTGCAAATCACAGTTGGCAGCTGCTTGCTGACTCAATACTACTTGCATCTAAAGTTTGTCTTTTTTTTTGTTCATTACGCTTTACCATGTTTTTCTTGTTTCTTTCCTTATCCCACCTCTTTGTCAGTTTCCCCATCTCCTACTCTCCTGTTACTTTTTTACATAAATTTATTAAAGTAACATTTTCATATGCATGTTCCTTGCCTCCCTCATTCCCCCTTCCTTCCTCCCTTCGTTCCCTCCCACTCCCATCCCATCCCACTCTCCTTCCCATTCCTATGTGGCCCATCCCCTCCCATTCTCCCGCCCTTTAGGTCTATGGCTCCTGGGGTTCTTCCATTGATTTTTAATTGGTTCATATCAAACAGCATAAGAAAATATTTTCAAAACCTGACTGTATATCAGAAGCAACAGGATGTTTAATGATAAATAATCCCCTGTCAGACCCACCCCAAGACAGCCTGACTCAAAACTGCTCCACTCAGCCATTGGGAATCCTCAATGAAATCAGCATTTCCTAAAGTCTCTCCACAGGGAAATAATTTACAGGCAAATATTGAGAGCCTTAATTTATATCTTTGTCATTGACACAACCAGTTTTAATTTGTTATTTTTAAGAAAATAATCTGTAAAATACAAAAAAAAAAAACCTACGTATCATCCACCTCAGGGCAAATTCTCCCAATGGAATTATGGAGCCTACCTGTATTCTAAAATCCCAACTAGCTCATGGGTCCAGCCTGAATTTGCTTCACGTAGTTTTCGGCTTCCCTGCTGTTTTAATGAAGGTAATGGCCAGAGAGACACATGAAAGAATGGTTTGTGAGGTCTATGAGGAGGGAGCCTCTGCTTCAAACTCAGCTAACAGAAGAGAACTCTGTCAGGATGAAGAAGCAACCAGCAACCTTTCCATGCCTCTGAGCAGTCTTCCACAGTGAAGGCACGAGATGCACACACTCAATTTCATGTCTGATTTGCCTTTAATGATATGTGCCTGGTCGCTTGCAGGAACATTGAACATGTACTCCCACCATTTTTTGTTTTTTTATCTGAGAGAGAAAGAGAGACAGAGAGAGAGAGAGAGAGAGAAAGAGAAAAAGAGAGAGAGAGAATATACATGTCATAGCAAGCAAGCATTTTTCTTTTTCTACCACGTGGACTCCAGGGACTGAACTCAAGTTGCCAAGTTCACATCCCCACGGAGCCATATCACCAGCTCACATATCCTGTCATTGAATATCAAAGTGCTTCTTACTTGTTATAAGCAATATGTTAATAATTTTAGGTTGCACAACTTCAGATATCTTCAGTATACATTTCTAAGAAGAAAAATTTTGGTTCACATTTCAGTGATATTATATTCAACTTCTAAAATGTTCTGTTTATTCTCACAAGACAACTGAGGTCAACTGAAACCCCACACATTCTGCCTTGTTCTTTAATCAAGTAGTTCAAAACTAATTTCTTTCAAGTAATATTTGTGTTTTGCATGTACATGTGCATGTGTATGTGTGTATGAGAGTATGTGAGACATTTCTAATGGATCAAGACTCCTAATTATACAAATGTTCATCCTTATAAAAAGTCCACAAGTTTATGGGTTTGTCTTATTCAGAGTGGACTACATTTAAATATTAATGGAACTATATATAACATTTATCCCAACTTTTATCTTTTTATACCTGTACTGTTCAAATTGTAATGAGACTGGATGACCTTTTTCCCTGTGTAGTTGAAGATGACTTTGAGCTTCTGATCTTCCTCCATCCCTGAAGTGGTGGAATGACAGGTGTCAGTCATCATACTTGATTTTTTTAACATGCTAGTGGACCACAAACTCAGGGCTCTGCACATTCTCATGAAGTTCTCTTTCAACTGAGCTGCATCCCCAGAATGTTTCTCAGCTTCTATACCAGAGAGTTATGGAACTTGGAGACTTTACAGTGTTGCCAACAACAACTGTCATACCTGTCTATAAACAGTGAAGTCTTCTGTTGTCTCCACATAGAACAAATGTGAGTTTTGCCTAAGATTTGCAAAAGTGAAAGTTTCTTCCTGCCATTTAGTGTATTGTATTCTGTTTATTATACTCAACTCCATTTCATCTATCACAATATTTCAAAACCACACTGCAGGATGCATAATGTTTTCAATGCTTGGGAATGGTTCTATTCTACAACTGTTGTTCTGCTTGAAGTCATTGCTTACATTTTTAAGAACAAAAGCCATACAAAACAAGCAGAAATTATTAGTTGGAAAATCTGGGCTCTGATATAACAGAATAATGGGTGGTACGGATTTATAACTAAAACCTCTGAAAAATAACTAATTTCAAATAAGTTATTGATGATTATTGAAATTTATGAGATGTTCTATTTTTAAAATTCCAAACAATTTGAAAGAGATAAAGGTATTTCTTTTGCACACTTTCACTCATATGTAGAGGCTAAAGAGTTGCTCTTCTAGAAGTAGACAAACCAGTGGTTACCAGAGACTGGGGATTATATAAGGGAAGGTGCAGAGAGATGATGGTGAATGAGTACAGAGGTACACAAAGGATGAGAAAACAAACATCATGTAATGTTCTGTAGCATAGCAGGATAGCTGTAACTGACAAAAACTAATTGACTTTTTTCAAAACTGGCAGTAGAAAAGGAATTTGAATGTTCTTTCCTGAGGAAAAAAACTGTTGGAGGTGAAAACATCCCAATTACCTGAGATGATCAGGATACAATATATATGTGCGTTGGAATGCCACAAAACACTCCAGAACATAGGTAATAATTGCCCATTAAAAATCTCAACCTGAAAAAAACATATTGTGGTATTTCTTCAATGTGGAAAAAATAAAGTTTATTTGTTCATAGCTAGCTTTTCACCAAGAAGTTTCTTGTTTTAATGCTTCTTACACAGACAGCATTCATTCTTCTTATGATCAGTTGCAATAAATTTGCATAAGAAGAATATTATAGATTAAAATTTTCTTCATTAATACTTTCAGAATCTGGAGCTCAAGCTTAAGAGAATACTAAGAAAAACTAGAAATGGCAAAAACAGGTAAAAAGAGGCATGAAATAATTTTCTGAAAATAAGTAGTTTCAAGTATCTAGATAATCTTTTTCATAAATTATATTCATTATACCTTCCCTTCCTTACATTTCCATCCTCGTCACCAGATGAATGGCCTTTCAGAGAGAGGAAGATCTCATCTTCCAGGCCCTAATTAATTATATGTTATTTATCTAAGTCAATGAAATGAAGTTTTCAGAACTCTAAGATATGGACCAAAAGGATTTTTCCATAAAATTCTTTAATTTTTATTCAACATAAAATTAAGTAATTATCATTAAGTACTTTGCCAAGCTTCTCAGTTGTTTTGTCTGCAAATTCATTCCTCCTAATTTTTTTCACTGTCTTTTCTTTAACGTTTGATCATAAAATAAAATTTGGAGCTATTTTCCCTTTTGAGGAGGCAAAAAGAGAGGTGTGTGCTGTTAAAGATGTGTGATCAGGACAGTTCACAATTCCTCTTTGGATTCTCTCTTTAGCACATAGATACCTTACAGTGGAGACAAAGTTACCCTCTAGACTTCTGTTTGGTCAGTAACAGAAGCTGAATGGATATTGTAGTGAGGAGTCCTATGATTTATTGTCTTACAACACAATGAGCCACACTGGTTTTCTAAGGATTTGGGAACTTACACTAGACACCACATTCTCTTGATGACAATCTTATCAAAACCTGTAATTCTAGATGAAAGTGGCCTGATGGACAACCTGATGTAGCTAAAAGCTGCTGCTACTACTGTTGTTGCTGCTAATACTATTGATGATGATGGTAATAATGATGACGATACTGCTACTGTAGGACTGTCCAGGCATCTCTCAACTTGCTCTGAGAATTCCAGCAGATTCTCAAGGCAGTAGATAGAGAAGGAAATCCCAGTGAGTTGTGTTCTTGTGCAACAAAAGAGAAAGCAAGAACTGAACACACTTAGAAATACAATCTCATACCTTGTGAGGTGGCAGAAACCTGTCTCAAGACTTGGGACGTACAAGCAGAAGAATTGGCATTAAAGGACAGCTTGGCTGTGTGGCAAACCTGGGCTACAAGCCTTGTCTCAAAAAAGAAAAGCGTTGTGAAAAGACTTGAAAATAAGAGAAAATCTGGTAGGCGAGAGAAAGAGGTTTAATAGAACGAGTAAGGGATAACGGAATTGGGGATTGAGGGCATGAAAACATTGTGTGTTCATTGAATTCAGGTATGACACACAAAAAAGAATAAAAAATGAAAAGTAAGAAAGCAAAATGAAAGTACAATCTCATGCTGTTGAAATGAAATAAACACTGTATAAACAGGTTCTAAAGACTCAATCTGAAAATTCAGGCTATTTGAATGTTACTTTTATAAGTCTAGAAAATACTGTTAAATAGTCGAAGATATTCATAAAGTGTTTGAAATTCAAATCAGGAAAATTCAGTTTAAGCACATAAAAAAACGGCTGAGCTACTTCCCTTTGCCTGCACATATTTGAGACATTTAATTTTTTTAATTTTTCCTTCAAGACAGGGTATTTTTAGGAGGCCATTCTTGAAGTTGTGTCCTGCCACCTCAGTCTTTCAAATGCTAAGGTTATAGATGTATCACCATGCCTGGCTGATAACTATATTTTTAATGACAAATTTCATTTGAAAATCATTCAAGTATGCTAGCTTTAAAATATTTAAGTTATTCTTTCCTTCTAGCACCTTCTTTCTTGCTGTGTCTCCTGCAGTGTATTACTCTATTAGGATGAAGCAAGAATGAGAAAAAGACAAGACACTTACAGAAAAATTGGGATCAAATACACTGCTAGCTTAATGGACACACAACAGCTCAAATCAGCCCAAGACTGGTTATTGTATAGGACGATTAATAATAATGCTCCATCAGCAGATTTCATGGACATGGGAATGAAGGGGCTGTGATTTTCTCACAGCACACTATGTATTCTATAGGTTGTCCATCTATGTATGAACCACACTTATCTGAGGACCAAGGAAAGCAGAACTTTGCCATGGTTCTGACTCTGGATATTCTGGTTCAGAATCTGCTATGACATGACCTTGGTAATGTCAAATCTCCTACATGGCCATGCACATGCTAAACATATCTCCTTACAACCCTTCTTTTTTTAATAATTAAGAGGTTTCTTTTTTAATTTTTACAAAGTAAGTTGCTGTCTCTGTTCCCTCCCACCTTCCACTATCCTTTCCTACCCTCCCATTCCTTCCCTAAAACATCCCTGTCCCTCTTGTCCTCATCACTCTCTGCTCGCGTGAACCACAAGGCTCCCTTTGCTACCATTCTTTTTCATTACGACAGTTCTCCATACCTTCTCTTCTTCATCTATATTTTTAAACATTCCTGCACATACATTCTCAGCAGAAAATGATCCAAAGATAGAGGTATTTCACAAGTTACTTCTAGATGTAACAAATATTTATAGACAACCTTATAGTTTCCAAACATCAGAAAGGAAATTCAGCCATTGTATAATACTGTTTTAGAAATGCAATTGATTTGCTTTTCAAGTTTGTGTAAACTCCAAATGCTCTCTTTTTCTTTTCCCACTTTTGTGTAGATGTGAGGGATGCATGCATGTGAATCTTCCTATCCATATGTGTGTGCAGGTACATATGTACATGTGTGCATGTGGAAGCTCAAGTTTTATGCTGAGAATTATCCTTGTTCTCTCTTTCACCTTATTCTCTTATGACAAAATCACTAACAAAATCTAAAGCTTAATAATATGGATAGTTTTGCTATCCAGTTTGCTTTGGGGATTTCCAATATCCTCTTTCTGGGGCTAGAAGTACAAACAGGCCAATATACCCCATATATTTAGGGGGAGATAGGAATCTGAACTCTGACCCTTTGGCTTGTGTGACAAGTGCCAGTTTCCAGATGCATTCTTCAGGGCTCATCTTCCTGTGGCTGCTGTGCTACAGTGGAAAGAAATGTAAGCATAAAGTGTTAGCTGATAAAAGCATCCATGGAAAGTTTTCTGTAGTCTCAGTGTTTTTACTTATCCTTTAAAGGACTTGCTTTCTATATTTAGATCAGGGAACTAAGCCAAAACATAAGAGTAATCACTTAGTGTACTATTACTAGCTTTTGAGATGTCAACCTTATTCCTTAGCTCCAAAAATACTGCAGCCCAAAGTTGGAACATATTCATCACTGTATTAGCAGCAACACCAAAAATAAGCAAACCTATAAAAGATGATAGATAGATAGATAGATTGAAAGATGGATAGAATACAGATATTTTGAGATATGATATGTAGATGCATGTTAAAAAGGAGAAGTCTCATATTTTAGGACAAATTCTATTCTACGGGGCTTTGAACACAAATATTTATAAGTATTTAATAATAGATCAGTACCTAATGCTTTTAGGTTCATTGCCTCTTCTTAACCAAGGAAATTGTTATATACTCTATCATTACTTTTCTTATGTTGTCATAAAGCACTCTGGCCCAACAACGTAAGGGAGAAAGTGTTTATTATTTTGGCTTACAGTTTCAGAGAAGGGTGTCCATTAGGCAGAAAATGAATGGCAACAGGCAAAAAAGGCATGGTGGCAAAATAGGCTGACTCTCATACTGTGCTCAATTCAGGAAGCAGAGAGACAGAGTGAAAACAGGAAATGGGGCTGGGCTGTCCCCAGGGACCTGCTTCCTCCAGTAAGGTTCCACTGAATGTTCTGATATGTAAGCCAGAGGGGAATATTTCACATTCACACGACAGGGAAGTTGCTTCATAAAGCTTCTCTATGATCTGCTCTAAAATCCCTCAAATGTTACTAAAATTCCTTAGGTCTCTAAAATAGATTTACCTTTGTTTCAGACCTCCCTCAAGGCAAATTGTCTAACTTATTTTCATTCCCAGTTAGGAAGGCAAACTACCTTTCTAATAATGACCATCTTTGGCCAACTTATTGATAGAGGTAGAAAAGAGGGAACTGGTGGAAGAGACCATTTAGTTTTTAAAAAAATCAATGCAATTTGAGCTTACAAATGTGGGAAAGAGAAAAACAAATGAAATCAACAGCAAAAAAAATTTAGATTTTTGTAATGCAGGTACTTTGTTTATTTGTTTGTTTTTAAAAAAATAACTTCAGTTTCTCTAATAGGCTGTTGAAAAATTACAAGTGACTAAAATAATATATTTTACCTACACCAAAGATGCCATGAGTGGATATTATCAGTACCTAAAAAGTTAAAGAAATATTGAGCAGTGATGCATTGACCCACAGATTTCCCCTTACCTCCTTTTATTGGTAACTTCCTGTACTCAGAAGACACATTGAAGCAGTGGGAGGAAGTAGTAGACTTTTACTTTCTCAGTCATCCATGTACTTCTGAGATAATTGTCATTCATAATTATCATAATCTCTTATCACTGCCTTGGTCCTTTTATCTTTGGTTAGGAGGTGACCTCCAATACCAATCAGGATGAAGCCAAAGGCAGTGCAGGAAAAGAAAATCTGAAAACAACAACAAACTATAATTCAGAACACCAAAGACCCTACATTAATCACCTGGAACCAGACCAGCCAAATCTCTCCCCATCCTAAAGCTCAAGGAAACTTGAGGAAGAGAGGGCGGCAGAACTGTAAGAGCCTAAAGATGGGGAGGATACTCCTCACAAGTTAGGGCCGCAATAGCCATAATCGAACTTTGCATGACCTGTACAATGGCTGACATGTCAACAACCACCCAAAGTCTAGCATGGATCACAGGCACTAGTATCCTTAGAGGCAAGAGATTAACAGTCATAATAGTGTTCCCAAGAAAGGACTCTGGGCAATGCTACTGAATCCTTATACTTCACTAGAGTGGAGGATTCAAAGGGAAGATTGGCATTCACAGAAAAGGATGTCCCAGAGAAGGGGGAGGCACTGAGAGAAGAGGAGGGAAGGGGGTGAAAGGAAGAGGAAAAGGGGGTGGTGCAAAGGGGACTGGTAAAGAGTGGAGGGAGGGAGGGGACTGGGGTATCTATTGAGCTTGTATGATTGGGGAAAATAAATAAATATGAAAAACCTATATCCTTCAAACAAAAGTGCAAACATAAGTAATAAGAGTGGAACACTGAAATATTTTTAAAAAGAAGTGTATAACAAGATTTCTGTAGGATTCTTAGGGGGAAAACATCTGTGATCCAAGAATTAATAAACCTCTAACTCAAAGTAAGAGACAATCTACAGTATAACAGAAAGTGTTGAAGCTGGTTCAGAAAACAAGGAAAGACTGATGAATGCCATCAGATGTATGGAAATTAATGAAGCATCAAAGGTAGGTACAATCTATGATGAGACTGGATTGCTAAGAGAAACAATCATGCAATATATGACTAAAACTGTTACCAAAATTTAAATATGAACTTCATATTAGGTCATGTCATAACACTCAAGATCTTGATTTTTGTAGGTATTTCCTTATAAAGACATGATCTAGGACTGGAGCGATGGCTCAGGGCTCAAGCCTTTGCCTTACAAACAAAAGTTCATGATTTTGAGATCTCGGATCCCACAAAAAAAAAAAAAAAAAAAAAAAAAAAACACCTGGCAGAAATGGCACCTTCCTGAACGTGGTCCCTGGAAGACAGCCTGGGAAACCCGACAGCAAATCAGTAAGGAGGCAGAGCGATCCATCATGATTCCCAATATCACCTTTCGATCTCCACAAGCATAGAAAGTACCCTCTTCTACACACTCCCACACCCAAGGTACTCCACATTTAAAGTACATGAGTTCCATTCTTTCTCTCTTCTAATAAATTCTTCCTTAATCCTCAAAAGGGGGGGCATGATCTAAGTGGCATTCATGTGTTTTAGGGAAAATGTCTACCTATCAGTATGATAATGAGTATTTGTACATACACAGATGCTTGTGAGTATACACACATGTGTCTGAAGAGAGAAGCAAAATTAGCACGGAGAAAGGAACTAACTTGGGCTCAAAGTATCAAGAAATGTATGTAATCCCCTTGCAAATATTATGTAAGCATAAAAACATCCAAAATTCAAGCAGTAACTTGCAGAGATGTTGAGAAGTGCCACCAGCATATTGGGAATGTAGGCAGTGTTTCTTGGATTTATTTCCATTAGTTTACTCACATGTCGATTGACAATAACCAACAGAAACAAATAACAGGAAGAAGATCATATACACCATTCTAAGATCTGCATCAGTATACCTTCAGCTTGACTCCTACAGTAAAATACAACATTGCCATATTTTTCTTCTTTGTTTTTTTATTTAGTTATGCTGACTATCAAAAACTCAGTCTGTGGCAAAAAACCATAGCTCAGTTACAGGAGGAAAGGATTATTAGTATTTTAAGGATCGAGTACTTGATCCATTTTAGAGGCTACAAACAAAAAAACATTCAGTGATTGTGACATTGGAACAAATGGTACTTGAGCTGCAGGGAAGCATTCATCCTTCTCTGTTCGTCCCAACTATGCATTTTTTCACTAAAATAAAACAAGCCTGATCCTCGTGCTATGCCATGTTCAAATACAGACACATCTTTCCCTAACCCATCTAAGAAAGCCAGAGTGTACGTGTTCCATTTTATGGCACGACGTCAGAGATTTACACTGTGTGCTTCTTCGTTGGAGTTGTCTCAAGAAATATTAGTAGGTAAATATGCTATATCATCACAAAATATCAACTTCCTGAAGCTATGTTTTGATCATTAACATATAAATGGTTCCTAATTAGGATTTGCTTAAAATATCTCTGGCTGAATTTCTACCAGAGCATATTTTTCCATTGCAAATATTGACAAAAATTTTAGAGGCATTTAAGAAAGACCCACAAAATATGGAAACAAGATTTCTTTGTATTCATTTTTGACAAATAAATTATTTTTCTCATAATTAGATGGCATTGTGCTCCAAGGTCCAGCCTTTCTGTGTCAAAACTGTGCAAAAACTCAAGAAGGTGTTTTAATTAAGAAAGTGTATATTTAAATTTTCTTTCACTGAAGAAGTAAGTGATATAAAATGGTCAACTTTAATTTTGTAACCAATTCATTTGGGCAAAACATCCTTTTCTACTTAGAGTAAGGACAATCCTAAAGTAAATGCTTGCATTTCCAATGCTATTAATGAAATTATATTCTTTGGTCCTGGCCTCTACTGGTGAGATGGCATTTTCTTTTCCAGTTTGACATGGGACTTTATGAGCAGAGGCTTATTTGTTGTGGTGGCCATTGTGTTTGCTGATTTTAAGACAATCAGAACTTCATTCCATTCATTCTTCTTTAATCCCAGAACATTTCCAGTGGGCAAATTCCTACAACTCTCCTTGATATGTTGAGTAAAAGTTTGATGTGATTATCAGACACATACACACATGACAGAAAAGAGAGAAACAAAATGACTTCATACTTCATGATTGGGGCATCATTGGAGTTTAATGGCTTTGCTTTCTAAAAATTACTGCCTCCCTTCCAAAGAAAGCCATTTGTTCGCATCAGCGCTCCCAGAAGAAACAGATACTGATGTAAATAAGTGATTCATCACAGGGAATAATTCAGGTGATATATTTCTTAGAATAATGGCAATGTTATTTTTTCTATCATTGGCCTTTTGGTGTCTCTTCACTTTTCACCTGAAAACTGATGATTGGATCACAAAAAAAAAAAGAAAAGGAAATCAACCCAAATGGCACTAAGATATCTTGGCTGCCCAGCTTAAGGGAATGTGAGATGATGGTAATTGTCTGTATGTTTGAGTTGCCTAAAGACAAGAGACTCACCTGGCACAGAGAAAGTTGAAGGCCTGTGGAGTGGAGCAGTGCTGGAGGACTAATCAAGTCTGTATTCGAAGCCATCGTGAATAGCTTCTCAAGTGCAATCACTAGGCCTTTCCTATATGTCCCAAATGACCTATTTTTTTTTTACAATAAAAAGGACATTTGTATTTATCCAGCGTTTTGTGTTCCTGACTTGTACTTACCATGAGATGCACACTGTTTCATTCCTAAAGGACTGATTCTACAACATGTCCACATGGTAATCCCCACACCATGATGGTAAGTTTCCTTATGGTACGAAAGGATGTCAAAGTGTATGAAGGTCTGTATTGTCGACTTTTTTCATGCTGAGCCAAAGGACATAGAAAAAAAGCAAGGAAGGATTTATTTGGGATGAGTTTATGCAAAGATGAGACAGCAGGAATGTGCAGCAGCTGATCACACTGCTCTGCAGCCTGGAAACAGATGGATCCGACTGATCTGGTGCTCAGCTCGCCGTTTGCCCAGTGTGGAACCCCGGTCAATGGGACCGGAACATCCGTATTCAAAGTGGGTCTTCCCTACTCAGTTAAACTTTTTTTTGCAAACATCTTCAGAGACACACCCACTTATCTTTTCATGGCGCCTCTGGATTCCATCAAGTTGACCATCAAGATGAACCATGACAAGGACTTTGAAGGGGCACATTACGTCAGCAAGTTTGTTCACATTATCAGCCCTCATGAGGACAGAGCTTGTTTATATGCTTGTCATCTTCTTTTGGGTCAAAGAGATGAAAAGCTCGGGAAGTGAAGAGAGAGGAGCATGAGCCAAGGAAAGTAGGGAGCATTTGAAAGTCTGGAAAAGGAAAAGGGAAAGATCATATATGTGTCCCAGAAGGGAATGCAGCTCTGCTTTTATCACGGTGGGTCTCCAGCCAAGATACTAACTATAGAACCATAGATATCATAAATTCTTTTGTTTAACCCTCTAATCTTGTGATAATTTGATGCATCAGTAGGAAGCTAATGTAGTATTATTCTCACACCAATTTCCCTTCCAGTATGCTGTATTTTCTCTGATTTAAAAAATGAAGCTTACAGAACTTGTTAGAGGACACATAAGAAAGCACTTCAAATTCAAAGCAAGTGTCTGGTGCTTTGATATTCTACCATTCTTACAGAGTAAAAGATTTCTCAAGTGTAGTTGAGGACAATGCATGACCAAAGTTGAGAAGCTCTGTATTAGAACAATTTAACTCATCTTTCATTTAATGTTAACTAAAACAAACTAATTAATTATCATACTATTTCATCTTCAAAATAATCAGTAATTAAAAGATATGTTTAAATCACAAAGTTCTATTGAATAGTAACCGATCATAATAACAGGATATTTTAATGGGTTAATTTATTTTTAATCAAATAATGAAGAATAATACGCATGTATCATTTTATTTTTGCATATATGTGTGTGGCATATGTTTGTATGTGTACCAAAGAGCATTTGTAGGTGTCTGTGAAGTCCCAATGATGACATCAGGAATCATCTTGGATCGTTCTACTTTTTTATTGCTTTGCTCTGAGTTTTCCCTACCACTGCCTTCCAGGACCAGAATTGTCAGTCACAACCATTTTCACCAGGCATTTCTATGTAGGATCTGAAGATCTGAATTCAGGGTCTTTTGCTTGGAAACTAAGACATCTCCACAGCCTTGGATGTAATATTTCTAACGACAAATAATCATTAATGTTATCAAGAATGTGGGGAGGATAGAACCTTCATGTGAAATACTCCAGTGCTTAGATACCTCTTGGAGGAACTGGAAATGTAATTCAGTGATAGAGTGTTTGGCTAATAAACACTAAGCCCTATGTTCAAATTCCAGTACACAAAATAAATAAAAAAGGATAAGAAGTAAAGGAAAGATAGGGAAGGGGAAGGAGAAGAAAGGGGAAGAGATGAGAGAGTAGGAAAAAGTATAATTGACATAATCTTAGAATATAACTCTAAAAATACATCAAAACTATTAAAAATATAGTACTATAAAAATGTTCATTGTAGCATTATTCTTAACAATCCTAATGTTCATAAAGTAAGAAAAGCATAAACTAAATGTGGTCTACCCATACAGTACAATTATTGAGCCATAAAGAGAAGTATTCTTATAATACTATGGATAAACCTTGAAATCCTATTGTGATTAAAAAACAAAGCCAAAATTTTATATGAATCTATATATTATGAATGTTTGAAATGAACTAATGCATATAGACAGATTATTACTTATTGGTTGTTAGGGATTAGGGAGGACAATTAACAGTGAATGATTGCTAATGATTTGAGGATTTCTTCATGAAATTTTGTGGAATTACATGAGGTAGTTTTTGTGCAACATTGTAAACATACTGAATGGTATTGAAGGGATGTGCCTTGCTTTCTTGTTCTATAGATGTAATAAATGCATAACCTAAACAACTTAAGGGAACTAGAGGATTTTTTTATTTGAACGTGTGATTTCGGGATACAGTTGATTATGGCAAGGAAGCAGGGGAATTGGCCACGCCGTACCCACAACAAGAGCAGAGTGGCAAAGACTGATGCTACTTTCCAGCTTTCAAGTGTGTCAAATCCCAACCAGTTCTCTTTCTCTCCATTTATACACTTGCCCAGGGAATAGTCCCACAGGCTATGAGAAGCTTTTCCCACATCAGCTATGCAAGTAATTCCCATGTTCTTGAGTGTTAAGTAGACACCTTGACTGCTACATCATGCAAGTTATACCTTAATTGAAAAGAATTGGAAGTATTCTCTTGGAGAATCAAACATTATAAAGAATGCAAAGCTTTGTAACATTGCTCCTCTCACCCTTGGTGATAGGTAGATGACTGCAATTTTAACAAGTCCTGGTCATCACATATTTGTTATCATGCCACTTAGAATGCAATCAAAGCCACTCTGAACTGAATTTAGATTATGGCAAGGTCAAATACAGGGTTTGAAAAGTGTAGTTGTGATTTCTACATATCAGCATATGATTGAAAGTAATTAACCATAAATCGATTTCAGTTAAATGCATGAATGCAAATGCATTCACATTTAAGTTTACTACTCTGTCCTTGCAGAAAAGTCTCTTGTTTGACTTGAGTGATCTATTGATTTGCCCTCTCAGGTCTTGTTGCCAGAACACTATTTTAAGGTCTCCTATTCTGAAGCATTGCTGTTTATCCTAGAAATTCTGTATGCACTATATCACATGAAAATTTAATTGAGACATGTATTTCATAACAAAAGAGGTAGCCTGGCATTATACCTCGCAAGATGTGTTCCATTTGCTTACACAACAATATATCTATTGACTGAACTCATTCATTGTTAATTAGTTTCTTACCAAAGGGTATTGGTAAAGTTCCAAAATATTCTTAGCAAATAAAATAATGGGCTCTAAAGAAACTAAGGTGACTCTGGGGTGTCTGCCATATTCCCAGAACTATTATTCCAGTGTTTAAGTATAAAAGCAATCTATTTTTGAAGTCTGGGTCCTCCCCTTATGGTCAAGGGAAGGATGCCAGATGCTGAGGGTGTAAGCCTCACCAGAGAGAAAGACTCCAAGAGGGAAACCCACAGGAAATGACAACACAATCCAGGTAAAAAAAAAAACTATGGAAACAAGATTTGTAGACAACATGGTTGAGGAAGTCTCTTTCCTTCCACAGAACATTTTAAAATTGCATCAGAGATATTTGAGACATATCTATAATTCTCAGCAATAACTCCTCTTGATGTTAGTAAGAGATGACTTGTATGTTTATAGACCTGACAGTGGTTAAAAGGTGGTTATTTAATTTTATTGTTAATTTACTATGTCACACATGCACCTCTAGTTTTACAGTAACAAAGTATGAATTCCAGAATTTGTTTTTTTGCTGGGTCCATGCATGCCTTATAGATTACTTTTACTTTTGATATAGAACCGTATAAAAAGAAGGCACAAGTCTCACAACAAAATTTTACTTATTCAAGTGTTTGACCTGACCATAAAAATAAAGGTCACTTTGGGTTGAATTTTGAAAGATAATCCAAATTGGAAGTTACAACATGCTGTATTTCCACCACACTACATTTGAATGATTTCATCTATACTTTATCTCCTACCAAGTATTTCTAAACAACCTAAAGAAAGCAAAGATACAAAGACAGACAGATACCAAATCACAAAGGGACAGAAATGCCATTCTAGGGAATTCAAAATTTTCTGAAGATGTGGAATGCCTGCAAGATATTGAATTTCAAACACGTTATCAATCAGGTATCCAAAAGAAAACATTAAAGTGGGAAGAGCAATCTAGAAGGAAGAAAAGTAGTAAGAGAAAAGGATAATCTAACAGTCTCTTTGAATAAACCTGGTAAGTAAATAGCTTCTGAACTATGATCAGAGTAACTGGAGAGAAAGGGGCAAATTGAAGACATACTTAAGGAATGCACCTGCATCCAACTGTGCTCTTCTCTCAACCTTACCACTGAATGTATGGGCTTCAGTTGCTTGCAGTAGCCTAAGAGCTCTGATTGCATTTGTTCATAGAATTAAAACAGTGCTACAGAATTTGTAATACCAGTTGTCTTTACTTTGATTAATATAGTATTTTCCTTATTCATTCCATATAAAATACTATTAGCAAGCCTATTTTTGTACTATGCCGTTTTTGTTTCAAAGTAACTTCTTTACCACAAGTACCAATTCTGTTGTCTTACATTTCCTTGATAAAGCTAGGCATAGAAGCACATGATTGCAATCCTAGTTTTCTAGTGATGGACACAGGAAAATAGAGGTTTCAAAGCTAGTCTAAGTAACATAGAAAATCTGTCTAAAAATGTTAAACCTCATTGGAATAAAAGGCTGGAACATGCAGAATGAAAGTCTCCTTACTAAGTGGTTCTGTACATGGTAAATATTACTGAGAATTTAGTATTGATGTCTGTTCCTTCCTAATTTAAAAAAAAAAACATTGAGTTTGTTTATTTATTTGGGAGAGACAGAAAGAAAGAAGGAAGGGAAGGAGAGTGCGAGAGAAAGGGAGAAAGAGGGGAACAGGCATATGCCTAGAAGTCAGCAGCATTTAGGAACTTTCTCTTCTATCATGTGGGCTCTTGGATTTGCCCTAGGACACTTAGACCCTTTGAGTCACCTCACTGACCCATAGAAACCCTAATTCCTGACATATAAGAATGTTGCACTATATATTTTGATCAACACTAGATATCATTATTCCTTAATCTCAGTAATTTGATAGTTTTTGTTTCTTTATTTATTCTTTGTGCATTGCATTGGTCACAAAAAGAACAAGGAGATTTTCTTATGTTTCAAGTCATTCAAACTGCAGCAAATTTTCTGTTTTCATTATTGATCTATTTTCCTGTTTACTTATTCGTTATTTTCTTATACACTTGAAGTTCAAGTTCCATCAAACAAATTATTCTTTCCAAACTCATTGGTTTCCCTTTTTACCTGTGATTAGGGAGATTAATGTTTAAATTGTGTGTGTGTGTGTGTGTGTGTGTGTGTGTGTGTGTGTGTGTGTGTGTGTATGTGTGTGTATCCCAAGCAATTAAATTTGCAGAATTTCTTACCTTGGAATTTCAAGATTTATGCATTGGTAAAAGCTCTGTATTTTAATACTGCTGAATTAATCAGTTCAAGTTACTATTACAAAATATCTTAAACTAAGTAGCTTAACTAGAAAATAATTTCTCACAATTCTGGGGTCTGGTGAGGAATCTCTTTCTAGCCAAAGAACGCCTTCTCATTGGGGCGTTGTCCAAATGCCTGAGCATGGAAGCTTCCTCCCTTCCTTCCACTGTCCCAACTCCTCTCCTCTCGTTTCTTTTCTCTGCAAGACCAGTTATAACTTCATTCTCCTATTATATCATTTAACCTTAGTTATCTCCAAAACTCACAATATTCAAATGTGATCATACTGTGTGCTAATGCTTCAGGATTTGAAGTTTAGCTGGATACATTTTAGTTGAGAGCAATTACTAAGAAGGCATTCGCAAGTATAATTTCTGATGCTGATATACATTTAAATATTTAATTGTTCTGAAATCATTTTCATACTCATAAAAAATTGCTTTTCTGAAACAGTAATCTAATTCCTTATTTATTTAAGCATTTTTCCCAACATTGCTTGTTGAACATCCATTTTTTCCTACTAATGAGAAATGTCAATGTTATTTATTATATAAAATAATTGCTTTGATGTCCTATTTATCTTGCCCTTTCTTCTTTCCATTAATTAATTTATTCCAATACCAAATCCATCCTGAAATTCCTGCATCTTTACTGCATGCTTTCAATTGACTAATCATTAGGATGTCTCAATCTTTGGGGAAATAACTTTATACAAATCCTTTGTAAATCAACCTTATAAGTGTTTATAAGATTTCATTGAAGAAAAATAAGAGCAGTCAGAAATTTAAGGTATCTTTCATAACTTTAGCAAGTAGGGGTTTTCCTTGTTGATGGTGGCCCAGCTCAGACAAAGTGAAGTCAACTGCAGAGTTTAATAAGAACCTATCTCCTCCAGAAATGTTTCAATCACATCAGCTTCCTTCTTGCTCAACATCTTTCTTGGAAGTCAAGAAAACAAGGTAAAGATCTTTCTGCAAACATGAACCTCTTCTGAGACAAAAGTCTCTCTGTTTCAACTGTCTCCTTTGCTCACATAAGTGACAGGACCAATATGAGTTCACTTCAGTCAACATCAGATGGATTGGTTTATTCCTGCTGAGTTGTTCACTAGAGTTACCAGAGTTTGGCTTCAAAATCAAAACCAGAGACTATGACCAAAATAAACTAAACCAATTAAGATAAATAAAAATAAAGCATTCCTATTTTACTATGATTTTTTTATTTTTCATATTTTCTTTAGTTCTCCTTCCCTGATTTACTGGATTAAATGTTGTGACCTGTGTTTGATTTTATTCAAAAACTCGACATTCACATATTTTTCATCACTATAATATGTAACACTTTTTGGGGGTGGGCACATGTGTTTATGTTCATATGGCTGTATAGACATGTGTGTGCATATTGAGGCATTTTAGGTGTCCTACTCTATTGTTCAACTCTTGTGACAGAGTCTCCCTCTGAACTCAGAGCTATCAATTCAGCTAGACTAGCTGATCTCTGAGCTCAGTGATCCATCTGTTTCATTCTTCCCCAGCTTTAAGATGGAGCTGGGGATGTGGACTCAGGCTGCTATGCTTGTACAGAAAGAACTTTACTGACTGAGCTATCTCCCCAACCCCTAGAGGACCTTTGAAAATAGTAATTCATCATCATTATTTGATGACCCACAATCTGAAGCTTCACCAAGGACATGTTGTGACTGCTCATAGACCCCCAAAACCAAACCTTTGCTATCTCAGTATTCTGACAACAGGGGTTATGAGAGAATCCATAGTCAACCAATTATACAGTTTTGACTCAGACCTCAATCAGTTGATAGTAGAATCTACCATCTAGTGCCATTAGCAAACACTGAAAGATTCTAGTTCCTATGTATAAGATGAACACCAGAACACAAAGCAGACAGATTCTCTGCTGTGGCTGTGAATGTGTCTCTGACTATAGAGTTTCCAATACTTTCTGCCTAGGTTCTAAGTACTGATCTGCAGCATTTCTTCCTAACCCACATAATATCCTCTGAATAAAACTATTTTCTGATCAATGAACTCATAATCAATTTATGAGACTTCAAGCAAATACTGCAACTGATAAAAGTTTAATTCATAGTGTATTTTATATATTTATATGTGCATAGAATCTCTGGCCATAAATCTGATTGCTTCAGCATGAATTCCATATGTGCTATCTGAAGATATACATCCAAGCAATTGTTAATTTATATCGACAAAGAATATCATAGACTAAATTATTGATATTTCTAAGTTTAGAAGTTTAGAAAAATACAAATAGAAAAATGCATATTATGTAGTTCACTACTTTACCAAATTGAAAAAATTATAAAGTATCAGTGAAATCAGCACAAAACACGGGAAATGCAGGCAATAAAATACATGAGGATAATTTTGCATATTCACATAAAGAGTAAAAGTTGGTATAAAAATGATCCTACCGGGGCTGGAGAGGTGGTTCTGGGGTTAAGCCTCTGCCTTGCGGGTGGAAGGTCCTGAGTTCCGATCCTAGACTCACATATAGACGCCGGGCGGAAGCTGGGGGCGGCCTGCATTTCTGGCCCTCGTAGGGTGGAGCCTGTGAATCCTGGGGCAGAGTAAACAAGGAGGAGGAAGAGGCGTCCATGGTGGTTCCTGAATTCGTCCGTGGTTCTACACACATACACACACACACACACACAGGTTCTACACACACACATATATATACACACATGCGCAATTGAATAAATAAATAATAAAAAATGAGCCTACCACCGTATACATATCCTCAGGAAATAAAATAAATATGTCATCGGAGATCTTAATGTACATGATCATTGTAGCATTATTCATTGCAGTCAGTAAAATAAGAATAATAATAGAGTCCCACAACAGGTCAAGCAATAAGCAAAACAATCTATGTACTACAAGGTACAACATGGACACTGAAAGAATGAAGCCCATTATGGTGAGTGGGACTGGAGATCATTAAGTAACTAGAGGAGGACATAGAAAGATAGCTCTGCATAGCATCGCACATATGAGTCTAAACATTGGATTTCATAGAAACTGAAAATAGGATGGTGGTTGCCAGAGATGGAAGCGTTGGGGACAAACACAGGTTCTGAGCCCCAGACAGACACAAGACAAGAGTTCTGGTGTGTTACTGTGAGCAAGGTGACAATAGATAACAATAATGTATTGGATAGTCAGAAAGATATAAGAAAGAAATTTAAAACTTTTCTCCATAAAAAGCACAAATTGTCATGATAATATACGTACTTAGCTTATACAATATTTAGTGTAAGAATCCTAGATGCGACCTAGATGATCACACATTCAAGGAGACATAAAAGAAGGAGGGGGAACTGGCTGAAAGAGAGAAAAGGTGGAATAGAATGAGGGGAATAGGTAATGAAATCACATAATTCATTGTCGACATGATTAAAAATTAATATATGTATGTATTGAAATGTCACTTAGTACCGTATCACTAACCTGTGCAGTTTTTTAAAATTTGAAAATTATTATATGGATATCTCAAAGTTAGATTGATGATAGATAGCTTATTCTTGAAGCATTTGTTATTATAAGTCATCAATGACCTTTCCATGTGCAACATCTTCAATGCGTTTGATTAATCATTTCTTAGGAAAACACTCATAGACCAAAACTATCTTAGGCAAGATAAGTGTGCTTGAAGGACTTGATAAATTAACAGGTTTCTCTTCAGAAAGTTTAAGTAGAATAAACATTTGCTTACCAAATATGTGATTACCCCTTTCCCTGTTCTCAATAGCCCTAGATCTACATTTATTAAGATGAGACACAATAAAAATGTATTTAATTTTTTAATTTGGAATCATTAATTATAATAAATACATTACATGTTTGTATGCAATACTGATTTAAATGCTTTGTGAGTTTTTCTGAAAGATTTTTTTCTGTAAATTCTTCAATTTTATGGAATCTGGGTTGTTCGTAGGAATAGTGAATCTTTGTCAATGTTTCTGCAAAACTATCACAATATATGGTATTTTAGGTTCAGTTGTGGTAGTCATGAAAACACATGCATTTTATGTGCAGATTATATTGTGTACTTATCAATTACATTATTTGTATTTATTTTTTATGATTTATTAATACATCATATTTGCATTAAAATTTACTAGTTTTAGTAATATTTTATATCTTTCATGCATGCTTTTTGTAGTTTATATATTTTATTTGTAATTTTTATATGGTGAAAGTGAAACATTTTTCCTTTTGTTTTGACACTTCATTCTCTTAAGTTTTCATTGGTTGAGAAATTACTGAACTTAGGGTGTCATCTTTGAAGTTGGCATTTTTTCCTTAAAAATTATGATCTTATCCATTTGCCTGCCTGGGTCAGCCCAAGGCCAGTACCATGGAAGCTTAGGTTAGTGTCATCTGTCACTCTTGGATCTATGGTCATAGCTCTACCCTTAAATCAGAGTCCTCTTAAGGAGAGAGTTTCTGCTCAGGTTACCCCTCATGTGACTGAGTCTGCACTAAGACCCAAGTGCCAGTACCTCCATATCCCACCTTAACCTCACTCAGCCTGGCACTACCTAAATAATCCAAAGCCTCAATCTACCCCTCCTTCACCTCCACTAATCATTAAATAACCCTCCAAGATTTTAAACAGATGTGACAGAAACCACAAGTCAAGGACCAGCAGACAAACATCATACATCTAAGGACCCCAAAAATCTTACCAAGCTACAGAAGAAAATATTCACATTTTACCCTGTGTAACCCATTTTATTTTCCTTTCAACTTCAATCAATAGTGACCACAATTTAGAATTTCTTTTTTTTTATTTCCGCTCATACAAACTTATTAGGTAGACCAGTTCCCTCCCTCCATCCTCCTCCCCCCAAACCCCTGCTTCCCCTCCCCTCCCTTCCCATCCCCCAGTGCCTCCCCCCCAATTCCCAGAGAGTCCTTTAATGTGTATGCCTGACTCTCCACTGGGTCCTCCTGTCCGATGATGTATAAGGACCAAGTGGCATTTCCCTGAACCCTTTCTCTTGTTCCCCTTAAGCATAAGAACACTACTGTGGCTGTCAATCCCTTGCCTCCAAGGATCTTGGTGCCTTTAACAGATGCTAGACTTTGTGAGGGCAATAGTGCGTTGGACATTGCGCACGGCATGCAAAGTCCTATTATGATTGCTTTGGCCCTAACTAGTGTTGAGAATCTTGCAAATCGTTGCTCCTCCCATCCTTTTGCTCTTACAATCTTACTGCCCCCTCTTCCGCAAATGTCCCTGAGCTTTAGGATGAGGAGAGATTAGGCTGGCCTACTTCTATGTGGTTGATATAGAGTCTCTGGAGTTCTGGATTGTGGTTTGTTGATTTTCTTTTGCAGTTTTGCTGCTCCTGCAATACCCTCCACTCCATCCTGATGGGCACTGTATGTCACCTCTGGTCAGAGACAAAAAGCTGTTAAATTGGAGTCTTCTTATAATAGCACATTCAAGGGTAGATGTAATAAGAGTAGGAAACCTCAGTGAGAGAGCGGTCCATCACTCATTTGCAAAATGATTACTTTTTATCGGCCAGACTATATGCCCTCCCCTTCTGGTGAGATCAGGAACGAACGTCTGTGAACTTAACCAGGTGCCTCATTACTTACTTGCAGTCCTTCATGGAGGCCTATTTTCTCTGCTGTAACATGGTCCCCTCTCTCCTTGTTTCTGGTGTGGCCCTCCTGCCCCATCCCTCCTGTTCATAATCCTTGCAATTACTGTATTGCATAGGTTTATTTTGAGTGTCTCAATGTGGGCTGGGTAGGTTTAGTACTAGGAGCCACCTATTAGGGAGTACATATGGCACTTAATTTTCTGGGTCTGGGATACTTCACTTAATATAATTGTTTCTAATGACATCCATTTCCCAGCAAATTCCAGTAATTCATCATTTTTGATGGCTGAGTAGTACTCCATTGTATAGATGTACCACAGTTTCCTTATCCACTCGTCAACTGTTGGACATTTAGGTTGATTCCATGACTTTGCTATTGTAAACAGTGCTGCTATGAACATGGTCATGCTTGTGCTATCAAGGCGAACCTCTGCTGCATGGGGGGTTATTCCCAAAAGTGGGATAGCAAGGTCATATGGCATTTCAATCTTTAATTTCTTTAAGAATCTCCAGACAGCTCGCCAGAGTGGCTGTATGAGCCTGCATTCCCACCAGCAATGTAGCAGAGTTCCCCTCTCTCCACAGCCTCTCCAGCATTTCGTGTTGTTCGTATTGTGGATTTTTGCCATCCTGACTGGGGTGAGATGATATCTCAGGGAAGTTTTGATTTGCATTTCCATGATGGTTAAGGAAGTGGAGCATTTTTTAAGATATTTGTTAGACATTTTAATTTCATCCCTGGTAAAGTTTCTTTTAAGTTCCAGGGCCCATTTTTTAATTGGGCCATTGTTTTCCTTGGAGTTTAGTTTTCTAAGTTCTTTGTGCACTCTGGACAGTAGAGCTCTATCAGATATGTGATTCGTGAAGATTTTCTCCCATTCTGTGGGTTGCCTTTGAGCTCGTGTTACAATCTCTTTATCTGAACAGAAGCTCTTTAATTTCACCAGATCCCAACTGTTGAGAGTTGGTAGCAGTGACTGTGCCATTGGATGTCTGTTTAGGAAATGTTGGCCTAGCCCAATCAGCTCGAGAGAGTTCCCTATCCTTTCAACTATGGTTTTTATAGTCTCTGGCCTTATATCAAGGTCCTTGATCCATTTGGAATTAATTCTTGTACATGGTGACAAGTACGGGACCAATTTTAATCTTCTGCATGTGGAGATCCAGTTTTGCCAGCACCATTTGTTCAAGATGCTGTTCTTTTTCCATTGGATTCTTTGAGCCCCTTTGTCAAAGATCAAATGGCTGTATTTTTGTGGGCTTATATCTGGGTCTTCAACCCTTATCCATTGCTCTGTGTGTCTATTTTGGAGCCAGTACCAGGCTGTTTTTATGACTATGGATTTGTAGTATAGACTAAGGTTTGGTATGGTAATATCGACAGCAGTGTTTTTGTTACTCAGGATTGTTTTCGCTATCCTGGGTCTTTTGTGCCTCCATATGAACTTTGAGATTGTTTGGTCAACTTCTTTAAAGAATTGCTTTGGCATTTTAATTGGTATATTATATATATACCAATTTGTATATTTGTATATTGCCTTTGGTAAGATTGTCATTTTTACAATGTTGATTCTGCCAATCCAGGAACATGGTAGGTCTTTCCAGCTTCTGATGTCTTCTGCAATTTCTTTCTTTAGGGTTTTAAAGTTTTCATTGTAAAGGTCTTTAACCTCCTTGGTTAGGTTTATATCAAGGTATTTCATTTTTTTAGGGGCTATAGTAAATGGGATTGTTTCTCTCAAGGCTTTTTCACTAGTTCATTCTGGGCATATAGGAAGGCCTCTGATTTTTGCACATTTATTTTGTGTCCTGCCACCCTGCTGAACTTCTCAATTAGTTCCAGGAGCTTCCTGGTGGAGTTTTTGGGATCCCTCAGGTATAAGATCATGTCATCTGCAAATAGGGATAGCTTGACTTCTTCCTTGCCGATTTGAATCCCTCTTATGTCCCTTTCTTGTCTTATGGCTTCAGTTAAGACTTCAAGTACAATATTGAATAGAAGTGGTGAGAGAGGACAGCCTTGTCTAGTTCCTGATCGAAGTGGGAAAGATTCCAATTGTTCCCCATTGAGCATTATCCTTGCTGTGGGCTTCTTGTATAGTTTTTATTATATTGATAAAGGTTCCTTCCATTCCTACTGTCTCTAGCATTTTGATCATAAAAGGCTGTTGGATCTTGTCAAAAGCTTTTTCTGCATCTATCGAGAGTTTCATGTGGTCTTGGACTTTGGATTGGTTTACATGATGAATTACATTTATTGATTTGCGTATGTTGAACCAACCTTGTGTGCCAAGGATGAAGCCTACTTGGTCCCCGTGAATGATCTTTTTGATGTGTTTTTGAATCCGATTTGCTAAGACTTTGTTGAGAATCTTTGTGTCTGTGTTCATCAGAGAGATCGGCCTATAGTTTTCTTTTTTAAGTGAATCTTTATTAGGTTTTGGGATTAAAATGATATTAGCTTCATAGAAAGAATTTGGTAGTGTTCCTTCCTTTGCTATTTGATGGAACAGTTTAAGGAGTATTGGTGTTATTAACTCCTTAAATGTCTGGTAGAATTCTGTGCTGAATCCATCTGGTCCAGGACATTTTTTGGCGAGAAGATTCGAGATTACTTCTTCAATTTCCTTGTATGTTATAGGACTATATAAATAATACACAACTTCCTGATCCAATTTAGGTAGGTTGTGTTTACTTAGAAATTCATCCATCTCTTTTGTGTTGTCAAACTTCACAGAGTATAAGTTTTTGAAATATGATGTTATAATTCTCTGGATTTCTTGGGTATCAGTAGTGATAACTCCATGTTCAATTCTAATTTTGTTAATTTGGGTTTTTTCTCTCTGCTTTTGGTTAATTTAGCTAGGGGTGTATCAATCTTATTGATTTTTTTCAAAGAACCAGCTTTTTGACTGGTTGATTTTTTCTATCATTTTCTTAGTCTCGATTTCAGATATTTCCCCCTTATTTTGCTAATTTCCACTCTTCTACTACTTTTGGGATCAGATTGTTCAAGTTTCTCTAAAGCCTTAAGCTGCATCGTTAAGTTATTTACTTCTGATGTTTCCGTTTTTTTAATGTAGGCATTAAGAGCTATGAACTTACCTCTTAGGACAGCTTTCATTGTGTCCCAGAGATTTTGGTAAGTTGTATTTTCATTATCATTCACTTTCAGGAAATCTTGAATTTCCTTTTTAATTTCTTCCTGAATCCAGTTCTCATTCAGCATCATATTGTTAAGTTTCCAGGAGGTAGTGTATTTTCTCTTGTTTGATGTGTTGTGGATGTCCAGCTTTAGGCCGTGGTGGTCTGATAGGGCACAGGTTAGAATTTCAACTTTTTGTACATGTGTAGATTCATTTTGTGGTCCAATATGTGATCTATTTTGGAAAAAGTTCCATGTGCTGCTGAGAAAAATGTGTATTCTTTTGTGCGTGGGTGAAAAGTTCGATAGAGATCTGTAAGGTCCATTTCTTTCAGGGTTTGATTAAGTTCCAAAGTGTCTCTGTTAAGCTTTTGACCTGTTGATCTATCCCATGTTGAGAGGGCGGTGTTGAAGTCCCCAAGAATTATCGTTTGGGGGTTGATTTCTTGCTTTAGACACTGTAGGGTTTTCTTAATGAATGTGGAGGGGCCCGTATTGGGTGCATATATGTTCAGTATTGTGAAGTTTTCCTGGTGAATTGTACCTGTGACTAAAATGTAGTATCCATCTGTGCCTCTTATGATTTTCTTTGGTTTGAAGTCCACTTTGTCTGAAAGCATAATTGCTACCCCTGCCTGCTTCCTGGTTACATTAGCTTGCAAGATTTTGGACCAGCCTTTCATTCTTAGGATGTGCCTATCTTTTGTGGTGAGATGAGTTTCCTGAAGGCAGCAGATTGTTGGATTGTGGTTTTTAATCCAAGTTTGTAATCTATGTTGCTTAATCGGTGAGTTAATGCCATTGACATTTAACGTTATAATGGAGAAATTATTTTTAATTCTCGACATTTTTTATGTTTAGTAGATTTTGTAAGCATGATGTTTGATATTTATGTTTTGGTGGTATTATTCTTCTCTTCTGTCCTCCTGGATACGCTTGTTCTTTTCTTCAAGCTTGAGTATCATTTCTAGCATTTTTGAAGGCCTGGTTTGGTAGACATGTATCCCTTCAAGTTGTCTTTGTGCTGGAAAACTTTTCTTTCTCCCTCAATCATGACAGATAATTTTGCCGGGTATCAGTCTGGGTTGGCATTTTTGCTCCTTTAATACTTGAAGTATGTCTCTCCAAGCTCTTCTTGCTTTTACTGTTTCCATTGAGTAGTCATTTGTTATTCTAATAGGTTTACCTTTAAAAGTGAGTTGCTTTTTTTCTTTTGAAGCTCTCAGCACCTTTTCTTTGTCTTGAATGTGGAGTGTTTTGACTATTATTTGCCGTGGCAATTTTCTATTTTGGTCATATCTGTTTGAAGTGCGAAATGCCTCTTGTATTTGGATAGGCCTCTCATTCTTTTTCATTTATGATGAATTGAAATATTTCCTCAGGTGTGGCATTTTGAGATTCTTGTTCTGGTATTGCATGAATGCACATGTTAGGGTTCTTCAGGGTGTCCCATATTTCTTGAATGTTCCTCTCCAGTATCTTTTTGGCTATAACAATCTCTTCCATTGAGCTGGTTAATTCTCCCACTTTGTCTTCAAGATCTGAAATTCTATTTTCTGCCTCATTTGTTCTGCTGATAAGACTCTCTGTTGAGTTTTGGGTTGAAGATAACTTATCTTTTAGTTCAATTTTAAACTCTGCCTGAGACTGTTTTAACTGCTCTGTACCTATATTTTTGTTTCTTGAAGTGTTTTTCTCAACTCCTCCAGGTGCCTGTGGTGTTCCTGTTCAAAGTGGTTGATACGGTTGTTCAACTCTTCTCGGATTTCCTCCTTCATAGTATTAATCAAGGTAATGATCATACACTGAAAGTCGTTATGTTGGGTCTGGCTTTCATGGCTATTTTCTATGGATTTGTTCTGGTCGCAATCCATCGTTTGGGATTGACTCTTTTGGTGGGAGATTGGTCTTCTTGGGTTTTGTTTCTCGTGGATCTGCACTTTGACTTGGGCATTGTTGTTTTGTTTTTTAGGACCTTTCAGTTTCTGTGTGTTTTTCACTGAACTGATGTAGTTGGTATTGTTACACCTGCCAGTTATTACTAGTGCTTGCCTTGGATTGGGTATGTTTGTGTACTGTTATTGTTATTTCCTAGATGAGACTACTAGGCTCTTAGTACATCAGTTAAGTAACCAGGGGGTGAATATAAGTATGGTAGTGCACTTTTATGATTTAATGTCTTTGTGAAATGTGAGGGTGAGTGGTGTACTCCCTGGAGTTGTATGTTTTTGGGGTGGCTGTATGAGGAAGTTGATCTACAGCATTGATACTAGAAAGGATCAGTAAGGTGATAAGAAAAAAAAAAAAAGGAAGTTTACTTATCTTTGGGCTGGATGAGAAGAATCTCGCCCACGTGATATAATGATTGTAGTGGAGTCCAGATGTATGGCCTGTGTTCCCTTTGTTCCTTAGAGTTTTGCTTGAGTTTCCTTTGAACTCTATTGAATTCTGAGTAGCAATGTGTCTTCCGTGGACCACATGCGTAGATCCCCGGTGGGCCAGAGAGGCAGAGGGTCTGATGTGGATGGCAGAATTCTTCACCTGCGACCTGGGGGGAGAGGGGCAGAGGCCCACGGGGGCGGGAGGGCCTGAGGGGCTGGTGGCCAGAGCGGGGCCCCAAGGGCTAAGCCTGGGGCTGTGTGGGGGCTGCTGGCCGGGTGGCTTGGCTCCCTGGTGGGGGGCCAAAGTTTAGAATTTCTATGCAGCATACACAAAACCTCATACACTCACTCCTGAAGGTATTAACCATTCACCTTCACATATCCATAAGGTATTAACCATTCACCTTCACATATCCACATATTCATCTCTAACTCCTGGCTACTAAACCCACCTTATTTTATCATCTTTTAGCTGCTCTGATACTAAATCCAAGCCTTACCTAATAAATCATGTTAACCATATCTTAAACCTCTCAGTTAAAACTAGACCAAAACTCCGTTACCCCCTTAATCTCAGTAGTGATCAAGCCCTCCTTCAGCATATAATAACCAACCCACAAAATGTCACCAAGAAACTCTAGACTGAACCTATAATACTCAAACAATCAATCACAACAATTATCCAAGTGTGGTAATTCTGCCTGAGTCAAAAGAGTCAGAAACATGTACCTAAGAAAAATGCTAGAGAGCAAACACAAACTGCCCAAGTTACACCATAAATTCACAAAATACAACAGAAACAAAAAAACTCCTACTAAACATCAACCTCATAATGATAGATTCCAAGCAGAATAATTTCTTTGATATTAGCCAAAAACATCAGCAACAAAAATGATGATCTTCAAATCTTAATTATTAATATGATCAAAACAATGAAAGAGGTAATCCAAGACAAGTTACAAAATCACATAAGCAAACATGACCAAGAAAAAAAAGTTACTTGAATGAGATGAAAAAGGAAGTTGAAGAAACAAAACTAAGCATAGAGCAGTTAAAAACACTCATATGGAGATTAAACATAATTAAAAACAAGCTAATTACAATCAACAGATATTCTCACCAACAGAACTAACAATGCAGAAAATAGAATGTCAGAATTATAAGACAAGATGGCAGCACAAATTTGTTCAATAAAAGAGGTGAAAATGGAAAAAAAATCTTTGAGAGGAACATTCAAGAGCACTGACACATTGAAGAAGTCAATCCTGCACTTTCATGGAAACATCAAAAACATCAAACAGAAGAAATTTTTCACACTATCATAAATTAAAACTTTACACATTTAAAGTGAGAGATCCTCAACCAAGTACAAAAGGCATATCACATACCAATCAGATATGACCAAAATAGAAATTCACCATGGCAAATAATGTCAAAACACTACAGATACAAGACAAAGTGAATGTTTTGAGAGCTTCAAGATAGAAAAAACAAACCACATATAAAGCTGCTTTTTCAATGCAAACAGTAAAAGCCAGAAAATCTTGAAAAGATGTACCTCTAGTCAAGATTGAGCACAAATACCAAGCCAGACTGATATACCCATGAAAAGTATCAGTCATGATTGAAGGTAAAAGAAAAACTTTACACCACAAGGACAAACTGGAGGCTTATATGACCACCAAACCAGAACTATAGAAGATGGTAGGAAAAACATTTATGTTCAAAAAAACAAGACAAACATATCCAAGGGCATAGAACAGAAAAATAATGCCAATATAGCTAAACAAAGAAATACACATATAAAAACCAGAAAACACAGAAAATAGCAGAAATCAACAAACATTTCTAAATTATAACCCTATGTCAATGAACTTAACTCTGCAGTCAAGAGACAAAGACTATGAACATGGAATAAAAATTACAACCCATCAATCTGTTGTCTTAAGGAAACACATCTTACTATGAAAGACAGGCACAGCCTCAGAGTGAAAGATTGGGTGAAGGTATTCTAAGTTAATAGAACGAGGAAATAAGGGAATAGCAACTCTATCTGACAAAATAGACTTCAAATCAAAAATAATCATAAGAGACAAGGAAAGATATTGCATATTACGTCAAATAAACAATCCATTAGCAAGACCCCAGTTGCATAGGAAATAGAACCAATACTCAACAAGTGAGATCTCATGAAATTAAAGAGCTTCCATTCAGCAAAAGATATTGTTAACTGGACAAAAAGATAACCCACATAATGGAAGAAAATCTTCATTAATCACACATCTGATAGAGAGCTAATATCCAGAGTTCACAAAGAACTAAAAAAATTAAGCACCAAGGAGGTAAAGAGTCCAATTAAAAAAATGGGCCCTGCATAAAAGGGATTCAAATCAGCAAGGAAAAAGTCAAGCTATCCCTATTTGCAGATGACATGATCTTATATCTGAGTGATCCCAAAAACTCCACCAGGAAGCTCCTGGGACTAATGAGAAGTTCAGCAGGGTAGCAGGATACAAAATAAACGTACAAAAATCAGTGGCCTTCCTATATGCCCAGAATGAAAGAAGTGAAAAAGCCTTGAGAGAAACAATCCCATTTACTGTAGCCCCTAAAAAAATGAAATACCTTGGTATAAACCTAACCAAGGAGGTAAAAGACATTTACAATGAAAACTTTAAAATCCTAAAGAAAGAAATTGCAGAAGACACAAGAAGCTGGAAAGACCTCCCGTGTTCCTGGATTGGCAGAATCAACATCGTAAAAATGACCATCCTACCAAAGGCAATATACAAATTCAATGATATACCAATTAAAATCCCAAAGCAATTCTTCAAAGAAGTTGACCAAACAATCTCAAAATTCATATGGAGGCACAAAAGACCCAGGATAGCAAAGACAATCCTGAGTAACAAAAACACTGCTGGAGGTATCACCATACCAAACCTTAGTCTATACTACAAATCCATTGTTGTAAAAACAGCCTGGTACTGGCTCCAAAATAGACACACAGATCAATGGATAAGGGTTGAAGACCCAGATATAAGCCCACAAAATTACAGCCATTTGGTCTTTGACAAAGGAGCCCAAAAAATCCAATGGAAAAAGAACAGTATCTTCAACAAATGGTGCTGGCAAAACTGGATCTCCACATGCAGAAGATTAAAACTGGACTCATACTTGTCACCATGTACAAGACTTAATTCCAAATGGATCAAGGACCTTGATTTAAGGCCAGAGACTATAAAAACCATAGTTGAAAGGGTAGGGAATTCCTTCGAGCTGATTGGGCTAGGCCAACATTTCCTAAACAGACATCCAATGGCACAGTCACTGCTATCAACTCTCAACAGTTGGGATCTGGTGAAATTAAAGAGCTTCTGTTCAGATAAAGAGATTGTAACAGGAGCTCAAAGGCAACCCACAGAATGGGAGAAAATATTCGCTAACCACATATCTGATAGAGCTCTATTATCCAGAGTGCACAAAGAACTTGGAAAACTAAACACCAAGGAAACTAATGGCCCAATTAAAAAATGGGCCCTGGAACTTAAAAGAAACTTTACTAGGGATGACATTAAAATGTCTAACAAATATCTTAAAAAATGCTCCACTTCCTTCGCCATCAGGGAATTGCAAATCAAAACTTCCCTGAGATATCATCTCACCCCAGTCAGGATGGCAAAAATCCACAATACGAACAACACCAAATGCTGGAGAGGATGTGGAGAGAGGGGAACTCTGCTACATTGCTGGTGGGAATGCAGGCTCATACAGCCACTCTGGCGAGCCGTCTGGAGATTCTTAAAGAAATTAAAGATTGAAATGCCATATGACCCTGCGATTCCACTTTAGGGAATAACCCCCCATGCAGCAGAGGTTCACCTCGATAGCACAAGTGCGACCATGTTTATAGCAGCACTGTTTACAATAGCAAAGTCATGGAATCAATGCAAATGTCCAACAGTTGACGAGTGGATAAGGAAAATGTAGCACATGTATACAATGGAGTACTACTCAGCCATCAAAAATGATGCATTACTGGAATTGGCCGGGAAATGGATGTCATTAGAAAAAATTATATTGAGTAAAGTATCCCACACCCAGAAAATTAAGCACTGTATGTACTCCCTAATAGGTGGCTCCTAGTACAAACCCACCCAGCCCACCTAGAGACACTCGACGATAAATCTCTGTAATACAGTAATTGCAAGGCGTATGAATAAGAGGAATGGTGTAGGAGGGCCACACTAGAAACAAGGAGAGAGGGGACCATGTTACAGCAGAGAAAATAGGCCTCCATCAAGGACTGCAAGTAAGCAATGAGACATGTGGTTAAGTTCACAGACTTTTCGTTCCTGATCATTTACAACTGAGGGAGTGTAATCTCACCAGAAGGGGAGGGCATATAGTCTGGCAGATAATAAGTAACCATTTTGCAAATGGGTGATTGTCCCCTTCCTCACTGTGGTTTCCTACTTTTATTACATCTACCTTTGAATATACTCATAACAAGACTCTAGTTTAACAGCTTTTTATCTCTGGCCAGGGGGTGACATCCAATACCCATCAGGATGGAGTGAAGGGAATTGCAGAACCAGCAAAACTGCAAAAGAAAATCAACAAATCATAATCCAGAATTTCAGAGACTCTATATCAACCACCTAGAACTAGGCCAGCCTAATTTCTCCCCATCCTGAAGCGCAGGGAAATTTGCGGAAGAGGGGGCGGTAAGAGTGGGCGGTAAGAGTGTAAGAGCAAAAGGATGGGAGGAGCAATGATTTGCAAGATACTCCACACAATTTAGGGCTGAAGCAATCATAATTGGACTTTACATGCTGCACAATGTCCAACACACTATTGACCCCACAAAGTCTAGCATTTGCTAAAAGCACCAAAATTCTTGGAGGCAAGGGATCGTCAGCCAAAATAGTGTTCCTATGCTTAAGGGGAACAAAGGAAATGGTTCAGGGAAATACCGCTGGGTCCTTGTACATCACCGGAGAGTTTGGCATGCACATTAAAGGATTCTCCGGGAATTGGGGGAGGGGAAGCACTGGGGATGGAGAGGGAGGGTGAGGGGATGTTGAGCAGAGGGCTCGGAGGGAGGAGGAGGGAGGGAGGGAACAGGTGTACCTATTAAGTTTGTATGAGCGGAGATATTAAAAAATGTTTTAAAAAATGGGCCCTGGAACTTATAAGAAACTTATCCCAGGATGAAAGTAAAATATCTAGCAAATATCTTAAAAACTGTTCTACCTCTCTAGCCATTAGGGAAATGCAAATCAAAACCATCCTGAGATATCATCTCACCCTAGTTAGAATTGCTAAAATCCAAAACACATACAACAACAAATGCTAAAAAAAAAAAAATACAAAGAGAAAGGAACCTTTATACATTGCTGCTGGGATGCAAACTTGTACAAGTATGCTGGAGATCAGTATGGCAGTTACTAAAAAAGTTAAAAATTGAAATGACATATGACACAACTTACCACTACTGGAAATATTCCAAAAGAATTCTTCATCTTATTATAAAGACACATGTACATTCATGTTTATCACAGCATTATTTGCAATAGCAAAGACATGGAATTAGCCTAAATGACCAACAATAGATGAATGGATAATGAAAATGTGATGCATATACACAATGAAATACTACTCAGCTATCAATAAAAAATGAATTAATGAAATTTGCTGGTAGAGGGATGGAGTTGGAAGAAGTTATACCGAGTGAAGAATCCCAGACACAGAAAGATAGGCATTCCATGTTCTCCCTTATATATGAAATGTAGTAATAAGCCCTTATAATTATACACTCAGGAAGAAATCTCTATAATATCCATTATTACCGCAAAGGAACATAACCAGGAGAGGGGAAGGAAGAACTCAATAGAGTAGAAAAAGGAACACAGTTAAATGGATAATGAGACCATTATTTTAAAAAGCTGAAAAGGAAATGAATCAAGGTAAGAGGATGGTAAGAGATCTTAATAAAGGGTCAAGAAGGAAAAAAAGGAGTAAGTGGCTTAGTGGAAATAGAGAGATCAAGGAGCTATCCCAGTAGCGAATGCTATAAGTCACTACAACTCAGATAAGAAGAATCTACGGGAACAACAGAGGTATGTATGTAAGACCCATGGAAAAGGAATTATTCACTGAATGGGTTTAATGTCAGGGGAACTATGCCTGACACTGTAAAGCTATCCAAATAATGGTAGAAAGGGAATAAATGGACAGAAACAGATATCCTAGTGCTAACTACAAAAGACTGATAATATAACACCATCCAACAGTCCTTTTTAACCCTTAAATAAGGAAAGCTCTCAGAGCTCAACCAAGTTGCACCCTACTACAATGGAAGACAAGTGAGGCAGAAAACCATTATCAGGCCAGAGTGCAGAATACCAGCAAACCCCAAATACTCAACCCTAATCATCCCATCAAAATCATTTTCCACACCAAGACTCAGGAAATCTTGCAGAAGTGGAGGTGGTTGATTTTAAAAGCCTAAATGTGGGATGAAATACTCCTTACCAACACACTGGAGCCAAGACAGGGCTGATGTGCCCAGAAAGTCAATGTGATGAAAACTTCCACCAGACCTACACAATGCCCGGCATATCAACATTTCCCCCAAGGACTATCTAAGATCTTAGAAGAAAAAGTTGCTTTAGGAGAATGTCTCAAAAACCAGTTCTGGATAGGGGAAGAGGAACCTCCCCATATGACTTCATAAAATGAAGGGCCACAAAAAGTTTAAAATAATTCTATCTCTGTTGCCAACACAGACACCCCAAAAGGACTCCAGTGATACATACAAGCAGAGGGACAGGACAGGGAGCGATGAGACAGAGCAGGATGGATGAAGGAAGGAGAGAGAGGAGGAGGGGTATGTGGATGGGGAGAATGAGAAAGGAGGGAAGTGGGTAGGGAGGGGATCTGGGGGAAAAATCCCAAATTTTTTGTAAATAAATAAATGAATAAGAATTATGATATTAAAATATTTGTAATTTATTTTGTATGGAAAATTTAAAAATTAATAATTATTTGAAGTTCTTCTAATAGCTAATCTGATTCACATTCTGCATAATTCTACAATTTGAAAATAAACTTAAAATAGCATTTGATTTGAATTATCTAGTAATTATAAATATTTATAGCATATAATGTTACATTTCAATAAATGTATCCAATATAAAATGGTCCATTCAGGATAATATGCATATCTGCCACCTAAGACTATGACTTTAGTTTTAGGATTAAGATGCAAACAATTGTTTTCTTATTACAAAAATTTCTGTAAACAAAATTCATCTGTCAATTTTCTAAGTAAAATGATTTTATTTTTAACTGATCATTTATTGTATTCTAATTTTTTTATTCAATTGTACGTGCGTGCGAGCATGCGTGTGTGTGTGTGTGTGTGTGTGTGTGTGTGTGTGTGTGTGCGTGTAGAACCATGGGCGAATTCGGGAACTACCACGAACCGCCTCCACCTCCTCCTTGTTTACTCTGCCCCGGGATTCACAGGCTCCGCCCTACCAGGACCAGAAACGGAGGTCGCCCCCACTTCCGCCCAGCGTCTATACGTGAGACCTGGGATCCGAACTCAGGACCTTCTGCCCGCAAGGCAGAGGCTTAACCCCTGAGCCACCTCTCCAGCGTTTATTGTATTCTAATATGCAGTAAGATTCATTTTATCTCATTACTTTCTTCAAAAATGACTTAATTGTTTTTATACACAAAGTGCATTTTAGAATATTCTATATCATTCCACTGAGCAGAATAAGCAACCACGCAGACAGCTACAAATTTTTTTCTATTTTATTTTTTAACGTAGTTGTACAAGCTCAATGGATAGGTAGCTTCTTTCTCCATCTCTCCCCTCCTGTCCTCTCCTCCCCTCCCCTCTTTCATCCTCCATCCTGCTCTCTGTCCGGCACCTTCCTCTCCCCATCCCCCCTTTCCTCTCTCCCTCCCCTCTCTTGGTGATTCCAGCTTGCTCCCTACCTACCTCCTGAAATTCAGCTAATATTGACCCTGAAATTCCCTCTGAGTCACATACACTAATGAGGGTTCAGGACTCTATGACATACCTTGGGACCCCTTGTTGGGCTGTCCAATAATATAGGAATTCTTTTTTTTTATTATTATTCAATTTGTGTGTGTGTGTGTGTGTGTGTGTGTGTGTGTGTGTGTGTGTGTGTGTGTGTGTGTAGAACCAGGAGCGAATTCAGGAACCACCATGGACCACCTCCAACTCCTCCTTGTTTACTGTGCCCTGGGATTCACAGGCTCCGCCCTACCAGGACCAGAAACGCAGGCCTCCCCGCTTCTGCCGTGGCGTCTATATATGGGGTCTAGGATCCGAACTCAGAACCACTTCTCCAGCCCCAGAAATTCTGTTTAACCCCTTGCCCCTAAGGATCCTGCTTTCTGAAGCTACAAAGTTTTTTAAACAACGACTTTTTTTAGTTTTATAATAATGGATCATGGTTTTTCAGATCATCTTTTATAACTATATAAAGCTCTTTAATTTTGCTCTACTTGTCAATGTCCTTATAATTCTAATCATAATCTTTGCTACTGTTTCCAAAAATACAGCATGATTTAAAACACATTTTTATTTTCTAAAATTGTGTCACTAATAAAATTTTATACAATAGATAGATAAAAATAAAGTAGCATTTCTATCTTCTTAAAATTTGGTTTTAAATTGATTTCCTTTTTTAAGTGGACAAAATGCTCAACTTAGAAGGAATAAAACATTCTTATCCCTTTAGCTATGCTTACTGGCTATTTTGATTATAAAATGGTGGGGAAATGTATAACTCTTTAATTTAACTCAGATGTTCACTTGAAAACTGTCTGAATTTCTTGTGTAGAAGTCACCATAGTAATTAGCGTCTACATAAACACACTGTGTGATCATGATTTGGGGGCATAAGGAAGTTTACCTTTTTAAATTATCATAGTATCATCTCTTAAAAGAAAGAAGCATATTCATTTTTTTGAGAGGGAGATATTTTTTTATTTTTAATACATTTTTTATTATTTCTACTCATACAAACTTAATAGGTAGACCAGTTCTCTCCCTCCCTCCTCCTCCCCCCGAATGCCCTGCTCCCCCTCCCCCTCCCTCCCCATCCCCCAGTGCCTCCCCCCCAATTCCCAGAAAGTCCTTTATTGTGTATGCTTAACTCTCCTCTGGGTCCTCCTCTCCGATGACGTACAAGGACCCAGTGGCATTTCCCTGAACCCTTTCTCGTGTTCCCCTTAAGCATAGGAACACTACTGTAGCTGTCAATCCCTTGCCCCCAAGGATCTTGGTGCCTTTAGCAGATGCTAGACTTTGTGAGGTCAATAGTGTGTTGGACATTGCGCAGGGCATGCAAAGTCCTATTATGATTGAGAAGCATATTCATTTTATACAATCATTCTGATGAAAAGAATTTTCTATCAAGTTCTGAAAGATCATGATTCAACATTATCTTATAAGAATTTTGCTTTCACATTCTCAGTGTTAATAATTTATCAATTTTCCTCCCAGTGGGAATAGAATTTATTTTAATAAACATGAAATATTTTAAAATTATAACTGAATATTTTAATATTTTAAAATTGTAACTGAAATAACTTATTCTAAAAGTATGTAAAAAATTTTATGACCAAGATTTTCAGGTAAGAATTACAAAATATCTGAAAGATGTATATGCACAAAAAGCTTATTAAAATAAGATTGCTAAATACAAATCACTTAGCTAAATTTGAGTTTGATATTGGATTTGAATTTCAGGTAAAAAGTCAATAGTTTTTGGTAAAAAGTGAGTGTTACATATAAAATACTTTAAACATATGAGAAAATTTTTTAAATTCAAATTTAATAGGAAAACACACATGCATCATAACAGAAAGCAATTGTGTTTTACTCTAAATGTACGCATAATTTCTACTATATTTTCCTTATATATATTGATCTTCTGTTTAAAAATTACATGCAGCAGCAAAATGTGCATGCCTGTCCACAAAGAGATGATAAGGCAACCATGCATTGTTTATTCTTTGCTTTCATTATAGCTACATACAACTGTGTCATCTTGACAATTGAAGATTGAGCCTTAGAGAACATATCTGTGAAGAATTAGTAGTTAAAACAAACTTTGAGAAAGTCTGTGAGAGATTGTCCAATCTCTGTGGGAACTTCCAGCCCTTAGTGGGCAGGACCAGTTCCTGGGCTGGTGGACAAGACAAAGCTGGTTCTGTACTTTGGAATATAGGCATTTTGGCTCGTGAGAAAGTATGCTCCACTCTCAGCTATCTGTATGGATGTAGTATGGGCCCATTCCCTTGACACCTGTTGTTGGTATGAGATTTCCTGTCATATCATGTTGGTGAAGTGTAACAAAAAGTCATTAGCTGATATAAATGTCTTGTTCCTCCAAGTTGTTTGAGTCATATAGTTATTCTCAAAGGGAAGATAAGAGGAAGACAACTTTGAATGCAATTTGCTTTAAAAAAATTGATACTTTATTTGCAATGTCAACTCATTTAAGTGTTTGAGAATCTTATATTTAAATGCAGAATATTAAACTAGCTGATTTTAATTATAGTTGTAAAATGTGAATGAAATTTCATTTAGTAATGAAAACAAAATTATAAACAAAACATTTATTTTGAATTGAAACATTCATAGAAGGAATTTTTCTATTTGTTCTGTCTGCTACAAATAGCAGTCAATATTATTTAATAGTTATATAAAGAATAAATTTAATTTTTGTAATCTTAATGTTTTTTCCAGAAATATTAACGTATTTGAAATCTATTAGTCAAGCAATCCTTTTTTTACACAAAGGCTGAAAGGCAATATATGCTATTTTTGTTCTTTTTTCTTAAATAATTGATTCTTTAAAGTTATCCTTAAAATATTTAGATGCTGTAATAGACCTGAGCTTCTCTTTCATCTTTGTTGTAGATTATGTTGATGCAAAAGAATTTCACCTGACAAAAAGGAAAAACAAGACTCAATTTATATTCTATAAAATCAAAAACAATGTTATTAAAAATGTTATTAAAAAAACTAACATAAATGTTGTGAAAGTGCCTGGCACTGTTTTGTATTTTATTCACACTTTTCTTCTTTTTAGCTCATTTCTTATTCTCCCTTTTTCTATTTTTTGCAGTACACATAGGATTCATTGCTGGTTTCAGGAAAATCTAAATGAGTTTTAAGTCAGGAACACTTAGTTAAACATTTGGAATACAATAACAGTTGTAGTGATTTGATAGCAAGTAACATGTACATTAAGCTATACTTAATCATAACCCTTGAAATTCTTGCTACTATCGTCTTCATTCTACAGAGGAGAATATGGAGGGGAAAAACACCAGAAAGTATAAATTCTCAAATGTGATCAGAGGTTGAGCAGGTATTCAGACCAAGTATTCCTCTTCCAAGATTGTACTTTATATTATATGCTTACCGGACAATATTGAGAGTGAAAAGATGTACTAAAGATGAAAATTGTCCAGTTATTATTGTATTTCTGACAAAAATGTTATATTGAGAGAAATGAAATGTGCTTGGCAACCATTTTCAAAGATGAAACTCCTAAAATGAAATTAACATATAACAAAAATCTATTACGTTGAAATACAATTTCACAGAAAAGCAGTATACTTGATGTGTACTTCTTCATGATGCTGTTAAATCAATTTTTATTTCTGTCGCTAACTCAAATAATAATGTGGAGGATTTTTAAATGATTTAATTGTCAATAAGCTTTCTTTAGTCCTAACTTTTTAGATAACAAATACAATGTTTTTATGGCATTCAAAGTTGACTTCTCTCCAAAAAATAAAGTGGTTTAAATTATTATTCCTTTCACTTTAGATGCTCAGATATCTGATAAACTCAGAAAAAAATATATTAATCTTCATCTCAAATACAATTAAAATATTTAAGAGCCAATATTTTCAAAAATATTTCATTTTGCCTTCTTTAAAAATAGGTTTTGGGGCTGGAGAGGTGGCTCAGTAGTTAAGCCTCTGCCTTGCAGGCAGAAGGTCCTGAGTTCGGATCCTAGACCCCACGTACAGACGCCGGGCAGAAGCGGGGGGCGGCCTGCGTTTCTGGTCTTGGTAGGGCGGAGCCTGTGAATCCCGGGGGCAGAGTAAACAAGGAGGAGGTCCATGGTGGTTCCGGAATTCGTCCGTGGTTCTACACACACACATACATACACACACGCGCACACGCACACATGCACAATTGAATAAATAATAATAATAATAATAAAAAAGAATAGGTTTTGACCCCTCCCTCATTGTGGTTTCCTACTTTTATTACATCTACCTTTGAATATACTCTTATAACAAGTCTCTAGTTTAACAGCTTTTTATCTCTGTCCAGGGGATGACATCCAATACCCATCAGGATGGAGTGAAGGGCATTGCAGGAGCAGCAAAACCGCAAAAGAAAAATCAACAAACCATAACCCAGAACTTCAGAGACTCTATATCAACCACCTAGAACTAGGCCAGACTAATCTCTCCCCATCCTGAAGCTCAGGGACATTTGCGGAAGAGGGGGCAGTAAGAGTGTAAGAGCACAAGGATGGGAGGAGCAATTATATGCAAGATACTCCACACAAGTTAGGGCCTGAAGCAATCATAATTGGACTTTGCATGCCCTGCGCAATGTCCCACACACTATTGACCCCACAAAGTCTAGCATTTGCTAAAGGCACCAAGATCCTTGGAGGCAAGGAATTCACAGCCACAGTAGTACTCCTATGCTTAAGAGGAACACAGGAAAGGGTTCAGGGAAATACCACTTGGTCCTTGTACATCATTGGAGAGGAGGGCCCAGAGGAGAGTCTGACATGCACATTAAAGGATTCTCTGGGGATTGGGGGGGGGGAGGCACTGGGGGATGGGGAAGGAGGGTAGGGAGAGCAGGGGGGTCGGGGGGAGGAGGAGGGAGGGAGAGAACTGGTCTACCTATTAAGTTTGTATGAGCGGAAGTAATAATAAAAAATGTTAAAAAAAAGAATAGGTTTTTTAAAAATATTTTTTATTGTTTATTCAACTGTGTGTGTGTGTGTGTGTGTGTGTGTGTGTGTAGAACCACCATGGACCGCCTCCACATCCTCCTTGTTTACTCTGCCTGGGGATTCACAGGCTCTGCCCTACCAGGACCAGAAATGCAAGCCGCCGCCGCTTCTGCTCAACATTTATCTATACGTGGGGTCTAGGATCCGAACTCAGGACTTTCAGCCTGCAAGGCAGAGGCTTAACCCTTGAGCCACCTCTCCAGCCCCCAGGTTTTTAAAAAATATTTTTAAGAATTTTTCATGTACATATGAAATGAGTTCATGTCCATGCCCCCTCCCCCTCCCACCTTTCCCTCCTTTCCCCAATCCAGCCATGTCCCTCCCACCCTCATGTCCTTCTGCATGTGTGAAACACTGGGCTCCTTTTGTGGTACCTAAGGGACCAGGTCTCAGTGACATTGCCATTCAGTGGGCAAACCCACAGGTGGGGAAGTTCCCCTTCTGCTTGTCCAGAACATACTCCAGAGATTCTCTGAGTGTAGTTGGTTCTCCTGAGATCCTCATTGGCCCATGGGGGAATACTGAAACGTCATCCATTGTGCAGAGGTGGTGGAAGTAGAGCTCACTGCAGTGAGCTCCTGCATGAAACAGTCCTGTGCTTAATGGAGTGTCTTGTCTGGCAGTATACTTCTCCATCTTGGGGCTCTTACAATCTTACCTCCCTTTTCCACAAGTTTCCCTGAGCCTTGGAATGGGAAGTCATTTTGATGGCCTGATTAGGGCTAAGCATCCTAGGGTCACCAATACCCTGCACTCCTGACCGTTGTAGTTTTCTGCCTCATTAATCTTCTGTTGTAATGGTATGCATCTTGGTTGAGTGCTGAGAGCATTTCTTATCTGTGTTCTTTGGTTTCTACTCTTTTGAGATCTTCCACCACCCCCCTGATAAATGTTCCTTTGTAGTTTTGAATTACTTCTAAGCATGTGTGTGTGTGTGTGTGTGTGTGTGTGTGTGTAATGATGCATAGCCCAGCATACATGTGAAGGTCAGACAACTTTGAAGAGTTGATTCTCGTTTTTTTTCCTATCACCATAGAGCTCCCAGGCCCTGAGGTCTGGCAACGAGCGCCTTTACTCACTTGCTGAGCCACCTTGTAGACCCCAAGAGTAGGGTTGATTGTTTTTGTATTCTTAAGTATGCATATTAGTGACAATTCATGAAATGACTCATTTTGAGATGTCATCACATGTATCGCAAAATCAAAATCTCTGTATCTCAGGAATTCCATTTGAAGGATTTTTTCATATCAAGATAGAATAAGAAAGAATTACAGAATATGAATATTTTAATTTAAAACATACATACTGTTTTCTGTGTTCAATTCCATTTTCCTTTTTCTGGTTGATACTTATTTCCATAAATCAAATACTTATTTCTATAAATCAAATCCTTTGAGATGCCATCATATATGGTATTCTGTTCATCAAATCCTTTCTTGAAAGATTTCCAGTAAATTTCAATACAAACTTAACCAAAGATTTCTGATTTGGGTGTCAATAATTAATAAGAGCATCTACAGTAATGGTCAAATATTTCACCCTTTCCATCACATAAACTTCTGAAGCTTTATTTTGATTCCATGTATTAAATTAAACATTGACTCGTTATTGGAACTGATTCATTGCTTAGTTGGAATCATAGGGCACCGACATAATAAGAGCATCATTTTATCTGCCAATTTTTTTTGTTATGGAGCCAACATTCTAATGCTTTTCACATATGCATAAGAAAATTTGAAGGGAAAAAGAAATGAAGTTCATAAGACACCCTTGTTGTGTGATGCTGAAAAGCTGCACTTTGTGAAGCCCTGTGTGCTACTAATTTGTTCACTTCCTTCCTAACATGGTTAACTTCTTTCATGTGTGTGCATGTGTGTGTGTGTGTGTGTGTGTGTGTGTGTTTATAATAAAGGGCACTTGAGTGTGTGAGACTACTGAGGCCCAAGAATGACATAGACACTCGTCCTGAATTGCTCTACCTCCTAATTGCTTTTTTCTTGGGTTTCCAGAGTCTTCCTTTCAAGGACAGAATTATAGGCCACCTCCATATTATTACCCCCATTTTTCCATGGGATCTGGGTATTTGTACTCAGATCCTTTTGCTTGAAAAAGAAAAAGGATTTAATCCCTGAGTCATCTCCTTGGCCTGTGATTATTAACTTTGAGGTAGAGGACTGTGCTTTTCAGTAGATTTGTGTCTTGTCTTTCTTGTCTCTGGCAGCATCCCCATAACCCCTATGAAAAATGGCAGTGCTATATGAAATGAGAGAAGGTTAGCATTTACTGTGACTAGTAAAAGACTTTCTGGCCTAAAGATGCACATTTGAATCATTGCCACCTACTTTGTGGCATCAAACCACTGTTTTGCTTTGTTTAAGATAAGAAAAAAATCATAAAGGCACTATATTCATGCATGAAACTCTAACAGAATAAAAGAAATTTAAATAAGAGAATGACAACCATTTGTATAATTTCCTATTCATGATCAAATTTCCTGAACAAGGCACATGTGTTTATACATCAATGTTCATAGTTTTAGCATATTGCTGCTTGAAGGGTATCTTCCAAAAGCATACAAGTATGGTAGATTGACTTTTAAAAACTACTGTAATGAGAGACACCATTTTACTCTATAAGTTGAATGGCAGAATTCTGTATCTTCTGTTTCCTACATGTATCTGACACTCAAGTAATTGATTCATTTCTGGCCAGTTCCCTGAGGGCTCATGAATTTTAAAGCCAGCAACAAAAGACACTGGATCTCCTGCAGAATACCTGGCAGAAGTAGTAGAACTGAGTAATTTCTTTTTTCTATAGAAGCTGAAACTAAAATGCTATATCAACCTCTTGCTTTTCTTGTCAACACACATTTTGTATTCTTAGTAGGTAGCAATAACCCACACATAAAAATGTTGGTGGCATTTTGGAAAGGACTAGGATAGGAAAGACAGAGGCTCTTTGTGGTCATCCTTCAACAGAATGCCATTCAGCTGTGTATGCTTCTCAGAAATTTTGTTGAACCAGATAATGAAAGTAGCTAAGAGTACAAAATAAAATTTTTATCTAATAATAACTTATCAATATGACAATGCTATCAATTTATTACATTTTCTGAAATATTGCAAAACTGCATAAGACATGGAGAGATGGGTTTCACCTAGACCTGTTACAAACCACCCTGAAAAGCATGATGTTTTCTCTCACAACAGGCGGTTACATCATTTGTGGAGCAAAAACAAAGCAAAAAATTAATGTTTTTCTTGGGTCGTTTAAAGCCAAGAAATTAATTTTTTGATCATTCAGAATGTACATGTGCATGTTCTGTCCCCTGAGGTGAGATTTAAGCATCCCTAAATGGGGTCCTGACTACTTCACTCAAGAATTGGTGAAACCTTGAGCTATAATGTCTCACACACTGAACATTAACTTTATGTGGCAATTAATGACTTTAAAAGTGTTTAGATACCACTTTTGGGAATAAACCCCCATACAGCAAAAATTCACCTCAATAGCACAAGCATGACCATGTTCATAGCAGCACTGTTTACAATAGCAAAGTCATGGAATCAGCCCAAATGTCCAACAGTTGACAAGTGGATAAGGAAAATGTGGTACATTTTTACAGTGGAATACTACTCAGCCATCAAAAATGATGAATTAATACAATTTGCTGGGAAATGGATGGAATTAGAAACAATTATATTGAGTGAAGTATCCCAAACACAGAAAATTAAGCACTGTATGTTCTCCCTAATAGGTGGATCCTTGTACCAAACCCACTTAGAGACACTCAAAGACAAATCTCTGTAATACCTACAGTAATTGTAAAGATTATAAACAGAAGGGATGGGGAAAGAGGGCCCCACCAGAAACAAGGAGAGAGAGGACCATGGTACAGCAGAGAAAATAGGCCACCATCAAGGACTGCAAGGGGTGACATCCAATACCCATCAGGATGGAGCCAAGGGCATTGCAGGAGCAGCAAAACCGAAAAAAAAATCAACAAACCATAATTCAGAACATCAGAGACTCTATATCAACCACCTGGAACTGGGCCAGCCTAATCTCTCCCCATCCTGAAGCTCAGGGAAATTTGCGGAAGAGGAGACGTTAAGATTGTAAGAGCACAAGGATGGAAGGAGTAATGATATGCAAGATACTCCACACAAGTTAGGGCCGAAGCAATCATAATAGGACTTTGCATTACCTGCGTTATGTCCAATACATCATTGACCCCACAAAGTCTAGCATGGACTAAAGGCACTAGGATCTTTGGAGGCTAGGGACTGACAGTCACAGTAGTGTCGGAGAGAAGGACCCAGAGGAGAGTTTGGCATGCACATTAAAGGATGCTCCGGGAATTAGGGGTGGGGAGAGGCACTGGAGGATGGGGAAAGAGGGGGGAGGGGAGAGGGGAGTAGGAGGCTCGGGGGGAGGTGCAGGGAGGGAGGGGACCAGTGTACCTGTAAATTTATTTTTATTATATATTAATAAAAAAATTTTTTAAAAGTGTTTAGAACAGGGGAATGGCAAGATAGCTCAGTAAATTAGGAAGTCGCTTGCAAGCCTGAATTCAATCCCCTGAAGCTTTCAAAGTGCAAGGAGAGAACTGATTTCCAAAAGTTGTTCTCTGACCTCTTCCCATGAGCCATGGTGTGCATGCATACATGTTCTGTCCATGAAACAATGCTCCATCCAAACTGACATTTATATGTAGCATGTATCCAGGACATTGAAGATAATACAGAAATACAATTTCATATCAATACCATATCATGAATCTTGGTGTGCATTATTTTTGAAAAAGTAATATCTTAGATATAGTTCATTAAATAAACTTAAAATAATTTATTCTTGTCTTTTTCAAAAATCAATCTGCTGGGAAAGTGACAACTATGGTGAGCATTTTATTTCTTTTGGATAGTGTTGGTCTAGATCTTGCTTCTTAGCTTAAAGCTTTGTTCTTTTTAATGTTCCAGTAACAGATTTATGTTTTGGGATTTTGCAATATAATTTCCTAAATGCTCTGCACTGCCCCAAAAGGGATGCTCTGTGGCTACTGTCCTCTCCATCGTTCCTTCTACAATTTTGTTCAGAGCAAGTATTGGGACTTTCCAAAGGTGAACGACTAAAAACAGATCATTTTTCATGTCTGCAGAGCTAATTTTTTCCTGAGGTGATCAGGGTTATTCTTTACTTTCATATTCCATTGGCCACATAAGTTGGGATCACAATTAGCCTTGTTCTTTTTTTTTTTAATCTCACAATCAGGGAGGATATAGGGACTAGCAGATAGACGATAACCATTCAGCAAATGGGATACTAATCCCTCTCCCCCGAACACTGTGTCCTACTCCTATTCTTCCATCTACCTTTGAGTCTCCTCTTATATTAAGATCTTCATTTAAATCATCTTTTATCTTTGGTTAGGATATCAATCAGGATGCAGCCAAGGGCAGTGCAGGAAAAATAAAACTGAAAACAACAACAAACCATAATTCAGAACACCAAAGACCCTATATTATTCACTAGGAACCAGAAAGCAGCCAAATCTCTCCCCATCTTAAAGCTCAGGAAACTTTGTGGAAAAGGAGGCAGCAAGATTGTAAGACCCTAAAGATGGGGAGGACCAACAATATGCAAGATACTCCACACAAGTTAGGGATGTAACAGCCAGAAGTGAACATTGCCTGACCTGCACAATGGCTTACATGTCAACAAACCCCCAAAGTCTAGCATGGATCACAAGGGAGAAGGCTCCAGACAGTAGGATCCTTAGATGCAGAGCCATTTCTGATCACCAAAACATCTAATGTGCTAATCTTTGCTACAGAACTATACTCACCAATGAACTTGTGAATGGATGCACATGCATATATACACACACACACGCACACACACACACATACACACGAATACTTACAATTTGGAAGTGAAGTACCATGGTATACTTTTTTTTAAATGAAGCACCACTTTCAAAAATAGTTTACGAATGGAATCAAATTGTGTCTTGCTGTAACTTGACATGAATTTGAAATAATATAAATGCTTTTTCCCACTATATAAAAATGAAGTGATTTGACAAGCTCTTATACTATAGAAACCAAAATGACTTAAATATAAAAACTAGAAAAACAAATCTAAATATGGTTACTGGTAAATAATCATAAACTCTAACTGCACTTGTGTAGACAAAATATATATTTACATGAAAGCAAAAAAGTAAAACTTTCTGAGAATTTACCCTAGAACAATCAAAAAACTCTTTGAATTCCTTACTGATATTTACTGATATTTATTTAATGTGCACAAAATATGCTACGCTTATGAATGCTCATTCTACTTTCATAAAATGGTTTTATCATGCAAGCTTTATAGATGAGAAATCTGAAGACAAAGATGGCAAATGATTTCCTCAAAGGCACCCATGTAAAAAGGTGACTACATAGATAATGCATTTTCAACTTTTCAACCTTGTGGAGGTGGATTGTAATATGTGTATAATAGTTATTCTGTGTGTTCTTGATCAAAATATCGAGAAAACAGCTTAGAAGAGGGGAAGACTCATTTTAGCATATTGGCTTCAGAGATTTCAGTTCTTAATCCTTGTCTGCATGGATTCTGGGCCAGAAGAGAGGCAGTGCGTGTCACAGGAATGAGAGCACATGACTCCAGGAAGCAGAAAAAATGAAAAGATTGGAAAGCAGGGTCAACCTTCAAAAACACAACCCCAGTGACCTCCTTCGTCCAGCTATGCTTCATTTCTTATAATTTTCAGAAACTCCAAAAGTAGCGCCATCCTCTGGGAAACCAATAGTCCAAAACTGATCCTGTTGCAGAGATGGGGTGGGGGGAGAAGCACTCAACAGTCAAACTGTAACAATGTGCATCCCAGCAGATCTAGCACATCTAAAAATGAAATGCTTTGCTACATCCAGATCCTTAGGTCTATTTTCATTACCTGAGCTGGATGCTTTGTCCTCGGGATGGGTAAAGGTTTTGTGAGCATCACAAACATCACTGGGTCAGTCCTTTGTAATGAGGATGAAAGGCATAGAGAAAAGTCCCAAAATACATTTCTGGCAGAATAGTGGGTCAGAATACAAACAGGGAGCCTGGTACGAAGAAAAGAGGGATAGTGCCTTTCCAGCCAGCAGGAAAGGCTGCAAGACAGCTCTCTGCTTTCTCCAACTGAAAATTTAAAGACACAGTTCAGAATTGTCATCTCCCTCTCTCTAGCACACTGTCTTTTGCTGCACATTTTCAATGACTGGATTACTGAATCCAGTCCTTCCACTGTTCCCGCCCCAGGTTTCATTTCTTCCTGTTCCGAAGCCATATGAAAAACATTGTGGCACCAATATGACTAAATATGTTTCAAATAAGCAAATATTGTGCCACTGGGTATGCAAATTCTCTGTTGGGCAAGGCAAGAATCAGGCAAACAGCGGCTTAATTTGATTCTAGAAATCCCTGAGATGTTCAGACTGTGTATAAAAAGTTCAGAATAATGTTGAAGTCCACCTGCCTCCCAGCCAGCTCCTACAATCAGCTTTCACTTCTCCCCAACACTAGACTATTCCACCTACTCTGTACATGGACATGTCTTGCTCCGAGGATAAGAAATCAAACAGCTTTTCAAACCTCTCGTGTGCATTCTTGCACCAGCCTCCTTGTTCGTACCATGACTTAGTTTCCTTTTATCCAAAATGTTTTCTAGTCCACCCGCATAAAAAATTAGCTCTATTTAAAAATGAAATCCCAATTTGCCCCTTTTTGAATCATTTCACCTAGGCAGTGAACTTTCTTGTACTGTCATAAACCAGGCTATACTTGTTATGATTCCTGGCATTGTCTGGTGTCACATTCCTGATGACTATGCCTTTTCTTCTCACATAAAGAGTTGCGTCCGAACAGTCCATTGACTATTTCCTTAATATATGGGACAAAAAGAGGTCTACATGGGACAACTGGAGATTAATTAGTACACACCTTTTCTATTAATAACACTAATTATTAATTTCTTATTTCTCAAGATTCATTTATTGAAAGACTATGACATTTGATCTTCATGTTTGGCTGAATGCTAATGCATCACATTGTCTAGCATCAGTATATATGATATAACAAGCACCTGTAAAAAATTAAACCTGGGCTAGTCAGATATATTTACTGGTAAAGGTGGTTATCACTAAGCTTGATGACCTGAGTTTGATCCCTGGAATGCATATGATGTAAGGAGAAAATTGATTCTCACAAGTTGTCTTTAGACCTCCATACCATACAGTAACACTGTGGCATGCACACCCATCCAAGCTCATACAAACATTCAGTAAACAAAAATTAAATCACAAAAGGTATGTTAGAGGATCAGAAAAGAACTACTTCTGAATCGTTCTGTCTTGACTTTCATTGGCTCTTCTCTCCAAATTGAAGTTAAACATATAGTGAGTTTGTTTCTGAACAGATAACTGGAATAGATAAGAGTTTCTAAGACTGGGCTGAGTATATGACTCAGCGTTTAAAGTGTACAGTCCCCATATAAAAAATGCCAGGCAGGTGCAGCAAGCCCTCCTGTAAATCTGTCTTGAGAAGGTAGAGCTAAGAGTCCCCATAATGTCTACAGTATTAATAGTACACTTTATAGATCACTTGATTCTAACAACAATTTAAATATTTACACTTGATCTAAAAATTAGTCTAGAATCATGTATTAGTTTTCCATCCTGGTTGCACAATAGCAAGGTAGTCTACACTACCAACTTCTTGGAGAAAAGAGAAAATTTATACTGTTCTTTGTTCTTACATTGGTCTGTATTGTTAAATTAGTACAAAGTGACAAGGTGAAGTGAAGGTTTCTGAATCAATGTGTAATAACAGTGTAAGGAAGTTATAACAAAAATCAGACTTTTAAAAAGCAAGGAAGGAAACAAATATCTAATGATTGTTAAAGTAACTTTATACTAGGAAAAATAAAGATGAAAACTTGTCAAAATTTCATTTTAGCTATCCTCTGTTTTAAGAAGTGAGGAGAAGGGATTTTTATTTAGCAAAGAGGGCAGTTTGGTGAGATAGCTTTAACAGAACAGAAACAAACACTGATAGAAACACAACATGAACAGAAAATTGAAGTTGACAAGTGCCTCATATTTTAAAATATATGAGTCTACATTTGATTTTTCCATCTTCCAACATCCTCTTTAAATCTATCTCTCCACACTGCTGTCAGAACTTAGAGAAAAGGACATGTCGCAATCTTCAAACCTGTTTATTTTTTATGATCTTTGGACAATTTTTATGTCATAATAAAAGTAAATTTTCTCTTTGTGTATTTTTCAGACAATAGTTCTCATTGATTTTTGACTGAAATATGTGTCGTTTCAATTCATGATTCCACACAACTTTTTCACCTTTACAGATAAGGTTTCCATTTCAAAACCCTAAAAAGAAAGAAGATAGGAGCCACCATCTATGTGCATTCCATTGTACTGTTCAGGGGGTAAAGTTCTGAGTAATTGTTAGAGATTTGTCCCACCTCCTGTTTTGCTGGTAATGTGAAAATCTGTCTCTACACTATTGGTTAGGAATCCCAGCTACCAGGAAATGTTATTCACATGGAGACATGCAACAGAGATGGGATGCCTGCCCAAAGCCATCTCTCCTAACTCTTCTCTCTCTGTCTCTCTCTGTCTCTCTGTCTCTGCCTCTCTCTCTCTCTGTGTGTGTGTGTGTGTGTGTGTGTGTGTGTGCGTGCGTGTGTGTGTGTGTGTCTCCAAGATATGGAGGAAAAAAGCAGAAACTATGAAGCTTCTAACATGTTATTTGTAAGCCACAATGCATTTGAGAGCAAAAAAAAAAAAAAAAAAAAAAACTCTGGTTCTCTCTTCTGGGTTTTGCCTAAACATCAAATATCTGGGACTTTCTGCAGTTTCTTTGAAGATTCTCACTTCTTTTCCAAGTGGCCACTTGACATCTCTATGGATGCTTCCACCTGGCAGAAGCTGGAATTCCCAGCATCCTGAACTCCTAGAGTCTATGGACCTTTTGTTTTCTCTTTTAAAATAAATGTAAACATTTTTTAATCTTTTCCCACTTAATAATTCATGATTGCATAGAGAAAACAGATCCATACCCCTAGACCTATAACTACCAAGTTGCTCTCTGTGGAAATTCAGATATGTATCAAAGAAATGTAGTCAATATTTTTCTGGACTCTAAATTAAAACTTTCTGCTGCAGACATTTTTCATAATGTTTTTAATGCAAAGATGTGAGTGGGAGTAACAATCTAATTTACACCCCTTCAACTTTTATGAACACTCATACCCTCACCAACTAAATTCTCCTCCACTTTCATTGTGATGATTTTTTTTGGTACAGCTTCTCCTACTTTGCTTATAACTTATAATAGCTCTTATTCCATCTTCAATATAAAACCAATATCAAAAATGACATTCTCTCTTATGGTTTCTCAATTTCTGTGATTTAGTATAATTAATTCTGAATAAAGCCAAATGCAATCTCAACTGTCATTTATGTTAATCTTCCTATAATATGCATTATCTTACACCTACCACAAAGCCTATTTATTTTTCTAGAAAGTAACTCTTCCATTGTTGCTGACAAATTCATGATCAAATGACTTACAGGGGTACAAGGAATTTACTTTAGCTTATGATAATCTGGTTACAGTTCCTTGTCCAGTTTGGCAGGAGAGCCCACACCAACACCAAGGGCCAAGGAATCTGGCCATACCATATCTACATTACTGTGAAAAATACAGTCCTCAGTTGCCAGACCAGCATTTCTGGCCAAGTACACAGAAGGATACCAACTACCTTAACCAGCTCCCTTTGTCTTGTTCATCTGCCCAGGAACCAGTCGTACCCACCATAAGCTGGGCCTTCCCTTTTAACTAGACAATCTTCTGCAGGCTTGCTTTGGACTTACTTTCAACTACAAATTCTCTTCATATGTACCCAATAAATATATATTCTGTGTGTAATATTATACAGAGAAATTTGTATATGTGGTAAATGTGTGTGTTTATAGGAAAACAAATTGCCAAAATATGGTAATCTATCTCCAGTGGCCTTAAAACTATACTATAGCTTCTTTTTACTGAAAATAATCAGCTAGGCATGTACAAAAGTAGAAAAACATAGAAATTATGGGGTCTATCACTTATCTATAATACAATTACTCAGATTTCGCTAGTCCTTCTCTCATTTGTATTTTTCACTACTTCAGTTTAATTATTAAATGTTTAGCTCTTTGTAAACTTTATGAGCCAGATTTTTACATGGTAAAATATGCACATCTATTTCCATTATAGGCTTAGAATTCAACATATATTAACAACAATTTGTTAATAATTTTAGTTATAGAGGACCAAAATGATAATCACATAGCACAATGGAGAAGATGCAGTGGGATTCTAATACTGAAAATTTGGTCTTACACTTTTCAAGACAACACTTAACATGCATTGACTAGGACATTGTTATATGCCAAGCCCTCTCATGGCTCTTGGTTAGCAGGGAGCATTCTTTCTATCAATATACTGAGAAAGACAAGCAACCAACCAGAGAGCACAACATTATCTTGCTGGAAAATGAGAAATAGTAACAAAGCACTATAGAAACAAAAGCTTTGTCTTTGAAAGGCCCATGAGTGGATTCACAGGTCCTTATGACCCATTAATAATAGTCCCTACCAGAAATTGCACATAGAATAGCTAGAAAACCACAAGATCTCCATAGTTGATATATTGCTTTCTTTCATCTCATTGTCTTAGTTATGTCTTCCTTTGATCATACACAGTCCTTTCAAATCAATGTCACTATATTCTGAATTGGTTTACCCATATCATATTGTCAAATGTGAATTTATGCCACAGACTTTGAATTTATATTCATTCCCACTTTCTCTCTCTCTCTCTATTCACTTTCTTCCTGTGATTTCTCGCCTTCACTCCTACCTCTCTTAGTCTCCCATTCAAGAGGAGTACACAAGAATTAAATTAATAGATGCCCAGTTTGCCTGAATTTTGCACTTAAATTCACAATTAAACAGCTTACAGGGGAACAATGTGTTCTATTCTCTCTTGCGGTCTTGATTAGAGTTCTTATTTAGCTTTACAAAAGAATCCATACCAACACTAGGGGCCAAATACATTGAAGAATACCAAATTCCTTAACAAGATCCGATCATATTGATCTGTGCAGGGACTAGTTCCACACACCATGGGTTGGTCCTTTCCCATCAATCAATCACCTGCAGGTTTGCTCCAGGCTCAAATTAACTGGTTTTTGTTGTTGTTGTTTTTAATTTTTATTATTATTTATTCAATTGTGTGTGTGTGTGTGTGTGTGTGTGTGTGTGTGTGTATGTGTGTGTGTCTGTGCAGAACTATGGACAAATTCAGGAACCACCATGGACCACCTTCCACTTCCTTGTTTACTCTGCCTGGGGATTCACAGGTTCTGCCCTACCAGGACCAGAAACGCAGGCCGTCCCGCTTCTGCCCGGGGTCTATACATGCGGACTAGGATCCGAACTCAGGACCTTCCGCATGCAAGGCAGAGGCTTAACCCCTGAGCCACTTCTCCAGCCCCAACTTAACTGTTAATTCATCACAACAGTGTCCAGAACTCCAGCTTTCAATTGTCAAGTTGATACATGTATCTAACAAGTTGATACATGTATCGAAGTAAGTAAGCTACTTTCTCTTAAAATGAAAGAAGGAGGGAGTGGGAAAGCAGTTCAGCAGGTAAACCTTTTTTCTTGCAAAAATGAGACCCAGAAACTACCAAAAAAAAAAAAAAAAAAAAAAAAAAAAAAAAAAAAAACAGGGCCTGCCATCTTCGCTTGTAATCTCAAAACTAGTGAGGCAGTGACTGGGACCTAGGATTCACTGGTCATCCAGGCTACCCTATCTGAGAAATTTCAAGACAGTAAGATACAATGTTAACAAGAAGAAAGAGAAGGAGGAGGAGAAGGAGGAAGAGGAGGGAAGAGGCAGAGGAAGATGGTGGTACCTGAAAAATGACACCCAAGATTATTCTCTGGCCTCTACCCACACACACACAAAAAACTCCACACCACATATGCAAAAGAATGACTGGACACTCCCTTCCCCCACTCTGCCGCCTGGGATGCTGGCGCGGTCCAGCCGGGCCTCACCGCGAACCTAGATAAGCTCCAGCCCCCCCGCCCACCAACAGAACCCCAGGCAGCCCAAGGGACCCAGGTCCTCCCGCCATCCAGCCAGAGCCAGGCAGGGCGTGGGAGGAGGACAGCCCCTCTAGCGCGGGCCCCGCACCAGCTACCCCCAGATTAAATAGGGCCCCCCCACGCCACATCCTCCCTTCCCCCACCCCGCTGCCCGGGTCCTGCGCGATCCAGCAGGGCCTCACCGCCACCTAGGTAAGCTCCGTCCCTGCCCACCCCCAGAACACCAGATCAAATAATTCAGTTTAGTGAAAAATGCACAGAAATTGAAAGAAGATCTTAAGATTTAAAACGACAATGCCAAAGTCAAAGTGCAAATCCATGAGAAACAACACTCAAGTAAACAAATCTCCCACTGAAGGAATTAATCCCATAATGTTAGACTCCAATCAGAACAAACCCATGGAAAATGGCCATGAAAGCCTGACCAAGGATAACGACTTTCAAAATATGATCATTACCATGTTCAATATTATGAAAGAAGAAATTCGGGAGGAATTAAATAATTGAATCATCGCTTTGAAGAGGAACACAACAGACACTTGGAGGAGTTGAGAAAAACAGTGCAAGAAACAAAAACTGGCATAGAGCAGTTAAAACAGACTCAAGCAGAGTTTAAAACTGAGCTAAAAGACAAGTTACCTTCAATCCAGAACTCCACAGAGAATCTTATCAGCAGAACTAACGAAGCAGAAAACAGAATTTCAGACCTTGAAGGTAAAGTGGGAATATTAACCAGCTCAGTGGAAGAGGTTGTTAAAGCCAAAAAGATACTTGAGAGAAATATCCAGGAGAAATGGGACACCCTGAAGAAGCCTAACATGCGTATTCATGGAATACCAGAGCAAGAATCTCAAAATACCACTCCTGAGGAAATTTTTCAAACGATCATCAAGGAAACTTTCCTCATCTAAAAAAAGAGAGGCCCATCCATATACAAGAGGCATTCCGCACCCCAAACAGATATGACAAAAACAGAAGCTCGCCACGGCAAATAATAGTCAAAACACTCCACATTCAAGATAAAGAACTGGTGCTAAGAGCTTCAAGGGAGAAAAAACAAGTCACTTTTAAAGGTAAACCATTAAAATAACAAATGACTTCTCAGTCGAAACAGTAAAAGCAAGAAGAGCTTGGAGAGACATACTTCAAGTATTGAATGAGCAAAAATGTCAACCCAGGCTGATTTACCCTGCAAAACTATCCATCATGATTGAGGGAGAAAGAAAAATCTTCCACCACAAAGACAACTTGAAGGGATACATGTCCACCAAACCAGGCCTTCATAAAATACAAGAAATGATACTCAAGCTTGAAGAAAAAAACAGGCATATCCAGGAGAACAGAAGGCAAGTATAACATCATTAACAGCGAAGCAATATACTTATAAAAAGCACTAAACATAATAAATGTCTGGAATTCAAAATACTTTCTCCATTATAACATGAAATGTTAATGGAATTAACTCACCAATCAAGAGACACAGATTACAAACTTGGATTAAAAATCACAATCCATCAATCTGCTGCCTGCAGGAAACCCATCTCACCACAGAAGATAGGCATGCTCTAAAAATAAAAGGCTGGTCAACAATTGTACAAGCTAATGGAAGCAGAAAACAGGCAGGGGTAGCCATTATGCTATCAGACAAAGTGGACTTCAAACCAAAGAAAATTATAAGAGACACGGATGGATACTACATTTTAGTCACAGGTACAATTCACCAGGAAGACTTCACAATACTGAACATATATGCACCTAATACCGGCCCCTCCACATTCATTAAGAAAACCCTACAGCATCTAAAGCAAGAAATCAACCCCAAACAATAATTCTTGGAGACTTCAACACCACCCTCTCAACATGGGATAGATCAACAGGTCAAAAGCTCAACAGAGACACTTTGGAACTTAAACAAACCCTGAAAGAAATGGACCTTACAGATCTCTATCGAACTTTTCACCCACGTACCAAAGAATACACATTTTTCTCAGCAGCACATGGAACTTTCTCCAAAATAGATCACATATTGGGCAACAAAATGAATCTACACATATACAAAAAAGTTGAAATTCTAACCTGTGCCCTATCAGACCACCACGGCCTAAAGCTGGACATCCACAACACTACAAACAAGAGAAAATACACTAACTTCCTGGAAACTTAACAATATGATGCTGAATGAGAACTGGATTCAGGAAGAAATTAAAAAGGAAATCAAGATTTCCTGAAAGCGAATGATAATGAAAATACAACTTACCAAATTTCTGGGACACAATGAAAGCTGTCCTAAGAGGTAAGTTCATAGCTCTTAATGCCTACATCAAAAAAATGGAAACATCAGAAATAAACAACTTAACAATCAAGCTTAAAGCTTTAGAGAAACTAGAGCAATCTGATCCCAAAAGTAGTAGAAGAGAGGAGATTAACAAAATAAGGGGAGAAATATCTGAAATCGAGATAGACCCCTAGCTAAATTAACCAAAAGCAAGAGAGAGAAAATCCAAATTAACAAAATTAGAAATGAACATGGAGTTATCACTACTGATACCCAAGAAATCCAGAGAATTATAACATCATATTTCAAAAACTTATACTCTGTGAAGTTTGACAACACAAAAGAGATGGATGAATTTCTAAGTAAACACAACTTACCTAAATTGAATCAGAAAGCTGTGAATTATTTAAATAGTCCTATAACATACAAGGAAATTGAAGAAGTAATCTCGAATCTTCCCACCAAAAAATGTCCTGGGCCAGATGGATTCAGCACAGACTTCTACCAGAAATTTAAGGAGTTAATAACACCAATACTCCTTAAACTGTTCCATCAAATAGCAAAGGAAGGAACACTACCAAATTCCTTCTATGAAGTTAATATCGTTTTAATCCCAAAACCTAATAAAGATTCACTTAAAAAAGAACACTATAGGCCAATCTCTCCGATGAACACAGACGCAAAGATTCTCAACAAAGTCTTAGCAAATAAGATTCAAAAACATATCAAAAAGATCATTCACTTGGACCAAGTAGGCTTCATTCCCGGCACACAAGGTTGGTTCAGCATACGCAAATCAATAAATGTAATTCATCATGTAAACCAGTCCAAAGTCCAAGACCACATGATACTCTCGATAGATGCAGAAAAAGCTTTTGACAAGATCCAACAGCCTTTTAAGATCAAAATGCTAGAGACAGTGGGAATGGAAGGAACCTTTATCAATATAATAAAACCTGTATACAACAAGCCCACAGCAAGGATTATGCTCAATGGGGAACAATTGGAAGCACTCCCACTTCGATCAGGAACTAGACAAGGCTGTCCACTCTCACCACTTCTATTCAATATTGTACTTGTAGTCTTAGCTGAAGCCATAAGACAAGAAAAGGACAAAGAAGTCAAGCTACCCCTATTTGCAGATGACATGACCTGGGTGATCCCAAAAACTCCACCAGGAAGCTCCTGGAACTAATTGAGAAGCTCAGCAGGGTGGCAAGATACAAAATAAATGTGCAAAAATCAGAGGCCTTCCTATATACCCAGAATGAAAGAAGTGAAAAAACCTTGAGAGAAACAATCCCATTTACTATAGACCCTAAAAAAATGAAATACCTTGATGTGAACCTAACCAAGGAGGTAAAAGACCTTTACAATGAAAACTTTAAAACCCTAAAGAAAGAAATAGCAGAAGACAGCCGAAGGTGGAAAGACCTCCCATGTTCCTGGATTGGCAGAATCAACATCATAAAATGACCATCCTACCAAAGGCAATATACAAATTCAATGCTATACCAATTAAAATCCCAAAGCAATTCTTCAAAGAAGTTGACCAAACAATCTCAAAATTCATATGGAGGCACAAAAGACCCAGGATAGCAAAGACAATCCTGAGTAACAAAAACACTGCTGGAGGTATTACCATACCAAACCTTAGTCTATACTACAAATCCATAGTCATAAAAACAGCCTGGTACGGGCTCCAAAATAGACACACAGATCAATGGCTAAGGGTTGAAGACCCAGATATAAGCCCACAAAATTACAGCCATTTGATCTTTGACAGAGGGGCCCAAAGAATCCAATGGAAAAAGAACAGAATCTTCAACAAATGGTGCTGGCAAAACTGGATTGCCACATGCAGAAGATTAAACCTGGACTCGTACTTATCACCATGTACAAGACTTAATTCCAAATGGATCAAGGACCTTGATATAAGGCCAGAGACTATAAAAACCATAGTTGAAAGAATAGGGAACTCCCTCGAGCTGATTGGGCTAGGCCAACAGTTCCTAAACAGACATCCAATGGCACAGTCACTGCTACCAACTCTCAACAGTTGGGACCTTGTGAAATTAAAGAGCTTCTGTTCAGATAAAGAGATTGTAACACGAGCTCAAAGGCAACCCACAGAATGGGAGAAAATCTTCACTAACCACATATCTGATAGAGCTCTACTGTCCAGAGTGCACAAAGAACTTAGAAAACTAAACTCCAAGGAAACCAATGGCCCAATTAAAAAATGGGCCCTGGAACTTAAAAGAAATTTTACCAGGGATGACATTAAAATGTCTAACAAATATCTTAAAAAATGTTCCACTTCCTTAGCCATCAGGGAAATGCAAATCAAAACTTCCCTGAGATATCATCTCACCCCGGTCAGGATGGCAAAAATCCACAATACAAACAACACCAAATGCTGGAGAGGATGTGGAGAGAGGGGAACTCTGCTACATTGCTGGTGGGAATGCAGGCTCATACAGCCACTCTGGCGAGCCGTCTGGAGATTCTTAAAGAAATTAAAGATTGAAATGCCATATGACCCTGCTATCCCACTTTTGGGAATAACCCCCCATACAGCAGAGGTTCACCTCGATAGCACAAGCACGACCATGTTCATAGCAGAACCGTTTACAATAGCAAAGTCATGGAATCAACCCAAATGTCCAACAGTTGACGAGTGGATAAGGAAACTGTGGTACATCTATACAATGGAGTACTACTCAGCCATCAAAAATGATGAATTACTGGAATTTGCTGGGAAATGGATGTCATTAGAAACAATTATATTAAGTGAAGTATCCCAGACCCAGAAAATTAAGCGCCGTATGTACTTCCTAATAGGTGGCTTCTAGTACCAAACTCACCCAGCCCACATTGTGACACTCAAAGGTAAACCTATGTAATACAGCAATTGCAAGGATTATGAACAGTAGGGATGGGGTTGGAGGTCCACACAAGACACAAAGAGAGAGGGGACCATGTTACAGCAGAGAAAATAGGCCTCCATCAAGGAATGCAACGGGTGACATACAGTGCCCAGCAGGATGGAGTGAAGGGCATTGCAGGAGCAACAAAACTGCAAAAGAAAATCAACAAAGAACAATCCAGAACTTCAGAGACTCTATATCAACCCCATGGAACTAGGCCAGCCTAATCTCTCCCCATCCTGAAGCTCAGGGACATTTGCGGAAGAGGGGGCAGTAAGATTGTAAGAGCAAAAGGATGGGAGGAGCAATGATTTGCAAGATTCTCCACACTAGTTAGGGTTGAAGCAATCATAATAGGACTTTGCATGCCCTGCGCAATGTCCAACACACTATTGACCTCACAAAATCTAGCATCAGCTAAAGGCACCAAGAGCCTCGGAGTAAGGGATTGACAGCCACAGTAGTGTTCCTATGCTTAAGGGGAACACGAGAAAGGGTTCAGGGAAATGCCACTGGGTCCTTCTACATCATCGGAGAGGAGGACCCAGAGGAGAGTTAGGCATACACAATAAAGGACTCTTTGGGAATTGGGGGGGAAGCACTGGGGGATGGGGAGGGACGGGAGCGGGAGCAGAGAGGTTCGGGGGGAGGAGGAGGGAGGGAGGAAACTGGTCTACCTATTACGTTTGTATGAGCGGAAATAATAAAAAATGTATTAAAAAAGAATGGACAAAAAGAATGAGGATATAAATAAAATGTTTATAAATTAATAACAAATTTACAATTCTTAAGAAATTTAAAGAAAGATCATTTTGAACTCACGTTTCATAGTTGCGTCCTACTTACATTTGCTCAAGTTTGCAAGCAGATTTACCAAGATAAAATGGAACCATCTTTGGAAGTTTCACCCTATCCATTCATCTGATGAATATATAGATGCCAAGGAAAAGATTTTGACAATATTATCATTGCTTAGACCTTTAGTGATAATACAACTTAAATCTGTGTTATTTTGTACATTAAAGACCACCATTCTAGCATTACAAATAAGGTACATTCTACCAAGAACCACTCTCAAAATCAGATGTGGCTGATTCCCTGAGGTTCTGAGGAGGAGTCCAGTGTCTCTGGTTCAGGACAGCAGTGATAGCTTCTGACTTGATTCAGCTTCACAGCTTCACAGATCCATTATCTGGAACAAGGAAGCAAGAGCTGAGATGATGCATAAGACAGCAAGGACAAAGTGCTTTTACTAGGAGGATTTAGAAACTTGACAGGCACGGTGCTAAATCTTCCATTTGCATTATAACAGCAGTGGGGAAAATGTTGCAGATGTTGCTAATGCCTGGAAAAAATGACATTGAAAGAACATGGCGATAAATCATAGAAATATCAGAAAATATGGACTTGAAACAATGGACTTGAAATCTTCATACAATTTTCACTGTGGTCCCTTATCAAGGGCATATGCTCCTCTTCCAGCACCCTCTGTGTATGGATTACATTTTTTTATTATGTTCACTTAATACACTTAAATGTCATACTCAAATAGAACAGTTGGGAGCTGATGGGATAGCTCAGGGACTAAAGTCTTTGCCCTATAAGCAAAAGAACCTGAGTTCTGACCCCACATCCCACCTAAAACCACTTGTGGGGGAGGGGGAATGGCAGCAGCCTGCACTTCCTGCCCTGGAAGACAGCCTGGGAAAACCCAGAGAAAAGTAATACTCTTGGGTCTCCACAAGCCCATACATTTAACTGTTCTCTTGTATTCTCTCTCTCTCTCTCTCTCTCTCTCTCTCTCTCTCACACACACACACACACACACAGCCGTTAGACTCTTTCATACCAATATTCTTAGAGAAGATTAGCATATTATAAACATTACTACTGAGCCTTGAATTTGTCTTCAGTATATAATGAGCTAAAATAAAAAGGAATCTTCTGTGTATTAGAGCTGAAAGGCAAGAAATGAGTTCATTTAATAGAAGAGTGTATTCATGTATGTGTGTATATGTGTGCGTGTTTGAGAGTAGCAGGAGGTGCCAATAAGCACACAGAAACAATTTTGTTCATAGCACTTCTTTTCCACAGCTTTGCTGAGTATGTGACCGATATGTGATCTCCAATGAAAATGTTTATAATGAACTAAAAAAATCCAAAGAGGAAAGGTAGAAAGATGTGGAAAGTTATTACTTTGCGATTCTTTGTTCAAAGTGATGCCATTATTAGATTAGCAATAAATATGAGGAATAGCCTCTTTTCAATCAGTGCAATATACCTGGGGAAGCAATACTCATCTGCCATCTGTACTCACACAGACCTAGAGCACAACTGGGAATAACGATGTACATACTTTACTGACAAGTATTTGTTCTAAGATTCATTTACATTGCATTAATCAGTCTGTTTGCTCCATTTTGGATTGAATGACATTTGGCAGGGAATTGAAACCTACTCCTTGTCCACTAACACTAGCTAGTTATAGTCAGGGTACAAGAGTAAACATTTTTACAGTCACAGAGAGAGAAACATCAGTATCTCTCTGCATCTAAAGGTTAGTTCCCATGGGCATGAGATTGCATTGTTTAACAGATCCATAAACCATCAGGCAGTAATCCATGATAGAGCATCTGCTTTAAAAAATGTATCATAGAAGACTCCTTGCTAGTTCCCATGATGGTCTGTAGTATTTCCCTCCAAATTGAAGCATTTTATTCCAAAGGAAGATTTATGGTTCAGGAAGTTCTATGAGCTACTTTATGCTGGTGCATCAATAAGTCTCAACAAGCTCCTGAAAATAACAAGATTCACAGGGTCCTTCCCCAAGGTGAGGGGAGCAGTTAATAACTGCTAGGCAAAGAGACACTGACCAGCCAAACTGCCCACATGCTTCCTGCCAGAAGCTCCAGGGTTGAAATTTTGATTTATCACTCAGGTCAAGGGGAGATCTTTGGTGATTCAGCTGCACTCAACCCTCACCTTTATTCCTGTAGGCAACCCCAATAAACTCACCGGATGACCAAGTCAGACTTTGTCATCCTCCCATGTTACAGCAGAGAAAATAGGCCACCATCAATGACTGCAAGTAAGTAATGAGACATCTGGTTAAGTGCACAGTCTTTCCTTCCTGATCATTTACAACTGATGGAGTATGATCTCACCAGAAGGGGAAGACATATAGTCTAGCAGATAAAAAGTAACCATTTTGCAAATGGGTGATTGACCCCTCCCTCACCGCGGTTTCCTACTTTTATTACATCTATCTTTGAATATACTCTTATACCAAGACTGTAGTTTTACAGCTTTTTATCTCTGGCCAGGGGGTGACATCCAATACCCATCAGGATGGAATGAAGGGTACTGCAGGAGCAGCAAAACTGGAAAAAAAAATCAACAAACTATAATCCAGAACTTCAGAGACTCTATATCAACCACCCGGAACTAGGCCAGCCTAATCTCTCCCCATCCTGAAGCTCAGGGAAATTTGTGGAAGAGGGGGCGGTAAGATTGAAAGAGCACAAGGATGGGAGGAGCAATGATATGCAAGATACTCCACACAAGTTAGGGCTGAAGCAATCATAATTGGACTTTGCATGCCCTGCACAATGTCCAACACACGATTGACCCCACAAAGTCTAGCATTTGCTAAAAGCACTAGGATCCTTGGAGGCAAGGGATTGATAGCCACAGTAATGTTCCTATGCTTAACGGGAACACAGGAAAGGGTTCTGGGAAATGCCACTGGGTCCTTGCACCTCATCGGAGAGGAGGACCCAGAGGAGAGTTTGGCATGCACATTAAAGGATGCTCCAGGGATGGGAAGGGGAGGCACTGCAGGATGGGGAGGGAGGAGGGAGGGGAGGGGGGTATAGGGTGGTGGGAGGTTGGAGGGAGGGAGAGGACTGGTATACCTGTTAAGTTTGTATGAGTGGAAATAAAAAAAAAAAAACAGGCTTTGTCATCCTCATTACCTTGGGTTTTCCATTGGTTCCCTATTTAGAGTGGACAGATTCCTGAGTGCTGCCTTATCAGAAAAAGTATCACACAAATGGACATAAGCTCCTTATCATCATAATGAGCAGTCACAGAGTTTTAAACACAGTGAGGATGGTGAATTGAGGCATCAGGACTCAGGTGCAAGAGTCAGCCTCTATCAAGGAAGAGAATTCATTCCATAGAGATAAGTGATCTCCATGAAGACCAGACAAAAGACATTCTTTAAAAAGACAAGTACCAAGAAAAAACACAAACTCAACATCCCAGCTGCTCATTGACTTCATCAATTCTCCCAAACAGAGACTGGCTCACTCAAGGGAATTTGTGGATACCCTGGGGCAGAGCAATGCCAAGTGTTCTGTAAATTTTGTCTGCACATGAAAGTTTCATCCACATGTTTTTTGTAGGGAAGAACAACAGCAAACACAGAACACTATGTGGTGTGCTCTCCATCTCCTCTCTCAAGGCTAGTTTGTCCAGTGAGTCTAAAGTGTGCTACACACTGCATGTGACATACTTTAAGTAGCTGCTTCTCCATGCCTAGGGTTTAAAGGTTTAAGTATGCTTCTTTTCTCCTGAATAAAATGTTATGATATGTGAAATAATCCCAAGTCCTATAAGATTAGGTGTATACTTCTGGTAACCAAAGAATCAGAATAGATGTTGATAGAGAATGGGGTCACCTCCTCTCTTCAGCAAACCCTAAAAAAGAGAAAAAGTAAGCACAAACATAAACCCTATAAAAACATTAGGTCAAAGTTTAACCAATGAAGTAGAAAGCAGTGGGTTACATTTCCTTTCTGAATAACACAAAGAAGCTTCTTAAGAAATCTAAGGAGTAAAGGAGGATTTAGTAGTAAATTGAGAATACGAATTCAACTTGCCTTCCATAAGGCTCATTACAAGGATATACAGTCTCAGGACCTGATTTTCTTGGTAGATGGGTTGTCCTTTCTAATATGCATTCTATCAGGACACATCTTCTAGTTCCTTTCTATCTAGTCATCAGCTCAAGGTCAGAATTAGCTGAAAGGGATTTGGCTAATGCCTCTATGATGGTGCCTATTAAATGTCTTTGTAAGAATAGGACTGATGTATTAGCTTTACCAAAGTGAAAATGCAGCCCTCTTTAGCATCAGATTTTCAGCTTCCATTAGGATCATAGTAAGTGACAACAAAGAAAAGGAGGAAACTCTCCTTCTAAAGGTCGGCCTTCTTAATTAAATGAAAACCTGGGCAGTAACATTAGAAAATAAAATGACTGGCGTGGGAGCTCTTCCTATGAAGCCCTAACTAGCAACTACCTCCTACAGCCAGAAGCAGGTCAGACTGAATTATTCCCAGCGTGACAGCTGCAGGACACTCTGTAGGTTCCTTCCATGTAAGCACACAAAATTCACCATGCATGTGTGTGGCTCTAATGGAAACCTCCAGTCTTGTGACTGCTTTGCATCCAGCTCACTTCAGTTCCAACAATTGTTGACTAACTGTCACTATGCTTGTCACTGTCTACTTTCCTAATACCTATCTTTTAGCAGGTCAGTAAACAGGCTCTGAGCTAGGATGTTTTGTATAAAGGAATTTGAGAGAAGGATTGCCATACCCTTTAATAGAAAAACCGAAATTCAGAGAGGTGAATTCTTTGATCCACGGTCAAAAAGCAGGTGCAGCATTGAAATAAACTTAAACTCTCTGCCCTCACTGTCCATTCTCCCCCCACTATGATTAATGTTGGTATTGCCTTGGTCCCATGTCTACCGTCTTCATTTAGAAATCTCACAGACACATCCTGACCTCACTGGCCCTTCCTAAAACCACAACAGAAACAAACCTGCAACTCTTTGGCTTAGCTCTGGCTTGTCTTTCATTTTATTTGGTTTGTCTTCCTTTTTCTGATGGTCTCTGCTCTGTTCTGGTTGAGCCGAAGCTCTTCGCAGTATGTTCATGAATGAATAGAGCCTCAAGTTTTCCAAAACAATGACAAAATAGCAAAACGTGTAGCTTTTAACAGTTTACTTCCCCTTCTCGCTGGCTGTGCCTTCCGTGTCTTCTCTAGCAGCATAGCTCCATTGAATGCCACCTATCACTGTAGTCTGTCTCACAATTTGAAGCATTCCAGATCTATGATTCTTTTAGTCAATCAAACATACAAGTAATAAAGTCAATATAAGTATGGTGACTTGATAAATACAAAAACCATGTAATAAAAACAATCTCATTCTAAAAGATTTAAAAAAAGAACCTAGGGGCTGGAGAGGTAGCTCAGGGGTTAAGCCTAAAGGTCCTGAGTTCGGATCCTAGACCCTACATATAGACGCCAGGCAAAGCGGGGGCGGCCTGCGTTTCTGGTCCTGGTAGAACGGAGCCTGTGAATCCCCGGGGCAGAGTAAACAAGGAGGAGGTGGAGGCGTCCATGGTGGTTCCAGAATTCGTCCGTGGTTCTACACACACATACACACACACACACACACACACACACACGCACACACAATTGAATAAATAATAAAAAAGTTAAACAGCCTACCAGAATGTGATTTTTCATGAAAAATCACAACTAATTAGATTAATTAAAGTTTGTATTTGAGGTTTGTTCAAAGTGCTGAGTATAAATGACTCTGGAGTGCTTGGTCCATAACGGAACATCTTTATCGCCTGCTCACTCGAATGCTCAGGGAACATCACAGAAAAGGAGGCAGAAAGAATGTGAAAGCCGGAGGATGGGGACGAGTGGTGTCAAACCATTTCTTCTAGACATGACCAAGCTATTGCATCCATAAACTTACTGTAGTTGGGTTTACCTGCTAGGACCTGCATAAGATTGGGCCTGCCGGCACTTCATCATGGAGGGGGATGACCTCATAAGGCACCACCTCTATCTAAGAGTCTACTGAGCGTGAAGGCAGGCCGTGGGAAGTGAATCTGCTTTCTTCGGTAATGTAGTCAGGCATATGGTAACTCAATCAACCTCAGTGGATCACACACAAACATAAAATTAGAAGGGACACTCGCCAAGGTTTTCTGGGAGAGAAGGAAGGGAGATGAGATAGTGGAATGTGGTGTATGGAATATGAGCATTCGTGTATGAAACTGTCGAAATGAAAAAAACATATCTTTAAAAAAATGAAAGTGTTATTTGTATTTAGGCACAGCTGCCAGGTGCACTGTCAGAATTGAACTGCAGGCGGCGCCATTGAGATTTCATAGTTTGATCCACGCTTTTCCTAATAGAAGGCGGTGAAATGATAAGGTTTAAAGCATGGGTTTGCATCTCTGGCGGCAATTAGAACTATCAACAGCCCACTTAGCACCAAAGCCTGAATTCCTTAGAGGCAATTAAGTCACAATTTCTGGGGACAGATCTAGGCATCGCTAATATTTTAAGGCCATTGATATACACAGCAAGGACTATGGAGGCCTGAAACCTGAATTGGAAACCCACCCTTATTAACATTCAGAGTTGCATTGTCTTCAACTGCAATAAAATGACACCACAAATCGCCCTTGCCTTACAGGATTGTGCCTATAACTTCTTACTGTTCCTGTTGGCTCAGTAATTATTGCTGCTGTAAAGAAACATAACATTGTTGCTTTAACACTCTGATGCCTTTAACAACAAAGGATAGTAGGTTACCAATTAAGCCCATTCATTTCACAGAGATTCCAGGGGACATAAAGTGCTCTCAGTGTAGAATGAATCAGAAGATAATCAATAGAAATCCTGCAGAACACTCCAGAAGATAAGACCTAGCTCAGTTCTGGGAGTGGAAACTCTGCCATTAGAACATTCCCTTCATTTGATTTATCCTCCCATTCTCACCATACTGTGTTTTATCTTTAAGGTCCACATAAACTCTGTCAATCATGGGCCATGAATTTATAGTGACTTACTGGTCATGACTGGTGACCTCAGGTTGACCTTCAGAGATATCCTTCGCAGCAAACTCATCCAAAACCCAACTGCAACCAAGAATGACTCCTATCAATTACATTACACAGTGATCTTTAAGACATTAACAATTTTCTTTTTTTTTTCTCCAACACAGGCAATCTCTGTCTTGGACTATTTTACCTACTACTAGCTCCTAATTAACTTTATATGTGGCTGGAAATAACTTTCTGAAAACAAATGTCTATAAGTTACTTTCTACTTTAAAATTCCTTTTACTGTACTATTTTCTAGAGAATTAGGATGAAAGTCCTTCCATTACAAAATCTTTTGGTATCTGTCTCTCCTCATCTTGCCTGAAGCTTCCCTCCAGTCTCCCTGTCTCTGTCAAATGGCTAGATCTATATGCATTAATATTTAGTCATAGACATCTGCATCTCCTCAATAGGGAGCCACAGTACTCAATTGACCTGCCTAATGCTGCAACTACTTTGATGCGACCAAATGTAAAACTAAAAGCCTTAACTAAAGTGATGCAAATTACTTATAATTAGCATCTATGTTTCGATAAACTTGAGCCACCATGCAGAAGAAAATGTCTTTATCTATTCATTCCAAAATCTATACCTTTTTCCGAACATGCCAGTGTTTTTGCATATGCTGTCCTATTTGCTTAATTTTGTCTATCGATATTTGTCTTCTAAATAACTGATAAATGTTCAAAGTTGAAATCACGAGTCATCTTGATGATGTTCTTTTTGGACTCCACCAAGCACAAGGCACCAAGTGCCTTCTCTCATTTCTGCTCTTTATTCTAGCTTTTGCTATGCATGGATCACTGATACTGAATCCCTGTTTCACCCAATTGTCTGAAGCCTCTAGGAGCACAGAGTCTGTGATCAACTTAACGTTGGTAACTTTCATCTACTGGTAAATGATCTACAGCTATTTCATCAGAACTAAGACTTACCAGACTGCTGAGGCAGTTAGCTCCAATTGAAGGGAACATTCTAGATATCACAAATGAATCATTGGATTCCTGAATACTAGGTTTCTACCAGTTCACCTTGATAATTTTCAGCAAGAATAGTTGATCCAAGATGAAAAAATAAAAGGAAAAAAGATAGGACTGAAGAAAATATCTCTGTCAGTAAAGTGCTTGTCTTGCAAGCATTAGTCAACACCCACCTAAAAGTCAGTATGAAAAGTACACATCTATAATTCCAGTGCTGGGAGAAGAGGGAGGGATGAAGACAAATTGATCCTCAGAGCTCCTTGTACAGCCAACCTAGCTAATCTGTGAGCTTTGGGTTCAATGAGAGATCCTGACTCAAAAAAATATGGTGGAGAGAAATAGAGAAAGATATAAGAATATATAGTGTCAACACACACACACGTGCACAGGAAAAAGAAAAATAGAAAGACAAACTGAGCACAGAGGAAGAGATAAAATAGGTAATGAAGGAACAGGGAAGGGTTAAGGAAGACAAAGAAAAAGCAAACCAAACACGTAACCTTCCACAAATGAACAGAACTGTCAACTTTGATTTTTCCCTCAGCTATGTCACCTGGGTCCTGAACTAGCTCTTGCATTATCTTTCATTGCATTCACTTGTCATAGCTAGAAACACTGAAGAGCATGGAGACTAGTATTCACCTTGGATACTCTAGAAAACTGTAGGATTAGGAATAGGGCCATCATCAAAGGGGAAGAGTGACAGAAATCCATGTACCATTATGGCTGACTCTGAAATAAATAAGCATAAAAAATGGCTAAGGAAGTTTTCCCTCATAGGTCACCCAAGGTGACTCATAGATTACTCTAGCAAATTCTGCATAGGAGAAATAGTCACATGTTAGAATCACCTTGGGAATTGTAATAATCCAAATGTTGCTTCTCAGAGGTTCACATTCATTTGATATGAAACGGGGATTAATTTTTTTTGTTTTCTTGGACTGAAGAAGGGATTAAAAACCTCTGCCTCCAAAGCAAAAGGACTTGAATTATTTGAATCTCAGATCCCATGTAAAAATGCCATATGGAAATGACAGTGGCCTATACTTCCACCCCTGGAGAGTAGAGTCTAGGAAATCCCAGAGTAAAACTAAGAAAGAAGAACCATGAATAATCGAGAGTTATTCTCAATATTATCCTTCGGACTCCATAAGCACTTACACCTGGATGCTCTCTGGTATACACACACACACACACACACACACACACACATACATGCATACATGCAAAAAACAAAGGGTTTTCTTATTAATTCCTAAATGATAGTAATGTGATCTATAGTAATGAACTACTTTGCAAACAGAAAGTTTCCAAAATGAGCTTCTGGATGATTCGTTGCTAAAAGAGTTCATTTTGACTATTGTGAGCTTTTAAGATTTTTATTACCTTAAATTTGAGAAGATTTTATGAATGTTCTGATCTCATTCATCTGAATACATAAAAAGTTTGTTTTAAGCACATGTTTGAATCTAATTCCATCCATTTCAAAAACAACCTTTCAAAGAGCTCAGGTCAGTTTGTCTTAAGTCCAGAGTTCCTACTTTTTCATGCATGAACTTCTCTGAGGACCCCAGGGAATTTCACAGTGACTGTCTATCAGTATGATGCTGTTTGTACTAGATAAATGTGGCCAGAATTGAGGAAAGGCAGCTTCATCCTTTAGTCCTAGAGTCATGGAAGAAGACATATCTTCCAAAAGCATAAATGAGTATTGCTAACATTCTTTTCATGTTATGGAAATCCCTGGCAATATTGTGCCCTATGATTTCTAAGAGAGAGTGAGAGTTTTGTATCCCCTTTCTAAGCTGCTATATCTTGTTGGATAGACTGGTAATATTCTTAGTTGTCGGCATAGCAAAGTTTTAAGATTTCTTCTATTTCCATAACCTAAACACCTTACAAAGTCCTTGAGTGAGTGACAGGAATATCCAAAAACATGTTCAGTCACTACTAATTATAGTCCCAGAATAGGACTGTAGGAATGAACTAGTGGAAAGAATCCTGTAGCTGCATTCAGAAGATAGAGGCTAATGCTGGCTTGAAACTTTTCCAAATGGTCTGACCCTAAGAAGATCATTTAACCCTGTGTGTCTCCCCATGTTTCTACCAGGTTTAAAGTATTGGCCCTACCCATACATATACATATATATGTATATGTATAGGTGTGTGTGTGTGTGTGTGTGTGTGTGTGTGTGTGTGTGTGTCCCTCAGCTAGCTTTAGAAGGACAATCCAAATGGATATTTTCATTCCTCTTCCTTCTGCCACTTGTGTGCACTGCTGTCCATAAAGTACCAGTCACTCCAGAACCAGTTTCCAGGTTGACTGTCAAGACACCCAGCATAGACAAGCTGATCAGAGCTTTCAATCTTGGTGAAGAGACTAGAGAAAAGGTGAGCAAAGAGGAAAAGACCAGAATCAGCTAATGCACGTCCCCACTACACTTCATGGAAAACATTTGCAAGGTATTAGAAATATTTCTTCTACAGATATATATTTAAATGACACTTCGAATTTTTTTTCCTTTTGGGCTGAACGATGGATTCTAAGAAGCATAACAAAAAGTAATTTAAAAAGCTGTAATATAAAGATAATTTTAATAGGCTATATTATATTGAGACTTCATACTAAGATTTGATTCATAGAAGCTGAATGTCCATGATTATGACCAATAATGTGAAACCAAAAACAGCAATAAGGAAAGTAGCATGAAGAAGTCCAATATGCTTGCTGGCATTGTCTGATCAGTTGCCATGGTAAGAGTATGAGGTAACATAAATGACTATATGGTTAACATGTTATCATAGCACTCATGAGACCAGGGAAGCTTCTTGTGCATGCCTTTATTCTGTTTAATTAATTAATTATAAATCAGTGATTATTGTCCACTAATCATTAATTAATTATGACATAAAATAAATCAGATAAAAATAATAGAAATAGTTACAGTGGAGCAGGTGATATAGCTCAATAAGTAAGGCATCTGTTCTAATACTCAAGCTTCCAGAAGCCCATGTAGTGGAAAGAGAGAACTAACTTCCAAATTTTGTTCTCTCACCTCAAACTGAGCATCATGGCATAGATATGCTCTCTCTCTCTCTTTCTCTCTCTCTCTCTCTCTCTCTCTCTCTCTCTCTCTCTCTCTCTCTCTCTCTCTCTCTCCATGTCACTGTCTTTCTCCTAAATACAGTATTTACTAAAAGGAAAGTTATGGTTACAGTGATTTGAAAGTATTCATTCATTAGAAGAAATGAAGAAAGTATGTTTAATCAACTGATATGGAAATTTGTGTGTCACAGAATTATTTTTGAATGCATGTTTATTTGAAGAAAGTATGATGTTTTTAACAAGAACACTCCTATCTGACAATATGTCTAAGAATAAAAATGCATAAGCTACTTATGCAATTTCTGATGCTAAAATAGCACTGAATTATACCATTAGTGGTATTACAACCTTGATTAAGAAGTCACTCAATGGCAATGTTAACAAATATAGCTTATTTTGTAGTCAGATTGACACTACTTATGGCACATGCATAATTGATGCTTCTTCAGTAAAATCACAGCAGAATCTGTGACAGAACATCTGATGTCTGTGGTAAAATTAAGGTCAAGGACTTGGCAAAACATGTTTTAGACTAACAGATGTTCCCAGATTAAATCATATTTCTATTAAAAACTAAAGCAAGTCCTAGTTGATAGAATTGAAACTCACAGAATAGTAGAAATAGGAGAGACACTTAGGGACAAGTGAGCCCCTTAGTTTTCGGATGCATGCAAATAAAATTAAGTGCAAGTCCAAGCTCCAGAGCTAGTTAACAGTATCTGGGCCAGAGTTCAACTGGTCTCAGCTACCTCAGATTTATTGCATTCATTACAATATTGCAATGGTTTGCATAAAAAGTATATTTACATTTATTCTATGAAAGACTTTGATGTATATTTGCTAATAAGATGGGCCACTGTCTTATTTACTTCCTGTTCCTGGGATATTATCCAGTGTTACATTCACTATTCAAGCTCAAATTCCAGGGAATCAATTAAGGTCATAAACGAAGGTCAAACTAGTATTAAGTCTGCAACAGATTTTTTAAAATACTAGCAATACTACTGAAGATTAGGTATTGTGTGGACAGTGCTTTTCCAAACTTAAAGAGCAAGTTCTGACTCAGGTGGCATTACATAAGATGTATCATTATTCAGAGTTTGATACAATATTAAATTGTGTTATCCTGATGTCAATACCAGATGTGCACACTCAAGAAAAAAAAACATGCATACACAAGTATACAAATAAACATAAAATAAACAAATAAACATAAACAGGAAAAAAATTCAAGACTCAATAATAAATACAGCAACAATAATGTCTGTTTACCACACTTACAAGCCCACATTTATCACTATCAAGACTAAGATTCTGTGCAGTCATCTCCAGCTACAATTATGAGTATGACAAATTATGTGTAAATTCTCTTAATATGCATACTTTTTCTGAATCTTGGTGTTCATTAATTTTGCATACCCTTTTTTTTAGAAATATTTATTGAGTTCTCATCCTCTATACACCATTTATCTAACATTGAGGATAAAGTTTGAGGACATGGCAATCATTTCAGAACTGAAATATCAAGACATGGTAAAGACCTTAAATTTAATCAGAGTTGAGATAAATTCTGTAAAGAAACATCGTAGTTTGTCATGAGGTCATGCAATAGGTGAGCATTTGAACCAGGTAAGATATGGAACTCAAGAGTAGCAGCTTCAGGGACTAAGATTCTGCCTTTAAAGCAGTAAGCAGAAGATCCTGAATTCAGATCCCAAATCTCACATAAAAAGCCAAGGGAAAATGGTGGAGGCCTGTACTTCCAGCCCTGGAAGGAGGAGCCTGGGAAACTTCAGAACAAACCAAACAGGAGGTTGCACAAACCAGGATGATTTCCTAGGTTACCCTTGGGCCTCCACAGACACACACACGGTGTCCTCTTACTCAGAGAGAGAGAGAGAGAGAGAGAGTAAAAAGAAAAGACTAACAGTCCCAGCCAAGTTAATTGTTAAGCTATTATTTGAAATATAGATAAGAATTTCCACGACAAATTTCAGAGGTTTCACAGGGACATTAAAAGCAGGCAACAGAATGTAAGAAGGTATTGTGATGGGAAGAAAATAGCAATTATAAGAAACTAAAGGTGCTATTTAAATGGAAACTCTCTTAGTTATGTACAGGTGTCAACTTGACTGTTGAGGATTTGAGCTCTGGGCACAGTGTAGAGAGTTGATGGTTGAGTTAAGCCCAGAACAAACCTGAAGGAGATTGTCTAGCTGCTGGGGAAAACCCAGCCCATGGTGGGTGGGATTAGGCCCTGGATAAATCACAGAGAGCTGGTTGAGAGAGTGGGCATCCTTCTGTTGGACAGACATGCTGGTCCATCTCTCAGCCATTATGCAGTGATAGTGTGGCCAGTTCCCTCGGCGGCCCTGGTGTTGATGCATGCTTTCCTGTCAAGCTGGATTAAGAACTGTACCCAGAAATCGTAAGACAATAAACCCCTTGTTCCCTTAAGCCATTTGATGGTCATTTATCAGCAACCATGCAGGCTGACTGCCAACAGTAACAAAAAGTTATAAAAGGTAAGTAGTTTGAGAGAAAATTAGGGAGGATGATAATTCGGATGAGGACCATTAGTTGTTTCTCTTTATACTAACAGGAAAGGGAAGGCAATCAATAGTTTTAAGCTTTGTGTTCTAAAAAACCGTTCAGACCTCAGAGTGGACAATGTCGAATTATGAAGACACTGACTTACAAGAGGGCATCACAAGCCATCAAAGAAAAAACAAGTGGTACCTGGTCTGGGCTGCACTCACTAGGAAGAACCAAGAAAAAATGAAAAGGGGGAGACATGCCACAGCTCGATGAATCTAGGACTCGATATACTGCAACTAATTGACCACGAATATACCAGCCAGATAAATAAACTCTCCATTCATCTTTTAATACATTATGTCATTATTTTGTCCATTCGGACTCCTTGGAACAAATCCTGAAAAGTAAGTATGACTCTCTTGATGCTGAGAATATATTGAAGCCATCTCTTGATGCTGAGAATATATTGAAGCCAATTCAAACAGATCCCTGCAAGAAAGGTAGACTATATAGGATTTAAGGACTGAACATTTTAGAGATGGGACAGAGTTCAGGAATCAACAATGATATGTGAAGCACTGAAGCACTGAAGAATATGGATATCAGCAAATACTCATCATCCCTCAAGAAGCGAGAAATGAAGAGAAATAGCAGATCCTACGACTGTGGGGCTGGATAACATGAGCTGAGAGCATAAGGGCAGCCACTGCATGAGACAAGGCATGAGCCGGATGCACGATGCCTGCCACTAACCCACTTTTCCCCATTCCTTTCAGCATCTTCCCTCCTCCTGATGGTCCATTTCCAAGGCAGAAGGTGAAGAAATCAAAGGGATCCTATTCTTGGGTCCATCTCCAGGGTACTAAACAAGATACAGAAAGCAAAGAATGGAAGTAGGAAAACAAATGAGAATGACCAGAAAGAAAAGATCAGCCCAATTCTTCAGAAAGACACCCGGGATTCGATTTAGGACACTAGAGAAGTTTTTCTAGGAATGGTAATACATGGACAAAATAAGAACACGGTGTACTCAGATTGGGGATTGCAGAATATTAGAAATAGGAGACGGGAATAGATGAAGGGAATGGGTAAAGGGGAAATTAAATTAGGCAAATGTGAACGTCAAGCCTGAACTCTCTGCTGCCTTTGACATTTGTACGCACATTTGTAACTGAAAAGCAATAATAAGAACCCTCCAACTGAGAAATTAAGTGATCTCAATATTCACATCCGTTTATCAATGTCATTCAACTTATACGCCTTTTTCTCGCTGGAATTCAGAGACAGTTAGTTCACACAATGCACTCAGTTTTATTTAAATTATTGAAAATTTCCATGCCTTTTACCTAGCAAAAAAAATCTATTCAAAGTAGTTCTGTATATCCTGTTTCAATACAATAAAAAGACTTTTTAAGTAAATCAAAGACAATTACATAAATTTTGAAACTGCTGAAGGAAAGCAAAGAGCAAAGAGAAAGCACTTCACCATGTAAACTTAGGCAAGACCTTTTAGTGATGTACTTTAGACAGGGGGTTAATATCTAGAACACATAAAGTACTGTGAAACTCAAATGACAAAAAAATATACTTTCCCATCAGTACATGGACAGTAATTAAATGGACCACTTTCAAAAGATGGGCAGTAAACACTTGAAAAAAATGTTCAAAATCCTCACACATCAGGAAATGAAAAGTAAAAGTGCTTCGACATTCTGCCTCGCCTCAATCAGAATGGCCATTATTAAGGAAAGAAAGGACAGCAAACGCTTTAAAGGATGCAAAGAAGGGGGATGATTCATCTCTACGGATAGGAGTGCAAACTGTGGACATCAATGTGGAAGTTTCCAAGAAAACTAAAAAAAAAAGCCAGGTATAAGTAACTCAGGCCAGCATTGGGGAGCTTTGGGCAGAAGGACAAGGATATCTTGCTTAGGTAGTGAATTCAAGGCCAAGCTGGGCTCCATGAGACTCTCAAAATACACAATATTAACTAAACAATAAAGCAAACCTTGAAAATAGAATCATCACCTAACTCTGATTTCTCACTCCTTACTACAAAGACTCCAAGCCTATCACATAGATACTTGCACATCCATGCTTATAATTGGCTATCCATAATATTAAGAAATGCAACTAGCCTAGATGTTCATCAACAGATGAACGAGTGAAGAAAACATACTATGTATGTGCCATGAAATTATATTTAGCCATAAAGGAAAATAAAACGATGACATTTGCAGGAAAATGAATGGAACTGGAAATTATAAAGTTAAACAAAAATAGCCTAGATTCAGAGAGACAAATACCACGTTTTCTCCCAAATACAGATCACAGTTTTTGTTTTATGTATGCGTGGTGTGGGTGCAGTTCATGCAACTAGAAAGGGGACCAATAAAGTGGAAAAGACAGTTTATTTGTGCTGGAAGAGATAATGAAAAGGAGAGTGATTGTCTTAGCTTTACCTTTATTGGAGTTTTGATTGCAATTTAGGGTTGATTCTAGATTATACTTGACAATCACAGCGGGAAAATGAACTCGGCATCGGCAGCCTGGGAAAACTGGCCACTGCATGACAGTCACAGTGTCAGGGAGCACAGGAGGAGAAGCACACTGTGCCAAAAGAAATAAAACGTCCTCTACTTGGCTATGACCTTTTAAGTACTCACCATCCTTCCTTACACCATGCTAGGAACACGGGGAGAGTCAATAATATGTATTTAACAAAGAGCATATGTCACTCTCTTTGCGTTTCTTTTCTGGCCCTGAACCTTCACGATACAGAGAATTGGGATTTTTTTTGTGTATGCACAGATGCAGGGAAGATTAATTAATGCTCAGTCCTTGGTGACAAGGGTAAGAGAACTTCCCATCCCTAATTTTTGCTCAGTAATTCCACTCCCATACCAGAAAAGCACCATTCATGGTGATATTTAAGGGAAAAAAACCCCAAGTGCTCATCAGAAATATGTAAACTTACCCAGAACATGCTCTCATCTTTTGCCAGCTAGCATCTGCCAGTCAAGACTCACATTAGCAGGTGGCCAGCAGGAGAGGAACAGCTATCTGCCACTGTAAATGGATTTCTTCCTCGTCTCACTGCAGAAGGGTCATTACTGACCTGATTACTGTAGTTTAATTAGCAAAGCAGATTCCCAGAATGAAGAAAAAGCAGAAGGATTCTTGCCCTTGATTTAGAGAAATTATATAGACAAGCAATCCTCCCTGTCTGTCTTCTAAATAAGCCAGAAGGCAATGGTGCATCATCAAAATAAAGTACCCTGAATGTCGACAATACTGGAACGGTTTTATACTCTCTGCTACAGACTCTTCAGAACTCTTTTGTTGTAATTTTCAACAGTAGTTTTTTTTTCTTTTTATTCTATGACAATTTCACTCATGTACACAATGTAGTTAAGTAAATTTCCCCCATTTACCTATTCCATGTCCCTCCTTCTCCCACTGAAAACATTCTTCTTCCCAAAAAGTCTCCCTCCTACTTTCATGTCTTTTTTTGTCTGCATCTGGCTCAGTGAGTTTATAAGGGCTTCCTGAATTAGCATGTTCCTAGAGAGCAACTATACTCCTCCTGAGCATATTCCTGTAGGACTTGCTCATGCATGTTCCTTATGACATATCTACAAAATCTAGGGACTGGGTTAAGCCTATGTCATTGAACCACTGAATGAATACTGAAAATGTTATATATATATATGTGTGTGTGTGTGTGTGTGTGTGTGTGTGTGTGTGTGTGTGTGTGTGTGTATTCTGGAATTAATATATGAATAAAAATATATACTGAAAATATGAAACTTATAGGTAACTGATGGAACTTTAAAATATACTTAGTGATTTAGCCCAAATAAGAAAGACAAATAACGTACCTTGTCTTTTATAGGCAGATCACAATTTTGGACATTCTGACTTGTGTGCTTAAGTTAGAATACCTATGAAAGTCAGAAACCTAGACAGAAAACTTCTTATGCACAAATGTTTGTGTCACAGTTTTTCTTTTTGTCGCTGTGAGATAACACTTAAACTCAAGCAACTTAAGGGAAGAAAGATTTATTTGATTTACAGTTCCAGAAGGGAGTTGTAGAAACTGGTATGTTGGGTGGCAGAAGCTAGAGGACACTTAGGTGACATCCATCACAGAGACAGAGAGTTAGCTGCATACTGTAGCAGATGCAGGGTAAAGCTATCCAACCTCAAGGCCCACCCCCTGTGACATGCCCTTCTCAAGCAAGCCTTAACCTCCCAAAGTTGCCGCAACCATCCCAAACATAAATCAAAGAGGAGCCAATCAAACACAGGAGCCAATGATGGACAACTTATATTCAAACCATGATAATTTGTCTAAGTAAAAAAAGAGAGGAGACAAGATGATGATCACAGATCATGAAAAAGATGTGTTGTAGATGAAAATATACCCTGACTCACTAAGAAGAAAACTTAAACATGCTATAAAAGCAATGCTGGATAACAAAAATGTTTGGTTATTTCAAATCACCAGTCAAACAAGGAAGGAATGCAAATACAACATTTATCTTTTTAATCTTCCGTACAAGTAAGGTTCTTTGGCCATGAACATGAGAAGTCAACTCTAATTTAAGTAGAAAATAGAAATTATGGTAGGGAATGGGATCACTCATAAGGATGAAAGCTAAAGACAAAGAAGAAACTGAGAATGGATCTAGGGAGTGTGAAAAATAAAGGAAGTCTCTACTCTGGGGACGGTGAGAAAAAATGAGCTCCTTATGAAGTCTGGTGACAGATTTTTATAATGAATGAATGTCTGGGGAACAATGGACCTGACGAAATAAAGTGGTGTGTAGGAAAGAGAAAACATGAGCTCAGGACTTCTGAAGCAGAAGCAACCAATATGCACATGCCTTAGTGTTGAGCTCTTGATGAATTGTACTCATTTAAAACTGGAAGCAGGCCAGTGAGTGCTCTGTTTAAGAATATACTGTCAAGTTAGTATAAAAAAGGGATGAAATTTGTTTACAGCCTAGAGTTGCCATCTAGACAAATAGGCTTGCTAAAGCTGACAAACCACAGAGATTGCTGGGTTGTAGGGGAAAAGGAGGAAGGAGAGGAAGAAGAGGAGGAAAAAGAGATGGATGTTCCCCTGAATGGAGGAACAAACCTCCTTTAGGTAGAATTCATAGTGAAAATAAAATTAGCTTTTTGCAATGTGTTCAGTAGTATAAAGAAAATATCCGTGAAAGGACAGTAATGGTGACCAGGGATTTAACACAACGGTTGTTTAATCCAATGGAATTTCTTGACAACTTGGACTTAGCATTGGAACTATCATAGACATAATCCAAAAGCCTTAAGAGAATGTTCGAGTGTTACTGCATGAGAGGTATGTTGTTTTACTAAGACTACAACAGACTAGAAAGTATATTAAGATTGTGGGATCTGGTACTCAATCATGTACTTATTATCTATGGAGTTTTGGAAATGCATGGAAGCCTTTTCACTCTTAATTTCCTCATATAAAAGCAGACCAGTAACTAATTGCTAAGCCTCCCATAGGGTTGCAAAGCACATCAGCAAAATTACTGGTGGTAAAATTAATTTTCGAACTGTGAAATATCCTGCTAATGTTAGGGTTGATGATATTTTGTTGACAAATTATTTCAAAGTAGCAATTAAAAAAAGAGTAATACTTTGGTTGTAAAATAAAATTGAAATGGAATTCAGGGAGATCACAACTCTTTAGAGGTATGTTTCACAAGCCAAAACAATATTTTTTAAAGAGTTAACTTCAGTGTGCTAAATTTGTACTATAACCCTTAAAAACACATAATTTAAGTCAGTAATGCATGAGTATCCATAAAACATATTTAAGATTAAGTGAAATGGCACTAATAAAAACTAAAGTTACAATGACACTTAGACATGGCAGATCATAGCATAATTAATATTGTTCACAAATATAATCCCAAAGTATTGTGTAGTGAACTCCCTGCTTCATTGTTCTGAAAATGATAGGGTATATTTCTTTTAGACCAATGCTGAGAATTTTTAATTGCCCTTTAATAGAAATCATACTGTATTTTTAGTCTAGAGAAAGCAGTCTATGGGAACCTCCTTCTCCACCCATGTCTTGGCAGTGGGAGCTAGTGTCTCAGGTCAGGACTATTTACTGATCCCTATAGCAACAATGAGCCTGAACCCACATAAATTTTGTTATTATAATGATACCAATTGTTCTTTAGTAAAAAGTTTCTGAACCCTAAATTTGTGATTTTGATATGAAATATAAATGTCTGAAATAGAACTCAAAAAAAAAGTAAGCATATACTTCAATGCTACAGTCTTGCAGAATCTCTTAATTGGATTTTCCCTTTGGAATAAGCCCTGAAATAATCTATCTTTCTTTCTTTCTGTCTTTCTTTCTTTCTGTCTTTCTTTCTGCCTTTCTTTTTCTTTCTTTTTTCTCTCTCTCTTTTTCTCTTTATTTCTTTTTCTTTCCCTTTCTTAATTTCTTGCTTTTTTTCATTTTAGTATTCTATTTATGTTAGAGAGAGGAAGAGAAAGAGAGAATACAGGTGTCACAGAACACCAACCAGTTAAGTTCTCTTGCCAGCCCGATGCAATTTCTCAATTTCTGAGGAGAAGCTTGGAGCTTTAAAAAAGTGACTGAGTTAAAAATGTCCTAACAGTATGTGACTCAGGTGATCCCTAAATGGAATGAAGCACTGACAACATAAGACTTTGCATGGTCCTTCCGTGCACACAACTCTCCTACAGGGAGATGGCACAGATCTGCAAGTTGCTAGTAATAATTAATTTATAATTAAATAATATATATTCTGTTACATTATATATTAATTATATAATTAAATAATCCAATTGTCAAAACGTCATTAATGATGAAATCTGGCTACTCTCAAGATTTCTACATTAGTAAAAGCATACTACCAAAAAGTTGTAAAGAGCCCCCAGAGGAAGGTTAAATTATACCAATATATTGTTTTGAAATCCAATAAGATAAATATTCCATCAACACTAAACAGCATTGAAATGGATAGCCTCAGCATTGAAATGACAATGATCAAACGCAACCATTTTCAGGCCCATGGTGGTATGCACATTTCAATAAAATTACAATTCCACATATCCCTTCATGCAATCTTATTTTTTGTTATTGTGAGTGTAGGTGGTAGTACAGTCATTCCATTTCCTTTCAGGGCTTCTATTCCAAACTTTGATATGCATTAGCACTCAACAGGGGAGTCTTGAAATACATTTTGTACTTCAGAACCCTTCCCTTTTAGATCTGCAAATTACTGTCAAATCAGAGTTGGGTGCGCCACAATTGGATGTGTCACTCATTGACTTTTTTAGGGCAGGTTCGACATTTTTGTGTATGTTCACACCATCTTCTGACAAGAAAAGCACTTGAAGCCAACTCTTGTTTTGTTCTCTCTTGAAGGCGTCCTGCTCATACTCATTTTTCAAGTGTTTCTTGAACATTGTCATTAGAAGAGTGTTTTGGACCACTGATTCTGTTCCGAATGGCTCACCTCTACCCTTTTATGTAACCAACAATGAAAAAGAGTGCTGCATATATAAGCAGAGACAGAACAGTCCCAGCAGGAGAAAGAGCCTAACTTCTCACCAAATCTCACAGATAAATGTCAAGAATGAAGTAAAAAGGAAGGAAGGGAAAAAGAAGGAAGGAAGAGAGGAAGGGAGGAAGGGAGGAAGGGAGGAAGGGAGGAAGGGAGGGAGGGAGGGAGGGAGGTGAGAAGGAAAGGGGTAGGGAGTGGGGGAGTGGGGAGGGAGGGAGGGAGGGAGGGGGGAGGATGTCAAGAAGGGAAAGATGGAAATAGAAAAAAAAATGAAAAAAAGAAGAAAGAAAAGAAGGAAAGAAAATTTCCTTATTGACTGAGAATGTAATAGGTGACAAAAGGCGATGAAAGTATTTTAATTTTTCTGAAGTCAAGGACTTTGTTTGTCTTGGATATATTCCATGTGTTAGTTGTCCTGGCCATTAAGTAGTTACATTAAGAGTTAGAGAAGCAAAAAAGACGGAAAGTTTTAAAGCATCATGTGATCTTTCTGCAGGATAAACATCTGCAAGAAAGTTTTCTTAAAAGATAAATATGCTGAAATCAATAGATACATGGAAAGGCTCAATAAAGAAGACATGTTAAAGAAGTGGTCTCCAAAAATAAAATATTGCGACTTCAGTTAATTTCTTTAACTAATATAAATTAGGTAGATACTAAATCCACTATGAATAGGATGATTACATTGTAACTACCAGGAAGAAAAAACATATTTTTATATGACTATAAAAAATACAAAAATAGGTCACATAAAAATTGATACTGGGGAGACAGAGCAAGATGTCAGCTGAAAGACACTCCATCAATCATCACACAAAACCACCATTTCAAACAGTTATTCATATACCAACCCATGTTTCACAGTTGCTGGGAAGGCAGTGATAGAACATAAAAGTGTTCACATCTGATTTTAGTATTGTAATAGATACATTGAGGATGAAAAGGAGTTAGACATATCATCTTTTCTCCAGAGTAGGAAGTATGAAGAGACGGACCACCTGATTTGAGAATGCAGAAGAATGAGAAGAAATTAAGTCCAGACCTAACATTTGGAAACCAGTACCAGGCATCTCTCAATGAAACTCAAATCCCCAGGACGGTAGCTATGGACTGAGCTGCTAGAACTGTACCAGTAGGCAGTTGATTATTTCTACCAGAGGTGCAGCAACCGTCTGGAAAGCAAGACTCTACTTGTTGGAAATTAGGGTGTAAAAGAAAGCACCAAGCTGCCTTCAAGCTAACTACCAAGTTACCATGAGGGGCTTTGACTCTAAGCAGAAAATAAAGGCCGTTCCATTCATGTCGGAACTCTTGTCAGGTATCTCTGAAATTTCCAGTATCAGAGAGAGACCTGGTAGACACACAATTCGACTTAGAACATTGCCAACCTTGGAGTGGCCCTGTTTCTCCTGCCATGGACCTGCAAGCTCCTTTGGCTCTGAGATTCAGGGAAGACCCTAGCTGGGTGCCAGTCCGGTCTTGATAGTTAAAGGACTGCTCCCAACTTCAGGAGCCATCCTCAGGCCTGAGTTCAAGTATGTCTATTACAGTTATTCTTTTCTGTTGCTATAAGACAATAATCATATACAACTTATGGGAGAACAGGAGATTTGTTTGGGTTAGGGTTCCGAGGAGAGATAATTCATTATGGTAGGAAAGACATGACTAGAAACAGAAGTGGAGGCGGCTGTCTCCAATCACTGCAGCCATTATGGAATCAGAGAAAGCAAAAGCAAACTTCAAGACGCCAGCCAGACCATGAAACTGAAGGCCTGCCACACATTGTCTACTTTTCTCCAGCAAGGCTCCACTTCCCAAACATTAACATCAGCAAAGGAGTCAAACGCTTGATCTTGTGGTGAACAAATTGTAGTCAGCTGTGTCCAATGACTTCCTCTGGCATCAAGCAGAGACCTGTTCCCCAGAAATGCAGACTCATATTTCAGCCCCTGTCACAGCCCTCTGCAGTGAGAGTCTATACCTGAGATAACAAGATATTTTGAAAGTGAAACTTAAATAAAACCTTTTCTAGTATGAGTGTTTGTGGATTAGGGACAATCACCTTCACCAACAGTAGCCCAATCTCTGCTGAAACAGGACAAAGCAGGGCCCCATAGGCTGGGAAGAGTGCAGTCTTTGCCTTGGAATTAAGGGCTGGACTGGTAAGACTCAACACTACAAAGACCACAAGTGTCCCCAGGTCTGTGTCCCCAGATGTAGCTGCTGAATCAACCCATGTCTGCTGTTGACAGCGAATGACTCGTCTAAGCCTACCCCAGTCCCAAGGAGAAGTTGGAAGGAATAAATTTTTCCAGTACAAAACTACCCATTTCACATACACTGCCATATCCCTAGTTCATGTTGAAGAGCAAGTACTTCTCCTGTAGGTTTGGAATGAACCTGGGCTTGGATAGCCCTCTAGTGCTGCAAAAACAGTAAGACACCCTCAGTGGACTTGCAAACAGCCACTTAATGGCTGCCATCTAGTGGCTCACTTCTGGAAGAGCAGGGCAGTGAGAAGCAATGGGCTCAGATTTTTCTGATAAAGACATGTGCACATAAAGTCAAATGATGAAATTGGAATTAATTCTTGGTCCCTAAATGCCCAGGATATAGCACACTCCAACAAGCACTGAGAACTTTTAAAGAACTGCAATGTCACCTAACCGTCAAAATGCCAGATACTGACCAGATATTAACAAGCATGGGTAAATGAATTTTCTGATGAAGAGCTTAAAACAACTGTTTCATGGAAACATAATTGAAATAAAAAATAGAGGAAATATTTGATATCCTAGTAGAGAAAATTAATTGTATAGGTAGAAAGAATCATTCAAAAAGTCATAAATCCTGGATATTAGAATATATTATATGGAAATAAAATCACAGGAAAAAATAACAATAATAGATCCAACAATAAAGTATTAGTGAGTTCAAGGACAAATTGTTCAAGAATATATAGAGAAAAAATTAAAATAATCAGAAAAGGTTACAAGAACTTTGGAATGGCATTTAAAAAACAAATATTGTAAGTGCTGGGTTTTAAGAGAAACTTTTTTTATTTCTACTCATACAAACTTAACAGGTACACTGGTTCCCTCCCTCCTTCCAATCCCCCATCCCCCACCCCCTTCCCTCCCCATCCCCCACTGCCCTCCTTCCCCATCCCCTAGTACCTCCCCCTCCCCTCCCTGAAGCATCTTAAGAGAAACTTAATAGTGAAGGATCAGAAAACTTATTCAAAAAGATAATAACACTGAAAACCTGTAAGAGGATACTAATATCACATATTAGAGAAATACAAATATTTAGGTGCCAAAGGTCAAAAAAAATCACCAGTCCTAATTCAATCAAATCTACCCAAAGTTTTGGCATCATCAAGCTCTTAAAGTTAAAAGATAGAGAAGATCCTCAATGCTCCAAAAAAACAAACAATATATAAGCAAAGTCTAATCTGCTTACCCTCAAAATTTTCTCAGGATTTTCTCAGCAGAATGGGGTTAGAGAAAGTGACATAAGCTTTTTTTGCCAAGGTGCAAAAGAAGAACATTGCCATTGAAAATGCTGTATCCAGCAAAACTGTCCCCTAGAAATAAAGATGAAATAAAGATATTCCCACACTAACAAAAGACAAGAGAATAGTCTATTCTCCACTAGTGACTGACCACACAATTTGCTAAAGAAAAATCTTCAAGCGAGAATATGTTAATGAATAAGAAAACGTTGCATGGTGTAAAACTCACTAGTAAGAGCAATTGAACAGGCAAATTCAGAATGTTGTAATATTGTAATAATATTCCAAAGACTATGTAATCTTTACTATGAATGAAATTAAAATAACTTCAAGGACATGTAGAAAGATAGATGATATAGAAAAGAGTGATGCAAGGCATCAACAATTCAAATTAATGGGAAGGCTAATTTACAAGCATTGCTTCCTTTTTAGCACGATTTTAAATTTCATTTACTCATATATGTGTATAAGGGAGAAAAAAAGGGGGTAAATAGAGAAAGAAAGTGTGCACATGCGTGCTATGGCACATGGTAAAGATCAGCGGACACCCCTGGAAGTCAGTTCTCTCCTTCCAGCATGTGAACTTCCAGGCTTGGAGCTCAGGTCCCCAGATTTGCAAACAGATGCATCACAAGCTGCTAAACTGTCTTCCTGGTCCCTAAAATATGGTTTCTATTCATGTATTCTCTCTTTCTGTTTTTCTTATCTTTATGTCATGTACCTATATTGCTGTACTATCAGAATAGCTTGTTATAATAAAACAAACTTTATATAGTTTCACAGTATTATAGTTTCACAGTATTCCAGAGGCAAAGGCCTGCAATAGGTTAAGAGAGAGAGAGAGAGAGAGAGAGAGAGAGAGAGAGAGAGAGAGATGAAATCAAAGTCCAGTACTTGAATAAATCCCTTAATCCCAAGGAAGAGTATGAGAGAATATAAAAATAAAATACACCAAAACTAAAAAATAAGTTACCTAGCACTGCAATAATATATAAACAATCATTTTGTTTGAAAATAGAATAAAATCCTCAATTAAAATACACAGATGACTAAACAAGATTTGTAAAAGAACCAAGTGTTCTTTGAATAAAAGAAATTCACTTTACCTGTAAGACATGCACAAACTGAAAGTGAAGAATACACTTACATTAATCCTTGCAAATGGAGTCCAAAACAAAATAGGTAGAAATATATCTATCAGATAGATTCTAAATCAAGTACAGTAAAAAGAAATAAAGGATGATATGTAATAAGGGAGTCAGTTCAGCAATAGGCCTAATAATTCTAAGCATATTGCAACCAAATGTCAAACTATCCAGATTTGTAAACCAAATATTAGTGAAGTTTAAGGGTGACATACACTCAAACACATTTAACATTATTATATATTAACATACCATCTTCCTCAAAGAACAGATTATCCAGATGGAATCAACAAATTAATAGCAAACTGAAATTTTACCTTCAAGCAAATGGATCTAATAAATGTACACAGAACATTCCATCTGTTATTCCTGAATATACATTCTTCTCACCAGCACAAAGAACATCCATCCAGTTAGATCAGAGGATAGGCCATAAAACCAGCCTAAACAAACTTTGATAAATTGAAAACGTATGAAGTGTCTTTTCTGATGACAATGCAATAAAATTAGCAATCAATAAAAAGAGAAAATTCAGGAACCATGCAAATACATGGAAAGTACACAACTTACTCTTGAGCAAAAATATCACTCATGGAAAATAATCAAGAAAGAATTTTAAAACTGGCTTGAAATAAATGAAAATGAGAGGGCACACCAAAACTTTTGGGACACAACAGCAGAAGTACCAAGAGAGACGTCTATAGCAATCAGTGCCTGTTGCCGAATCCCCCGCCGGGCCAGCCGGGGGTAGAGGGGAAACGGCGGGGCCTCGTGGGCGGGAGGTGAACGCAGCCAGTCGCTGGGAGTCAGGCGAGAAGCAGCACAGAGAGGACGAGTTGGCTGCAGACTCAACTTTACTCAGGAAGTGTTTGGGCTTACATAGGTCGGGGTCCAATCAGGTGTGGCCACTCCTCTACTTACGGGAGGGGGAGAGCAGCCACCAATCATTCAGCTGTTTACTGGGTATCCAGGTTGGATGGCCGCTTCCCATTGGTTGTTCATCCCTCCTTCCCATTGGTTGTTCATCCGTCTGCCATTTGGTTGTCCATCTCACTGCCTGTATGGTTTCTTCTCAGGCTTATCTGTAGCCAGACCTCCTGGATTCAGGAGCCCGGGCTAGGGCCTCCCTGAATTGATAGTGCCACAATTTCACCCTTTCATCTGTGTGCTGCTTCTCGCCTGACTCCCGGGGTCTGGGTGGTGACCCCGTCGCCTGCTCACCCATTTGCCTCGCGCCCAAGAAGCCCCGCTGTTTCCCCTCTTCCCCCCGGCTGGCCCAGCGGGGGATTTGGCAACATATGGCGCACCAACGTGGGGCGGTGCTGCCTTAGGTGTAGAGGAGACACCCATTCTGGTAAGGTTCGGTGAGCGGCTACTTTAGTTTTGTGTTTCTGTACTTACGGTGCCTGAAGGTGAGCAGGTGGCCCCTTCCTCTTCCCCTTTCCCTGTTTGTCCTTGGGAACACAGACCCTCACTCTCTTGATTTAGTGATGATCCAGGAGCAAGGTTAGGAACCCAATCGCTCGCTTGATTTGCTGATAATCAAGGAGCCCCAATTGCTCATTTGATTTCCCCACAATCAAAGAGCCCCTCTAAATTAAGGCTTTTCCCAGCAAGTTCATATGAGAAATTGGTCCCCTCAGAACTCGAAGCCCAGGTTTGATTATATTGAATCAGCCTAACCGGGGGCATAGGGCCCAGGGGAGTAACGAACCCCTAAAGTCCCTCACTAAGCACAGGACGTTTTGATCCAAAACACCTCTGCATATGTCCTGCACTAGGTCTCTCCTTGAGTGTTGGTTACCGCTTTAGGAGTTTTTTTCACTTTGACCTTGATCTAGTTGTTGCTTTTTATTTTCTGTACTTTTGCCTTGCCCCCTCGCCTCCTAGTCATCTCTGCTCCATTACAGAGCCTTTCCTCTCCATAGTAGGTAATTCACCATCCCATCAGAAGGCGCCCCAGCTGACTGCCCTTAAGGCTTTATTAGACTTACATAGGAGATGCCGAAGGACTTAGAAGATTTTGGAGAGGAAGCTTTAATCTTACCACCTTGGATTTCCCCAGAAAATGTCTTGGAGCGACAGATCCGGATAGAAGTGCTTTTCCTGGCCTATAAGGGGGAAGTCCAGGAAGGCCACTTGCTTCTGGCCCCTTTGTTCCCATCCTCCTAGGCATGTACGATCCTCCACTGAGGAAGTGATTAGTTGCTACAATGTAACTTGTGGAGAGAACCCAAAATTAGTCCTTTGTTTTTCCTCCAGATCTGGATCCCTCCCCTTCCTGATTGAGGACTCTGCAGAGGGCTCTCAGGTCCATGTGGGGGGCATTCCACCCCCTGCTGACATCCCCTTCTCCCCTCTTCTTCCTGTAGCTCTTGACTCCCCCTCTTTCCTGGCTGTATTTTCTGCTTCAGATGATACTGGTCTGCCAATAGGTGTCTTAAAATCTCTTCTAAAGACTAGAGGACTCAAGGTTAAGACTGCTGGCCTAGAGGAATTTTAGAATGATGCTATGGTTTTAGCACCTTGGATCCCCCCAGAGAAAATGTGGGAATGAACCTATGGATGAAGATGCTTTTCCTTGCTAGATGTTTTTCATAATTAAGCTAAGCTGCCGGACTTAACTAATATGAGGTCTTGTTTTAAATAAGGTCTTCTTAAATGTTAATCCGCCTTTGATAAAGCTTTCAAGGGTAATTTTAGACAGTTTCTGGTAAATTATACAGTTGCCAGTAAAATGTTGTTCATGTGCTTGTATGTTTATATGTCCCGTGTTTACATGTTGTGTGATTTGTGTCTATGGCCACTTCAATTTTTTATTTCTATTGCACGCTAATATAAAAATTTTGGCATGCCATTTTTAAATATATGTATTCATACTTAAAGATAAGAACAAATAATTTTGGTAACATCTAAGGCCTTAACTACTTATGTTTTTGTAAGTTTTCTTTCATACAGGTTTTCTTAAAGGTTTTTTCATATATTCCTGAAATAATAAAGCTTGCTTTACAGGTCCTCAGATCATCCATTCAGGCTCAGATCATTCATTCAGGCCTCGGATATTCCTAAGATCACCAAAGGCCCATTACAAGCCTGGCGGTCCTCTATTGAAGCTATGACTTACTAACTTACAATTCTTAGGTTCTGATTTATGTCTCCCCAGCTCTTTTGGATTGTTTCTCCACCTGTCCTACCTATAACCTCTCTTCCTGCCCCTGCCCTGACAAAACGTCCTTTTCTCTGCCACTGCTTAAGTTCCCCTTTGGGACCATGATTCCTTCTCTGTGATGGTCTCATGACTGGTAGTCAATGACGGGTAAGGCTCCACACGAGGGTGGTGACCAACCTAAGACAGGCGCAGTCGCCTATATTCCAGGCAGCTGAAGAGGCTCGGGGTCACCCCAGCTATCATGGTCCCCACTGAAAAAATTTTATAAATAAAAGGGTGAAATTGTGGCATTATCAATTCAGGGAAGCCCTAGCCCGGGCTCCTGAATCCAGGAGGTCTGGCTACAGATAAGCCTGAGAAGAAACCATACAGGCAGTGAGATGGACAACCAAATGGCAGACGGATGAACAACCAATGGGAAGGAGGGATGAACAACCAATGGGAAGCGGCCTTCCAACCTGGATACCCAGTAAACAGCTGAATGATTGGTGGCTGCTCTCCCCTCTCCCTTAAGTAGAGGAGTGGCCACACCTGATTGGACCCCGACCCTATGTAAGCCCAAACACTTCCTGAGTAAAGTTGAGTCTGCGGCCAACTCATCCTCTCCGTGCTGCTTCTCGCCTAACTCCCGGGGTCTGGGTGGTGACCCCGTCGCCTGCTCGCCCATTCGCCTCGTGCCCACGAGGCCCCGCTGTTTCCCCTCTTCCCCCCCAGCTGGCCCGGCGGGGGATTCGGCAACAAGTGCCCACATCAAACACACACAGACTTTGGATAAACAATCTCTCTTGCTTCTCAAAGAACTAGGAAAACAAGAGCAAACCAAACCCAATGCTAGTAAAATGAAAGAAAGAATAGAAATCACAGCATAAATACAGACTAAAAATAAATAAAGCAATGTTAAAACGAATCAACCAAAATGCTAGTTCTCTAAAAAAGATTTACAACATTAACAAATCTTTAGTTAAAAAAAGAAAGAAACTATTCAAATAAAGTCACATGTGAAAGGAGTAATCTTATAGTTGATACTACAGAAATTGGATGTTAGATACCATTATGAACATTTAAATGGACCAGTTCCTGTACACATTCAAGTTAACAAGACTGAATTTTGAAGAAACAGAAAACCTGAACAGACTGTAAGTAGAAAGACTGATTCAATCATTAAAAGTGTCCCATCAAGGAAAGCTCAGAACTAGAGGCTTCTACTGTACAGTAAGAGAAAAACAAAAGGGATAGAGAGAAGGTTCAAGGGTTAAGCCTTTGCCTGGTAAACAAAAGGACCTAAATTCAGATTCAGATCTTATATAAAAACATTGGGCTGCAATAGCCATGGCCTATAATATTGGCCCTGAAAGAGAGCCTGGGAAACCCTAGAGTACAGCAATAAGTAGGTAGAGCAATCCATGATGACTAGTGATGTTACCCTTGGCCTCCACAGGAACACACACATGAAAGCAAGGAAGGAAGGGAGAAGAGAGGGAGGGAGAGAAGGAGGGAGGTGATAGGAGGGAAGTGGAAGAAGGGAGGTGGGAGGAAGGGAGAGAGGGAGGGAAAATAAAACCAATACTGATTTCTTAAATTATTTCACAAAATGAAGAACGGAATTCTTGCAAGCGCACCATTATTCCTTGATGGCAGAATCAGACACACACATACACACACACACACACACACACACACACACACACTCATTTATATGAATACAAAGAAAACAAATACCATTAAAACAAAAACAATATCATTTTGAAAAGATTATTCATATTGAATACTTGGCATTCTTTCTAGGGATGGTTCAACAAATCAATAAACATGATACATCATCTCAACAAAAAAGATGTGCAAAAATCATGTGATCATCTAATCAGAGGAAATTCATTTGATAAAATTCTGCTTTTCTTTTCATGGTCAAAGTGTAATAAAGGCTATATATAATAAGCTTGCAGCTAAAACTGAAGTAAATGAAAAAAATTGAATTTTCTCTCTAAGATACATAATAGTGATTCTGTGATAATTTGATACAGATGTCCAATTGACTAGTATAGGTGTCATGGTTAGATACTCTTGTCAACATGGAACTTAACCTGGTTAAGTTCACAGACTTTCGTTCCTGATCATTTACAACTGAGGGGGTATGATCTCACCAGAAGGAGAGGGCATATAGTCTGGCAGATAAAATGTAACCATTTTGCAAATGGGTGATTGACCCCTCCCTCACTGTGGTTTCCTACTTTATTACATCTACCTTTGAATGTGCTCGTATAACAAAACTCTAGTTTAACAGCTTTTTGTCTCTGGCCAGGGAGTGACATACAATGCCCATCAGGATGGAGTGAAGGGAATTGCAGAACCAGCAAAACTGCAAAAGAAAATCAACAAACCACAATCCAGAACTTCAGAGACTCTATATCAACCACCTAGAACTAGACCAGCCTAATCTCTCCCCATCCTGAAGCTCAGGGACATTTGCAGAAGAGAGGGCGGTAAGAGTGTAAGAGCAAAAGGATGTGAGGAGTAATGATACGCAAGATACTCCACACAAGTTAGGGCCGAAGCAATCATAATTGGACTTTGCATGCCCATGCAATGTCCAACACACTATTGACCCCACAAAGTCTAGCATCTGCTAAAGGCACCAAGATCCTCGGAGTCAAGGGATTGACAGCCACAGTAGTGTTCCTATACTTAAGGGGAACACAGGAAAGAGTTCAGGAAATGCCACTGGGTCCTTGTACGTCATAGGAGAGGAGGGCCCAGAGGAGAGTCTGGCATGCACATTAAAGGATTCTCCGGGGATTGGGGGGGAGGCACTGGGTGATGGGGAGGGAGAGGTGAGGGGAGGGGGAGCAGGGGGGTTGGGGAGAGGAGGAGGAGGGAAGGGAACCAGTGTACCTACTAAGTTTGTATGAGCGGAAATAATAATAAAAAAATGTTAAAAAAACACATGGTGACTGAAGGCTCTGAGCTCTTGATACAGTTGTGACGAATTAGTAACTGAGTTAAGAAAGCCCCTAGCAAGTTTGCAGGAGATCATCTAACTGATGGGAAAGATGCAGTCCTTGGTGGACAGGACTAGTCCCTGAGCAGGGGAATAAGATGGAGGGAACTTGTTGAGAAAGTTGGCATCCTTTGGTGCCCTTGGGCAGACATGCTGGTCTGGCAAGGAAGAATAATCCTTTTCTCAGACACGATGTTAATATGGTGTGACAGTTCCCTCAGCCCTTAGTGCTGGTGTGGGTTTTCTTGCCAAGCTGGACAAGAAACTGTAACCAGACTATCAGAACAGAAAATAAAACCTCCTGTTCCTTAACATGTTTTGTCATGGCTTTATCAGCAACTACATAGAGTAACTGCTGCACATACTTAGAGCACTCTTATTCAGTACAGGTCTGGAATCCAACATGACAGTAATCAAGCAAGAAGAAAAAATAAAAAGCACAACCGAATTGAAAAAGATGAAATAACAGTTTCACTGCTTTGTAGATGATACAATGGCATCTGAAGAAAACCATAGGTGTTTCAAAAATACAACATTGAAAATAATGAATTCAGTGAAGATAAAGAATAAAAAGATCAGCCAGCAAATTTTAATAATATTGTTATGTTCCAATAGTCAAATTGTCTGACTTAGAATTCAAGACATCAATCAAAAGAATCCTATGAAGTGTTATCAAAAATAAAAATGAAATTTATAAGAAAAAATTTAATGAAAAGGGTAAAACACCTTTTTCAATGAGAATCACAAACATTGATTTTAAAATAAATGAAGAGAATAGCAAAGGAAAACAAATTGTTTTCAAATTCATAGTAATGCATATCAAAATATCAATATTCTTCAAAACTAAAATAAAATCTTTCAATTTTTAAAAATTCGAAGGAATCCTAAAAGAACAAGGCAATATTCAACAAAATAATAAACTTTAAGGAATTGCATTACTTGTCTACCTAACTTAAAAAGCTGCAATTTCAAAACAACATTCTATGGGCTTTAAAAGGATGTGTTGACCGATGATTAGAACAGGAATCCTACCATGCATTTATAGTCAATTAATTTTTGACATAGGTGTTAAGAAAATATATTGAAGAAAATAATCTTTTCAATAAATTTCATTGAAAATTGTATATTTATATACAGGCCAATGAAACTTAATTTTAAATTTTTGACAATATGTGCTAAGCATATCACCAATGTGTATATATTATGCTGCTTTACTATATTTTTAAATTTAAAATACATGTTAGAATATTGTCAAAGATATTCAACCTTATTTTATGGATGGAAATATAAAACAATAATAAATTTTTAAAAAGAATATACACAAATAACCAAGAAAATATATGCAAAAATAAATGCTCAATACCTCTCATCAATAAGGAAAACCAAACTGAAACTACAGTAAGATGTTACCTCATTTTTTTTATTTCCATTCATACAAACATAACAGGAACACTGGTCCCCCCCTCCCTCCAACCCCCTATCCCCCTGTGCCCCCCTCCCCTCCCCTTTTCCTCCCCATCCCCCAGTTCCTCCCCTTCCCATCCCCGGAGCATCCTTTAATGAGATGTCACCTCATTTAAGGCAATGAGTAGCATCAAAAAGACTAAATAAAAAGACCACATTGTAGGGATGATATAAATGAAAGTAAAATCTTTACATATTGTTAGTGGAAATTAAATTTATAAAGCCCTTGTGCAAAATAGACTGACATTCCTAAAATAAATAAATAAATAATAACTATAACACAATACAAAAGTACTGATACTGAACATACCCAAAGTAAATAAACTCAGTATTTCAGAGACACATCAGAACTAGCATATTTGCTTAAAATAGCCAAGAAGTATAAACTGTTGTACAGGAATTGAATGGATGAATGGACAAAGACAATATGATACATGTGCCAAGTGCAATTTCTTATCCACAAAATAGAATAATATTCTGTCATTGTGATAATATGAATGGAACTGGAGATCATTATTACATAAACAAATACAATTAAAAAGCCATGAGCAGTTCAAGATCTCACTCATATACTGAATATAAAAAAGAAATGATCTCACAGAAATTAAAAATATAATGATGGTACCCTGACCAAGTGATATGATAGCATGGAAGGAGAGAAATTCTAGTGTGCTCTCAGTAATGAAAACTGCCAAATATTGATGAAGAAGAAATCAAAGAAGATGGAAAATGATGGAAAGGTAGCCTGTGCGTATGGATTAGAAGAATCAATATTACAAAATTAGTAAGTAATCCATAGCACCCAAAGTGATTCCAAATTTGTTGCATGGTTTCAAAAGGCTATAAAAGAATTCTGAATGTTTTCTCAAAGATAAATGATCATTTTTAGGAGAGAGATACATTCAAACTGATTTAAACATTCTACAATACAAACTTGGATCCAAAAAAATCACATGTTGCTGCATAACATGTGTATGACATGTATAATTTGTATTTTTATGTTTTATTTAAATTTAATTTAAATTTTATAATAGGTAATAGTTGGTTATAGAGGCAATGTAAGTTGAATATATTCTAACACTAAGACATTCTTACTCGTCTAGTACACAGGATGACTTTAAAAATGCTTTGTATATTTTAGTCCCAGAGGGAAGTTTTTCACTATAACTTCAAATCAACACAACTCAGAGCTGCCATCACATGGAATTAAAATAAGGCATTGGGAAAGATTTTTCATCCTTCCTCAGTCAGTGCTATAACTTTTGGTTGTAGTGTTGATATGGCTGTAAAAAGATAAGAAACAAACTAGTTTTTTCTACCTAATATCTAACACCATTATTGCTGTGTTTACATTTGTTCTTAGCTCTAGGCCCTCAGCCATATTAAGGGCATTTCACATTCAAAATAAACCTTCCATTCCAAATTGGTCCATCACCTGATCACTACCATCTTCAGCATTTTAGAACTTAAAGCATATTATTCTGAGTTCTGTCCCTTAATGTCCTTGACTCATACACATAATCACAAAGTTCATACTCTGAGAAGCCTTGTTACACTTAACCACTGCAAACTGTGTAGTAGGTTGACAACAATCATGGTGAATGGTGGTGCTGTCCCTGAGAAACTTCAATTTCTATTTACCAAAATCTGTGGATAAAAAAATACATGGAGTATTTTGAACTAGAGATATTCTCTCCTCCATCAAATGTGGCAAAATTTTTATAGTCAGTGTGAAGATGCTGAAGAGAAGCAAAGTGACTTTCAGAACTAGGTTTCTGTTGGAATTAGTTTCACTAGAGTATTTAGAAAAATATGTATCTCAAAGTCAAGTAGTGCATTTTTCTTAACACTTGCTTTGTATTTTTCTATATTAACAAAACCACATTATATACTTAATAATGTAGGTGACTGAATGACTGTTAGAAACCTTCAGATAAGATTAGTATCTAATAAATAAATAAATCAGTAACAATGACATTTTGTGAAGAAAATCCTCAGGGGAAAAAAAAACAGACAGGTGTGTAAGGAGAATCATTACATCTAATTTATCTCACTAGTGACACCAAATTCTACAAGTTTTTTCAACCCTATTGGAAAACACACAAAGTACCTCCTTATACATCAATGTCTAAATCCCACCTTCATTATATGTTGCCTGTATTCCAACTAGAATGTGAAGAAAGGATAGTGTATGGACTTGGGCTTTTTTTCTGCTCTTAATTATACAATAAATTTAGTCAAAATCACTTATTCCAGCTCTTTACTTCACACTATATTCAATGATAAATATACAAAAGAAAAAAGAGAAAAAATATCTTTCTTTATTTAGATCTGAGGGATACAGTTTCCTAGATATGACAAATAGATATAGTTGTGTCAACGTAGTTTGTCTGCATAGGAAGTCAGAAAAGAAACTTTACATCGTTCATTTTTATAAACAACTAGCATACCTATTTGGAACTGAGTATTATAGCAATATCTATGTGAAAATTTAATAACCACAAATTTGAGTAGAGTATGGGAATTCAGTTTACAAATATGTATTCAAAAGTTTTCTGTTTTATAAATACTAAATGAGGAAATATAAATGGATTATAACATATACAAAAGGCAGAGCTTCAATGCTCAGTAATATATTGATCTAGTTTCAAAGAAAACTCTGACAGAGAGCAAAATAATTTAATACTATTTTGTTTTATTTTGCTACGTTTTTTTCTGAATGACATTCAGACTTTATTCCCAAATAAGTATAAAAATGTTGCTTTGGATTATTCGTTTGTTTTGAGATAGGAAGCAAAAAATAGAGGAGAGTTTTATGATGAGCTTAGAAGAAAATAGGAGAGAGTTCAGAATTTTTATTCTTTTCTTCAGAGACTCAAAGATAAGAAGCTTGGGGAATCTGCTTGCAGATGAATAGAACCTGTTTCTTACATTTCAGGGGCAGGAGTTTGGAAAGAAGTAGAAGCAAGAGAACCTAATGTTTTCAATGGAGCAGAAGAACAAAGCCACAAATTAAACAGTCTAAGTCACAGTCATCTCACGGATCCTAGCAGTTCAGTTAGATGCACATTCTACTCATGACTAGGTGGTGGAATTTAAAATATACAGACAAGAAACACATATAATCAAATACTGAATAATATCATTAAATGAACTGAATATGTCTGTCATTTAAAATATTACAATTATCTAAGATTTCTCTTCTATGCCTTATCACAAGTTTACAATTCTTTGGGCAGAATTTAGAATACAAGTGGTTGTGTGAGCATAGAAGATTATTTTAATGTTATCTGAAACCTTTGATCTGTGATCAAAACCTCACTACCTACTACTACGTTTACTCCTCCTCTAATGTGCTTCATATTAGATTAAAAGTTAACAGAGAAGGAAGTATGTCCTATAGGAGTAAGGAAGGCATTGAACATTTTTTCTAGCTGATAGTGAGTAACAGTCTTCCAAATAGTTGTAACCAAAATATGACACAAGCAGTCTAAAGGAAGGGGAGTTCATCTTGACTCATATATCTGAAAGTTCCAGGAATTGTTGCATGACCTCATGTAGTTGGGAAAAATCATGGCAATGAGAGTGTGTGTTAGAAGAGAACTGCTCTTTCAATGGTAGACAAAGAATACACACACACGCACATGGGGGGGGGTTGATGAGAAGAGCCAGTCAAGAATATCCTGGAGGACTTTTCTCTGATGCCCTAATGCTCTACTTTCTCTAGCTAAGTCCTACCACTTAACATCTCCAGAACCTCTCAAAGTAGTATTTCAAGCTATGTACTTATGAACCTATGCAGAGCATTCCATATTTAACCCATAACAAACTATATTCTTTGCAAACACATGATTTTACTATAGTTTTAGTTTTCCATATCACCTAATCTTAAGTAAGAAAATTAAATTTTATATAGGAGATTTGCTGGACTTTTTTGATGAGCTAGACACCTTGGAAAATTAGAAAATTAGAAGAATATTGAGAAAGGTTTAGGATTTCTATTCTTTGCTTCAGAGGCTCAAAGAAGCATAAAGAATCTGTTTGCAGATGAAGAGAACATCAGATGACAGAAAGGATAACTTTGATAGTACCATAACTCTTCTTTTTAACATATCCAAAATACAAGCACAGAGCATGCTGCTTGAATCTGCCCTTTGGTTTTCAGCTTTCCCTCTTGAATCCCTTAAGCTTTAGCCCAATTGGTCTCTTCACAACAACAGCATGTTGCTTCCTGTAACAGAACTTTCTTTCTGTAAGCTTTTCTATATACATCTGGAACTCCTGTTTGAACTTTAACCTTTTTTCCCTCAAGAAACTGGGGATTTATGAAAGTCTAGATCCTAATTTGGCTTGAATAGCCACAACTCTCATCCAAAGTGATATTATTCTATGAAATTTTTATCCTCCTTCTGATCAGAGACAGTTCATTCATTTAGTCAGTTAAACCCTTGTGTTATGCTCAGTGCTACTGATATAAATACAAATTGTGCTTTCTAAACAAACTAAAGCCTCATTGGAAATTAAATCCACACAACAGCAATTATCCTGAAGTTTAAAAAAAAGGCAGAAGACTGCGCATTGTGATTCAAATGCATATCTGATGCAAGGCTGACCTACACAACCCAGGTGAAGTTAGGTGATCTGAGTCTTGAAATTCAAAGACAGATGGTAAAGCATGGAATCTGAAGGGTATCCTGGGAACAAGATATGAAGGCACAGCATAATGAATGCGACAACAGTCAAGGTTGTTTAAGCTGCCTCACTGAGAAGCACTGCCAGCTCTCTGTACTGGCTTTAATGAAAGGGCCTGAGCTTGTGCAAGACCAAAGATGAATTAAAATGCAACAGGAGATAGAGCTTAAAACACTTTTGAGAACTAAATTAAGAATTACATATCATCTTTAAAAAGTACAAGTCTGTATTTTTAAAAATGTTGAGTTGGAAATTTACAAGATCAGAACTGGATTTGAGTGGCACTGCCTTCCACCCAAATAATTCAGCTATATGTCTAGGAGATAGACCTATTCATTTCTTTACTACATGTATCTAGGTCTTATATATTCCTTTTTACTACAACTGTCTCAATGTGAAGACAGAACCAATAAAATTATCTTAATATGCTAGCTACTGTCCTGTAAATGTAAGTCTGTTTTCATTCTGATTCTAATTTAATTTTTTTTTCATTTGTGCAGTCCTAAAACAGTTGCAAAAGAAATTCCCTCTGAGGACTTTACATCTCTGGTGAGACCTAAAATCCAGAGGGCTAGGGAAAAATTAGATTGCCATCCTTAATAGAATGGTAAAAAAGACAAGCTGATGTGGGAAATACATTAATATCAAGGTTGTTACATGTAGAAGTAAAATGATCTTAAAAGATGCAGTGTCAGATTCTCCAAAACAGAGGTGACAGGAAACAAGCAAGTGCAAACTCTTTTCAAATTCCAAGGAACATAGAGTGACCCAGTACAAGGTTATCTACTGCTTGGTGCCAGAATAGCACTTCTAAGTAGGACTATGGGGTAGAAGCAATAAAAATGCTCTGTGTTAAGTAACAATCTTGTCATCAGTTAGTGATTTCAGTTAACAAACGAGAGATGAAAACTATAGTCCAGCTTCAGGTTTAAGAAAAGAAAGACCAGACAGAGTGTCTATTGGCAGACCAGTCTCCAGTTGTTCTTTGGGGGTACAAGACTGGCTTCTCTGAGGACCAGAAATCCACTCTTGTATCCAGACATGAAGTGTTATGGGAAATGTGTGAGGTTTCCTTCTTACAATGCTTCTAGTATTCACGGATTCCAGTGTTTTATCATTGAGTAGAAGAAAACTACTTCAGGCTATCACTGCTTATGTGCTTCTAGGATACAATATTACTTATTTTATTTAACATTGGAGATCTTTTAGTTACAGAATCTGAATAAGTAATCATAGACAACCAGACCACAATTTCAGATATGATGATATCTGATATGTTAGATTCTTCATGTTAATATATATCTTTGGTTCTGAAATGCTACTGGCCTCGATCTCAGCCCTGATTATATAGTCTTTAACAGTTGTTTTCCAACTATTCTTGCCTTTAGGCTATCTGAAAGAACAAACTATAGAAGGAAGGGTTTGTGTAGTCCTAAAAAATAAGAATATGTTAAATAGTCATCAATATGTAGCAATGTCATAACAGGAAGAAAAATATTATTGAAAATCATTCAATCAGTCTATAGGCAAGAAGCCAGACAGAGAAATGCATGGAATGACAAAAAGAAGTTAAATCAGAACAAGAAAAGAAAAAAAACAGAAAATGGGAGATTTTTTTAAAATTATCTCCATAACTACTAATGTGCATCACATTGATGCCACAGGCAGGTGACATCTGCTCTCTACCACACACACATTTGAGTTTTTCAAACCAGAACCATACTGACCATAGAACTATTTTGAACTTAAATAGATTTGTCAAAAGAGATTTATAATTGCATCAAAAATGTACATTAAATGTAAACTACAGCCATTTAAGACTCATGGCCATGTTCTATATTAGGTGAAAGAGAAATGATGATGATGATGGTAAATACTAAAATAACCAAAATATTCACTAAACTATAAATAGGCATAAATGACAGCAAGCCTGTCTCCTCTCCAAGTTCTTCATGTGCTAGTTTTAAAAGGCTTTTTGGCCCTATAAAGTTTAGTCACTTTCACTCATATGATGCCCTTCTCAATGTTGTATAATACCATAATATTCAGGCTATAAATACAATATTCAATAACAGTCCACCTTTGTGCTCATGATATAACTGAAACACCAAGGTAACACCATACATTTCACACAGAAAGTTGTAAAAGTTCTGTTAGATCCAAGATGGATAATTCAAGGAAGTCTTTGCATTGGCTTGTAATTTGATTTTGAAGGGTAAGCAGCTCACTAAAAAAGGAAAAAAATTCCAGGAGCAGTGTGAAAAAGTTTACACAGCATTAGTCATAGAAAATCTACAGTATTCAGATGTAGTTTAAAAGTTCCTCAAAACCAAAGAATGAGCCAACAAGAAAGGAGAGATAAGAGATGAAAACGGAAAGTATCAACTAAGGTAAAAGTTATCACTGAGAAGCTAGAGTTGTTTCAGAAAAATAATAAATTTGGGTGTTCACTATTCCTTATAGTTCTATCATTGTCTATTTGTGTTTTAGAAATGTAATTCAGGTGGAAAATGAAGTTCTATAGGTGGAGGCCAGCGTTTGAAGATCAGATGAAAGGTTCTTATTCTGATCTCTTGATGACTTCTTGGGAAGAAATAATCTTAGGAATTGTATCGAGAAAAAATACTAGATTAACAAACATTTTACATGATCATAAATAACCGGAATGATTTAAATTCCATAACCCCAATATCGTAGAATGTTCCAGCCTGAAGGACTGAAAGTATGATGTTATCATTTAACAAGAAAAGAATCAGTGCAGGGAGGCTCAGTGTGTGGAGAAATAAGTTCAGTTTGGGACATGATTTATTTTAACTTACTGCAATATATAGAACATCCAAGAGAAAAGGTCAAATATAGTCAGCAACAGAGAGAGCACAGGAGCCATGTTGTGAAGAGAGAGGTTTGGAAATTAGAGCTTATGCACCATGGTTGTGGTTCTGGAAATTGAAGAAATAACTTAGAAAGACAGAGAAACAGAAGAAAGACTAAAGTAAATGTATACTATTTTTTTTTAAACCTGGAACTTACTTGCTCTTCAAAAAAGATATTAAAATTGAGAATATCTATCTATAATTCTAGAATAAAGACAGAAATAAAGCTTTTTAGATCTGTAATTTTTAGAGTTGTGTTTTTAAAAATATTAAAAAACATTTGGCCGCATTAACAAAAATATCATAATCATAGAAGAGAATAAGACTAAGAAATTATGTAACTAAGCAATGACTGAGAATAAAAGGAATGTCTTTATACAATGAAAAAGGGCCAGTCAATCAAGAGAACATTATAATCCTAAATACACATGTACCTAATAATAGACTAGCAAAATGTGACATAAGATTTACAAAAATCAATGAACAGGAGACAGATCAACAGCTATAGTCAAAAACTTCATCACTTCTCTCAAAATTGATGCAGTACCTAGACAGAAAACCAGTGAAGACACAGAAACTTTGAATTAAGATGCGAAAGCATATATCTAGAAAAGAAAAGTTTGGGATTAAGCTTTGTCTACATCTAAAAAACGATTCTTAGCCTTGATATTAAAGCACAATTTATTAGCTATAAAATTGATAAACTAAGTTCTATCAATATTAAAAGTTATCAATTGCAGAAATTATTAAATAGATGGAAACATAAGCAATAGACAAAAAAGAAAATACTCGTGAATTATCACATAACCAACTAATATCTAAAAACTCAAAATCAATATAAAGAATAAAAATCTAATGAAAATATGGTCAAAACAAGTATTTCACTGAAGATCATAGAGAAAATCATCATCTGATAAAGCAATCAGATTATCAGTCTTTATATGTAGTTCAATATCAAATATCAATGCAATATCACTGAATATCTATCATAATAACTTGCTATCAAATAATTACTGGGCTGTAGAAAAACAGTCACCAATGCATTTCGATAGGGAATGTGAATTTTATAATCACTTTGGAAAATGGTTTAATGGTTTCTCAAAAATAGTAAATTTGTTGCTACCACATAACCCAGTCATTGTGCTCCTGCCCATTTATCTCATATGAATAAACACGTGCACACAACAACTTGTACACAGATGTCCATAGCAGTTTTGTGTAATTACTAAGCATTATATGCACTCAGGTGTCCTTCAGTGTAAATGGGGGAAAAGTTACAAAATGTCCCTAATCCATGGTCCTACCTACAACAAACTGGATATATTTCCAATGCTTTCAGCTTAGTGGAAAATCTGATCTCCCTAAATTATATACTGTATTATTTCTGTAGAGCATTCTTAAAGTGATAGTATACAAATTATGAATGCTTTGGTGTTTACCAATGTTAAAGTAGATAAGGGAAAGAAGGAAGTGGGACTGTAAAAGAGCAGCATTAAGAATTCTTTGGATGATACAACTATCAGTATCCTGGTGGTGAGTATTATACTGAATTTTTTGAAGTTGCTACCACTTAGAAAATGTTAAATCCAAAGACTTCAATTGTTCTGGTAACACAGAAGTTAAGCTATAGGTTGCTTAACATGAATGTGGTCTTCGTTTTTAATTTAAGCTGAAGAACTTCTAACCTGTTACAACTTCTAACCTGTTACATAAATTCTTTTTATATTTGGACTTCACTAATTTCTAAAATTAAACATTGTTTTAATAATGTCTAGAAATATGATTTGTTTTTTACACAGTAAATCTAATATTTAGTTTGACAGTCACAAAAACAGTGTTGATGTTTCCCACAACAAGAGCATTTACCTGCTCCTGACCTCAATTTCTTTTAATGAGCAAGTAAGGAAGATTTATTGTGAAATTGTCTTCCTCTCTATTCCTGAGTTCTGCTGTACCCAAGCTAACCTACTCTTCTTTTATCATTTGAAATTTAAATAAATATGGATATCACATATAAGAAAAATTTTAACACAAACTAATTTATTATTATCATACATACAATTCTGTTCCTTACTGGGAGACAACTTTCCACATGTTTCTCCTTTTTTATATATCTGACAAGCAGAAGCAGTAACTGTTCTTTATTTTGGACTTTGCTTAAGGATTTGCATAAGGAGTGCCCTCAAAATATAGAAACAGCATCTCCCTCCACAGTACAAGAACAGGAATATGCTTATTTTCAGTATAATAAAAATAAGATCTTCTTTCAGCCAGACATAGTGGCACACACCTGTGATTCCAGCATTTGGTAGGCTAAAGAAAAGGAACTTGACCCAGCCTGGGTTATATAACAAGACACTATCTCAAAAACTGCAACTCAACCACTAATCTTCTAGAACTAAATAAGTCAGATTCCCCAAGTTCTGGGTTCTGTCCCTGTAATACACTTCTCTCTATGGGAAGGCATCTATTTTTGGTTCTTTTTCATACCTGCCAAACTTGAGACCCAGAAAAATCAATAAAATAACAACTAGCATTTTTTATGAAGACATTTTTATATATGTTCCGTTTAGGGCTTTAAACATGGATTCTCGTCATTTTCACCCTTTATTATTCAAATCCAACCCCATGTTTTCTCTCTTCAAACTTTCTTCTTCATCACCTATACATGTCCTTCTGTGCATATGTGACTTATTTATCCCTCACTTTCTTGTCGTTCTGTGCAGATGTGACTTACTAAGCCTCATCTGAGTTCCTGTTAGCTCCTTGATGGAGCAAGAACAATTTACCAGTGGGAATATCCTGAGGAGAGTTACTCCCCATCTCTCCCATCCAGTCTAGTCTCTGGAGAGATGTGGTGCCTTTTGAGTCTTTCCTCTTTCATGATATAAAGTAGACATGTCAAATCTGGTGGTCTCATGGAAGTAGACTTAGCTGCAGTGAGTTCATGGTTGCAAAGGGTCATATCTGGAAGATACCAACTGGCTGTGCCCCCTGCTCTTTCCTTAATATCTTTCTTTATCTTGAGTCCTTATCACTTTGATATTGCAGCAGGCAAATTTATTAGTTCGCATGCAACACAAAATCTCAAAGTCTTCAGAGTTCATTGCACAACTCTATCCCTGTCACAATTTTATCAAGCACCCTGATTTGTTTGAAAAAAGCACATAGCCAAGGGGATAGAAAACAAATAAGGAAGGTTCAAAACCTGTGAATACCCTGGACTTTGATTAAAGGTTAAACATCCATGAATTCATTTTCAGATTGAATTTATTTCTACAACTGTGATAAAAATGAAAGTTACAGCTAAATGGCCAGGCTGACACTTCACATGAAAATGAAAACAAACAAAAGGATGTTCACAACTGAGTCAGAGTGGAGATTTCCTGTTTTCAGACAACCAATGATCTAACAGTAAAAATTAACAAAAAAATTGGAAGTTCTTCTCTTCCATGTAGTGACTGTGATGATATTAGTAGAAATATTAGAATGATTAAACCTATAATAATTCAACAATTACTGCTTCTATTTGTAAGTCATTGTATTGAATTAATTCACTTTAAGACATAAGAAAATAGAATGTACAATATTCTCCAGTAGTTGAATCACTGAATTCCAAAAAGAGTAAGGATCTGGAAGGGGATCTCCTACAAATCTCTCCTTAGAAATGAGAATCTTTATCTCTTCAGGGTTTTCAAAGAGCATTCTGTAGCTATTAGAGTAGAGAGAGAAATATCAAGTCACCTAGAATTTTACAAAATATCATTCTCTCTCTCTTCTACACATTAGAAAATGTTTTCTGCCTTTGTCAAAGTTTGCCTTACCAGGTGAGTTGATTTCAAGACTTACACTTACAGAATGTGCCATGACACGTCAACTAAACCTAATTAGCTTAAACTAGCTTCAACACTCAGTTCCATAGCTGAACAATTTTCTAGGAAAAAATATGATATCAGAGGATAGAATTCTTATTGGTTAAATAATTAAAACTATGTTTGTCAGATTGCTAATAGTGAGATCTAATTAGTAAAGGTCAGCTGTAGTGACTTCATTTATAGTCTTGTTTTGTCAGGATGTTGCTGTTTTTTACACAGGGTACAATTATTTGCACTTACAGTATATAAATGAGATGCTGCAATCTCAATTGATTTCATAAATGAAGTCTAAAATCTCATTTTCTTCTTAAAAGTGACTAAATGCACTGACATTATATTTTATAGCTTACATAACTCATGTTTACATGAATGAGTCCAAAACACATTCATGTATTAACACTAGTCCCATCCCTAGTAACTTTAAAAAAAAAACCTGTCTTTATAAGAATTCAGTGGTGGGTCCTTATATGTCATCAGAGAGGAGGACCCAGTGGAGAGTCAGGCGTACACAATAAAGGACTCTCTGGGAATTGGGGGGGAGGCACTGGGGGATGAGGAGGGAGAGGAGGGGGAGGATGGGGTTCGGGGGGAGGAGGGGGGAGGGAGGGAACTGGTAAAAAAATTTTTTAAATGTATAATTACATTTTTAATAAAAAAATAAAAAAAGAATTCAGTGGTTATTTCAGTTTAAGTTCTAGATATTGCATTTATTTTGTTATCATGATATTAGTTCAGTGCATGTCTTATATATTTTGCCATAGTTATCATAGTATTAGAAAAATATCAAAATAAATATAATCAAGTTTTAAGATAAGAGTACACTTCGTCTACAAAAACTTTAAGAGCAGCAAAATGAAATCATTTCAAGGAAGAATATACAATTATCTTCTTTTTTAATAGCAAGAATTAAAGCAAAATTTCATGAGAAAGAATTGAATGTAGCCTGGGTATATGGAATAACTTGATTAAATGTGTGACCAGGAGTGGAGAGGGAGCTGGAGAAATCGTTCAGGGGTTAAACATCTGTCTGGAAAGCAGGATCTGAATTCAAATCCCACATAAAAATGCCAGGCAGAATGCAATGGCCTGCACTTCTGACCCTGGAGGTAGATCCTGGAAAACCCCAGAGTAAAGCCAAAAGGAGGCAGAACAATCCAGGATGATTCCCAAAGTCACACTTGAACCTCCACAGACACACATAGACACACACATAAACACACACACAAGCACATATACACACACACACAAATGTATGGCTTAGGAGCTTAAACTGACAGAAGGTGCACTAAGCCAAGTGTCAGGATAATTCTCAAAAGTTAATTTTCCACTGCAAATAGGAGGGCTGAAATGATCCTGATTCTCACTGTTGCATTCACTCCTGTGCTACCAAGGGCAGGTGTGGCATCTGAACATCTCAGCCTTTTCTACTCAAATGCAAACAACCCTCTGTTTTTTGCACTTTTTAAAGCAAGTATATGTTGAGTCAAAAAGCTTGGGTCAAAAAAAAAAACATTCTTTAGGTGGTCTTTGTCAAATTCTTGCTTTGTCATTTTATGTGGAATGGATGGGTCTCCTTTTGTTTTAATTTCCCATGTCTTTTGAACAATAGACAACAAAAGTACATTGTAGAAATTTGTCATTGAGGATGAAAGAAAAATCTCTTAGATTTGCAAACTCTTAAGGAAGCAAAGTTTTCCTTTCTTTTGGGGGGTCGTTCATCTTTCTCACTGGAGAGCATTTGCACTGAGAAGCCACAGAAAATGTCTCTTTGTTGGCAACTTTGAAGCTTCAAGAAATTAAATATCTATCTGGATCCTTACAGCAAGTATTGGTCTTCTTGTTGTTCAGTAGACAGAATGCTCTGACTTGCGATTTATCTTAAAGATAAACGAGGGACCTAAGAATGCCAAAAGCAACAGTGAGGCAACTATGTGCTAACTTTCTGTGCATGGCAGACAGGTCTTCTTATTTCCCTGATTCTGCATGCTTATCTATAAATGAAAGTAGAATTTGGTGATAAAATTAATTAGTGGAAGTATAGCCATACTGAAGACTGCAAAATAAAAACAAAGAGAAGTTTTGGCTTTTTGAAATGCAAGGAAGGAAATCTAATTGAGTATTTCGTGCATACTGGAGACTGTCCTGGACTGGAAGATGGGACGGTGCAGATGGCACGTTTTCACCCTTCAGGTGCTTACACAGTCTGCTTATGGAGTGTTTGGGCTAGATCAATTCCTGACCAACAATATATGAAGCATCTCTTGTTCCCTCCTCAGTGGAATTAATAAAAATTACTTTTTAAGACCTGAATATGCTGCAAATTATCCTAAGGGCAAAGAGCAAATGAAGAAATATCAGTTCGTGAAAAGCCAGTGAAAAAAGCAAGACTCTGAAATTTGAAGCAAGAGAGCTTCTTCTTTCATGTTTCTCATCTTAGCGAGGTAGAACGTTCACTCCAAACTTCTTGTGACAAGAACCGAGATTTTCTGATGTAAGCATCCTACAATAACACTTTTTTCTTTAGAGGAGAAAAAAATCAGTTTCTCATTTTGTCCCCAATTAGTTGGTAGTGAGGCTAAGACCTGGGCAAGGATGATAAAAGAAAATGTTTCCTTCCCTTAATCAACCCACACTGGCAGGGTGAAGAACATAGAGTACCTGACGGCACCTGGTCAGGATTGGGGGAGGCAGGCTGAGTAACCTACACCTTGACTCCTTCCTTTCTCTCTGCCAAGTTCTCAGTTGTTAGAGAAAGAGTGGCACTCTTAGTGAATCTTATTATTTTCCCTATTAACGTTCCCGCACAGCTCCAGAGACTTAGCTCAGAGATTTTTGTTTTACAGAGAGGCAGTCAGAAAAACAGATGGCTCTGAATTCCTTCCAAAGGAGCTGACACTTCATTTTCAACTGAGAATGAAACATCCTAAGCCCAAGGATATTCTCAAGAACATTGGAACTTTGCGGTAGAAGGATGTTGGAAGGTGACTCACAGCCCAGAAAAGATCTAGTGTCATCTGCAGGGCAGGTCTGTTATAGGAGGAATAGGTAAGACAGAGACCACAGGAACAGTGCCCCTGGAGTCCTTGGTCCAATCAAGCTTATCGAAATATTTTCCATCGAAAGCTTCAGAGAACCTTCCAGAAGAGGGGGTGGGAAGACTGTAAGAGCTTAGAGTTGTGGACATCTTCTGTCAGCTATGGCACACCAATCACAACAAGGTTTCTGCATCCAGAACTGCATCCAGTTCACTGCAAAGAGATCTACTTCCGCCAAATCTACACAGTGACTAACATATCAACATCCCCCCCACCATGGATGAGCGAGGCTCTAAGGAGAAACAACTACTGAGAATCTTTGGGGGCAGGTATTGCACAGGAGGTTTGCTCACTGAAGGACCACTTATATTACCACAGAGGCCTTATATTACTAGTACATGGGCCCCAAAGCCAGCTTAAGTGCCACATACTTAAAGGGACATGTAGGTGGAAGGGGCAGACCTAAACCAATGAAGGGAGGGGAAGATGGGAGAAGAGGGGAGTGCAGGAGAGTGGGAAGGCACATGAACATGAACACATTTTGCTTGTACATGAAAAGTTCTTAACAAAAAAAACTAATTTTTTAAAAAAATTGTCATGAAATCTCTAGGGTTCAAACAAATTGTGTGAATGAATCACATGTAGATCTAGGGACAGAAGAGACAATAACTGATTGAAAGTTCAAACTAAAAAAGCAAAATGTAACATTTGACCTAGAGGCAGAAAAAAAATCAATGAACTTGAAAATAGACTGATAGAAATTCTGCAAGAACAGAATAGAAAAAAGAATGAATGAAATGGCCAAGAATAGGAAAAGTTAGGATATTAAGTATGTCAATGTGTACCTACATGTCATCAGAAGATAGATGAAAAGAGAAAGATAATAAAATACATTTGAAGATATAGAGATCAAAACAACCCAGTTTGTTGTCAAATGATAACCTAAATGGTACCAGGAGTGGGATGTTGCTGATAAATCTATTTATGTGGATTTTGTGATTTCTGAACAGTTTTGTTGGAGGAACTTTGAAATGTTTGACGTTCTTGAGTCCATAGATTATAAATACTTTTCTGCAGAATTTTTTAAATATTTTTTATTATTATTATTTATTCAACTGTGGCATGTGTGTGTGTATGTGCCCACGCCTGTGTGTGTGTGTGCCCGTGCATGTGTAGAACCACGGACGAATTCGCGAACCACCATGGACACCTCCACCTCCTTCTGCCCCGGGATTCACAGGCTCTGCCCTACCAGGACCAGAAGCGCAGGCCACCCCCGCTTCTGCCTGGCGTCTATACGTGGGATCTGGGATCCGAACTCAGGACCTTCCACCTGGAAGGCAGAGGCTTAACCCCTGAGCCACCTCTCCAGCCCCACTTTTCTGCAGAATTTAATGGATCATTTGGATAATGGAAATGCTGAAAGAGTTATGGATCATGTGAGTCCAGTTCGTAATGAAGGGAACAAGAACTTTAGTGAAGTTAAATTTAAAGACAATGGACTGATTTGCTTGATGGAGGAGAGCTATGCTGACGGCCATGGAGTTCTAGATGTGGAAGGTGGAGGCAACAGAATAGCTGCCACTGTTGGAGAAATGAACATCAGGGAAGGAAAACTTAGTTATTTTCACTGGGACAGTGGAAGATATGAACACCACCATATGGTGATTCTGTGGTTTGAAAATCCAGATTCCTTCAGGAGCCAAAAACCCAAATTGAAGCCATTTCTTGCCTTTCAGAAGTTTCAGCTGGCTAAAAAAGGGCTTGATACTGCTGTAATTCAAGTGAACCAAGCTATGTTTCAACCTCACTGCAGTATCTGTCAGTATCCCCCAAGGGGTATTCGTTCTGGTGGATGATTAAAGGGTTCATGGAGAGCACCAGAACTTGGCACCAACTGGTAGGCATAGAGTTCCCACAAGGAAAGGTGAGCTTATAGCTGCAAAGGTGAACCCAGAGTGTTGTTGGAGAAGCCAGAACCATGGGATGTATTCTGAGAATGGCTGTGATTGGAAAATCAACTTGGTTCAGAGGAACACTTCTTGTACAACTTTGAGCTGTGAAGAGGGACTGGGATTCCCCAGAATCTTTGAGCTACAGTGACACATTATGAGCAACCGAAGATGGACATTGAAATACAAGATGAGGTATTTGATTTGCTGGATGTTGGTCTTAATTTGATGTTTTCTCATTGTCATGATGCTTCTATTTTAATGTTTTATCTTTGTTGAAGCATTTTATTTTGACTTGATAGACTCTTACAGTTAAAAGTTTTGGAACCTTTATTTTATTTTATTTTTATTATTTAATAAAACTAGCAACCATAATGAATAGGTATCCCTATACCCATCCCTCCCCCCAAGACTTGGAACTTTTTCTAAAACAAAACTTTCAGTCCCAATATTGAGTAATTGAACTTTTAGTGATTGATATCTTTAAATTGGATTATGAAAACTCTTAATTTTGAATTTTTAGAATTAATGAAATTAAATGTATTTAGAATATAAGATAAATTTAACATCTGTGGGGACATTTAAAAGTGATATGTTCTTGTGTCAAGCTGACAAGGGGTGGAGTGTCATAGTTAGGAACAGGGGTCAATTTCATGGTTGCAGGTTCAAACTCTGGGCACATTTATGGATAATTAAGTAGTTGAATTAAGCCCAGATCAAACCTTCAGGAGATTGTCTAGTTGATGGAGAAGGCCCAGCCCATGGTGAGTTGAACTAGGCCCTGGACAGGTGAATAAAACACAGAAAGCTGCATGAGGAAGTTGGTATCCTTGTGTATACTTAGCCAGATATTCTGGTTTGACAAGTAAGAATTGTCCCTCTCTCCACTGTTATGTGGAGATGGTGTGGCCAGTTCCCTCAGCCCTGGTGTGGGTATATACTTTCCTGCCAAGCTGGACTAAAACCTATAACCAGACTATCATAAGAGAATAAATACCTTGTTCCCTTAAGCAGCTTTGTCATGATGTTATCAGCAACCATGCAGGCTAACTGCTACATAAGGTAAAACACTAGGAATGTTAAAAATCAAAGCTGTGGGTAAGCCTGGAAAGGGTAGGAAAGCACTATTTATAATGAATACCCACAGGATTAGCTGGCTGCAGTGCAGCATATGCTAAGTGTTTGAAGGAACAAATAGTCAGACAAGGACACTCTATCCAGGGCTGACAAGATGCTTCAGAGAGTAAAGCCATGTGTGCTCTCTCTCTCTCTCTCCCCTTCTTATAAATAAAATTAAATAAAAACAATATTAAATGTGGCAAATATATCTGTTCAGAAAGAAGGCAATATAAATTATTACCAATAAGCAAAAGTCAAGAAAATTAGTTTCTGGAATATAAGACCTTATAAAAAAATTCTGAAAGAAACTCTTTCAGTTGAAAATAGTAACAGCAAATTATAATATGAAGCCATACAAGCAAAGGATAATTGTAAAACTTATTGCATATCTATGAAAGATACACAATTTTCTTCTACTATTAACTGATTTAAAGAGCTAGTACATGACATTTTGATCATATATGTGCATGAAATATATTTTCAAGGTTGTAACAAACATAAATATAGTAGAACCTGTAATATAATAAAGTTGATATGTATGTAGTCTATTTGTCAATAATAACATGAAGGAAGAAAGAAAACCAAGGTATAATGAGGTAAGAAAATGAATAGATATTGCAAAATTATTTTAACAATATTTTTGGGTTTGTAACCGAAATCCCTAGAGAAACCAGCCAAAACTGACTGAAATATGTAGTTTAAAAATCATTAAAGAAATTAGGGATTGTGGATATGTCTCAGTCAGTAATGGGTTTGCCACCAAATGATAAGGATATATGTTTACCTGAAAGGGGAGATATCATGCTTATGAGGACATTTTTCCCAGGGTGAGGCTCATTCCACTGCACTCAGGGTATGTTGACTCCTGGGATTTTTCCAAAGACAGAAAACCTGCCTGAATGAAATCATGGTGGTAGCATACTGATTTTGTGCTATCCCCTGGGGGTAGGGGTGAGGAGGACTTGATTTCAGTTCTTAGCATTCACATAAAGAGCTGGTGCAGCGAAAAAACATTTATAAATTGCTGGGGAGAGAAAGAAGCAGGAGGATTCCTAGATTTCTCTAGCCAACCATAATCTTTGAATTCCAAGCACCAGGGAGAGATTCTGTATTAAAAAACAAGATGGGCAATACCTGGAGAACCACACCCAAACTTGGCCTCTGTCCTTCCATCTTGTGAACACATACGAACACACACACACACACACACATGAACACACATGTGAAATTAATATGCTAGAATAGAAAATATTTACTTAATGCAAAAAAAGCAGAAAAATGAAATTTAGAAATAAAACAAGACAAGAAATATAAAGAAAACAAAAATCAATATAGACAGTTAAAATTCATATACTATTAATACATTTAAATTTATACTAATTAAGGATTTCAAATTAAGAATAGTCCCATAAGCCCATGAGCTAAATTCAATACTGGAAATAGTGGTTCCCATAGAAATTGGAAATAACAGCAGGAAGTTAGAGCACTAATCATGTGACCTTCAAAAGATTATGAGATTCTGGCCTCTTCTGTCCCTCACCTCTCTCTCTTCTCTCTGTCTCTCTCTCTGTCTCTCTTTTCCAAACCACTGTAAGGTAAGCAGTTCTGTCCTACTATATACTCTCTGCCATGATATTCTACTTCCCCCAAACTGGGAAGCCAATTAAACGAGAACTTATACTCTGAGACCATGAGCCAAAATAAATCGCTCCTCCTTTTAAGCTATTTATCTCCAGTATTTTGCTGACTAACTCAGCAAATTAAACAATCCAATCAAAAGTCGGTAGCTGTCAGACTGGATTTATAAAAGGAAAAACATGATCTGATTATGTGTTGCTTACCCAAGACATACTTTAAGTTTGAAGTTACAAACAGGTTAAAAACATGATATAGATGACACAGGCAAATACAAACCACAGGAGAATTGAGGTAGCAGTACTAACTTAGGCAAGATGGACTTTAAAACAGGAAATGGTGCAAAAGATAAAGGAATGTTTTATAACTCTAAAGGGCAATCCACTGTGAAGATATAAGGATCATAAACATCAATTGGCAAAAGGCTGGTTAGATTTACCAAGAGAAACACAGAGAAGAACCAAGTTGCACCACTCAAAGATGAGATTACAGAAGAAAAGAATACTAGAGTTAATTTTCATCAGCCATTCCAAGGTTTACTATGTGTGGTTTTTCAAAATCTGGACTGACAGGGAGAAGCACACTACAATACTAACAATTAGGGGCTTGAGGTAAAATTATGAATTCCAAGCCAATCTGGGGCTACATTGCAATTTCAAAGCCAGCCTGGGAGGCATTGTTATATCTATCTCAGGAAAAGAAAAAAAGCAAAAAAAATTTTTTCAAAAGAAAAACAAGTGACAACAATAAAACAAAAAATACATTCAACTTCAAATGTAAACTAGCTTAATCCATCAATATGTGACTTATTTCTTTTCCCTCTTTTTGTGTGATCTTATTGAATGTATTACATATTTTTTTAAAAAATCTCAAATTGAACTGTCATTTCCTTATAAGAATAGGAGGGACTATAGGTCAACAAATTAGTAACTTAGAAAATATGGACAAATTCCTGGAAAGAGCCAATATACTTAAATTAGTTAAAGAAGAAATCATTTCAGTAGACCTATACAAGTAAAAAGATTGAGTTTGCTATTGATTTGTACTAAGTATTTGAAGATATTATCAGTTATTCACGTGTGACTCCAGCGAATATAATAAAAAAATATATGCTGGTGCATTTCATAAGCTGAGATTGCTGTAACACAAAACACAGACAATAAAAACACAAGAAGAGAAAGCTACAAACCAGTAGTCCTCAGGAAAGCATATGCAAACCAAATCCAACAAAATACAAAAAAATGTTTTTGCTTGTTGCAGTTCAGCTGCATGGCTGCTGATGAAATCACTATTAAATGGCTTAAGGGAAGAAAGGGTTTATTCTCTTATGATAGTCAGATTACAGTTCTTAGTCCAGTTGGCAGGAGAGCATGAACCATTACCAAAGGACCAAAGGAACTGATCACATAATATCCACATAATAGCTGAGAGAGGTTCTTACTTGTCAAACCAGCATTTCTGGCCGAGTATACACAAAGATGCCAACTCCTTCAACCAGTTCTCTGTATTTTATTAAGCTGTTCAGGGCCTAGTCCCCCCCACCCTGAAGTGAGCCTTCCCCATCAACTAGACAACCTCCTGCAGGTTCACTCAACTACTACTTCTTTACAAATGTGTCCAGAGCTCAAACCCTCAAATGTCGAGTTGATACTTGCATTCAACTATGACAATGTTGACTTGGTAAATTACATTCCAGAAAAGCATATGCGTGAGTGTGTGTGTGTGTGTGTGTGTGTGTGTGTGTGTGTGCGTGTATGTATGTGTGTGTGCGTGTATGTCTGTGTATATATATATTGTTATATGTATATATCAAAATCATGTGACTGTTCAATAGTTTCTCAAACAGCATTATCAAAACTATAGAGGTACTCAGAAGTAAAGTGCTTGTCATGCAAGCATGATAACTGGGATTTGAGAATCTAGAATTCATGTAAATACAGGATGAACTTGGCAGCCCATCTGTAATCCCAGGGCATGTAAGGCAGAGATAGGGAATGGGCAAATTAACCAAAATAGAGAGCTCCAGATACAAAGAGAGACCATGCCTCAATATGTAAAGTGTAGAGTAATTAAATTAAGGAAGACACCAGACATGAACCTTGGGCCTCTGCAATGTGCATGCATATACATCCACCTGCACACATGAACATACAGACTTACATGCACATCATACATATACATGTATTAAATTCTTAAGTAAGTTAAAAAGAAGAAATTAAGAATGATAATTAGGGATAAGTTGGAATTGCTTGCTGAAAAAGAGCAACTAAGAAAACACCATGGCAGGGACTGGAGAGATGGCTAAGGGTTAAAGCTTTTCTTCCAGAGCAGAAAGATCTGAATTCAGATTCTGGGTTCCATGTAAAAACACCAGGTAGAAATAAATGGTTGTGGCCTGAACTTCTGGTCCTGGAAGGCAGAGCCTGGGAAAATCACAAAGCAAAGCAAAAAGGAGGTAGAAGCAATCTAGTATGATTCCCGAAGTCACCCTTGGTCTTCCCCTTAGTCTTCCACAGGGACACACAGTGTCACACACAAACACACACACACACACACACACACACACACACACACACACACACATGTAGGGCGCCGCCCTGCATGCCGCCATTCTAAGATGGCGCCAGTTCCCCTTCTCCTCTCAGCAAAACAAGCCAATGCGCAAGCGCCAGGCCCATTTCCCGCTCTAGCCCTGATCGCGAGACCATCACGCCACCTCGGGTGACACGCCCACTACCAATCAGGTGCTGCCACGTCCAAGACGGGACAGAATCCCTATATAAGGGTGGCGGTTTAGGCAGTTGGGGTCTCCGTGCTGAAAGCTAGTGCTCTCCCTCTCAAGATGCATTAAAGCTTGCTACAGAAGGATCCTGATCGTGTTGCGTCGTTCTTGCTGGCGAGACGAGCAGCGCAAGACAACTGGTGCCGAAACCCACTAAAGACCTACCCACCGCGGTTATTTGGCAAAATGGACCCCTATGTTGGGTCCATCCACATGTCTCCCCTAACAAAGTGATCGATTGGTATCCCTCTGCAGTTGCACAATTGGCTTTAAAAGGCATAAAACTAACAATAGAATATTTTGGCATAGAGCCTCATGTTACCATTGTTCCTTACACCTCTAATCAGATTCAAACCCTGGCTGCAGCTTCCACTGACTGGTCGGTACTATGCGCCACCTTCTCCGGGACTTTTGATAATCACTACCCTAAACACCCCCTTTTACAGTTCGTCTCTATCCATCCCATTGTTTTCCCCAAAATTACAAAATCCTCACCCATATCACATGGACTTGTGGTATACACAGATGGCTCAAAAACGGGACGTGGAGCCTATATAGTTAATGAGGTTGCTCACGTCAGACAGTATTCTGAAACCTCCCCCCAAATTGTTGAATGCTTAATTGTCCTTGAAGTTCTTCAACAATTTCCAGGCCCGCTCAACATTGTCTCTGATTCATTATACGTAGTTAATGCAGTCCGCCTGCTTGAAACGGCAGGTCTCATTAAACCTACTAGTAGGGTGGCATTCCTTTTTTCACAAATTAAAGAGGCCCTCCAAAATAGACGTCATCCTTTATATATTGTTCATATCAGAGCTCATTCAGGCCTTCCGGGTCCCATGACAAAAGGCAATGACTTGGCAGATCAAGCCACCAAGCTCATAGCCGTGGCCCTTCCTTCCTCACTGAGTGCTGCCAAAGAGTTTCACTCAAAATTTCATGTGACGTCTGAAACGTTGCGCAAACACTTTTCCTTGACAAGACAACAAGCACGTGATATAGTCCTTAATTGTCAAAATTGTTGCCAATTCTTGCCTATCCCCCACACTGGAGTTAATCCTAGAGGCATTTCCCCGTTGCAGGTATGGCAAATGGATGTGACTCACATCCCCTCTTTTGGGAAATCTCAATATATACATGTTTCTGTAGACACCTACTCGGGCATCATCCATGCCACCTCTCTCTCAGGTGAAAAGACCTCTCAGGTTATTCAACATTGCCTTGAAGCATGGAGTGCATGGGGCAAACCTAAGGTTCTAAAAACAGACAATGGACCAGCTTATACTTCCCAAAAATTCAAACAATTTTGCTCACAGCTACAAGTGACACACATTACTGGCCTGCCCTACAACCCCCAGGGTCAAGGCATAATTGAAAGAACCCACCGGACACTCAAATCTTATCTAATTAAACAAAAAGGGGGACCCATAGCGTCCCTATCTCCTGGTCCAAAGGCAGCATTATCTTTGGCACTTTTCACTCTGAACTTTCTCAACTTAGATGAATCAGGAAGAAGTGCCGCTGACAGACATTGCTCAGAACCTCAGAGACCACAGGAGTTAGTAAAATGGAAAGATATTTTGACTAATCAATGGAAAGGCCCGGATCCAGTTTTAATTAGGTCCAGGGGAGCTGTATGTGTCTTTCCACAGAGCGAAGAACATCCATTTTGGATCCCACAACGGCTAACAAGAAACATCCATATCCAAGAAAATGAAGCCACAGATATTAAGACTGATAATGCTGATCCTGATGAGAAATCTCCAGTCTCGCTCCGAGCATAGATGGGGGATAATGTCCACGATCCCCCTGCCCATGCCGTTTATGTTACAGAACTGGTGAGATGAAATGCTGTAATCTACATTATGATATTGTGTTATGGGACACTAAGACTAAGGATTTCTCAAAGGGCATTGTCATTGATCTTGGAAAAATAATGCGTGTGCGGTTGTACGTGGATAGCTATATTATGTTAGGCGGAGCTATTTGGAGAATTTTTAATGGCCTAAGGAAATGTGATTTGGTGTCAAGTTGACAAGGGGTGGACTTGTGATAGTTAAGCCTGGGTGTCAACTTGACACACAGGGTATTAACTAAGCTGGGCTAAGACCACCTCTGGAAAAGGATCAATTGAGACTACTTGAAAGGATAGTACACGCCCTAGATCCTATCAGAACTCCAAAGCTCTCAAAGGATTCTTATAAAAAGAAGCCACCAAGGAGAACAGATCCCTTCTTGCAGCTGTGCTAGGAATCGTTCTTCCTTCCGGCTGCCCGGTTCCTTCGACCTTCCAAGACTCCAGGAGTTCTCGAGCCTTCAGCCAGCACCTACTTGACTACCGAACTGAGCAACTAGCTGTGGGCAGCCATCGTTGGAACTACCGCGGCTACTGACAGCCTTCGCTGGACTACCTCGGCCATATCTTTAACGAGAACTCAGAGTCGCCATTATGCACGTCAACTCAACCCGCCTTGACCCATCTCTGACGTCGGGATTCGCCTCCTGGATTTCCTCAGCTTTTTCCTACTTCAAGGAATGGGTGGGGGTGGGACTATTTGGAATTCTGTTCCGTCTCGGTCTGGCAATATTGTCTTGGCTCTTCTGTAAATTTTCTAACAGGGCCAGACGAGAAAAAATCATGGTCACTCAGGCACTTAGGGCTTTAGAACATGGGACCTCTGCTGAGATCTGGCTTGCAGCATTAAAGCAAGAATAAAGGTTGATCGCCGGCCAAACAGCTCATGCACCCTCAGCACCTTTGTTGCATTGCACGAGGACGAGTGTCTGGCATAGGCAGCCCACACAGGTTGACGAGCAAAGCATCGCACAGAGTTTACTCTGGAAAACACGCCATCTTGCAAAAGGGTTACCTGCCCCAGAATCCCTTCCTCACAAAATTGGCAGGACGAATTTTTTATGAGGATTTGGCCTCTGTTTTCGCCTGAGTTGGGTGGTCACCTCATTGCTATCATATTTGATAAGAAAGGGGGAGATGTAGGGCGCCGCCCTGCATGCCGCCATTCTAAGATGGCGCCAGTTCCCCTTCTCCTCTCAGCAAAACAAGCCAATGCGCAAGCGCCAGGCCCATTTCCCGCTCTAGCCCTGATCGCGAGACCATCACGCCACCTCGGGTGACACGCCCACTACCAATCAGGTGCTGCCACGTCCAAGACGGGACAGAATCCCTATATAAGGGTGGCGGTTTAGGCAGTTGGGGTCTCCGTGCTGAAAGCTAGTGCTCTCCCTCTCAAGATGCATTAAAGCTTGCTACAGAAGGATCCTGATCGTGTTGCGTCGTTCTTGCTGGCGAGACGAGCAGCGCAAGACACACACACACACAAGCACTTGCATGCAAAAATAGGAAATAAATAAATAAAATAAAATTCCATGATGAACATCATATCCAATGGTAACAAGCCTGATGTGTCAATATGCTTACATTGTTTTGTTTAGATTATCCTGGAAGTTTCAGGCAGACTGGCTGAGAAAAAAAAAATAAGCCAAAGTGGGTAAAGAAGAAATTCCTAACCCAGACACACTAATTGCATCAACCTAATGCTTCAGAAAACAAGATAAATATACTAAAACTATTTATATTTTACTCACTTGTAAGGTACAATTTAAAAATTAAATTAAAAGCAATTCTATTCATAACATCATGAATCATAATCTTTCAAAAACAATGACATTTCTAGAAAAAAATTCAATGAACAAAGTATAAATTTACACCTTGTGAAAAATAGACCACTGTTCAAAGGTATTAAAGTTCAAAATAAGTGGTAAAACACCCCATGCTCATAAATCAAAAAGGGTCTAGATGGCAAACGACCCTAAACGAACCTATGGATTTAAAGAGATCTTCATCAGAAATCACAGCTGACTTAATTATATAAACTTAATGTCTGGATTTGAAACTCCAGTGAACTGTAAAGACCTCCAAATAGCCATACTCCTGGATTCAAATTGTATTCCAAAACTATCATACTAAAAACAATGTGGTATAATAGCATCAGAATAGACATGTAGATAAATGACATGACTCACCAACAAATCCACGAAACATTTTAGTTTTATGAATTTCATGATATGTGCATTATATCTCAGTATAGTTGTTCTCTGATAATGGTGTCTGGTTGTGTGCTAAACGAATTCACAAGAAACAAAATTAAGTCACTGAGTCAACAGAAATGCTAAGGAAAGGTCAAAAACATCTTAGAAGAGGTGAATTTGTAGCTAGTTCTTTAAGGGTGGCAGGGAACTTGTTTAATCACTTCTCATTCCTATGTAGTCCTACAGAGCGATTTTCCTTTTTTAAGTTTTATAGACAACCAAGACCTGAATTCTCATGATGCTATCTTCTTCAGTTAAATTTTCAAGGAAACATACACAAATGAATCCTTTACTTGAATTTTCACTCCATGCTTTCAATATTGAAAGAAAATAGACATTGCCCTATCTATCCACTTCCAACTCTTTTAAAGAATTGCTGTCTGCCTTATGAATCCTTTCATGAAAGAGTCCCATAAATTCTTAGACAAAGAATATATCAACAAGATCTGAATTACCCAATATTTTTAAAAGTTGTGATTCTGACTAATCAGTACCACAACTTCTATTCCATATGCATAATTTGCATCTGATATCAAAATTATATGGGCTAATATTATAGCCAACTTCCCTGAGTCAGAGAAAACCTGAGGTAATCTGCCCAAGTAAATGGAAATATTGTTGGTGGTTTTGGATGTATTACATTTTCTGTCTCCTTTCAGAGTAGTTACCCACATAGACAGCAGGTGTCTGTGATTCTTATACAGAATACACAGTAAGAGCTGCCAAGTTTATGGTCACTACCGATAACTGCCACTTATCCTTTTGGCATTTGGCAGTGTGTGTCTAATCTTCAAAAGAAAAGCTTATGCAAAGTTTGCTACTACAGAACAGAAGTTGACAATGCTGGAGATACAAAAACAAGGAACACAAAGGGTCTGTGCTCGGAGAGTTACAACTTAAACATCCAAAGGCAAAAAGGAAAGGAAATAGAACTGCTTGTAATTTAGAGTACTTAATGGTAAAGTTTGTACAGGCTTCAGAAGAGACATTGAATGAAATCCCAAGACTGAGGATATGAAGTCTGGCAAAGGTGGAGGTCGTGAACATGTGCATGTACTTTTGAGGGTGCATACAGATAATTCTACTGAAAGAACTTTCTATGAACAATCACATAAAATAGTATGCCCAAGTAATTGCTACCTCATCTTGTCTGTATTGATTTATTAAATCTTGACTTCTACTAGGCACCCCAAAAACTAGTACCTCTTTCTCAGAGAACAGTGCAAATCTTTCAAGTCTTTGTTACAATATATCTTCCAAAATGTGAACTCTATGTTATTCCTACCTTGCTCTACCATATTCCAGAATAAGGAAACAGTAGAGCAGACATGGTCCCCTGAGGTTTCTCATTCCCTAGAGTATCATCTATATGAAGCGAGGTAGGAGACTAGCCTCCTTCTACCTCAAACCTGGCCAAGAACATGCCGATTCAATTTGCTGGGCTCAAGATGACAAATACAATTTAGAACATTCATGCTCCTCATATCTTGGATGGTCCTAATATCAGAGAAGAATTCCCAAGGGATGTGAAGTTCAGACAGTCAAAGTAAATGTCTGCAAATACTCTAGACAGAAAGCAGATGCCCAAACCCTGTTATATTTAGCTGTGGAGTCACTGTGGGTCCTACGTATCAGTCACCTTGTATAATAAACACTCAGTACCTTATACAGCGTGTGAAGTCTCAGCAATACATTAGTTCATAGAATAAGTCTGAGTTCACTTAAGCACGTGTTCTCTCAGCTAATGTAGGAGGATATACAACTCTAGGACATGATCCATACCCACAAATAAAGAACTGTCCAGTGGAGAGGACTAGAACACACCTTTTTCTTTTAATCCCTTAATCTATTATCCAGAATGAAAATTTTCTATTAAGCATGTTTTATTTTCTTCTGATAACAAGTCATAGTTCAAAGTTACCACAACTGCTCAGAGGTCTTCGAAAAGACTGTTTTGTTTGGCTTTGTTTTTTGGGTTTTTTTGTTTGTTTGTTTTTTGGGGGGTTTGGTTTGTTTTGGTTTGTTTTTTTAGCTCTCTGTTCCATCTGCCTTACTTTGGACATCTTTACACTTGTACTACAAATTTCAGGATTCAAACTTGTTCTGTGGAGAAGTAGATGAAGAGGGTCCAGGAGCCAGAGGGGCAAAATATATGTCTGTCCCCTTTCAAGAGACAGATGAAGGCTTTCCTGAGATTCCCCACCCAAGAAGTATCTCCCATGATACCTAGTTGGCCTAAACTTTGTCACCTAGTCATGTCAACCAACAAACAAGCAGCAAAAAATGAAGGTTGATGCTTTTGGACTAGAAAAGCAAAACAGGCAAAAGAAAAGTAAGTAAGCCTTCTAAGCCAAATGACCATCAACCATGCTTCAAACTGAGCTAGGTGAGGCTGATTTTTAAAATGTGGTATCCCAATTTTTGGTTCAATGTAAGAATAATTACAATAGAATAAATCTCGTTGGAGAAAGAAGCAAAGTGGTCATATTATCAGTATATCTTTAATTAAAGAAAACATAATCTCGCTCTTTTGTTTTGAACAACTAAATACTTTTCTTCATAGATTACTCAGTTCTCAGATTCCTTAAGCTTGCCATTAATTCATCTGTTTTGTGCTTATTTTCTTTTAATACATAAGTTTAATCTCTCTCTTTCTCTGTCTCTCTTTTTCTCTGTTTCTGTCTCTCTCTACCTCTGTCTCTGTCTCTCTCTGTCTCTATTTCTCTCTCTCTATCTCTCTCCATCTCTCTATCTCGCTCTCTGTCTCTCTGTCTCTGTCTCTCTCTCATACCCTGTCTAGATGGGGTCTCATGAACTATGTAGCCAAGGATGACCTTGGACCTTAGATGTCCCTGGCTCTTCCTCGTAAGTACTGGAATTATAGGTGTGTATCACTGTACCAGGATATTCTTTAATATTGTAACAGGAATTAGATTAGAGAAAATAATATAAGAGTCCTGGTTCCTATAATTCACCTACAAGAATTACCAATTTGATGATCAGCTTGCTTTCTTTGCTCCCTCTCTTTTTCCTCTTCACTGTTTAATACCTGAAACAAATTATACTTATGTACCTCAACTTCGCTTTGTATACCATCATCAAACTAGAGAACCCAAAAGCCGTTTAACTTTAAAACATCAATAGTAGATTCTATCCTACTCTCTCTCTCCCTTAATAGTTAGTATTACATTATAGAAGAACAACAACAATTTGAAAAAAGAGAGAGGAGAAATTCTAAAAATGCAAATGATCTAGAAGGCTAAAGAAGCCATTGGGAGAATTTCTCCAACAGTGCAGGACAAGATTCATTCCTTGCTTAAGAACTAGGCCACTGTTATGTGTCATTGAAACTGTGATCACTGACAATTAACAAATATAACAATTAGTATTCTGTCTGTTTGTACTCTTTAACATTGACAATTTTTTTTCTAAAATCTCTAACCATGTGCCAGACAGCTTAATGGAAGTGCTACAAAAGCCTAAATGTGAAGTGTTTAAATAACAACTTGCATCTCCTGTCTTATAAGAGTTGGACAACTTTGGCCCTCTACCTTCTCCTTTCAGACAAATCATTCAGAGGGCTAAAGACCATTCCCAGTCCACTAAATAAATCAACCGAGTGTGTTCGTTTGCTACATGTGAATATGTGAACATTCATATGTATATTTATTCACATGTAATGGTATGGGTTTGTCAGCTCATTCATCCATTCAACCATTCACTAAACATTTCTCAGACCCCATTAGCATTCTATTACTAAAAGCTCTAAGCATGCAGAGGCTGGTAAGCACCCAAAATTGTGCATCTGTTTACGTGAAGTTAAACAAGCCCGCATCCTGAAAGCTGAATGTGGGAATCTGGTGGAAGCAGAATGTGTGCGCATAAAACCCAAAGGATGAGACCGCCAATCTCAAAGGCTTTTGTAAGAATGCGTAGTGACAAGATCCTGGTGGGAAACGGGCTTGGCTGGAAGGAGCTCTATATGTGTATTTTTATCATCCATGTGTTGGATGAAGCGGAGAGCTGCCAGATAGCTTCTTTTCGACAGCTTGGAGTTACTGTTGGGAACAGATCCATGTATGGAAGCGAAAGCCGAAAGGCACAGATAAGCTGAGATCCAGCTATGCGAGCCATGTTTAGAGGCACTTAAAGGACAAGTATCCCGGGTCCTTTCTTTCTGGTAAATTTGGAGAAGTCACCACGCCGAATCTTGTTTCCACATCCAGCCCATGCAGACTGAACACCCGAGGCTCCACAGAGGTAGGTGCGGGGCTTTCATGATGAAATTTACATAAGGGATCATCCCCACTATTCCCTCCCTGAGTCCTTGAGGTTCTTAAGGGAAGGTGCCAGATAATATTTTGAAAGAAAAAAAATAAAAGAAAGAAGAAAGATTTGGGCTGAAATTGGTGACGAAGGCATGTAGCGGCGTTAACCTTCAACCACACAAGACAGCTTAGCTATAGAGAGAAAGTGACAATCTGGGTTTGCTGCCAAATCAAACCTCTTTGTCCCAGGTCACTTACCAGCCCGGTTTGTGTGGCTCTGCTTCTTCCGTGGTCTGGCAGCGTGTTTTAGAAAGGGGCACAGCTTCCCACGGGGCTGTGATACTCCCTGTGTGTTTTAGGGTGGGGTAGGTGGGCTGGGTCCTTCTGTCTTGTTCTTCTACGGCTCCCTAAAGCTCTCCTTACATATAGGAAGGAGCTGCTTGGGAAATGTCATTGTTATTTTTGGCAGCTGAAGTCAGTTTTGCAGTGTTTTTCATCAGCTAAGAAGTTGATTACATCCCGTTCAAAGATTCTGGAGTTGTTTTCACAAACATGGGGTCTTGCATAAGTTAAAGTTGCTGAAACCAGTGTATGGCCTGGATTTTTCTTCTTTCTTTCTTGTTAATGGCTGCAAATTTAGGAACTTGAGAGAAAATGTTTCCAAAGATTATTATCTCTGTTACTAAGCATGTTTCAGAAATACTAGATTTACCTGGGAATCACAGGTAAAAGTATGGCTACTAAGAGAGGAACAATTTTTCACATCGGAGTGACTGCTAGGCAGCAATTAAAGCATTTCTTTTAAAATGTTGAGCAAAGTGTATGAATGACTGGTGAACACTCACCCAAGTCAAAAGGAGGGAGCATAGATTACAGTCAGAAAATATATGTGATGGGGGGAAAAAAAAATATATGTGCTTTTCCTGGATGGAATTAAACTCTTAGGCAGGACAGTGAAATTTAAAGTTATGCTTTACCTAGTTTAAAATGCTTTATGATTCAAGTAATAATCTGAACCAACTCTTCATTTAGCTGAACTTTCCAATTTTATGATTAAGAGTAGAGGAAGGAAAGAAATAATATGATTTTTCCTTCTATAATGACAAACATGATACATAAATGGTTAATAAACGAATATAAGAAAAAGATAAAATAATTTGTAATATTGGTGGAAAAATGTTCCAGGTATCTGGGAAAGGCTTAATGGACAACAGAGACAACAACTACCTATGTGGTACTTCCTTTCTCGTAGATACTCATTGCACATAGAAAATGCCTGGCAAGAGACAATGTATCCAATGTATTTTTGTTTAAATAATAATACAATTTTCTTGTTAAGATAATTGTAGTGCTAAAAGACAGGTTTTTCATAGAGTTATTCTTTCACACATCCACTTACCTTAATAATATTTTAAGATTGCGATTTAAATTTAAACTTGCCCGTTCTGCCTTTGTAAGACAGGCTAGAGTTCACTGAAAAATGGCAATAATCTTTGAGACAGATAAAGAGAGAAAGGAAAGGTATGATGCAGAAGAAGAGATAAAGAGGAGAGAGAGAGAGAGAAACAGAAAGACCATACATTTCTGTTAAACTAATAGAGACAAGCCGTCATAACTTCAGCTAAAGTGGAACAGGCCTACAGAAGAGTGGCTTCAAAATGCTTAATTAAACACTGCATACCAGCCGGCTTCCCAAAAGGAGCAGCACAGCAGGAGCCTTTGCAATTTCAATATGTAAACGGTTTGTATAAATGAAGTTTCTAGTGTTCAGAAGCAGATGCAATGCATGCATGTCCCGTTTACTTTTCTCTGACGGCTGCCAAGCGTATTTCAAGCACACACTTTGCATGAGAAATGCCTGCTCCTATGTTCCCTACAGCCAATAAATTTCTGAAGCAAAATATAAGTAATAGAAAATACTGGCTGTCTATTTTATGTGTAGAATGCTAACATTAATAGAAAAATTTAATGATAAGCTATTCACTGCTTTGAGTCAGGACTTTCTTAAACACTCAAGTACAACTATACGTGTATAAGATACTTGAGAACTTATTTTGTGAGGAGAATTGGAAGTCTCATATTTGAATGAAATGACTTTTATGTTGTAAGTTGCAATCCACTGAGGTAGGAAACTCATTCATAGTGACAAAGTAAGTATAGGAGAGAAGTTGAAATTTGCCCAAATAGCACACAGGGTAGCTCTGAAGTTTCTGTCTGTATAATGATACCAGACTGAGTAGTTTCTTGGCCTATTATATTGTGCTGTAATAGGTAGGAGGAGAAAGTGTTTTGAAGGAACTTTGATGGGAAAAATCCCTGAAAGTCTGGAGAATTGATCTAGAAGAGTATGGATTTCCTTTTCTGCAAACATGGACCCACAATATGTTTTATGAAAAAAAAGAAGTCATTAATTATCCTAAAAAGGAAAAAGAAATCTCCTTGCTAGTGTGACTAAAAAATGTGATATGTGATATAGTGGCTCCAGATAGAGCACTAAACATCTGAAGAAATCTCATCAAGCAGTGTGACTGAAGGAATAACCTACTGGGAGGAATTGAGGCCAGAGAGTGTGCTTTTCTGCAAGTCAATGAATGCACAGTGGAAATTCCCTGGAATCTCAGAGCAGAAGTGATTTGCCCTTTCCAGAAAATACCTCTCTCAGTAGTTTGAGGATACACATTTTCAAGTCTTGTGGAAAGGTATTAGAAGAAAGTTTCATACCAGAACCTAGCTTGAAACACTTTTTTTTACCTGTACCAAGGAAACAACAAGTTCATTTGATAACTTCATCTAGCTAAATAGAAAATAGTCTTTCTTTTCCCACTTCTGATGTGTGCCGTAGTTCTCAACTCAGTCTGCACATTATAATCCTTCAGGGCTGTCCATGGCGTGTGTGTGTGTGGGGGGGTTGGAATGTGGATAGCTTAGTGTGTAAACCTACCCCATGTAATTGAAAAATGAAGCCGAGATCAAGAAACAGCTCCTTCTTGCAATAAAATGGTGACTATTCTAATTTATTTTAAAAAGGCATCTGAAGGACGCACAACTGAAAATCCAAAAATAATTACGATAAAAGACAGGGAATCTGTAAATTCTAACATTGGGGAGATGCCAAATTAGAAACTAACTAGGAATACATAATGATAATTTGTCAAAAACGAAAAAAGAGAGAGAATAAAAGGAATTGAGGAAAGAAAGAAGGGAATAAAGGAGGAAAGGATGGAAGTGAGGGGTTAGGAAAGAAGAAAGGAAGGAGAGGAGAAGAGAAGGAAGAGAAGGAAGGGAGGAACAAAAGAGAAAGGAAGGAAGGAAGAGGAAGGAAGGAAGGAAGGAAGGAAGGAAGGAAGGAAGGAAGGAAGGAAGGAAGGAAGGAAGGAAGGAAGGAAGGAAGAAAAAGAAGGAAGGATGTCATGATGTCTTTTGTGATGAGAAGTTTTAACATATATAATTATCTATCTATATAAAAGGGATTGTTATGGACATTATATATTTAGCTTGAATCTTACATTGAAAGCTAGCTACAATTATTAAAAAACATTAAGATATATCTTAAAATTACGGTACTTAGCTGTCTCTGTTAAATAAAATCATATTTGTAGCAAATCATCAGACAGCCATCTTGAAAGGGTATGTTAATTCTGGGTAGCAATAATTTTAAAAACAATAGTCAGCTTTGTTTTTAATGAAAAAATACATCATTTTCTCTTTATCTGTAAGGAAAAAGAAAGCTGAAGGAGGGACAGAACTTTTTACAGGAGATTCATAAACCTGTAAGTTACAAACTGTGTGACCGTGAATTCAAATCCAGGACTACAGCTAACAGGAAAAGTCTTACAAGCATGAAAACCCAGCTTTGATCCCCAATGTCTATATTAGAAAAAGAAAAAGCTAGGAAGAGTGTCATATGTGCATAACCCCAATATTAGAACAATGGGAGAGGAAAATTCCTAGAGTTTGCTGGCCACTAGTCTGGGGTCATTGATCAGATTCAGGCCAGTAAGAGATATTGTCTCAAAATTTTTTAAAAAAAAGAGTAAATGGCTCCCAAGGAACAATATTAGAAGTTGTTCTTAGTTTTTGTGTGATATTGTAGGATGAAAAATAACAAAAATAAAATTAATTTGTGAAAAGTAGTCTGAATAGTAATATCAAGAGATAAGAACAAAGGGATGTTGTTCTTTCAAACTGGTTTATTTACTTCCGTGTGTTCAATAAACTAGTCATGTGAAGCAGTTCTTACAAAAGTCCACTAAATAAAAGCAACATTAATTGTTCTTTATAAATTAAGGTTTTCAGACTGCTGAATGTACATTCTTCAGAGATACAGGCTGTCATCATTTTGTGACTATAGTCATCTCTTATCCTTACTGTCTGTCACATTATATGTGAATAAACGTTCATGGAAATTCTAAACATCCCTTCCACCACTCTGAATGTCACAGAGCTTTAGGGAGCTAGATTACAATGAGAAAATGAGATGAGAATCATTTAAATGGAAGGTGCTATGGTATTTTCCTGTACACATTAACTCTCATTTAAATTCTAATTTATAAATCTGAAGTGAAGAGCAAGAAACCCGCTTGACATTCCACTTACATTTTAGATGCTACTAATGAGCACGGGGCCTTTGTGAATTTAATGTTAAATTTTTACCAATATTGTGAGTCATGCATTTAGTGTTATGAAAATCATGATCTGATGTATTTTAACTTGGGCAATTAAAATTATAGAGCAATTAGTCACATTGAGCAAGAATGGAATGAATACTTCCCTCTTTTCACGTTTTGTCCTGCACGTGCAGAAGAATGCTTCAGATTCACCTTCTAAGCTCTGCCTTTACTTCACCACACATTCAAGATCACTTATCATATTGTTTTCTCAGAGATGGTTTTGCTACCACTAATTTAAGTGCCTCACTGCCTCAGAAAAGATAAGCATCTACTATGAAACAGAGATTGATTGAGGGAAAGCAAGAGAGATTGTAAACTCCAAAGAGCAGCAGAGTTCTCTCAGCTTCTGGGTATCCAAAGACCTTGATAATATTCACTATATAAACGTGATCACTAACCAATCCCATATAGACAGTAAACAACCTCAGTAGTTCATAAATTATCCCACATCCCTTTTTGAGAAATGAAAACATTGAAAAACAAAAGTGCCCAATGAAAAATACACATTGAAAATGAGGCTATATCTAAAATTGATCTAATTATGGTTTACAGATATTTAACTTGCTTAATGGTTGTGTCCCAAAGTCAAGGCAAAGAATCCCTGTACTACAGAAGAGCACAAACTAAAGAGACAACTAATGCAATCAATATGTGCCTTCAAAGTTTCATTCATCATCACTTTGAGAATAATTCCTACAAAATACACCCAAGTTCCTGGACAAAATTTCCTATTTTAATGGAAAATATAATAATGAATATTAGTGCATTGATTGAGAGCCACCTCTCCAAATATTGAGCAAGACTGTAATCTTGACACCAAGCTTTCCAAAACAGCATCTGGGAAAGTGTGAAGCCAAATATCCCATGGCAAGAACAAAACTATGAAATGAATACTGCATAAAAGTCATCTCTGTCTTAGATATGTGGAGGGCACAGTTATATCACTAACTGTGAAAATTCTAAAGAAAAAATAATCTGGGTATGACCTTGTCATGTTCAAGAATGATTTCAAGTCTAGACAAAGGAAGCTGTTTCCCCACATTTCCTAATTTCAAGGCATCTACATCAGACATCAATCATATCTTTACTGACTACACCTACATGAGTCAGAACCGATCTCACAGTATTGCAGATATAACCACCATTTGACCAGAGCGAAGGCACATGATAAAGTGTCATTCACATTCATCCATGACAACATCTTCCAGAAAAGGCTAACTTGAAATTAGTCCTCACAGTAAAAGAATTAATGTGACATGGACTTCTGATTTTAATATCGTGGACAAGCCATTGATTTGGCCTAAGTGTGAAAAGAGTGGGAGAATGAGTAGCGTATGGAATATTTGTTCATATTTCATTGAAGCCATTGACAGCAACAGTCCACAGATGTATCGTGAGAGCAGACAACAGTCCACATATTCATGGCATAGTTGATGAGCTCGAGGTATGCATAAAACAGCTAAAAAAGGTGTTTTGGATATTGTTTTTAAGGTGTAAGTTACACATCAGTTGTTCTCATTTGTCTTGGATGAAACCTATAGTAGAAGATATGCTTGGGCGTTCATGGGTGTGCATGATTATACTTGCTGTTATGCTCCTAAGAGGCCTAAAACTGCCACTGAATTGTACCAGTATCACTGTGTATCGTTTCCACTGTAACAACAAGTTCTTCTAGAACTTTTTAGAACACTGAGTAGCCACATACACAGTCCTGAAGAACAGAGAGTCTGCTCGGGCTGAAAATAACATAAACACAGTGTTTGTTGCAAGGCACTTTGTTGCGGACTGTGAGAAAGAGTTCACTCGGCAGGCCTGCCAAGCTGCCTGTAGAGGCCATGGTTAAGCAAATATGGAAGAAAGGAGAAAGATAGCACATTACAGATAAAAGCTACAGATAGTGCAGCATTGCAAAAGTTACTTTTATTTTTTGCCTTTTATTATTGCATGCTGTATGTCTCAGTGAATTTCCAAATGCATAATTCATCCATTAGATAAAGAAATAAAGCCATTATCAGAACTTCAGAGAGGATGTTCATCTCCTGTTCCAGATGTTTTCCTCTAACAGTTAATCATTGGATGGGTTTTTAACCACCATTTTCTATTGCTGGAGTCTTTAGGTGTGAAGCCTTCATAAGCCTAAGGAGACAATAATGAGAAAAACTTCCTTTACCCTCACAAGCTGGACCACGACTCTAAGGCCATGGCAGAGGGGCAATGTAAGACTTTTAACAAGGATCATGGTCAGGGTTATAATGGATTCCAAAATTTGGCATCTCTACTACCATTTTATGCCTCCAAAAAAGAATATGACTGTTTGAAAATGACCAAGTAATTAATATTATCTATTCTTTGAGTAACATATTTATTATCCAAAATCAAATGAAAGTATTCACCTTCTCTAACAAATCTCCATGTATATGCTAAAGGGATCCTGAACAGAATTTTAAAGTGTCACCTTATTTTTTTTCTGTAAGAACCAATGAGATAAACCATGTACTGTGTTTAGTTCCTATCACATAGCAGTTATTGTGTACATATTTGTTATTATTGATTCAGAAATAGTTACTGATCATCAAATATATTCCAAATACTATAGTTTTCTGTATAAAATTATGGATAAGACATTGACCTTACCTTTCAAGAGTTTATTAATATAATTGCAGGAAACAGAGTGCAAAAATAGAATAATTTCTGAGGTTACTAACTAGAGGACATTAACAATATGATTATACCAGATGAAAATTATGTCAAAATGACCACACTCTCCTCCACCGGTCAGATGAACAATATACAAAAAAGAAACACCCTGAAAAATAAACCATGTGCAATTTTTAAAAGAACTTTTAAAATGATTGCAAGTATAGGATTCATTTTTAGAATTATATTTTGTTTTTCTATCTATATTCATTGGTATAAGTTGGACTAAATACAACTAACCAGAATCCTATCTGGGGGATGAAACTGGATATGCTAGGAAAGAAAGGACTTTATTTGGAGAGTGAAATTCAGAGAATGTTTAGAAATGATTCAAGACAATTTTTTAATAATTCCCTACTCCTCCTTCCTGACATACTTTTGTCCACTGATGGATTAGGAGGGAAGGGCATTCCCTGTCTTCAACCGTGTACCCACTGATAAGACCATCAGGCTCTGATGCATAGTTACAAGCCTATGGTTGCACAGAAATGCATAAGGAAAGGAAAGGGACTGGTAAGAAAGGGGTTGGACTCCCTAATCCCTAATTGACTAGGAGTTATACTGGGTCATTTCTAGAAAGTTCTCAGGCCTTAAGGGTCTCTGATTCAGTTACACCTTCATTGCCCAAAATGGAGTAGATATTCTTACATTCATATTCATCAAAGAGACCACACACATATAAAAATAGAGTGCTCCTTTTTTTTTTGCACTTGTGTGTGTGCGTGTGTGTGTGTGTGTGTGTGTGTGTGTGTGTGTGTGTGTGTGTTGTATTTGCACCAGAGGGCACTTGAGAATGTATGCTTCTGGAGACCCAAGTGAGTCGGGCATCATTCTGAATTGCTCTAACCTCCTTACTGCTTTGTTCTGGGTTTTCTCAGGCTCCATCTTACATACAGGGCCTGAATGTAGGCCTCTCCCATTTCCACCTGGAGTTTTAACCTGGAATCTGAGATCAGAACTTAGGTGTCTTTAGCTCAGGAGACAAAGGTTTTAACCTCTGAACTATCTCCATAGCAAGGCAGATCGAGTCTAAACAAAGTATCTAAGAATGATAGAGATGATAAATGAAATTTGGCAACATTATTTAACATGTCAGTGTTCCACAGTGAGCAAGATTGTGTACTTATCCCTAGTTTGCTAATTTATGCAAAGAGCTGAAAATAGTAGAAATGCTATACTGTTAAGCTATTAATATATCTTTTTTTATTTTTAAACTTTATTTATTTTGCATGTGTATCAGTGTGTCCCTGTGGAAGTCCAAAGGTGACTTCAGAAATCATCCAGATGATTTTTGCCTACTTTTCGATTCACTCTGGCTTTTCCCAGGCTCTGCCCACCAGGACATAAGTGCAAGTCACCTCCGTTTCTGCCTGGCATTTTTACGTGGGACCTGGGATCCTGAGCCATCTTTCCAGTCCTATTAATATATTTTAATGAAAATATCAGAGTACTAGGCAATTGGTGTATAAAGGACATAACTTGACCCGTATCCAAACCATAAAAAGTAAATCAATATAGAGAGAAACAAAAAGACAGGAAATTACCCTTAGAATCTAGAATTTAAGTGGAAAACTAAGCAAAAACGAGCAAACAAAGCAGATATAGATTTCTAGACACAGCGAGGAAGCAGGTGACGTGGAGGTCTGGATACGGGAGCACAGACTGTTCACTAGAACAGACAGGTGTCCACTGAAGTTGGACAACAAATAGTAGTGTGGCAGAAATACTTCTTCAGAGATGTAATCAGAGGCATGTCCATTCGAACTTTGATGTCCATACTTTTAGGAATTGCCAGCCTGGGAAAGATATTGGAAGGATATCAGCTGAGCAATAAAGAATGTAATTTACATTGTTAAAGGTTCTGTCTGGTTTCACTGGGCAAGTTAGATTGCAGAGAAGCAAAAGCAAGTTAGATTGCAGAGAAGCAAAAGCAAGTTAGATTGCAGAGAAGCAAAAGCAGTGTCTGGCATGTGTGGATATGCTCAGCAATTACTGAGTACACACCATTTCTCCAACTGGTTTGAGAGACTCAAAGTCTAAGAAATTAGACTGATTTGAGTTTGAATATGAAAATATGCTTGTTTATAATCTCTTTAGCATTTTGATTTTAAGTAATTCTTATCAAATCAGAAACTAGAAAAATTGAAGCTAAGTGATTTTTTTATTGATTTTTAACATGCCCCCCAAAAGGCGATGTATCCCTTACTTATTTAGCTCAATATTATTGAACCAACATTAAAAATCCTTTTTTTCTTCCACTTAAGTTCCTCCTGTCTAAATTCAAAGCATATTTTGTAATATTTTTTCATTCATGTCTTAAAGCCTGTAATGGATTTTGGTGAATTATTAACTCCAAGTATAGTTTTTTAATGTAAGGCTATCTAAATTTAAGTGTAATAAAAGTTATTCATTTCATACCCTCAAAATGACGGGACTTATATAGGTGACAAAGTACTTGAACTACTTCTCTTTCAAACCATTTTTTGATAATTTTATCTTCTAATAGTCTCTCATGTTTTAAGAATAACTAAAGAGAAACCGAGCATCAGTTTACTGGATGGTCAGAGTAAAATCAGTGCATCTCCCCTCTGAAACCATAAGCCAAATCAGTCTCCTTTTCTGCCCTTAAGTTGTGCATTATGTTGTCTCACAGCAGCAAGAAGAAAAGAAACTACAACAGGATGAGATCCTTCCACTGTCATCTTTTAACAACACTATCCAGGTCCTGACCTAACATGTCAAAGTACTGTCCATCCAGTAGTCTTGTTTCCATTGAGATTCTGAGATGTTTGGGATATTTTCCACAGTAGATTTTAATCAGTCAACACCAAGGTCTACTTCATTAGGGCATCGGTTTGACCTGGAATCTTTTCCAGTTTTCAAGTAAACTCTGTCAGACAATGTTTACCCTGAGCAGTACTAACACTCTGAGGTGCCAGGGCCACATGTTCAGATGGCATTTCAAGCTTCACTTGGACTTTGTATCCTCCCATCTATTACTGGGGCTGTGTAAGAAGAGAGTGGTAATGAGAAAGGGAAGCTACATCGTATTCATTGAAGAGTTTTCAAGTAAGTATGTGAGTGAAGACAGGGAAATTAAATCATTTCTTACATCTTCCAACTGAATTATTGGCAGTCTTTTATGACAATCCAGAAAGAGAAGTCTTTGTAGGTTGTATTTCGATGCCTAGAGAAGAGAAAGAAAATCACTATATTGAAAAAATCTCAGTTCTGGCTTTACGTTCCAATTCTGCCACTTAGAAAAATTAGCCAATTCCTGTTTGCCTCCAGCCTTCTGATTCCTCTATAGGATGAGCTTCATAGCTACAGTGATGCCTTATTAGAAAGATGTGGAGCACACATTGAAATTTTATTTTTTGACAACATTTAAAAGAAAATTGAGGCTGGACAAGTGAAAGGGAACAACTCTTCCTGTAGGTTTACCTAGTGAAGGGCCACAGCGGCCTGATTCCCCACCAGAGCAGACAACATGAAGGGAACCTTGGGACCCACACAAGCAGAGAGGCAGGAAGGTAGGAGGTAGAGTGATGGATTGATAAAGGAAGGGGAGGGAGGAAAAGAAATGGGGAGAGAGGGAGGAAGAGTAAGGAGTGGCATGAACAGCCACTCATTATGTCTGTGTAAAAGGAAAACTCTCAATTGTAAATAAAAAATTTTGTTAAAGCACTTTTGTACTTAGTGTAATGTTTATTTAATGAACTGTCGCTTTGATTGACTATTAATTGAAAACTACTTAATAAGCCTGTCAAATACTAAAAAAATTAACTTATTTTTTGCATTCACTAAAAAGTTCAGGTTTCCAAAGGAGGAAAACAAGCATGAAACTTTCTTAAGAGATAAATACAGTACACATCTTTAAAGCCAAAAGGAATCGAGAGCGTAGAAAAGGTTATCTTTCCTTTTGCTGTTCATCATTCATTCACAGATATAAGTTTTGCCAGTTATGGGCAGTATTGGGATTTAAAGCAAGTGTTTCTGCCTGTTTAATCATCTTATTTGTATTTCTAAAGAAATAAATCAATGTTGAGTATCTTGTTTATGCACTCTCTCTCATCTGTTATAGTATCTGTCCACTAACTTTCTAAAGTCTTTATTATTATTCTTAACTCACAAATGAAGACAATGATATTAAAAATAAAGTGAGGAATCATGTTACTTATAGTTTGCTACTCCATTTGTGGATATTGAATTCAATCATAAACATTAGAGATAAATACTACTTAAAACTATGTATGTCTCCATCAATATCCACTTTGATGATTGTTTATAGACATGAGTTCCTTGGTGTACACTTTTATGATAGTTTCTGAATCACGAGATGTTAATAGAAAAATTTGATCTTAGTGTGAGGGAAATGCTCTGGCTCTTCTATTTTCAATGGAATAACTCAACAAAGGAGTGATAATCATAATTGTTATTAGTATTCTTCAGAATATCTGTAAACATGTAAACTAAACTAAACATGTAAACAAAAGAGACAATAATCCAAATTCAGGATAAACTCTTAAAAAGTTTCTCTCTTATCCAGTTCTGTCTTATTATATCTTAATAAGATGACAATGAGTAGAACAATTTATGCAAAAATGATAAGCAATGGTAGGAAGAAAGTGTAGATGTGGGTGCAGGCAGAAATCACAGTTGTATTTGCACTGAATTAAAAATCAGCATGCACAATGAGAGCAAAGTCTCTATAAAGTCTTCTGCTCTATCTCACATAATTGTCCACTGTGCACTTTATGCTGTCACTGGAAAAACCAAACTTGGAAGGTGTTTCATCATTAAAATTTGAACCAAATAATTGATAGATGTATAGACAGCTAGATAGATGATAGATGGATAGACGGATGGACAGGCAGACGGATGGACGGACGGACAGGTGGCAGACAGACAGACAGACAGACAGATAGATAGATAGATAGATAGATAGATAGATAGATAGATAGATAGATAGATAGAGTAGTTAAACTCAGAAAGGAAAGTAGACACACATCCAGTCAGATCAACTTTGACCTTAAAGATTTCAAGTTTCTCAAAGTTAGGAAGATATTTGAAGAGGGAATGTTTGGTAGTAAGTGAAAAATAAAAGAAAAAGAAAGAAAGTTGGTGTGAGGATATTTTTAAAATGGAGAAAAACCCATTGTGGATACTGTCATAGCTACTCACAGACTGTCTCTTAATAGACATATGTACATAATAGGGAGAAAGATGCTACATCAGACAGAGGAAAAACTTAGCAGCTTGTCGCAGTTTACTCATGCTGAAGTTCTGTGATCTTGGTTAAATTTACAGCATTTTCTACCTAAGTCTCTTTGACTCTCAAATAAGAGCTTGAATTACATGATTTGCTAAGACATTCACAACAGTCACATTTTATGTATGGAAAAAATACAAGCAGTTATGAAATATTATACTTTTATGTGAAGAAATCCTTTTTCTCATTGGTTGTTGCACATTTTATATAAAGGTAATGTAGGTTTAGTAGGAGATGTAGTGAATGGTAGAATTTCCAACTCCAGACTTCAGAAAATAATGCTTATCAATTCCCTGCAGTTCCTGATTGCTAGATATTTTATTGTAATCCAGTATAATGCATGAACTTCTCTTTAATGTTATGAGCATTTTTGCCTATGTGTTTATTCCAAGTAGATGTCAGTCCTCATAAAGCTTTGTGTGCTTTACACTCTTTTGCCAGCTTTCACTGATGTTATTAATACCTTGTATTCCATATCTTTGCCAGTCTGACACCAGAAGGCTTCCAATTTTAGTTTTATTCTTGGACATTTCTGGTTATCTAAGTACATAAGGGTGAAGCCTCTACCACTTTCCACTCTCTGCACATCATCTCAAAATAGTTCCCTGATTGATTCAAATTTGCATTGTCAGCATGGACACAGAATGAAAATTTATATGACTCGTTAGGTATCTAAAGGACATTCATCTTTGCTTTCTCAAAACTTATTAGAATGCTAGGTATCTAGCAATTTCTAAACAGTCTTGAATAAATTAATGTATTTATATTGATAGAGTGAAACATGGTTTATGCATTCCAGATTTGAGTGGAAGATTTAGGGAAACAAACAATTAGAGCATAAGAAATTAGAACTAATTATTACTTCAGAAATAGTAAAGTTTCAGTTTAAATTTATATCAATAATTTCAAGTTAAAACAAGACAAAACCTATCTCTCCATGCATTCCAGTGAATCCTATGTTTTCCAGTCATGCACATTACATCTGCTTTCACAAATATTTTATTACCTATTCCATGTGATTGTTGTTATTTAGACAGTACTTTACTGGAATATAAATAACCTATCCATGTGTTTTCACCACTTCCTTGGTGGAGAAAATCTGACACGCACTTAACAAAAATTCTTAGGAATGTTTCTAGATAGGAGAGGATACAGACTATCTTTTTGATTTGCTTGTTTTTGTATTTTTAATGAAACCATATAGACACATTTGAAGCATCTAAACCTGTGAGGGCGGTAGGCTCCCTCCTTTCACGTGGGAATGTGTAGTCTGCAGAATGAATTTTTAACAAGCAAATCTACCAATGGCACCTTGGGGATTCAGAAAAGTGTTCTAAGGGCTGACAGTTGGGGATTGTCATGAATGTTCTGCCAACGAGCGTTCTGATTTCCCCCATACTTCAGGACCACACTGTAGAAAGCTGTCAGAAGCCATTTACTACAACTTGATCCTGCGGAAACTTTGAGCTCAAGTTGGAATGCTGCTCAAGTGAGAGGAGGGAAACTGTCTGTTCTTTGGCCTCCGTGCTTCCTTCTGTCCTCTCTCCTCCAACCCAAGTGTTCTAATCACAAAGCAAAACCGAATCTCTGCCCAGCTTCCCAGCAATATGCCACAGTCCTCTAGTGCAGGGGTAGGAAAAGCTGCTCTTGTATCATTAGAGTCCTGTTCTATGTCAGGAAAATGAGAAGAAACTTTAAGGTTGATGAAAAGACACAAACCCATGATCCTGGGGAGACGCTGTCTCCTGACTATGCCCTGCTTGGTGACCGCTCAGTTCCTTATTCTGCACCTAGTCTACAGATTGCCTTCGACTGAATGCAAACTTTTTTTGTAGGCTCACTTTCTTTCTTTTTCCCCTTTATTCTTACGACTTTTCGGATAGAATCAAAATGAGTGTATGTTCTTGCTCCCTCCTCAGCCTTTCTCAACCCCCTGCTTTCCCAGCCTCCTTTCCCTTGGCCTATCCAGCCATGTCCCTCCTGATTTCATGTTCCCCTGCATGTGTGCACCAGAGGGCTCTTTTGGGGTCACCTGTACTAGATGTCCAGGCTTCTGTGGCAGCATAAGTGGGTTTGCAGTGAGGAAACCTAGAGGTAGAGAAGCTCTTCTCTTGGCTGACACTTGTCCCAGAGATTCTGAGTGCAGCTGCTTCTTCTGGGATCCTCACTCCTCTATGGAATGTTGCTCTGTCAGCCATCGTGTAGATCAGGTGGACGTGATCTCTTGGGTGCAGCAGCTCTATCATGACTCGAGTGTCATGACAGGCAGTGCACCTTGTATACACACCCTTGGTTTTATGAGGTTCATGCCATCTTCTTTAAGCACAGACAAGTTTGAGGTTGATTATACTAAAGCGAAAAGGGAAGAGACAAGTCAGATTTCTTACTAAAGTGAAAAGGGAACAGGTCAGATTTCTACTTAGACTTCTCTTCTAAATTACCAACGTGACACTTTAGGGGGTCTGTATTGTTCTCTGAGTCTCTGTGCCCTTGCAATATTTCCATGAGCTAGTGTATGATCACTATCTCATCATGTCCCTCAAGAAATGACAGTTATCATCAACAGTGTGTTAGTCTTACCACAGTTTTTAGCTCATGAAGACCTACTGCTTCCAAATCCAGCAGACTCTCCTTTCTCTCAGGCCAGGTGTCTGCTACAGCACTTCAGTCACCTTCCCTGAAGGTGGACGGACCTGACACTAGATAGTTTATCTCTCTCCATTCTCACTGAACTATTACCACGAGTAGCTCAAGTCTAAGACGTGAACACAGTCTGAAGGAATCTGACAAATAAGCAAATCAAATTGTGTAAGTACTAACCGGTACAAAGAGAACCTATGAGCTCAAGTAACTTTTCCAAAAAAATCATATTTGGGGGTGGGAAACAAACAAAATATGGATTAGGTGATATAGCTCAGTCAATGCAGACTATTTTCATTTTCTTCTCACATTTCTTTGTTCATTTTTACTTTAAAACAGCACACACACACACACACACACACACACTCACACACACACACACACATCATTTGGTTTTGTTCAAAGCACACTGTCATATGAGACTTCCCTTTTGATAGTTAAAAAGGAACACACGCTCATTCCACTTACTGGAAAAAATAGGGAGGGTGTGATTTTGAGAATCAGCAGCTTGGAATCCTGTTTGAAGAGAATCAGCCTGCACAGCAGTGAAATCTGAGGAAAACAAGAATCGGTCCTGAGAACATACAAAGAGGCTTGAATCACCCACATTCCAACTCCTGTAACTTGCATCTGAAATCCTTCACGAGCTTCCTGAGTGGACTGGGGGAGAGGCGAAAAAGATGATGGGTCCTCTTTCTTTCAGCCTACCTTGTCTCTGTCCACCCAAAGTGTCCCTCTTTTGAGAGTCACATAGGCGCTTCTCTCTCCCTTCCTAACACATGGACGGCAAAGACCTCCAGTTTTCTGTTTTTCTACCCTTTGATTGATCGTTTCTAAAAGAAAGGGGGATTTTTTTTTTTGTTCAAATGCTCATTTCTTTCTAAGTTAATAATAAACCTAACCGTAAAGAGGCAGTCAGCTGGTCTTAAACCTGCCTTTTTTATTTTTAAATCTTGCTTCGCTGTGATTGGTTGTATCCTTTTTCCATGAAATCCTATCAGAGATTAAGATGGTGTTATCTGTCCCTTAGCAATTTACTTACTGGACCATGAAAAGGTGCTTAAGCAGGAGCCCCGCTCTGCCTTCTGAACAACAGCAGAAAAAACTAGTCTGGGCCAGCAAGCACTGCGGAGAACTTCTTCACCCTGCCCCTCTCCACGGAGTCTGAGGAAATGCTCTGGTGCTAGTGAGAGTTGGCAGTTTTGTTTGTTTTCTAAGGAAGTGTCTCAGCTGAACTTCTAGTTCCCTTTTTGAGTAGGAATGAACACTTTTGCCTCTGCTGTGTCTGTACACTCACTTATCTTCAAAAGTATGGGAAGGGTAAAACTTTATAAAGAGTCTTCCAAAAGTATTTGTTGAGAAGTAACTGACAGCAATGAGACATGATGCAAATTTGCTAGATTCTACTCAGTAGGACAAATAAAAGAGAGCATGTGTGTGAGAGAGAGATGAGAGAGAGAGAGAGTGAGAGAGAGAGAGAGAGGAGGAATGCGGGGGGAGGATATTCTTCTCTATTCTCTATAACTCCTGCAAATTTAGGAGACCTAGAACAAAAATGTGCATTAGTCATCTAAAATGTCAAATGTGAAGAGGAAAATCTAAGCGAGACTAAATCAGTGCTTAGTATTATGGATATCAATATTTTGCATATTTTAATCTCATAACTATCGCCGTCCAGAAAAGCATAAAATATGTTTTTCACTCTTCTCTACTCCACAGTTGATAACCTATGCAAAAGGGATGTTTATCAGGACATCTAAATCAGCTCCCATCCCATGGCTCAGGGAGCCTTGTGGAAGAGGGAGCAGTAAGAATGTAAGAGCCTGAAGGTGGGGAAAGGTACAGCCAGGTAGCAGTTTCTGTTCATATCAGGGCACCCACATCCAAGCTCTCAATGCAACAATGTCTGCTTCCACTAGACCTCCACCATAGCTGGCCTATCAATGTTTCTCCATTGAAGAAGAGACTCTCAGGAGATAAGGTGCCTCTCTGTGACTGGTGCTGGACAGAAGAGGGGAACCTTCTTGACTTGATAATTTGCCCACTGATGACCATAGTGGGTGGCAAGACACTTGCCAATGCAAACATCCTAGATGGGACCAAATGGGTCACACATGCAGAGAGATGTAGGAAGGAAAGAGAGATTGATGGGAAATGAGAACACTTGGGATGGGAAGGTGATAGGATTGGGCAGTAGGAGATGAAAACTTATAAATCTATTGTATTTGCATAGAAGGCATTAAAGAATTAAAAACACATGTTATAATATGCACAACTGAAGAAAAAATCAAGTCAATACCTAACACTATTTATTTGTTCCAACATCTCAAAAAGGATTCATGCATCTTTCTAATATATTTGTATAAAATAGATCTGGATGATACTCTTAAGAAACCTCATCAATACAGACTTTCAGACATATTTTTCCAATTATTATCTACTTCTAATTTTTAATTACTGGTATGTTATCTTGCATGTTTTCCAACAATACAGCAATTGAACAAAACAAACATACAACACCATATGTATAAAAGATGTTGAGATGTTACAAAATACAGAATTATTTGTTAGAAAGGGGCACACATGACTACAGAGTTGTGTTCAGAAGTTGCAATCTAACTCAGACCTGGTTGCATCCAGGTCTAAGCACAGGGAGAAATGGATTCCATTTTGATCCTTGATATCAATCCTAGGGTATCAATATTGCTTTCACAGTCTATATTTTTCTTCTTAAGTCATGGATAAATACATGCAGAAGTTGCTATTTTATAAATTTGTTGACCATTTGCTATAAACCTTAAGCATAAATAATGATTTATATGGCCAGCCTTTAGTGGTAGAGAAAGTGAAAGAAGAGATGATAGAAATATTTAGATCAATACAAAGAAATGATTGACTTAATCATTATTATCAATATTTGTGAAGAAAAATGAATTGATAAAACATAACTGTATTTCAGCCAGCTGTTGGGATACACTTTTTTTTTTACTGTGGCATTTGGTACAGTTAATAAAAAATGTTCCTTTTATCATCCCCTTTGATCTTACGACAAACTGCCAACGAGTTAATATTGAATCCAGGCATTATTACTAAACTCATATAAGGCAGTTTTTCCAGCACTCAAAGAACTAGATTGATCACCTGGGAAACCTGTGACGACCTTGGACAGCAAATTGAAAAGAGTTAATGAAATCTTAACAACCAGTACAGCAAAATGCTTGGGGAAGAATTTAGATGAGGAATAGGTAAGGTCACCGTGAGAGCCTAAATTCCATTGAGCAAGTGTCATAGCTCCCTTCCAAAACAGAGGAATCTATTATTTGAAAGTTGAGGGTATTGTTAAAAGGGCAATACCGGTTCCCACAGGCGAGTACACAGTATGGGAGAGCTCAGGAAAACAAGTTTGACAGATGCAAAAGATGGGGCTTCCCTCCCATGCGCCCATTTGTAGAGTGATCAAAATTTCAAAGTGTTCCAGATAATAAATTCTCAGATGTCACTGAAAGAAAAGTTTAGTCCAAAAAGCTTTTAGACCATAATATCTCTAAGGTTATATTTGACCCAAGTAATTTAGGATTATCTGATTAGCTGGTAAGTCACAGTTTTCAAAGGAATAAAAGGTTCAAAAGTTAAACTCAGCTTTGTGTATAACAAGTAGTGACAAATCCTTCTGAATGAAAGAAAGGAGAATTATTCTTCTTGAGGACTTTAGAACACGAACTTAACGATCTCAGATGAAGCACAGAAGAAATTTGGCATAGAAAGATGGACCCATATCAAACTAAAAACATTAGATCACTTATACTCTTAAAAGAAACATAAGCTAGATACTCAGTAATTATTTATTCAGTACATTCATTTATTGGGTACCTCATGACAAAGGCTATATGCTAGGCACATCTGTGGCAGACATCATTCTGGATGCTTGGAATACCTAGCAAGCCCTATAGTCCTTTGGGAGTTTGTACCACAGTTGCAAAGCTATGTGTATATCATACAAAGGTTATATGATAAATCACCCAACTTGATATGAATAATCAGATAAAGTTTCCTATAAAAAATAAGATCTTAACAGAACTTTGAGAAGTAATAAGAAAATACACTGCAAATGTTATTTCTGATGGAATAAATGAAGCAGTTCTGTACTGACAAAGGAAAGATATAAAATCAAGACAATGAGAAAATGTGATAAGGTTCAGAAGATATATCAAGCATGTGTAATGTCAATAATGAGTAGCCAGTATATTTTATAATTTTATCATAGCATATCATCTATATGCTGAATAAAAAAATTATCAAGTAAGGTACATACCGTGACTACAGATGTCCAGAAGGTAAAGAATTGCATTTCACAAGATTTCACCTAAAGGGTGGTAAAGCAATCCTAATATCCTTTCCATTTCCAAAACCATGATATATATGGAACAATCAAAAGTATAAATGACAGGTGAACAACACGAATCATTATTATTGAAAATGAGTGGGAGATGTTATCCTGAAGCATTTAGCTTATAAATCTTTTCAAAATGTTTCTCACTCAGCAGGTTTTTAATAAGCAAATGTTGAACAGCTGATTCTTATTCAAATACTCTATGTAACTAGAAGTCACAGTTCACATTGGAGTGAGTCACTGGTTTAATTACTTTATCTTTATTTCCTTCCAAACAGTGCTTATTGGGGGTTGGTCTGTCCTATCATCTTCTGCTGTGAACACAGCATGTTTTCCACTCCTTTCAGGCCATCCTGTCTCAGATGCTTTCCTTTGTCTTACCCCTATAGACTCTGCCACAATACAAGGGCAATATCTTTATTAATCTGAACACCCAGATATCATACAAAACCATCTGCATCATGCTTCTAAGCATTGCCAAAAATGCACAGTATGTAATCAGTCTCTCCCTTTTTTCTTTCTCTTTCTCTCCCCCTAGAAATCTCAATAAATTGCTTTTTATTTAAGTTTTCTCAGTTTTCTTCTCTTTCAAATGGCAATTATTTTAAAGAGAGCTTGATTTTAGCCACTCATGAAGAAGTTAAGGACATTCGACTTTTCTTGTGTGTTTTCATGTGCTAGAAGAAATCAGAACAAACTGCAGATGCCTGAGACAAAGATGGTTTCCAGATGGGATAGTAGGGGAATGGAAGGAAATCACCCACCTCCTCATTTGCTTTGCTTCTGGTCCCAGGCATTTGATTTGAAGAGAGAGAAACTTACAGAAAAGAATCTTTCCTCTTTGAGCCAGTGAAGGAAAAGGTAATTATTGGCAGAAATTTGATAATCACCTTAAGACATTAGCAAAGGGCTAGAGAGATGGCTCAGGGGTTAAGACTACCTCTTAAGCAGAAGGTCCTTAAGTTCAGATCCCAGGTCTCACATAAAAACACCAGATGGTCTGGACTTCAATCCTGGTAAATGGAGTATGGGAAATCCCAGAGCAAAGCAAAAAGAAGGTTGAAACAATCCAATATGATTCCCAGTCACCCTTGGTCCTCCACAAGGACACACAGTGCCCTCTAATACATACACACAGTCACACGTGCATGCACACATACTCATACACACACAAATACAGAAATAATAAGTAAAGTAAGTAAAAAAAGGCATTAACACAATTCCTATGTGTTGAGTCTGATGCCATCTAATAGCCACACTAATTTGAAAGAAAGTTAAACCCTTTCCTTTGAGATCGTTGAGGTTAGCTACAGGCTGATGCCTTGCAGGTAAATATGCAGAGGGAAGGAAGGCAGAGGCAAGAGAGGGAAGGAAAGATATTTCTTCAGTTGTTTACTTGGTACTATTCACGCACCCCATGTCATAGTTTAAACATGAATTATCCCCCACAGGCTCACGTGCTCAAATAATTGTTCCCAAGGTACCTGCACTGCTTGGAAAGACAATGGGAACTTTAGGGGATGGAGCCTTGCTGTAGGAAGCAGGCGACTGTGTAGGGGGAGGGACTGGGGTCCTCTCTCCCGGCTACTCCTCTTACTCTCTCTTCCTCCTGATGACCACTGTAACATGAATCCAGCTCCTATTTTGGCTGCCATACCTGTTGCCACGTGTTTCCCAACATAACTGACTAATATACCCTTGAAACCATAAATCGACAGTAAATCTCTTCTCCTTCAAGTGGATGGGGCCAGGGTATTTTCTCAAGGGAGCGAAGAATAACATCAAAGTAATTTGAAACTGAGAAGTGGGTTATTGCTGTTAGATTTAAAAAAAAAAAGCCCTTTTTCAGCTAACCCAGCTAGATTAAACACTGAAGAGGAAGAGGAAGAAAAGTGGAAATTAAAATTGCCAGAAAGTTCCTTCTCTCTCTCTCTCTCTCTCTCTCTCTCTCTCTCTCTCTCTCTCTCATATATATGTACGAGTGTCAGAGGGCACTGTGTGTGCCTGTGGAAGCCCAACTGGAAATCATCATCCTAGATTGCTCTGCCTCATTTTGCCTTTACTCTGGGATTTCCCAAGTTTCGCCTACCAGGGATGGAAATGCAAAATGCCTGCCATTTCCAACAACATTTTATATTGGATCTGAAATTGGAACTCAGGTCCTTCTATTTGCAAGGCAGAAGCTTAACCCCCTGAGCCATCTCTCCAGCCCCTCCAGAAAGTTCTTATTCTTCAGTCATATGACTTCTCAGAGATGGCCAAATAAATATCTGATTCCCAGTTATGAAAACTTCCTGGATTCATTAAACATTAGATTATAATCTCCAAGATGCAAGCAATGCCTCTCTCAGCTTTCTCTTCTCCCCCTGGCACTCTTCTGAGACTCTATCACATTCCCAGTGGCCAATTTGTGGGTCCTAACACAAACTACAGTACCCCTCTGACGTTCGTGGACTGTGGAGTCCATGAGCACCACTTAACACATCCCTGGAAAAATGATTGCAGTATTTCTCTGAAAGCCTGTGTGCATTTTAGCCTCCCCAAATATCTCTCTCCTGTTTATGAGGAATCATCAAGGAAGATCTTATGATCATATTACTTTAGAACAATATATTGCAAAGATGCTGAAAGCTCAATGCACCCCTGGGAAGAGTGGAACAGAACACATGTGTGTGTAAATGTGTGTGAGTGTGTGTGTGTGTGTGTGTGTGTGTGTGTGTGTGTGTGTGTGTTAGGGGTATGAGGGAGATGGGAAGAACAATCAGATCCCATCCAAAGAAGTCCATGAAAAACACTACCTGATCACTCATCACACACTCTAGGTGATGAACTAGAAGGGTTGGTCCTCCACATTGGATAATGTCCCTCCTTAGTAATACACTAAGATGGCTACTGTGCCTGGAAACTGATACTGTTACTCCTCTAACCACCAGTCCCAAGGAAGAAGCTATAGCACTGCTCTTATTAAATGTAGTATGATTAAGATAATAATGAAGAATAAATCTGAGTGTTCTGTGTGCGTGTTCATATGTTAATAGAGAGCAATTTTATTAATCATTTATCTGCATTGTGAAGCAGCATTTATTTAACAGGATAATGATTAAAGTCAGTGTTTTCAATAAAGGATTTGTCAGGACAAAGTTCAGCTACAAATAGCAAAACACCAAATAAGATAGGGGAATGGTGTTCTCTTTTTCTTCTCTCTCTCTCTCTCTTTCTCTCTCTCTCCCTCCTCTTTCTGAAATTGAATTCAGAACTGATGCTGTGGCTTTTAATTGCCAACACTCCTTTGATCTAGAACACTTTACCACCCTTAAAGCGTTCGTGCACAACTATGGATTATGGCTGCTCCTGTACCATCCATCAGCCTGCATGCCTTTTACTGAAGAAAGAGAAAGTAACAAAAAGAGCATGTCACCTCATTTTAAAGATTTGTATCTGAAGTCTCCAAGCTATTGACACTCTATATACTTCTCAGCTAGATCTCAGTCATGTGGGCTCAGTTTCCTAAAATGTTAGGCAGCTAAAATTGAAAGATCACTTAAAAAGACAATACTGACTTAGGTATTCATTAGAAACTAGTCATTAGTTTTTATTTCTTTTGATTTTTGTCAAATTCAGATATTCTCTGTAGACTATGTGTCTCCTCTCTATATGATGATGTTTCCACTTATTTCCCAAGATAAAATTATGGCCCTCTCTCTCCAGAACTGATCTCTGTACCTATCCTTGGCTTATTGTATTTTAACTTTCCAGGAGTCGATTTTATATTTTCTTTTCAATCATTTTGTCAGTTATCTATCATATGTATTTTGATATATATACATTTTTCATGATTGACGGTGTATTTCAAATTTAGACTTATTTTAAAAACATGGTGTGTTTGTGCGCATGCATTGTGTAAGTATGGTGTGTGTATGTGTGGTGCACGTGCACATGTATGTGTGTACATGTGGCTGTGCACACTTGATGAGGTCAGAGGAGGACATCCGGGTCCTGTTCTTAGTCTCCAGCTTATTCCTCTGAGATAGCGTCTCTCACTTAACCTGTACCCAAGTTGATGGTCAACAAGCACCTGCCATACTTTGGTTTCTGTCCCTGTATGACAGGCTTTCGTACAAGTGCTGGCATACAAATTCGGGCCTGCACAGCAAGCGCTCTTAGCCATCTTTCCAGCCCCTGAAAATTTTCGAACAAATCAGTAAAGCGACGTGAAATCACTAACAACGTTACAGTACTTCATTGGTCTTGGAATTTTTTATTTACAATCACTGTGGTCCATGAAGAGTGTTAAGTGCAACTTCTGTAGTGGAATTTAAGAAGCATTGTGTCTCAAGGGTTTCAGAAAACAGGAAGTATCTATAAAAGGCATCTATAAAAGGAACAAAGGCGCAAAGGCTGCTGCCTGGATTCCAATCCCAGCTTCCCCCTGACCACGCAGTTAAGCCTGGCAAGTTCCTTAGCGCGTGCGCACTCTCTATTCCTAAACCTCGTGGAGGGGTCACCAGAGCGGTCCTGCAGCGGTATAACTGGGAAACCAGGGACATTTGTGGTTCAGCACTGGCCTCATGCGACCTTTCTAGGCCTGGAAGAACCTCTGACGATACATTCGCATGCTCACACACTTGAGAAAATTTGAAAATGCCAGATTTTAAAATATGCCTTCCTGCATGGGGCCCGAATTGCATAAGCTTCTTGCGCTCTAAACTCTAAGCTGCTGATTCCCTTGCTCACCGGTACTTCATTGAATAGGAAGCTACATTTGTCCTGCCCTGGTGGAGAACCAACCAGAAGAATCGACTTGAAGATGGTGGGATGGTATCTGGAGAGCAGTTTCCCCTGTATCTGGGACTCCGGGAGATTATTTAAACACCTAGGGCCTTGACACATTTCCAGTCAAGAGTAATATCCATGTAAAAATATGTTGAGGGTAACCTTCATGTCAAGTCATTTTCAATAATAAAACAAAAGTCTGTAATGGCAGAGACTCATTGCCTTGACTTTTAGAAAGACAGTCTTTTGAGATGGATCTTAGATTATCTCCATGTATATCAAGTTCTCAAGTTATTGTAGCATGCTTTACAACGTGTGTGAACCACTCTATAGGAGCATTCCTTTCAACTCTGAGCTTCTAATTTTTAAACTACACAATTCTGATTCAGAGATTGTTGGTGAAAGGTTATGGAAGCATTTGAAGTTTGGCTCTATTTGAAGTATTTATGCAGCACAGGAGTGTTCTGAATTTAGAGGGATAGAAAAAAAGATGCAGCTATGAAAAACTGATTTCTCACTTCAACATGCACAATAGCTTGCCTGAAAGGGTTAAGACTAATAAACCATTGGTTTTCCACTGATGGCTCATCAAGAATGAAACAAATCATTCCATTTCATCCCCCTGTGCATGAGTCTTGGGGGTAAAGATTATGAAAACTCTCAGCGGTGCCAGGTTTTGTTAACCCAAGTCAAGCTGTGGTTCTTGTAGAGAAAGAAATGGGATCAGCAGTTATTGGCAGTTACTCTTCCCCAGACGCCCTGCTAGATGTGCTGAAAATTCAGTACAACTCTTACAACAATCCTACCCAGAGAGGTGACCTGCCTTGCTTTTAATGCTTAAAAAAATAGTAAAGTGCCAATGAATTAAAAAATTGTGCAAAAAATCACCCAGCTAACTTTTGGCAGACATTTAAACCTAGGTGTAGCTGCCCTAGACTTATTTAATCTTCCCTAACACCATGCTGTAATACCGCATCAACTGGAGTGTAAGACTTCATTCAATTAAACTTTTAAAAGACAAGGCATATTTTCTCTGCTGTAACATGGTCCCCTCTCTCCTTGTTTCTGATGGGGTCCTCCTTCCCCATCCCTCCTGTTTATAATCTTTGCAATTACTGTAGGTATTACAGAGATTTGTCTTTGAGTGTCTCTAAGTGGGTTTGGTACTAGGAAGAGATGTAATATACACAGAAGGAGATATAACATACCGGAAGATATGTAGCACACACAGGAGCATATGAAACATACACAGGAGAAGATGTAATACACAAAGGAGAATGATTTTAAATCTAAATGCAATTAGAAGACCAAGGTATATTTCATTTATGAAAAAAACAAGGATTATTTTACTATATCATCTTTTTAATGTTGAAAGTCTGTATTTAGTAACAATGCAGAAAATCAGAGAGATCTTTGATTTGTTTTTCTTTTCCAGGACATGAAGGAAGAGTCCACTTTTTTCCCTTCTTCCTTTCACATCTTGTTCCTGTCTGAACTCCTGCTTTCTTTCATCTCCTCTCTTCTTCCCTCTCTTCTCCTGTATTCCCTCTCTTTTCTCTTTTTCTCCTGTTGATATAGGCTTTCTCTAAGCAGCCCTTATTGACCTAGAACTCGCTGTGCTACTGGCCTCGAGTTTGAAATGATCGCCCTTTGGTCTCTTCATCTTGAGCGACAGGATTACAGGCATTTGTGGCCAGACTCAACTTTGTATCTTTCAGTGTTAAATTTATGTTATCTCACAATTTGTTTTATTAAAAACATTATTTAAATTAAAAAAGACAAGACATAAAGTGCATCAGAACCAATTAATTATCCTGTTTTTATATCTACTTTTCCCTACAGTAACGTATCATATATTCTTTAAAACATTAAAGTGTGCATATTAATGGATCTCTTTCTCTCTCTCTCTGTTATACACACATGCACATACACACACAACATAAATACAAATGCATGTGCTGTGCACATGCACACATATACATACACTTTGATTCTTTTTGGTGGGTGGCACTTTGAGTGATCCCTTTTTTCTGTACAGTTATTTATATCTAAGAGAAAAGAATGTGTTCTTCTCCCCTCCTCTTTATTAAAGAACAGCACTGAACTTGAGGGCTGTATTGGGATGTTTTGTAGCTGGAGACGTTTATGTCTATTCTTTGTGGTATGGATATTGGCAAATCCCAGACGGCATGGAAAGGTAAAGGCTGCTGGTCTCGGAGACTCTGGGAACTCAGCACACGCCTATTTTCAGGGTCTTCATCTTGCAGGGTAACTGTGAGTTCACCTCACAAGATGGAAAAAAGAGATGGTTTCCAGAGTAGGCAACATACTCAATACAAATTTCAAAAGCATCTTTAAGCCTCTGTATGTCAAGAAGCCTTGTTGGCCAAGATTGTCCTATTGTCTCAACTTTCATCATAGCCATGGTCCATCCAAACTACTACACAAAAATACAATACATTGGATACTTTATCACATAAAACAACCCTTTCTCATAGCTTAGAGTGCTAAAAGTCAAACATCAAGTGCCGGAAGATTTGGCACCTGGATGAGGCCTGTTCACTGTCTTGTAGATGATGTTGTCTAACTGTGCCTTCATGTGACAGAAAGCTTTGCTCAGACATTTTCTATGAGGGTTAATAGCCCATCAGGCAGGGAGACTGTAACCTCATTGGAAGTAGGGTCCCTGGGACCCAACCCTTCTATCTACATTTGGAGGTAGACTCCAAAGGACCCATCTCCAAATACATGTCTTTGTGGAGTAGAATTTCAATTCTGAGTTTTAGGAGGACACAAGCATTTATATCACAAGAAGCAACTTAACCTTTGGAAGGAACGGCAGTTCACATTTGAGAAAGAGAGGAACCTTCTGCTTCCTCTTTTGATGTGTCATGAGAAATTTTGTTTCAGTTCTAGGGTTATGTGTTTGTGGCTCCTCTTCTGGCAACTGGGAAAATCAGAATTTCATCTGAAGAAAAGAAAAGCATGCACGTTTTAATCTTCCATTCTTCCATGGCCAGTTTCAACCATCCTTTAGAAAGACCAAGTCACCGTGGAAACGTAATCATGGGCCTCGGTCAGTTTTCAGAGCTGTTTCAACAGACGGTAGCAACAGGAAAAAATTGCCCTGTTATTTTAATGACTGGCCATGGGGTCAGAACTGAGGCTAAGCATTTCCACAGATACCAGACAAACAGCCAAGGGACAGAATTGATTTCTACAATGAAATAAGTCCCCATGGATATCAGAGCTTCTGAAAATCAAAGGCGAAGCAGGAATGCTCATTGTTAGCAGTTCAGCAGTTATTTTCTTTCCCTGTTAAAGATAAGGCAGTGTTATAAGAGAAAGGAACATGAAACACTTAGTGCCCCTGGAATATTCTCTCTTTCCGACCCAGACAAGAAGCTACAGCATTTCCTCCTTTGTAGAATGCTTGAAAACCATTTTCCAAATCTCAGAAGTGAAGGTGATATCCACCCAGGTAATGAAAAGAAGCTATAATAGAGTTCAAAAAGCATTTATGATACAGGGTGTAATGGTGAACGCATGTAATCCCAGCACTTTGAGGGCTGGTCTAAGTAGAAGCATTGCCAGCTTGAGTTATAACCAGACCCTGCAAACCTAAGTAGTTAATATAGGTAGAAAGGTAAATAGGTAGAAATAAATTCTATATATGTAGACAAATAGATAGATATGTGATTGACAGAGATATATGACAGATAATATATAGATGACAGATAGCCAGAGAGGTACATAGACAATAAATACATAGAAATAGATAGGAAGATGATAGATAGATAATAACTATCCAGATAGATGATATACAGACAGTAAATGCACAAATACATAAATAGAATAAAAAGCATTTATGATTTCTCTAAGTCTCAAAAATAATCAGAAGAAAAATTGCTAATTCAGAATTTAGTGTTCAGAATCTGACTGGGCAATTTATTATTTTTGGTTACATTAAAAAAAGATTGCACAAATTTTAAATTGTGAAGTTATTATGTATAGAGATATACTAGTTTGGAAACTTCTCAAGCAATTATTTGGAAATGATAGTCTGTCCAAATTGAACTTCCCAGCAATAATTATTTTAAGCAAACACCCTCACTTGTTCAAATAATGATCCAAATTCATTAAGTTTGGACGTTCCCCTGAAAATTTAAAACTATTTGTTAGCTAATAAAAAGCAGAATCCAGGGAAATAGAAGCAAATGTTTCTTAGTAAGTCCATCAAGAGATAGAAACCATGCCAGTACTTTGTTTTTTTCTGAACTTCTTTGGGTCTCAATGGAGACTGACTCTTCAAAAAGGAGAGAGAAATACTTTTATACTTATGGGAAGCACTTTCAATGAAAAACATCATGGAAGGAAATCATAGGAGGCTTTCAATACTCAAATAAAATCTTGGATTTCCAAATACACGTTTTTAGTATTCAGATTGGTAGATAAAAAGAAGACTGTGTGGTGCAGTTTGGTGGAACCTTTGATCTGTCAAAGTCATGTATCTTTAACGGCCTTAGCAGTATGTTCTCATGGAACCAGGTACTCAGCCAATTGTTGTTCAAACAGCAGTGGCAATGACTTCAACAGGTTGCTTGTCTATTCTTAGTTTTCAGAAAAATGGTGATAAATTGTGTGTGTGTGTGTGTGTGTGTGTGTGTGTGTGTGTGTGTGTGTTTGTATGTGTATGTAGATTGATTAGAAAAGCTGCGAATATAAAAAGTTTATATACAGAACCAATATACAACTGAATATTAAAAATGAAATAAGTAAATAAGTGAATGGGGTAAAGGGTAGAGAGAGGAAGAGAAAAGGGTCTTGAGAAACTGTACTACCAAAGTTTCAGAATCTGATGATAAAGTGTGTGGCCATGGGAGGCTGATCAGATCAGCAGAGTGGTTGGTTATATCGCTTCCAATGGTTATATTGCATCTTATGGTTACATCATGTCTTATGGTTACTGGCGTCTTTCTCCAAGGAGATCTTGATGCACTGTGGTCATGGGCTTTGTCCTGAGTCGTAGAGAAATTAGTTCTTGAAAAGTACTGATTCGTAACAGGTCTAGAAACTGTCACATAAGACTTTTATAACTCCAAAATGGACATCTACTGCACCCTTGAGACATGTCTAACCAGAGGATTATTCCTTCTACTGTGTGTTCTTTCTCTCTCTCTCGCTTTCTCTCTCTCTCTCTCTCTCTCTCTCTCTCTCTCTCTCTCACACACACACACACACACACACACACACACACACACACACACACACATCTTCATTTAAAATTAGCAGTTCAACCAAAAGGGCAAATTGCTCATGTGACTAAAGCATGCGGAGGAAAGAACATACAGCAAGTTCATCTTCAAAGAGAACAACTTTCCATGCTAGCCACACCCGTCTCCTTTCTGTCACATGGATGTGTTCCTTGAAAAGTGAAGGATGACGTCTGAAACATTGTTTAAATGTCAAGACGTGATCTCCTTTTAAATAACATAAAGGGGGGTGGGGAAGAAGGGACAGATTGTTCATTTCATTAAAGTACAACCAGAGACAGAAAATATTAAATTGATTTACATGTGTCCAGAAAGTTCTAAGAACAGGAGCTGTAAAACCTCAGCTTCATTTTAAGGGTGCAGTGACATGTTTTCTTTCTTAAATGAAGAGGAAATTTTTTTTGTTGCTTGTGCGTGTGTGCACCAGAGGACACTTAGATGTGTATTCCTGTGGAGGCTTAAGGATGACACTGGGAACCATCCTGGATTACTCACTCCACCTACTTATTGTTTTGCTCTGGGGTTTCCCTGGTTCCACCTTTCAGGGACAAAATTCAGGTCGCTGCCATTTCTGTCTGACATCTTTATGTGTGCTCTGGGGATTCAAACTTAGGTACTTCTGCTCACAAAGCAAAGGCTTTAACCCCTGAGCCGTCTCCAAAAGAATCAAAATTTAACTTTTTTGAAAAACACTGGAGAACAGTCTCTTAAAAATAAATTGAAATAAATCACTTTACCAAATAAATGATTTAGTGGGATATCTGCTCTTATTTCCACAGACTAATGTTTTCTTTTATTTCCACTCATACAAACTTAACAGGTACGCCGGTCCCCTCTCTCCCTCTGCCCTGTCCCCCCCCTCCCCTCCCCCTCCCTCCCCATCCCCCAGTGCCTCCCCTCCCATCCCCGGAGCATTCTTTAATGTGCATGCCAAACTCTTCTCTGGGTCCTCCTCTCCGATGAGGTGCAAGGACCCAGTGGCATTTCCCAGAACCCTTTCCCGTGTTCCCCTTAAGCATAGGAACACTACCCACAGACTAATGTTTAAGGTTATAATTAATGCATGACATTATCGTGGCTGAACTTATGTCTGCTATAGGAAATAAAATATACAAAGTCAAAGAATAATCAGGACATATGGTACAGACAAAAGATATAAAAAAGTTGTCTAAAGTTCATTTAATGATTTATTCTGCTATTTCTTCAAATATAAGCAGGAAAAATTATATCCCACGGCCCAAATAAAGGTGTGGAAAAGGCCGACTATTTAACAGTGATTATATGTAAAAATCTGCAATGGGAGGTCACTCTTCTAAGATGGTGGGATATGTAGGTAACATCGCATGACTTCTATCCCCATTAGCTTTCCAGGAGAGAAAAGGTATGAGCATTTCCCATATTAAGATATTCTACTCTTCTTAAAACAGTCATTCAATCAGGACAAAGTGATATCGATGCTTTCTTTCAAATGCACTTTCCATATTTTAGATATTTTCCTCTCTGTCTCTGGAAAAGACATTGAAATCCTTTTTAACATAGGAAGTGGGCAAGGAACTTCATTAAAGGAATGGATGAGACACTTAATCTGGGCATGGTTTTACAAAAAAAAAACCTCACTCCACATCTGAACTCTGAAAGATTTATAGGAGCTGCCATAGGTCAAATTGGAGTCAGATGAAAATCTCTCTAAGAGTTAAGACTTTATGTCCAATCTCCAGAATTGAACATAAATTTAGCCTACCTAAATTATGGCACGACTTTAGCTACAGAGTAAACTCTTTTGACTGGTTTGCTTGTGTATTTGAACTCTTTAATTAGAAGTCCAAATGCGCATCGAGGTGACATTTGGCCTTCCTTATTTCCCAAGCTTCTCACCAGACTTCCAAGTGCTTTAAACATCTCAAATGCTTAAAACTTCTACCGCCCACAAAACAATCTGGACACTGGTGCTACTGTGACTTTGCAGGTCACAGCCTCCTCTGGAAGAACTTCTGAGAAAAATTTTAGTGATCCTAGAGTTTCAGTTTGTCATTGGCTTCTCAGAAATGTGCCCTCGGTCTTCTTTACTTCCCCCTCTCTATTCCACGACACACAAACTTTATCACTGCTTTTCCTGAGCACACTTTCGCATCTCACCTCCCCCTTGCCAGACTGTAGTCTGCTAGAAGATAATGGTTTAGACTCACTTCCCCCTGGTCTATGTCAGTTGAATGGGTGTATTCAAAATGAGAGGCAAAATTGCCTTGTAAACTGAGCATCCGTATTTTCTCTGCCTCTCTCTCTTTCATTTCTAGAGTCAGAGACCTGAATGTCCAGCAGATCTACATTATCGCTACAAATCGTGGTTGTTTGGGGAGCTCTCTGCTTTCCCAGGGTTTCACAGGGACAGCAGCAGGGGTGCCTAAAGCATTCATAGGGTGTGACAGCTGCTCTCTTTGAGTTTTCACAACCATTTCTTGTGCTTATCATGGCTTGTATATTCCATTAGTTCCCCACTAGGACATGAGGCCTCCAGAAAATTGGGCCTGAACCATCTACTGCCCATATTACTGAGGCCTCTCCTGCTCCTACCTTCTGTTTTCCTTCAAATGTCTGTGAACTGTCCTGACAGCTTCTGTCTTATAGCAGTCATTAATTGCCCAACCAGCACTGACTCCATTTCCAGCATAGACCAGGGTCTTGAAGTCTCATTCATATTGTTTGATTGTCATTGACAATCCACAGCAATGCACAGCCCAGAAGAGGAATCTTCCCTGACCTTCCTTTCCCGACTTAAATCTCAGCAACGCATCCTATTGGCTGGGAGTAGAAAATAATACCCTTTCCCACTGTTAGTATCCTTGTGAACACCATCAACACTTCTCTGCCCACTGGATTCCCTGCTTCCACCTGTTACCAGGTGAAATTCTCTGTGCACTCTTTAAAGCAGACTGACTTAACCTACCAATAACTCTGTGAATGCTTGGAATACAACTTGACAATCTCTTGTGATTCTAGATAATCCATATTTGAACAATCACTTCTCTTCTACTCCCTTTACTGTTGATGTCTCTCTGGATGCATTTACTCTTGCTCTTTTCTCTAATGCAAGTTAGGCAAGTTTCCTTTAATGTATGGAAGTTGATGTTTTTTCCAGTGCCTCTCTCTAGAGTCCTAGAAATGATTTTTTTTTCTCTCATTTAATTTGGTCTCCTGGGGCTGGATGATGGCTCAGGGGTTAAGACTCTCCCTCACAAGCAGAAGGTCCTGAGTTCGGACCCCAGGTCCCACATAGAAATGCCACACAGAAATGGTGGAGGAATGCACTTCGAGCCCTGGTGGGCAGAGCCTGGGAATTCCCAAAGTGAAGCACAAAGGAGGCAGAAGTGATCCAGGATGATTCCTGAAGTCACTTGGTCCTCCACAGACACACACAGTGCTCTCTCTCTCTCTCTCTCTCTCTCTCTCTCTCTCTCTCTCTCTCTCTCTCAGACACACACATGCACACACACTAAATGAATGAATAAATAGTTTTTAAAAATTATGATTTGAGTAAGTAATGAGACATCTGGTTAAGTTCACAGACTTTCTGTTCATTTACAACTGAGGGGGTATGATCTCACCAGAAGGGAAGGACATATAGTCTGGCAGATAAAAAGTAACCATTTTGCAAATGGGTGATTGACCCTCTCCCTCACTGTGGTTTCCTACTTTTATTGCATCTACCTTTGAATATACTCTTATAACAGCTTTTTATCTCTGGCCAGGGGGGTGAAATACAATACCCATGGGGATGGAGTGAAGGGTATTACAAGAGCAGCAAAACTGCAAAAGAAAATCAACGAACCATAATCCAGAACTTCAGAGACTCTATATCAACCACCTAGGACTAGGCCAGCCTAATCTCTCCCCATCCTGAAGCTCAGGGAAATTTGTGGAAGAGGGGGCGGTAAGATTGTAAGAGCACAAGGATGGGAGGAGCAATGATATGCGAGATACTCCACACAAGTTAGGGCCGAAGCAATCATAATAGGTCTTTGCATGCCCTGTGCAATGTCCCACACACTATTGGCCCCATAAAGTCTAGCATTTGCTAAAGGCGCCAAGATCCTTGAAGGCAAGGAATTGACAGCCACAGTAGTGTTCCTATGCTTAAGGAGAACACAGGAAAGGGTTCAGGGAAAAGCCACTGGGTCCTTGTACGTCATTGGAGAAGAGGGCCCAGAGGAGAGTCTGGCATGCACATTAAAGGATTCTCCGGGGACTGGGGGGAGCACTGGGGGAGAGGGGAGGGGAGCAGGGGGGAGGGGGGAGGAAGAGGGAGGGAGGGAACTAGTGTACATATTAAGTTTGTATGAGCAGAAATAATAATAAAAATGAAAAAAAATTATGATTTGACCTTCTGATGGGACCTTTGTTGGCCACCTTGCCCAGCTCCCATTTCTTCTATTTCCGTTTTCCAGCTTCATCAACTTTCTTTACATAAGTCTCAGTACCACTAAACAGTGATTTATATTTTGCTTATTTTCAGTCTTCTCCAACAAAAGCAAAGTTCCTTCCTAAGTGAATAAATGTGGCTCCAGCAGGTACCCAGAATTCTGACTCAGGAAATGCATCAGATGAAGGCATCACCCCAGCACTGCAGGATGGCACTGGGGAACATCAGTATTGGGCCTGGAGTTTCATAGGTGCTCTTTGAGAAAGATAAATGAATATGGTTGTTGCAGTTCGCCTGCATGGTTGCTGATAAATGGCCATCACACGACTTAAGGGAACAAGGGGTTTATTCTTTCTTACAATTCCTAGTTACAGTTCTTAGTCCATCTTGACGGGAAAGCATGTACCAACACCAGGGACTGAGGGAACTGGCCACACCATCACTGCATAATGGCTGAGAGATGGACAATCCTTACTTGCCAGACCAGCATGTCTGGCCAAGTGAACAGAAGGATGCCGACTCTCTCAACCAGCTCTCGGTGATTTATCCAGGACTTAATCCCATCCACCATGGGCTGGATCTTCCCCATCAGCTAGACAATCACCTTCAGGTTTGCTCTGGGCTTAACTTAACCATCAACTCTCTACAATTGTACCCAGTGCTCAAACCCTCAACAGTTACCTGTGCTTAACTATGACAACGGGTTATGGAAAATTGCAGAGCATGAGAAATATAGGAATAGGAAAGGCTCACAGTTCCTGAAAGTGACCCTCACCTTTGTAGAAAAAGCCAAGATGCTTCGCAACCAGCCTTTCAAACTTCCATCTGCTTGAGTAATATTTTCACTTTGTCATTGTTTATTTCCATGCTTGCATTCAAGACAAAAGCTCTTCAAGAGCAAATAAGTTTGAGAATATGTGAAGTTATTAGTTCTTTTAAACAGAGAGTGTAATTGCATCAAAGAATTTCTCCTAGATCACTAGGAAGTTGTGAGGCAGCATAGAAAGTTATGTCTTGAGAAAAAACGAATAGAATAAAATGAATTCTGGGCCAATGTCATAAACAAAAGAGTAGTCTTGTCATTTCGTTTTTTTGTTTTTGCTTATCTTTTTGTCCTGGATGGTCAATCTGGTGATCTGGTGACGCCAGCATCCTGAAGGCTTTTCGTGAGGTCTACAAAGCCCCACAGTACTAGCTTAAGAGTGTGGAGCTCTCATTTGAATTTTTCATCTCGTTCTCTAGAATGTATCCTGGAATTTTCTAGAAGTCAGTGGCTTTTGACGTCAAACAGGTTAAACTGAGAAGCAGAGGAGGATTCACCTCTCTTCTACAAAACAAACAAGTGTGTGTGTGTATATATGTGTGTGTGTGTGTGTGTGTGTGTGTGTGTGTGTGTGTGTTGTCATATGTACAAGAGGACACGTGAGTATGTATGACTATAGCTACCCAAGGATGACATTGGTAATCATCATGGATTACTCTATATCCTTACTGTATTGCTCTGCGGCTTCCCAGCTTCTACCTTCCAGGACGAATTGTAAAACACCCTCATTTTTTATTCCTTCTGTTTTTATGTGGAATCCAGAATTTGAGCTCAGTTCTTTTTGCTTGAAAGGCAAAGGTTTTAACTACTGAGTCCAGTTGTCTTCTCCAGCCCTTTGGTTTTGTTTTACCTTTTCTGCTTACAATTGACCCAACGACCTCATACATGCCATGAATGTGCCCTACCACTGAGCAACAGTCCCTAATCGCAGAGAATGTAGAAAATGTTGCAAATGTCTGTTATTTATGTTGCCATGTCATGAAGATATCATTGTGACTTTTAAATGGATGAATAAGCTTATAATTAATTTTCAGTTTTAACTTAGAATGTAATATCCATAACTTAGAATGTAATATCCATACACACAAACCAAAGGTGATTTGAAATTACGAATATCAATATGTTCATTTCTAAATATGAAGTTTATGGATGAAATTTAAGACAGTGAAAGTATAGCCAGTAAAATGGTTGTGTGGCAAACACTTGCCACCATGACTGATGAACTGAGTTTGACCGTCAGACCCATCATGGTGAAAGGTAAGAACTGACTCTTTTCTTTAATTTTGTTTTTTAATTACATTTTTTGCCTAGTTATACAAGCTCAATAGGTACCTCCCTTCTTCTCCTTCTTCCTCTCCCTTTCTCCCTGTTGTCCCCTATTGCACTCTCCCCCCCACTCCTTTTCCTTCCCTCCTCCTCTCTTGGTGCTTCCTGCTTTCTCCTTCCCTTCCTCCAGAGCATCTGTTCATGTGGGTGCTGAATTTCCTTCTGAGTCGTCTACACTAGTGAGGGTTCAGGACTCAGTAGCGTAGCTGGGAACTCTATTATGACTGTTTAATCACTTGCCTCTAAGGATCCTATTGCTTGAAGTTTTCTCCCCTGTGATCCGTGCTAGACTTTGGAGGGTTGTTGACATGTTGGCTATTGTGCAGGTCAGGCAAGGTCCAATCACATTATGATTATATATCCTGGCTGTTGCAGCCCTGACTTGTGTGGAGTATTTTGCATATCATTAGTCCTCCCCATCTTTAGGCTCTTACAGACTTGTTGTCCCTTCTTCCGTAAGGTTCCCTGAGCTTTAGGATGAGGAAAGATTTAGCTGGTCTGATTTCAGATGAATATTGTAGGGTCTTTGGTGAAGAACTGACTCTTAAACAAGTTTTCCTCTTATCCACACATGCCCTGTGGCATATGCACCCCATCTTCCACAATTTACATAAATAAATAATGAATAAACATATAAATGAATGTAATATTTTCAAGATAATGAAAACAACGACTCTGACCACTTTAAATATGTTTCTTTGAAATAATGTTGAACATTAATTATGCTTTCTTTCAAAAAAAGTTTTTTGATGTAGGTTCAGACACTTGCTATAAATTTAAAGTTTTGCAAACACAAATTCTTGTAAAATTTCAAAAAGATTCCTAGTCAGACATTTCAGACTTTATGGATAAAAAAGAATTCAGGCTCTTGAACCTATTTCCCTGGGTTTATTCAACCCTTCTGAAAGCTTCGGGTTTCTCAACTCCAAAACAGAAGCAATATGAGTATCTAAATCAGAGCATGCATATATGCAAATATCCAAAATATTGCTGGATGCATTGAACACATATCATCTATTATTACAGCTGACTTAGTCACAACAGTTCTCACCATAGTCGTTGGAGAGGAACACCATGAACTTGGAGGAAAAGCCAGAAATCTGTTCAAACCTTCACAAGTATCACGAAATCAGAGGAACTAGATTTGAATAGTAAATTTAGTCTCACCATTGTGTCAGTTTCCTTGGCTGAAAAGTCACAAATGTTTTCATTCAGGAGTAAGTTTCCCCTTTTGGACCACTAACCAGTAAGTGAGCATGAGATAAGACTTCCCAATGCAGTTGAATACGTATGTTAATGAAGAAAACAAGTTGCACCACACAAAGATTAGTCATTACAGCAAAGCCAATCTGTTCATTCCCAAGCATATCGCCTGATGAGGACATCACTCCCTTCTCTGGAAAGCCACATTTCAGATTATATGGCTGAGGACAATTGTCCTGACGCAGCATCTGAGAGAGAATGAACCAGCTTTATATAGAGATAGTCTGTTGGGAGAGCAGGTCTCACTGTTGGTTGTACAGAAAGAACAGTGGTGGGAAATAGTCTTAAACAGAAAGCTCCAGGTCTTACACATTATTTTATATGGAAACTATGACTGTGGATTTGTTTTCAAATGATTTTAACCCCAAATCGATTGATGTCAGTCTTCATATTCAGTATCAATTCATACTCAGATTGGGTAGATTTTCCCCATGGCAGAGCTATTATGATGCTGGAGTCAACTTTGAAGTATCAGAGTTTGCTAACCCTGCTTAAGGCAGTGAGTTCCTCACCGCTGGCTATATTAAAGCAAATTCTAGATATTTTTCACCCGAAAGAAAAAAATGTAAATCTGTCTAATTCTGCTGCTTATTCATTGCATCTGAGGGTGTAACTCAGTACTAGGGCATTTATCTGGTGTGTGTAAGGCCGTGGGCTCAGTTTCTCACACAAAACAAATAAATAAGCAAATGAGACTCAAAGTATCTGACTTTAATAATATTACAGTATGTCAGAACACTGTCCTTCAGTTGCAATGGAAATGAGTCATTCTATGTAACAATTCATTGTTCCTTCTGGAAAACTTCAATCCATCTATTCAAAACATATTTATGGGACACACTCTAGCAATAAATAAAGTGTTCAAAATCGTTCCCTCACATGATGTATTATTATTTGGGGGCAGGAAAGATTAATAAATGATAAATAAGCTTAGACTCGACATAAGTTGCTATGTTCAGGAGAAGAATAAAACAGAGATGGAGCGTGGAAAGCAGTGTGGGAATGGAGCTGAGGATCAGTCAGCATCAAGGGGAAGCATATTTCCAGAATAGAAGAGACAGGAGTGAGAATTTGGAGGATGTTCGTATTTGCCTAATGATTGAAATTTACCATCTGGAAACATATCAACTAAATTTAATTTATTTATAATTAGGCAATTTTAGTCTTTAATCTGCCAGACTAAATATCTCCAGAACTTTCATTTATTATGTGCTGGGCTTTCTCTGATCCTTGCATCTCAGGTCTCTTTCCCTTGGGCAGACTCACGCTGGACATGCCAGTGAAAGGCGGAACAGAATGGGAAGATCTCTGCCCTCTTCGTTGTGTGTTCTCCCTTCCTACTGATGTGAACAGCATTTTCCTCACGTTACTTTTCTGAAGCCCCCATCAAAGGGATATGTGTCGGACACATGTTATCTTAGTTATAGTGTGCTATGTTGTAATTCACCTTAACCTTAGCAAGTCCTGTAAGCTATAAGCTCCAGGACAGAGGCTATTGTGAATATTGTCTCATGGTTGCTTTTGAAGCCAAGTAGGTACTCACAGAAGATGAAACCAGATGAGCAAGTACCCTTCGTAGGTCAAGTAACCTATGATTTTCATCTCTACTGATTAAATGTGCAAACTACATGAATACAAAGCAGTTTGCTTATAGCTGTATTGCAGGGCCGCAAACACATATAGCCTACATAAAGCCCTCAAAGCACATTTGGAGGACTGCTCGTTTAAGAGACCGCCAAGATAAATTCAAGGGAACAGCATATAGACTTGTATATTTGTAAAACTGGAAAATGACTCTAAAGTTCAGCCTTATTTATACCTTGCAAAAGGCTTCCTCCTGCACGCTCTCAGATAAACTTTCCAATTCCGTGGAATAGATCAGATGGGCTGCTTCCTGTCTGTTTTGTGAACAGTGCAGTTTTATGAAGCTCCCAGAGATTAAAGGAGTTACAGAGTGGAAAGGTTGTTGGTCTTAAATCAAGCTGGTTTTCTCAGTCCATAATATGCCAATATAAGTTTATTGTAGAGTTCTCTTATAAAAGTCACCTTTCTTTACCCTAAGAAAGTCAGAAGATTGCCTCGCATCCTTTGGCATGCCATATTGCTTTGATTCTTTTCCTTCCATAATCATGTTTACAGCACTCCTGGTTCAGACCTAGGTCAAGTTTGTTCATAGTGAATGAGTCTACACCTTTACTAGGAAGAGTTCTCTTTCCTCATAAGCTTGATGCTCTGTTTTTTTTTAATTAAAAAATGATGGATTATAGCTGATGACCATATCCTAAATGTCTTTGTGTTAAAGATTTACCAGCATGATACAGAAATATGTACACAAGTTTTTATTGAGAAATTTTGATTAATAATGGGGCTTACTCTATCTTGCTAAAATTATCTAATTTTGTGTGTAATATTTTAATTACAGTTCATTGCAAATGCAATCCTCATTTCAGATTTTCTGGGGGTTTTTGGTTGCCTTGGGGTATATGAATGGGGTATTTCCAGAGTCATGTCCCAGATCAATAACTTCCTATTTGAATGTAAGGTGTGCTTCTTCTATGTGACTGACAGGGAAATGTTATTTTCAGGCAGCAAAAGCAATTCAATGTGTTGAACTTACAATTTATTGCTGTCTCTGTATAGGTGCAGGGCAGGATGCAGCATGTCCTTGTTTCTTAAGGACTGAAACTGTTCAAATCCATGAGAACTTAGACACTGACAGAAAATGTAATCTAGTCCAATCAACAAGGGGTGACAAAAAATTAAGAAAGATATTCTCTATGTCACGAAGATTTGTCAGGTAGGATCTGCAAGGTAGAAAGGGGATGAATAAGATGGAGATGGAATACGGGGGTCACATAAGCAAAGAACAGGTGCAAAGACAAAACACATTCTGGGTCTAAGTTGCTGTTCTGAAACTTCTGAGCATCACTCACATCTGCATAGTAGAGTTATAAATATTTACAACAGAGTCGCAGTTCTGAAGATTCAATAGCGTGATATGCATAGAATGTCCAAGGGCTGCAGAACATTAGCAGCGGCAGAAGTTTGTGCTCAGAAAGCAAAGGCTTCAGTGGAAAGCAACTGCAGTGGAAAATCAGCAATTTTCCAGGTGACAGCCAGAAGGTCTGCACATCACATTTTGAAGTCTGAGGTGAGCGCGATGATCCATGCCTATAATCCCAACACTAGCGAGTTTGGTGCAGGAGGATTGCTGCAACTCAAGGCCTATCTGGAATACATAGTGAATTCCAAGTTACTCTGTACTACAAAGTGAGGCCCCATCTCTCTCTCTCTCTCTCTCTCACACACACACACACACACACACACACACACATCACAAAATAAAAATAATAAGCATGCAAATAAACATGTAGTAGATATTAGATATTAAATTGCAAAACTTAGTTATAACAAAGTCATTTAATATTTCTGTAATCTGCACCATGAAATTTAGGGAAAAGTGTGTAGTTTGTATTGGGCAAAATTGACAATGCTTGATTACTAGAGAGCATTCACATAGAGGAAGCACACCTTACATTCAAATAGGAAGTTATTGATCTGGAACATGACTCTGGAAAGACCCCATTCATATACCCCAAGGCAACCAAAAAAAACCCAGAAAATTTGAAATAAGGATTGCATTTGCAATGAACTGTAATGAAAACATTACACACAAAAATAGATAATTTTGGCAAGATAGAGTAAGCCTCGTTTTTAATCAGTTTATTTATTTTTTGCATGTGATTCTGTGTGTGTGTGCGTGCGCATGTGTTTGTGTGTGTGTGTGTGTGTGTGTCTGTTATGATTACTAGAGAGCACTTAAGTGTGTGTGCCTGTGGAGACTTAACGGTAACAGGAAATCATTCTAGATTGCTCCATGTCCTCATTGCTTTGCTCTGGGGTTTATCAGGCTCCACCCTGAGGCCTAGAAGTGCAGGCCACCACCATTTGCATCTGCCATTTTTACATAGGATCCGAATATCCAAATTCGGGATTCAGGACTCATGTCCTTTTACTTGTGAGACAAAGACTTTAACTCTGAGCTCTCTTCTGAGACCTATTTGGAATCTTCTGCAGTTCCAAACTGAGACTTGATTGATTGGTATTTTCGTTGTATTTAAATGAATAATTTTGATGAGTGTTGCTTACTGTGTTAAAAGATTTGTGTGTTGCTGTTGTTCTCCTGGCCAGAAACTGTGGGTTTGGTTGGGTTTTTTAATCGTGTGGAATCCCTTTGTATTTTCTGTCTTTGTGTGTTGTGGAATGTTCTGTGATGTTGCATTTCTGTGATTTGGGAATTTTGTTTTCTACACAATGCTGTCAAGTCTACTCCTATTTTTAGCTTTCCTTTGAAGTAATAATTTTTTAAAAAAAATTAAATGAGTAATTTTAATGCTGAATGAGCATAATTCTCTAATCCATAAAAGAAGTTCAATTTTTATTATAAACATTGATATATTTATGAAAGAAACAACTAAAAAGAAATGTGACCATGCAAAAATTGATAAACATAATAGCAACTGAAAGTTGCTTTTCTGCTTGTATCTAAAAATATAAAATCATCCTCTCAAAATATTTAGAATCCAGCTGTAAATGATGTTTTCTAACTGGATTCTAACTCAATGAATTCTAGCAATATATACTCAATATATACTCAATATATACTCAATGATTCTAGCAATATATACTCTTGTCAATATTGATCTATATCATTATCCTGTTAATGTCATTATCGAACTTTAAAATAATTTAAATGAATACTTATGATTGCTAATATGTGTTGGGCAGTTTCTTATTAGACATTTAAATTTTTTCCAATAATTTCATGCCATTATAAAAGGTGCTGTTTCAAACTTCCATGTATTTATATTTCCTCATATCCTTCAAGTATTTTTTAAAATAAATTACTTAAGTGGAGTTATATAAACCAAGTATATGTGAAACAAAATTTTTATATAGCTTGTCAGAGTTTTCTCAGATAAAAAAATTTTAATTTAAACACAATGAAAAAATTTGTCTTTGTTGAAGTGGCGAGATGATTCTATGGGTAAAGGTACTTGCCACTCAGTCGTGACAACATGGGATCGAGTCCCATGTGGAGAGAGAAAAGAACTCCTTTGACAGTGTTCTCTGTTCTCCTTAGGTGTACATGGCTCATGTGTGTACTCATATCACACACATGCACGCACACACACACACAATTGTGTAAAAAGAATTATTTCTGTAAAGCATGATGATTTGATTTAGCCACATTAATTTTTTAATGATGTTTCTCAAAGGGAGAAAAATACATAAAAATGAAGACTAGTTCTTATAATAGAAAATTGAGAAAAAATATGCATTATCAAAATGTTTGAGTCTATTCTTTTTTAAAATTTTTATTTATTTACTTTATTTATTTATTTATTTGTGTGTGTGTGTGTGTGTGTATGTGTGTGTGTGTGCGTGTGTGTGTGTATCAGAGGTCACTCTGTGTTCCTGTAGAGGACAAAGGGTGATTTAGGGAATCATGCTGGATTGCTTGTCCTCCCTTCTTGCTTCATTGTGGAATGAAGCAGGCTCTGCTCACCAGGGCTGAAAGTGCATGCTGCCTCCATTTCCCCCTGGTGTTTTTTTATGTGGGACCTGGGATCCAAATTCAGGACCTTCTGCTTGTGAGACAGTGCCTTAACGCCTGAACCATCTCTCTAGCTCACATTATTAGAATTGAGTGAAAGCGTTAATAAATATTATTTAAATCAAACTTAGAAGTAACTTAATCAGACTAAATTTTTCTTTTAAGAATTATAACTATTAAATGGCAAGATGGTGATAGTTTTCCAACACTGATACTATGAGATCGCCCATAAAATCATGGAAGCATGGAGAAGTTAGCAAGGACAAATAAAAACATTAAGTAGAGAACTTCTGGGGCTGGAGAGATGGTTCAGGAATTAGGCTTCTGCCTCGCAAACAGAAAGTCCTGAGTTCAGAACCCAGGTCCCACGTAAAAACTCCAGGAAGAAATGGGCTGTGGTCTATACTTCTGGCCCTGATGGACAGAGCCTTGGAAATCCCACAGTGAAGCAAAAAAGAGGTAGAAGCAATCCAGGATGATTTCCAAAGTTACCCTTGGGCCTCCACAGGGATATTCTGATACTGACATACTCACACACACAAAATAAAGAAAAAAATCATATATATATATATATATATATATATATATATGTAATATGTGTGTGTGTGTGTGTGTGTGTGTGTGTGTGTGTGTGTGTGTGTATGTGCGTGTTTAAAGTAGGAAAGTTCTTAGGTGAATCAAGATAGCCAAACCTCAATACAGTGACAATTTTTACTACACATGAAAATGGCAATGAGACATTACTTCTTTATATGAGAACATACACACACACACACACACACACACACACACACAGAGCACTATCTATGACACAGTCATGAGAGATAAGTACTGACATTTGTAGGAAATAAAGACAGTGGATGGGAAAAAACATTAAAGATACCAAGGTCTGCACTCAGAAAATTTCAGAGAAAGAGAGAGAGAAAGAGAGAGAGAGAAACTTGGCAGAACAAAAACCTAATTGGTTTTCTTAGGTACAAGTTGCAAGAAAGAGAAAGGTGGATTTATTAACACAATATATCTTCATATTCAAACATATTGACTGTTCTGGTGTTGCTTAGGTTTTCTTCTTTTTTACAGTTGCAGACATTTTTAATGAGATCATCAGGGATTTTTGATGAGACTAAATAATTGTAAATTTACAAATACAATAATATTGCTGCAATTCTGAAATAAGCTGAAGTATGTACTGTTGAGATGTGGCATTCAAATTGGCAATGAGATAACCAAATTTTTCTGCATTGATATGTGGCAAAATTGACCATTGGCTGATAACTGATGAGCCAAAGTGGGTGGATGACATCTGCTTCATTGTTTGCTGAACTTTGTACGTGTTTGGAATTTAACAAGCATTTCAACATTGTTAACTCTATAGTTAAAATTTATTTATTTATTATTATTATTATTTATTCAATTGCGTGTGTGTGTGTATATATATGTATGTTTGTGTGTGTGTGTATGTGCAGAACCAAGGGTGAATTCGGAATTATCGTGGACTGCTTCTACCTCCTCTTTGCTCTGCCCCGGGATTCACAGGCTCCACCCACCAAGACCTGAAGCACAGGCCGCCTCCCCTTCCTGGTGTTTGTAGGTGGAATCTAGGATCCAAACTCAGGACCTTCTGCTTGCAAGGCAGAGGCTTAACCCCTGAGCCATCTCTCCAGCCCTCTATAGCTAAAATTTGTGTCTCTTTTTTTTTTTATTTTTTTAATTTTTTTTTTTTTAACGTGGGACCTGGGATCCGAACTCAGAACCTTCTGCTTGTGAGACAGAGTCACAACCCCTGAGCCATCTCTCCAGCCCCTATAGCTAAAATTTATACACACTGAAACCATACAAAGCACAACAGCCACTTTAATAAGGAAGAATTTAAAATAAAAAGATGTGACGGCCTAAAAATCCATTGTATTTTTGAATACATATACTTAAACCTAATCAGAGATGCCTGGAATTGTGTGGAAGGATACAAAATTTTGCTAAATACAAATGGTCTAAAAATTCTTAAAATTTTGCTTAAATGGCTAGGAAAAGTGTACATTTCTTTAAAAGTTCATGACAAAGGATATAACATGTCTAAATAAGCAATACTTAATACTCTGCATTTTTAAATAAAGTAAATATTACCAAAGCTGGAATTATCACGTTATTTTTTCCAGAGAAAGCAAATGATTATAATTTGTACATGATTTTAAAAGTTCTGTTAATCATAACTTTTTTTTCAAATAAGACACACTGTAAATCAAATGACAAATTGTAAGATTTGAAACTCAACACATAGGCAATGAGACTTTAAGTTCTGAAATCTCAATTTTTCATAGGAGAAAAAGTCCAACATCAATATAACTCACCTAACTTATAGACACCTAATTTGCCATCCAGGAAGCTGAAATTATTTGTTATAATGGTGACGGTAGTCATGAACTTAAAGATGCTACAGAAAGTCCCCACTGCTTCCTTTAGGAAAGAAATAAATTACGTGGGATTTCATTAAGGTGGGTAGCACTGTAAAGGAATTGCAGGAGACACATATAAAAGGGAAAGTCATATCAACTTTTAATTAAGAGCAATAGAGGCACCAAATCATTATTCTTCAGAAGCAACATAGAAACAGACTGCAGTCAGGATCTGTTTCTAGATCAAAGACATGTAATTTAGAGAGGCCAGAGAAACAGTTCACCTGCAGGTTCTCAGGATGCCTACTTAGAAGCAGCCGTGATTCTGACAATGTTGAAGTGTTCTTCAGGACAGTCGTCGATGGGGCAAATTCTTTAGGAAGGGCACTGGGTTCACAATAATGTCTCAACACGCTTTTGGCTCAATGCATTATCAAAACAGACAGCTCAGGGTTTATATCATAGTGCAATTCTTAAATAAGCAAGTACTGACACAGAACAACTCTCCTGGGTGTTGGGTAGATATTGTATGGATCATGATAAGCTCTGTCCTCTAACCAGCTCAGTCTGCAGCCTTGGAGTTGTGTCCAGTCAACTCTACAGAGGCTTTAATTAAACACCTTCCTGAGAGGATTCCACCTTTGAAACCTTCTGCAGCTTCTCTTCCATATTTTGCAGTTTATTTTTAAATATCTAAGACACTATAATATTTAATATTCTTTTGATGATATATAACAAAATAATGACATCAAGTAATTGCATGTAGAATTTTAGGTACATCATATATGGACATGAAGAAATTACAGAGTGTCCATTGGAAATGTAGTCTAAACCATGATTGACAGCTTCTATACTTTTTAGAGGGAAAGAAGGAGATACATTCAGCCACCATGAATTATTAATCATTTCGCCACATGGGCCTGGTAGTACAGAAGGCAAGAAAGTACCTATTTCTTGTCATGACAGAGTATTTTCTAGTTACTGAACCCCAAGACTTTCACAATAACTTTGAAAGAAGCAGGAAAGTTACTTGCAGGCTCTTAGCAGTCTTGGATTTACCAATAGTCAGTTAGCATATGGAATTCCATATGATTTCTACTCTTCACCCATGTAGCAGGCTGCTATCCATCTTATTAAATGTGAAAGCTCTAGAAGACCCAGCAGCATCATGATTACTTTCCAGTAAGAACCTCCTGTGGGGCACCAGTTGAGCTTCTTTAAGGACCTACTGGTCCAGAAAAATGTTTTCTCAATTTCGGTTTTTGAAAAATTCCCTTTCTAGTAATTGATTCCTATTTATGATTAAATGCTCAACTCATAACTAAAATTCCACACCTTCTCGGTTCTTGTTTTTGCAATGATGGACCACATTATTAATCTTGGAGGGTCATTAACCTAGAAAGGTTATCAGGTTCTTTAGATCCAACTTCACACTTATCTTAGTTAATTTTGTGCTATTTTAACAAAATGTCAGAGAATGGATAATTTATAAACAGTAGATACTTATTTTCTCAGAATATGGCTGTCAGTATAAGATCAGGATGCTGGAATGGGCTTTCTTGATATGTTTCACCTACTGAAAGATGGAAAGCAGAGGTGTAAGGGAGGAGAATGCTGTCTTCTCAGATGGCACAGGATAGAAGAAAACAAATCCACCCCAAGCACCTTTTTATAGTGCCATTAACTCTTGTATAAAGAGAGAATCCTTGCATCATACACACTTCTCATTCTATGTTGCTGACCAACAACTGTTAATTTAAAGATTAAGTTTCCAACACATAAATTTCAGGGCAGACATTCAGACCACAACACTCCTTTCATAACAAACAGTTAAGATCACATCATTCAGAGATAAAATTAGCAATTTAACTATTCTACTTATGCATTTAAAATTCTATACAATATTCTAGCTATAACATAAAAATGTATACATGATGATATTTTACAATTAAATGAACATTTTTTTCATGATATAAACTGATAGGACCACACTATAAAGAGCAGAAAGCCAGACTTTTGTATCATTATGTGGAACTACCCAAAGTAAAGTAACTTTCAGAAATGGTAACCAGTTCCAGTTTAATTAAAAATTATAAAATTTACTACTCATAATGATGGATATAGTTCATATGAGATGGATTTAGTTCGTATGAGATAAAGTATGAATAAGAACATGGGAAATCAAACTGATAGAGTTCATCTTTGAATTTGTTATTTAGCGATTAGTAAAACAGCCCTTAGCACATAAATAAATGACAGATAAATAATAAAGATACATGATAGGTATAATAATAGATAGATGATAGGTATATGCTAGACAAATAGTAGTAAGAAAGATGGTAGATAGATGATTGATTGATAGATGATAAATAAATGATACTAGATAAATGGTAGACAGATATATAGATACATGATAAATAGATGAATGATACTTAGATACATACATAGATAATTGATGATAGATGGTAGATAGATAGATACATATATACACACATACATTCATAGATAACTGGATACAGAGATAAAATCAAAAGCTAATGATTCAATTGAATGTCATTAGAATTTTCAGAGTCTCCTTAATAGGTCTGAATATTTCTAAAGTGATGGCAAATTAGTCGTAGCTAGAGAAATAAGATTTCTTTATAGAGTTCTTCATCGCTATCATGGGCTCCTCTTGGCTTCCCAACCAACAGACTGAAATGCCTAGTAGATGTGAGGAGATCTTTCCACCTGTTAGCTAGATACGAGTCAGCTTTATGTCCTAGGAAGATCAGATAGTCTCAGATTGCTCTACCCTCCTTAAAACACAATGGCAGACAGAGGACAATAAATCAAATATTCAAAGAATAAAGGGGTACATTGTCTGCAGAGAACTTACTATTGTAAAACCATCCAAGGATATGTCTGGCTTTTATTAATACCATTCATCATCTCATTGAAGAAATATTCTCTGCCTGGGAAGGCAGCTACCGACCCCCATCCCCACCTCAGAACCACTGCCTTAAAAGGGATTTCTTAGAATCCCAACAGCACCATTATAGAAATCATATGTGTTACAGTTGAAACCATCCAGAATGTTTCTCTTCAAAATGAAAACATTGCTTTTTGAAACTGTTGGTCTGGGCAGTGATGGTATTCTGCCAAGAAATGAGCCTGAGCCCAGGGTGGGGGAGTTGGGGGTGGGGGAGGAAGTCTACAGTCCTTTACTTGGGCCTTCTTTTTCTAATCATCTCATTATCCCTGGTCATGCATACTCTAATGAATCTCAGACGTACAACCAAGATGTATGTTCATCAAGTACATAGCTGACTAGAGCAACACACTTCCTCAAAGTCTTGACTTCTAATTCCACCTATGAGATTAAGCTGCCAGGGGTTAGAGATGAGTGTCTAATTCTTTTTTCTAATAACTCAGTTCATGGCTCTGGATGGAGTCATCCTCACTGTTTGCTGCCTGAATAACTTAAACTTTCAGACAGTGAGTCTCTAAAATGTTCAGTTCACAGTTGCCCTGTAATGAGCCATATTCTTTCTATTAATTTGTAATATGCATTCAACTTGTATTTACATATTAATTTGCATTATGCGTTCAATTCGTATTTCCATATTGATCATCTGTGTTGGGTGCATGCTTTGAAATGTTGGATCATTTTCCATATAAAACTCTGCTTTCCTTTGAACAAATTCCTCACTCAGGGCTTTATTTATATAGTATGTTCTTCTTTGACAAAAGAAGTTAGCAATTTCCCTATTTCTTACAGGAACCTCTGAAGACCCAAAACACACAAAATTAATTTATGTGTTTTATTCTTTACTACATAAAAAATGCATGGGGCAATATTCTGTTTTAGCTTAGGTGTTTAAAAGTAGATTAAGAGCTAAGCATATAAAACCCTGAGAAAATTCATCTCCTGCTTCATGATTGTGGATGCCATATGACTAGCTGCTTTATGTGAGCACCACCCAAACTCCATCATTACAATGTGATTTGAAATAAACCTTTTTTCCATTAAAAACTCTGAAAATGAAAGAACGCATTGTAGAGACTGATAAATTTTGATTTGGTGACTTTGCCATAGCTCAGAAGTAAGAGTGTGCATCTGTGTAAAAGTGCATGTATTTGTAAGAGAAGTTGTGAACTTGTTGCTCCTGTGTGCATGTATGTGCTATTAAGATTTGAATGCAAAAGGAAAGAAAGATAAGATGTGATAGATGCCTGAGAAGAGAAGCTTGCACATAAGGGGTCCTTCCTCGTCATCACTGATGCTGATTCACTCGACAGAGTGCCTTCGCATAAAGCAGTTATAAGAGGACGTCTTTGAATAAAACTCAAGGGACACTTAGAGGTTTTGTAGTGACTTAGAAGAAACAGTCAATTTAGAAGCGACTCCTAGATACAGTTGGTCTCACTGGTATAAATGTGTGATTTGTATTCCTGAATGCAGAGGAGAATTTATGTGTCCATGCCTCTGTCACTGACCCTAATAAAGTCATGAGGTTCTGAGGTGTGAATTCCCATGGGGATCTCAATGCAGGGTAGAAATAAATTACCAAACAAAATTCTGTGATCAAGTCATCATTTTGGGACTCAAAAAAAAAAAAAGAAAGAAAGAAAAGAAAAATCTGTATCCTTTTAAAAGGAAGTCCACTAACATCAATCACTGAAAATAGTTCCCGCTCCCAAAATTCTGAATTGCAGCTTCCTAACTTTGTTCCTTTCATAGTCGTGTTGCATATGAGGCCCTCTGGCATGTTGCTTTGTCCCTTTGGCTTCTGGTTTTATGTTTTTCCACAAAAGTGGAGTGGGAACTTTACTAATGATATTCCTATTGTCTCACCAGTGTCTCTCCATGCCTGGCCCAGCATAAGTTCCCATAAATACTTCCATTAATGAATGAAGGACTGAATGAACAGATAAATTAATGAAATGACTATCAATTGTGATTTATTTTTCTCTTCTCTGCCCAACTACTTGCCTTTAGTGAATTATTTGATGACTCTACGTGTAATCAGGACACTCACAGATTCCTCAATTCTAGGAACAGATAAAACTCCAACCCTGATATTAATAGAATACATGTTTAATGAACCAGTGTTAGCAGAGGAAATAAGAGATGCTCTTACTTGCTTATAAATTGAGCCAAATGACTACTTATCAGTAATTCCTGAGACAACTGACAAAGGATAAGTTTTCAGGCCGAAGCCTGCAGCTAGGTCAGATTACCATCTCTGTGCAGTTCAGCCTCCTGCAAAGTCACAGACAATCTGCCTGTCATCACAAAGCAGGTGGCTGGGCAGGACTGTGGTGTGGATATGGTGCCTCAGCAGTTGCTTACCAGGACCTGCCCTGTAGAGACGGCAAGGTGATTGGAATTAAGTTGCAATTCAGACTGGATAGGGGCCAAAGGGTTGATTTTCTGCTAGAAACAAAATCCATGTTCTGTGAGTGTTCTATTAACTCATCTACCATGTGTTCAAAATATATCAGGATTCTGAGGCTGGAGTATTTAACAAGATAGATAGATACCCTGCAGCCAAGGGCTAGATATTCTTGACCACGCTATCTAATCTGTTCATGTGTCTGTCAGAGCAATATATACCTACTTTCTGCTCTGAAAAGCTTAGAAAAGCTATCAAATACTTCTACGCTTGCTTAAACTTCCAAGAAGTGGCTCCATTTTTGGCTCCATTTTTCTATTTTGTTAGGTGTCAATACTCACTGGAATCCCTGAGGAAAAAAAACATGATATGACTTGAATGAGGTCCTTTACATATGCTTTTACTATTCTTTGGCCAGTTAACCTTAAAGCAATGGGGTTTTAGCTCTGGATGGATAAGTTAATACCAAAAGGATTCCAAAATATAGGAAAATAAGGTCCTTCTCTGTCAAATAACATAAAATTAAACAACTCCTAGACACAGCGTCTAGTCCTGATCTCTAAGCTTCGAAGATAGGGCTTAGACTTCGGTACTTTGTTCAAATTAGTCAACTAATACATACATGTTGTGAACTATAAGCAGACTCCACTGTGTTTTCTTTCTCAATATGCAAAATTGATGTAGTCATGGCTCCTCTAAGTAGCTCATAAGGATTTCTTCAATCAAAATTAAATTATAGGCAGCAAGTATTCTTAATTGTTCCATAAATAACCTATCAACTATTATGTTGCACACCCCAAGAAATATTGAAATGAATCCAAAGATAGAGAAGTTTTCTGTGAGAAAACAGTATTTTTCTAAAAAGAAAGAAAGAAATGTAGAATACAACTTCTGAACTTTACTGACTCATGATTACTAAGTCCCTAAATTGCATAGCATGAGACTGAACTTACAAAATGAGGTTATAAAACTTATGTGAGCACATAGTTTTGTGTTCTAAGTACTTCCAGTGGTAGTGGCCTTAGCACTGATGAGATAATAAAGTAAGACAACTATAGATTCAGTTAAGTCAGCCAACTTATGGGTATTGTCAAACACTGCTGTCAGGGCGCTATGGTAGCCTCTAAGACATTGGCAAGGCTCTGAAGATTCTAATCAGTGGCTGGCAATTGAAGATGCAGTAAGGGAGCCGTAGATCATAGATGGTGCCTGAGAAAGGAGATTTATTGAGATAACTGATATAGAGTCTCTTTAAAACTGAATGGTGGTGAACAAATGCCTGGCACAGATCACCCAAAGGGCTAATCTTCAGTCCCTGTGGATGGAGAGTCCTTGCATCAAAGTTACAGAGAGTCTGAACAAACTCAGTGAAGTTTGTGTCATGCAAGTAAAGCTGCCTTTACTAACATTTATGTGACATCATAAATCATAGTTGAGACAAGGTTTGTTTAAATGGCATTCTTTGAAATTCCACTCTCAGACATAACAGAGATGAGCTCAAGTTAGTACCCAGCTGGAAAAAGAAAAAGCAATATTGTCAGTGAACTTCACCACAATCCATCCTGAACAAAATCAGAAAGTTCAAGCAGCTTCTTGCATTCATTAGAGAGAAGGAAAATTACCTCCTAAAGGAGAAAGCTCTTTTTTTCTGGTTTATTGCCTGTGTAGGATTCTGTACAACAGAAACCACAGAATAATCACTTCAATAAGAAAGCGTTCTCACTGTGGTGGAACTAATTTTTCAAAATTTTGTTTATATGAATACTATTTCTATGTAATGTCTATCAGCAATAACAATACCATTTGCTTAGTGATTGCTGTGATCGTAACTCTGCAAGTTGCATGATTCCTACAAACTTTTTAGTTTGTGTTTTTGTGTATCTGTGTGTGTGTGTGTGTGTGTGTGTGTGTGTGTGTGCGCGCGTGCGCGCCTTTGAAGGCCCAAGGTGACATTAGGAATCATCCTGGATTACTTTACCTCCTTTATTAATTTGTTCTTGGGTCTCCCAGGCTCTGTCTTCCAGCATTAGAATTACAGGCTCCTGCCATATCCACCAGGCACTTTTTAAGGGGGATGTGGGGATTTGAACTCAGGTCCTTTTGATTGTGAGGCAAAGGCTTTAATCCCTGAGTCCTATCCCCAGAATCCTACAACTTTTTTTTGAAACAGGTTTTCTAATACAGTTCCCCCAAACAAAGATTTGGCATTCTAAAGGTTAAGAAACTTCCCCGAGGTCACGGAACCAGAAAAGAGCTGGATTTGTCCAAAGTATTGGTTTTCAACCAAACGTCTACTCTTTTCTGTTTAACTACTGATCCATTAAGGTACCATCAGTGCAGCTGCAGGTTACGGATTAGATATTTTCTTGGTGGAAAAGAAAAGTGTCAGCATTTTGGATAAGTCTTGAACATAGGTTCCTGAAATGTAGAATTTTAGGTCTCTGGGAATACCCACCCTGCCAAGATTGATATATTCATTGGTGACCCAGAGGAAGTGGGTGATCCCACAAAGATGGAGTACAAGGGAGGAGAGGCACATCTGTAAGACTTTCATAAAACCAGTTCTCACTCTGTTAAACTTTATATGCTAGCAAAGTCTGCGACTAGATGGGATAGAAGACTAGTGTTCAGCTGGTACAAATACAACAGAGAAGCAAACATTCAACTGCAGAATAAGCCCAAGATAAAAGGAAGATTGGCACTGGAAATTAACGCAGGGTCCCAATAGTCATCCTAAAGCCAAGAACTCTGGATCTAGTAAATGGCAAACAACCCTAAAAGACAAAATGAGGCACTTCGTGGGTACTGGAGGCTCTGGGGTTCAGGGAGGTGGCTGCTTTTTAGCTTTCTTCTCAGGCTGGTGTGCTACGATACTTTCATCTTCTGAAGATATCAATATATAGAATACCTGCCTTTTATGTACATGTGAGGTGAGACTGAGACATCAGAATGAAATGAGTAGGAGAGGCAAACAGTGAGAAATAAGGCTGAGAATGACCAAGACTTAATTAGCAGGTTTTAAGAAACTCCAAAAGATGGTGCTGTAGTTTATCTGCATGTGGCTGATAAAATCAGGACAAAACTGCGTAAGGGAGCAAGAGTTTTTTACTGAACTGATAGTTCAGTTACAGTTCTTAGTCCGGCTTGAGAGGAGAGCTCATACCAACACTAGGCCTCAACACATTTAACAGCTGAGAGAGGGAGAATCCTTACTTGCCAGAACAGCATATCTGGTCAAGTATACAAGGATGCCAACTTCCTCAGTCAGCTCTCTGTATTTTATTCACTTGTCTAGGGCCTAGTCCCACCCATCATGGGCTGGGTCTTCCCCATCAACCAGATAAACTCCTGCAGGTTCATTCTGGGATGAATTCTACTACCAAATGTGCCCAGAGCTCAAACCCTCAACCATCAAGTTGACACCTGTACCTAACTATGACAGATAGCAAAAGCAAAAGTGGACCCTCTGGCCTAAGAAAGTCAAACATAAAATGTTTCTCTATCATGAGAATCATTGTGTGTTTCACATGTTGAATTTGCCTTTTTTTTTCAATTTTAACCCTTTTTCAAAATTTTCACCCTTGATCTCATGTCTATAAAATTCATATTGTTTAAATTTGGTCTGCAAAAGAATCTGCTGAAAAGCTGGAAGAAAATGGCTCATGAAAATCTAAGCCATCTTTAGGATGTATCTGGTCTTAGTGACATTTCTGTGGTGTCCTCTCAGTAGTTGTACCTTATTGTTTTGGTTAGTAATAGTGGAGACTGATGATTTAAGTCTCAAGTCCACAGGGGAAAAATAACAATGAATACATGAGAACACTATTAAGGAATATTTTATTCAGGGGATGGAAATCCCCGCCTTCTTATGTACTGTTTCTTTTATCCAAAGTCCCAGCGTGAAGCACTCTTAATCTTCCACTACCTTGTGCCAGTGATGTAGGCTTTGATAATTCTTGCAATAAAAATTCAGTCATGTATGACATTTAAGAGGGAGGGAGCAAACGGTTTGATTTGCCTTGGGGCCCTGGAACTATTATAAAGATGTCTTTAATGAGAAATGAAAGGCAAAGAAAATTAGGGGCTCAGACATTGAGCCAAATCATAATGGGCACCAATTCACTAGGCATGAGGCTGCCACTTAATGATTCTAGATAATTTTTTTATTTTTTAAAAAAGGGCAATTTGGGCTGGAGAAGTGGCTCAGGGGTTAAGCCTCTGCCTTGCAAGCAGAAGGTCCTGAGTTCGGATCCTAGACCCCTATGTGGGTGGAGGTGGACCTGTGTTTCTGGTCCTGGTAGGGCGGAGCCTGTGAATTCCGGGACAGAGTAAACAAGGAAGAGGTGGAGGCGGTCCATGGTGGTTCCCGAATTCCCTCATGGTTCTACACACACATACATACATACACACACGCACACACACGCATACACCTACAATTGAATAAATAACGAATAAAAAAGATATGATTAAAAAGGGCAATTTAGTGCAGGTTTTTCTTCAAGAATCAAAAGTAACCAATGTTTAAGTAGAAAAGAGGAGAAACAAAGAAGACCAAAATGTGGTTCTAATGTCCATCTGACAAGATGGACCTAAGGTATGGCCAGATGGCAGACAGAATGACCTGGGTTCTTGCTACCTCGTGTCACAACATACTTAAACTTTCAAGAAAACCTGAGTGTTCATAAATAGCTCATAACAGCAGAAACAGACTACACTCTTCCCCATAAGATCCCTGCCAATGGCATACAGATCACTGATATTTTTATTTCACTTTTCCACTGTTTCTTTCATGACCTGTTTTCTATTTTTCACAAGCGCAGTCTTCAGTTACTGGCTTTTCTCAGTGTCATTTAGAAGGCGGCCACTTTTCTCTGCAAGCCCCTTCTGTTGAGTATGAGCCAACTATTTATCTCATACATTCCCTACAAGTCAGGACTCTAAAGCAATTTTTGCTGAGGACATCCTCTAGCAGAATGATGATGTGATCTTTGGCGTCACCTCATGTGTCCGTAGGCTGTGCAATCTAACAAGCGTCTATGTGGATAGCAGTTGGGCTTCCAAGGAGAGCTGAATCTATCACAGATAGGAAAATATTCTAAGGAAAAGACTCCTGCTGATTCCCAAGATAAGAAGCACTTTGGAGCATCTTCTGCCAAGTCCAGAGTTCCCTTGCTGAGTGATGTTGAGTTCCTCCTTGACGGGGCACCCATGGCACATGTACATTTCATAGAAATGTAAACCTAATCCTAAATTAGAAACCATAATCACTAGATGATCCCTACCATCATGGCGAGGGAATCCTGGCCTGGAGCAATAGTTCCACCCCTCCATGAACGGCAGAATAGACCAGGGAACATAAAAACACATAACTGGGTCCCACCCCCAGAGATAACAAATTCATTCGTCCCAGGCGTGGCCTAAGCAAGAGATTCTTAAAAGCTCTGCAGGAGATCTGGGGTGCAGCTGGGTTAAGAACCACTGGCATGTGTACAGAAAAAAAAAAAAAAAGATAAGAAAGAAAACGCTACTTCTTCAAGCTGCACCTTCTTTGTGTGGAGTCAAACCCAAGGCTTAGGAAAAGAGATTCTGACTCCAGAGCAGCCCTGTAAGTACGAAGGGAGAACTCTAGCGGAAAACTTGAACTTTCTGCCTGCTTCTTTGCGGCACTCTCTTCTAGTCTCCTTCCTCCACATACACTCTGGCATAACCCAAGGGCAAATATCACCTGCCGCTTTAGGCTTTAGAAATACCAACTTGGAGCTCCACTTCAGAGATACAACCTTGGGTTCTGCAGCCTGGTCTGTCTGTCCAGGTGGATCTGAGGTGCAACTAGGTCTGAGAGCCACTGCGCTTCACCGTAGGTCTATCCTTTCATCCTGCCAAGTCATTAAGGGTTTGTAAGGATGAATGAGCTGTCAAGAGAGCAAGGGCTTGCTGCATGGCTCCTTTATTAATTATGAGGAAGTGAGGTATTGGCAATGGTAAGGCTTCTCTTGGAAAGGGCGATGAACCGTTCGTGGATTGCTGCATTCGTTCTTCGCTGTCTTGGTGTATGTAGCTCAGCTCTTATTCCTAGGAGTAGTTTTAGAGCTGCAAGGCATTCATGCTCAAACAGACCCTTCAAGCTCAGGTGAGCGACATCTGAGAAAACACACCAACCTGGGGACTCTTCAGAGTTCTCTGCTGGGGAGAGGGAAATCACCGCCTCGTCTCCTTATTGGCTTGACAGCTTGTAGTACTAGCCTCAGCTCCTGCCTATCTGATATGAAAGGAAAACACCGAGTAAGAATTCAAAAAAAAAAAAAAAAATCAGCGATACATCCCCAGATCCCTTTGCTGAAAGCATGCTTCTTTTAGCAGAGGAGTAGACTGTGGAGGAAGAGGGATGGATCTGGAGTAACAAATTCAGGGGTACGGAAAGCAGTAGGCGGGGTGGAGGGGCTGGTCGGGGAGGCGGGTGTCTGAGTCTAGGGAGGTTGGAAAGAAAAGTTGCGGCGCGGCTCTGCGCGTGTCCCCGCGAGCCGGGTGCGAGCGAGAGCGCCGGCGTGCGGCCCGATCGCGCTGCGGGGCTCCGCGGCCGGGAGGGAATCCACGCGCCTTCCGAGGCCCAGAGGCTGCGGCCGGGGGGCGCCTCCCGGGCCGCTCCTCCGCGCGCCCCGCATCTCCGGGGGGCGGCGCGGCCGCGGGGCCGAGCGCGCGCGTGCGAGCCGGTGCGAGGCTGCGGGAGGGCGGCGCGCGGGAGGGAGGAGGAGAGAGGAGGAAGAGGAGGGAGGAGGGAGGAGGAGGGGGAGGAGGGAGCAGGGAGCGCCGCGCGCGCGCCGCCCGGCCCCGGCCCTCCCAGCCCGCCGGCCTCGCCGCCGCCTCCCGCCCGCGCGCACCGCCGCCCGCCGCCGCCGCTCCTGCTCGCGCGGGCGCTGCACCCGAGCGGGGCCGCCGCCGGCTTTGTGCTGCCCGCAGGAGATGGCAGCGACCTCAGCCTGATCGCTCTGGGCTGCTAGCGCCGAAGACGCAGGAGCCAGGGAGAATCCATTGACGCGGCGGGGTCCAGGTAGGCTGGATGCAGGGAGACCCCGAGAACTATTTTCTTTGCGGGTACCCAGGCTGCACTTCTGCGTTGAAGCAGAAAACTAGCGTCTGAATTGTATGCGTGCGTGCGTGTTGCGTGTGTATGTGTGTGTGTGTGTGTGTGTGTGTGTGTGTGTGTGTGTGGAAGAGTGTGTGTGCGTGCGCGCGCCTGCACATTTTCTGGGTGTCTGCGCTTGGAGAGTGAAATTGCTCAGGCTGCTGGTGGCTCTGGGCGTTGGGGGTACCCGTCTGCCAGGGAGGGCTGCGGGAGGAAGAAAGGGCTGCTAAGGAGGGATGCTGTTGCACCCTGCACCGTGCTGGGCTCCAAGGATTCAGGGCGCGAAGAGCTAAGTCCACTCAGGAAAGCGGCACTGCCGGGGAGCCAGACGTCCCCACCCACCGCGCTCCTGTCCACCGTGGGCTCCTGCTTCCTGGTAATCCCTGGGTTCTTCCCCAAGGCTACACTTGGGAGCCACCTCTGCTGGCCCACGCCGGGTGCTGCGCGCGGCTGACTGCAGAAAGGAGGGAGGTGTGGCCGGACAGAGGGGAGAGCCGGGGAAGAAATGTGTCAGGGAGTGGGCTCTAGGGTACCCGTCCCTGTGCACTCTGCCTTGGTGTGCATTGGGGGTTCTGCATATACAGGCTTCTTTCTCGGGGAGACTACCTCTGGGGCCATACTGGAGGTTCTTGGGGAAATGGTTTGCGTTCTGAGATGTGAGGAGCGCCTTGGCTCCTCCTTTCTGAGGAAAAGGGAGGTCTTATATAGCTGGACAGCTAAAGAAACCAAATCGGTATGGGGATGCTTTAAAAAATAGAACATGTGTACATCCCTCATATTTTACAACACCCCCCCCCATTCTGCCTGTTTGATGAATGACTTACTGGCAATTCGTATTTCCCTCCTAGATAAAGTGGTGGCAGTGCTTGGCTCAAGAGCAGCAGGGACCAAATTTAACAGAGAATTTTTGGAAGCGAGCAGTGGGCATGTTGTCTGCAGACATGGGCAGAAAGTCGTGTTTTGCACTAGGTATAGCTTTAACCCTCCTTAGTCTGGCTGTTTGGAAATGACTCTCTCTCTCTCTCTCTCTCTCTCTCTCTCTCTCTCTCTCTCTCTCTCTCCCTCTCTCTCTTTCTCTCTCTCTCTCATCAGCCACTAGTGGTTGTGAATTTAACAACACAAACTTTGTCCTGCTGGAGGTGTAAAAAACTAAAAAGATAAAAAAGGGTAGCCCTGTGAGGTGTAATGGAAGGAGCTTTTTTGACATGACAGATGCTGCAGAAGACAGTTCAGGGTCTTGATCATGGAGGAGCTGGCTGAGTAGGCGGAGATTTCTGATCAGGATCTGGTTTAAGGCATTTCTTGAGTATCTCCAGAAAGGCGTGATTGAGTATCTACAAATCCGAGGGACCTGCTGTGTGAAGATTTCCTAAGGCAAGTAGGGGGAGCAGCTGGGAGGGAATTGTGAACTATGCCCCCTCTTTCCCAATACACACACACACACACACACACACACACACACACACACACTCACTCACATATACCACTCTTCCTCTTTCTCTGACACTCCTAGAGTCAGGCAGGAAAGGAGGGTAGAAAAGAAATCCAGAGGTTTCATTCATTTGGATAAGAAGACAGTAGCTAGAAGGGACTGGGTTGATTGTAGGTTCCTCTTTCAAATCCTGTGTTGCTTGGATTTTGCCTTCTGGGTTTGTTCAAACATGCTTAATTTGGGAGGCTAAACGGGGTGTGAAGGCAGGAGGAAGGAAGGACAGCTTGCTCCACGTTTGGGTCTTTGTGAGTGAGCTGGTGAGACCCGCTGATTTCAGCAAGAAGCAAAATGTGCTTTCTTTAATCGTTTTCATCTTTACAAATTCTGCCTGCCTGACTGGTTCCATTCTGATCCCCAGGCTCTTCAGCTGAGATTTCCTTTACTATGAAAGGAGCCCTGATCTTTTCCTCTCTTAAAATGGCTGTTGTGTTTTATTAAACATGATTATTTCTTAGAAAAAGGAGAGAGGGAAGCAGGCAGAGGTTAAACCCTTATTCATTGTTGACCTGACGGGGTAGTGGGTTTCAAAGGATGTAAGTGTCCTGTCTTGAATGCTTAAAAGCATTAGAGAGTATGGAGAGGGGAAAGAGAGAGAGAGAGAGAGAGAGAGAGAGAGAGAGAGAGAGAGAGAGAGAGAGACCAGGAAAGCTCTGTTTCTTTTCTACCTATCTGCAGATCTTAAGAATACTAGATAATTATTTCTATGGTATCATTTGGAGTTAGATTAAGAGCTAGATTTGACCAAGAAGAGGAAGTAAAGAGGATAACAGCCTCAGTGCTGGAACTCCAAATAAAAAGAAGGCGAGGTATATCTACAGGATTAATTAGCAGGAATTGCATTAGCTGCTCTTCCCAGCTCTCTATGTTTTGAAACAATAAAATGTATTCAAGAGAGCTTCAGCATTTGTTAACAAGCTATATTTAACATGTTTTTTATCAGACAAAAATAGACTTTTATTTATCTTGCAAAGTAAACCCATGGCTCCTTCTCTCTTAGTGCCTAATCTGTTTCTTTGACAAAATAAACGAGAGAATAGCTCTGTAGATTCCATAAAGTCACATTCCTCCTTTGAAAGCAAACTAATAGAGAGTAAGAGGAAACATGAATGTGGCTCATATTGGACTCTAATGTCTGATTTTCATATTGATATCAGTGTGATTGACCCTTTCCCATGAAGCCCCCAGGTAGAGCGAGAACAACATGCAGATAAAAATAGGTTGCCCTAACAGCATGGCAATTGATAGGATGAAACTGAAATTCTAATTAAATATGGAGAAAAAGATTGCACAAAGGAGAAGAGGCTGTTGGAGCACATGGGCTAGGTGTTTTAGATTTTTTGAAATATATTCATGTTGCCCTCAAGTAAAAACTAAATTGCTATATATATCTCTTTTTGTTGCTGCATCTTTTTATCCTTTTTAGAGATACATGTCTTTAGCTAAACCATCACAGGTTATCATCCATACTTCATAGTTAGGCTTCCATTATGGCCTTCCATTATAACCTTCCATACTTCCTGGATAGAACTCCCCCATCCCCAATAATAACCTATACCTAATAATGTCCCATCTGACCAAATTCTACTGCTCCCTCTTGTGGCAAGTCTTCTCCCTGACTTTCTCCAGAGTGCAGCATCCTTGCTGCTCCCTTAGCTGCCAGTCACTCAGTTGTAATTCTCAGTAGTAATTGTGGCTAACCAGGTCAGTAGGTTGCTGAACTAGCTGTGTCCACTTTTCTCTCTGATCAGAGAGGATTTGGCTCCCTGGAGATGCCTCTGAGGTTTATAGAAGTAAATGTCAGTTGTTTTCTGGCCTATCAGAGTGGTCTAGATTCTGGTAGTGTGAGCTTGCAGCTTTTGCCTTTGAGATTTTTGGTTTGGACTCTGGGCTAGTCCAATGGGCCTTCATTTTGTTCCCCCCCCCCTCTTATTCTCACTCTTGCTCTCACTCTCACTCTTCTGTCTCTGTTCTTTCTCCTCCAGCCTGTAGCCTCTCATGTGTATACACATATCACTTCAAAGACTTCAACCAATTAAAAATTATGTTCTTAGTACTAGATACTCACTTGTGACTCAGACAGTCCATGCTTTGGCCTGTGTATACTCTCCAAAGCAGTTCAGAATACAGGGAGTGTGTTGATTCAGTTTTGAGAGTCAGTGGCTTGCAGTCCCAGCTGCCTGAAGTGTTACCAGTACACTCCCTTCCTTGGCCATGCTGTGTTCAACCTGAAATGGTTTATTTATCATTGAATTTGTCCTTTGATCTTCCTAGCCCGAAGTGTAACAAGGAGCTAGACAGACCAAGGTTTGAAGGAATTACACTTTGAATTTTCCTCCCAAAGTCCCTACCCAGTTTTAGAGGCAGGAGAACTTGTGAAAGGAGAAAACACCCTGACTCACCATGAATGTGAATAGAAATGTCTCCCTGGTGAGGGGAGGATGCATTCTCCCTAGTGAGCAATTTGAGGATGGACAAAGCAGTCTTAGGCTCAAAACCCTCATCCGCTGGCCAACCAACAGGGGCCTCTTTAATCCGCACTGTTAAAGGGAATTCCATCTAGCAGATAGGTCCCTAATACAACACGATTCTATTTCCCTGCAAAGAGTTACCATGGAGTCTCCCAACTCATCAACATATGTTCAGTTTTGAACTTGGACTGGTTTATGCAATCGGCTGGCAGAAAGTCCCGAGAGCCTGGAATACAGGAAGAGGCAGAGGAAGTGAAAGATACTCAAAACTAGGTTGCTGCCCAGCAAGTACCCTTTGCGGACTGTTCTGATAGGGAAGTGTGAGAAGTCTAGAGCCTGGGAACATGGCTGCGGATGAACGCACAGAGTCACCAGAAACAGGCAAAGACCCACCCTCGGATTTTATTTTGTAACAGAAACCGTCTTCAGATTTTGGCCTTTTTTAAAAGATTTCTGAGAAATGAGCAAAACATTGTCCCGAGCATATATTGATGGTCTTGAATCGTTACTGTACAATTTTTCAATATCTATACTAATAATCTAGAAAATAGTAGGGTGATAACAATTCAGACAAGTGCTTGCTTCCATGTTCTGAAGATCTAGAAAAATAAATTTAAATATCTGAGTCCCTAGCATAGCCATTACCACCTGGAGCTAGTTAGCTACCTTGCGAATCAGTTTCCACTGACACTTGGATTAAATGGAGAATTTTTTTAGGTTGTTCACTTTCAAAGCGATTGTTTTATAGCAGTAATAAAGTGGACCCTTGAATTCACCCAGGTCCTAAGTAGAAAGAAAAAAAGACATGAAGAGCGATTTCCCTGCTGATGTCATAACATTGCATGTGAAGTTACAGTAATGATTTCTTGGTTGAATCTAAAGTGAAATAAAGTCAAACAGCCACGGTAGTGGTTTAGCAGCTTGCATCAATCCAACTGTGACATTTTTCAAGGTTTCAATGTATGTGGGACCCAACACGGGGCTTATCAAGGATGCACATGGGAAAGACAAGTTATTGCACATGATAGGTCTAGTCTAATTGCTTCCTACATGTTTCCTCATTTGCTGTCCATGAATACCCCCCAAGGAAACACTATTATTCCAATTTAAAATTGAAGATGGCAGGGCAGTTGAATCACCTTTCCATGGGTTGATAAGATACACTGTGTGAAAGCCATGTTCTTTATTTAGTCAGAACGCCCACAGTGAATTCACAAGCCTGAGTGAGGTGGAACACTGCACTGCAGTTGAAAAACTACCAGGTAGGTTGAGACAGGGAAAGGAATGTTGGACGGCGGCCTTCTGGAGGAAGACATAGTTTTGGTCATTTACAAAGAGCACAAGGTATATAGAAACAAGCAAGTCCTGCTCATTTTGAAGCATGTGATGCAAAGTCAAGACCATCTCCATACTCGATTGATCTGCATCCTGGTCACCACAATGCACAAGAACTGGGGATCTAGGAAGAATGGTAACTTGAGCTACAGTTGCATTTTTTGCATTGAAAAGCAGCATCCAAGCATGAACTTACAGCACAGCTTGGAAAAACAGCAGCGTAATAGTCAGGAATGAGGAAAACTGGTAGGCCACCTGTTATCCTGTTTCTCCTTAGCTTTTTGTCATTGCTTTGATATTGAGACAGGGTCTCACGTGTAGCCCAGGTAGACTTTAAACTTGCTTCACTCCTGCTTCTGTCTCCTGATTGCTTGGGTTACAAATATGTGCCACCACACCAGATGCCCCCTTAGTGCTGCTGACTATTCTAGGTGGCTTTTTAATACTGATGGCTTCTGTGTTCTCCCTTGAGCCTTTCTCCAGTTCCTCCATTTTTTTCTTCTTCAGCTTCTCTCTGCAGCGCAGGGCCCTGGGCTATGTGTACTATGCCAGTATCCAGCACCCAGCCCAAGCAACAGGTAAAAGTAATGACTGCTTACTCGTTCCCCAGTGCTACACTTGTCTGGTCAAGCATGAGAGAACCTCCACTATCAGTGGCATCAGTAACAGTATTGAAAGGTGCCACCTCTCAAAAGTCTCATTGTCCTTTTAAAACAATCTTTCAAATGCTGGCAGATTATAGGCTCTCTAGAGCTGAAGTTTTTGGAATTTGTTTTTGGGACAAACTTAAGAGTTCTTTCCCCATGCTCCTCTCCATCTGTCTTCTGAGAACACTCAGTTCTTTTTAAAACGTCTTTTTTATCAGTGAGCTTGTTTCAGACCATGCTCAGCACTGGGAAAGACATCAGACAGCATGTAGCTTTGCTTTGGCTTTTTAAAATAATAAAACAAAGACTGCATAAAATCAAATGACTGCGAGACTGAAATTGGAGATTGTAGTATCCAGAAGTCATTTCACCCAAGTCAAGTCTCCTTTTTTACTTCTTTGGCAATGTGGAAGACCTCCAAGCAAAATGGGCCTGTTCTCTGGCCTCAGGAATGCCTTAGATGTCTATCAAGGATTCCCCAGGGTTGAAAAAGAACAGTGACTTTGCTTCTAGTTTGGGGATATTGACTAATAAAGTACAGAATCCTCAGGTACTCAGATTAAAAGTCTTTGAGGTCATCAGATACAGTCATTTGAACACTTAATATTTGAATACAGCAGATGATATATTTTACATTATGAGAATTACTTTCCTGAGCTCACCTTTCTCATCTTTTTAAAATGGGAGTAATAATAATAATAAATATCATTCTTACTTTTGTAAGGAATAGCATATTAATATTGTAGTTTCTGGCATAAGATTATTCTAGAAGGTGTTCATCCATTAATTGAGAGATGAATGCTAATAATCCCCTGTTCCTATCTGAGTGCATTTGCAGGAATATAAACCAATTTGTAGACTGGGTATCACCATAGAAGGTGTTGCAAAAGAATACACAATGACATATACATAACACCATTATATTACTTTATTTTTAAGACATAAAATAAATCCTTTTGGCTTTATGGATCACAGGGTCTAATCACAGTCACTTCTGTTCTCACAACAAGAAAGCAACCATGGTAATTTATAAATGTAGAGAAAGATGGTGTTCTCTCAGACATTATTTATAAACACTGAAATATGAAAATCCCATAATGCTTATCCAAAATATGAAACAGTCTTTCATTCACTTTTGTGATCACTTAAAAAAGAAAAACATTTCCATTTCATGGTCCTACACAAGACCAGGTGGCATACTAAGCTTGGTCCATTGGTCATAAAAGGAAATTCCTGACATAGTGCAGAACGTTAGTTACAAATGCAAGACCGCTGGCCTGGGATCCCTTTCTGCTGTTGCAGAGAAATGTGCAGAGAAATGGCCAAGAAACCCACGGACCTTGCTTTCAAGCCAAAAGTGTCATTTCTGTGGCACATGCCTATGGAAGATCATTTTAGTTAGCAGAGCCTGAGTTTCCTTCCCAGAATAAGAGGAAAGAGGCAAAGTTAGTGTACTTTTAAGGGCTTCCCAAACCATCAAAAAAATTATACAGTGGAAAATTTGACCTTTGAGAGAGATCATGGAGGACAGGTATAAAAACACAGGGAAGGAAATTATGATTTGTCTTTGAGCAATTTTTCATGTAGTACCTCAGCTGATGGCCTGAATAATCAACTTGGGAATGTCTTGCTGTGATCAGATTGGCACTGCATGACCAAGAATGGGACTAGATGTCATAGCTGCAGCCCCTCGGAATTCCCCAGTGAATGGGGGGAGGTGTGATTTGTCAAGGAATATGACAGCCAGTAAGGTTGAGTCCAACACTCACTTCCCTTTAGTTGCTGGACCAATGACCCTTCTACCCATTACACACTCCAGAGAAGTGGGACAGAAAGCACTTGACAACACTTGGACAAACTCTGACTTCAGAGGGACAGCCTCATGCAAATTACAGAAGCTACTTTTGGTATTTTTTGGACATAATCTCATATCCCACATATCAAAGAAGGCAGATCTCTGAGTAATTCTATTACAAGAAGGGTGATACCAAAGGGTCAGCTAATGTCTTGAGTTCTAGCAACCTGCTCTCTGATTTCCTGTTGTTTTCTAAAATTCAGCTCAGATGTTGTTGCTCTACAGAGTCATCTGTAAAACCCTTGTGGGTTGGCTCTTCCTTTCTTTTTTTTTAATTTTTTATTATTATTATTTATTCAACTGTGCGCATGTGTGTGTGTATGTGCGCGTGTGTGTATGTCTGTGTGTGTGTGTGTGTGTGTGTGTGTAGAACCACGGACGAATTCGCGAACCACCATGGACACCTCCACCTCCTTCTGCCCCGGGATTCACAGGCTCCGCCCTACCAGGACCAGAAGCGCAGGCCGCCCCACTTCCGGCTGGCGTCTATACGTGGGATCTGGGATCCGAACTCAGGACCTTCCGCCTGTAAGGCAGAGGCTTAACCCCTGAGCCACCTCTTCAACCCCGGCTCTTCCTTTCTTAAGATTGCAGCTTTTATTCATAGACCTCATAACAGTTGATGATTATAATTGGAGGAATAATAGTTTCAAATAATAGCTGTTTTCTGTCAGCTAAGTTGTGAATTCCACAGGGAGAGAGATTGCATTTGTCTGTTTCTGGATTCTAGGCCCATTTATTTTCATGTTACCCAACATTTATCAGACATTTGGTACTTACTAACTGAATGAGCAAATTCTCTCATTAGTTACTAATATTGAGGAAAATGATCCTTGCTTAAGCTTAAGATTAATGAGAAAACCACTATCTTTACTAATCAAATGACAAATGGCTTTCTTCAGTAGCCTTCCTCTAACTTTCCCACCTTCTCCTCTCTGTGTCAGCTTTGTGTTAGATTCTCACTTGTTGTGCAAAGGGTACTACAATAGTTTCAGAAAAGGTACTCACAATAACACTTAAGGTACTACTTAAACAAATTTTTAAATATAGACAAATAACTCTGGTGTAAAGAGCAAATTCACTAGAGGCCCTATTGAATATGGGATGTGTGTTTCATAACCTGCTCAGGCATTTATGTAAAAATTGTGTTTCTTACAAGCCATCAATACTCCAGTTATTTCTTTAAATGATAAGACTTGGCAAGTCTTGACAAGTTAAGTTGACTTCCCCATTTTAAATTTTATTGGTTCTATGTAAATTTGTACTTGGTTTTAGAGCTGACCCCTTAAGAATTTTCTCGGGAACTTTACAAAGTTGTAGCATACCATATTGATGAAGAGTCCCCATTAAGTGAACATCTGTCTATTTGGAATGAACATATATACATATATATTCTTCATTTCAAAGCAGAAAATGGCAGGGATACACACACACACACACACACACACACACACACACACACACACGTATGTACATACATACGTATTCCTCTTTTTTTCCTACTGTTGTTCTCAAGAGTATCTTTTTCTCTGATCTCTGATTTTCTATTATGCAGGAACAGTTTGAAGACTTACAGTGCTCAAGTTGGTAGAGTCAATTTTTTAAAAGTCTATGTACCTGAAGATAAAGCTTAGGTATTCAATGAAAAGAATCTCAGAAATTTTTCCAGCTTATACTAATGCAACCAACATTTTTTTCAGAGATAGGGAATAAGAGAGAGAGAGAGAAGAAAAGAATTTGGAATTTTTTATCAAATGCCTAGAAATTGAATATCCCCAGTTCCAAGTGACAGATTGGAAAGCAAATGAGTCATTGTCCAGGTCAGATTTCTTCAGAAATTGAAGTGGAGAGAGAACTGGTGATTCCAGTAAAAACCTTATGATTTAAGGAGCATAGCTTTCTTCACCACTTCCGTGGGTTGTGGTTCATGCTCTTGTTTGTTTTCTATCTGTACTTTAGCGTTTGCTTATAGTTTGCTGGGTAGATATTGAAGGATTCCCTTCTTTCTTAATGTAGTGTAATAGTAATCCCTTCCCACTTCTGCTTAGAGTTGCAGAACTAACTTGCAGCAAAAATTATGAATTTTGTGCTTTTCAACTTGCTCAGTCTTCTATTCATCCTTCTCCTCTAACCCACCAGTCTGTCCCCCCCTACCTCCAGCAAACTCACTAATGGTCTTCATATTTCCGTTCTCTCTGGTTGCCCATCTTTGAGAGGCAAAGCTCTAATGCTTTTGTTTCACAGCACTATCTTACTGATGTAAGGTTTCCCCCTCCATGCCTCAGTTGAGAGTTGTGCTCTGCAGAGAATGTTTGCTGCCGTGTACCTGCCTTAGAACCTTCTGCTCTCTGCTGTGATCTTCCTTTTCTTCCCGTGAGTCCTTCTCTCCGGTTTCTCAAGGGAGCCAAGATCACTACTGTGGAATGACTTGAGTCATTTCAGGACTCCCCTTTAACCTGCTGTGTTGCTGAGACTAGTCCCACAAATCTGCATTTTACAGTTTCCCAGATGATTCTTGGGCGACCCACGATCGAAGAGATTTCTACCTTTATTCTCCACATTTGCTATCATTAGAATATTCTCTCTCTCTCTCTCTCTCTCTCTCTCTCTCTCTCTCTCTCTCTCTCTCTCTCTCTCTCTCTCTCACTTTTGTGCTTTTCCTGATTCCTACATCATGGAATTTTCCTTATTCTTCCCAGTCTTAGCAGTTTCTAATGATAGCTTTTTTCTTGGAGATGGTAAATTCACAGTACAAGGAGCATATGTTATTCGTTCAAGTGAGTTATGGTGCTTCTGTTCAGAGGCTACTCAGTACATGCTTGAAGAGTATGTGCAGGGTCAACTCCTTTTAGCACTAGGAATGCAAAGAGGGCTCACTGGATATACACATTTCTTAAGGTTAAATGTCAGCAAGGCTAGAATGGAAAATATTTTTAGGTAGGAAATCTTTTTTGAGTGACTTGGATGTTAAAGTACACATATGACCTCATTCTTTTCCAGTATGTAAGTTCAGCTGTCAAAGAAAGGCTGTTCTCTCTTAGGGCTGGTGGGGAACAAATTTTTATCAAATTTTGTCAACCAGGAGGCAGCTGAAAATACAGTGGAATATAGGGAAGTTCTGGACCCTGCCTTCAAGACTAATTATCTTGGCTTTGGGACCTCAGGTAGAGCAGTCTAAGGTCTCTAGAAGCTTCATTGACGTAACCAAGAACATGGGTACATTAGCTAGGTGATCCACCTGAGTGTTTGAAAGCATGGTACCAATGTCACCCAAGTCCCTCCCAGTTGTGATTCTCTAGTAATGGAGTTCTGTTTTCTAGAGAGAGGGTTCATGCTTTGGGTTTAGTAACACCCAACGAGAATCAGAGTTGCTTTGAAGGAAAACCTCACTCATCTTTGAAACACAGTTTTTGGCACATATGACTGGCTCGGAAAAACTTGGCAAGTAAAAACATGAATGAATATGTTGTTCTTGCATTTTTTTTTGATTACTGACCAGTTTTTTTTTAATTAATTAGTCTTGACTCCAAGACAGTGAGTTTTCCAGCTGTACTGAGATTCTTTAAAAAGATTTTCAGTTTGTAAGTAGATTATTATGTCACCTTTGTATCATTGCTTCCACCCATGCCTATCCCTTCCTTCATTTCAGTCTTGCTTTCTGCTTCTCATTCCTAGGCCCACCCCCCACCCCCACCCCATGAGGAAATGTAAAACTCTTGAGTTTGTAATATGACTTTGGGATGATTTCTGACCTCAGACTTCAGTTGATGGAGCTTCTTTCCCCTGCTAAGAAATGAACATGAATCAGAGAGAAGACACTCCAATAATCTCAGGCTCCATGAAGTGTCAGCAAGAATCATCCTGTGTGACCTGGGCCACAGCACAGAGCTTGTGCCACACTTGAAATGATAATGCTAATGACGACCAAAATCTGACTTAAGCAGATGCTTTGCCCACATGCTGTTCTAGCTCTTTGCGTTCTCCCTCTCTGTCCTTTCTGACAATATCAAAAAGAGGTATGTGCTATCATTTCCATGTTCCACATCACAAAACTACGTAGTTCACCGAACTCTTTCTTAAGGAGCAGGATGAGAAGGGGGATATGGAAGATGAATGAAATCACTAGAAGTGCTGAGATAAAGCAGCTGATATGCATGCACTCAGGTGGAAAGAGGGGCTGCCTGAGAGGTTATTTGTGTATGTGTGTGTGCGTGTGTGTGTGAAGACCGAAGGAGGACATCAGGAATCATCCTGGATTACTCTCCTTCCTTATTGTTTTGTGTTTTGGAGTTTCCCAGGTTCTGCCTTCCAGAACCAGAAGTGCAGGCTTGCTGCCATACTCACCCAAAAATTTTATGCAGGATGTGTGGATCCAAACTCAGTTCCTTTTGCTTACTAAATAAAGATTTAACCCTTGAACCACCTCCCTAATTCTCCTAAGAAGTTATTGTGCAAGTGTCTAAATATGGAGCTCTTTTTGCCCAACAAATAATATTATTAACCTGCCTTGGGAATAAAATTCCTAGTGGTGTGATAGTAACATCCTTATTCCTCCATTTAAGTCTGCATAGCCTTAGTCAACTGACTTCTGTGACTATGTAGTTTTGTGATTTGGAACGTAGAAATAATAAAACATATCACTGTTTGATATTGTCAGAAAGTCCAGAGAGGCTGAATGCAAAGAGCTAGAACAGCATGTGGGCAAAGCATCTGCTTAAGTCAGAGATTTTGATCATTAGTATTATCATTCCAAGTGTGGCTCTTAAGCTCTGCTCTGTGGCCCAGGTCACACAGGACAAATCTTATTGGAGGGTCTTCTTGCTGAACTTAATCTTGTGTTGGAAGACTTTCTCTCTTGTCCGGTTTATTCTTTCTACCCATCTTTCCATGTGAGCATGCAGATTCAATATACTTAATTTTAAACTCTCTTCCCTTTCAAAGGACCTTTAGAGTGGAGGTGATTTCTGACTAGTGTTTGATCAGCTATTTTTTAATTATGTTGAAATGTAGGAACTATATAAAGACCCTCTCAATGGACAGTCAGCATGCAAGGGCTGCTATAAGAAGGTCTCTATGGAGATACTAGGGAATTGTCTGGACCCTAAGTCCTCTCTTCATGCTGATGATCAGTTTTGCCATAATGATGTTCTTTGCCCTGAGCCTGAATGGCCTCTTTCCTTTCTTCTGTCTGGTACATGGATATTGGTTTTTCAATCTGATGCTGCCCTCTGCTCATCTTAGGGCACATCCATTTTTGCACAGAGAGTAATTTTAAATGCAAATGCCCAAATTGCTGGGTTTTGATTCAGCACCAGAGTTTTGATGAATCAGCACAGAACTTGATGAGAATTATTTCATTCAGTTAATAATTATGTGGTACGCACTATGTCCCAGCCTTTCCTTTAGGAACTGGAAACACATCATTGGGAAAACAAAACACAACAGAAAATAACAACAAAACAAAGCAACCAAATTCCTGTATCTATTGGAGGAAAAAAAGGCATTAGATAGAATTAAATAAATTATATAGCATATAAAAGTATAAGTGCTATGGCGAAAAATAGAGAAAAATGTAGTAGGTGAGCAATATCTTGTGTAGTCCTTAGTCTTTTAAATCCAGCTTCCTTTTATGGTGCCCCAATGCCTGACCTTTACCCCAGTTGCTTCTTTTGCTGAGCAACCTAAGTGGGTGTTTTCTGACATGAAACAGGATCCTAATTCCAGTTTTGAAACTTCAGAGAGTCAGGGGAGAAGGCTTCAGGCAAGTAGGATACTTAGAAGCAAGAGGTTAGACAGATAAAATGGAATTTCCATATTAGTGGGCAGCCCAAGAAGGGGCCCCAAGGTATACACCTGAATCCTGAACCCTCACTGGTATAGGTTACCCAGCGGTAAATTCAGTGCCCATATGAACAGATGTTCTGGAGGGTGGGAGGGAAAAAGCAATTGGGAAACACCAAGAGAGGAGGAGGGAAGAAAACAGGGAGAGGGAGGAAAAGTGGGGTAGGGGAAAACGGGAGAAGGGAGGGGAAGCTTGTATAACTAGGTAAAAATTAATAAAAAAAAAAAAGAAGTTCAGAGAAAAGGCCACAAACCCGTCATAGAACCTCACAATCTTCTTCTACATGAATTATCCCAATTCTCAATTAGCAGAAAGAAAACACTCTCTCAGGGGGTGGTAGGGGAGGAAAAAGGCTTAAGATGGTGCAAACAGAGAGCGAATGGCTATGGAAAATCCTGGCCATGGTTTAGGGATCAAAGATGGGAGCCAGTGTTTAATTTGCAACTTAGATGTGGTGATCAGATGCAAAAATTCTTCAACCTCTCTGTCTACAAACATTTGGAATTGTTTGTCTCAGGGTGAATAAAGGCCTATACTTGCTTTCTTCTTGCCTTAGAAATAGATTAATTGCTTTACTTTGAGGCTCTCTGTCAGCAAGAATGACATGGAAGGGAATTCTAAGTCTGAGGAAAGTGAGTCAAGGAGCTCCTTGGAATTGACCCAACTGCCAATCAATGGAATGTGATTAGGCCATCGGGTCTACTGGGCTGGTGGGAATGCCAGCATATTCCTTCTCCCTGAGTCAAGTACTTGACAGTCAAGGTTGGCGGCAGCCTCTGAAAGGAAGAGCAAGTCTGTCTGTTGTCCAGGCATTGCTGTGGAGATTCTTCCCCTTGCCTTACTTACCACGGCAGCTGGACAATGATCCATCATTGTGTGTGTTTCTGTTCCTTGCATCTGTGACTTCTCTCACACAAGTAGCTGGATCAATGGCTCCTGGTTCTTTATACCACCTTTTTTTGTCATTACCATTTAGCTTGGAATCTGTATGTCTTACTTTAATTGAAAAAACAGTTTGCAGATGATAACCCAAGTATTTTTGACACTCTGCTGGGGACTCGTCTGATATAATGGCTATTTCAAACTGATCTTCTGATGTAATTGATCTAAATCCACAGTCTCAACCTACCCTTCATTCTATCATTCAGTAGATTAAGGCAGAATAGAAGAAAGTCAGGCCTAGAACCAATATATTCACTTGCTCTGTTCCCTTCTTCCTGCTTAATTTTTGTGTAAATAGGTGCTTAAGTGGTATGGGAGGAAGAGGAAAAACAACTGCTTGAATGACAGAAAGACCCTGAAAGAAAGGAAACCAAGAGAGGAGAGGAAAAGAAACAGACACTTAGATAACACCTATTCATGTCCTCACACGCATTTGGATTTGGTGTTAATGAAATGAAGAAAGAAACTGAAGTCCAGAAAGTTCTTTCCAGCTGTGTCATTGCCAATAAATTACATCAGTGTTTTGTGTCCATGATTTCAAAAATTATCGTGCTGTCACTTTTTGAAAATCGTTTTAATATTTCAAGTTACCTCAGAAGTTCCCACTCCTTTTCATCGGATCATAATCACAGATTTATACAAGTCTTTCCACCTTTATTCATCTAATAGCCTTCTGGTTCAGAACATAGTGTGAGATGTTGCTAAGGCAAGGATGGAGGGCGGGGCTTTTCCTTGGCTGACCTGAGGATTGCCTTAACAATGCATGCAGGAAGAGGTTGCCAAGCAATTGCTGAAGGCCAGGGCGTGCTGGGCAGCTGTCTCTAGCAACATGTCAGCCCTCATGCTCCATCAGTCACCGATGCTTGTTTCTCTCAGTCTCTAATCCCTAAAAGAAAATCCAGGCTTTTGGGAGCCTTCCAAGAGACTGTTGCTAATTCAACCTCCCTAACTTCAAGAGGTTTTCCAGTGGACTCGTTCAACATCAAGCCCAACAGTTGTGGAAGATTGGCTCACACACTGTCAAGGAGTAGTGAATTACATCTTTTTCTGAAACAGATCAGAGTTTGAATCTTAAGTCAGTAGCTTATTCCTTGCATGACTTTGAACAGATACTAACCTATCTAAGCCTCCATATAGGGTTATGACAGTAGGTAGGTTAGGTTAAGACAGTAGGTAATTACAACTCTGCAGGCAGGGGGCTGGTTGTGTTATCCACAAGGGTTGCCACAGCAACACTAGGACTGTGTAATACAGAAATGACAGTTATTGTAAGTACTAGAAATTATCTATATATGTCTAATTTAACATGATGTCCAGAAAAGTGTTTATAAATGGATTATATTAGTTTCAGGAAATTGACTGTGAGTTGCTGTTGTGCTTCTTAAAATTTGAGACTCCGTAAGGAAAAGCTCCAGGTACAGAAAACACACACTATAAAGTCCTACAGATAAGTCCATTCTCTTTCAGAAAATGGGAAGAATTATTGAATTCTGGAATTCAGAGGTTAGATCTCGTGAGCTACAGAGGGGTCTGGGCATTGACTTCAGGGGAACAGACAATAGGCAAGAGAAAACCAATGGGCTTTGGAAGGGAGTGAAAGAAGCAGCAGATCTGCTCTTCAGAAGTGCATTGTGACTGGAATGTGAAAAGCGAAATCATAAGTTTGGCAGTGATTTGATGAGATCAGTTAATTATATCAGTCTCAGAGACAGACACAAGCTTGCTTCTTTCTTCTATTTAGCTTTTCTGATCCTTACAGGAATGTAAGACATTTTAAGTTGTAACTCTTCCAAAAGGATCATTGCAGAGGCTTTCTCCTTTTTAGATGTTAGCAATCTGCTCTTTGATTGTATTCATTGAGCTCCTTCACAGTAGATAAGAGTCGGACTGTTTCCACAAGGCTCCTATAGTCTCCTCAGCACTGATCCGGTAGAGAACCCCCTGAGAAAGGAACGTGAGATATTGCTCTGATTATCCACTTCTCCCAGGACTCCTGTTGCCGTATCCCCAATCAAAGCCAACACCTCCATGCCCACTGTGTCTCCACTCCAGAATCCTCACACATAGCCCTCCTGAGCTACTGTGGTTTCCTTGTGGTCCTAGACAGACTCTTCCAGACATTATAGCCTTTGGGATCCTTTACCATTTTCAGTTGGCAGGACTATGCTTCCTCTTGATATGTGGATTCCATCGGGGTTTTGCTCAAATGTTAATTTATCAGAAAGGCCTTCCTTAATCATCATCTAATATAAAACCATGCATGCGACTTGTGTATGTACATGATCACACCCACATTTCCTGTTTATAGATTAATTCTTCTTATCCCAAAAAATGCAATTTCCTCTGCATTAAAAAAAAAGTTCAGGGAAGACAAATTTTATTTTATAGAATTCTTAGGACCAGAAGTGATTGTAAAATTCATAGTAATACACATATACATGTGTCATGAGTGCATGTATGAAGGAGGTGGAATTAGACCTTTCATTCCTTATAGGCTGGTTGAATATTTTCAGCAAATATTTCATAATCCACCCAAATCCTTCATAGCTGAAAAAATGGAGCCCTACCAGGAACTTTTCATACTTTGAAAGTCTATTTTATGTACTTTATAGCCTTTTATTTAAATTGGACACTTGCTGTTTCTTTAATAAGGGGGAAATGTGTAAGATGTCATAACCCATCAGTAATGAAAATGAAAGAACTTTCCAAACTGTGCTGAAACCTCAGGGGTCTACTAGGATGAGCTGGGCAAGAGATTCTTCTGATCCCTGCAGTAGTTTTCTGCAGCAGCCCTCAGCACCAAAGCATGGACACGAGAACCTGGACAAAGGGGTGGCTGTCAGTCATCTGGAGCTATGAAGAATGCTGACCCTCTTAACTTTCCGTAGGTGACAAGCCATGTCCTGACTCAGAACCACTTCCTATCCCTGATTTATGAATGTCGTGATCAGTCTGTCCTTGAGAGTTATAGTCCTTCCTCTACCACCCTCACCCCAATACTCCTTGGTGTTGGACTTGGGGCTAAAGGTGACATGAGGTCTAAGCTGTGTTTTGCACAAGTGGACAGATGAATTTAGAATCCCAGAGGTTCTGTCCATTACTTTTCTTACCATTCTTTATGCTTCTCAGTGACTCTGCCTCTTTCCTTCTAATTCTGTGCAACCCTTCATCGTCTGTACATTCTGTGGCCACTGTTGTTATGCCCCATGTGCTAGTTTAGATGGAATCAGCAGTCTTGCATTGTTTGGTCACTGGAACCCACTACAGAGCTAATGTGTGTTCTGGAACAGCCACGGGAAGTATGGCATTGACACTGGGATGGAACACTTTATTGCTGATTTCATAGTCATCCGAGTTTTAATACACAGCTCAGTCCAAGCCTAGTTATCTCTTGCCCCTCGTGCAGATGGCCTGAGGATTCCAGTGCAGGGCGGGCATCCAGATGTAAAGAGAGCCACACACTCAGCCGCCAGTGTATCATAGACTTTGGCTTGTTGAAAATGGAGGAGTTATACAGGAGCATAAAAATAAGCCTTTAAAACCTGCACTGAAAATTATGGAAAAATTGCATTTACAGTGGAAGGGTTTTCTTCCCAAGAACAAGAGCTATTGAGTGTCAGTTGCAGACAAGCTTGGAGATTTCCTTGTTTTCAAGTGATTTTATGAAAAACAGAAAAGTTGTGTTCCAGAATTTAAGATAGTCACAACACCTATTTTTTTTCCTTTAGAGTTAGCTTCAAGATGTGAATCTTACTAAGGTGATTTTTGTCAGTCAAATAGTTTCTCCAAGATAATGTTCTAGTAAAATGCAAAAGAATATTCACACGAGGAACAAAGAAGAAATTATTGCATGCTCCCAAAGTTTTTTTTTTTTTTTTTTTTGCCGTGCTGGCTATTGGTATTCATTGATGTGTCATCAACAAAACCAGGCTATCTGAGGGAATTTTTTCATTTCCAGAAAGTCAATTGTGAGTCTTGTTCAGGGAGTGGGACTGCATGTAGAAAGTCCTCAGAAAGAGAGATTGAGTTGTAAATTCTACAAAAGATCACTTAATCCCTGGTTTATTCTTGCCATAGAGATTCACCAGATTTTGTAATGCAGAATTTTGCTAAAAGCAACACAAGTATTTAGTTGATGCTTTGGATGTGGCTGTAATGATGTGATTTTTTTCCCCCATCCCCTTCCCTTGTCTCTTTTCCACAGTCGGTTGGGACAGTTGGAGTCTCACTGTACAGCATGCTGCAATTAAGTCTCTCACCCACTTTTTCGATGGGATTTCACGTGCTAGGTCTGATGGCTTTCTTGCTTTCCCATGTTGACCACATAACTGCTGAGACAGAAATGGAAGCAGGAGGAAATGAAAGCACTGAATGTACTGGCTCTTATTACTGTAAGAAAGGGGTGATTCTGCCCATCTGGGAACCCCAAGATCCTTCTTTTGGTGACAAAATTGCTAGAGCCACTGTGTATTTTGTGGCCATGGTCTACATGTTCCTTGGAGTCTCTATCATTGCCGACCGGTTCATGTCCTCTATAGAAGTCATCACATCTCAAGAAAAAGAAATCACCATAAAGAAACCCAATGGAGAGACCACCAAGACCACCGTGAGGATCTGGAACGAGACCGTGTCCAACCTTACCTTGATGGCCCTGGGGTCTTCTGCCCCTGAGATTCTGTTGTCCGTTATCGAGGTGTGTGGTCATAACTTCACGGCAGGAGACTTGGGTCCCAGCACCATCGTGGGAAGTGCTGCCTTCAACATGTTCATCATCATTGCGCTTTGCGTTTATGTGGTTCCCGATGGAGAGACAAGGAAGATCAAGCATTTACGTGTGTTCTTCGTGACGGCAGCCTGGAGCATCTTTGCCTATACCTGGCTTTACATTATTTTGTCCGTCATCTCTCCCGGGGTTGTAGAAGTCTGGGAAGGATTGCTCACCTTCTTCTTCTTCCCCATCTGTGTGGTGTTCGCTTGGGTGGCAGACAGGAGGCTTCTATTCTACAAGTATGTCTACAAGCGGTACCGGGCTGGCAAACAGAGGGGAATGATCATTGAACATGAAGGAGACAGGCCATCTTCCAAAACTGAAATCGAAATGGATGGGAAAGTGGTCAACTCTCACGTGGAGAATTTCTTAGATGGTGCCCTGGTGTTAGAGGTGGATGAGAGGGACCAAGACGACGAGGAGGCCAGACGTGAAATGGCAAGGATTCTGAAGGAACTGAAGCAGAAGCACCCAGAGAAAGAGATTGAGCAGTTAATCGAATTAGCCAACTACCAAGTCCTGAGTCAGCAACAAAAAAGTCGAGCATTTTACCGCATTCAAGCCACTCGCCTTATGACGGGAGCTGGCAACATTCTGAAGAGGCACGCAGCGGACCAAGCCAGGAAGGCTGTCAGTATGCATGAGGTCAACACGGAAATGGCTGAGAATGACCCGGTCAGTAAGGTCTTCTTTGAGCAGGGGACGTATCAGTGTCTGGAGAACTGCGGGACCGTGGCCCTGACTATCATCCGAAGAGGTGGCGATTTGACCAACACCGTGTTTGTCGACTTCAGAACCGAAGATGGAACAGCCAACGCTGGGTCCGATTATGAGTTCACTGAAGGGACTGTGGTCTTCAAACCCGGGGAGACCCAGAAGGAGATCCGAGTTGGCATCATTGATGACGATATCTTTGAAGAGGATGAAAACTTCCTTGTGCATCTCAGCAACGTCAAAGTCTCTTCTGAAGCTTCAGAAGATGGGATCCTGGAAGCCAATCACATCTCCACCCTTGCCTGCCTTGGGTCGCCCTGCACCGCCACCGTGACCATTTTCGATGATGACCATGCTGGCATCTTTACGTTTGAGGAGCCGGTGACACATGTGAGCGAGAGCATTGGCATCATGGAGGTGAAGGTATTGAGAACATCTGGAGCTCGAGGAAATGTTATTGTTCCCTATAAGACCATCGAAGGGACTGCCAGAGGTGGAGGGGAGGACTTCGAGGACACGTGTGGAGAGCTGGAGTTTCAGAACGATGAGATTGTGTAAGTTCTTTGTTTGTGTGTGATGGTGAATGTGAACGTGGGTGCTTTTAAACTAAATGACATGCAAAGAGCCTTGGTTGTTATGCAAGTCCTTTTTCAGAATATCAGATCTCATGTGGGTGTTCCTTTGTAATGTTCAAATTACATATAGGCCATATTTACAAAAACCTTTTGCCCTTTTACATTTCTTAAGTACACTGTAGAGTATGATAAATCAAGTCTTGTGACACAGTTTAGCAAATTAATATGCATTGAAGATTTGGTATTCTATTTTAAACTACATATGTGTATATGATGAATATTACATATGTATATATAGAGAATATTTAACACATTATGAAGAGTCTCTGACTTTATTTTTGTGTAAAAATTCAGAAAACTCCAATAGGAAATGGTTCCAAAGAGATTTTTCTGGCTACCAGGACTGCATGAAAATATTTTTGTGATTTGCATTTGACATTGTTTATTTCTGACAGAATATGGTAATGTTTCTATGTGTAGGCATATGCTTAATTATAACTTAATGTTAACTCCTGCTTCTCTCAGATGGCAAATGGGAAAACATGTATTGCTTTATTTACTTGCCATCTTTATATGATTATACAAACTATCTTACTTGTATAGTAAAAAGAGAGGCATCCAAGGAAATGGGGAGCAGGACTAAGAAAAGAAATGGGGAAGCATGTTAGTCTTTTTGTTTGACACTTCTCAGTGTCACTGTGCCCGTGTTGTTAAATGAAGTGGGGTGAGGTAGTTTTACAAAGAGCTGCTGTTGAGAGATTGATGGTCCCTTCTTTGCATAGGAAATGATTCTGTGTTCAACTGACCAGAGCCAGTGACTCAATGAACAGAATCAGAAGGAAGGAAGGAAGGAAGAAAGGAAGGGAGGGAAGGAGGGAGTGAGGGAGAGAAAGAAGATTCTGTAGTATCTGCACTACAGCACAGGGCATTGTAGAGAATGACTAGTTGGCTGAAGCACTAGCAATTTTGGGCATTTCAGGAATGCAAATTATATTTAAAACAATGCTGAAAGTGGTTAACCCTTGTGCTAGCGGTGTGTGTTCAAATGTTCACACTCTTCAAATATGGAATTTCACCTGCCATGTATTTATTTGTATTTATTTTTTTATTTGAGAGATGGAAAGAAAGGGAAGAGACAGAGAGAGAGAGAAAGAGAGAGAGAGAGAGAGAGAGAGAGAGAGAGAATGCATGTGCAATTGTCCACAGGTGCAGTTCAGAGACCAACTTTCCGAAGTTAGTTCTCTCTTTCTACCATGTGAATTTCTGGGCTCAGTTCACCAGGTCTGTAGATAAGCACTTGCCTTCTAAGCTACCTCATCTGTCCATTGTAATGAAACTAAAAAAGAGATTATTATATTTATCTTCTTGTGGTATAAAGATAGGGATAGAGTTTTGAATAGTGTCTGTTTTGTGTTAGTTAAAATATTAATATTCCACATGTTGAAATAGATTTTGTTGAAATGCATAGTTTTACTGAAATGGAATATAGTAGTAAAATGGTGTTCTATACACTCAAGAAAATCTTCTTCCAGTCTCTAACATTCAATGTGATCTTGTCTTGTTAGCCTACATAACTTTTGTTCCTTACCTACTGTGATTTCCCACTGTGCTATCTAAAAATTATGCTTACAATCCTTGTAGTCCAAGTAGAAATGCAAAGGTAGCCCTTAAAATAATTAAATTGATGTCTGTTTTGGTCATTTTTTTTCACCTTTAGATGCTTCCCCATGAAATGCCTACCCTGCTTTCTCTTAAGAATGATGGCTCTGCACTTATGTATTTGGAAAATCAAGCTTTTCTTTTCTAAATGATTCTCCAATATTTTTCCAAGCCATACATAAATCACCTTTTTGTTGGTGGTATCATATAGAGAAGATTTAAGGAGACTGACAGTGATTCGATGAAATAGCTACTGCCAAGCTTCATGTAAAACACCCCTTTTGTGCAATTAAATTGATTTTATTCTTGCTGAGAGGGGAATATTGCCAAACTCCATCTTTAAAAATTGATGCTCCTTTTGAAAATTTGCAAAAATTGGTGGAATTGGTGAAACTTCATCAGCATCCATGCCATTTTTGACTTTCGTGTGTGTATATGTGCATATTTATTCCCCAGGAGCCATGAGCCTTGGTTTTGAAGCCAGGATCACTCAGTGGGACCTGACGCTCCTCAAGGAGCATCACTGAGTGACCCCAGTGAGCCCAAGTGTCTGCCTGTCTTTGCTTCTTCAAATGCAAAGCTACACGAGTGTGCTCAGTTTTTCACATGGGCAGTGGGTATTAAGCTAAGGTCTCTGTGCATACATGGCAAGGACTTTATCAACTGGACTGTCTCTGCAGCCCCTGGTGCCATTTATGTATGTATGTTCAATACATATGTAATACAATGCAATACAATGTGTGTAATATGCAATGCTGCTAGTGCCACATCAATCCCTAGTTGCATAATATTCTTACTTCATTTTATTCACATTAATGAAATTTCAAACTTTACAGATGTAAATAAGTAAGATTCCAATAATACATTTGGTTCTTTATAAATTTTAATCTTAAAGAAGTTCCATCTGATTTATAAAAGGTTTTGTTTTGGTTTGTTTGCTAATTAGCTTAGTAGGCCTGTTGGTCACCTAGATTTCTTTGTCAGATTGGGACTTAGCTTGAAGATAAGCACCAAAAGGTTAAATGCAATATTTAATATTTTATCAAATTTATATAGGTGTGCTGGCTCTATGCAGTTTAGGAATCCAGAGATCCTTTCTTCTTTTCCACAGTGATTTTTTTCCCCTTTGATAGTTAGTGTGAATACTATATCTTTGTAGTCAGGTCTAAAGAAAAGAGAGTTTCTTTTCATTCTATAAAGTTGGCTGTGTTGATTCAACCTAGCTTATCTTTCCAGGTGAATCTCTATCTTACACTGCTGGTTTTGAAAGATGGCATTTGAAAACTATAACACAGCGCTGTTGACACAACTGAGTTTTATGGAGAACTTCCACTAATGTTTTTTGTTTGTTTAATACTGTGTATGAAACCCAGATTTATTATTCTTTCCAATGCACTGTAAAGAGTCATGGCAAAGCTTGGGTTTAAAGTTATCTAATTTTAATGGATTATTAACCACAGTTGAAATAAGGTCCAATCTAACCAGTGGTGAACATTGAGCAGTTTTATTGCTTATTTGACTTAAAAAACCAAAGAAAACTTGATCATTTTTGTTTGCTTCTTCTAACATGACTTTTTGCTATAAAAAGATTTTAAATCCAAACATTGAGAATAAAACTAACAATCATAAATAATATTTTACATATTTTTATAATTTTTGTAATCTTTACAATGTTTTAATTACGTGTAACCACTTCTTTATGTAGAAGAAAATTGAGAGAAATTTTTTCAAGATAGATTTTGCTGTTATCCCAGCATTTAGTAATTTTTATCAAAAATACTTAATATTTTATGTGTGTGCATAGGTGTTTTTGTATGTTTGTGTGATGCAAGAATATATTCATGTATATGTGCATGTGTGTGTTTGTGTGTTTGTGTGATATCTGAATGTATTCCTGTGCATGTTTCTATGATGCATGAATGTTTTCACGTATATGTGCATATATGTGTTTATGTCCCTATGGTGTACGAACATATTCATATATATGTGCATGTGTATGTTTGTGTGATGTATAATGTATTTATGTGTATATGCATGTGTGTATGTTTGTGTGGTATATGAATGTATTCATGTGTGTATATGTCTGTGTGTGGTTATAGAGATCAGAGGCCACCATTGGTCTTGCAAAGTTACCCTGTACCTTAGTTTTGGAGTCAGAATTTCTCAATGAACCTGGAGCTCATTTATTGGTTAGAAAAGCTAGCCAAGGAGCTCCAGAGATCCACTTGTCTCTGTGCCTCTAACCGGGTTTATGGAAACATGTCATTTAGAAACCAGCTTTTCATGTTGGTGCTGGGTATTAAACCATTAAACTCAATTCCATGTGTGCCGAACACTTTACCAACTGGGCCTTTTCCCCAACTCCAAGTACCTACATTTTTATTTGTAGGTAAAGATATTAAGAATCCCTAATCTTTCATCTACTCTTTCATCTTGCTTTTGGTGTTGAGGGAGTCTATTTATTTATTTATTTATTGAGACTTAAGAAGTAGGAGTTTATTTAGAGTTGGTGGCCGGTGGCCAAGGGAACCTTAGTTTAGCCTTGAAGTGGAGGAGCCTTAGAACAATGGAAATAGCTCAAAGTCAAAGAGGACAGGGAGAGAGCCATTGTGGCAGACTGGTGGAAGGAAGAAGAGAGGACAGGAAAGGTGGAGAGGCCTGAGGGCTTGGAGAGCAGAAGAGAGCAGAGGGAGCGAGAGGAAGAAGAGAAGGAAGTCATTCAAATTTAAGGTGTAAGAATATTTGTAACAATTCATTCGTGTTCTTGTAAGAATAATTGGTATTATTTTTTTAAGGTAAAAATGTATAGTCGAGTAAAAATACCGATAAGTAATAAGTGGTGTTCATGTCTAGTAAAATATTTTCAAAGAAGCATTCTAAATTTGTAATGCAAAAGAAGCATTAACAAATGTAATTAACAGAACATTCTTTTATGTGAGTGCAATCAATGACAAATTCCAAACCCACACCAAATAGTCTTAACTTTAATAGGGAATTTTGACTAATAGTAACAACTAATGAAAAAGTAAATGGACTGCACACTAATTTGATCTGTGGTTGGGAGATGATAGTAAAATGTTTGAGAAGATGCTGATGACTATTCTTAATGATGCTAGTTTAGTGGCAATAATTATAGCAAAATACAGTTTGGTCTTCCAAGTTCTATAATTAGATTCACTGCTCTGGGAAATGTTAAGGTTTCTTAATCAATATGGATACTTATCAAATTGACTGAACGCTAATATTTTGGGTGATAATTTAAGAAAACATGAGTATTTGCTATTGTATATTTAAAATGCGTTGCTGATGAAGCAAAGTAGATTGGACACTTTACATAATATAGTACTCAGTGAATCAGTTTACAAGGGATCCTTAACTTCCACATGCTCTGTTAAACAATAAGTTTCTTCTATTTTGTTTGAATACCTACTGCACTTCCAGAAATATCTTTACCTTTATTAAATCTAGAAATTATGACTTTCAAGAGATCTTACAAATGTAATTCTCTGACACTCATCATTTATATTCCTTTCATTAAGCAATAGAAATGAAAGTTTAAGATGTAAAGATCTGTATTATTATAACTTTTATCATATTTCGGAGGCAACAAATACTTTGATTTTTTTTCTATCTACGTGGTTGTTATTCTTAATTTGCTGTATTGTAGCCCCCAGGACAGATTCCTAGCTATTTAAGATGTCAGTTCAGTTCAGAATGAAATATACAGTTCAATAAACCACCATATGTAATAAGTAAGGTAAAAAAAAAACGCATTAAGAAAACCTGAAGTGACCATAACCAAATAGCAAGGGGGGCATTTCAGAAATGATAACAAATACTGTAGAAAATATCATTATACAAGAAAAACTATTAGCACAGACCACTTTGAATCTAGCATATTCAGGATTGAATTTATAATAGAATGATTTTATCTGCTACCTTTAGACTTTTAAAATGATGGACACATGCTATTTTATATTGGCATAAATTTTTCTGAGGTAATTTGCTAATGTAAAAAATTTGGATGGAAGAGTTTTTTGCTTTTTTTTTATTTATTTCAATGGCTTTCTCCTTGAGTAGATTATCTTTTCCAGACTGGAATATTTATCTCTTTTTGGAGCCAAACTCATGTAACATCATCTGCAAACCTAAATTATAGCTACAAGATGTTTCTGTAAATGCATATGCTTCATGAATTCATAACTAGGATAAAAATAAGGCAGAGTAAAAGTCAAAAACAGTTGAGCTATAATTTTGAACTGCTGAAAACCTAAGTTGATTATTTGCAAAGAAGTTTTTTTCCATGCAACCAGATTGTCATATTTGCTGTTTAAATCTCATTTTTTTCCAGGACTAATTAGAGTCTGAGATTATAATATAGTTATATAAAGAATTTTTATCCCAGCAAAAGAGGAAATCTCATAGGTTAGACACACTGAAGTGTTTAAATTACAGGATCCTTTCTGAGTCATCCTTCAAAGCTGTTACCTGCCAGTGTGGTTGTTTCCCTACTTTAAGACTGGAGGAGAATTTATAAGCTAATACCATTTTGTAACGAGCCACTGGTTTGTGCTTAGCACTGGGCTAACACTTTGTAGGGAATTAGAACAATATACTCCCGTTCTCTGCAGTGGAGGCAATGAGATGATACCTATTTTGATAAGTACCAGCATCATTGTGAAGGCACCATGACAGTTTCGAGGGGAGGTTGAATTTGGGACACAGTATTTTCACTTGCTGTGGAGGTGTAGGAGGTAGAACCAAAGAAATCTTGGACAATTATATTCACATGGAGCCTTCTTAAGCCTGAGAGGCTGGATAATCTTAATAAGTATATAGGATTCTTATCAAAGTTCATTAATCTAAACCTTCATTTTCTTTTAAAGGTTTTAAAATCATGATACTTAAATCAATCCAATTATGATTCTTAAAGGGCCTTTATGGAACCCTATTTCTGTGGAAGCTGTGTAACTATAATGATCATTACTAGTAGGCAACAACATACTGTATTTTACAACTTTTGAAAAATATTTTACCCATTTATGATTCTAAGATCTCAATAAGTATGTGACACCACAGATTAAAAACTAAATATCAGAGATAGTAAAAATATCTCCAAAGTGCTAAGCAATCAGTAATCCAGGATTACATGTCTCTTCTATTTATAGACTTGTCTATTGCAGCTTCTAAAGAAAGCAACACATTTCTAGTAAAATACTGTCTGTATTTTGTTTGTGAAGTGGTCTTTGGTCTGGGAACAGGTTCTTATTTGTTTGTTTGTTTTGAAGTAGGATCTCATGAAGCCCAGGCTGGGCCTCCAACTAACTCCAAAGCTGGTCTTGAATTCCCAGTGCCAGGCTAGGAATTTTTTTTTTTAATCTAGTAAATCCTAGGCAGTTCTTTGCCTATTCTGCCATCCACTTTCACTCCATTTTCTCAGAGTGAGGAGTGTACTGCCACTGTATTTTGCAACAGCTGAGTAGAATTCACACAAAATGGCGATATGGAAGACAGCTTTCCTTTTCTTTCCTGATGACAACAGTACCATAATGCATAACTGGAGACAGAAGGTTTGCCCGTGCTGTATTAATCCTTTTAAATGGGGCCACCTTGAGGAAATAGCATCTAGGGTCTGGTTATACGATGTCATTTGGCTGCTCTGGCCTTTTGAGTGGTGGAAAATTGCCTGTGAGCAGCAGTGTAATTCCATGGGAACTACAGACGTGTTCCCACAAAATAACTTCATGGCATTCTGAAATGGCTGCTGAAATCTGCTCATTGGAGACTTTTATTCTTTAAAGTAGGAAGGCCATTAGTAACCTAACACAAGATGCTACGCAGGTCTTACAGTTTTCTTGCGCTAGCAGAAGTGGCTCCAGGCCAGGTGGCAGTGAAGCGCAGGAAGCCGGCTCAATGTAAGCGCTGCTTTGTGGCTACCAGGGATAAGCCTGCTGAGTGCCGCCCAGGAGCAGGTATTGACTAACCAGGCAGGACTTAATCTGCTGGCTTCCTTCCCATATGCCTTGCCGGTTCTGACCATGTGGGAGGGTAATGCAGAGGGACCTAGGAAGAACAGCAGTTAACAATATGGGGTCAATGATAGGAAAGCTCCTTTCCTTCCTCTCCTGGCTGGACACACCGCCTATGTAATGCCCATCTATTTGCCAAAGGCCGAGCCAGCCCAAGGCCCTTTCTTTTCCCAGGCCTGTCCAGCTGACTGGAGAGCCAGGCTGAATAAACAGTGCCCTTTCATTTCCTGCCTTTTCCCAGGGGGACACAGGGCCCTGGAGGGCATTTTCTTCCCTTCTCACAGTGTCTCCAAGGGGTCAGTGTGGCACTGTCAGGTGACAGTTGAAGATATGGAGGTCCGTGACACACACAGAGAGGGTAGATCCCTCATTCTGCAGGCTGGTGCTGGCTTTAATAGGCCGCCAGTTGAGCAGCCTCAGTGTATTTTCCACATCAGATTTCCTGATTTTGCTTTGTGCATTGCTTGTTTGCTTTCACCCTGAGATCTGGGATTCTGCTCTGAGCTCAAGAGTGTGTACTGAAACTAAGGCCATCCATGTGTGTGTGCGTGTGCATGCACGTGCGTGCGTGCGTGCGTGCGTGCGTGCGTGCGTGTGTGTGTGTGTGTGTGTGTGTGTGTGTGTGTGTGTGGTGGTATCTTCATGATGTGTTCTTGTCTCTGCACGTGTGTGTGGAATCCAGAGGTTGATTTTAGGTATCTATTGCACTCCGTCTTATTTCTTTGAGACAGAATCTCTTATTAACCCGGGAACTGGCCATTTTAGCTAGACTGGCCACCCAGTGAACCCTCAGGATCTGCTTGTCTCTGTCCCCTCCCTCCCTTCTTCCAGTTCTAGGCACGGACCACAAGAGGTGCCAAGCATCTGAAATCAGGTCTTCATGCTTGCTTAGCAACATTTTTCCCTCTAGTCCCTGCTCATACTTTAAAGTTAGACTTCCGGGAGATAAAGATAGACTGAGGGGCATCCCTCAACGGAGATTCCACCTCCACTTCGGCTTCTCCTTCCTTTGTGACTTTTCCATAACACAGTTTGCTCAGAGGCAGTTTCCTCATGCCTGAAATGTGGATGGCAATGGAGGTGGTGGAGGTGATAATGGTAATGATGAGAGTGAAGGGGTTAATGGCAGTGAAGGTGATGGTGATGATGTGTATGTCGACAGTAGCAGGTGTGGTCGCGGTGATGGAGATGAAGGCGATGGCGGCTATGTTGACAGCAGTGGGTGTGGTGATGGTAGTGCCATGTGGTGTTGGTACAGGTGGTGGCATCAGTGGCAAGGCCTGAGGTCAAGTTGAGGTGGATCTGGATATGGTTATGTTAGTGGTTATCAATAGAGGTAGTAGTGATATTTATGATGAAAAATATAAAAGTTCTGGCGATGGTGATTTGGTTCAACTGGTTGAAGGCAAGGCTTTGTTCTATTTGTGATTGATTTTCACAGTTCTCATAAGTAGCTATTGTTACCGTATTCATTTTGGTGAGAGACACTGAGGCTTGGAGGCTCGTTTTCTCTCACTCACACAGCTGGGCTCAGGTGGACCTAGAGTTCACCAGCAGGACGACCAAAAGGCCTGTGCTGTCACTAGAGCTTTGGGACCCCAAGACCAGCCTTGGTGTGACCCTTGCTGGACACTTGCCTATGCTACGCAGAAGATGAGGAACACGAGTGGACATTCCCTCTCCAGAATTCTTCTGGAATTCTTGGATATGCACCAAGCGTTCTGTCCTCCTACCCCACACCCCAGTTTCCAGGAGGCTAGAAGGGATGTGATGAATTGAGTTTAAAAAGCCAGAAAATGAAAAACGCTACAATTCCTCCATGCACCTGACCTAGCAATTAGTGTCTCTCCTCTCCATCTCTCATGCAGTCTTCCCTGCTCCTAAATTTAACAAGGAAATTTCATTATTATGAGTTTTTTGACATTGCCTGCCCTAGGCCTCCTGTAGCATTCAGCTTCCTTATAAGGCTGTGTAATGAACATAGCTTTTCTCCATACTTAAAATAGTATTTGCTTTGCCTTTCTTTTTCATATGTTGCGAGACAGTGGAAATTAATGTCAGGGATACTTATCTTGTGCTAGCACTATCAAGAAGTTCAAAGAGTTATGTTTTCTGACCCTGGAGGTGATTAATAGTAAAAATTATTGATTAGAGGCTTTCTTAGAATAAATGACCCTTATAGTGGTTCATCTGATACAAACCGTAATTCCAAGCTCCACAGCAAATGCTATTTTTAGAAGTCTTTTCATTTTTCTTGTCTTTTCTTTAGTTTAGCTTTCTTTTCCTGCTTTTCTCTCTCTCTCTCTCTTTCTCTCTCTTTCTCTCTTTCGTTTCTTTCTTTCTTTCTTTTTCTTTCTTCTTTCTCTTTCTCTCTTTCTTTCCTCCCCTTCCCTCTCCTCCCCTTCCCTCACCCTTCCCTCCCCTCCCCTCTCCATCTTTTTCTTTCTTCTTTGTTATGTTATATAGCCCAAACTGACCTCCAAAACATAGTTCTCCTGCCTCAGGCTCAGGAATGCTGGGGTCACAGGCATATGCCACCATACCTGGCTTAGATATGTTTTAGAAATACAAAATTCCAAGCCACTTTTGCTTTTCAGTTGCATTCTCTTTGGGGCACAAGAATAAGAAAAATTATACTTGAAATTATGTGATTATTCAGAAACATATTCCAAATATTTCATAAAATTTGTTGTTCAGGGGTCTATGAGACAGCCCAGTGAGTAAAGCAATTTTTGTAAAAGTCTGACAACCCAAAACTCACATAAAGATGAATGGAGAGAATCAATTTCACAAAGTTGTCCTAAAACCTCTATGATACAACCACATTTACGTACACCGGTGCACACACATTACAAGTATAATGAAATACATTGTTCAGGTATGCCTGCAAATGTTTATGTTTGACTGAAGTTTTGCTTTATTTCATGTTTTAACTTTTGCAAGCAAATTATTAGTCTGATTTAAGAAAGTCCATTGGTAATGTTTATAAATATAATAATCACCTTTCAAAGAAATCTACAGTTTTCCCCTCCAATACTAAATATATTTCTTCTGTATATGTGCAGACACACATTTCTATTTATTTAGGAAGATAAAATTTAGCCCAATTGCATGCAATTTAATTTTTAGAAGCAAGAAACTAAAACAGTCTCCAAAATGATAAGGACAGTGACTTTCCTTGTACACTAAGCACCTTAATTTGGCATAAATTGTGAGATGATCCACTCACTTCAATATACATAGGATTTATACATCTGAAGAGGTGGGCGTGGGAAGGAGAGGGAAGCAGAGGAAAAGGGAATAGAAGAGAAATGAGAAGAAAAAGGAAAAATGAAGAGTGGACAGGAGAGGATTAGAGAGGAGGAAAAGGGGAGTAAAAGAAAAAAAAGGAGAAGACAGAAGAGGAAAAGAGAGGAGAGGAGACAGAAGGCAAACACAGGGAAAGAGACAGAGACAAAGACAAAGAATATACAACCCTGGTCAGATTTCAACTATTGAACTGAAGTGAAAAATCTGGAATTAGCCCAGATTTTTGCTCAAGCAGGAGAAAACTATGAGGATAAGGAGACAGAGATGGGATTCACTGCTTCCCTATTTAAAATGGACAACAACTTTGTCCTTGAAGTCTTGTGTATGCTTGATGAGCCCCTCAGTAGCCGGTGGAATCTTCTAAGGCAGGAGACCCTACAGCTTGATTCCTGCCTTCAGCAAGAGCCTTTTAAGCACCTGGTCTGAATAAAGCTCCTTGCAAGATGGGGTGGCAGGAGTGACTAGCATACAGCTTCTGCCGTAGAGAATCCGCAAAGTAGAGGGACCTGTGAGCAGGCTCCAAACACACAGCGATGCCTTCTTTGCTGTGCCTTCCACCTCGGCATCGTGGCTTCTGATAGGGCTCTTGCGTCAGTGTTTAGGCCAAGAACCAACGGCACTGAGCTGTTCCTCACACGGCAGCCACCTGGCCTTATGTGACTTTCCCGGAAGATAGCCACACATCACTGTTCTGATCCTGTCCACATCCCATACGGCTCCTGTTCAGTGTGGCTGCCCTCTCCGGCGGCCACCAGAAGAGCGGAGACTGGGAACAGTTCCAATCTGATTCATTTTTCATAGCAGTAAAGAGTTCGGAGGAATGTGAAGCAGGGAAAGGTTTCCTCCTCTACCTTGTTTCCTAATCCTTCCTGTTGCCAGGGCAGGCAGTGATTCCCATCTAAGTCTTTCTCTGAAAAGTATGATTTTATTGACGTAGGCCAACGAGACTAGAGACTGTAACTTGGACTTTTATAAGTTTCAGAGTGGTGATTTCAGGCACGGTGCTACCCGTGCCTCAGGGTAGCAGGCAGATCACCAAGGAAAGACAGAGAGGTGGAGAATGAGGTCTCCAGTTGTTACATTGAGAAAGTGATGAGTTATGGGATGGAGGAAGGCTGCAATGATGTATGGATGAATGAATTTGCGATACATCTATGTCTAACTATAAAACATAAAAACAATAACTTAGTGAATATTAAGTCTACATATTTATCTGGAAATAATGTAGAGTTAAAATATCCCATGGAAGGTAGATATGAGGTAATTGAGATGTACTTTGTATCTATGAACTCTTTCAGGGAAAGGACTTCTTTCCTAATGGTCACTGTGACTTCAATCTCTGAAGTGGTTTTGATTATTTCACTATTAATTCAGTGATCAATTCTTCCTTGGGAAGTCTTGAAGAAAATCTGGATCCTTGGAACTACAGACCGGCTTTCTAGTCTACTGAGTTTTATGGTTCTATTGATGGTCCTGCTATATTATGTTTAGGATAATGATACAATTTTCTGTGTAAATTGGAGCACTTTTTCTAATACATTGGGATTCTAGTAACAATTCTGTGGGTACAATCCTAATTTTTGCGACCCTCCATGGGCTGCATTAGAAACGTAGAGACTTCTTTTCTGTTGGGGATGGAAGGAGCTACAATGGTCAGAAACTCATGACTTTGTATTTGAGGACGCTCTGTTCTCTTTACCTACCCACATCCTATTTTTAAAAGAAGATGTTCAGAAATATCTTAGTACAACTTGGTAGTAAATATGCCTGCTGAACAAAGCCAGATATGGCAATTGGATTAGATGAAAACAATGGAAAAGGGAATCTATTTTGCCTACACCACAACTGCAAGAATTTGTTTCTTGGTCAAACCACATAGGCAGCTTTTTGTCTTTCTTTTCTTCCCATGTGAATTAAAACTTTTGATTTTTCTTGTTGCTCTGTGTCTTCAGAAAAAATGCAAGGTTGTTACTGAAACAGAGCTGTAGAAATGTGATTATAGATTGCTAGTGTAGCTCTCAGAAAGTTATTCTGCTTTCTTCATCTTTTTCATTTTTATTTTTTTACCTTTCTACTTTTACAAGCATATTGAGTATTCATCCCTGCTTTCCTCCCTCCCCCCTTCCTTCCCATCCTCTCCCTTCCCTTCATCAATCCCTCCCACTCTTTCCCATCCTTCTATCTGTATGCTTCTGTGGACTCAGGGTTCACTCTGGCTTGTCTACTCTTGTGGGGGTTCAGGCCTCTCTGGTATACAAGTTACTTCTCTTCAGGCCACCTCACTGATAGGGGTATTTCCCTTCATTCGGAAAAACAAAAACAAAAACAAAAAACAAAAAAAACAAAGGAAAATCTCAAGTTTCTTCCAGTTCTCGACTTTGAACTCTTACTTTATCCTATTCCTACCTTCACTTTTGCAAACCTAGAGATGCATAGGATACATGTCTACTGTGCCTCTGGGGACTCCTCAGGATTCTTCTTCATACCTTCCACAGATAGTCCTAGACCCTACCTGTCTACCTGATTTCATTCGATTTTCCTAGGGCCCCTGAAGTGCATGATCTTAGGCATCCACATGAGAGGAAGCTCTCTGTGTCCTAAATATTCACATCTGCGGAGCTTTACTCCCATGACCTTACTGTGAATATTCATCTGTATCTTCTTTATTTAGCCAATCATATTTTTCAGGATGACTATATAGAAATAAAACCAATACTGATCTTTAGGCAATCCTCCAATCTGATTCAAACAAGTTAGCTCTCTGTTTTTCATAATAAATATGCAAACTCAGTATAAGCATATGAGAAGCTAAGATTATTTAATGATTTTGAGGAAATAGGTATTAAGGAAAGTGCCCAAAGAATGAATAAACTTTCAAGAAACTAAAGCAAGTACTTTGAACATAAATACATGACTGGAACAAAAATTATTGGGGAATTAAATGTTTTCATTAGTTCAGTGATAGGTAATTATATATCACTGAGGACAGGACCGTATTGAATTTCACACAAAGAAGAATCAATGTGGAAATAACTATCACATTTTTACAGAATGAGAATCATTATACCTGGGAATATCCATAGGTAAAATACTTGATAGTTTGAATTGGGCACAATGCCATTCTTACTGGGCAGAAGGAGCAGGCAACACCATGTAAGGGTTTCAGTGTGTTAGGCGGAGTTGAGACAACCTGTCTCAGGAAAGCATACTTTGTTTTCACATTTACTGAACTAATTTGTGTAATAGCTGCTTTGTGACTAAGATATCAGTAGGTCCCAGAGTTTTGTCTCAGTACAGGTTGTTGCTTTCCAAAGAATGCAATTTAAGTCATTAGTACTGAAATCGCTTGATTTGTGTTTCAATTAACAAAATCCTTGAAGTGCAGAAGCACATTTTTTTATATTTAGTAGTCATGGTATTAATTTTATGTAATTAAGGTGCCATTTAAAACTTAAGTTATTTCTATTGCACAATGCTCATTAATTTTCAATTGATATAAAATATGGTGCTTAAGAAATGAAAATTTTTGGTGGCTGCTAGACTGTAAAGTAACCTGTATTTTTATATTTATTACCTGGGAAACATCTCAGCATGTACCTGCAATGGACAAACACATAACACTTTATGAGCACTTAATAAATCTTCCATGTGCACGCTATATGTATCCATCTCTTTATTCAGCGGTTAAGAAGTATTAATCTCTGCCTCTTGAACAAGGGAAATTCATTTGGAATTTCTTGATCCCTTTGATCTTGATCAACATAATGACATTGTACAAAATAGGGCTGCAAATGAGCTCTCTGTGCTAACAAAAGTAATTCATTAGTAGTGTTCAATCATAGCAATATTGTGTTGTGTGTCTGCTAAATTTACTATCATAAAACTCTCTAAAGTTTTGCGAGCATGGCTGACATATGGCCTTTTAAAATTTTGGCAGCTTAGTTTTGTGGGCATAATATTAGCTGGTGAATCCATTAAATTACCTGTGATGTGTCTGATCAAAAGTGTGCAATAATCATAAAGTCTATGTTAGGAAGGAAATAATCTAGATCTTCCTGCTGTTAGGCAGGACTTGCTCTCTGTTGACAAGAATCAGCTTCCATTCAGTGTACAGGGCCCCTTCAAAATAATGCTAAATGTAGCAAAGACTATCACAGCCAGTGTTACCAGTACTTATTATCATCATCTCCAGCCTTTAATCCTGCCTCTGATACATTTTGTATGATTGTAGATGGAGGATTACAAAATAAGCTTAAGCAATGCAGCCTTTGGGCTCTGAGGATTAAGAAGCAACACATTGTGAAAACTGGTTCAATATAGTAAATTTGGTAAACACACTGTCAGAAATCAAAAGTTGTCCCAACAACAAGGTTATAAATGTTTATAGCCAAGGTTAATAGTGGTACAGGATCATACCATTTTTCTCCATGTGATTAATACCATCTTACAAGTCACTAAGCAACCTGTGTGATATAAGCAGTATTAAGCAGGCTGTGGATTCTGAATCAGACCATTTCATTCAAAATATGCCTCAAATATTGACCTGGGGATTGGTAGGTAGGCTGGGCCTGTTTATTAATGTCTCTCTCTGTTCCCGTTTCCTGTCTAACAGCAGGATAAGTATTGTATCCACATCAGTGGCTTTTATGAAAAGCCAATTAGACGATATGTGTAAGCAGGATAGATCCATGCCTGACACATGGTGAAAGCTCAACCTGTTGTGACCAGAATTAAGATAGTGATTTTAAAATCATTATGATACCTGTAGAAAAACAGTATGCCTGGTGTAAAATATGCTTAAAGATAAGGATACTATTGAAGCAGTCTTATAAAGAGGTGGTTATTTTTTCTACATACTTTTAATTTTGTCCTTGATTTTTGTGCACAGGTAGGTTTCAAAGATATTCAATAAATAAACAAGGCTTTTTATAATAGAACCTTGATTTGTGAATAATAGTGTACAATATGAACCAAGCAGTTGGTGAGATTACGATTAGTGGTCTCTGCTTTGGTGTTGTGTTCAGATTTTTTAATTTTTTTTTATTTTTTACTTTTCTAGTTTTACAAACATATTGAGTACTTATCCCTGCTTCCCTTCTACCCACCATCCTCCTTTCCCTTCATCAATCCATCCCACTTCCTCCCAGTCTCCTGCCTGTCTGCTTCTATGGACCCCTCTGGTTGTCTACACTTTTAAAAAAATTTCTACTTTTGAAAGCATATTGAGTATTATTTTTCCTTCCCTCCATCAATCTCCTTCTCCTGTCCGTCTGCTTCTATGGATCACAGGGTTCCCTCTGACTTGTCTACTCTTATTGGGGTTCAGGCTTCTGTGACATGCCAAGTTGCCTCTCTTTGGGCATCCCCACTGATAAGGGCATTTCCCTTCACTCATCCAGCTTTAGTGCCCCAAGGTTTCTACTATATGTTTTTATCTCTCTTGAGTTTCTTGATAGTCTATAGGGACCTGTTGGTATGTCACTCATTATGCAGGTCTGGTAAGGACAAGTCTTACTGCAGTGAGCTTATGGATGCAGCAGTCCTACCTTGAATGGGATGTCTTGTCGAAAGGTGAACCTTCCCATCCTTAGGTTCTTACAATCTCACCACCCTCTTTTCTGTGAGGGTCCCGAAGCCAAAGGATGGGGAGATTGGGTTGGTGTGATATTGGATGAGCCTTGCTGAGTCACTGGTACTCTGCATTATGCCTGGCCATTGCTGTCCACCTCATTGCTTTTCTACTGCCCTAGACGGCAGTCTGTCAGGGTGTTGAGATCCTCTGTTGTAGAAGAAGACTTCTAGGCTAAGTGTAGAATGTTGTTCCAATCTGTTGGTATAACAGCTATTTGCAGAGCGGTTTGGTGTACTGTCTTCCTACCTATAGGGTTATTTGCTGTTTTTGCCTATTGCTCTATTTCCTTCCCTTTTTTAGGTTTCTGTTCTAGTTTACAGTAAGAGGAATGTACTCCATTCTGACAAGCATGTTTTGAGTTCAATCAGAAAAGTAGAAGGCAAAATACATCAACTAGAACTGGTCTGAGGACTTCCTCCTTGCTACATAGCTTACATAATACCAAGGGACACTGTAGAAGCTACTGGTGGAGAGAAATAATCACAGAGCCCCATCAACGCGTGAGAGCTTTAAGTTGAAATAAAAATCACCATGGCAACAGGTGACCACCAGTGTAATATTGGCATGAATATCAAGGAGATAGCCAACAGCTTTCTGATTGAACTCAGATTTCTTTATCACAGTGGTTTGTACATATATTTTTGCGAAGCAAACTTTATTATCTTTACAATTTAAAATCTTTATAATCTTATTAGTTCTTTACGTTGTCTTTTAAATTAAAAATAAGTAGACCAAGAATGTAAGTGTTCTTTTTGAGAATTACAACGATGTTTTAAGAGGGTCTACCATTTACACTCCTCATTTCTATTAATAATTTTCTAATGCAGCTGATTATTTGTTAGGAAGCCTTACCAATGTCATATGTATGGAATTACTTCATTAAAATTTTTTCTGCCAGTTTTGTGTGTATATTTTGCAAAGAATTGTGGCAAACATTATTATAATTTAGTTTGTTTCATTTGACATGTGCCTAGACTCCAGTAATAATTGTTATTGACAAATTTTCTTAAAATGCTCCTTTGAAATCATCTTCAGAGGCATAAGTAATACCCAATTAATGATATTATAGGGCATTATTTGACCATATTATTCATTTCATTTAAAATTCTCGCTGCTAAACAGCTTCAGGTTGGCCCCCAATTCAAATCTAGTGAAAAGAAAAGCATTTTCAGAATCACTCATTGAGGGTTCACCTGAACTGTGATATTAGAGAAATCACATCACTGATCACTGGGATACAAAAATCACATCATGGGGCTGGAGAGGTGGCTTAGAGGTTAAGCCTCCGCCTTGCAGGCGGAAGGTCCTGAGTTCGGATCCCAGATCCCACGTATAGACGCCAGGCGGAAGCGGGGGCGGCCTGCGCTTCTGGTCCTGGTAGGGCGGAGCCTGTGAATCCCGGGTCAGAAGGAGGTGGAGGCGTCCATGGTGGTTCGCGAATTCGTCCGTGGTTCTACACAGACACAGACACACACACGCGCGCGCACATACACACGCACATGCACACAGTTGAATAAATAATAATAAAAAAAATTTTTAAAAAAAATCCCTTTTAAAAAAAAAAATCACATCATGAATGTCATCTGCTAGCTTGATGGATATGTCTGATTTGGTATTGTGTTTTCAAAACTCAGCTTCCTGCTAAGAAATAATAATCATAAAAGTTCTTGATATTTCAAGATAAGGTTGTGAAAATGCTTTGTCAGTAATAGTATGCAGTTTATTGTTATTATCACAGATAATTTATGAGTGAGTTCAAGGTACCAGAAGCCACATTACCATGTCATTTTAGCATTATCATAGTAGGAAAATTTCACTATTTTGCTTTCCTGAGACTATATTTACAAGTCTCTCTCTCTCTCTCTCTCTTCTCTCTCTCTCTCTCTCTCTCTCTCTCTCTCTCTCTCTCTCTTTCTTTCTCTCTCTCTCCTCTTCAGTTGCTAGAGATCAAATGCAGGGCCTCATGAATGCTAGAGAAACTCCACTTCAGAGTCCCATCCACAGCTCAGTCTTTCCAAATAACCTATAGAGCTTTTCTCTTTCCTTCCATGTTCATAGAATATGGAATCGTCTCTTAGTTGTTATGTCATGCAAACCAAGTAAAATTATGTTTTGCAAGATCTCTAGTTCTTGATGTTGATTAAAACCTGTTTCAATAAGTAGCCTTTCAACCTGGAGATTTAACTGTTATCTCTGAAGTGAGGAAAATGCTGTGATTTTATTATTTGAGTTTTTTCATTTTTTGTCATCACCCCTCAAAAAGGGCTGGATAATCACACAAACCATCTCTATGATTTGCAACGTAAATCTTCACTGAAAAGGCCCATATATTCTATCCCTTACCCCCATGTTTTATTGAAAATTTTTTTCCTAATCTATTACTCTTTCCTCAGTAATTGCTTAGAGACTGCCCCTTTACCTATTTTTGTAGATCTGAAAATATATTTATTTATTTAAGCAAGAAAAAGAGGAAAAGAGAGCAACAGTGAGAGAGATAGGAAGAGCAGGTGAACAGATACATAGGTGTGAGATCAGAGGACAACTTACAGAAGTTGGCTTTCTATTATCAAAAAATAAAATGATTTAAAAAAGAAGATAAGTGTGAGCATTATGATCTGAAGGTGTCACACTTGTAAAATAAATCAATATAATTACAGGTAAATGTAAGTTAATTTAATTCTTAAACCTTTATTTTTAAGAAAGATATTGGTTCTGCCCTTCTACCACATGGGGATCCAGTGACTAAGTTCAGGTCACTAGGTTGTGGTTCAGGTACCTATACCTGCTGAGGGATCTTTCTGACTCCTGTATTTTTTTAAGTAGTTCATGGAAGTCAATTTTTTTATGATGGGGTGAGAGATATGAAATAACACCATTCATAAATGTGGCTTAATTGTTTGGTTGAAACTAAAGGCAGATGTAGAACAGGGAGACCATAAAACATATACCTTTGTGATTATTTCTGCATTTCAAACTCATGATGGCGTACAATATAGTTTCACAATGCATAATATCCTCTATATTATAATCAGAGTGAGTTCAGTTGCAATTATTTCCAAAAATGCTTGAATATCTTGTTTCTCTTGTTCCTTTCCAGTCCCCAGGCTTATGATATACCAATGCTTCCAAATTCTTTCTTTTAGCAATATAAAGTAGAGATTTTATAAATAATTAAGGTCCTTTACATAGCTAAGATTGCATATCCACTCTTGAGATGTAGAAGCGCTGCTATGTTTGTTGTGCATGAATTCATAGCCTTTGGAGGTTGAATGAAATTTCTGGCCTGCAGTTGGCTTGGATGAACCTGAAGCAGAAACCGTTTGACAAAGAGTCTAAGAATCTCTTGTCTTTTGACTATACAGAGAGCAGAAATCCTTACTGTTCTGTTACCTCTTCTTGATTTTGAAGCCTGACTCTGAAGATTTATTTTCCCAATAGAAAATGTGCAGAACACATCCTTTATTGAAAGATACCTGGATTTGTAACAGATGAATTTTTTTATTTTTTATTCAATTGTGCATGTATGTGTGCATGCGCGTGTGTGTATGTATGTCTATGTATGTATGTGTGTGTGTGTCGAACCACCGATGAATTCGGGAACCACCATGGACCACCTCTACCTCCTCCTTGTTTACTCTGCCCCAGGATCATAGGCTCCACCCTACCAGGACCACAAAGGCAGCCCCCCCCCAGTGGGGTCTAAGGATTCAAACTCAGGACCTTCCACCTGCAAGGCAGAGGCTTAACCCCTGAGCCACCTCTCCAGCCCCAACAGATAAATATTTTAATCAGAGAATCGAGAGCAAAAAGCTGTACGGAGATGACTATTTCAGAGACATTTGTTCACTTCTGGGCCTATAATCTCAAAAATGTAAATATCTATCAGAAAAGCATAAGTTTACTGGCCTTGCTTGAGCTTCTGTATTCTCAGTAATATCAAATGGGGTGTGTTTCAATGGTATTACCTTTGCTTTAACAAACTACTTGACCCAAGCAACTTAGGAGAAGAATGCATTTAATTGATTTAGTTTCCAGGTTCATGATTGATGGGAAGTCACGGCAGCCGAAGGCTAGAGCAGCAGGTAACATCTCATCCACAGCAAGAGCAAAGAGCAGTACATACGCCTGCGTCCTTGCTTGCCTGCTTTCCCCTTGGGTATACCTCATCCCAGGGAATGGTGAAGTCTACTGGATCTTCCCACAGCCATTAATGGTATCCACTCAGCCCTTTCAGGCGGGCCCAGACGCCAATCTTACTCTAGAGATCTCCTGCTCAGATATGCCCAGTAGTCTGCCTTAGAGGGATCCGGCTGACAATTAACCCCAGTCATCATAGGATGGGTGCAAATGACTGATTTAAAAGCATGTTACATCATTGTACCAGGTTTGCTTTTGTTTTTGTTGTTGTTGTTCCTGTAGAGTTACTAAAGAGATTTTGTTTCCCTCCCTGGGGCTTTTAAATCATTTCTCATATTACTATCTTTCAGCTCAGTTAAAGTTTGCCTTGATGATGAATCTTTCAGCATAGTGAGCTCTGAGTGGCAAATTATGTTATTAATCCTTGATCAAGTTTATTGATTTAGACTAAAGCCCCTCTGAAGTATAAGGCTTTAGTATTATTTTGCCATTGATGTGTGCATGAAGACATGTGCCACGCACAGGGTGATTCATTGATTGTGTTTTCACTTTCACCAGAACCACCTATGTGTGATTCACTATATAGTATTTTTTCCTCTCCTAAGCTATCTTTCCTGCTTTGGACAGATTCAGGCAGCTGCACTATGCTTTATTGTGTTCTTAAGTGTCAAAATTCCCTGCAGTTTTTGAAGTGAGATGGGGGAAACTCAAAAGAAGAGACAACTGCTTAGTTATTGCTTCCAAATTAGCCTTTGGACAGTGATTGTGCAGAAGTATGTCCTAGCCGTGAAGACAGTCATGTCTAAACTACAGTGCAGATGCATTAAAGGTGATGGCCTGCTCTGCATGTTTGCTTATTTTATGAAAAACTCCATAACACAATGGTTGCTGAAGACTGGATGTGACCTGTCCACCTCTAAACTCTCAGTAAAAATACATCCAATAGTTTTTGATGCTCTAATCTGTCTTTAGAAATTGGTGGTGCAAGAGAGGAGATGAGAGAAACTACAGAAGGTTGAAGAGAATTACATAATGTATTCATGATGTCAATACTTAAAGATGTTCAAGTGCAAACTAGTTGGTGATAACAATTCCCAATGAAGACTCACTGCTCAAAACTGTCACCCCAGAAGGACCAAACAGTAGCGAGAGAGTTGACCAAGAAAACAAAGTTAAACCCTCTTGATTACCCCCTTGCCCGAAAGGGCTATGTGAGAAGAAGTCAGGAATTCCAGGTATTCCAGAGATGTTCACCGAATGTGTGTTGAGTGCCAGGAAGTTGGAACCATTCAATTGCCAAGATAGAGAATGTGTTTGTTGGAGGAAAATGTCAGTTTGTAAAGGCAGAACAGCCAAAGCACAATGTACTATAAGCCCTACAAGTTACAATTGCAGGTGATAGTATTTTCCTGGGGCAGACGATCTGTAAAGTAAGAGAGAAGACTTCAGTCACTGAGGTGAAGGATTGAATTATCATAGAATTAGAAATAGAGGTGGATGCAGGATAGCGGTGAGAAGAGGGAACAGTGCTGAGGAAAACAAGACAACTGAACCTGGAAGAAGTGGAGAAGCCACAAACAACATCTGCTTATTCCACAGACCTGAAACAGTCCTCGGAAATCGAGGGAGTGGCCTGCTGAGATCACACCTTCGAGCCGGATCAGAGTCTGGGGCAGCACTGTGCTGGAATCCACTTCAGCTAACTTTCTTTTCGCCCTGCATCATCCTCTCAAAGTAACGGGCAGATTTGGAAGGGAAGAATTCCCTTGCTGTCATCTCAGGCACATGCAATCAGAGTGTGGCCCAGCTCTTAGGAACGTGGGCCACCTACCTTTTGCCTGAAGTCCTCAGACTTCAGAGAAATGACCCACAACCTGGGTCAGCTAGAAGCTAACGGGATGTGCTAACTGTGGTTAGCTCCTAGGCACGGGAGGAAAAGCAGAACCTCGCAGGTGGAGTCACGCCTGCAGCTGTGGGTGGAGGAGGGCCTTGGCTGGCCTGTGCCTTGCCATACCGATTTTATCAGTCAGTCTGGGAAGACATTCTGTTCCTCTAGCTTCCTTGCATACCATCTGTCTTGGACCCTCACCACACATCATGTGTCCTACCTATCCTTCCTACACAGCTAGACATTTACACTCTGTAACCCAGTTAAATGTCCTTCCTGTGTCTGGTGATATTTTCTATTATTTTTAAATTGCTAGTCAAGTGGGAGATGCTTTAATGGCAGATCATGTTTAGCACAGACTTTGGCTGACATGAATACATTTTTGAGGTAATGCAGAACTTTAAAACTAGAAACTGCGTGTCTGTGTATATTTTTATTTGTACATTTTTGAAAAGGTGGCTGAAACTTGATAAATCTGTTATTAACTGAGATTTTCCGTGAGTGGGAAACAGAAACTGAGTATTACAGAAATAAATGGAGTAGGTATAGCAAGCAGGGTTAGAAGGCATTGCCTAATATGATTATATCAAGTGCAGTAGCCTTTTAAAACTTAGCTAACAGATTTTTCAAACTTGTGCTAATCATTTGCAAGGGATAAGATAAGGTATGGGGAATTTCAGTTGGGTTTGTAATTAAGGTTTGTCAATGCAAACAGAATACAAACATCTAAAGTATTTCATGAAATGATCAGGAAAGGAGGAAAAAGGAAGGAAGGGAAGAAAAAAGAGGAGGAGAAGAGGCTAGTTAGAAGAAGAAAGGGAGCTATGGTGGAGGAAAGAAGATAAAAGAGGTAGAAGGAAGGGAGGGAAAAAGGGAAGGACAGAGGGAAAGGAGGTAAGAAATGAAGGGAGGAAGGAAAGAAGGAAGGAAGGAAGGAAAAAAGGAAGGAAGGAAAAAAGGAAGGAAGGAAGGAAAAAAGGAAGGAAGGAAGGAAAAAAGAAAGGAAGGAAGGAAGGAAGGAAGGAAGGAAGGAAAGAAAAAGGGAAGGAAGGAAGGAAGGAAGGAAGGAAAAAGTTAAGGAGGAAGTAAAAACACTTGCCAGTTCAAGTGTAAACACAAATCTCATTAAAATGGTAAACACTGAGGCAATTGAAATGAGCTCATCTTTCTGTTTTAACTGAACTATCATGCAAACACAGAAATGCAAATTTTTAAAAGAGTTGAATTTATCCTTTCTTTCTTGGAAATTGGAAGAATTTGGGTCTGGGGGTCTCCCAAGAATTCCAACTGGTAGATTGTGCCGGGAATGTGGGGTACTGTTAAATCATGAGTCATTCAAATGCTGAAAAAACTACCATTTAAAGATATGGATGCGTTCATGCACTATTCTTCAGAAATCTATATTTAAAACATTCCTTGGCATTGATCCATAGTGTTCCCCATATTTTTTTTTTTTTTGCAGAAATGGCCTTAGCAAGTGTGGGCATACAGCCCATGTTAACTGTGGGCCACTAATTCTGCCTTAGCATCGTGCCCAGTAATAGGAATGAGATTCATGTGTGCTTTGAAATTTGGCTTTGTGTGCAAGGACTGGAGCATTTCTTGGGGGAATTGCAGAGCAAGTCCTCATAGCACTTTTCCCTCATTCCCCTTATGGGGACTACTTAATTGTACATCATTGACTTCATTTCTATTGAAATGAGATACATCCCGTGGGACCGGGGAGAGCAGCATGGATTTGCTTAGTGGTTTAGTAAATTGCAGAATTTTCATAGGATTATAAATCCACTTCAAGAAACATGTCATTTGGCAAAGGGATCATTGCCATTGTTACCTCTAAGCTTTTCTTGGGTGTTGAAATCAAAAGAGAATATCGGTCTCTGTCAGTATTTGGATGTAGTTTGTATATCAAACATCAAAATATTCATTATGACACCCTACTTTTCAGCTGGAACTGCAACGAGGCCTTTTTTGTTTTCAGACAGTCTACCTAACTCTTCATCAAGTAGCTTTCCTGTTAATTATGCATTTCAAGCTCAGAAGCCGTATACTTGTGCCAGCCTGAAACTGCTGGGATGATTTAGTTCTACTTCAGATCTTGAAAATGCAAGAAATGTCACTTTGAACCAGCCATGGCCCTTAAAGTTCATATTCTGTCCTTTAATGGATATCAAACATGCAAGACAAGCAGGAAAATGAAAATATAGCCATGAATTAAATTAATTCATAATCCACTAATGAATTCATTAATCCAGTGACTTGTTTCTTGGATTTTTTCCTGAACACTCCTAAATGCTTCAAATACTGAATTTTACAAACTTGACAGTTTTTTACCTCAAACCACATATGTTTTCTTAGACATGATTAATATTTAGAAAAATAAAAACAATGATGTACAGATTTTTATGTACAAATTATTAGAACAGTTGAAAAATTCTTTTTTTAAATTTTTTTATTATTATTTATTCAACTGTGCGCATGTGCATGTGTATGTGCGTGTGCGTGTGTCTGTGTGTGTGTGTGTCTGTGTATATGCAGAACCACGGACGAATTCGCGAACCACCATGGACGCCTCCACCTCCTTCTGCCCCGGGATTCACAGGCTCCACCCTACCAGGCTGCCCCCGCGTCTGCCTGGCGTCTATACATGGGATCTGGGATCCGAACTCGGGACCTTCCGTCTGCAAGGCGGAGGCTTAACCCCTGAGCCACCTCTCCAGCCCCAAAAAATTCTTAAGTTTGCTTATGCATACATATATATATATACATACATACATGTGAGTAAATCCTCAAAACTCTCTTTTAAAATTTTTATTCTTGAATAGTTTTCTGTAGTGTTTTCAAAGACACCATGTCTGTTGTGAAAGCTTACCAGTTCCTAACAGCATTAGCAAAAGATATATTTCAGAGGGACACATATAATGTCACATGCAAATAAGAAGAAAAAAATAACTCAAAGTTCAGGTATAATAGACCTGCAAAACTAGGAGACACAAAGATTCATGGTCAGATATGTATAGAGAAAAGACTTTCCTTCCCTTAATGGCTGACAAATAAAAACGCTGTAGGGAAACACTTTAAAACTCATGAGTTTAGTTTAATCTTGGTCATCTAAGGTTAAATATTTGTTATTAAATTTGCAGTGGACTTTCAAATCCATGATAATTTCAAATTTATGAAAAGTTCCCTTTTACTAAATCTCCAAGGGAGATAGCAGTGCCCAGAGAGAAGCAGTAAATTTTCCCTGCTTGTTTCCTTTGAGGCTCATGTGACACTGTCGAGAGTTTATTTTTAATTCATGGCTATGTTTTCATGCTTCTGCTCTTAGAGACAATGCTATTATTGTTCATTATTGATTACACATTTGTTTTGGATGTGGGAAAGCTTTCTATGAATAAGTTCTGTGCTCTGTGACTCTCACATAAAATTCTTCCCTTACTGGCCTGAAGCTAATGTCAAATTTCAGGTTGACATGGAGAGGAAAGTGTGGGCAAGGGGTTACTGAGAAGACTGCCTAAGGAGACAGGTGGTCAGTAACTGGGCTGTTTAAGAATTAGAGTTCCACTGAACTTATTCACACAATGAAAGCAAGGATAGAGATCTAAGGGATCCCACGGTGGCCAATAATGGCATTCTCAAAATGGAAAATGGCAGTAAATGGGTAAGGAGGGGTGGTCCCTCTTGCCTGTGGTGAGCAAGAAAGTAGAAAATGGGGCTTTCGAAAGGAAATCACTGTAGAATTTCCCTGGGCTGTTTACACAACCTGTCTGCTAACCAGTGAGCAAGTGGATTTCCTCCTAGAGTGATCAAGAGCCTGTTTCCTTCTGAATGCTTCAGTTTAATAGGGCAACTGCTGCTTTTCAAACCGTTTGCTTTTGAATAAAGGGAATTGGCAGGCTCAACTGAATATTGCCCAATTGCTTGATATTTCCGGCTTATCTTATATTTGATGTTTCCTATTCACTGAGGATTAACATTAAATTCTATTTGGAGCATCAACCCAAGTTCCATAATGGTTTTGCGTGATGTTAGTAATATGCTTAGAGCATGGGACCTTCATCTTCTACTTGTGAGCATCATTTATGAGAGGTGCAAATGTCTAATCAGGGGAGAACTTCAGTGGCTTTAATTTTGCTCATTTTCATTCCAGAATAGTAAGTCACAAATGAAAGTCAAATGGCGCTACTGTGGTCACAGCAGAAGCTTTTGTCTGAGAGGGAGACAATTTACTAAGCCCAAGTGAAATGTGAGCGCAGCTGGATGGTTGCCAGAACAACCCTGGGAGCCTCATTTTCTTTGAGTGAAGGATGGAGTGGAAATCATTTGGTGTGAAGAGGGTAGAAGAGCTTTCCCTTGCCATTGAAAACAAGGCAGTCCCTAACACAGGAGAAAACATGGCTTCCCCTCAGGGTCATAGGCAAAAATCCAGTTAGTTCCTGTCATGGTTATATACAGGTGTCAACTTGATGGTTGAGATTGTCTAGTTCATGGGGCAAACCCAGCCCATGGTAGATGGGACTAGGCCCTGAACAGGTGAATAAAATATAGAGAGCTGGTTGAGGAAGTTGGCATCCTTGTGTACACTTGGCCAGACATGCTGGTCTGGCAAGTAAGGATCATCTCTCTCTCAACTATTATGTAGAGATGGTGTGGCCAGTTCCCTCAGCCCTGGTGTTGGTACATGCTCTCCCTTCAAGCTGGACTAAGAACTGTAACCAATAATCGGAGAAAATAAACCTCTTGTTTCCTTAAGGCGTTTGATGGTGATTTATCAGCAACCATGCAGGCGAACTGCAATAGTACCTATGTTTTAAACAATAGAGGCATAGAATTGTACCTTTAGTGTTCACAGCTTAGATCTAGGACAGTAGGCACATAGATATATTTCAGTATTGAACCCTACATTTTTAAATAAACACTAACTTCTGTGTTTAAATACATGACTCATAAGTTCAACCAGCATCAGAACCTTCAACCACAGTATACGTTCTAATGAATTATATACAGCTTCACAGCTCCCTATTGTTAATACAGAGATATAGATCCAGATACTTATCCATAAATATGGGATATATTTAGTATTCCATTAGTAAATTCTCACAGCAAATATAAATATAATCTGCTTTGACTTTGAAGAATATGTTTTTTAATTATTTTAAGAAGTATCTATGATGAATTCAGGCTTTGGTTGTTTCTGACTAGGTGATTCAAAACTGCTTTTTTCACTCTGCAAGGAATTTAACAGAGTGAAATGAAATGAAAAAATTAATGAGAAAGTTAAGTTCAACATGGGTAAAGAAATGTATGAAATATTACAATATAAAAACTTATGGTTAAAAAATTATGGAGAAAAAAAAGAGCAGATAATGTGGAAATTTCCACCTTGAAAGCCCTAGGTGACATTGTAACAGCCTAGGATGGGCAAAGGTGTTCAGAGGTAGAAACAGAAGGAACATAGATAGATGGGTAGTAGAACTTCAGGCAGGCTTGAAGACTAGTGGGAACACAGCGTCTGGGAGATGTAGGGCTTGGAATGACCCTGCGTTGTGCTTGGAAGTAGCAGTGCAGACATGACCACAGAAGACGCTCAGATGCTGTAGAAGGAGCTTTGGCCCTGCGACAAAGGGCTTGCCCTCAGCTGTGTCATTACTCGTCTGGAAAATAGAGATGGAGAGCCCAGCTGTCTCAGATTATGGTCTCCATGTTTCATTATTTCAGTAGAATCTGCATGTTGTATGCTGGAGAACCCTACGTAAATACATGTAAGACATGGATGCTCGTCTTGCTGCGAAATCACAACCCTTCCTGGCACCTTCTCCCTCCCATGTCCTTCAAACGTGGCTTTTCCCACTGTTTAGCGCTCCCTGCCCATTTCCTGTCTTTCCTTCTTACAAAGAGAATTGGCACTCTGAATCAGTCCGCCTATGCCAGTTGGCAGACAAAGTCCTTAGAAGGCAGATGCTCCCTTTCTGACATCATCACCCCATCTCTCCTGGTTTTCTGAGAGGGCTCTTCCTGGCCCCCACCTTCGCAGGGCTCCTCCCTACACTTCATTCTATGTCTGGAGGAGGCAGCTCAATCCTGCTGTTTGCCAGCAGGACTCCCCTCTCCCTTCCTCCCTCTTTGCCAGCCTCTTCTTTCCCCCCTTCCCTTTCCATTTAATCCATGGAAGTTTTACAAATGACTGATTTTTCCTGGGGCCAAGAGCAAACAAAAGATTAAGGAAGAAGAATCTAGTGCTGCGTGCTTTGATTTGAAATAAATTTGCTATCTTGCACGAGCATTTGGTCTGGCACAACCTCTAGTTTGAAGTCTCCTTTTCTTTCTCTTTCCTGGATAAACCTCCTTAAATTATCCACCCACATATATAAGTTCCAGGATACATCTTAAACTTCTGACCCTTATCTTCAAGTTAGAGAATCTGTGTACTGCACAAGATTCAGCATAGTGACTTACAACACAGATTGCCAAAAGAATGGTATTCGTAATAGTAGCAACTTGAAGTAGCTTTCCAATTCTTCATTAGTGATTCCCCCTCTAAAAAATGTCCCTGCCTTTTATATTTTTTTAAAGAGGAGGGCATTTAATATTAGTGTTTCCCACAGCATACAATTTTTGGAAACACAATTTAAGATCCCTAGGGAACATTTAGATGGTTTTTCAGCTGGTGAGAGTCAGATTCAGAAATCGGTCATTTTAGTGTTTGAGTCCAGACTTCTAGGAACTGGATCATTTGTATTTGTATAGAATTTGCATGCAGTAGTCATTCTAAGGTGACTCTGAGCTGGGGTAAAGTCCTAGCAGCCCCATCTTAACTGCCATGGTTCTTCCCTTAGCTGTTCTCACCCAGGACTGGATGTGAGAGGAAGAGGACTTGAGGGAAGAGCTCACAAACCAGGCTTTGCCTTCACCTCCCCAGAGCATCTCATTAGCTACCCCTTGCCCTCCAGGCTTCCCTGTTTGGAAGTCGTAGGAAACATTTCTGCATTTCTTCACATCTGATCGTAACTCAGTCAAAGGTAGTGAAGAGATACTTCAGCTGCCTTTCCTGCTTCTTCTTCGTTTGTGACCATGTTAGCAAATAGAATTGGCTTTTCAAAGTAATAACTAATGACTCTAGCTTATGTTCCCTCACATGAGGCCTTCAACTGTTGGCCTATTCTCCTTTAGTTTTTAATAGTTAGTTTTTAAAATATTTTGCTAGTGGGCTGGGGAGATAGCTCAGTGATTGAAAGACTTGCCATATACACAAAAGAAAAGAATTGAAATCCCCATATCATATTAAATGCCAGGTGGACGGAACAGCCCTCCTGTAATTCCAGCCTCAGAAGACAGAGCATGGGAATCCTAAGAGCAAGTTGGCTAATAAAACTAGCTCTGTTGGGAAGATCTGGTTTGATTAGTGAACCTGTCTGAAATGAATGAGATGGAAGAGCAGTTGCGGATTCCTGATAGCCACCCTGGGCTACCACATGCCCAAAAGCACACAGACACCCCCTCCACACACACACATAGACACACCTACACATCTATACACACATATGTCAACATACACACACCAATGTGCATAAACACACTCCTAAATCCCCTACATACACATGCAGATGGAAAAGGAAACAAAATCTTTTGCCTATTATATGTGACAGTATTTAGTACATTATTTTTCCTGCTTTTAAAGCATTTGGATAAGGCAGTGATGAGTATTGTCCTGTTTCTTATAAGCCACATTTTTGGTTTTAAAGACATTACAATCTGTTGCTTTTTTCCTGGACCTAGGAAAATGTCTCAATCAAGATGGGGTAGAAACAGTTGAGAAAAAGCTACAAAGTACCAGCCTAGTTTATATATGAGAATATTCAGAGCAGGTTCACTATGCGGAGAGTGGGAATATGGAGACAGTTATAGAAATTACAAAGAAACATTATATAGACATTCTGAAAGAATCTCGTAAGAGAATAATTATCAATTATCAGTAAAAGTGTTTATATGTCTTAATGAAAATGGATTTTTTATGACATATAAGTGTTCTGTGATTGCGTTGCTCAAAGCATAAAAGGAATATGCACATAAGGAAAGCATTTGGAAATTGCGTGAGCAGTTGTTAACCTCTGATGGTGGCATGGAAATTGATGCCGTTTTCTTCTGCTTGTTCATCTCTGCTTTTTGTTATCAAAATAAATGCATAGTGCAATGTAATTTTAAGTTACTTAAATTTTTTAAATTTTTTATTATTATTTATTATGTATTCAATTGTGCGTGTATGTGTGTGCGCGTGTGTGCATATGTGTGTGTGTGTAGAACCACGGGTGAATTCGGGAACCACCATGGACCGCCTCCATCTCCTGTTTACTCTGCCCCGGATTCACAGGCTCCGCCCACCAGGACCAGAAACTCAGGCTGCCCCCCCTTCCTCCCGGCGTCTATACGTGGGGTCTAGGATCCGAACTCAGGACCTTCTGCCTGTAAGGCAGAGGCTTAACCCCTGAGCCACCTTCCAGCCCCCAAGTTACTTAAAATTTTAAAGCACGTAGCAAAAAAAAGTTCCCACAGTCTCTAGGGGTAAGATGATACGATGATAGACTATAGGAAGCCAGGAGGGATATGATGCAGGGGGCCAGTAACTTACCCCCAAAAGTTTCGCAGCTGCAAACACTGGGAGAAAGCCAATCAACCAAGAGGCCAGAATAGTCAGGACACGAAGATGCAGATGAAGACTTAAGGCCTGTTGGCAAGGGACAATGCACTTTACTACTCATGAGCCAAGATTCAGGCTTACATTGGAAACGAGCTAAGATTGTGGGTGATGATCTTTTTTTTTAAATTCCTCCCAAAGATTGCAGGATAAAAATAAGTAAATAAAAGAAAATACTGTGGGTTTTTTTTTTCTTTTTACCATGCTGACACTGGCCTCAGATGAACAGAGGGTCTGTCTCCTCATTCTATTATTTCCCTGGCAGTTGGAGCATCCATTGGCTCAGCTGCTTAATGTGCAAGTTTAGTGTCCCACGGGGCCAAGGTAAGAGTTCCCCAAGCGTAATAAATTCAGTGTCACTTCTGGCTTCTGAGCACTCCGCGTCCCACTTTGAGAAAAGTGCTCTGGGTCACGGAGCCAGTCATAGAAATCTGCGCAAATGCTGGTGATTCCCAAGGGAGGGACGAGAATGTTTTCTGCTGACCCCTCCCTGGTCTCTTAGATTTGCAGAGCGGCCCTTCTGGTGAGAATGCTGTCCATGTCTGAATATGTTGCTCCAGTTTTCTCCGAATGGGGGCTGAGGCTTGTTGGTTCTCGGCTGCTGTGTGTCAATGGCTGGAAAGTGCAGCAGTCTGAAAAACACTGGGGTGGATGGTGAGAGTCAGCAGACATATCCAGATGCATAGCAAAGATAACATGAACACTTTTGATGGTACTTGCACCCGTGATTGGTGAACAAGATTCTTTCATTCATTTTGCGCTATTGAGTAGTCTTCAGTGAAAAACCTGGTTGTGAAGGGTTTAGAATAGAAATAAGATAATCCAATTTATCACTGTTGTAACTGGACCTGAATTTCTGTAATGCCCATTTTCTATCCACTGACAAAAGCTGAGCTGAGGGCCATTACCAGAGAGAGGATCAAGGGGCGCCTTTGCTTGTAAGCACTAGCAATGAGCGGTAGAGTAATTCAGAAAGCAAGGGCAAAAGTGGAATCAAACACATTCTATGATGTCTCTTCCATGCTGGGAATTATTTTAAGAATTATTCATGCGTTCTTACTCAAACCACAAAATAATGCTTCATGTTTCTCTTCAATAAAATTCATGGAACCCATTCCTACATGGAATATTGAAATATTCTTGTTATAGCTTCTTCAGTAATGGAGCAATATTGTCTCCGCATGGCCATACAATGTGAAGACTCGAATCCTGGTCTTCTTCCCTAGAGCCTGCCAAAGCTCATGCAGACTGCACGCCCTCCAGGCCTCTGATCCAGCAAGTCAAGTTTTCATCTTTACAGCGGTTCTTATCATCACAGTCACACATATCACAGCTTTTCTTTCTCTCTGCTGTGTTTCTGTTGGCTTCATGTGTTTTATTTAGTTATCAGAAATTGTGGCTCCTCAGTGAGAGAGGAGCTCATTGATCCATAGTCTGTTTTCTTTTCAATGAAAAAAAAAATCAAGGTTCTGTAACATTCAATGAGCTAATAAAGATATTCCTTATCGGGATTGTTTTTCACTGCCAACAAGGCCTTCTGGGCTATGGAGATAATTGGGAAGGTATCACAATATTTGTTAAACTTTGAAACAGTTTTTTTTTTTTAAATCATTGTGTTCAGATTCCTATCACCTGGTAGAAATGATCTTAAAGTCATATTGGTTTGCTAGAACAGTTAATGATTTATCGCTGTTTGACAACAGAATTGGAGTTTGGGGTGTAACTGCTTTGCAAACTATACATGGCTGCGTATTTGAGCACCAGACTTCTTCATGGGGCCTGACTTCTTCAAATACATTTCATGGCTGCAGATATGAAGGGAAGGAACAGCTATGCTGTAGACAATTTGCTCTCCGTTATACATTTTTGTGCTTTCCCTTATAGACCAGGTGATTTGAAAACAATTGATAAAATGTTTTTGTTACCGTAACACATATGCAGTCCTTTAAGGGTGTTTTCAGCAAGGTTTCGGGAAGCAGTATCTTTCTTCTGTTAACCTTTCCTGCCCATTTTCCACAAAATTGAAAGGAAACGCCCAGCCAAGTCTTTGTTCCTCATAGAAAATAATAGGAAATATGCTGAATATCCAGCACGTTATTTTGGGGTGGGCCCTAAGTTATTGGAAAGACAGTGTGTATTCATTTTCCATGTATACAATTAGGAAGAATGAATGGGCTTCCCTCACATCTGCTGTCATTTATAACAGGCCTTTTTAGCACTAATTTCCCATGTGTGCAAACTATATTATAAGCAGGTATCTCTGAAAATGGAAATTCTAAAAGTCCAGTATTGACCCCCCAACCCTGCCCACTTCCCTTCCATTACTAGAACAGTATACCACAACAGAAGCCAAGGACAACCTGTTTCTCTGACTCAATGCTCTAACCCAAGTCTAGAGTTAGATATCATAGGTCTGGCAGCCAAGTGGATTTGACTTGAGACATTGGAAAGAATCTGATCAGGCCCTTCCAAATTTTAATATCTGAAAATCCAGGTAGACACAAATAAATGATGGGTATATTTATCTGCAGCTAGTGTAATGAATAGCAAACTAGATCTAAATTGCTCTAAATTACTTAAAACTAGAATTCCATCTGAAGCTTTAAGTAACACTTATTGTCTTATGAAGAATTGAAAGCTGAATTTGGTTCCTTCAGTAAGAATTCCCTGCCATTGACTTCAGTGTCAAACTTCCACTCTAAGACTGAGGGAGAATCCTTGGCACAAAAAGATACTAACAATTGTTTTTCTGGGGTTTTTGCATAAATGATAATTTCTGTGGCTTTCAACTTCCCTCCACCAGCATAATGAGTAGATTGATATGTTCTTCTTGGCAGGAATGGAAACTAATTTATTAAAAGAAGGAGCAAAACAACATGTTGTGCTAAATCAGTAATTGCCATGGCAACAGGCACTCCATACATGTTTGAGCAAAAACGAAGCCACAGTTCTCTAAAGAGGAGGAAAGCAGAAACTTGCTCACAAACTTTTTCCTTTCAGAAATGCAATCAATATGGAATACAAAGCGTCTGCTTTGTATAATCTTATCAAAGAGTACAGCAAAACTGGACAAGAAAATTAAAGTTCACTTGCTCTATTACAATTCTATTTCAGAAACACCACAGAGAAGCCAAGGAACGTAATTTAAGAAAGGACTCTCTGGGAATTGGGGCGGGAGGCACTGGGGGATGGGGAGGGAGGGGGATGGGGAGGGGGAACAGGGGGTACAGGGGGAGGAGGAGGGAGGGAGGGAACTGGTGTACCTATTAAGTTTGTATGAGCTGAAATAATAATAAAAATGTATTAATAATAAAAAAATTTATCATTTTAGAAAATAAACTTCACTGCACTGATGCATACACATTAGAGAAGGCCAGTTTCCCCATAGACTGGTGGGCAGAAATGCAAAAAACTTGGAATGGTTCTGCTAGAAAGTGGTACTTGGGCAGGTGAGATAGCTCAGCTGGTAACACATAAACTTGGTGATCTGAGTTTGATTCTCAGAAGCCCACATGGTATATGTGTGTGACTCTTTCTCTCTCTTTCTCTCTTAAAAATAAACAAATAAATGAAAGTAAATTTGAATGAAAAAGGAAAGAAAAAATGCAGTATTTGCATAGCATCTCACAAAGGCATTCGGTATCTTGCTCTTAATGTATGGTGCAGGATTCTCGGCTTGAACTGATGTGGGGCTTTTCTGCACATGACAAAATGTTTAATAGCAATGTTCTTGGGTCTTATCTACCACATATCAGTCATAGCCCCCAATTGTGACTAACAACACTGTGTTCATCCATGTTACATACATTTGAGGAGGGCTCACTACTGATTTAGAATGTTCTGGTCATGTGCTCAGGACTTCCAATGAGATGTGTGTGTGTGTGTGTGTGTGTGTGTGTGTGTGTGTGTGATCTGTCTCCGTCTGTTTGTCTGTTTATGTGTCTGTCTGTGTGCATCAGAGAGTACTGTATATGCCTGTGGAGGACCAAGGCTGACTTCAGAAATCATCCTGGATTGCTTTTACCTCCTCGTTACTTCACTCTGGGTTTTCCCAAACTCTGCTTTCCAGAGCCAGAAGTGCAGGCTGCTGCCATTTCTGACTGACATTTTTATGTGGGATCCAGGATTTGAACTCAAGTTCTTCTACTAGCTGGGTAGAAGCTTAACTCCTGAGCCCTCTTTCCAGCTCTAGTGAGATAGTTAAAATGATCCATCACCATGACAAAGGTGGCATGTATAAGTTACAAATATTGCACTTCAGAGTTTTTTTTAAATGATTGGTTATTTGGGATACAAATATGACAGATTTAGAAAATCTGGGTTATAATATGCTCTTTTATAGGAAGTTCTTTTACTAAATTACTGGGTTTTCCTACCATAATATCTAATTTTTGCATATAACACATCTTTTTCCTTTATAATTACGTTCTTAATTATTTTTTTTCTCAAAGAGCATCTGCGTATACATTCATGTGGGAATTGGAATGGTTTAGGTAAATTAAATAGTACACCCAGAATTAAGACTTCATGATGGCAATAAGCACTCAGTCCTCTCTTAGCACAAATGGCTCCCACTGATTCTAGTACTAGTCTGAAATCACGTTCAGCTCAGAGAGGACAGCAAAGCATTTGGAATTTCACAATCTCTTTCTTGATACTGTAACTCACCTGACAGATTTTGTTTGTGAGATTTTGTCATACCACAGCAATAGGCATAGTAATCACCAGCAAAGATTGCAAGATTTCTTAATGGATATGTTCTAAGGTAGATTCCAGGCACAACAGAGCACTTAAGGAGCTGCTAATATTTTTACCACGCAGGGAAAAGAATTCCATGCAGGCTAAGGAGGAGCAAACAAATGCAAATTAGTATAATATCTCCCACTGTAATGGAAGCATTAATGCCCACACCCTGAGTCATTCCTAAATCACAACATGCTGTCTTGCTTATCCTCTTCTGATTTTCTTCTTGTGCAGTGATCATCAGTATTGCATGACTAGTGAACAACATTTAGTGCAGAAAGTATAAAGCTCACAAAATTTTGGAAAGTTGTTTTTCAAATTAATTGACTAATTAATTAATTTTTGTGTGCGTGTATCAGAGAACACTGTATGTCCCTGTGGAGGACCAAGAGTAACTTCAGGAGTTATTCTGGATTGCTTCTATCTCCTTTTTTTCACTCTGGGATTTCCCAGGCTCCACTCACTAGGGCCAGCGTTGCAGGCGGCCACTGTTTCTTCCTTAAGTGAGATCTGGGATCTAACTCAGGACCTTCTGCTTGTGAGGCAGAGTCTTAACCCTTGAGCTATTGTAAGGTTTAAAGACATTTCTAGTTCAAGCACAAAGAGAATTTGGCAGCTCTTCAGCAACTACTAACTTGCCTGTGACACTGAAGGCCGCCTTTAAATTGAGCAGCTATGATGCCAAATGTGCTATTTAGGGGCATGGGATGATTCTATCTTATCCCCCTACTGAAGAGCAAATCTAGCCACTCCTGGCTCCTAACTTACAAGGCTTGACTCTTTCTTTCTTTAGTTTCTTTAGTAAGAGAGCAGGCTTCTACCTATTGTATCTCTGTTTAATAAAATGCCTAGATGTATGATATAGATAAAATGACCTCGCAAGATCTTCTTTAGCCTGAAATTCTATGATAAAAGTAATAGTGGAAGATCTTTTGATAACATGGATTTGGTTTTTAAACAAAGCAGCTGACATCTTGTTCTTCCCTGGAGGACTGAAGGAGAGATGAGATCCACTCACTCGCAGATACCTGAGCTGGGCTGTGTGTAGCCTCTTTCCAGTGCCAGGGCAGAGTGACTGGAATGGCATCAGGGACTTGGTAGCAAGTGAAGGGTGCTCTCTGGCAGTCCGAAGTACTGGCTCCCAGCCACAAAGTCATATGGTTAGGCCTCATTGTCTCCCTGACTTCCTTTGTCATTTGACAAACAAGAGCATTTGGTTTCAGCACTCCCTCAGTTTCCCCTATGATTCTGTACCTTGAAGATCTGGGAGTAAGAATTCTAAGTAGGAGCAACACGATTGCTCAGGAGTACCTCTAGTCCCAGAAGAATTTAAAATAAGATCTCCGAGAAAGAAAGGATAAAGTACATCAGGCTCTTATAAACCCTGGAGATTTACCTGAGGTTTTTATGACTAGTGCCGAATTTGTTATGACTCCATGACTACCCACGTTCAGATACAGGGAGAGAAATTGGCTGTAAGCTCCAGGCTACCATTATCGAGAACGACAGAATCATCATAAGATGACACAACCTCTAGATCTCATCTTCTAGAAAAATAGTTCCAGTTCCACACCCTCCTTTTTCCCTCAAAGAATGCATATTTCCACTTATTCAAATTCTCTCATGCAGTAACAGCATCACCTCTTTCTGAACAATGACGAGACAACGTTCTTCACAGTTGGATCTCTTTCAATATGGAGTTAGCCAAAGGAAAGAGAATCTATTTTATTGAACATAATCATATATTTCTATCATATGTAAGTACATCTATTATTCTATCACATATACTTGGCAGGAAGGATTCACAGAGGAATACTTGGAGAGCAATGCTTTTTAAGCTAGAAACAAATCAAAAGGGAATAGAGGCAATGTCTATAAAATGATTATCTCGTCAATAATCTGTCCAGAATCAGCATCTCTGTTTACTAAATTTCATCTTAAGATCAATCTACACAGGGCCCTGGAGCAGTCTCCAAGTTAGTCCACACTTAATATTGAGCTGTTCGTTCAGTTTCATACCTGAAAATAGAAATAGCAGGGTAAAATAAAAACTTGTATCTAACTTGGTTGCAGATTACTCAAGGAATTTTTACTGTTTAGTGTCTAAAGAGGAAAGTGATTTGAAGTGGTTGCACCAGTGTTCCGACTAAAATGGATGCAGACTGCTGATACTAAAATGCTGCAGGGTTGTTACACATCAGAACGTTACAGGAATTGGTGGAAGCCTCAGTCATTCTACAGAAATGAAAATGGCATGCTCTGTGGGCGTCTCTACGATAGTATGGTGAACTCCAAATGGAACAGGGACAAAAATAATAGTGAAAGTTGTTAAAACTCAGATTATTGAACTTCATTGTGAAAGTTAGTATTAATTATCATTCTGACAAGTCGGAGTTAGGGTTAGTGACCCAGCTGAGATATTCTTTAGATTAACGCAGGCCTTTTTTTCTGCCTAAAGGAGATTTTTTTATTGCATAATTGATGTGGGAGGATCCAGGGTGGGCAGGACCATTCTTGAGGTAGGCGGTCTAGAACAATATAAAGATGGAGAGATTTGTGTGACATAGGATAGAAACCAAGCATTCACTCATTTCCTCTCTGTTTCTTGATTTTGGATGTGATGTGATTGTTTGTGTCAAGCTTCTGTGGTGTTAAGGGTCCCTTAAATGATGAACCTTATATAACCTGCAATTGTGACATAATAAAGCTCTTTATCTGCATTTAAGGTGGTTGGGCTAGATATTTTGTTGTGTTAATGTGCAATGAAACTAAAGCATTCATCCTCAAAATTTGTAATTTAGCTAGACCTGTAAGAATGTCTAAGAATTAGCTCTCAGGCATCACTGATATCACTGCACAAGGGACCACCCTTGGTGACCATATGGATAGGCATTCATGAGAACAGGTTAATTCATGCATAGGAAATACGCAACGTGGAGTTAAGTTTGGCAGCAAAAGGCTCCAGAATGAGGAGTTCAGATCACCCATTTAGTTTAGCACCAGCAGCCTGGAGATATGAATACAGGATTCAGAATATCTTCTTGGAAAGAAAGAACATGAAGGAAAAGAGACCCTTTTGTCAATTTTCATCATCTGCAGATTGTCTATGCTGTCTTTCTGTTGAGGCCATATATAAAGATCTGCTGGAAATAGCCATGCTTCTTGTATAAAGAGTTCTTATGTTTTTCTAAAAAAAAGACTTTTCATGAAAAAGAGTCTACAGCCGCCCAGACCTCAACTCAGTATTGGTGTGGATAGGTAACCTTGAACTCTTGATCTTTTTACCTCCATCTCCTTAGTGCTGAGAAAAGGTGCATGCCATCCCTGACCTAATGTTTCACATACACACACACACACACACACACACACACACACACACACACACACATACACTCTCTTAGTATAAAATGTAGACCAATATCAGTTTTGGTTTACAAATCTGATGCCTCAGATTTGAGCCAAAGACAGTAGTTCAGCTAATTTAGGGAAGTATAATAACTTATTTTTCTTTTTAAAATTCTGTATGTATAAATTTTTTCCTAAATATTGGGGGAAAGCATGCCACAATTTTAAAATTAAAATCTGGAGAATATCTCAACAGTGAAAATAATCATCTCCAAAATAATTTGTTTCTAATCTTGATAATAAACAATAATTTTGAAATATCTAGTTCTGTTGTGTTTCTATGTAAAGTAATATAACCTTTTTTTACAAAATTAGAATCATAATTTATATAGTGATTAAACAGTCAATATCTGCCATATAATTAAGTATTCTTTAAAGAACGAGGTTTGGTTTGTAGTCAATGCAAATTTTGTCAAGAAAGTTTGCAGAATATATGAAGAAATACAGAAGCAAGTGAAGTTCATCTAGTATCTTTCATTCTGAAGATTACATTTTTCTCTATGTCCTAATTACCCTCTAAATCTTTATAATGACTAGATTATATTAAATCATGAAGTAGACCACTGGGTTCTTTTGTTCAGATATTTTTAATATCCAGATATGTTTTTATTTTCAGAAATGTTTAGTTGTAAAAAGCTAGTGTTCTGACATATTTGTGCAGGGGTATGTACCAAACAGTTGGTTTTAAAAATAGATTAATGTAAGGAGACTTGTCTGGATCAAAGAATGTAAATTCTTTCTTTATTTGAGTGATAACGATAGACAGTAAACATTTATCTATCTATCTATCTATTTATTTGCTTATTTATTTATTTATTTACTTAGAGAGAAGACTAGAGGTTTCCTTGGCTCAGTCTGCAGACATTAAACTTTGGGACATAGTTCCTCACAATGCATTCTTTTTCTTGATGATATACAAGCTTTTCCAAAGATATTGAGTCTGTTGTACATCCTTTACATTGTCTCAATTTTGTCACCTACTTGTATATGTCCCTTCCTGTGTTATTTGGCATGGGCTCTCCTAAAATGGTGGATATTTTGAAAAATGTTGGTTCCATAGAAATTCACAAAGGAACTTAGGGAAAACCAAATGAATGTTGCTTAGATCCAGTATTCAAGTCAAATTCCTTTAAGAGGGCCTAGTAACTTGAGCAGGAGAAGTTAAGCAGAATGTTTGGGATACAGTGTTATAAAGATTGAGACTACTAAGGAAAGCTTTTCCTTTGAGACTAGGATCAATCCTATGGTGTCTGCCACTTTTAGAAACACAAGAATGCCTTGGTCTCCAGGAAAGGTAACTAGTAACTGTATTATTTGAGTGACTTTTTAAAACCATGCATGTATAACCTTCACACTTAATTTCTTTTAATATAGTTTGTTACAACACAAACAGATCCAGAATTCAGACTTTCCCAATCCTTTGCCGTAATCTAGCCCACCGAGTATTTACTAGTACTTAAGCATTCTACTTGATTTTCATTGGAGTAACTGTCATTTAGAATATTCATGTTGGGTTAGAGAGATGGCTCAGTGCTTAAGTCTTTGCGAACAGAAATGGCGGAGGCCTACACTTTCAGCTCTAAAAGGCAGAGCCTGAAAAGCTCCACAGCAGAGCCAAGAGGAAGTCAAACAATTAAGGATGATTCCTGAAAATCACCCTTGGGCCTCCATGAGTAAGCAAGCATATATGCACATGTGTGTATACACACACACACACACACACACACACACACACACACACACACACAACTATTTTTTAAAAATAATAATAAAGCACTGTGTTTCTTTATTTCATGCATTATTCAGTCATATCATGTAATTACAGCCATAACCCCTGCATAAACGTGTTTAGAAATGAGCATACCCTTGGTTCCATCAGCCTAACTGACCTGAGGACAATCTTCCAGATGGACCTACTTAATGGTCCACACACAGCAGTAAATTCTTGCTGAGCTCATCATTAAGTGGAGAAGTAGGAGTGCTTCTACTGTTAATGCCTCCAGCCTGTTTCTGAGGTACCTAACCTTGGAGAAATTTAATGAAGAGGGTAGATCTACACAGCTATGATCTAATCACAGTGTAAATGGTACAACACAGAGCTGGCTATACAGCAGCAGGAAAAATGGAGCTAGTTAAAGAACATTTGATCCAAAGTTTTGTAAGTTAATAAAATTTTGCCAACTGAAGAGGGAGAAACGTCCTCTGGAAGCAGGAACCATGCAGTCTGCCTGACTGGATTGTCTATGGCACTACTACTAGATGGCTATTGCAATTAGCAAAACCAGAAAGGGAAAATTGGGGGAGAGACAGAGAAATGCAAAGGTTAGGTCCAGCAGGGACTAGAAGTGGAGGATGTGGAGGATTGAGAAGAAATGGAGACTCAGCACATTCATTATGCAGTAGACCACAGCTGGTATTCCTGCAGTACCCAGCCAACCCCGTTCTGTTATTTGGAGCAAGCTGCCAGGGTCAAAGGTATGACTATGTAACCTATAAGATGTTCCTCACCTACCGGACAGAAATTTTTCTCTTTAGTTATGTTCTGCTGCAGGACATGAATAAGCTTCATGGGACTTGCAGATTCTGGGTTTCTTTATTCAAGGAAAAGCTTCTAATGAATCACTGAAAGGCATGGAAACTGAAAACCTAGGCAAAAAAAGAAAAAAAAGAATGTGGCATGTCACAGAAAAGTGATATTTTCCCTGTCCTACTTTGGGACACTTTGCAGAAAAGTAGCACATTCCCTAAAGAAGTAGGACACCTGGTAACCCTCATATTACCAGAGAGACTAGATCTAGTGTAAAATAAGAATATTTTTAAAAAATTGTTTTTAAAAGATGCCCAAAGTGTCACATCTGGCGTAGACCCTCACTCGTCTGGATGTTCTAATCCCTGAGCTCCAAGTTAGTAAAATCAGTAAGACTCTCATGACTTTTCACTTGTTACTCTGTTTGGATGGAGGATGAACTTGTTTAAATGCAGCTGGTGGGGCCCTGCTTTATAGTTAAGCCCGGACCTCGCTCTCCACATGGCTCAGTTATTCCCTTTGGCTGCAAAATACAGAATGACACAGAAAAAGGTTTTCTTTTTCCTGTGCTAGTTCCCGGTGAAGGCTGTCAAATCCTATGAAAAATTGAGCATGTCACGTACGCATCACACAGTAATGACTTCACTCACAGCATTGCAGTGATTTCTTAAATTGATTTCTTTCTCTTCAAAGCTGTATCGCGATAGATTATGATTGGGAGGATCTGGCATCCTTGGCCCACATGTGAATTGTAACTCCTGCTATTGGTCACATGGCCTAGGGCAAGTCCTTGGTTGCCTTCAGCGTCAGCTTCCTTGTGTGGAAAATGAGTGCCAGGGTACTCATTTTACCTCTTGGTTTATTATGAAGAAGGGGCAACAAAGGATGTTATATAAGTAGCGCTGACCAAGGTAAAAGTACAGACAGAAGTTTGGTATAGTATCCACTCTTGATATCTGGTATGATAACAGTGCCAAAGAGTGCTTGCGAATGGCATGGAGTTACCTAGACCAAATTTGAAATATCATAAAGAGAGGCATGGAAGTTAATGGAAAGAGGTAAAGGAAGTAGCTTTCACTTTAGAAGTGAGAAGTGTGCAGAGTATTTGATTGACTTGCAGAGGTAGTAGAGGTGCTTTCCCTGCGTTAAGGATGTATGAATCCTGATATACCTTGCTGCCCGTACCAAGCATTGAAGCAGTCAGTACTCACAATGTCAAGACACCATTATCCTTTTCCCACTTAATGAGAGAGGGGTACTACTACCGAATCCCTTGTGGGCCCTCTTCTTGTAGGATGACTTCATCAGATCTCACATGGGCCCTTCTTTTGAGGTATGTGCTTGGGTGTCAAGTACCGAGAGTAGGATTTCCCCAGATTTAATGCCTGTTTCATGATTGCTTGTAAGTAAATGAGAAAGGTTTGATCTGCAACTTGCTGTCATAGATAGAAAGACTCATTGGTAGTGAAAAGTTGTGAAAGAGCAGACCACAGTCTATCTGTAACCCTACATGACTATGATTATTGAGAAGGAAAATTGGCATGAGTCAGTTTGCTTAAGAAAGAAATTGTTGATGTCTTGCCTTATACATTGTCACATGCTTGTAGGTTACAACTATACCACACATCTGTATAGCTATCAGTGAACCTTCAAAGAAGGATGATGATGTTGAGGAAAAGAATACTTTGAGAGGTTTTCTGTTGGAAAGTCTGCTTCTGTTTATTTTTTTCTACTTTTACAAGTATACTGAGGATTCATCCCTGCCTCCCTCCAACCCCCCCCCATAACATCCCTTTCCCCCATCAATCCCTCTCACTCCCTCCCACCCTCCGGCCAACATGCTTCATGAAAGCCAGAGTTCACCCTGACTCATCTACTCCTGTGGGGATTTAGGCTTCTGTGGCATATCAAGTTACCTCTTTTAAGGCCACCCCACTGATATGGGTACTGCCTCTTAATTCAGAATTCTAACTCTCCTGCAGTTTCATGCTCAAAACCAAAATGCCTCCCTCTGTATGGTTGATGAATCTCAGAGGCCTCAGTGTCTTGGGAAGTAGATCTCCACTGAGAGGCCATCTATAATAATTTTTGAGAGAATAGTTGACTGGGATACAGTTAACCAATTTCATTGATTTCTATGTGCAGAATGAATGTGGAGTTTAAGGAGGATGTAATCCTATGTGTTGCCATGTTGAAGATAAAGTATAGGAGCAAGTAGTGTTGACACATGCCTGTAATGCCAGCACTAGGGCAGCAGAGACAAGAGTTGTGCTGCAATTTCTGAGCCAATTGAGTCCACATGTTCAGTTCCAGACTAGCTAGGAACACATAAACCCTGACTCACAAAACAAACAAAGGCAAGACAAAACAAAGCAATAAACACCACCAACAGCAACCAAGATAACCTAGATAAAGTTCTTTGAAAACTCTCATTGAGACATTCCTCTTTTTAAATTTTTATTTTTTTACTTGAGAAATAGAAAGAAGGAAAGAAAGAAAGAAAAGATGATAGATAGATAGATAGATAGATAGATAGATAGATAGATAGATAGATAGACAGACAGACAGATAGATGATAGATAGTATGATACATTCCATGGCACATTGGTTCTATCCTTCCATTGTGTGGGCTTCCAGGGATTAAATTTAGGTCAGCAGGTTTGCAAGCATACTTTACCTGCTGGGCCATCTTATGAGCTCCAAGGCATTTCTGTTAAAAACAAGGTGTATTCTGATGAATGTGTGCTTTGTAAATCTCTTAGTAAAATCTCCCATGTTCCAGAGTCTACCGTCTTAACATTCTCTAGTGGGATTTAAAAATAAAACAAACCTATAGCGAGAAGGATGCTTCACATATTTAGAGTCATTTCTGTCTTGAACTTATCAGAGCCATAGCAGCGAGTATGTTCTATGGCCCCTGTGGGTGCTCTGGGTTTTGCTTATTTGCTGTGTCTTGGGGTTGTTAATTAACTGATTGAACATTCCCTTTGTCTCTAAATTTCTTTAAAATATCAAATGTGTCTCGTGACCAAGATCAGCTGCAAACACAGCATCAATTAACTCACCAAAACAGAAGCTTTGGTGATTAATCTGTAATGACGGGGCTGCTCTCCCGACTGATTATATTCATTATCAAGCAGCCAGAGGTAAGGTGTGCTCCACAGAAAATTTATTGCTCTAGAATTACCCTTTTCTCTTGCATTCATGAAACTAGGCCTGGTAAGTAAGAAAGATGAAAATATCAATGCAAAGGAGCTCCGTTTTTAAAAGTATAATGATGGGCTATTAAAAACAATCAAACCAACAAAAACCCAGGCTCATCTATATTTGTAGGACCTCCGTTCTACACAGTATAGGGACAATGACTCCTGGAATCATGTAACATCTCTGATAATTCACAAAGCAGGGGAAATTAATTGTTATCACCATAAGGATGAACTGTGATTATAGGATTCTAGGCATGAGTCAGGCAGGTATGCAAGGTTATTAGTCTCTTTCTCTCTCTCTCCATCTTGATTCATTTAATCATTGGATTGCTACCATAGCTTTCTAAATAGTTTCTTTACCAGGTTTTTGTTTGTTTGTTTAATGCAAGCCTGTACCTAGCCAGATGAACCTCCCTTGTGATGTGTCTATGATGCATGTCCCTTGTGAGAAACTCCTGTCCAGGGCTGGAGAGATGGCTCAGGGGTTAAGACTCTGCTTTGCAAGCAGTAGGTTTTAAGTTCAGATCCCAGGTCTCTTATAAAAACACCAGCAGCCTTGATGGGCCGAGCCTGGAAAATCCCAGAATGAAACAAAATAAGGAAGAAAAAAATCCAGGGTGATTCCTGAAGTCACCCTTGGCGCACGTGCTCACCCCCCCCCACACACACAGGCAAAATAAATAAATAAATAAATAAATAAAGTTAAAAAATAAAAAGTAGATATCTGAAAGAAAAGAAGTTCCTGTCTAAATTCAAATTTACACAGACACACATGCATGCATGCACATGGGTCTTAGCATAGCCTTGTTAACATTATGTATGCATTTGCTCCCTTCTTTAAAAAAAAAATCCTTTGCATCTAAGCCAGACATTATAGCACTTTTATCTGTTTAATTTTTGAACTGAACGAATACTTTATCTTCCTTAACATTTTTTTCCTGGATGTTTGTCTTTGAATAATCAGTAAACTAGTAGCCCAAAGGGTGGAAACTTTCTTTACTGTATTGTGTGGTCCTTTTTGGGTGAACAAAGGGTCTGACTAATATCTGTGAGATTTCTTGAGGAGAGTCTGTGACTTTATCTGCTCCATAAAGATGGCTTCCATTCGTTGGACATTCTCTCATTCAGGAGCAGGGGAGATGGGAGTCTGGGTTCCACATTTTACTGTTTTACGTTGGTTGAGTCACATGGTTTCTCTGAACCTCTCTTTCCTTCTCTGTAAATTGGAAAATTGAATGCTTTGTCCACTGGGTTGTTCAGTAGACTAATTAGTGAAGTAACATGTATAAAACCACTTACAAAAATCTTAGCTTAAGATAAATATTGAAGAGTTTTTGGATCTCTGCTTCAAATTGTAAATTTATTTGGGAGTCAGTTTAGGGGAAAAGTGAGGTGACTATAATTTATTATTGGCTGTTTATGATGCTCATCATATTGACATTGAATTAGAAGCTGGAAATATTGAACATGGAAGAGTTAATCTCAATTGACTTTCTGTTCTTATTAGGGACTTGATTTTGCTACGGTTGACTAAGCAGAAGATTTGTTATCTATGTATCATTCACAGTAGATTTTTATGTGGGACAGCATCATTGCATGTTAAGAATGATGCCACAATTAGCATTTAATCTTTTGCAAGTTCACTACTTAATATAAGAATAATAGCACAGAATATAATGGTATCATTTTCAAAATATACCCTTCAAGGCAAAAAATAATAATGATGATAACAGATAACTAGGCATCCCTAGACATCCTGGTTCCATATATAGTTGGGTGACATCACGTGACCTTTTTTTCCCATGTTGTCTGAACAAATTTCCATGAAGCTTGTGAGACTGATGTTGACATGTTGGCATTTTGTAAGATTTGCTTTTTTCCTTTGTATTCCCCTAACACCCCTCTGCATAAACCACTGGAGATTTTCCTTCCATTCACTATTAGCTGAGGCAATTTGTTCTCCTTTCCTATGTTAAGATCAAACCCAGTGATAATGACTTTCCATTGTTACACTGGGGAAATGAATGAAGCAGTAAGTATCACCCTATAAACAATGGCTTTGCTAACTGCCTGGAGCCAGCACTTCTGCAAGATTCTCTAGCACCCAGACTCAGACAGAGGCATCTTCAGCTAGTGAAAAATGCAGGATAATGTTGCAACTTTTAAGAATTCTCAGCGCTTTTCAAAAACAATCTTTCTAGCCAGAGGACCAAAAGAGGTAGAGAGAGGAAGAAAGAAAGAAAAGAGACAGTGGTCTCTGGAAATGAATCATGAGTAAAATGAATAGCTCCTGCCCTCTGGGACAGTGGAACCCACAGAGTATGGAATCCAGCTGTCTTTGATGTTCTATCTGTGGAGAAAAACCTTCAACATGACAAACAGAGAGATTTCCCAAAGGGAGAGGCATTTGTGGCTTCTTAAAATGGAAAGTGTTACATACACTTGAATAAAGCTGATTAATGAGCCTTACTTGTAAATTTTTGCCAAGGTTAACAGATCCCTGCGGTAGAATATACACACAAACTGTGAGACACATCATCTGGGTGTCTTTCCTCTGGTCTTTTCTTTTACTCCCTCTCTATCCCCTCCCCATGCTGCTTAGGAGCTCTCTGACCATATAAAGACATGCCTCAGCTTCTAATCTGTGAGATGGAAACTTTCTGCTTAGATTTGTAGTTGAAATCCCAGGTAACAAATCTGGTAACAATTTCTTGATTTTTAATAGCAGACTGTCTAATCCTGCGTTAGGAGGGACATAATCATCATTTTTTTCTTTTAAATTACTTGACCTTTGTAGTTAGGCCTGGGGAAGGCATTTCATTTGTTTGGATATAAATAAACGATGTTTATGCATTGAGAAATGCACAGGGCATGACCTTGAGCTCTCAATTTTATGAGTGAATGTAGCCCTGTTTTTGGTTCTCAGTGGCTGGTCTTGAAAACCTACTTGGGACGTGGTGCTGTGAAATGCTGTTGTCTGACTTCCGGGTCAGTGATGTCAGAGGCTCAGTATCTGCCAGCCTGAGAAAGCACTTCCTGAGCACAGGATCAACCCTGTGTACTCGGAGACCTTATTGCGCAACCCAACCCCGGGAAACCTTGAATTGTTTTTAATGCTCTCTCTTCAATCCTGTGTATCTCTGACTTGTTTTCAGAACTGGTAAAATGTCAAGATAATCGAACCAGGATTTATTGAACATTTACTATGTATGAGTGACTGCATTGCAGTTTATACACATTGTCTCATTGGGGATGCAAAGGAACCCCCAGACTTGCATGCTATTTTAACAACTGAGATTTAACTGGAGTGTAGTGAAATCTCCAAAAGACTGGTAGCTAATAAAACTCAAAATTCGCATGGCTGAGTGCAACTTGTTCTTCCTAGACTGGGGTTGTCGAAATCATACATATGACACATACAAGATTGTTTGTTCATTCCTGTGTTTCTACCTAATGTCCTATGTGTTGAGCTAGTGAACACCAAGAAATTGTTATCTCCTTACCTTTGCAGTTGTAGGCAAAGAGAAACACAGGTTTTCTTGGCAACAGAGTAAAAGTGACAAGGGAAATATCAAAAAATGTTTTAATAAGAGATAGAACAGCCCAGTTGTTCCCTATAAATGCTACTTGATCCTTCCTGCACAATAAAATGAAACTATAGAAAAATATCAACTGGACTATGAGAAACTCAAGGATCATAATGAACTAAATACATAGATTCCTTCAACATCCTGCATTGAGTTTGTCTTTATTTTTATTTTTGGCAGGACTAGTATACTAAAGAAATAACTCAACAAAAAGGGGACATGTGGTTTTGATGCTGAAGTGAATTATTTTGCAGTGGCACATTGACAAAGTTTAGGTAAATTAATTCAGCATCTAATCCAGAACCTTGGGAGTCTGTCCTTTGCTTTAATAGTCACATTCTTTTTACCAGACTAAAAGAATATACTTAATCGGATCTGAAGATAACAAAAGTTGGAAGGAATAGGTAATGGAAGGAATCAAAATGTTCTTGATAGGCTGAAACACTTAACTTAAAAAAATCAAAGATTTAATGTTTAACAGGGATAGCTATAAAGACTCGAATCTAGGATTTTTAAAAAAAAAAGCCATGGTCCTCTCTGTGAAGATGTGGGAGAGCTGGCGTGATCCCAACTACTGTGAGCAAGTTGGAGGTTTCATTGTCTTCAAGCTCCCAGCAAGTCTGTGGTGTGATGCTGCTGTGAGCAAAGCCAGTGTAAATTCAGACTCTGTTAACAATCGCAGTGTTTCCAGACTCTGTATTGTGGTGACCACAGTTTGTTTAGCAGATTTCATTTTGGCTTTTCAACGTTGGATATCATCAACCCACAGGAGATAATGAACAGTTATGGGAGTGTAGTGCACATTGAGAACACACTAGTTTGTCTCACTGGAGAGAGAGTTTGTCTGTGGGATTGCATAGGACAATGAAAGGACATATTGTACAGTTTGGTAAATGGTACTTGTAAACTATGGTGTCCCGTTGAACATTTGGCAGCGAATGGGCAGAATGGTAAGAACAGCAGGGATAATGGTCATCTGCCTAGAAGGATAATCTACATTTCTCAGTGGGTGGGAAGGCATACTGAACATATTTGGTGGACATGCGGACAGAGAAAAAAGAGTTATTCTATTTTATTGCAAAGTTTTTAATGGAAAAGCTCTGATTATTTTGTATTTAAACTTGCTGTATTGTCCAGTTCGTTTTATAATATATATATATATATGTATGCACATGCACACTTGTACACAAATATGCATGCATGTATTCACATACACATTCTGTAGACTAGACTAGTCTGAATTCACGATACAATCTATGCAAGCCTCACATGTAATGTTCTTCTCCTGTCTCAATCTCCCCTTCCAAGTGCTGATATAAAAGGTGAAATTGATCCTATCCTGCCTGTATTCACCTTTTTAATGACTCAGTAAAGTGTATTTCCCTGCAGCATATGAAAACTGCTGTTGATTGGGTAATTCAAATGAGTTTGAAATTCGTTGTGAGAGACCAGATTATTTAAGAGCTACTTTTTTTCTGAATCACTTTGATTATTGAGAAAAATGATGCACACTGACAGATTTCTGATGCAATCACCCATATTTTGCTGTGAGACATTATTCAGACTCCAGCAACTTGGGGGGAAATAATATTTTGCTTGTGGTTATAGAGGGGATATAGTCCATTAAGGCATGAATTGCTTCGCAGAAGGCCTGACTGGAGGCAGAAGCAGGAGGCTGGTTCAAGTCGTGGCAGCCATCTGGAAGACAGAGCAATCAAGATCATTAGAAGAGGTGGGGTCAGACCACCCAAACCCAAGGGCCACCCCTGTGACATGCCTTCTTCCAGCAACACTTTAGTTCTTAAAAATGCCACAATCTTCTCAAACAATAATACCAGCTAAAATTCAAACACATAATTCTGTAAGGGATAGCTTACATTCAAACCATGATAGATTTTTTTGTTAAATGTTATTATTAAGAAAATAAACTGACATCTATCATGTTGTGCATCATAACATCCTTCAATATTATCCATCATTTTTTTAAAAGTTGCGATTTTTTTCTTAAATCTGAAATATATGCTATACAAAGAAAAATATTAGCAAGTTGCACTTTTTACTATGCTTTCTAAGAAATGAATTTTTTTCAAAAATAAAAACAGTCTGTAGTGCGAGGGGTGCAGAGGAACTGTAGTTAAAAAAAAATCCCAGGGTAATTCTAATTTGTCGTCGTTTAGACCACTTTTACTGTTCCAGCATTTTTTTCTCCCTGAACTCATATGCACACATGTAAATGCTGCAAAAATAAATAAGAAAATAAATAGTTCTCCCTTGGGAATTTCCTTGCTCTACTGAACAGGCAAATAGTCTGACTGTCCAGAATCAGTCAACCTGAACGAAATGAATGTTACAACTCAGCGATTGAACACAAAGCAATATTTGCTGTACTCGGCACAGTCTCCATAACAGATGGCTATAAATAATCTAAGCCAAACCAATGTGTTACAGAGGTGCAAATCTGAAGGAAATCTATTCTCTGATGGGGCTTCTTCCAGGCATATTTGAAAAAAAAAGTATTGTCCATGGGATCAATAAATCACTATGGAACATCTGACATGTCAGCAAGATGAGTTTGGGCTTCTTGGTGGTTTGGGATGTAACTCAAGAGCGTTTGTTTTTGAACCACTTATTGTGTGTTCCAAGTCAGTTCTCTGGCTCACCTCTCATCTTTGAGTGGTCTCCACCCACATTCAGAAAGCTGCTGGGCAGCTTACTTGAGTTAAATGGTCTATTAGTAGCACAAAAATGAGCGTTTAAGTCAATGTGAGAGGCTGGTTTTGTCAATCTCATCTCCATAGTAATGCTGAAAAATGGACAGGGAAAGACAAGGGAGGCAACGTTTGGTTCTTGACTTTTGGGACACATGTCGATTTTTCTATCCATTTATTCTTTTATTTGAGGAGGGAAGAAAGGGAGAAAAGAGGAAGAGGAGCGAAGGGAAGGAGGAAGAGAAACACACAAAGAAAGAGAGAGAGAGAGAAAACAACAAAGGTGTGAACATGCATGTCATGACACATGGGTAGAGGAGGTCAGAGGACAGCTTTGGGAAGTCACGTCTCACCTTTTCACCAAGCGAGATTCCACAGGGTTGACTCAGATCATGAGTTTTGCGAGCAAATGCCTCCTTGCCTGCTGAGAGATAACTTGCCAGCCCCAAATTTCCACTTTAAATCCCAAACAGGAAGCGCGTTAATGTTTGACTTCTCTGTGACTGTGAGTGGTATTTTGTATCTGCAAGCTATGTTCATAAGAAGATGAATGACTGCAACGCAGGGACACTTGCATATATTTGTATAATACCAGGGATTGACTGTAATTTTGGAAAATCTTATCCTATAAGACAATCTTAGTGCATTTAAGTCACCAAAAGAAGACACCTATGTTAATATGAAATTGCAGTGATAAGAAGATCAGTAGCCTGTTACGTAGCATATTTTCTGTTTTAATATTAGTTATATATTTTAACATATCTTGCATTTGCTGCTCTATATATTCTAAAACAACTATTTCTTCACTTTAGTAGTTGGTAATTTGTCTTGAATTCATCATAGTTTTAAGATTTACCTCTAGTTTTTAATCTGAAAACATATTAGATCTGTCATGACTGGTTTGGGGTTTGGTTTGGTTTTTGGGGGAGGGGATAATATACTTTTAATTTTTAGTATTTCTCAGATGTAATAAATACACCCTTCTATCATATCCAAGCTAATTTTATTCTAAGAAAATATCAACATGACTCTATTAATATTTATATATTATATATTTTCTTATGACTTAATTTTTCAGTTATAAAATACTCTGAATATTGTGGATGAATATTTTTCTTTACTGATTTAAGTTACTTATCTGGATATTCTCATGTCAAAATAATGAAGAAGCATCTTATATTTGTTAGAAAGTAGCAATATAATTGGGTTTGATGGTCACTACTCTAAAAAAATAGTATTGCTACTACAAATAATTAATTCCTTAATCATATATTATGTATTTTGTTTTTTATATAATTTTAAGCAGTTGTCCTGTATACATTATATATTTTGTCTTGTAAAAATTTCATAAGATAAGAATATGTCACTATAAATATTTCATAAGAGAGATTATAGAATTGAACTCTAGTTTATCAGCAGAGAAAAATGATCTCCTCCAGCGATCTCCAAAAGCAAGCATAGAAAATATAGAGCGGTATAGAATTCTGTAAGAACTTGCTAGTTAGTTTGTTGTAGGTACTATTGAACTTCAAGTACTCTGGGAACCAGATATTAAGGTTTGTCTTTTCTTCTCCTAATTAGTTGACATAGAGGAAAGCAGACAGTGGAGATACTTTGAAAGGGGGTACAGAGCTTATTTTTATTATATTATGTAATACAATATACATGTCAATCAAAATTAATTCATGACTCCAAATACTTTGGACTTTTGAGAGGCAGGATTCTGAAACTAAAACTGCTCAAGGACTGGAGAGGTGGCTCAGGGGTTAAGCCTCTGCCTTGCAGGTGGAAGGTCCTGAGTTCAGATCCTAAACCCCACGTATAGACACTGGGCAGAAGTGGGGGCGGACTGGGTTTCTGGTCCTGGTAGGGCGGAGCCTGTGAATTCTGGGGCAGAGTAAACAAGGAGGAGGTGGAGGCGTCCATGGTGGTTCCTGAATTCGTTTTACACACACACACACACACACACACACACACACACACAATTGAATAAATAATAAGAAAAACAAATTTTAAAAAAAAGAGAATTTCTCATGTTCCTCAAAATCCTGTTTGAGCGAGTTCTCTTGTTACCACTGGGTGTGAAAGTAGGCCAGGGCTCGGTTGCTCATCATCTTCACAGACTCGCATCAGAGACTATCCCAAGAATGTCTCAGAGCAATCACCCTTGCAAAACTAACTGAAGTTACCATTGAGTGAAGCTTGAGTGAAACCAGGTGGGAATTTTTGGCTATTACAACAGAACTTGGTATAGAACTTACAAGAAGAAGAAGACTTTGAAAGAAAAAGCACATGTGCTTCACATACTGTTTTCCCAGGTGAAATTCATGATAATAAAATACATTTCCTCTTGGGCTGGAGAGGTGGCTCAGGGGTTAAGCCTCCGCCTTGCAGGCGGAAGGTCCCGAGTTCGGATCCCAGATCCCATGTATAGATGCCGGGCGGAAGCGGGGGCGGCCTGCGCTTCTGGTCCTGGTAGGGCGGAGCCTGTGAATCCCGGGGCAGAAGGAGGTGGAGGCGTCCATGGTGGTTCACGAATTCGTCCGTGGTTCTACACATACACATACACAGACACACACACACACACACACACACACACATACGCACGCGCACATACACACATATGCACACAGTTGAATAAATAATAATAAAAAAAAAATACATTTCCTCTTAAGTCTTAGTTTTTTCTTTAATGAATAACACCCTTCCCCTCAGTTTATCAATTCCTTTCTCTTTTAAAATGAAACATATTTGTCTACAAATTGTTGAGTGATATTTTTAATTTCTTTGTTATACTTTTGAATAAATGCTTCATGTCACCCCTATTCTAATCCCGTCCTTTACCCCAGTTCTTGCTTATCAACCTCCACTTTCTGGTCTTACTTATAAATTATTGTCGTTCCTATTTTTGTTTCAATGCTAGTCATATCTTAAAGGCTTTCAAAAAATTTACTGTGCTTGGATAGTTTCAAACTCTAGGGGTGCAGCAACAAGGAGGGGGACTTTCCCTCTAGGAGTTGATCATCTAATGAAAGAGGAGACAATTAAAATAAGCAATTATAGTCTAATTTGACAAGTTCCAAGACACAAGGACTAGATTACTTTCGGTGGTTAGCAGGTAAGTGGATAATCCTTCCAACCATCAGGCACAGCCACTTAGCACAAGGGCATGTGGTCTACTTCCATGTTTCCAGTGGCTGCAGATGACAGTGTTAAATACAGAAGCAATGGGTTGTTCTACATCTATAGGCAATGAGGCACCATCTGGGTGAGACTCCATTATAATGATGTCATCTTGATTTCGATTTGAACCATATGGATGGGGCAGAAAATGAGATTTATTTTGTGGTACATTTCTGAGTTTTAATTTTACAAAATTATTTGGCGTGTTTCTTTAAAAAGAAAGAAACAGGCACATGACTCTAGGGAGTACACTAAAAAATATATGGGATACTTTTAAAGTATTGGAAAAGTGAAGCTGCGTCAGCGTGACAGTAAGTTTTAGATGTCAACTATGGGCTGAGCCCTTAGAGATACCTATGTAGAATTATTTTGTTCAAGCAAACCTCTAAGCAAGCTATAGGGGATTAGCTAACTGATGTGGGAAGATTTAGCCCATAGTGGTGGTACCGTTCCCTAGGTAGGTAGGTAGGATGGAGATCGATCTGGCTGAAGTTTGGCGGATGTAAAGGTTAGAAAATATGCCTCTCTCAGCTCATACTGTGGACAGGATATGGCCAGTATCCTCTGTTCCTAATATTAGTCTGAACTCTCCTGCCGTCATTGTGAACTATTGCATAAAGCCGTGTTCCCAGATGATTTTGGTCAAATATTCGTATCAGCAACTGAAAAGCAGCTACCACAGCCAGCAAGACATTTCAGTGGGTAAAAGCATCTGCACCAAGCCTGGCTGCCTGGGCTTGATCTGCAGAGTCCATTTCTGAAAGATGTGTAGCTTCCATATGTGCGTCATGGCACGCATGCCTGCTCTCAACCTCCTCTCTGTCTCTCTCTAACTCTGTCTTTCTCTCTCTCGTAAATTAGTAGAACACTGCGCAAAGAGTAAAATGTCCATATACGGAGGCACATTTGCCCAAAAGGCATTCCAAATCAACCCTCTAAAGCCCTCTCACATATCACAGATTTGAAAATTTGTAATTTGACACTTGAAATACAACCAGCGCATGTAAATTGCGCAGACAGTGGATCATAACCCTCCAATTCATTATCCCAGCTGCCAGCAAGCACTTCAAGCTTAGTGCCTTAGAAAGTATCTTAAGTAGTAGGCTCTATTAGGGAACAAGAGCCTCTTGAATGCACTGTTAACACCCTACTGAGATGGCTTCTGCTGTTGGGAAATCTACAACCCACTGAGCTCCTTGCTTCATCCCTTCTTCATTCTGTCTGATGTCATAGACAAATGCCAGTTTCCTGATAGTGGATGTGTACAGACACGGGAAACACGTGCTCTTTTCTGTGAGCTCCACACATTTCCCATGGGTTCTTTTTTTCTGTTCATCCTACTCTGACTTTCCCTATGCCTGACTCTGTTTGACCTCAAATAACTTTTGAGCTCATCCAAGTGTGTCCTGCTAGACTACCACACTGTGAACCCCAAAGCAGGGTGGTAGAATGACACAGCAGGCATACCTTCCTGATGTTGTCAGAATCAGGATTCCACGAAGCAGTGAGCTCAGTCTCGTGGCGGTTAGGAGTACGATGTGAATTCTAGAGGCAGAGTCTGCGGGATCCATGTCTTTGTATCTGTGTGAGCTTGGGCTGGTGACTGAACCTCTCTGTGTTTTCAGCTAGGAGAACCAAGAAACTACAGTTCCCTTCCTTACAGATTTGGTGAGAAGGACAAATAAATAATGAAGGGAAAGTGCTCAGAATAGAGTCTGGCACACGGCAAATTCACAGGAGATGTAGCTATGCTTATTTTTCAGTGAGTTGCAGGATAACCATCTGTCACAGATCAGGAGTTCTTACATGTATATATACAGATTCCTAATTCTATTTTTGTGATACTTTGACTTCATAGCATGCCCATCAGTCAAGCTATAAGAACAGACTTGGAACATTTCATCTTGTGCATACATTTCTCTTGTGCTTCTTGCTACCTCGTGTGTTTTAGGCAGCGGAATGACTATTAGATGTGTGGCATGGAGCCTAAACAAAGTGCTGTCTGTAGTCATTCAACTTTCAGTAATGTTTTAACCTCTGGAATAGTCATTTTACTCTTCTCTGAATTGGGGATCATAGCATGACCTTCTAAGGTTCTTGGAGCCATGAATTACAAAGAGGGTTAGCTCCTAGTCTTCCTCCTCAGGAGCCGCCCTCCATGGGGCCTTGCTGGAGACAATCCTGCCTATGTTTCTGTTGAAACAACTCTGGTTGAAAGGTATTTCATGTTCCAGGCGGGATGCCATGCCTTAGCATGATGAAGTTACCCGAGCCGATGAAGTTACCCAAGGCAATGAAGTATTTGAAAGCCCAAGGCAGCATCTGTCTTTTATGCTACATCAACCACGCTCCTGATATTTACCTTGTTCTCTCACCTCTCTGAATTCACACTTCTAGGATTGAAGGTCTGAGGCTCTCAATACCAGGGTCTACTTGATATCTTCCTCCTGGATGTATCTTCCAGAGCTCTCTGGTTTTCATGTCTCCACTGCTTGACTCTGTGCAGGTCAGGTTACACATTCTTGCCTGGTCTAACACTGTGCAGCTGTCTTCCTTCTGCTGGCTCTTTGATGTTTCTTCACCCAGAGGCTACAATGAGTCCATTACCTCTCTCCAAAAGCCTTCCTGTTCTCCTGCTGTGCTGAGAACAAAACTTTTCCTCCAGACATGAGAAGGCTCTGCTTAAGCAACCAACACACTACCCAAAGGAAATACAATGTAAACTATGTAGTAACTTGGACTTTTCTAGGAGTTAGTCTGCTTATTAATATTTCATTTATTTGCTTTCTCTCTTTGTGTGAGGAGGGGGAGAGAAAGGGAGGATGGCAGACACACACACACACACACACACACACACACACATAAACACAGAGAGAGAGAGAGAGAGAGAGAGAGAAGAGAAAGAGAGAGAATGTGTATTCCACAGTTCATATATATCTTCTATCATAGTGGCTCTGGGAATCATACTGAGTTTGTCAGGTTTGTACATACTGAGGCATTTGCTGGCCCCGGGGAGTTTTGTCTTGAAAAAAATAAAAAAGAAACTGACAAAACTAATCTTAATGGTATCATTTATTCATTAGAACATGCAAGATGTTTCAACATAGAATCAGCATGCAAAACTTTTTTCATTTTTTTCCACATAGTCATCAAAACAATGTATATTCTTCTTTTGAACTAGATATCCATCAAGAGCACATCAATGAATCCTTCCCATATTGTCAAATTTGTCCCACACTGGTGTTCTACCAGTTCCTTCTAAGCATGATGTTCTTTACTGTCTAAGGTAGTCTTGTCTCATCCATCCTCACACCTTTGCTCTGTAATCTCTCATTTACCTCTCAGGATCATGGCATCTCTTGCTTTGTAAAACTTCTCCATGCCCCAGTGTCTGTGTGACTCTTGTGACGCTTGTAGAAGCATGCCCCACCATCGGAGTGCACATTTCAACTTGTCATTATAAATTCATTAGTGTGGCTATTTTGTAAGCCTCTGGCTGCCAGATAGACCAAGAACCCCATGAAACCCTTGTATTCTGAGTGGCAATAAGATAGTGCCTGGGAGATTGTAGGTGATATTTAATGAGTGAATAAATGCATGCATGAACTACATGGTAACTCAGGAAATGACTTAGCTGCTCCTCACTTTGACTCTCAGAAAACAAAGACAATAAACCTGAAGAGGCAGCACCAGATCCCAACAGGATTTTTCTCACCCCATCTCTCCTGTTCATTTCATGATACCCCAATGAGGTAGATACTCAAGTTTAAGAAATTTCTGACCTATATGCTGTCATTTACATTCCCAAGTACCTGAAACTATAGCTGTGCTGTAGCTGGCACCGTGACTATGACAATATACTATGTGGGGCTGCAGGTGTTTCTGCTATCACTTTTTTAAAGAAGTATTAAAATGTAGGACCAATGGAATAGGTTTGCCTTTTGAATCCTCTGCCCTGATTTTTAATTTGAACACTTGTGCGTATTTGGGGAATGATTAAAAACTCACAGACAGTTAATGAAATTTACTCAGACAAATAATGAATGAATGGGTGGATATGTTGTGTAGATGATGCTTTTCTCCGTCTTCTTTGGTTTTCCTCATTCATATCAGAGGAAAGGGCTAGTTCTCAGCCAGCTTTTCTTCTTTTAATTGGGTATATTGTTTGGCATGTTTGGAGGAAAAAATGTGATGGGTTCCTTTCTATTTCTTTTTATACAAATTGGGATCACGTGTCAGGCAGCAGAGAGGACTGAAGCAACTCCAACAAAATGGGCTGTCCTCCTAGCGGCATTAGTCTCCTCGAAGTTAGGAGAAGAGAGGAGAAGGAGGGAGGGAGGGAGAAGGAAGCCACCAACTGCACTTTTCTAAAATAGGGGTATGTGCATTGGAGGAGCTGCAGCTCAGAAATGCAGCATTTCAAAATAAGCTAGTTATTTGTTTATTCATTTATGCATTTTGGTGTGTGTGTGTGTGTGTGTGCACACGTACACGCGTGAGTGTTTTGTGTGTACATGTGGGTCCCCCAAAGGTAACATCAGGAATCATCTGTATTACTCTATCTCCTCATTGCTTTGCTCAGGGGATTCCCAGGTTCTACCTTCAAGGGCCAGAATTACAGGCCACCATCGTGTCCCTCTGGTATTTAAATTTTTTTTTTTTTACCTAGCTATACAAACTCAATAGGTAACCCCTCCTATCTACCTTTAAACCTTTTCTTATATTAAGACCTTTGTTTAAACAGTCTTTTATCTTTGTTTAAGAGATGACCTTGACACCCAATTAGGATGCAGCGAAGGGCAGTACAGGAACAGGAAAACTGAAAACAACAACCAACCATAATTCAGAACACCAAAGACCCTACAATGTTCACTCAGAACCAGACCAACCAAAACTCTCCCCATCCTGGGATCTGGGATCTGAACTCAGGTCCTTTTGCTTGTGAAGCAAAGGCTTTATCCCCTGAGCCATCTTCTCAGCCCAATAGGCTGGTTATTAATGTGAGGAATTTACTTTTACACAAAGTACACAGTAGTGTCCTTGATATTTTGTCTACAGTACATGTACACATCTGTTAGAATGTCATTTCAAGGACATGTAGTTATCAGAGGAATGCACTTTTCAGGTCAACAGAAGAAGTAGGAACACTCTTCATTTGCCTCAAATCCCAGTATACCAAATCCACAAGCATTGTCATGGGTGTGCTCTGCAGATGTAACTGGCAGATCCAGTGTGGTTTGTTGTAAGTGTTCTCTGAATACTTGTGGCCTGTCCTTATTTACATAGAACAAGATGACTTGTATCAAGAAGCAGACAGGACATAGCACGTTCCTTGTGTTTCTTTTTTCATGATTGAAGCTTCTAATGTAAGGCTTGTGTTTCTGTAATTAGCTAGAAACATAACTACTATTGTCTCACTTGACTTTCTCTCCACATTACCAAGGGTGCAGAAGTTGCAGAGCAGAGACCACTGATGGCCCGAGAGATCAGGCGGGTTCAGAGGAAAACAGTGCTCTCTTTCTGCTGTGGTTTCCCTCCGCTCCATCTCTGCATCCTTCTGTTGCAGGACTGAGTGATGTGGAAGCCAAGTCCAATTCCTTCACATGATCCACCTTATTTTTGAAAGGTAGATTTGAAAATGTATCCATGATTGGGAATATTTGATGGTATTCATCCATTTCTTTTTCTTTTTTTCTTTCTGCGTGTGTGTGTGTGTGTGTGTGTGTGTGTGTGTGTGTGTGTGTGTGTGTGTACTAGAGGGCATTTGAGTGTGTTTGACTGTGGAAACCCAAGGCAGAGTTTGAGAATGATCCTGAGTTGCTTTGTTCCATGTTTTCTCAGGTTTCAACTTCCCAGGTCTAGAAGTATAAGCTGCCACTGTTTCTACCCAGCATTTTTACCCGGACTCTAGGGATCTAAACTCAGATCCTTTTGCTTGCTAAAAAACGACTCTAGCTCCTGATCCATCTCTCTAGCACACACTCATACATATATATGTTTTTATAACTTTTATTCACTTTGACAATTCCATGCTTGAGTACAATGCACTGTGAATATGGCGCGACATTACCTTCTCCCATCTCTTGCTGACTTCCTCCTTCTTTCATTTATGCCCACTGTCATGATTTATTTATTTGTGAAAGCCTGCAAACTATAGCTTCCTTTTTCATTCTTGAATTTCATACATGAATACAGCGAATTTATGATACGTTCACACCTTGATCCCCAATGCAACCCCCCTCCTATTCCCGTTACAACCCTTCTTCTTCCCTACCAGTCTCCCTCCAATTTTCCCGTCTTTCTGGATGTGTGTCTCACTGGTTCGCATCTGGGTTGCCTTGCATGGCGTGGGTCTGAACACCTGCTGCAGCACTATTCATCCATCTCTATTTAAGGCTTCGAGAATGTATTGTGGGGTACACGTAGCCCAGAAAAGCTGAATTGCATTTTACAGTGTCTTTGAGGACAGGAATTGTCTTTCCTTTGCTTGAATCAGTCATAAATTTGAGTCCCCTCCATGTAGCAGTCACTGTAGTATAGTGTGCTGAGTAAATCAAGGCTGGGGAGCTGGAGTCGTTGATGTCAAGGTCTGGCTACCTTCAGTGCTGGAGACCTGCAGTAGTTACATAGATATCACATTGGACGTCTGTGCAGTGAGCTGTTTGGGACTAGGGTGGAAGGATACACAGTCCAGAGTGAGGCGAGGCAACGCTCACTGCAGGAAGAAGCACCTGAGCTGCACACGGTGGGGATATGAGAGAGCACTCGGGACGCGCAGCCTGTGGCAGCCATCAGTGACTCTCCTGAGTGCTTGCCACACTGAAGGCTCAATGACTAAGGCAGCCAAAGGGCAAAGTCAAGTACCAGGCTTTTCCAACAAATGTCACCCCGTGAGTTTGTACCTGGTGTGTTAATAATTCAGTGGCATTGACAGATCAGAATCTCTATTGTTGTAAAATGGCATATGATACCAAAGAGACAAAACTGTTGGGACCACCGATGGCGTTTATGCTGACATTTAAGCTACGGCCTAGAGCTGCAGACAGAGGTACATTGTATGCAGGGTAAAGGAAGATGGAATTCCAGCTCATTTAGTGACCTGATGCTGGTGTGAACCCATGAAGAAACAAACAGGCTCATGACAACAGCGGGCAGGTAGGTTCTCCGTCTACAGACCAAATGGAGATGAGCATAGAAGTTTGATTGATCGATGAGCCAAATCCATGACCTTCACCAGGCTGTTTCTTGTGGTACCAGAGTATCGCTTCTCCTGCCTCGGGTAGGCCATGAAAGCCGTCTGCTGAGTGGAATGCAAGACTTTCTTCTGGGACACCTCTTACCTGCAAGTCAGTGTAGAAACAGCAAGTGACCTCACAGAGTGCCCACCTTAGAGACCTTCCAGCTGAGCACTGTTCTGTTACCGCTATTTAAACTCCTCTCTGCCTAAGCACTTTCCAGACTTCCCACAACCCTAGGTTGTTGACTATTCTAGGGACGCAAGACAGGCATGAGGGACATTATAGTGACTCTCATTAGCTCCTCCACCTATTAAAGTACTGGAGACTTCTTGCAATGCTAGAGCTCACATGTATTTATCAAGCCCAGTATTTCTGATATACATGTTGAGAACAGAGCACTTCTTTTCCAGAAGTTTTTTTTATCAGTATGAATTTTATTAAAGAGAACATTCTTTTAGGTTTCCCTTCACCATACTTGCCTATTCTTAACATTTCCAGAAATATTTCTAGAGGCAACTTGGAAGGCAAGGATATATCATGTGATCCTCAGTATTCTACATATTGGTCAAAAATAAATGCTGTCAGTATTCCATAAAGAGGTGCTTTTAAAAGGGAGTCTATAAACCACAGTTATAGTCAGGTATAATCTCTCTCCTTCTCTTTTGCTCTGTCTCTTCCTCTTTTCCTAATTATTTAAAATTTACACAATTATAGAACTGTGAGCACTACAATTTAAGAAGAGGAGGCAAAGCATTCAGAAAATATTCTCAAATAAAACAAGACATAGATGTGTATGACAGGCCTGCTGTCCTTATTGTACTCCAGAGAACCCACCTTTCACATTTCCACTCATTCAGTTAGCTTCTGCCAAGCCAGTAAGTAAAAATTAACTGTGAGAAGCCCAAAGCTTTGTATTGTTCTTTCTCTTTTGACACATATATATCTGTTCCCATTCAGCCCCTGAACGGGAGGAACACTACAAAAGGAACTGTAATCTTTTAAGCAGACAGGTAGTCCACCAAGAGTGTGATTACAGGTAAGAACTGGATGTTTTGTATTAAAAAATGCCTTAGACCAATTGCAGAAAATTAGGAAGACTAGAGATGGTGCTCAAAAGCATGGCGGCCTCATTCATAGGACTTTTAATTTTTATATTATTATTTATTCAATTGTGTGTGTATGCGTGTGTGCGCTTGTGTGTATGTATGTGTGTGTATGTATGTGTGTGTATGTAGAACCACGGACGAATTCGGGAACCACCATGGACCACCTCCACCTCCTCCTGGTTTAGTCTGCCCAGGGATTCATAGGCTCCGCCCTACCAGGACCAGAAACGCAGGCCGCCCCCGCTTCCGCCTGGCGTCTATACGTGGGGTCTAGGATCCGAACTCAGGACCCTCTGCCTGCAAGGCAGAGGCTTAACCCTTGAGCCACCTCTCCAGCCCCTCGTTCATAGGACTTTTAAAAAAATTTCATAGTTGAACTCTATTGCAAGGATGAGAGAAAACCAGCATCCTTGTGCATTTCTAGGAGGTGCCTAGTGGTGTAGCTCTTACGGAGAAAGATCTGACAGCATTTTGCAAGAGTAATCATGCATTTATCTTTGGACCTGGAAATTGCATCTCTAGGATTCTGTTGTATGAAAACATCTGTTCAAGAATGAAGTGACTTGTATATATGGTTATGTAATTTTGTGTCATTCTAAATTGCTCAACCACTTCTGGAAATAGCTTGGTTGTTTGACATCTACTTCCTTTTTCTGCTCTTTGAGTGGAGAAGTTCGTTCAGGGTAGTGACATATTTGCTCCTGTTTTGACACCTGTCTCTCCTTTCCAATGGTTTTTAGTTCTAATGGAGGGAGTACAGACAGCAGCCTGGTATCTGTGCTAGGACCATTTACCACCATGAGGATCCAGCGGACTGGGCAAATGAAAGCAAGCAAAGATTTGCGAGAGCTCAGCCGAAGAGGGTTTCAGGAAGCAGATAGAACAGGAAGGCCATGTTAGAGTTGTCAGCGTGTCTGGATCAAGCTTGAACCTTAGAATTATGACTTAGTCATAATTTTCCATAGTCCAGTATTCTTTTCACAACATACACCACAAGGAAATCTTTTCTTGCTCATACAAAAGAATATCGGACTCTTTGGTATAGTTCATTTTGTAATAATGAAGCATGAGAGGTAGGTGAGAAAGGTGAAAGTAGTTTAATAATAGATTAGGGCCATTTTCTTCAATGAAAAGAAGAATGAACAAACCTTGGAAAACCAGTGAAGAACCAAAGAACCCCAAAAGAAGCCAGGTGAAAACAAGGCCAGAGCACAAAGAGCTGGTACTGCAAAAGGGCTTTCCTCTTTAGCTCTCAAGTGTTGGTTCCCAAGGAGGCTAAGCACATTTTGGGTAAAGAGATATTTTGAGCTGATAAGTGTATATTGCTGAAAAGTATGTATGTTCGTATGTGTGTGAGAGTGTGTGTGTGTGTGATCTTTTACTCCCCAAATGATTTGTGCTTGCCCATCGATAGTTAACGATAGTTACAGGTGATCAAGGAATAAGTGGAAGGTCTAACACAAAGCTTGACTCTGAGATCTCGGCCCCTTCATGAAGTGAGAGGTATTAAAAGTGAGGCTGAGCTGTGGTGCTTCCTTCAAGGAGCTTTATGCCTTAGTAGTTGTTCACACCCTCCATGGTTCCTCATAGACCAGATGAGCCACAAAGATTGGAAAGCTGCCACTTGATATAGACTTATCTGAATCCCTCATGCTTAAATCCTATATTGAATAACTTAGCAGAGGTAATACTTTACTTCTTAAAGCAGCCAGATTAGATTTAAAAAAAGATAGTTTCTATCCAATGAAAAATACTTTTGAAAAGTGCTGAGTAGATCAAATTTTAGAAGCTCAAATCCTAAGCATCCGTGGAAGAAGTTACCTTAAAAGGTCATTTGAATCACTCTTTGCACATGGTCAGTTATATTCACAGCTTAGAGAATAAAGATGTGTGCTATAGTTTTTAAAACCTCTAGGAAATTAAATTCCACACCCATTTTTGGTAAGGAGTTCTGGTGACTCATAGACTTCTTGTAATTCCTAAAGATTATGGAAAAAGAATTCAACCAACCTTCATTTAAGTCATAGGAAGCCCATTGCCCAAAGGAAGAGTTACAGGAGTGTAAGGAAAGCATTTGAGACACTGAAATCTAATACTCTGTAGTTGGCCAATGAATTATTCTGAACTTCGTAAAATGTTATTTCAAACATTATATTTTTCATTTTGCTAAATTTAGCTACCATTCCTTTAATTTCTGAATGATTGTGTTCTTAAATTGAGTTCATACAACACACCATCTCCAAAATCTCCACACAGCTGCAACTTTAATCTTTGTAACAACCTATGAATAAATTTAATGGAAAAACAAAACCAAGTGTTGATTTAATTTTTTTCTGATGGAATAACATGTTGCAGTTGCTAGTTTGACTGACTGAAGCAGTTTTCTATATAAAAAAAACCTTTCCATTTCCTTTCTATTTCCCTTTGCTTGGTTGGGGTAAGTTCTGAATAATTTATGACACCTATATGCACCCATTGGACATGGCCTGGGGACTTCTGCTTGTGAACCCCCTTGAATTAAATTTTTGTTTTGGGACAGAAGGACTTTTGTACATGTTAGGATTGGTTGGCTTGTTGTTCTAGATTTGAGGAATTTCTTCAGTATTTTTGGTTGAATTTTCCCTTCCAGTATTGTCTATGACCTCAAGTACTTAGGGAAACTACACACAGACCACAGCACAGGAGAAGACCTCCTTCCCACCACTGCCTTTGTTTAACAAGGAGCAGATTTCATTGTATGCAGAGAATTGTTTGTGACTACTTGGTGTGTCCCCATGGAAACAGGGCTGCTGTGGAGTGTTTCCCAGCATTGAATACACTATTGGGTAGGTTTATCTCTTCTAACACGTTGCTAATAACAGACAACTATATTCGGAATACACAAACTAAACAGATCACAAGAGAAGTCACAAGTAGTCAGATTGCCACTACAGATGAGGAAGTAGTGTGATAGGTGATGGCTGTGTCCTTCAGAACCTCCCCCTGGTTACGTCATCTTCACACTCTCAATCTCTTATTCTCATTCCCAGTGGGGAGCTGGAGAAGTGAGTAAGAACTTGGAGAGCTAAGAAGATCAGGGATCTGGTGCCATCTCTTCCTCATTATTCATTCACTCATTGAGCACATGAATGTCTACTCTGGCCAGAAATAAAATTCACATCCATTCTCTACTTTCCATAGATAAGGCATGAACTCTGGCATGAATAACTGGCATGCATTGTTATGAAATGTGATGGAAGGTACAATGGAAAGTCCCTTTCCCAGACTAAAATCCAATTACAATGCTTTGACCTGATATTATCTACACATACCTACTGTATTCAAAATTGCTTCAGGTAATATTTGTTCTTGTGAGCTTGGATCAATGGGATGAGGATATAGCTATGAACTTCAGATATCTGAATTATTTTTCAGCTCTGTCATGTAACTGCCCATGCCCACTCACATGTCACATAACCTCTTGAAGTCTTAATTTCATCATCAAGAAAATGGAAACATATCTTCATTATAGAACTACCTTGATGATGAGAGAGAATTTGAATAATGTACCTACCAGTCAGTCTGGCTCATTACAGCTACTCAAAAATGATAACTTATACTCCACAGAATAGTGGAATGCTAGTAAAATTTTGTGACACTATAATTTATAACATTTTTCAACTTTGTGCAGTGAGATAATCATCATATGCTAAGTAATCTGTATGATCAAAAATTGGCACGTCACATGCCAATGTGGAACAATCCATACCCTGTCATAGCCAGAATTGTCTTTGGTTGGATTGTTTGTATGGTAACAGTGCCTAGTGGGATTACTGGAAACACACACACACACATGCACACGCACACACGCACACACACACACACACACACACACACACACACACACACAGAGCTATTGAAAATACTTAAGTGATATTATTAACCATGATTTTAAGATAATTTTAGGTTGCTTAGATGAAAGGAATTTTAAAACATTTACAATAATTTGTAACGTGTAAATGCAAACAATCTAAGGAAAAAAATCAAAATTAGTTAAAAGAGTAATAAAACTATAAATTAAAGAAAATCAGCAGTCTAAGACAAAATGCAGAATTCTAATCTCTTAATAATCTACGGAACTATTTTTCATTAATTTGGGATACAATTTTAATATTAATATTGCTGTTAATATTACCTTGGGAAAAAGCATCAACTGTTAATACATAAATATTATTTCTTTTTTTGTGTACTCAAATTATTTTGATTTGTAAATTGAACTCATATTTTTGAATTATACAATTCTGATATTAAAAACATTATTCTTTCCTAATTTTATTTTCTGAGTTACACTTTAAGACTGCCACTTTTGTATAAAGTGCTTTAAGTAGATCATAGCCCTTTGTTGCTCATATATAAATTACTTACAAAATATTTCTTCCATGCCAAGCTTCAGGCCAAGCCCCTTTCATACATTGACTGCTTCAGTGTTACCTACTTTAGTCCTTGATAAGTAGATATTCTCATTATGTCCATTTCAAAGAGAAGACAATTGAGATGCAAAGAAATTTATCTGAGTCAATTAGTTACTGTAAGTGAAGAATGGGATTCGTAGATATGTCTCCCTGACTTCAGTTGTGAGCTTAAAATTTTTTATTATCCTTCCCCCTGTCCTTCTCTATCTCTTCATTTCAACTATCGAGATCACCCCTAGTCATTGCCTTTGCCCAGTGGACAGGATGTTTTGTCTCTTAGAATAAAAACTGATTAAGTATGCTCTCAATCCTTTCACACTTGACCTGTTTGATAGCTTCATATCTCATTTGTATTTTTCCTCGATTATCTATTATCTAATGCTAATGTCCTTTAACTTAGGAGAAATTCTTATCTTCTCAGTCCATGGAAAACTAGAACAGGGTGAATCCTTTGAAATTTTGTACCAAATTTTATATTTGTGTTCAGTCTGTGAAGGATGAAGCTGACCTCATCGGATCTTGAAGAAAGGCCATGGGTCCTTCTTAACTAAGATGTCACTCACAAGTGGAAGGATTCATTCATTTTGCATCTTTTTTTTTACTCACTGCTAGTTCAATGTGTATGACTATGCCTCCCAGAAAAATATGTCACTGTCCTACAATGCATGCTTTGTGACCATGGGAACGGCTGTATCTGATTCTCTTGTGCTGACTGGTTATAGGTTTCCTTGGTCTTTGTGGTGAGATCTTCCAGAGTCATTCAGGGCAGGATATGACTTTGTCCCTGTCTTCATTCCTCCTGGACATGTTTCATCAGTAGCTCATGCTTTAAGACCCATCATGCAGGGCACCTACAAGAGCCATCCACATCTTGTGAGATCCTTCCCAATCCTGGCCCAGTGACTACTGAGAATGGAATGTTTGCTAAGTAAATGCTTCCTACATATGAGACAAGTCACTTGTGCAGATTTATTTTTTTCCTTGAAATTAGAGATTTTAAAACTTGGAGAAAAGTTTTTTTTAATTAAATGCACTAATTTTGCATTTAAAATATCTGAAGCAGTAGGTTCTTTAATGGCTTAGAGATCTGATATTTTCCTTCTGGAGACACAGTGATCTTCTCAACAACTCACATGACCAGCAAAACACAGAGCCGGAAGGAGTCTATGTAGTCATCTGAGCCACCCCTAATTTTTAGAGGAGGTGGTGTGGCTTTTGGAGAAATCAAACTGTGGCTAGCAGCTGATGGAAACTCAGTTTGAACTCAGGTCTCCTAATGTGCAGTCAGCCCTCTTTCTGATCACTACATTTTCTTTCTGCCACCACAGTTTTCCACCTTTGACAGCTCTGAAGCTCCATATAAAAAAAAAAAAAAAAAGACGTGGCTCACTTCTCTTCACTCCCAGTTCACTGTCCTTCATGTCTTAGAACATTCACATGCAATGGAGCAAAGATGGCAAACTTTAAAACTTTAGATTTTATTTTGAAGATTCAATTCCACGTGTAATCGTATTCAAAGCAACTCTTTCCTCACCCAAGTCTAGACTACTCTGAGCTCCTGATTTTGGTAAATATTATTACCAAATTATATAGCTGCTTAGGTTCAGAACTTGGTATCATCTTTTGGTTCTCTTTGCCAGCAATTTGGTTACTTGTCCCCCTCTTGTCACTTCCACAACTTGACACAGCTACCGTTACCTCTTCTTCTTGTTCTGGTTTTGCCCCCGATCTATCTTCTTCCTGTCATCACTATAGTGAATTTTCACATATCCCTTGGGATAAGCCTTTAAAAATATATCAACAAGATTCCTGCCTTCTCCAGCGTACACCATGGCAGTGAGTTTCTAGCATACATTAAAAAGTTCACAACAGGGCAGGAGAGATGCCTTAGTGGATGCCTTTGCCTCATAAGCAAAAGGATCTGAATTTGGATCACTGGATCTCGTGTAAAAGTGCCAGGCAAATATGGCAGTGGCACAATTCCAACCTTGAAAGACTGAGCCTGGAAAACCCTGGAATAAAAGCCACAAGAAGACAGAACAATTCAGGAAGATTACAAATGTCACTTTTGAGCCTTGTACATATTCTTGTGCATGTATTACACACTGCCACACACATACAAGTCCATAATATTATGGTCCACATGTCCTGTGTAGCATCTTTACGTGGTCTCTTCTATTCTCTTCGTACTCATTGTCATGGTCACACAGATCTTCCCGGTGCTTGAAACAGACTGGGCTCATTTCTGCCTCAGATTCTTTGTATCTACTCCTTCCATTGAATACTTTATATAGTTGCACATCTCTCATGTTGTTCAACTCTCTGTTTAAATATCAATGAAGCCTTATTCTTTCTTACTCGATAAGTTTAAAACAGCACCTTCATCTTGCCCATCTTCTATCCCTTCTCTGTTATGTTTCTTTAATACATGTGTGTGCACACGTGCGTGTACACACAGATACCCACACACAAATACACACACATATGCTTTCTCCTGGACAATTTTTGAGTTCAGAGAGTCTGTCTTGTCCATTGGGTCAACAGTTTTTGCCACATAGATGCATATAAAACATAATTAGAAATCAACAAATATTCGGTCTTGAAGGAGTCAGCAGCCACCTATCAACTAACTAATAATCGACAGAGACAGTGCTGGAATCCAGACAGCTGACAGTCTGTGCAGAATGCTATGCATTGCTACCTGATGTTGTGGATGTTCCTACTTCGTGCTGAACTTTGATGTATATACAAAAGAGGATGTGGGAAAGAGAAAATGAAAGATCTTTCTTTCTTTCTTTCCATTCCTAACTTGCCGACACTGTGCGCTGATTACTCAGGGAAGTTAAAGTCAGACTGAAACTCAGTGGGACAGACAGATGTTGGTTGAAAATGTGCTCAGAATATTGCTAGTTTAAAATGATTCCAAACTTAAAAGCTCATGGAGCAGCAGCAAGGTATTTTTCTCTGCCGTTAGTTTATTCTCTGTAAACCTTGGTGCCTTTAGACAGGATGCAGACAAAACAATTTAGCAGGTCATTCTTTTCTGTTTGGCACCCAGACATTTCCTCCTCTCCGCCTTCCTGTGTCTTGCATTCCATCTTGGGGACTGTACTTGAAAGGCCAGACTTGTAAATTCCATTAGAGAAAAGAACCCTTGTGGAAGAGGCTACAACATTGATTCAGGCTTGCTCTTGTCCCACTAAAGATCTGAACAATTCTCCGCACAGCCTCAAGCCTAGGAGGAAAGTAGCTGTGACCCTGGATCAGCGCACTTACAGCACAATGTTGAGCTTCCGACCTGGGGCTCCGTGGGGCTCCCCATGTGCTGCTCTGAGCTGCAAGCTTGCAGCTTAGCTTTTGCTTTTTGCTTCTAACAAGTTGGCCATTCCAGTCTACTCTGAGCAGCATGGGACAAACCTGTTTTCTCCCAGTAAGATACTACAGCTCAGGAGCAGAAAGAGAACTAGGGAATGGGAAGAAGGGTTGCTGGGCCTGTCACTCGCCCTATCCACTGTTTACTATTTGCTTAGAAAAATTAGCACAGCTCCACATGCGGAGCCGCAGAGCCAGGCTGCCTGCAGAATGAGTCCATTCCTGGTCTTAACCCAGCTCTGCCTGGTTTCTGACAAGCACAGCTGGTGGACCCCAGTATGATTAGTGATTTTCAAAATGCAGATTTTTCAAATCATTGTAGAGCATATTGACTCAGCTCTTCCAATACAGAATCCTTTGTCTCTTGCTTTTATTCACTGACTGACATCTCCAGGAATAAACCAGAGGTGACCTTTCCGTGAGTTGAAAGGTAGCATCTTTTATGTTCTTAACAAAATGATTTTTATTTCACTCTGTGACATTCTCTTTGGAATGTTTTACTCACAGGAATCTTCTGAATGCTGCTTTTCATAGTTCAGAGATACAGCCTGATTTCTTCTCTGTACTCCAAGTTCTCTTGCAAATGAGTAGAAATATGATTTGTGAAGTACATTTAGTATTTTACAAGTGAATGTATTTTGAAAGACACTGCATTTTGTTTTATTTGATCGTTTGTTTAAAACAGGTATCACTGTGTAGTCCATGCCAGCTTTAAGATTGCAGTCATGTTTCAGTGTGCTTAGGAATACAGCTGTGCCCACCATGACCAGCTAAACACACACACACACACACACACACACACACACACACACACACACATGCACATACATACACACACACACACAAATTGAGGTAAGTGTGTAGCAATTTCTTTGAGGGCATGTGGAAAGAATTATGGGAACAGGAACACCGAGAAAGGAACTGGCGCATTCTTACTTTTCATTGGCTGTATCCACGGGAGATGCATTGTTAAAACATCTGCCCTTTGTTCTCAGACCTATGAAATGCCAACAACCCACTGAACCTTGAAGAGTGTCTTGACTTTGAGAGTAGTAAATGGGATTGTAAAGGACAGAGTGATGGACTCCTGGCATCCTGAGCAAGGATTTAGTCAATCGGAGCTAGTTATAAAATGTGAAAATCCATTGCATTACAGCACTCTTTCTCTTTCTGAGAGAGCAGACACTGAAGAGGGCTTTCAGCATTTCCAACAGTCCAATCATCCTGGGCCAAATTGTTCATGAGTACTTGTCAGAGGAAATGAGCCTCCTCATTACCAGACTAAATGTTCCATGTGGGTATCAAGTTTCAGAATTCATGGGATTATTCTGGAATATAGTCCTGATATGCATGAGACCTCACACTAATTCTGAATGAGCCTTTTTCTGGACACACCACCTTTACCATTTTATATTTTTTAAAATTATTTCTTTATCCATTGGCACTTTCTTTGATAACCACTTTAATGTATATATAATGCATTCCATTAGCTCCATTACCCGAGACTCAGGCTAAGGGAGATCTGAACGCTTTCTGATCTTTTTTCTTTCTCCTAAAATTCGAATATGTTTCACAAGACTGGTTATTCTCAGCAGAGGCTTTTCGTAAGTATATTTCTCTGAGATATTTTCCCTTTAATAGTTTGCATTACAATAAACTGTGTATCTGGTTGTCTTTCTCAAAAATGAAACTTCTTGTAACCAGACTGCTGTTTCATGTTTGTAGTGCACACCTGCAGTGGGTAATCTGGTTTTGTGTCCCTGTCTTTTAATGTTTGTGGGAGTAGGAAGAGGGTGGGATGGGAATGCTACACTGTTTGGTCAGTCTCTAAAGTGTATCGGGTTCATTGACACTGCCAGAAAGCATTACAGAACCTCCAGACCAAGGTCACGTGGCCTTTTTAGAGAATCTTTGCATTGTCCCAAGAAATGGGCCTTGGTTTCAGTCTTTTGCTGCTAACATTTCAATGATACAAACAACCCTGGAGAAACACTGTTCTCGTGCTACACCCCTCAGCTGTAACCGTTTTACTCTGTAAGCGTCTTTTCCAGGACTTCAGTCACTTATTTTTCCTGAAATGTTCCTTAACCATCACTCCCCTTGTTCTCCTGAAACGTCCCTGTTTTACTCCATAGTTACTTTACATATCTTATCTTCTCCTACAACTTTGATCTTCCTGTTACTTCTCTAGCTGCACCTGAATTAAACATGTCAGGTCTCGCTGTTGAAGGGCAAGTTCAAAGGTGATAGCAACAAAAGATGGGATGCAAGAGAGTTATGCTTCCATCCAGTGTTGAGGCGTTAGTCCCCAAACACATTGAAGAAATACATAATTAAAATGTATTTATTCACCATAGAACTCCTTAGGGACTCTATTGTGTAATTTTGCCTTCCCCCTTTTAAAGGTAGTATTTTCCCAAGGTTTACACTGAAATGTAGTCACTTGCCTTCTTTTTCTTTGTGTGGAGAATTTTCTGCAGAGAATGATAAAATTGATGTATCTCAGTGTCTTTGTGTTACTCATAATTAAAATGTGGTCTAGAAAGTTCAAGCTTATACAGCAGTTTTGAGACATGATTGGAAACATGGTGAGCAGCTATTATTTGTATGAGGTAGGGACTTCTGTGGACACATTTTAATGAGTTACAATCAATGTCACACTCCCCAAAGCCTCGCTGTACCTCATTGTTATTCATTTCTACAGTAATTGACTCTTTCTCTTAAATTTTTTTATTTAATCCATGCATCCTAAGTGATGTCACATAAAATCATTTGCCCGTTGTTTGGTGTCCTTTCTTTTCTTCTTACTAGAGAAAAAATGTAAGAGAATACACAGCTTTCATTTAAACCATCCTTTACTTTGAACAAGTCCTATTTCATATCCCAGGTCAGTAGCCACATGTAGCTTATTATCACCATATTGGACAATAAAATCTGAGGTAGGGGTTGCATACTCTCTTGTGAAACAGGAGTTCAGGTTCAGTTATTGTTTTGTACAGAAGTGTGAAGGACAGATGCGTGAAAATTAGCATCAATTCTTTGGGAGAAACAGAATGAGATTTACAGAGCCGAAAGCAACCTAACAACTACCACCACCATCATCATCTTCACTGCTTCCACAGAATCCTGTTAATGGGTTACGATCTCTCGAATATCCACTAACACTCTGAATCTCCATCAGTTGAAGTAAAAAATGTAACTGAACAAGAAGGCAACTTAATGTGCTTGTCACTGTAACCTATATAACAATATATGGGTCCCAAGAGAGGCACAGTGGGAAATCAAGTTTCAATAAAAAACTTCAAGATACTGTGTATTCCCCAATACATAGTCACCCACCATTCACCCCATCCACTCTTTTTGAGTGTCAGTATATACAGTAATGTCTATCACATTGACTAAAATTATCATGTCAACAACAGAGTTTCTCCATTTGATTCAAAACAAATTAAATCGTGACTTATATAAAATTAATTTGTGTCAATGAATTTATGCAACTCATTTATTAGTTAGAGATTCCAGTAAAATGATCAAACTATTCAAAGAGTATTTGAACATTGAATAGTTATAGGCCAGCCACCTAATAAATGTTCAAGTAAGGTTACTCTGTTTAATATCAAAGTGGTTAATATCTCCAGATTAATACACCTTTGGGGCTATCTTTGGACTAAGCAAAAATTATATGTATCCCTACCAGTTATAACACCTCCAAGTTCATATGAAGCTTTGCTAGCTCTTTGAGCCTTAGTCAATAATAAAGCAAATCAAACAAAATACACATTCTTTAAATAATTAAATAACCCCACGCTGTCTACGTCACCACATTGTATCAAAGGGACAGAATACTCACTTTGTCATGTCTTGTTGTAAGGTTTTAAGTAATTTTTTCCTAATGTCCTAGGTAGGGTACCAAAATTAATGCATAATTTTAGAAGGATTTACTGAAAGGTGAACTATGTCCAAGATAAACATGATCTTCCTTATTGTTCCCTTCAATGGAATTTGATTCAATATCAAAAAAAGACGTCTTTTGATGTCAGAAACAGAAAACTGTATTAGTTATAATATTTTTAAAAGAACTACATGAAGTTCATTCATGCTCTTGATATAATCTTAAAAATAGTCTGGGGACCAGGGAAATGGCTCAGTGGATAAAGCCTTTGTTTCCTAAGCAAAAGGACTTGAGTTCGGACTCCCAGATCTTACATAAAAGTGTCAAGCAGATATGGTGGGATCCTGTAATTCTAGCCCGGAATGTAAAGCCTGGAAAACTCCAGAGCAAAGCAATAATGTGAAAGAGCAATTCAGGATGATTCCAAATGTCATCTTAGGGCTTCTATAGGCATATACACTGAAGTGCAATCTTGTTCGTGTATACCCCTTCATATGCAAAACATACATACATACATAACATACACACAACACTCACAGCTCATATACACATACATGGAAAAATATTAAAAAATACAATATTGAAAGTCAGGTAATAGTAGTGTATGTGTTATGATAAAAAGGGAACAAGTCAGAATCCTTTCCAAAAGCAATATGTTAATGTGTTTCAGAGCCAGGGCCAGAATCCAAGTCCAGACAAATGGTGCTGTATCTGATGTCAGTACCTTTTGGGAATCCTATAAGTCTACTGTCTTGGTTTCTTTTCCTACTGCTATGACAAAATGTCATGATACATGCAATTTTGGGGACTAAAAGTTTCTTTAAGTCATGATTCAAGGCATATGCATTGTGGCAGCAAAGTCACTGCAGTGGGAGCTTGAAATTGAGAGTCATATTGCATCCACAGAAAACAGAGAGCTTAATGAATGCGTACATGCTAGTGCTCGGTGATCGCTTCTCATTCAGTCCACGACCTGCCCAAGGAGTAGTGCCGCCCATGGGGAGTGGATCTTCCCACCCCAATTAACCTATGAAACTAATTCTCCAAAGAGATGCCCAGGGGTGGTCTTCTAGAAGATTTTGGATCTCATCAAGCTAACAACTGAGAGTAGCCATCACAACCTCAAAGCTGCAGATTTTTTAATTTATTTTACATGTATTTTACATACATACTATGACATTTCTGTTGCTTTTTAACAAAGTAGCATTCTTTAATGCACAGGGGAGAGGGATAAACACAGACCTTGAAAATCAAGCCAGAGAAAGAGCTCATCATCGCCAATTCATAGACAGCTACACAAGGATATCTAGAACTTCCATCTTGTTTACTTATTTAGACTCCAGAGTAGTCTCAAAGAATGATGGCTCTTTGGTTCTAATTAGAAGGAAGCCAGGGCCACATAATAAGGCAGCTGTGTTCCCAACATAAAATGCTTATTTTTGTTTATTTATTCTTCCACAATTGAGGGCATAAATTTGAAAATGCAAGTGAGTTAACCTGTTTCAGAAAGCCAGTGAATTGTTATTCTAAATTTTTCTATACATGGAATAAAGAAAGTTACAGAATTTGGGGCATGCTAATGCAGACAATCCTTATTAAACTCGGAAGGACACATGTGCACATACGCATACGCATACAAAAAAAAAATAAAATAGGAGGGAGACTGGTTGGAAGAAGGCTTTGAGTGGGAGATGGGAGGGAATGTGACTAGGTCATATGGGATGAAAATGACTTAATTTCATCGTATATACATGAGAAACTGTTAAAGAATAAAACCTGTAAATTAAGAAAAGGTTTGGAGTTAAAGGGCAAGAAAGAAAACTTCTGTGTGAACAAAACTGCCTGGTATGGCAATGTGACATTTACAAAATAATATCACGTTTATAATGATAAATGCTTTCCTGGAAAATCATTCCTAACACAATGTTGCAACTGAGATAGAAATATCAAAATACCATTTTCAGAAGTCAATTTATTTCCTGTTTATTAAAGTGAAAGGAAAAGAAAAAAAATACAGTTTTAAGGCTACACAAACATTATAAGTCATGCCAATATGTTAATTAACAAGTTAGCACAATTGCTATGTAAGTATTTAAAAAGGAATGTTTCTTTCTAATGAGAATAGTTGATTAGCATCTGTGTATTACAAATAATTATTCATTTTAAGGTCTCTTTCTCTGTCTCTCTGTCTCTCTGTCTCTTTCTGTCTGTTTCTCTCACCGAACTTGGGGGTTCACCTATTTGGTGACTCTGGCTAACCAGCGAACTCCAGGGATCCCCCTTTCTCTTCTTCCCCAGCACTGCTGTAGATTACCATGGCTGGCTTTTTACATGGTTACTGGGGATCAAACTCAGGTCCTTGGCTCGCACAGAAAGCATTTTACCTACTGAACCATCTTCCCTACAAGACATCTTTAAAACTGCTATTTCTGTTTACTTATCATTCTTTGAAGCTTTCATATACAAATATAATAAACTTATATTTTTACCCTGACTTCTCCACTACTTCCTACCATCCCTCCCACCTTACCCCACTCTTTCTCTTTCCACCTAAACATCCCTCCTACTCCCTGCTCCCCCTGCCATGTGTGTTCCACTGGGCCTGATCCAGGACGTCTGCACTGGCATGTGGTTGGGTACCACCCATGGGTTAAGCCATCAAGTCAATAATTTCCCCTCCCGTGTCTTGTTCTTAAAACCTGCTGTTTCTTGAACAGCTAGCTGTTCGATGCACGGCTCCAGGTGCCTTTCACTCAAACAACCCCATGTAAAGTGTCATTTGTAGGACATGGAGAATTAACTCATCAAGGTCAAACAGAAAGAGCTGCAGTTCAAACTTACATCCCTGACCATGGATCACACATTTTGTTTTTCATTAAAAAGTTCACAAGAGAAAAAAAATGACAGTACCCTAAAATAGATCATGTTGGAAGGAGGTAGAGGTTGGCGTCTGTGTTTCTGGTGAGCCAAGGTGAACCCAATTGCCCCATCTGTGATAACATCACCAGAAATTTGGCCTTGCCGAGGGGGGGGGCTGCAGGGTTCCCAATGGGAAGGGTCAGTTTCAATGACCTCCCCGAGGGATGTGAAGCCATTTTTCAGAAAGCAGCTATGGCAAAAAAAGATTTATCTGGAACTCGACAGAGCCCTTTGGACTATTTTTGGCCTCTTAGGGGGTACCCAGAACTGATTCTGTATAATATGGGGCATTCTGAGATGGACTTTCTAAATGAACATTGTCATAAATCGCAGGCAAGAATGGCTTCTTCGAGATCTTTGTGAGCTTGGCTGAATGCTCATTCATTCCTTGACTAGTTCAGGCATTTGAGCATATAAAGCATCAGACACAGGTGCAGTGATGGAATGCCCAGAGAGGGCCAGTGAGCAGTCAGGAAACAATGGTAACAGTCGCTGTCTTAGAGATGCTCATTAGTCCTGCAGGGTCCACCCAAAGTGGTCCTGGGAAAGCCAAAGTCATCCTGGAGCCTGAAGGGAAGCAGACCATTGTCCAGTCCAGCCATTTGCCCTTCACCATAGGCAGAGACCACCAAGGGTGGCCCAGCATCATGTAGATCCACACTGTCCTGTCCTGTCTGCCTCACAAAATGTCTGAGATATGGACTTAGTATCTACTTTCAAAGAAAACTTTCCTCACTGTTCCTGACTCATTTTCAAGATCTTCATCATGTGAAACCTGATAGCATTTTACCAAATTTGTTCACATTCTTCTTGATTTTTTGCTTCTTTATTTGTTGGTTTGGTTGTTTTTTTGAGATGTTTATAAATATATATATATGCACACACACACACACACACACACACACACACACACACCTAAACATACACACACTCATTCACTCACTCACACACTGACAAAGACTGAAACTGAATTCATGCTCCTTCATCCCAAACTCATAGGTACTGGAGTGACAGGCATAAGCCCTGGCAACTGGTTTTATCTAGACTTTTCCCCCAGATCTGCCCATGTTACTTATCCCAGTAAGGCCAAAATCCCAAAAGACCTGTATTCAAACAGAGACAGGAAATTATGAAATGACAGAGTCTCAAATCACATTCATTTCCTCTTGGGGGAAATGCTTACTTCCTTCCAGTTCACTCGTCTGTTTTGCGAGCCAAGTCATTTGAACTCAAAGGGCTCTTCCTGGTGACCCTGGTGGCCATTGCTGTTCTGCATTTAGGTCTGGGCACTTTTCTAAATCTAGGGAGAAGATAGTATTGTGTTATTCACCTGTTTCTTTTAAGAAGAACGAAACTATGTGTATGATAGTTCCTTAAAAAAAAATCCCAGAGCTGGGGAAATGGAATGACGTGGATGGTGAAGGGTTTGCTATACAAACCTGAAGACCTGAGCTTGGAATCTCCGGGTGCAGCTGTGCACTTCTGTAATCCCTGCTCTGGAGAATGGGTAGGGACACAGGTGGATCCCTGGAGGTAGACAACTAGTCCAGCTGAATCACTGAGCTCCTGGTTCAATGAGAGGTCCTATCTCAAAATTTAAGGTACAGAGGGACTGATAAAGGCATCTAATATTGTTCTCTGGTCTCAACATATTTACATATGTTTAGGCACATGTAACCATACATGCACGCACACACTCACACACACACACACTCACACACACACACATTAGTGTTTGAGCTGTGTCATTCCTATTCCACAACAACACGATGCAATATTAATCCCATTTACAGACCAATTGGCTTTGCTTAATTACCGAGGGTGTGCTTTTTAGATGAAATCATACCTGCAGTTGAAAAGAAAATGACACTAGACAGGTTCTCTTGGGGGGCTATTTATACTTTGTTTTTCTAGAAAATTAAAATTATGCATAAATATCTCACTAAATTTTCTGGGCATGTGTTTCCTCTTTATAATATTTAAACTTCTAAAATAGCAGCAATGGAAACCAATATGTAATTATACCTACATATTGGTATGTATCTGTCTATCTTATTGGAAATTCACTTAGGTTACAGAGTATAGTTGCTTACACATCTTGAGGCAGAGACCCAAGTACTGATGTCAGCTGGGTTTTGGCTAAGATCAGGATGGGCAGATTCATAAGACAGGGGCAGGAAAGGACAGTGGCTGATGGCATGAGATTGCCCTGCCCTGCTCTTCGTACACTGACCACAGTATTTCAAGGCATTTATTTTGGGTATGCTTGGCAGATCCTCCTTATTATATTTATTTTAAATGTCCCAGAAACAAATTAGATCTTTCTCTTTGCCATTATGCCATTACCCGCCTGAAAATAGGACATTGTTTGATCAATGGTTCGACAATTTTGCCATTATAACCCACAATTTGAGTTAGTCATATATGGCTGAATAAAAATTATTTGAGGGACATTTTAAGGACATCTTTCTTAGAATGAATCCTGTCCTTTGAGTACATTTCAGAACTTATCCTTCTTGCTTCTCCACAGTACAGTCATGGGTAATGCTTTTGTTACTGGTCTCATTAAGTCAGTTTTTAGTAACCTTAATGCTTATCTATCATATTATACTTTGCATCAATAAGTGTTTTTTGGTATAACTTCAAAACTATACATATTGACTGTAAATTGCCATCATCCAGGTTTATATCCTTGAACTACACTAAACTCAACCTATATATAAAATGAAACATGATTTTATAGAGTATCAAATTGTTGAAATGCTGGAATAGGCTAAAGCACATCAAAAGCAGAAAACAATATTGAAGATAGGGCAGTGTCTTTTTCCCCTTCCACATGGCACTGATGCTCAGGGAAGGTCATTAACTCCCTCAGCCTCACTTAACAATTGTACAAAAATCATACTGAAGTCTCCTTTACACAACCCTGACATGTCTCTCTTCTATGACAGTGCTGTGATATTTCTTCCAAGTGGATGGCCATGACCACTCATTCATATTTCTATGTGGTGATTATTGACTCCAAATGAAAATGGTTCAGATGATTATAGGCTAAAATGCCACATTCGGGTGATCCTTAAGATCAAATTTTTTTCACTCATTCCTTAGAATTCTGGGATAAAGGATAGAATCATTCACATATATATGAATGTATACACACACACACACACACACACACACACACACACACACACACACACACAAAGTAGTGTAAACTTAAGGGGCGGCCTGAGGCTGAAATGAGCTAAATAGACTTCATTCTCCCCCTATAACATGGGTTTCTCTCCATGCTGATATCAGTTCAGACTTAAATGAACATACCAGTCGATTTTGGATTTTGTGTGTACATGCTTATGTATGCACATGTGTTAGTATGTGTATATGTGTGTGTACATGCTTTGCATGTGGGTGAAACGTGTATAAGAGGCCACGTGAATGTATATGCTTGTGGAAATCCAAAGATAACATCAGGAATCAGCCTGGATTATTCTCCCTCCTTACTGTGTTACTCTGAGAGTTTTTTAGGCTCTGCCTCCCAAGAATGGAAGTTCAGACCTTGCCATATCGACGTGGCATTTCTACATGGGATCTGGGAATCCAAAGTCAAGTCCTTTTGCTTTTCAAACAAAGGCTTTAACCCCTGAGCCATCTCTCCAGACCACCAGTCATTTTTGGTAGATTTATGTTCACAATTTAACATTGTACAGAGTCAACCTGGAATCCAATGAGAAATTGAAACCCTACAATTTCAACACAATTCAGAGACTATGACAAAGGCAGAGAAGGCCAGAGACGTGTGGTACTCACAGTGCACGGCACAGAAATGTGATAAAGTGACTAATCTCCGCTTTCCATGGCAACCGTTGCAAAGTCCGGGAAGTGTCTTCTAAGCTTTGAGGGCTCTTCCCTGCTATTTTTGTCAAAAGCATTTATGTGGAATATGCTGCTTGTTTTATCTGATTATAGATAAACCTGAAAAAGTAACCAATCCAACTGTGCTTCTCAGAATATAAAACTGACCTAGTCTTGGGTAGTCGGAGAGTGTAAGCTGATTGCAAGGGATTTTTAAGCAGGTTTGGATTTCCTTTCCCATAAGAAAGCCTTGAAGATATTTGACCTTTGGATTTAAGCCAGTTGTGTTTTTTCTTTCTTCAGCTTGGTAAAGAATGATGTTCCTGACCTCTTTTTGGCTTGCCAGTCTTCTTTCCTTCACTGTGTAGTGCTGAGACATAAGGTTAAGAAGCATAAGAGGCTGACGAAGAAGTTTGGGAAACTAGAATCCTTCCATTAAGATGGGCTCAGCTGATAGATACAGGCACTTAAGAAAGCACAAGGGAAACACATGCGCACCCACACTCAGAGGGAGGGAAGAGAACCCCTTCACCACTGGAACTGAACAACACAGCAAAACGAGGGGTATATTCAGAGTCAAGCCTTGCTGACTTAGTATGAAGCTATTTAATAAAATCCGGGGTTCTTCACTGTCCTTCGGAAGCATTTCCTAAGCTGCCAATTGCATGTGGTGCCCGCAAAGAGAATCACATAGACTCAGCCCATGACATTTAGAAAGGCACAAACTGTTTAGAAATAAAATACTCCTTGTTTTAGCAAGTCACTTCATTACAGAAATCCTCTCGTAAATCTCTATTTAGAAAACCCACTGTAAAGGAAAAATATTTTCAAAAACCACCCCTAAAGAAAAAATAATGCTCTATGCAAGACTCTCATATTCAATGACATTAAATAACAAAATTCCTCTCAAGTGTACAATACATTATTTTTCCTCTTGAGGAAGGGTCTTTCTATCACTGGTCTGTGTGCAAATAGGATATGGAACAGTATCAGAAAATGCCAAGGAGAGTAGAACACTGCGTGTTTCAACTAGATTACTATATGAATTTCCTGTTGGAAATAAAGTCAGAAGCACCGTCTAGATTGTTCACTCTTTCAGCCTCTCACTAGTAATAATAGTATTAATGGAAAGACGTTTGTTAAACATGTATCATGTCAGACACTGATCCCAACACAATGCATGGCAGGTGCTCAGTTCTTTGTGTTATTGTAAAACAACGTCCACCTGCAATAAACATGACCACACTCATCTCCTAGGAAGACAACCAAAGCCTGGAGGCAAGATCAGAAACCTAGCTTGCAGTTTTACAGAACTGGCTTACCTGCTATGTGTACCGCTCAGAAACATGCCATAAGGTGTTCTAGTTTCTCCTGTGTCATTGATATGAATACAGGACCCAAGCAATTTAGAGGAATAAAGGGTTTTGTTCTTGCTTATGATTTTTCAATTAAGTTTATCAGTATGGCAGAAGAGTGCAAACCAACAGCAGAAACCAAGGGAACTGGCCACACCGTATACACCGGAAGAGCTGAGAGATGTGCATATTTGCTCATTGCGTTCCTGAACCAGTTCTCTCCATCTTATTCACCTGACCAGAAAAATGGTCCCACTCACTATAGGTATTTCCATATCACTTTGATGATCTGCCACAGGCTTGCTTTAGTTAAATTAGTGCTCATACCCCAGAGGTTCAATTGAGACACAAACTGTATTGTCCTTCGATCAGTTCTATCCATTGTATTTTGTATTTGGTTCTGATATTCATGTTGCTTGATTATATTAGAGCACATATCTATTTATAATAACAGGTCTTCAGCAAATCCATTCACATGATTCCAAAGTCAGAAAATTTTGTGAGTTTTCATTTGTCCCTATCCCTTGATTTAGTAAATATTTCTGAGCCAAATATTATGGATCCATTCATAAAATAGATGCATTATCATTTTTTCTTTCCTGATCTAGTAGTTGATAAAAGGATATTTCTACATTCATCTGTGTAGGTATAAGTCATAGCCTTAAGTATAGTAGAGATTGGGTGCAATTACCTCTATTAGAATTGTCACATATAGGTATGTATGGTGTATCATGTATATCAAGTCGGAACAACTGGCCAATGTGTTAATTCAGGTGAAATGCTTGTCAGTGAATGTCAGACATTGCCACTGAGGTTTCCTAGTTTCCGTTTAATTTTATTAAATGTGGCTGGCCATGGTTGCTCATTTTTTCTTTTTTTAATACATTTTTTATTATTTCCGCTCATACAAACTTAATAGGTACACCAGTTCCCTCCCTCCCTCCTCCTCCCCCCGAACCCTCCACTCCCCCTTCCCTCCTCCCCATCCCCCAGTGCCTCCCCCCCAATTCCCAGAGAGTCCTTTGTTATGTATGCCTGACTCTCCATTGGGTCCTCCTCTCCGATGATGTACAAGGACCCAGTGGCATTTCCCTGAACCCTTTCTCGTGTTCCCCTTAAGCATAGGAACACTACTGTGGCTGTCAATCCCTTGCTTCCAAGGATCTTGGTGCCTTTAGCAGATGCTAGACTTTGTGAGGTCAATAGTGTGTTGGACATTGTGCCGGGCATGCAAAGTCCAATTATGATTGCTTTGGCCCTAACTAGTGTGGAGAATCTTGCAAATCATTGCTCCTCCCATCCTTTTGCTCTTACAATCTTACCGCCCCCCCGCTTCAGGATGGGGAGAGATTAGGCTGGCCTAGTTCTAGGTGGTTGATATAGAGTCTCTGAAGTTCTGGATTGTGGTTTGTTGATTTTCTTTTGCAGTTTTGCTGCTCCTGCAATGCCCTTCACTCTATCCTGATGGGCACTGTATGTTACCTCCTGGTCAGAGACAAAAAGCTGTTAAACTGGAGTCTTGTTATAAAAGCACATTCAAGGGTAGATGTAATAAAAGTAGGAAACCTCAGTGAGGGAGGGGTCAATCACCCATTTGCAAAACTGATTACTTTTTATCTGCCAGACTATATGCCCTCCCCTTCTGGTGAGATCATACCCCCTCAGTTGTAAATGATCAGGAACGAACGTCTGTGAACTTACTAACTAGATGTTTGATTCATTTGGAGCACTCAATCCAGCAAGACATGTAAATTTTCAAAATGTAAAACTAAATTTCAGGAAAATTTAGCTTAATGAATAGCCAGAAGGTCTGATTATCATAAGATATGACCAAATTCATAATTTTAGTATCACGAATTTTGTACAGTTTCATTTCAGGAGAAGCCGATTCTTATCATTGTCTTGCTTCTGCTATACAAAGGTAAAGCCTGGTTCTGTCTTAAGATGTGAAGTCATAAACAGGTCTTGGGAATAATTCTGAGTCTGAATAAACAAGGCCATTTAAAAGTCAGTCTTCTTAAGATACAGCAACTACTTGGTTTTTTGTTGTTGTTGTTGTTGTTGTTTTTTAAGTCTCTCTTACCCCAGGTCCCATGTAAAAATGATAAGTGGAAGCTATGGAGGTGGCCGGCACTTCTGGCTCTAGTGGGCGGAGCCTGGGAAATTCCAGAGCAGCAAGGAGATAGAAGCAATCCAGGATGATTCCTGAAGTCACCCTTGGTCCTCCACAGGGACACACGGTTCTCTCTTATACACACACACACACACACACACACACACACACACACACACAGTAAACAAATACAAAATAGTCTTTACAAAGTTTCAAACTACAAACCTTTTTTTAATATTTGGAAATGTTTTTATTCACAAATTTGTAAGCTACATAAACAAGTTATTTCAAGTAGAACTCATGGAAAATGTAATTTCATTTCTTTTCAGTCCCAATATTTATTTTTAATTATTTTTGTTTTTCTAGTTTTACAAGCATATCGAGTACTTACTCCTGCTTCCCTCCATTCTCCTTCCCACCCATTCCCCTCCCTTCCTCTTATCAATCCATTCCATCCGTCCCACCCTTCTGCCTGTCTGCTTCTATGGACCCTAGGCTTTTCTCTGGCCTGTCTACTCTTTTTTTAAAAAAAATTTCTACTTTTACAAGCATAGCAAGTACTTATCCCTGTTTCTCTTCATCATCTCTCCCTCCCATCCCTTCATCAATCCCACCCTCTTACCTGTCTGCTTCTTTGGATCCCAGAGTTCTCTCAGGCTTGTCTACTCTTGTGAGGTTTCATATTCCTGTTACTGTTAACTAGAACAAGAGCCTAAAATAGGAAAAGAAATAGAGCAACAGGGAAAAACAGCCAATGAACATGTAGGTAAGAAGACAGTACACCAAACTGCTCTGTAAGTAGCTGCTATTATACCCATAGATTGGAAGAACACACAACACTTAGTCTAGAGGTCTTCTACAACTGAGGTAGAAGAAGATCTCAACACCTTGACAGGATGCAGTCTAGGGCAATAGAAAAGCAGTGAAGTGGACAGCAATGGTCAACCGTAATGCAGAGTACCATCGACTCAACAAGGCTCACCCAGAATCATAACAATCTCCCCATCCTAAGGCTTTGGGACCCTCACAGAAGAGAGGCTTTGGTGAGATTGTAAAAGCCTAAAGATGGGAAGGTTTAACTTTGGACAGGACATCCCACTCAAGGCAGGACTATTACATTCAGAAACTCATTGCAGTGAGACTTATCCTTTTAGACCTGTATATAATGACTGAAATACCAACATGCCCCCATAAACTATCAAGGAACTCAAGAGAAATAAGAGCATACAGTGGAAACCTTGGGGACTAAAGCTGGAAGGGATATGCCCCTATCAGTGGGGTTGCCTGAAGAGAGGCAACTTGTTATGCTATAGAGGCTGAACCTTTTCTTTTTTAGAAACATCGGTTTATATTTCAGATCCTGCTCCTTAAATAACTTGACTTTCTTTTTTTCCCTTTTTATCAGCTCAGTACTTTCCCAGGGCAAATAATAAATAAAATCAGAGAGTTGGTTATAAATTTCTTTGCTCTCTGCCCCCTTTCACCTTCCTCACAGAATCATGAAACCTGGCTTTACTTCTGTGTGCCAGCATGTTCGTTCCCATCACATGATAAGGACTGGAGTGATGGTCCTCCAATCTATAAGCCTTTCTTCATGAAAGTTCACACTTTGTGAAGGTCTAGAGGCCTTCAGCAAAGTCCTAGAGCAAAAACTTGGCTGTGTGGCACCATCTTCCTCCTAATCATTTAGAACTCTTGGTCTACTTTGGAAGACATGTATGTCGTGAAGCTGACTAAAGAAAGTTCATTCTTAAATTGTGGAATCCTTTCCTTCTTCCTGCCCTTTCAACCTCTTGCACTTATTACATAAGAATTCTCCTGATATCTTTTAGGTTAAGCACATCTGGCCATCAGTTTTTGAACCAACAAGATCAGCCTTTTGGGCAGAGAGATTTAAACCAGAGTCAGATTTATTGAATTTATTAACAACTTGGCCTTCAGAAAAGGAAAATTCTGGTTGTGAGAAAGAAATGTAAGTTAACTCTTCTATGCTGTGCAACATAAAAAATTAATAGGCTGGGGAGTGTTCTTGAAAGTAGTGACAATGGATGCATCTGAAGGATTTTATCAAGTTATAATGACCAGGGTGCCTGAAAGTACTGAATTCAAGGGAAACTACATGTGCAGTGGATCACTGGGTATGAATTTGTATCTGCTTTTAGCAACTATTAAACAATTCAAGACATGTGCCGCGTGTGTGTGTGTGTGTGTGTGTGTGTGTGTGTGTTTGTGTAGCTGTTGTGTGAAGAAATCAAAACAGGCAAGCAGATTGAATTCAAACCCAAAGAATCAGGAAAGACATGTCATTGCATTAGCTACTGACTCTGCCAAGAGATGAGATCTCCTGGAATCCTTGGTTAGACAAGCAACAATGTGCTTTGTTCTAGGGTGGTATATGGGCATAGTGCAGGGCATGAGTTGAAACTGAAGGTGAACAGACCAGGTAAAGTTCTTGCAATGGACAGGGTAAGAGATTTTGATAACTTATACAGAAGGACATTGGGAGTGAGACTATGCTGCTGGGGCAAATCTGGAAACCAGTGCAATATGAATGGCAAAGATTAAAGAGATCACAAAGTTTAACAGTGCTTGCTTTCCACTATGACACTTCAGACAGAGATCACTGAAAGCATTCAACTTTGGACAAATTATTTTCAGAGGCCATGTTAAATGAATGTATGAGACCAAAAAGCAGAATTGAAAATTGACCTTGAAGACTTGGGGAGAGGGGTTTATTTTCATGAAGTGGAAGGCTGGTGTCAGTCGATCAGAGATGAAGCACTGAGGATGAAAGCATGGAAAGAGCTGGAAGGTTCTCTGAGGATGTTCCCGGAGGTGTGATCAGAGGATGAAGAAGTTGAAAGAAAGAAGAGTTAAATAGAGGCAAAAGAGAAAAATTCTACAGAGCCATACCAGTGAGACTGGGAAAGAAGATGTTTCAGGGACAAAGTGAACACATTGCCAAAGATGGTACTAATTCTGGGCAGTTGGTGAAATTCTAGATCAGTGTGTTAAGCTCATGTGAAACTACTCACATAGTCCTTTTAAATCTCAGAGAAGTCATCTGGATTGTTCATTTCCTTTCTGATTATACTATTTACCAGCCTGAATACTACCCAGAAATATGGATGTCCCAAAAGTCCAATTCTTCAATCTTTGCAGTTAAATATGATCTCATCTCTTCTCTACATTCCCGCAGTTAGACTAAATGTTTGTGTGTGTGTGTGTGTGTGTGTGTGTGTATGTGTGTGTGTGCATGCGTGCACACCTTATTTCTCCAGCTGCAGTATGTGAGCTTTATTTAAGGGCAAAGATTGCATTTCAAAATAATTCATTTTGTTTCAAACCATTTGGCTCAAATAAAGTGTTAAAATTTCATAACATACATTGAATGCAATAAAATAATCACCTCCTTTGACATACAATACCTCTTCTGAGGCTATAATTCTGAAGGATAATTTGAAGGATAAAGAGATCATATGTACCAACACAACTTTCTTACAAAGTAGTTCAAAGTTGTAGTATGGTAATACTAGTGAATGTATGAATTATGTGAATATTTTGTTCAATATAAAAAGCTAACTGCAGAGGCTATAGCTCAGTGGTAAGCAAACTTAACATCAAAGAGAACGTGGGTTCAATCCCCAGCACTGCAAAAACAAAGAAAAAAATGGACTCTAAAGACTATTTTGCCAACTTAGATATGTAATTATTAAAAAGGAAGTAAAGCACAAAGTTGTTTGTGCACTGTGGTTTCCAATGGAAAATATTTGAAGTATGTCAAAATTATAAGTTTTAAGATCATAGGCAAGATTGCAAGTAGTTTCTTTTTAAAATTAGCAATATTATACCATTATGACAGGTCATGTTACAGGAGTATAATAGTCTTTTTCCTAAGAAGGATCTAAGACTATTAGTGGACTTGGAAAGTTATTTGGGACAATCAAGCATTATATTAATGAATTCTGGCCTTGAAATCAATATCTCTTCACCCTGGTCAGTATCCTTCTCTTGTTTCCAGGCATCTCTAAATTCCCAAGGTTAATCCAAATGTATCAAGTAGATTATATTAAGACAACACTTGAAGCACACATCCTTTTCACATATTTGAGTCATTACAAGGCTACCAGGAGCTATTAGTGACCCATGGGAATGGTGGCTATTTCCAAGAATCTATACCAGCTCTAAGTTGGATAACAGGACTGCACCTTGTCCTTTGAGCTCAGGATGGTTCAAAAGTTTGAAGAGAAATAAAGAGGAAGAGGAGAGTTACTGGGATGGAAATTCAAGAAATGGGGAGGAAACAAAAAGATTGTGTTGTGAAGGAATGAGAAAGAGATCCGAGTATGCCAAGGCAGAGAAGGTTCTGTAGCATCCCATAAAGCACATCTGCTGCTCTCTGGTGCTTTCCTTTCCATGCCTTTGCTTTCCCACTGCTCCTTGGGGCCTTTCAGTTCAAAACACCTCAGTTTGAAAGGCTGAGATGCTTTTGTTCTTTTCCTCTAATCAATATTCACAGGTGGTCTTGGTAAGAAAGAGATCCACTCTCCTGAGTCACAGAACACACTACATCAGGAGAAGATGTTCCCTACCGCAGGCAATGACACTGACAGGAATAAACAGAATCCTCTCAGTAAGAAGGGAGGTGTATGATCTCAAAGGAACTGCAGGGTGCAGGTTCTAGACACCAGGAAGCCTTCACCATGTTGGAAAATCTGGTGAGGAAGGGAAGGTCCAGCAACCCAGCTACCTAATCTAATAGAGAAAGTGAAAGGAAAAGGGAAAGATTTAAACAAACAAACAAACAAACAGCTTCAATACTCCATGCCATGCAGAGGGACAAATTGACCATTCCATGCCCTGCAGAGAAACAGAGAGACCAGCACCGGCAAGGTCAAGGGTGAAGGCTTTCTTTGTGGTCTAGAGAAACAGTTGCTCTGCAGACCCAGAGGGAACTCTAACATGGACATCAAGGCTCATTTTATATTTCACATATGCTAAGCAATCCACGGAAGACAGTGAGGTTTAGAGGTATTGAAAGGAAAAGGTGCTATCTTTTTATGACAGTAAATCGAACAACTATTAGATTGATTCCAGGTTCCAACCTTGAGAGGAGTTGACTCAAATGTTTTAAGTGGTGTAGAACATGATTAATTACATAAATGCAGTGCATGTCTTGCAGCAATGAAATATGACTATAATAAGAGAGCAGTTCTTGTACACTTGAGGAGGCGATTTGCCTAATTTCTCCCATGGATATCTGCTGGCCAGTGGTTCTCAAGGTAATAGCAGCACCTTAGACTGGATAGTGACCCCTTTTGACGTCAGAGTGTGTACACTTTTCTCAGGAAGTCTTCTCTTCCTGACATCAAGAAAATTTTCTTCATTCGCCTATACAAGAGGAGAGAAGGTAGTCTTGATCCACGCAAATCCTTACAAGTAAACTGTCTCCTTATTTCTGACCATAAAGAAGAAAATCGTTTTGTCTGTAATGAAATTGGCTGGGGAAATGATGCAGTTGGAACAGTGCTTGCCATGTAAGCATAAGGATCTGACTCCATATAAAAATCCATTGAAAGGCTGGGCATGCTGTCTAGTGCTAGTAACCTCAGCACTGGTGAAGCAGAGACTGGAGGAGACCTGGACCAGTCCTTGAGTCTTAGGATCCAATGAGAGACTCTGCCTCCACAAAACAGAGTACACATCTCCTAAGGAATGGCAACCAAAGGTGACCTCTGACCTTCACAGTATGCATGCTCATATGTACCCCCCAACACACAGACAGACACATACATATATGTAATTTTCTCCACCCACTCTGTGAATAAAAGCAGGTCTTTAAGCTAACAGAGAAGCAGATTGGAATGCTATTAGGGAAAGATGGCATAGGATGTCCAGGGGTATCTGAGACTCTCTAGCATGTCATAGCATTCTAGGCAGTGCCCTGAGCACACCACAGCTGGAGGCACAGGAAGGAGAGAGCATGGACACATCTTTGCCATCACCACTGTGGACACTGCCCTACCTTGCAGGAGCCAGGCAGCATCTGCCACACACGGCTGCTCCATCCGAGATACTTTCTCCGGACATGCTGTGCATTCTTGGCAAAAAAGTGATGCTGTTGCTTAAGGAGTTGTTCTGGTGGGAAATTACAAGGTGGGCATTCTAATAAATTTATTACTTAGTATTCATGCTGATTGGAAGAAAAGAGAGAGGATAGAGAGACAGAAGAAAGAGGAAGGAAGAGGGAGGAGTAGAGGGAGATCTAGGAGGAGTCGGGGAAGGTGGAGGGAGGCTAGAATACTATCTTGTGAAGTTAATTTTGTTCAGTAATACTTTATATGATATTTAGGGCAGAATTTATGATTCCTTCAGTGTTAAAAAAATTGAATGTTTGATATTATGAAGTGTACTTAAGCAGTTTAGCCCTTAGATTTAAGAATTGTCTCTGAAGTATCTTCACCTTATATTTGAACCCTATTTTGTAGTTGCCTGTCAACAGCAGGTACAGCCCCTAGTGCTTATCTTCCTGACGACTTCCCCTCTCTGAAGCTTCAAGTCCTCTGCCTACCACTCATCAAATCCATGCCAACTCTTTTCAGGCGGATTCGAACAGCAGCTCTTTGCTAATGACTTTAAGCTCATTACACTTCAATCTTGTGGGTTCCTATTTAGAAGGTCTCTAAATCTTTCCCTTTTTTTAACTTACATACATGTCTTTATAAACAGGGTGTCTGCATGTGCAAATTCTCATGAGAGGATCTTGACTTGAAATATTGTCATTATTAACAAATCATCTATTCCTTGCTTAGATTGGAATATAATTGTATCCTAGTTTATCAATGACATGGCAACTCTTTATAATTCTAACACGCATGGAGATTAGAAAAAAATACTTTTTCTAAAACATTTTAAAAATACTAAATTTATAAGACAATCCTTGATGTGTTCTTCATATCCATTCATATCCATGAGAAAAAGCAACTTGATGAATAAATCTCCAGTCTCATTTCACATCACTTGGACATTCTGAAATATTTCTAAATCCCGCAATGGAGCAACAATCTAGCCTAACTCCTAGAAGCTGCCTGGGTAGCTATCAGGGATTGATTTCATGGTGCTTCCAACCGCAATTGGGCAGTAGGTAAATAATCATCAAGTTACAGATGTTTAGATCACGTGGTCCTTTATAAAGCCACTCTTCATTTTACAAGATGCCATTTCCTGCTATTTGAATGTTTCAAACAAATATTCATGGAATGAGTGTTAATAGCATTTTAAATTGGGGATTTCAAAAAGGAGATTATGACAGACAAGTAGGCCAGAAATCCAGATTTAGGTGACGTTGAATAGATTAATCACTCACAGTTATTTTAGCTATGAGAACTGATCCTCTTTTTAGTCAGGTGGAAAAATAACCAAGGCTCAGAAATGACAATTCTATTTAGAAGACATGTAAGCTTTTCTTTTATTATTATTGAGAGCAGTGTTTATGGAGTCCATTAGAGAATTAAGTTGGTGCTGTTTGTCTTTTCAAATTGTGAAAAGTTAATATTGATAAAAAATTTGAGTGGTTATTTGTCAAGAAAACACTATGTATTAGTCATACTGTTACCAGTTATTCAAGAAGATGATTGTCAGTCTTGTAATTCATCTATAATAAAGACACTAAAAGATCTTGGGAACAACACAGTAGAATTCCCTATAGGATGCTGGTTTACAAAGAATTGAGAATACCTATAAGCATGAATAGCTCCTGAGTCTGTCCACCACTGGATTAAGTGAGACAAAATAAATTGAGCTTTAAATTATCAACTTCCTGGGACAAAAATTTCAGTAAAGTCAGAATAGAATATTAAGTCTTTTCTTGATATTAATTTTTTAATCTTCATATGTGAGTTATTAAAACTACAATAGACAACAAAGGATTAAATGAGTGAGTATGTAGTTGTATTTATATGTGAACATGTATGTATGTGTAATACTTAATACATGGTGTGGTAGGCTGCATGTATGTAACATTTTAATCAGCTTTGCTATTATTTTATACTACAATGATTTTGCTTAAACTTGAGTTACTGGATTGCTGAAAAATAGGAGAAAATTCGGGCATGCATTCCTTCACCAAATACTTACAGATTAGCTGTTAAGTGGCAGAAACAGGGGTAGTTCCGTGAATAAAAAATAGCAAATAAAATAGACGGATGTGATGGACTCAGAGATGTCTGCAGAGCCACTAGAGCTTCGCTTCTGAAATCGTGACTGGTGCCATCTCTTCTTACTCTCATCTGATGAAGTATCCTAAGAGTTAGATGTCAGATTACTTCTTAAGACAATGTGAACTTCATGAATCAACGTGACCTTTATCCTGTTGATAGCTATCATATGCCTTTCCACTTTCTTCAAGATTCTGCAGTTAGTTCTAAGGAGCCTGGCATTCATTATTTGAAGTAGATGGCAGCTTAGTAAGTTCTTGGGAAATGATTAAATGAGTGTAAAATATTAGATGTTCTACTGTCACAGGTGATTTATGGCCTGAAAGGGGAAAACAGTGCCAAAGGCCCCCACTTCAGTGAGAGCATTTTGACCTGTTTCTAGATCACTGTATGCTCTAGCAGGTAAACCTGGTTTCATTTCTTTTCCAGGAAAAAAGTTAGTATCCCAATTAGAAATGACATATATGGTCCCTACTAGTGTCTGAGTCTCTGATGATTGCCTTGTGCAAGCTCCTCACAAAAATTTTCAGAAAATAAAATCAATGGCATTCCTTGAAAGACATCTTTCTGAAATGCTCATGAAGTCGTTATTTGAAATGCAAAAATCTAGCAGTTGGATGTGTGTGACAGAAAGGTTTTGAAAGTGAAGCTTGGTAGTCCCCTGAAGTTATAAATGAGGAAATTCATTCAGTGGCATCACACATAGATAGATGGATTACTTGGAAAAAGACAGGGTTAAATCTCAACCAGGGTTAACTGCTCTCAGCTCCGCCATTTCATTGCCTGGCTCTTTCTTGTACAGTTCTTCCTTCGGGTTAACATGGGAAGACCAGGGTGACCCAACAGAGAAAAGGGATGATGCAGTAGACAAAATGGCCATGACTGAGCCATGACTGGCAGAGTTCTGAAGTCATGAGAAAAGTTCAGATATATCTTATGTCAAAAGATTTTTATTCATTCATCAAACGTCCCTTTGAGAAGATTTTTCAAAGACCAAATTTGGAAAATGCTGAAAGTGGGGAAAGCCCTTTTCAGTGAGGTGTCCTTTTTATACATGATCCCTTGAACTTCAAGTTGTTTGTAAAACAATGAGCATTAAAGGAAACATACAGAGAAGTTAACAGCTTAAAGAAACATAAAATAACTGAAAGCTATTTCCTTATTATTTAATAACCCTTTGATCTTGAGAAAATCCCTTTTTCTTCACTTTCAATGCCAAATTATTGGTTGGCATTGATTTTTTATGCTTATACACACCATGAAGCACAGACAAAATGCCATGAAAACAACCTATGTGCTCAGAAAATCAATCAGCTAATCCCAGGAAAGTGAACCTGTCAGCTAAGCGCAGAAGTACAACAGGGCATAATGATTTAGATCTCTGCATTACTGTCAGTTGAATTTGACCAACGTTTTAATCAATGTTTGATAATGACATTTGATGTTTAACTTTATATTGAAAACAGAATAAGTATTTAGATATTGATATTTATTGAGTCCTAACTCCATGAATTGTCTAAGTGACAATTTGTCTGTTTTCTGTCTCCTCTCAACAAAAGGATCCACTTTCATTTAAAGATAATCATTGGTTCTGGAGAGATGGCTCAGGGGTTACATGCTGCCTCAAAAGCAGAAAGTCCTGAGTTCGGATCCCAGGTCCCATGTAAAAACACCAGGCTGACAGGCAGGAAATTCCAGAGCGAAACGAAAAGGACTAGAAACAATCCAGGATATTCCTGAAGTCCCTCTTGGTCCTCCACAAGGACATGCAGTACCTTCTGGTACACACACACACACACACACACACACACACACACACACACACACACAAGAAATATTTTAAAGATAACCATTCATTTGTTGAAGGAATGTTGACTGAATAATTCCCACTTATTCAAACTTTATCATATGGGTAATAAAGTCTGATTCCAAAATATATCCTCATTTTCCTGATAAAGCATTTTTTCCTGTATGTAAGTGGACTTCATAGTTCATAACACATGATCAGCATACAAAAGAACAAATTACTTCTTCTATTCTAAAAGTGTAGTCTTTTAGAAAAGTACTCATCCTAAACAACTAATAAATTCTTAAAATGCTATTCGTGTCATAGGGGTGGGAATATGATTCAGTAATTCAAGAGCTTGCCAAACAAGATAAAGGAATTCAGATCCCAGATCCCACAAAAAAATGCCTGGCAGGTGTGGTGCCCTACCTGTAATTCCAGTCTCAGAAGGTGGAGACTAGAAAACCCTAGAGCGAGTTGGCTAGTCAGCTAGCCACATCGGTGAGTTGTGTTTCTGTTAGAGATACTTTCTCAAAAAGAATAAGAACATGATTTCTGATATCAACCTTATGTCTCTTTCTCTATGCACACACACACACACACACACACACACACACACACACACACGCGAAAATGAAAAAAGGGAATAAAACATATGCTATTACCATTTCTTGCTCATGATTCTAGTTATAAATCATAATCCAGCTTGGTAGGATCGTTCATACCAACATCAGGAGCCCAGAAAATTGGCTCCAACACACCCACGGGAATTTCTTAGATAGGTGCAAATTTTCTCACTTGCCACAGTTCCTGTGTGTGAACATGCCAAAATATAAAACCATCTTTCTCTCTCCATCTTGTCAGCTTGTGCAAGGAATGTCCCATGCACCATGGGCTGGCTGGCTCTTTCCACATCAGTGACATAAGATCCCAGAGCCTTGCTTAAGACTTGCCTTAACTACGAATTCTACACAGGTGCTCCCAAAGCCCCAACCTCCAATTGCCAAGTAAACATCTGCATCTCACTAGCACATAAACACGTAGCATATAAACTATTAAAATGACATTTATGTAACATATGTTGATTTTGGAAGAAGGATTAATATCAGAAGAAGGAAGGTACAATTCATAATAAATCAGCAATACTGTGCTTAGTTCTTACTGCCATTTAATTTATTTTTAAAATATTTTATTGATTTATGAGGAAGAAGGAGCAACAAAAGGAGATGGAAAAAGAAGAGAGAGACAGAGAGAGAGAGAGAGAGAGAGAGAGAGAGAGAGAACTCCCACACCAGGGTGAACAGGCAAAACATAGAAGACAATTTGCACAAATCTGTTTTCTTGCCAAACATGTGGGTATCTCACGGTTGAATCCAGGGCTCCAAGTTTTTGAGCAGGTGCCTTAACCCACTGAGCTATCTCACTTGCCCCTTACGCCAGTTTTAAATACACACAATGACAAAGTCCCTCCAGAGAAAGATGGTCAAAATTGTGAAATCTTTAGAAGTTAGATTATAAAACAAGCCTTGAGCATGAATGTAGGAGAATGAAGACTTAGTTCCCAGTACCTTTCAAATAAGAGGAGCTATTGGGGGGGGACTGTGTGTGGCCTTAAATCTCAGAACAGTGGGCAATAGAGGCCAGGCGAAGGAAGGAGATTTCTGCTTATCATTGTGAGGAGTCTGATGATAGAAAGAGCTACCCAAATGTAGGATATGAGATGAACTGTTTAGTGAGGCATGGATTCTTCCATGGATGCCTTTGTTTATTCAGGAAATATATATTGAACAGCTACCAATACCATATGGCCTAAAGAGGAATCAGCGCTGCCAGAGCCAAATCAGCCAGGCAACAAAGGAAGCATCAATAACGAGTCAAAAGCAGCAGCAAAGGGAGGAATGAAAGCTTGGTGACCCCAAGTGAGGAATGAAACCCTCAGTCCAGCACAGAGCTGAGTGCGGAGAGGTAGAGCCAAGTCGTGATCAGCTGCTAGCGGCTGTCTGAGCACCTGCTCTTCACTTAGGACCTGGGAAATTCTCCTTGTGTTTGCAGACATCTTGAAAAAACAGCCATTCACTTTAATTTCTCTCTGAGGTGAAATCAAGCCATTTGCAAGCTGCCTATGAGCATAACTGTGCCAGGAATCAAGACCGTCTCATTGTGTAAACTCACGTTATCTGCTTAGCTAGGCATTCATGTTTTACCTTCCAAATCTGGTTTGCTGGAAGCCGAAAGCTTCCCAAATTAGGTCTATTTATAGTAGTAGCGAAGTCAAAGAGTATTGTGTTCAAAACCCAGGGACACTACTTCCACAGGAATTCTTTACCCCGAGTACCAATTTTATACTCATGAAAATATGATACACTAAAGAGACCAGGGCCACTGAGAGAGTTCAGTGGGTGAGGCACCTGCTTACAAACCAGACGACCTGAGTTCAATCCCCTAAAATCTATATGGTAGAGGGAGGGGGTTGACTTCTGAAAGTTGTCTTTTGATCTCCACCCATGCACCATGCTACACATGTGCTATGCTCCCCCTTAAATGCATGAATAAATAAAATGTTAAAAAAAGATCAACTTTGAGAAAATAATTTTCCCAAGAATGACACACGGTAAGCACTTGATACAACGGCAGTTAGCCTCTTGTTGGACAGATTCTTGTGTAACTTTTATAAGTCCTGAAGACTGAATTTGAATTCATGCATTTTCTTCATCATTAAGTAGTAGATAGAATATTGCAGTTTTTTTGTACTGCCTCTTATAGATCCATGTTTTACTTAGTAAGGTTTGCATTTATCTGGGGCCACTGTGAAGAATGGCTCCCTTAGGTGAGATAGTGGATCATCATTTACTGGATGGTAAGGAGCACGCGGATCTTTCTTTACAAATAACAGTAATATAGTGCCTGTCTCTGGAGCTGTGCTGAAGATTATTCAGTTAGCTAATGTAGCACATGGGGTGGCACAGAATGCTACTGGTCATAGTAGGAATGAGTCAACCAGGCTGAGTATCAGAATCATTTGCAATAGGTTTTTACAACATAGACATCCAGCTTCCTCTAGGACTCTCTGCTTCGGTGGTTCTGAAATGAATCTCAGATAACTTTATTTTGGCCCGTTTCTCAAGGAAATTCTGAGGTTCACAAGTGTTAAAAAAAATCTCATGATCATGGATATGATTTTTTTAACCTTTTTAAATTGCCTACTTTCAGCAAATTTACTTGGCCTCCTTAATAGAGAGACACAGAGAGAGAGAGAGAGAGAGAACATTTGACTTTTCCTTACAATAGTACCTGTAGTACCCTTTCTGCATATCCACTTTCAGATGTGTTTTCTCCACTCAAACTTTGTGATACTTTAGACGAAATCTGTTCGCTCTCAAGGTCTGTCATATAGTCCCAAAGATGCCATCACTGCATAAAGGAAGGCATAGCTGTGCATCAGGCTTCTAGTGGAATGAAAATACACCACGGTTTTCAACAACAGAAGAACTACCACAAAATTTCCAGCCTTATTTATCTTCCACCAACATTTTCATATAAAAGGGGTACTTTTGAGTAAGGCCACTTTAATAGGCAGAGTGAAATGTTACAGTGGAATTACAAATTGAGGTTTTTCATTTTAAATAGTATCTACCTAATGAAAGTAATGCAGAATTACATATCAAGCAAATATTTGCTTCTTTTCAGACTATGGCTGCTTTTTACTTGTTAATGTGAAGCATGTGTATTGTCATTTTATATGATCTATCAATGGTTGCATAGTTATAAGTTTTATCTAATAAAAGTAGGTTCTAGTTTCTTTTTTCTTCCTATAAGTTCCTACTTTGTCAGTAATTTGCTGTCATGAGTCAGAGTTCTATCCCAACTGAAGCCCAAACATCTATTTTCTCTAATTCAGAAAAAAATAGGAATCATAACACCAATATCATTCCATGACAAGGTGGCTTATTTTATTACTGTTCCCTTGCATCAATTCTAAAAGGTGACAGATATTGTCTACCTGCAGGCTTGGGTAAATCAGGGGACACTTAGAAATGAGAAGACAGAAAACTGTCTCTCCTTGAACAGAGAGAACAAACCTCTCTCTGCCAATGAAACGTTCAGAGAAGCTTAAATTTTAACCAGTGTAAAATCTTGCATTGAGGAGATTTATTTATGGAGCTACAGATACTGCTAATAATGATGTATAAGAAAACTTCTGAGCACTTTCTGTTTTCTTGGAGCTTTATCTGTGGAGGAGGAGACATAAATAACTGAATCTGGTGACAACAATATAATACAGTGTCGGGGAGATATGAGGAATTCCAGGGATGCCAAAGCTGTGATCCCAGGTTCTGCATCTATATCCTGTGAATCTGCCATGGGATATGGGCCCCTCAGAGTTGCTGGACTGACTAGTACTGAGTGATGTGTAAAAAGGATAATGTAACAGCAAAGTGTTTCGAGCAGCAGCCACATTAGAACCTGTGTATAATGGACATTCCTATCTGCAAATAAGCTAAGATCTGAGTAGAAGCAGGGGTGATGGGAAGTGTGTAAAAATAGCCCAGACAAAATTCTTCAGTAAAAGGATTAGCACAGACATACTGTACTGTTGCATGGATTCTGAATTTGTTTTCTTTCTTCTGTACCATCTTCTGGGAGCTTGGTAGTAAAAGGCAAGTTTTCAGGCCCAATCCATACATACTTACACAGGAAGTGTGGTATCCCACAGTGTGATCTCCATCAGACCACCAGATTCTTAGATCTCTATGTGAAAAGGAACTTTAGTCCCTCCCACCCCATTTCTTCTAGGAAAAATCCATTGGATGAAGCTATTAGCCCACTCCAACAGATTTCACATTATGGTAAGGGAAATCTCTGAAGCTGCCCATGATGTTTTAGTGGATTTGATGTTGGACCAGGGAGCTAATTCTTTCTTGCAGGCAGCCTTGGGTATCCTCAACCCCATGGCATAATAGAGTCTATTCTCAAATGTTCACAAGGAAGCATCAGCCTTTTAGGAGGACCCTGCAGCTTAAAAATGAAGGATTCGAAAGCGAAGGTTAGCAATCACAGAAGCTAATGTAGGAGCCTCAAAAGCCAAAGCTCTGCTCAGTTGCACAGATGGCAAAGCTCGTCAGGTCTCCTCCGCAGACTTGATCACCAACATGATAGTTTAGAGTAGACTAGGAGACTCAGCTCCAAGTGTGTCTGTGAGGATGTTTCCAGAAAGCCTCGGCTGAGAGGGGAAGACGTGTGCAAGGCATGGATGGCAGCATCCCACAGGCTTCGATCCACACTTAATTAAGGGAATAAAGGTGAAGGCATTCATCTGCCTCTGCTTTCTTCCTGCCAGTGGTCAGATGTGGTCAGCTACTTTATGATCCCACCACCATGTCTTCCCGGCCATAATGGGTTGTGCACCCTCAGATCATGCCCCAAAATAAACCTTTTTTCTTCAAGTGGCCTCTTGTCAGGCAATTTGCTCATACTGAGCAGGAACATTGAGGCAGCCACGTGTTGAAAGGCTTCTAGTTTGTAGCTCTCCATCTCACAGCTGTATAAATGCAGATTCTTATTCCACAGCAGCGTTTGCTGGTTGCTTTCATCAACTGCTTTTTTGTAGATGAGGAAACAAGGGAGAGATGGCTCCATTCTGTTATCTTTAAAATGAAGATAAAATAACAATAATGATGAAAATAACATTTATGTAGGGTTTGCTCACTAACAGGAACTAAACTAATTAAGCACTTTGAACCTACATGTCAGCATGACTATCAGTTAGGTATTATTGTTTATCCACATTTTGTAGACAAGAAAAAGAAAGTCCAGAACAGTTAAATATTACATCCCAAATCACGCTACTCCTTTAATGGAAGAGCTAAGTTTAATGATAGATCCAAGTAGTACAGTATTACCGTTACTGCTTATTAATGTATTATCATTAAAATCTTAATTTTTATATCCACCACTATTCAATCACATATCAAAGTCTGATACCAAATACTTCTGCATGTATAAAAGATAGAGTTTCACTTTTCCACATGCAGCTCCAATACTCTGGTACCTTTCCCTCTATTTGAAGTTCACCTGGCTCTTTAGGAGATGTTTTCCTGACAAGTCGGTGAAAGTTTCTGCTTCCCACTGTTAACTGATTGAATATCTAGCTCTGACCAGTAAAATGAGTCTTCTATAGGAGCCTTAATTTTAGACTTGCCTATTTGTACCTCTCAACAAAATGGCTGGCTGTATTTCTTACTCTTGAAATGCCACATATTTGTAACTTGGTTTTGAGGTACATTACCAATGGTTATATGTTAATGCATAAACAACATGTCACAATGTAAATTAACACAGGTTTTTTGAATGTAATAGACAGAACTACTTAATCAAAGATCTCCTTATCAGTTTGTGAAGGATATTCCAGAATATGGATAAATTGTATTCTCAAACCTGAATATTCACTGAACCATCAATATTAAGTCATACTCCAGTGCGAACTCATATTATTTTCTTAGTACTCAAATTCGTCCATGATGACTGGGGAAAGCTCAGTGCGAACTCATATTATTTTCTTAGTACTCAAATTCGTCCATGATGACTGGGGAAAGCTCAGAGTAGCAACAGAAGTCAACAGTTTCATATTAAATAGTTGCTTATGTTTTAAACCTTATCTGTTCAGTGGGAAGTGACCAGTTTCTCAAGAATGATTAGCCAGGAGATTATGTAAACTTGAATGGGTAACTGCGTGATCTAATATAATTTTGTAAAGATCTTTGTAAAATGTAGGGAGTAGATTCCAGAGAAAATTAAGTTCATGTTCTAGAAGACAATAATGCCCATCAAGTTTATTCACTCTGATATTCTTGATCTAGTATTCAGCATTCTAGTCTGTTTCATTTATTTTTATTTATTTATTTTTAAGATTCTATTTATTCATTCATTCATATGTGTGTGTGTGTGTGTGTGTGTGTGTGTGTGTGTGTGTGTGTGTGTGTTTGTTATTGAGGGCACCTCACCCTGGATTGCTTCTACTTCCTTTTTGCTTAGCTCTAGAATTTCTCAGGCTCCACCCACCATGGCTGGAAGGCTGCTGCTTTTCTTTCTTTTTTTTTTCTCTTTTTAAGGCTGCTGTTTTTATGTGGTACCTGGGATCTGAACTCAGGACCTACTGCTTGCAAGGCAGCATCTTAATCCCTGAGCCATCTTTTCAACCCTCTAGTCTATGTTTTATAAATTCATTTTATGTTATACTTTTTATGTAAATATGTCTAAGAAACACCTTATTTTCCCCTGGGGTTTTTTTCAGAATGATTGGTCCTATAAATCAGAAGTAGTTAATGGAAGGAATGTGGAAACTTGTAGATTTTGAAGAGATTTTAGTGAAATTGAGTGGATAAATATTCTTTTTCCTAAAGAATTGAGCAAAATAGGTTGACTTCATGTCTTTTCTTCATGTTAACCCAGAGTTACATATTGATTTTGGAAACATTTTATTTGGTACTTTAATGATTTTTATATTAGCAGCATTGATTATGAAATATTTCATGTGTATCCATGTCATCCCTCCCGCAGCCTCAGTAGATACATCAGCAACTATCAATGCAGCTCACAGGAGGAATATTAATAAAATTAATTGTTTTAAAAAAGAGACTTTTTTCTACATTAATGATAAATTAGTTAAAATAATGGCCTCTGTAATTTTATAATAATAAAGTTGATGTCAATAGGGATTTTTGAGCAATTGCACATCAATAAAAATATAAACAGGCCTACACACACACACACACACACACATACAAACACACACCCACACCCACACACATACACACATACACATACATACACACACATATATGCATGTAGATGGATAGATGTCTGGGCCCACAAACCAGTATAAACCCAGACTTACATGCAGGAAACAGAAGTGGGAGCAGTAGGAATTGATCAGGCATCAGGTCAGAGGGAGCCTAGGCTGTCCATCATCCAAGTCAGCTTTATTTTGGCATAGGTGAGTATTTATAGGAAAACAATCAAGGAGCAGGGCCAAATTCAGGAAAACATCAAAGAAGAGCAGGACCAAATTCTTTATAGGATTATGTAAAACGTATACATTCCAGTTAACAAAGAAAAGGCAGGAATGACATCAACCTGCTGTGTGACCAGACATGATGTCTCCAGGTAGAGTAAAACAGGCATGGCACCTTGTTGCTAGAAGGAACGAAAGGTATATGCTCTCAAATATGTAGGAAGGAACTGCTGGGGGAGGAAACAGCCCAGCCACTTCTGAGAAAAAGGTGATCCAAGAACAGACAGGAGGTAAATTCAACTTTCAAGGGAAGGAATTAGGTCTGCCATTGTATGGCAGACAAGAGGCAAACTCAACTTCCAAAGGAAGGAGCCCCTAACTGCTGGTTATGCTAATGTATCATTCTGCAGAGAGCAGGCTTTGGGCCTGACAACCCCCACAGATAGATGGACAGAAAGTTAGATAGATAGCTGGGGTGTTACTAGTAATATATGAAATTGTTATATGACTTGAACAATCAGGCTTTTAGCATAAATTAATTTCAGAATGTTCTGTAATTCATAAAAATGACAAAAAATGTTTCATTAGTTGCTCTTTGTGAATTAATAATAAGTGCTATTTTTAAAGACAAAGACAAACTTAAAATGTGCAAGTGTCTGTGTTGCAAAAATTCACAATATTAGAAAAAAATATACTTAAATAAAAAACTTATAATTTCAGTATTTATGATGAATCAAATAAACTTTTATATTAAAAGTATTCATCAGTATTCTATATTTTATACCGCTTTTTATTCACATGCATTACTCAAATTAACTGGCCTCTCTCCTTATTAGCCCTCAGAATGTATGCATTCGTGAAGGACATACCAAAAGTGATTTAGTTGAGTTTCCTTTTTGTGCATTAATTTTTTCATCACATAAGCGATAAATCCATACCTGCTGAACTGAAAGAAAATCCCAGTGTAGTCTAGATTTGCATACTTCTTTGAGTACATGCTAGTTCATAGAGCAAAAGTTTATTTTTTATTGTTGATTATGTCAAAACAAATTGCCTTTTCCCTTTCTTACCATGTATATCATCACATCTTGTAATCCTACCTAGATGCCCACATGTTGATATTTCTGTAAAAAAAATTTCTTATGTTCTTTCTATGTAACTTTTGCACACTAAAATATGAATTATTTTCCATATACAAAGTCTACAGTACCTTCTGAGATGGCAGGATGACTTAACATGTAGAAGTGCTGGTTTTGTAAGCCTGGTGACTTTAGTCCCATCCCCAGAACCCAAGGTGGAAGGAAAGAACTGACACCAGAAAAATTGTCCAGTGACCACACAAGGACTATAACATGTGGGTGGGTGCATGCACACACACTCACACACGACACAGTAATTATAATGAGCTTATTAATAAGTAGTTAAATAATCTTGACGCCACTACAATTACATATCTTGATTGTATAACCAGAATCATTTTATAATGTAGCCAGTGACAAACATAATTATTGTAAGAAATTTGGGGGATTCCATCCCTTTGTTTTTTTTAATGTATCATAATATGGTACCTTTTGGAAGATCACGAAAAACAAAGGAAATTTTTAGACAAATTTATATTGCTTGGGCCTGTTTCTGGATGATTCTTTCAATGGATGGATCTCTCAATTATTTTTTAACTCTATGTAAAGACTTTAGATAAATATACTAGCTGGCTTACTGCAGACAAAAGATTTAAAAGCAGGTGCTCTCTTTTTATGTTTGTATATATTTTAACAAGTTCTAAAAATAGGTGTCATATTTTGACTTGTACATGAACTTTGAAAAATTCTCTACTTTGTTATCCTCTTTTCTAATTTTAGTTCAGAGCTACCCAAATTGAATCTGGCAAATGCAGATACACAGTTTGTTAAGAGGTAATGAGATGAGAACCTTCTTTGGGAAGGATGTGCACTCAGCTGAGTCTAACTAGTGCCCTCAGGCAGCCTCCTGGAATAAACTTTTTACCATATATTGTTATTTTCTATAATGCTTGAGAACAACAAAGGATTCGTCTTATGATTATTCCAATAAGCAATTTCATAACTAAATAGCAATGAAAAATCGCTAAAAGAGGCCTGAGAAGAAAGAGGCACAGTGGAATAACTAGCACAACCTGCTTTCAAAACCTATTTTACAGACAGAATAATTAAGAAAATGTCGTAGTGGCTCAAAAATAGAAATAGGTCAGTGATATATCATGTAGAACATGTCAGGTGACCTATGCATTGGCTGACCCATGAGGGGTTTTGTTGTTTATTCTTTTTATGTTATTTTATTTGTATTTGTAGTACTTGGAATTAAATACTCACACATGCTAGGCAAACGCACTACAATTAATCACACCAAACTCTATGAGAGATGAGAGGAAGAGTGAGAGATGTGCATGGAGTCAGAGAGAGCAGGTGCACACATGTCATGGTGCACATTGCTTAGTTCTTCATATTTATTCTTTTAGAGTTTCATACGCAAGCACAGTGATTTTATATTCTACACGTTACTCCACAGTCCCATCACCCCTCTTTTCCCCATTACAACTCTTCTTCCCTACCAGTCTCCTGCCTCTTTTTTCATCTCTTTTTTTGTATATGTGTCAAGGTCAGACCGGAGTTTCCTCAGCCCCGCCTCCATGTAGTAAGGAGCCTTGCATTGTAGTGATGACAAACATGGTCTTGACCCCAAAGCTGGGAGAATATCATGGATGAGGTAGTAGTAAGATTGTTAGAGCCCAAAGGGAGTAGAGGGTGTGCTGGGAAACATTATCTTTTATACATGAACCTACTGCAAACATGTGCACTTCCATGAGACCTGAATAGAATTTGGCCTATCAAAATATCACGATGGAAGGGGAAAGAGTACAAAGGGACCCACAATTTCCTGGGAGACAGTTGAAGGTAAATGCTGATGGCAATATGGGGAGGAAGGAGAAAATACTTTCCCAGAAGGTATACCCACCGATACATGTTACCAAACTCTCCATGCCTACAAATATTCCGCCATTTTTAAATGCCTTCTTTTTTCGAATTATAATAATTCTTCATTATTGAAGCTAATTTCAAAACTATTCTGTTTAATAATTTTTTTATTTTTTTCCTAAGGAAACATGGATTCCTTTCTATGGCATGACAAGAGCATGATTTAAAAGCTTTATTTCATCAATTTTGAAAGGAGTTTGGAATCATGCCTTCTGTGTGCTAATTTTGCAATTCTGTTAAGTACTATGCACTTTTTACAAGTCATTTTATGATAGCTAGGGGCATATTCTGGACATCACCATTATAATCACTTTATGGAGTTGAACCTTTTTGATTGAATATTCTTTCAGGGACCTTAATGATATGCCGCAATCTCCAATCTACAGATTGATAGATTGCTGCCAATGTATATTAGTCAACCAGTCCATACAGATTTAAAAATTTTAAATGTATTAATAAAAAGAGAATGCCAGGTATTTGGATGATTACCAGAAAGATTAGTGCAAAGGACATCAAACTTCTAAACTAACACAAAAATGTCTGAGACCTTCAGCTAGGTTTTGCATAACATGATGTTGGGAGAATAAGTAGCTGCCAGACTGTACTTTGGTGCTAACTATAACCAAATCCAGATGTTGAGGTATGGCAGTGAGCTGAAAGTAAATTCTGCCTCGAGGAAGGACACTAAAAATCCAAGATTTGAGTACATGAGGACATCCTTTAATCTCTTTAACTCAGATTATTCATCTTTAGAATGATGGCGTTAGAAAGAGCTTGCATAGTATTCTAGCACAATCATCTGTGCTAGACACAGAAGTTTGAAGGCCCATACTCTTGGTTCTCTGACAAAGTCATCGCTGCAGGACCGAACACTGCAAACCCTTGTCTTCCTGAAGCTGACCTTACCTTGTCCATTGTTTTTTCTCTCTTACTTCGTCTGTCAGCCACTATTCTTATATTACCCAAAGATCTGCTTTACACTACATTTTCTTTCCTCAGTCTCCATTTACAATGTTTCTTGCTTGCTCTTCATGCACCCCATCATGTCTGACTGGGTTACCCCAATCATTCTCCTTTATAGTGACCCATCAACAAGAGCAAGTTAGATGGAAAGATAGATTGGGCTCATGCCAATTTCATAGAACAAAGGTTTCATTGCCTTTTTGCTTTGTACACTGCAATTAATGAAAAGATGTCAGTGCTTACTGATACTTCCTATGCTGTGGATGAAGTTGAAAGCTTTATGACATGTAAAAGAAGACAAAGACAATACATTGCAGCATCCAACTTTGTACTAAAGTGTCCAAAAGAAGTGATCCACACAGACAGAGCGTAGGTTAATAACTGAGGAGATGTGAAGAAATTCCAATGGGTGTAGCGTTTCTCCTGAACATTACTGAAGTGGTCTAAAATTAGAGCATGATAAGGGTACATACCTGGAGCAAGCACTGAAACTCCAGAATTTTCTACTTAGTGGGTGATTTTTTTTCTGACACAAATATATCTCCATAAAATATTGGTTAATGAAGTAAAATACCCAGGTAATAATTTACGAGCTGCTTAGGCATTTAGCAGTTTTTAGGAACCGGTTTTAGGTAGACAGTGAAGATTACGTAGGTTTGGCCAAACACATGTACAGTTCATCTGAGTGTCTGTCATGGCACTTTCCCCAGGGACGAATATCTGGGTCACTATGGAGACAGCAGCGGCTGACCCTGCAGCCAGCACCTGGGAACTCCACGCCTGTATTAAAAATGGAGCGTGTCCAAAACGTTTGAAACACATCCTGGCCAAGTAGGTAAACAGAGAAAAACAAGATTTTTACCCAAAGCACCATCACCTTCGGTATCCATCCCCTCCAAAGCTAAAGTCAGTAAAAACAGCAAAATACCAACAACCACAAAATTAGTTTGCATTTTACTAGCAGAGATTATTATGACATTATATAGATTTCAGCCGGACATTTTACCATAATTAGGAACTTTAAGTTAAACATAAATCATTTCAATATCTCCCATTAGCTATAGAGTCCAGCTAGACAAAGGATCCAGTGCCCCAAACATATTGGGGTGACAGAAGGCCATTTTCCTCCTCTACTCCTTGCCCCAGGGAGATTTACACTGTATCTCGTTCCACTGCTGAGAATGTGTCCTATTTTTAAAGGCCTCCAGAGAAGACACTTCTTCAAAGAATCGGGATGACAAAGCTTTGCCCTGTGCAGCATCCCAGTGGAGCTAATCAGCCAGGTGTCTGAGCTCCGTGGCGTCTACCTGACTCCCTCCTCCCCCACAGGACTGAACTGCTAGCGGAACTAATTGTGAACACAGCATACCTTTAGAGGGTTGTTTTTATTTTGTTTTGATTTCATTTTTTTTCCAACCGAGAAATTCCTTCCGCTTGCAAAGTACAGTACGAAGACACTGTGATTCCCAGAGGGCCTGATGGCTCAGAGTCTTAGCTCATTACCTACGAGTCACCTCTCTATATTCTACCTCACATCTCCTGCCCGGAAGTGATATTCTAGTGTCAATCAACCAAACAAAGAGTCATTGCTTATTTCCCATTGACACATCCTGTGGCTTGTCCATCCTGTCTTCAGCACAGTAGGGCTGAAAGGTGACAACCTCCATCTCATGGCTTGGCAGAAAATTTGAGGTGAACCACAGAATTTCCCAGATGGAGTGGCCTAGTAATACCATGATGGGGAGCCAGATCTGGAAGTTCCACTTGGGTTCCCCTTCCATTTCAACAAACTATCATGGTGTAAAGTTCATTTCATTCCAATTAGAGTCTTGCTTCTTTCCCTGTAGGAAGAATCAAGGTAGTGTCACAGTAGCAAACCATAAGGCATATTCTCCCTGAAAAGCTCAAAAAAGGCAAGTTAAATTATTAACTTGAAGATGCATTGGATACATTATTTTGTTACATTGAATTTACTAATTCATAAATTTATTAATTTTTATCAATTATAATCAATATGAAATAAATCTATTAATTTATTTTTTGACTCTAGTCAGGCTTTTTTATTATTGTCCTTAATGATGTCATACTGGTGTCTGCATTGGTAGCTCAGCAGAATAGTTTGTTACCACGAGTCCAGGACAATTATTAGTATTACAGTATTTACTACTCTCTGTTTCTTCTCTGCAAGATAACAATGCTTGCCCACTTAACTAAAGACACAGGGTAATAGATTATGCGAGAATATTGTGGTCTTTGCAGATTTGTTTCCTTTCTATGGGCAAAATATGTTGCTGACCAAAAGGTCCTCTATTAAGCTAAATCTTGCTTACCCATGCATAGAAAACTAAGCAGATTCAGTATACCCATCCATTTCTAATACTTAAACCTATAGTGACCATTATTCAAGGGTTTTGGTTTTCTGTTGTTAGGTTTTTTATATTCTTTGCATTTTCCATTTTGGTGAACTTGGCTAATTTATGTATCTCATATAATAAATAGCATCATAATTATCTTTTCCTTACTGCCCTATTTCAAGGTTTGAACACATAATATGCCACATTATTTCTTTCCTTTTAAAACTGAATAATAGTCTAGCAGCTATGTGTTCCAGATTATATTTATCTAGACATCTGTGATAGAGGCTCACTTCAGTCTCTTGGCTACTGTGAACTGGCCTGCCATGAACATAGGCAGACATTTCAAGACCTCCCTTCTGATATGTGCATATGGTAACTCTTTATATAATATGGATATAATATGTATATGGTAACTCTTTATATAATATGCTAGTTTTTTTCCATGTATGGGCTAGAACAAAACAAGCTTTTGCGATGCAACAATGTCCATCTTTAAATGAATAAATGAAAACCCAGAAATTTATCTTCTGACTCACCACCATATTCCTTCAGCAAAGATTGGTGGAAAGTTTCAACTTCCCCATTCTCCAGATAGGAAAATTGGAAGAGAAATGTTCCTTCCATGAGCTTGGCTTTGATTTCTGATCTGCTGATTTGTACTTATGAGCAGGAATTGACAGTGCAACTTAATTAAGAAACCGTATTCAGAAAGGAAAGATTTGCCAACATTCGGGCCAAGGCTTCCTAACTTTGGCAAGAAGAATAAGTGTCACACTTTCCTTTGGCAACCATAGGTATTTCTGTCCAATTGCTATATATTTCCAAGAACATTCCCTGTGGGCCTATCTTGGCTTCCCTTTATAAAATGTTAAGGATAATAACACTTAGCAAATCCATGTCTAAAAGTTAGCTCTGAAATGTTCCATGCTATGCACCTCCATTCACCACGCCTCCTCTTTTTGTTTGTCCTCAAATACCCTTCCACCCTCTGTATTTCTCATGACTCATCTGTTCTGCCTCAAAGTCAGACCCTTCTCTGTTCCTGCTTCTCTATTAGGGTAAGTAACCTTGCGGCCTGCCATCATTGTGTAAGCCCAGATGCTGATATCATATCTAATCTTTGACTCTCTGCTCCTCATTTCCTGCAGTTCATAAATGCAGATGCTCCCTGGCTCCCTCATATGCAAGGTCTTCAACTTGCCTGCCTGCTTGATTACTGCCTTATTTATGAATGGTCAGTTATCCAGTCCTGCTGTATGAAACCCTGAGCATTTCAGAATAGATAGTGCCTTACAAATGCATTCATGGCCGCAAAAATCTGCATAGGAAATGACACAGCTACTTAGGACTATGCCAAGCCACAAAATACACCATCGCACCAAACTCACTTAGATGTGAAGGTACCCAGGCTGTTCTTTGCTGTCATCTAACGAGTGCACATTTGATGCCAACAGTAGTACATATTTCCCTACAAAAATCACCATTACTTAAAAGTCTTATTTCTTAACACGTATCTGTATTTTACCTGACTTACTACAAAACATATGGCTTTTCTCTCTCTGCTTATGGAATATTCAGTAAATACAATCATGATAGTATATTATGTCAGTGAAGGAGTTAGATGTTGACATAAAGAATATGCAAATACCTTTTTATTCAATATAATCAGAAAAGTAAATTATTGTAGTTGCCAGTTGCGACCTTAGCAGTTCATTCTTTTATATAACAAAGTTCTCTCAGACTCTCACTAGGCTTGGGCCAAATGCACAACGCTCATTGAAAGATTAATAATCCTTCTTCCTGAACAGTGTGTACAAAGCTTATGTTACCCGATGCTTCAGTTCAGACATTCATTTTCAGGTCCTTATTCATTGGCTCCCGATTGGAGGCAATTTTGTCCCTTAGTCAGTATTTGGCAATCTCTGGAGACAATGTTGACAACTGCAGATGCAAAGATGCAACTTAGAAGTAATAGAGGATAGGGATACTGCTAGGTAGCCTGCTGTGAAGAGCCCATCCCCCCCCATCACCACACACAACAGTGGATTATTCCCCCATCACCAGTAGTGTTCAGATGGAGAAAATGTGCCATAGACTGCAGGCTATTAGGACTAGGGACTGTGTTGTAGTCACCTTGTCTTTACTACCTCTAATGTAGAAGGACTTCTCCAAATGGTATTATGATAAGGATGCAATTCAGGGATGCAAACATAAGATTGAATTTCTTCTCTTGAGACTTTTCTTCTTACAAGCAATCCTGGCATAGCAGAATTATTCTCCTAGAAAGTTGCTACAAAGGTAGACTCCCAAGTCCCCCCCAGACCAGTTGGAATCTGTGACCAGGAAAAACCCTCAGGCAATTCAGAGCATTGACTCCCCATCCCCTGCTGTCTCCAGAGACTTGAGGGTTCAATGGTGAGGTAGATAGGCTGGAGATTGGAGCAGCCAGAGGCAGATAGGCTGGAGATTGGAGCAGCCAGAGTGGCTGGGCTAGACTATGCAAAGTTGCCGCACCTGGGTCCCGATGAGTAGAACTGAACCCAGGAAACAATTGGACACAGTTGGGACTTCAGCCCTTGGCAGTGCAGGTGGGATGATGGAGTTGTAATGAATGAAAGCCAGTGATATAAGCAAAGACCTTAGCATTGGGGGCAACTCTGGGTTAGAGAAAGCAGTGGGATATGGCTCTGGATAGTTCGTGTCCATGTCAAAGCCGAAGACGGCCAAGAAGTATAAGCAAGAGGCTGACAGTAGGAAAGGACAGGCCACATGCCAAGCCCAGGAGAGGCCAAGCTCTGGACTGTGGGGGTGAGAGGCAACAGCCCAGACTGGCTACAGGCTGTTTATTCCATCGTCTGGGTGGCTCGAGTTCATTAGGGGAATCAAATTACCCAGAATCCTCACACAATAGCTTACAGTCCTTCCAGGACTTGATAATGTGGTAATTAACATGAGGATTCCAAGAATACTTTGGATTTGAGTTCTGTCTGTAGCAGGCTGATGTGTCTGGAATCTGGATATTGAAGATTGCTATTCCACCATTCTTCTTATTTCCTTCATGAAGGATCAAGTGGACTAAACCATGAGCGAAAGGGCACATATGAACTAAACGGAAGGAAATCTCTGCAGGGCCAGTCTGGTAGCACTCGTCAGATTTTCCACCAGTCTACATCTGACTGAGGTCAAAAGACTGCCATTCTGTTTGAGGACTGTGGCACGATTACATTTTCAGAGAGATATTTAAAGACTGTGTTTTTATTTTTTTCAAATTTATTCTAAATTCAATGGAATCGTTTCTCAGGGAGAGGTTCTCTTAACCAAGCCTTCTTAGTAAATCGTGTCTTCCTGGTGAGGCTCCTGTCACAACTGAACCATGATCATAACTATCACCTTGACTACGACCGTGCCCCTGATCGGGACCACTTTGTTTGTTCTCAAAGATGGGGGAGAATTGTTAACTGCCTAGACTGGCTAGATGGACACTCAAGTCTTTAACACAGCAACTGGCCCAAGTTACCATGTGCAACTGAGCATGTCTCACTTAGACGTGAACAAAGTCAGGACTCCCCTTAATAACAGAAGAGGACGGGTTGCTTATATGTCTGGGAAATCACCAACGGGTCCCTAAGTTTGACTTTGTGGCAACTTTGTACTTCTGAGTTGTCTTTTCAACTTTTTCATTTCAGAGAAATGAAAAATTAACACATCCCCATATTTCCATGGCTCTTCTCCAGCTCTTCAGAAACCCCAGGAACATGTGAAACAGGATCATTGTTTGAATTTCTGATTTAGATTCATGTTCTGCTCAGTAGTCCTTTGTGACCTTGGACAACTTGTGTAAACTTTGACTAATTTCTTATCTCTAAGTGAAAATTAACAACACCAACTTTGTAAGACTGTTAGTCCTAAGTGAAATATAGAGAGCATAGCAAATTCTCAGAGCACAGGTTCACGAACAAAGGTGGCTATTACTATTTTTAGTTGATACTCTTAATATCTCACATCCTGGCACTGTGAGTTAGTGCAAGTGTTAGGAGTCAAAGCCAGACCACCCAGCTCTCAGGCCTGTCCACTTCCTTCACCTTCTGCCTTCCTCTGCTGCTTTCTTACATCTCCTTTCCTATCTTCATGATTCATCCACTGTCAGAACAGGCTAACAGGCCTTCCCAGGCCCTTTGAATTCAAAATGAACAATCCCAACACACCCTGTACTTATCTACTGCTCCCATAGAGAATGTGGGGAAGAAAAGAGGATCCAGCTGACTAACGGAGACTTTAATGAGTTTTTCTCCACTCAATATAAAGCAGGCAAATCACTTAGGTAATCAGCTCCTTTCATGGATAATGAGTGTGGACATCTTCCCTGTGATCCTGATGGCAGACGATGTAGAAACAAATTGTTTGTGACACAGAGGCCACCGAGACAGCCCCTGGTCGGTGCAGTACAAGGCAAGGAAGGGCTCTGCCACTCTCAAATCCAGATCGCTTGAGAAGTGCTCTAAGTGACTAGCTCTGTGTTTTGCTGCACCTCTTCTGCGGATGTATTCCGGTTCTTCACCATTTTCTTAACTCTCTGTAACATGTTTCAGCAGGGCTGAAGAAAGGGATGGGGTCAGCAGAAGGAAAAATAAGGAAAAGGACAGGGTCTGATTAGCTTTTCTCATCATGTGATAAAATGCCTGACCCAAGCAGTTTAAGAGAGGACAGAATGATTTTAGCTCACGGTTCACAAGGAAGAGTGCTTCTTGGTAGGAAAGGAGCAGTCCCTGGCAACAGGAGTTTGGGGTGCAGCTTGTTTAGACATTGATGGTCCAGGAGGTAGAGAGAACTGTGCTAGGATACTTAGCTGCAAGGTCCACCCTGCAGCTATTCCTGCTAACTGGACCCCACCAGTTGAAAGTCCTACAGTCTTGTCAATCAACACCACCCGCCAAGGACTAAGTGTTCAAATACATGAGTCTTTCACATTCGAGCCACAGGAGGAAGAGTATGGAATAACCTGCTGCAGGTGCTCTGAGTATTTTTGGGAAACATTTTGAATTTTTGATATCCATTTCAAAGGATCACTGGTTTGCCACATACAATCCTGCAAAGTTATGCTTAAGGCTCATACAAATGTTAACAGTGATCAGCACACTTCCTTCTTCCATGTTTCGTGTCATCCTTACACAGTTCCCCAAAGTGTATAACTTGCTACTGTTTTTCAGGCTAGCACAAGTAGAACCTGCTATTGAATATATAACCTAATTTCATTAAAATCCAAGTGATTGGACTTACTGACTCCTCATCTAAAAATGTTAAACTAACTCATCTATTTGAGGAGCAGGAAAATATTAGTAAATATTGCTTATTATGTCTGTTTTTTTCCAAGACCTAAAATCTTCACATATCTGTTTTATGCTTCGATCCCCCCAATCCCTTAGCAATCACTCTTTTTATATGAAAGCAGAAAGGTTTCCTTTGTAAACTCCCTCAAGTTAAAGCTGTTCAAAACAGTATATCCAGTTTTTCAATCCTAGAACCGAATCCATTTATGGGGAAAAAATAGCCAAGAAGTCAATGTGAATCCCAAGAAAAGAGCGGACGGAAGCAATTTGCTGGACAAAAGCAGCCAATTAGCATTTGATGTGTGTCCATTTCTATCACCCTCACACTGCTTAGCCTCTTGGACAAAGGGACACTGAGGTTTTTATAGAATATACATTTCAGGGGCTGGAGAGCTGGCTCAGGGGTTAAGCTTCTGCCTTGTAGGCGGAAGGTCCTGAGTTCAGATCCTAGACCCCACGTATAGACGCCAGGCGGAAGCGGGGGCGGCCTGCGTTTCTGGTCCTGGTAGGGTGGAGCCTGTGAATCCCGGGGCAGAGTAAACAAGGAGGAGGTGGAGGCGTCCATGGTGGTTCCCGAATTCATCCGTGGTTCTACACACACACGCATACATGCACATACGCGCACACACCATACATGCACAATTGAATAAATAATAATAAAAAAAAGAATATACATTTCACAATTATATTGGTCCGCCTGAAGCTCACACTGAAACCTTACGGTCTCTTCTTGGTTGTGTACATAACTGTTCAGCAAAACATTTGAAAACCGGATCCCCCTCTTCTTGGATTGAGGATAAATCATTAAAGATCCATTCATATTCCTTAATATTGCTTTTCTGAAAATGTTAAGATCATCGCAATTCCAGAGAAGTATTTTGGGATTTCTGAGTTTATATTTATGCATCTTAAACTGCTAAATAAAATATCCAATTTGTCTTCCTTTCCTGCACTTACATATGATTAGTATCAAGAAGATTAAGTCTTTAGATAAGTGATTAAATATTTGCTTTACACAAAGTGCAGACAAAACAATGTTTTCATCTCCTGAGGTATGGACACAGAGTTGGGAAGTTCTGCTAGTTTGTTGTAAGGTAGAACAAGATCAGTCAGAGTTGTTTTTATACACAAAAGAGGCTTGAAACTTTTCAGCAACTCTTTTGTTTTAGAGGTAGAGGCTTCTTAAAGATTAAGGGATGTGACTCAAATTATATAGCAAAAAGTTATTTTGGACAAACTATGACTCTCCTTTTCCCCAAACCTGAGACTTTCCCATTAAATAATTCTCAAGATGTATTTACATGCCATAAAGCCACTGTTGTTGAGCACAGGCATTTAGTATAAATAGGACACAATATCTGCTGTCAAACAATGCATTTGCTGCATCTGGTCATGTAACTCCTAGCATTGAGTGACGAGGGGAATCCGCCAGCCTCATGTGCTTTGGGTTCAGTGTGACAATTGGAAAGTTTTTATTAGAATCACATGGTCCCAATGGGGCAATATGAGTCAAAGAAGGCTAGGTCGTATTACTGTTAGGTGACAATCATCCCAACGTGTGTTGCTTGATGTCAATCCAATCTAGAGGGAGTTTCTAAAGAGGCTGAGAACAAGCAGTAACTAGAGCCATCTCAAGCTTCATCAACTTTGTCAACTTCTGATTGAAAAGCTAGCGTGATTTATGAACATGATAATGAGAAATGGAAGACGAAAGAACAAAGCTTCCAGAGCAGGTCGGCATTAGTTACAAGCACTTCTCAGAGGCTGGAATAACCGAAAATGCTACGTGAAGTGGTCTAGCATCACAACAAACGTAATTAAACCAATTTAGCTTTCAGTTTAGCTAAGTGGCAGAACTCTTTCTTTCATTTTTGTCTTATATAAAAAGCAAAAATAATCAGTTATAATGGAAATTGCATTACTAGGAAAAGGTGAAAGTATGTCTTAAGCAAGTTTAGTTTAACTACTTTCTTTTTTTTTATTATTATTATCATTATTCAACTGTGTGCATATGCGTGTGTATGTGCGCGCGCGTCTGTGTGTGTGTGTTTCTGTGTATGTGTAGAACCACGGACGAATTCGGGAACTACCATGGCCGCCTCCACCTCCTTCTGCCCCGGGATTCACAGGCTCCGCCCTACCAGGACCAGAAGCGCAGGCTGCCCCCGCTTCTGCCTGGCGTCTATAGTGGGATCTGGGATCCGAACTCAGGACCTTCTGCCTGCAAGGCGGAGGCTTAACCCCTGAGCCACCTCTCCAGCCCCTAGTTTAACTACTTTCTATAACTCCTGTCCTAGATAATCTTTTAGAATTGTATTTGGAGGTTAAGTTTAGTTTTCTCTGATATCCTTGGAACAATAATGAATCTTTATACTGTTTTATCTCAGTATGTTGGCAGAAGGCATAGTTGATGCTCTAAGTATATTTCAGTCATTCTTAGAGTTTCCTCTGGTTGGAATGTATTAATATATAGAGAATAGGCAATTAGCATTTGGTCTACGTGCCCCAGAGGTCACATAGTAAACGAAGAGTTGAAATAGCGCCCCCATGTGTCAATAGAAAAATATGTTCTCTGGAGTTGTTAACATTTGCATATTTCAGGTTGCTTCTGTACGAAGTGATTGCTAGAAATTCTGAGTAGTCATTTTATCTTTAGGAGCCTGTAATTAAGGAAGAAATACCTGAAACACTTCTTTAGCATTTTTTTTCCTGGAATCACTTAATATTTACGATCCTACAGAGAGAGTAGATATGTATGATGAATGTTAGATGTAACTAAGGGACTAAGGACAAGAGAATAAAGGGGGGTTGAGGAGGCTTGTCTTTTATTTAATTTCTTTACAAAATGGAATGAATATGCAGTTTCCTCACCACAATCCAGGGGCACTTAAAAGCTCCGAGACACTTAAACAGAAGACCCAGCATCTCAAGACTGCAGTAGGAACACTTTTCTCTCTTCACCAGATCCCTCCTTTCCTCCCTCCATCCACTGTTAGCAATAGTTGGTTGTCTGAAAAGTGACCATAGAAAGGATCTATCTCCTTAAGCCTAATAATCACTTATCAAGAGTTAATGAATTCTAGATGTAAACAGCTAATGGAGGTGTTGAGACTTAAATGTTTGTTTACATTAGAAGAGATTAATGAAATTTAATTTGATTTATGGGATTAATATTTTTAACACATTATCTCCATATAAAACTTAATAATATGTCATGATTCGTAGGTTTCCTTGGCTATAATGCACTCTTATGAGCAAAATCTTCAGTGGCCTCTAGTCTTCCTTTTATCATTGTTCATGAAGATGGCAGCCTGAGTTAACACTAAGGGAATGAATAGAATAAATGACAGCACAATATTTTCCTTCTTTCAATAAAGTAAACATTTTGAAAATGCATTCAGTTTTTTGTAATGACCACAGTATATGCCCCCATCTGCAGAAAGTCCTAAATGAATGACTTTCCAGGAGATAGTACATGTGAACATATGAATAGAGACTATATTTAAAAACAAATTCTTCGATAATAACTTTTAATCATTAGGGAACAAAACTTAAGTGTTATATGTTGGAGCTGTTGCTTCTAGAATAATTTTGGGAGTACATCAAATCATATGTTAATAATATAAGACATTATAACTTCTTTTTCTTGCAAAAAGGGGGTAACAACTTACTTTGAACCTTTGCTTAAACAAATTAACTCTTGTAGTTTTTGGCAAAGTATACTAGATCTCTTTAAGCACTTTTTCTCATTTTAGGCATACGTATTTAATAATTTGTTATTGGCATTATATTTGTAGTTATATAAGTTGCCTTCCTTAAATTTAAAGGTATAGCCCAGATATTTTAGCAGTAAATTCCAGTCTACTTTATTTTTTCAAGATACATGCTTTACTTACCCACTTAATGCTTCTGTATTCTCCCCAAAGTTATTTGTGCTTCAGTTTTAATGTGAAAGTAAGTGAAGCTTGTTATTATAAAGACTGAATCATTATGCTGACTGATGCTTAAAACGATTTTTAGGATAAAGCAAACAATCAATATATATTAAGAAAGCAACCTCATATTGACAGACATTTGCTTCCAGTGGTTTTTAACCCAGGGATGCTGCATTCGAAATTTCTGTGCACTTATGAAACTTTATCAGCAAAGTAAACTCTAAGAAGAAGAATCGCCTAATGAAAGGGGGTGCACAGAGTCCAGCACAGTGGTTCAGCAGGTTAAAAGAAAAATGCCTTAGAATGGGGAGTGATTAGGTTGGGATTCTGGGTGAGCCCTGCTAGGTCTGAACCTCCACAGGAGTAGACAAGCCAGAGAGAACCCTGGGGTCTATAGAAGCAGACAGGAAGGTGGGAGGGAGTGGGATGGATTGATGAAGAGAAGGAAGGAGAATGAGGGGATGGAGAGCATCAGGAATCAGTACTCAGTATGATGGTAAAACTAGATAGATAAAATAATTTTTTAAAGAAAAGTTCTTGTTGTGCAAGCTTGGTGATCAGAATTGATCCCTACAAGTCACATGGAAGAAAGAGAAACTGACCCTCCAGAAGACTATTCAGTGATCTCCATTCACATGAGGCTGCGCACACACACAAACATATACAAGCAAACATACACGCATAGACAAACACATAATACATAAAAGTTATAATTTATTTTTTAACTTGAATAATCTCTGATCATTTTTTTCTACCACCAAAATGTCTGATTGAAATCTGAGGTGCCTGGCTGACAAACATTAATTTATGTCTTACCATGCAGTGCCTATTTAAAATTTTGCACAGCTGCCATAGATTCTGTTGACCTCACACTTTCTGTACTCCAATCCTGCTAACCATGCTAACATAAACCCTCCTCTTAATCATTGGAAATTCTGTGACCTCCATGCCAATCAATACTGTTTCTATAATACCATCTGGATGATGTTTTACAACTGACTCAATAGTGTTGAGTTCGGCCCTATTTTCTCTTTCAGTGACAGAAAAAAAAAAAAAAGTCTGCTGAGCGTTCTCCATCCATATGCCCCTTAGTGAGTATCAGTGGAATAATCTCTGGCAAATTGTACCCAGTTGAGAACTTTTCAATTGCCTTGAAGAATCCAGAGAGAAACTAGGTCAATGGCATAATAGAACTGCTTTTCCTGTCCTTCACTTAGCATCAGTACTGTGATTTTTCTTGCACTTACAAAAGCATATAAGTGTAGCTATTAAAAGTCCCCAATAGTAAGGGAAGATAGCAATACTTAACCACTGTCTAGAGGACATTGAGGGAAATATGGTTTTAAAATATGAATGATAAAAAACATAAATAAAATATGAATGATAAAATTTCCATTTCTCCTGTACAAACTCTAAAACTCACCAGCTCATATTAAGGTGTAATTAAATGGACAAAGCAACTTAAGTACCATTATTTAAAATCCAGGGGTATGATGATCAGTTTTATTAGAGTCTCCTTTCACTCATTTATGCCATCTCTTTTTTTTCTTAACACTGTTCACATTAGAAATATTTATTTACCTTTTATCATGGAAGCTCGATGTAGCTGTCTTTATGTGGCTCATGCAAGCAGGATACACAGATATAAGAAAGGAGACAAGGGCCAGAGAGATGACTCAAGGGTTAAACCTCTACCTCGTGAGCAGAAGAACATGAGTTCGGATCTTGGATTCCAAATAAAAAATGAAATGGCCATGGCCCTGTACTTCAGGTCCTGGAAGGCGGAGCTTGGGAAGCTATAGAGCAAAGCAAACAGGAGGTAGAAGCAATCCGAGGTGATTCCCAGAGTTGCCCCTGGGACTCCACAGGCATACATAGTGCTCTCTTCTACACATAGACACACACAGAGATACACATGAAAAAATAAAATTTAAAAAAGAAACAAACAAAAAATATGAGTGTGGATTATAAGAAAATGTTATAAAAATTAAAGACCTTTTATGAAATGAAGAGGACCTCATTTAACAGTGGAAGGAAAGTATTCCAGTCAGAAAAAACAGCTTGTGCAATGATTTTTGTGACATAAAAAGTAAAGAAAGGGAAACTATCCACTTAAGGGAAGGATAGAAGGCTACTCAAATGAAATGATGTGGAAAGCAACCCAGAGTCAAGGCGAAGAAGTACAGAAGTTCCCTTCTTACTAGACTTGCAGTCCTCACAGTCAGTTAAGATTAATTTCCAGATGCCTGATCTGTGAATGTCCTTAGATGTAGAAATAGTTGCTCTTATTACAAAGTTTGCTTAGACAATAAGCTGAAAAGCAATGCATCCTTTTTAATCCCCTCATTGGCAGCGTCTAAGGTCATAAACCTTCCTCAGACAACTTAACAAAAGACAGAGTGGTGTGTTGAAAAAGGAAACATCATTTTCTGGAGTCAATTTACAAAAACTTCCAAGGTCATAGTAATTTAAAGGATCACAATCTCTCCTTCGAGAGTACTTGTTCCTCTTAGTTCTTCAATTCACACCAGATTCTATTCCACAAGACACGTTTTTGCAGTAGATTTGTACCCATGGTGTGTCATCGTGTAGAGCTCTCTCGAAGCAGCTGGTCCATATAGCATCTTCCAAATCCTCTGTAGATGCTAGAGAGGAAGGCTACAGCGCTATGGGAAACTCATCGTTTGAAAGTTTTATTACTTTAGCCTTCAAAATATAAAAGGAAGAATAATGGGCTGAAGAAATGGCTCAGGGGTTAAGCCCCTATCTCACAAGCAGAAGGACCAAGGTTTGGATCCCAGATCCCACGTCAAAAACATCAGGCGGAAATAATAGAGGCCTATACATTTTGGTCCTGAAAGGCACAGCCTGGTAAAACCCAGAGCAAAGCAAAATGGAGATAGAGGAATCCAGGATAAGTCCCGATGTCACTCTTGAGCCTCTACAGACAAACAGTGCACCCCCAACACACACACACACACACACACACACACACACACACACACACGATGCAGGAAGAGTATGGCTCCGCAGATAGTCTCCGCAGTAGACATTTGAAGGTTCCTCTGCTATGTGTTAGCATCATAGGTAGAAAAGTTCCGAAAACATGAGTCTTTTTCAGTCCAGGTCTTAAGGCAAGCTCCTATGCTACCTACAAAGAACCCCACATGTTAATCTCATGTTTCTCTCTGTCTCTTTTTAATTTCTTGCCACTGTGCTACAAGGAAATCACCTTATGTGGTTTCTATTGAACTCATCATGCAAACATAAAGCTTAAAAACAATTAAACAGCTAACTCTGTGAAGCTGTAAATGACTGTGGCAGCTGGTCTCTGGTATATGTAATTAAGCAGATATTTCTCATCATTTATACAGCATGTAAGAATTTTAAAATGAGCTTATAGGTGGTGAATTGGGATATTGTGTCTGACTTTGATTTCAATCTCACAATTAAATGGAGAGAGACTATTACAACTTCTTTTTTTAAACATGAGTTTTTTTTAACGAATGTGTGTGTGTCAGAGGGTATTGTATATGCCTGCGGAGGCCCGAGGATGACCTTGGCAATCACCCTGGATTGTGCTACCTCCTCTTTGCTTTGTTCTGAAGTTTCCCAGGTTCTGCCTTCCAGGACCTGAAGTACAGGCCACTTCCAATTCTACCTGGTGTTTTTATTTGGGATTTAGGTCCACACCCCCAACCTTCTGCTTGCAAGGCAGAGCCTTAATCCCTAAGCCATCTCTCCAACCTGAAATATGAGTTCATGAAGTTTATATTAACTAAACAGTGCCAGTAGATAAAGCAGTATTGTGATAAAGGAACTCAAAGTGTTTTGAGGACCATTCGGCATTGTTCCTTACAGATCTGAGGACATGTGGTTCTTTTGGAGTCAATGCGAACAGTATTTCTCTCTCAGGGGGGCAGGTGGGCAGATTCATGCCCAGGCCATTTGCTCCCGTGCCACATATGAAGTGTTCTCTTTCCGTAAACTCTAGATGCCCCGTGGAAAAGAAAAACTGTTTTAGTTTTAGTAGGTCATATACAAATAAGAGCTGGTCATGCTGGGACAGTGGCCCTGGGTATTGTGAGGCTGAACTTCGAGAGCCCCCGGTTACCTCTGTCATACAGCATGCAGCCCTGCTTGCTGTATGGATTAAAATTTATTGAACATAGTCAGAAGCTGAGACATAGTGCCATGGAGTCTTACTAGCATCTTTCATAAACTCCTAAAGACGCGATAATTTTTTGACAGGCCGGAACATATTTCGCCCCCTCAGACAGCTCCGAACTTCCGGAAATTCCGTGCAGACTGGCATTGCCGACGCTTGAACTGTCGGGAATGACGTTCGGGCAGACGTACTTCTGCTCTGTCCTGCCCCTCCCGTTCCCTCCCGTCCCCTCCCAGCCCCTCGCCTCAGACTCTCTCTCTCGCCCCTTCGCCCTCCCATCGCTTTCCTCGAAACGAGTCTCCTATCCCCCCTCACGCTCTTCCCTTCCCCCCTCCCCCCCTCCCTCCCTCCTCCCTCCTTCCATTCTCCTTCCTTCCTTCCTTCCTTCCTTCCTTCTTCCTGCCTTCCTTCCTTTTCCTTCCTTCCTTCCTTCCTTCCTTCCTTCCTTCCTCCTTCCTTCCTTCCTTCCTTCCTTTTTTCCTTCCTCTCTCTTTAACTGTCTTTCTCATTACTTTCTTTCCTACTTACTTTCTGTCTCTGTTCCTTCCCCTTCCCTTTCCCTCCCCTCCCCTCTCCACTCCCCTCTCCTCCCCCTCCTCTCTCCCCTTCTCTCCTCTCCCCTCCCCTTTCCTCTCCCCTTCCCCTCCGCTCTCTCCTCTCTCCCCTCCCCCCTTCCTCCCTTCCCCTTCTCTCTCCCCTCCCCCCTCTCCCCTTCCCCTCTCTCTCCCCTCTCCCCTTCCCCCCCCTCCCCTCCTCTCCCCTTTCCTCCTCCCCTCCCCTCCTCTCCCCTCTTCCTTCCTTCCCTTTCTTCTTCCTTTCCTTCCTTCTCCTCCCCTTCCCTCCCCTCCCCTCCCTCTTCTCTCCTTCCCTCCCCTCCCTTCCTTTCCCTTTCCTTACCTTTCCACAGTACTGGAGACTGAACCCACAATTTCCATATGCTAGGCAAGTGCTTTACCACTGTGCTATATCCCCAGCCCCCCCCCAAAAAAAACACTTCTCATAAGCAAAAATATATCTTTACAATTGAAAATGTTCTTTTAGAAAAAAGACTGAAGAAACTGTCTGCTACCTTATGAATAAAACAAAAATATGTTATCACCATTTGACATTTATCATGAACTCCAGTTTTGCTGTTTAGTTGAAGTCAATCTTTTCTGCTACATATTACATTGAAACTTTGTGTCTAGAGTCAACAGGGTCTTTATGCCATGGAAAAAAATTGTAGTTAGATATTCATCAAATTTGCCAAAGTTTTCAATTACAGCCTTATCAAATTGCTTAGAATGTGTTTAAGTTTAACAAGTACAGACAGAATTGAAGACAAAGTCTGAAACATTTGCATGGAGTAGCTATCTGGGATTTAGATGTTTACATATCAGTAGCAATAGTAATGGAATTTTTAGAGTCCTTCAAAATTTTCTGTCCTAGCCCATAACATTACCTGTAGCAACAAAAAATATGTTTTGTTATCTGATGCCTAAAATAGAAGCATTCTTTAGAGACCTAACTTCCCTTAGTTATAGTTCGCTTACTTCAGAGCGTCAAACAGACTCCTGTAGACAGCTAAACATTATAAATCCAGTTATGATTCTGCTGCTCTTTTTTCTTTTTCTTTTTGAATTTGAAATATGGAAAGGTCAAATGAAAGGCACACGTTTGCCTAAAACTGCTCAAGTGAGATTAAAAATAAGGACAATGCTTTTATAAAGTGACGATTGGTTGGTTTCAGTGTGATCTGGTCCCTCACCAGGCAGGAGGATGTGTAGGGCTGCCCTGCCTGGGACTGCCCTGCCGGAGACCTCTTGGTCAGCCCCAGTTCTCCCTCTGTCACATTCCACCATGAGACCCCTGTGCCTCAAGTTTACTACTTGAGAACTCTTATTTTTCCGACACAGCACTTCTCCAGACTTTTGGCTCTGAATACCTACCAAATACTTCTTTCTTCTGCCTTTCTTCCTCAACTCCTGTTTGGGGATCTGACAGTTTCTTGCATTTTTCTTTTTAATTTCTTGCTAACCTTCTGTTCCTGTGGGAAGCCCTAAAAGCCATTTTCCTGGGATCTCTTTGTTCTGTCCTAGATGGAAATTCGTGAGCATGCTATCAGGAATCCAGCCTGAAGGCTGATGGTTCATTACCAGGACCCAGCCTCCCATATGGTTCACGACACCTACGGGGGACTGATGCAGCTGAAGGCAGCAGCAGGAGCAAGCAAAGTGGTTTCTGAGCCAAAAGAGCAAGAACGGCTTTTGGACTAACAGTCATGGCTCCGGGCCACCATCCCTAAGGATTCATTGCCACGCAAGAGCTCATCCTCTAACTAGAATCCCACAGGAGCCTGGATCAGATCTGAGGCTTGGTTGGTGTGGTAGAGGTGTAGCGCCCTGCGGTAAAGCTTAAGGAAAGATGTCTTCAGCTTTCATTCCTCTCTCCTCCCAGAATGAGCCAGGAGCTAATGACACTCGCTGCAGCCAGAGTTGGAGATTAAATTGGTTTGCCTAAAGCCACCATAGCTAGTTAGTGACAGGGCTCCTACTTCGACCCAGGTTTTAGCTGCCGGCTGATAACAGGCTCTTTACTAGTACTCTATTCTGCCCTTATACAGAAGAAAGTGTCTGGCTTAGAGTCTCACAGTGAATTCAAGTAGAACAGGTGGGAGGAGAGATGAAGAATTGCATTTTTCCCACTGACAAATTGAGTCTTCATTCATCATTCCCCATCCCAGCTTTCCACCTTCGAGTTTCCACCTCTTCTCTTCTGTGTATCCCTCCAGTCTGCATAACCCTCCCTTCCTGCATAGGGTCATCCTTCCCCCTGTGTACACAGACACACCCCTTTTTCCTAATCAGTCTTAGGGTTGCCTTCTGCAGGAAGTATCTCTGGTATCCCAGATATCACTCCTGAATTCTTTACTCTGTGGTTTAGGGTCAGTTTGAAGAATGCAAGCTTTCATCAAATGCCTAACTCCCAGTATATCTTGAGGACATAGCGCACACTGCTGATCACTGATATTTTAGAGACACAACTAGTTTGTGAGCTCCTGACCCACTTATAGCACAACCCTCCACTGAGCGCTGTACCTAAATTAGTTTGTATTACTCTATGATGATAATGTTTGGTTATGTCTTTTTTTAAAAAGAATTATTTATTTATTTATTCAATTGTGTGTGTGTGTGTGTGTGTGTGTGTGTGTGTGTGTGTGTGTGTGTAGAACCACGGGCAAATTCGGGAAACACCATGGACCGCCTCTGCCTCCTCCTTGTTTAGTCTGCCCTGGGATTCACAGGCTCCGCCCTTCCAGGATCAGAAATGCAGGCTGCTCCCGCTTCTGCCAGGCGTCTATACATGGGGTCTAGGATCCGAACTCAGGACCTTCCGCCTGCAAGGCAGAGGCTTAATCCCTGAGCCACCTCTCCAGCCCCTGGTTATGTCTTTTTTTTAAACTTAGCTAGATAGCACAATACAGCAGAGTACGCTTTTGTCTAAAGGCAGTATTGCTAAGCAAATATTTGCTGGTTGGCTGGAAATATGGTAAGCCTTATATTACTTTTAGCAGCTTCTTCCAGGCAAACAAGATTTGGGACTCAGTCTAACACCATTTAATGACCTCCAAATAGTTTCAAATTACTTTGAGAAAGCGAAAGACTTGATGGTCAATCATGAGTGTGGAGGAGGATAGATTTGCTTGCAGATCTTCAGAGTCACTTCTGAAAGATAGGCTCCATGTCCAGAACTGCTCTCAAAGAGCCTGCAAGAGTGGCTCGGATAGGGTTACATCACCTCTCTCAAAAGTGCAAGGAAGAACGCACACATACACACACACACACACACACACACACACACACACACACACACACTTCTGCTCAGTCATGGCTTACTAATATGGACTAAACGCATGTGACTTACAAGGCCACTTGATCCACAGAGCTCCCATTTCACCACTTGCCTCATGTAACACATACCGGGTAGACCCTTGTTTTTTTATTGTAATTAAAAGTTTCATTCAGAGTGGTTCTGAATGGTGTGTGAATACCACTGGCTTGCTAGGTTGAGAAACATGCAGGTCATCAGCTTATTAGAAGCACCACTCTAACTTGCTTCTTTCCTTAGAACAGGTGCATTTCAGCTTACAGCTCATTTTTAAGGTATAGCCATATCTTCTTTCCTGATACCCACTGAAGGCTGATTACCATGAGGTTATTGAGTACCAAATCTTCTGCTAGATCAATAATCAAATTTCAAAGAAAGCCGTGGAATAATCTTAGCCTAAGCTTACCACAAGTGTGGTTGCATCTCAAAATGTTTATCCTGAGTCACTAGTAGAGACTTAGGCCGTGGTCTGAGGTTGCTGCTTAGAGTCATTGAATGTGAATGCTTCGGTCACAAACGATTCAATAGAACATGTTTGCCCCTGAACCTGGGTTGTTCTATAGCAAAGCTACTTCTCTTCACAGGTAGGATGAGGTTTGAAGGAATCCACTCCTGGAGTCTATAGAAAGCATTGCCTTAGGGAATTCCATCCATGCCTTGTTGTCCAGTATCGTCTGTGGTGTGTCACACGCTGTTCTGGGCACAGTACTGAGCTGTGAATAGTGCAGAGAGATACTCAACTCAGAGTTGACCTCTGGCTTTTAAAAAGTACTGCTGCTCGTGACATTTTCCATATATGGTTCTTCTCAAATATTATCCTTGAGTTACACATCATACAAAAGATCACATAATGAACTTTGGTCAAAACATTCTCTAGTAAACATCACAAAACAAACAAACTATAAAGCAAAAAAAAATCTTTTCATAATTTGCTCTTCACTCTCACACTCTCAACTGAGCATTAAGCTGTGTTGGTAGCTACAATAATATGGTCTTAAAAAAATTCATATCATGCTCTAGAGGATGCCCCAACCCATGCCTGTATAGATTGGCCATAAATCTGGCCAAGTGGATCTCACAAACAGGAGGATGGGGGAATGGGAAGCAGACTGGGTGAAAAGGAAAATGAGTGAAGAGAGACAGGAGGGAAGGAGACGTTCAGTAGGTGATGAAACATGAATTCATTATGTTTGCATATGAAAATTTCAAAATTTGAAAAAAATCACTTTATTTAAAAAAGTTTAGGTATCCAAGCCAGGGTCTTACACTTGCAAGGTGAGAGCTCTACCAGCGAGCTACAACCCAAGCTCAAGGCACACACATGCATACACACACACACACACACACACACACACACACACACATACACACACACACATACAATGGGATACTATAGTCGATTGTCATTTCTATTTCAATTGGTTGGATGAATAAGTAACTTGTTGTAGAAACCCACATTATCAAAATCCATAAAAGAGAAATGAACAAAACCAAATGTAGGCCAACTGTCCTTACAGTGTAGGAGAAAATTATTTTCTTTGTTTAACCCAGGGAGTAATTATTTAACTTGGCAAAGTAGGCTCAGACCAAAAGCCAAATTATCCCTTGGGTAAACATCACTATCTTCCTCTGTCTGCAATAGAAAGGCCACTCTGCTGGTGTCAATGGCTTAAGTGAATCACATCACCATGAGCCGGGAACATAAATAAAGCTTAATGTTTATGTCAGTTGTTATTACATTTTATTGAGAAAATGGGGAGGGGAGAACAAGGGATATGTCTAAATAACAAGCAACAAATCCAGTTAGAAGCTATTTTTCCAGCTCCCTGGACTGAGATCCTATCCTCTTTTTATGAGGTACTGCTGTAAATCAGCTTTGGGAAAGCTGGAGTACTCACCAGATATACAGTGCAGCTTTAAATAACATAGACTTTGAGCTGGAGAGATGGCTCAGTGGTTAAGTTTCCACCCACAAGCAGAAGGACTTGAGTTCGGGTCCCAGATCCTATGTAAGAATACCAAGTGGACATGACAGTGGCTCCTACTTCTGGTCCTGGAAGTGAAGCCTTGGGAACTCCAGAGCAAAGCCAAGAAGAGGTAGAGCAATCCAGGGTGATCCAAAAAATCATCCTTGGGTTTCCATAGGCATTCAAAGTGCTGACAGACAGACAGACAGACAGACAGACATACAGACAGACAGACAGACAGATAGATAAAACATATAAAAGTTTGGAATCCAGCAGAAGTTCCAGATCACATCTTATTTCAAGAAGCTTATTTCAAGAACTGCCTGAGCCAGACATACCCTTATCTGTGAAATGGGGACAGTAACATTCAGTTCTCAGGGATGTTTTGATCTAAATCGGGGAAGGCTGCCATCACTGTCTCTGAATTTGTCTCATGATGGTTCGAGTTTGTGAACTGTCATAGGCTATTGTAATAAGGACAGCCTTGCTAGTCAGTGAACATTATTAGTTATGAAACTAGAACATGAAATAATATAAGAAGTGAGAAAAAGCCCAAGCTTGCCCAGATAGCCATCTATAAGAACATGAATCTTTCTTGTTGCTGAGATGACAAGGATCAGCCCCTTCACTCTGAGGAAGGGGAGACAGCACCCTCTATATTTAAGATGTCTAGATCAGCTCCTATCCTTGGTAAGCAGCTCTTTGTAAGACTGACATGGAGAAGCCAAACTTTATGGAGAAGGAAATGAGGTCGGCAAACTTCACTAAACCATTTGGATGAGACCAAGCAAATGAAGAATAGTATGAGAATATATGTATATGTACACATGCACACACAATACGTGTGTATGTGTTCCACAAAACACTGGTTTAAATTTTTCATTATGTTATGCTTATCTTTGGGTAACATGAAGCAATAAGAGTCATCCAAGACCCTCTGCAAACAAAAAATGTGCTTTGCCAATTGATTGTCTAGTGATCTGACCTATATTTGCAAAATCACTTTCTGCAATAGAGCCAAGACTTCTTCTGTATTTCTCCTAAACAATTACAACAATATCAATAATTAGAAGTCTGTTTTCTTTATACTCTGTCAAAATCCCCATTGAAAAGTCCTGTGGTTTGACTTTTCCAAATTAAAAAAACATGGTGGTGCCTGAGGCATGTACAAAACCACGGCCTACTCTGAAAGTTGTGCCTCGTTGCTGGGTGTAGTGTCAAGGCTTTCTTCTAAATGAAGGCAAGGATCTCATCCTTCACTGAGAGGATGCTGTTGTGCTTCAAGTTCTTCTGAAGCAGAAAGCTATTTTGTTTTGGTTTGACTTTATTGTTTTGCCTATGAACAAAGCTTAAGTGATATTCAGGTGGAAACCTGGGCCCTTGTCTTGGGAATTTTCAAGAACTGGATAGAAAAGAAAAAATCAGACACGGTCCATTTATCCTTTTTTTCCCCCTTTGGTTTTCTTTCACAGTTAGGAAAGGGCTGTCACCCAAAAAAGAAAAAAGGGTTGGGAAAGCATAAAACTGCCCAGCCGATGGCTTGCGTTGCAGGTGCTTTAAAGAGGAAAGCTCTGAATAAACACATTTGGAGTGGCCCCCAGTGAACCACCTGGGCTCCCAAATAATTGTTTGCTATTCTCTTTCAGAAGTCATTCCCCATCACAGATCCAGATGTGTTTACCATTTGCTGAAATTGTTTTGGTGGATTTATCATAAAAAATTAATGTATGAGACCTTTGATGTGACACCAATGCAGCAGGGCAGAAGTCATGAAATCATTTGAGTTCTTGTAACTTGACTTTCACTTTCTTCCCTTTAATGGGAAAAAGAAAGAGGAAGTTTAATGTATTTTTATTTCACTCTAACCAAGGGGGCTCTCATGTTACAACCTCAATAGATCCTAAATTGACTTTGAATCTGTTAACTTAGTCAAACAAAATTAGTGTTTTGATTATATCTTTTTAAAAAATCCTTTAAAAACAGTAGTGAGTGAAACAGGAAACTAATGAAGTAAAATTCTTCCAGGAAAAGCCTTCAATGGAGCAGTTGATTTTGGACTTCAGTGTAGACTGTCCTTTGTGGAAAAAGAAATGATAAGGTTCCCCAGAATGGGTTGGGGGGCAGGAGTGTGGGAGGGCAGCAGGACAGGCACCGTCTTGGACTCATACTGGATCAAAGATCAAGGTCTTCTTGCAACTAGTGTTTGTATAATTTTAATAGCTGTTGTCTGTTTCTGGGAAGGAGTGAACTGAGAATAGGATGATCTTTTCTTAAATTCTTGGCAATTCATTTCTAGCAAGAACAAGATTCCACCTTTCTTCCCAAAATGATGGTATATTTCCCTCTGGGTATGAGACAAAACTGGGCAAAAATCTATGCAAAAAAAAAAAAAAAAAAAAAAAAAACACCTGACTCAGCAGAGCAATTGGTGGAAGGAAGGTCTCTTGAGAACCAAATCCTGAAGGTTCCATTTTCATGCATAATCTTAAGTAATGATAGAATTAACAATGTATAAGCCTGAGTGCATGAGTAAATGTTCTTATGCAAACTTTGAAACTGACCATCCTTTGAGTTAGTAAGCATGAAGTACGCTCCCAATAAGAGGCTCAATGTCTTTGGTAACGCAGTACAGAAGAGGGGACTATAGACTCAGTGAGCATGAAAAGAGACTTTATCCAGAACACTCATTCTTTTTATTGAGGTTTGAATCAGGGCCGAGAAAGCTGCTTACTGGAGCTTATACCAGATCAGAAATTTCTCCCTGCTGCAACTCTAGTCCCAAGGATTTCCAGAGCATTTTCCTTTCAGATTTAGCTAAACTTGCTAGAGTGTATTTGAAGTAGATAAAGAAAGTAAATGCCCTCAAGGATAGGGAGGAATTTAGAAAGTCACCATCTCTTGTATGTTGTTATTTTGCTATTGAAAAGAGAGAGAGCTGAAGTCCATTAGGATCACAAAAGTTGCAGTCCTTGGTGGTGTTGATTGTAAGGACCAAAGTCAGGAGCTGATCCATGGTTATTATGTGTATCTAGAAGAATCGACAGAGCCATGTGAGTCAATTTTGAATAGTAGATTATGATAAACCCAGAGGTTCTTTATTCCACCTCAAATTCTAATGAAGACAAAGCCCCCGAAGCACTAGCATGAAGAATCTGAGTCCCGAGACCCAAGGAACATTTATCTTGAACTGCACCATTAGCTGCTTCCAGCTAGAAAACCCCAGAAAACTGGGAAAGAAACAATCCCAAACTCTCCCCCTACTTCTTTCAACAGAAATCCATTTTAAATGATGGGTCTTTCCTTTCCAGACATTTCCAGTGCCACAGACAAAGCTTCCTTGGGAAGCTGTCTGAAGACAGCAGAGCCCCTGGACCCTGCTGCCTAGTGACCTTTGTCCACTGGGAAGCGGGCAGCTCCTTCCTCAGTGTGATTTGACAAATGCTGGCTGGGAGTCCAAAGTCCCCAGACAGACTCCCATCAACCCGGCTGATATGACTTGCCACTTTGTAAGCTGTTCTTGGCAAGGGGCCTGTGTAGAGTCAGCTTAGCAAACTCTCCCCTGTTTATGACCTTTTTCTGCCCAGGCAGGGAGAATGCTCACCAACGCAGATGTCAGTGTTTATTATTATTATTATCGTTGTTGTTGTTCTTGTAGCCTTTTCCAGAAACCCTGAAGGAGGCCAAGCAGAACACACTTCTCATTCAAGCCTTTCGACCCAGAAGCGCATCTCTCAGACCTTCTTTCACATGCTTACAAGAGATGCTCTTTTTTACATGCTCTTATAGAAGAGATCATTTGAAAAAGATGTAAGGACGTTCTCCTTCCATACCCCTGCAAAATAGGGCCATGATTATTTTGTAAAACTCAAGGGCTCTGCTTGTTAATGAGTGGGACAATAGGTGCCATGGGGGAGGATAGATTTCACGGGTGGTTTTCGTGAAGTTTCAAAATGAGTCTTCCATTTATTCCGCCAAACTCACACGAGGCAGCTTATAAGTGCAACCAATAGGAGGGCAGGAAGTTCATCCTGCTTGCTCCGAGGTTACTTGTCTCTGGGGAAGGTGAACGTGAAGATCATTAACAATGCATGTGCTACTTGAGGTTGCAGAAATATACATGGAGGTGGATTAATTCTTCCTGAGAGCATTAGCAGTGCCTTTTTTGCTTTTTGACCCAACTCTGCTTTTGCACAAAGCATTCTTCCTGCCTGTGACACCTTCGCCTGCTGTCCTAGGTCTTCAAAGATGCCATTTATGTCACCGCAGAAGCCCTGAAATTATTGGTCTGTAGTCACTGCCTGTCTTCACTTGCCCCTGTGTGTTTCTCTATAACAGAAGGAATGACAATCCTTGAAGGTGGGGTTAAAGTGTTTAGTTCAGCATTCCCAGCTCAATGCTACTATGTTGTTAGAAGGAGAGATTGAAGGACTGAGCCAGTTTGTTAAGTGCTATGATGTACCCAGCATGCTTAGCAGAGATACCATGACTGGAGACAAGGGAACTGTCTATGTATTTTCAGCACCAGAGTTTTCATATCAACAGAATAGTTATCTAAGAATGGGAGACATCTTTCCATCTTCTCATGAGAAACATTCTCTATATAGCTTTTCGGAAATGGGTTTCTGTTATTTTTTTCCATAACAGCAGATGTTTGATGCTGTTACTATGAATATTGAAATTAAGTTTCAGGACTTGTAAGGAGGAGAAAATAACTTAATTCCTAGTGCCTATTTCCCTCAGGTTTCACTAGCATTAGTTAAGTTTCTTTACAACGGCAGGTCATATTTCAGTCATTTATATTGTCAATGTCTGTGTATGCTTTTGCAGTTAGAGATAACCTTTAAAAGTTACAACCACTGATTTAATTTTTAATAATCTCATATAACTATTTAGTACAACATTCATGTTCTCCATTAGCTTATAATTTAGAAGTGTCTTAATCTATAAAACAATGGATCCCTTGATATTATCTTACTATTCATGGTGTGCCAATAATAGACGCAATTTTAAATAAATCAGAATTTTTTCTACTTTATTTTTTACCTAGTTAAAGCTCAATAGGTCGGTATTTTCATCCCTTCTTCTCTTTTCCCCTTCTCTCTCTCGACTCCCTTCTTTCCCTCCCTCCTGCTCTCTCTCTCCCTCATACCTCTCCCTCCCTCCCTCCCATCAGAAGTTCAGCTTCTATGGGCCCTGAAGTTCTCTCTGAGTCACCTACACTAGTGAGAGTTCAGGACACTATGGAGGTGACAAACAGATGGCTCAGTGAATAAAAGTGTTTGTCACTCATGCATGAAGACCATGGTTGATGGTAAAAGCTTGATATAGTAGTTCATCTACTTCTAGTCCCAATGTTCCTAGGAAAAAATTAGCACTAAAGACAGAAGAACTCCCTGGAAGTCTGCAGATGACACAGAGGCAAACAACAGAGTCTCAAACAAGGCAGAACCAATGTCTGAGGTGGTCCTTTTACTTCTGCACAAATGCCGTGGAATATCCACACTTGCACTCACACAGACCAGGGCACTGAAGCACATCAGCACGCGTGTATATATACACAGTCCACTCACGTAAAAAAGTCAGAAAGGGAAAAAGGAAGGAAACATTTTTAATTAAAGACTTTGATGGTAATTTCTGTATGCTTGATATAATCCTGACAATCTACAAATATAAAACACATTAAACTTTTGCAACCATCCTATATTTTTATCTTAGCTATCTAACAGGTAGGAAAAATCAAGTCACGAGAGGTTGACGGAGGAGAATTAAATAATACAATTGAATACTAACTAACAAATATACAAGTGAGAAGATGGAAGAGTTGGCGACCGTTGGGATGGGCTTCAAGTTAGAGGCATGGTAGTATCAAAGAATAAAGTCCAAAGAGATGCCAGTGTACTTCACAGGCTACTGGGATGACTTCTTCCCCTGCAAGGACTAGAGAAGAATTCCCTGTTCACCCCTGGTAAGTAATATGTCAAGTCCCATCTAGTGCAGAATCCAACAGTGCACCTGTAGAACCATACTTGTGCGCAATAAAAGTTGGCTAGTGTTCACTAATTGAGCCCACAATGGCAACAATGGAAATAAAAATATTACTTATTTTTTTAATAATTCATTTGTTTTTTTAAAAAAAATCTGTATTGTATTTAAATCATTGCTATATTGTCCAAGTGCTCTGTGGCTCCTGGGATGCTGTAAGACTATGGTGTAGTATAAGGAATCCAGAAAACTGCTGGTTGAAGGAAAAGCTGTCTAAATGAGAGAGATATTAATAGCAGTCCCCAGAGGATCAGCTCTTGGACTCTCTGTGACTTGGGTCCAAAGAAACAACAGCTGTAAATTGCTCATAAATAACTGTGGACCACACATGTCAAACGGTCTGCATCAATGGGAAAGCAGTTTTGATTCTTAAAATTACAGACTTGAAACGGGACTTCGGCCTTGTAAAATAATCAAGCTGTCACATTTTAAATATTTGAGATCAAATGTAACATTCCAAGGCTCTGGAGTAACGATTAAGAACCAAAGCAACCGATATTTAAGCATCTGTGCTTTGAAGGGAAGTAAAAGAAATTAGAATCAATCATCATGAAATAAGAAGAAAGCTGCAAAAGGGGAACAGTAATTAAATTTTGCACGTTTTTATTTTTATTAGAGTTCACATGTCAGATGTGGGGAGGGAGCTGTTTCCTTAATCCGGCATTAGGTAAAGAACAGAAAGCAGGAAGAAGATATGTAGAAAGAAAAGAGATGATGAGCTACACTGTCAGAAGTCCATATGTTCTTTTGGTGCGCATCCCCCCAAAAGGGGAGGGGGATAGACCAGATCGTCTTTCACCCCTACCTTTCACTCTGTCATACTTAAAGCTTTTGCTTCATTCACATTTAACTTCAGTAATGTTGTGTGGTTTTAAATGAGAGTCAGTCACTTGTCTGCATGATGAAATTGGCAAGTGATAGGTTGGGAGTATAGGACTATGTTATCTATACATAAGTCACATGTGTTTAGGTTACCTCCCTCTTCCTTGGTCCCTGCACCTGGTACTACTTTTAATTTACATGTAGCATTGCTTACAGTTGAATTACTCTACACTGTGGTATAGAATCTCATTGTCCTTCTCTTATACTTTTTTTTAATTGAGGTTTTTTTTTTGACTGAGGATAGATTATCTAAGCTGATTCCCACAAAAGGTGATGGTTTCCTCATAAAATTCCAACATATGTAAGGCACTGGCAGCAACCAACCTAACTCCTACAGTATAAATTGTTGTCACCAAGATAATGCCTAGGACAGATCTTAAGGTACAAATACCAGAGTGATCTTTCAACTTGGAATAAAAATTACCCAATGAAAAGAATGGCCTATAATAAGCATATCCTGAAGGATTAAACAAGTGAGAGCTTCCTAAACTATAATCACACTAATACAAAATAGTGTGCCTTCACTTCTGCTGTCTCTGAATATGTCTGTCACTCATGGTCTTGATGAATGCTGAATTCACTTGGTTATTTTCATGGCTGTGTGTGTCCTTTGAACTCCCTAATACTCAGGATGGAGGAATAAGCTATACATGTATCTTCTGTTGGTATGTGGGACAGATTTTCTCTGAAATGAGAAAAATGCCCCAAATCTAGTTAAGTCTGTGTTGTTTTGTTTCACTTTTGTCTATTGTTCTCCCTAAGTCTTTAAGGTTTGAGTGGGAACATACTCCAAAGACTTGTTTCCTCAGTTACCACATACTGTAACAACTTAACCAAGTTCCCTTATGGAAACGTCCCTTTAAGGAACATGTGGTCACAGAGAACCTCCAACAAAAACGGTCTGAGTCTGACAGTTCTGGGTCTTGTTATTCTGTCTGGTTTTATTAGACATGGGATGTGAAGACTCTCAAACTCAAAATTTCTCAGGTATGCTGACAAACTGATCATTTTGAAGTCATCCATCTACTACAAACTCCAATAGAACTGATAATTGTGCATACTTGACTTTTCATTAGTTGTGTAGAACCTTTGGAAAGTTATCATAAAAGCATGCTCAATCAACTTTTATGATGGTCGACAAATAGCCACGCAAATGAATTTTTCAAGGAGTGTAAGGCAATCTATTGCATATGGGGCTCACACTAGGGGGGCTCACATGAAGGGGCACTCAGCCCTCCAACCTTCAGCAGGAAATCATCATGCAGAGATGCTTTCTCTAACCCTCATGCATGCAAACTGGCTTATCTGCAGAGAATTCAGATTTAAGAGTATATCACCCCAAGCTCTGCCTTCAAAGAGCATTGTTCAGTTTACAAAGCACCTTCACACAATTATCCTATATGATCCTCACAACTACCTGCAAGGTAGATAGAATGAGGGTCATTGTCTTCATTTTAAATTCAAGACAGCCCAAGCTGCAGAAGACCACAAGCCCAGACTTCCAAGCTTTCAATCCAGAGTTCTTCCCACCCAACCTGGTACTCCAGAAGAAAACATACCTTAAGCACACAAAATATGTTGCTTTGATGATTAATCCTCAAAGTTTTCTCTGTAGACACAGAGTGGTCATTTGCGAAAGCTAAGGTGCTTACTTAAAGCTTGAGCGACAGTTCTAGCCAGCAGCTAACCCCGTGGGTGCTTAACACACTACAGTTCTGTGAGTGTCTAGACCTCCCTCATTGTCACAATTAGTGGTAACTCAATGGCATATACAGATCCTTGTATATATATATTTTATGACAGCTTCTTGTTGGGAGAATAAAAACTATAATCATAATAATTTCAATACAGTTTTGAAGTACTTTAATTGTAAAATGTAGACATAATTGTTGTTTTAGTAATTTTTTGAAAAGGTCAAATTAAATATATCAGCCACTTGTAAATTATTTTTAATACTAAATTGATTAATCTTTATGCTAAACAAAAATGCTTCGATTCTAATAAATTTTTCACAATGGAAAAATAACTTAAGGCTTCTTGGTCTACCCAGGACTTGTTACTCTCAAGCCCTTTATTCCATTATTATTACATCTTTGTACACAGCTTTAATTTTATTTTGTGCAAAGGAAAAGCCAAACAGTGATACATGACACAGTCCCACCCTGTCCATTGCAGAGGGATGGACCTTCCTGTGAGCTGGCCTTCATTTTCAATAACTAGATTTCTACATAGGAACACTTTTTATTTTAAAAGTATTTACTGTTCTTTTTTGATGATATAGAGAATCCTGAGTCACTGATATTTCTTGATTTAGCTACAAAGCATCTTTTATTTGCAATCAGCAATTAAAATAGTTTTTAATGAAAACAGCAATAATACCTATGTGTGGCTTTCTTATGATACAAGTGGAAACTAGATGACGTTCATATGCCATTTAATCTTTTTTGTGTACATACATATGTGATATATGTACATATGTATATACACGTTACATGTATGTGTTTTGTGTATGTGTAGGCCCAAAGTTCACATCAGGTGACCTCCTTACTGACTGAGCCATGGTCTCTCAATTACACCCAGGGATCCTGCTGATCAACTCATCTAGCTAGTCAGTTTGCCCTGGGAAACCCCTGTCTCTGCTCTCCGAGTGCTGGGATTACAGCCAGCCATCATCCCAAACTGACCCTAGCAGGGGGAGTCAATCTGAACTCAGGCCCTCATGCCTGCACACCAAGGGCTACGGACCATGTCCTCAATCATGATGGCTTAGTATTTGCAAAAGTCTGTGAATAAGTATTTTCAGGGAATGAACAAGCAAACTGTACCAAGTATGCATGGGCAGATGGATAGATCCCCACCTCCCCCAACACACAAATAAGTCATTTCTAGGATTCTCATTTTTCAGAGACAGCTACATTCTATGACTTTTTACCTGCTTGTGGGTGGGAAATCTTGAAGCACAATTTCCATTCTCTTTCATCATTGACTTGGAGAATCTAGTTCAGATGATATTTGTTTATGTTTAATCCTAAAAGCGACAAGTTTATTTGTACAATGAGTAAATTTGAGTTAATCAATATGAATAGGGCTACAAATTTATAAATTTCCATGCATAAAATCAACGGTGGGAATGTTATCACAGGAGATAAACAGCGGGAGGACAGCAGTATCCACTGTCAACCATTTATACAGACTGTCCTGCGTCTTCCTACGGACCTCTCCTTGTACTCTATTAAGACAAGGTAATGAGCACATGTGATTAAGAGACTGAATTAAAAGTGGTGTGATGAGAGATGGCAGTTCTAGCCTTTTGCAGATCTACAGCCTTTTGCACAAGCACCAACATAGCATAGTGCAAGGAAATACAGAGCTCCCTTCCCCAGAAACAGTGGAAGATGACAGCATATTGGAAGGACCCTGTAGACAAATGTCACCAAAACAAAAAGCCCAATCTCTGTGCTGAACCTTTTTGTTCCATTGTAGCTTATACCTTCCTTTTCAAACACCTCATGGAGACCCAGACAAAGCTCAGCATTACTTTAGAATTCTTCACACGGATTTATAATTCCTCTTATATTGAAGAAAAGCCTGGGATCCCAGACTAAATGAAGTTCTTTGTCCTAAACAAGGGTACTCACAGCCCAGTGAAGACTCACCATTTTTCTACACTGTATGACCTGAGTCTCCTCACCTTATACACTTACCAACCTGGTGTTTTTCATAGGAACATAGGTGGCCATGTATTTCTTGAGCACCATGAATTCACGTTTGGAATTCTTATGTTCTCTCACTTGTTATTTATTTTTAGAGTTAAATGAAATCACATTGGAGTAGATGGAAAAAAAAAACTGTTCTTTGGAAGGTCAATAACTTTTAAATAGCCTATTCTACACTTTATCTTTTGGAGATGGTTTGTTCTACGTATTTCTTGGTACCAAAACTCTTTTTCTTTAAAACTGGGACCTTCTCTGACCTCTCTTAGCTCTTGGGCTGACACTCATTGAAAGAGGTAAGAGGGCAGGAAACCTGTTAGGGCTTTGGGTTCTGCTGATACAATGGAACAATTCCCAGAAAGTAGCTTACCAACTGTGACCTATTTTCTGCCCTTATATACATACGCATAGAAATCCAGATGGTTTGATTAAATATAGCCTCTCCTGGTTCTAAAGGGAATACTTTGCAGTATGAAGTTTGGAGAATTAGCCACATGATTCCTGTTAGCATTAATGGAGAGCACCAAGGCATTCCCCAGATTCTGAGCTGCCAATGCAATCCTGGTGCTTACTAAAGGGAGGTTTCTTCCATTTATAGACCATCTGGTTCCTAGTGTTACTTATGTAAATGCGTAAGAAATGTCTTGCCCCAAGTATGTGCATTTAGAGATAGCTGGACACAGTCCAGTGCCTCTCAAAATTTGGTTTGCATTAGAATCACTTAGTGGATTGTTAAAAATGGAGATTCTAGGAACTCTGCTTTAGTGAGTCTGGGTCAAGGCTCTGGAACTTTCTTTTATTATTATTATTATTGTTAAGACTCTGGAACTTTCATGTTAAGCATCCAGTCTAAACATTTCACTGCAGTAGTCCATAGATCACACCCAAAGACCCGTGTCAGTGAATGAAATATGCCCCAATCAAACACACATATGTTATGGAATGGAATTAATATTCCATTATTAGTAAAAGCCACTCCATCCCTTCTAACATGTATCTACTCATTTTACTTTTGTTCTTACATCTTTATCACTTCAAAGGATATAAAATAGGAGGGTGCCTTATAAAAAGTTGTGCAGGAAATAAAATTCTTAAACCATAAATAGAATGTAACCTTATAGAATTATTTTATAACATATAAAGACAGAACTATAAAGGGACTGTGTATCTATCCAAAAACCTCAAAAAATCTATAGTTCTTGGTTATGAGGATGATATTTTTATACAAATCTTCCAACACAGTAGCCATTATTTTTCAATTAACTATCATAATATCATCTTCTGCTAGTGCTTTGGCCATCTCTGCTATAATCATGTCAATATGCCCACTCTCATTTCTAATTTTATACCACAGAATTTGTCAGCAGATGCAAGGAGTTCAGGTTTAAAAGTAGTTGTAATAAATTGAAGATGTACAGCAAGTTCCATAAACATATCAGAATTCCAATACTCACTTGAATAGAATAATAGAATAGCCATAATGCTATCATCGTAGATATATTTTCAGGATTTAAGGTGATAATATATATAAAATCACCATTATATTTTATTACATGAAATTATACTTCAACAATTAGGTTTTCTTTTTTCATCCAACTAACTGGTAAGCTTTCAACATAGGAATCAAAGTAAGCCGCCACTGTTAGATTCTCCTTATTCCATCCAGGTGACTTAGTAGACTGATAGTGCAATACACTGGAGCAGGACTTGTATCAGGTGTATTCAGCACACACCTGAAACCCACTGAAACATTTCTGCACCTAAAGCATGGGAAAGATAAAAGCTACTATATTAAAATGTAAGAATTCAAAGTATGAGTGAGATGTCTAGCTAGAATACTTCCTTACCCTCTCATGGCTTTAATAAATGGCAAATTCTATGACTCTTCTCATCTATTCACTTATTCATTGAACAAGTAGTTGCTGAATACATCTTGTATCCCAAGGACAGCACTGGCTTTGAAGATGGACTGTCAATACTCCTGTCTTCTGTCTTTGCAGTGCTCACAGCTGAGTGGGGAAAAACAGACCATTGCCTTTGTAAGTCAAGCACTTAGTGTCTTTTCTCAGGGTTGGGATACCTAGGAGTAAATACAATACTTAAGAACAAAGACAGAATAGAGGCACGATAGGAAAATATTAATGAAAAATGTAATTTGTGCATATGATAAGTCTACTCACCAATAAATTGTTAAGTTTCAAGGGTATCAGCTCATGCATTTTCTCAGGTCCCTTAATCTGTTGCTTGGACATGATAGTAATTAAGACAGCAGGTACCCAGAGATACAAGACTGATTTGGGGGATTCCATCAAATATGCTTGTTCCATCAACCAAAGGTTATAGAACCATGCTAATATATTGGTAAAGTCCTTTTTATTCAGTTTTCTTTAATAATGTTCCAGTTAATGAAAGTCGTTCACCTGTACTGGTGGTACAGAGATACTGTGGGGTTTTCCCCCCTTATTTGATATAATCTTTTGCTTAGTTTTTTGCTCAGAAAATCTAGTCAACTGGGCTTCGCAAACTTTGCCGATAAGCGATGAACTACTCCAGTTCACTAATCAAAATACAAGCATGATGGGAAATCTTTACCCTCTGCCCTTTACTGTACACCATTTATTTCTCTGGGATTAACCAAAAACTTAAATTAACAGACTATTTTACCCTTCATCACAGCACACGTTCAAGGTAGATACCCCTTAAATAATCCAAGCTGAAGAGGATAAGGTAGAGTACCAACATCTATGTTCAGTGACACAGGAAATAGCGTTTCTGTTGGCAGGGCCTGCAGCTTCACCAGTATCAATAGCCTGATTAGGAGAAAATGCGTGATGATCCAAGTCTAAATACTTAGCGCAACATGCACACAAGTCTCAGAGTTGCTTATAGTACGGCATTAGTAACTGGCCCATATAGCTCTCCTAACTGTTCCTCTGGGAAATTCTGTCCTAGAAAACGATAGAAGACAAAATGGCAGGCGTAAGCACATAGCACTTTCTAGAATCCTTGAGCTCAGTCTGCATTGTCCAGAAGCAGTGGGCAGTCCTTGCACCAGTGTTCTCAAGGTAGTTTCTCCATCTTACTTATACTCAAGGCCTTTACCCTGACCTTAATAGTCACAGAATGTAAAAATATAACCCCTCATAGCAGATTATTATGAACCTGAGGCTAGAGACATCAGGGCAATATAGTTGGTGAGAAAAATAAGGACTTGATCATATCTGACATCGGCCTCCAGATGTGGTTTGACTTAGGGGGTTCAGACTGGCAAGCTAAAAAAAAAAAAGAAGCCTAAGAATAAGCTTCTACAGATTGAAAAGGAAGAAATCACCCCATGTGATGACCCACAAAAGAAGTCTTCCTAGTGGGGTTTAAAAGTACATAAGTAGGTAAACCTTTTGCAATAAACTACCTGTATAAAATTTCAGACAGTTTTTGAACTCAGAACTGTGGGTGAAAGCATAAAACTTTGGACAATTCTAAACTCTCTATCTTCCCACTGATGAAGTGGATGCTAAATATGATTTGATAGAATGGCTCCTTTTGTGGAATTAATTCAGCCCTTTGATGTCAAGTGGATCTAATTGAATAGATCGTAAGTATTTGGCCTTGAAAAGCTTTCATAATGGTTATTTCGGTCAGTGTGTGTGTGTGTGTGTGTGTGTGTGTGTGTTTGTGGTTTGGATACTAGCACATCATTGTTAAGCCTGGGACTTCACTCAACAAAGAATTGCATGCAATAGAAATACCATGCTCTCCAGTTCTGTTTCCAGTAATGTATAAGGAGAGTTGTGCCGTAAATAAAATTTAATCTTTTCTCAACATCTAAGCTGCAGTCATGAGTGCCATGTGCAAAATAAATTACTGCCTTTGGTTCCAAAGAACATCACATAAATCGTTAAAAAATTGAATTTCATAGCTTCAGAGTTGCTTTGATTTGGGCCTTTGTCCCAGGTAATCTTCCTGTCACGAACCTGTAGGAAATAAAAATTTTCTGCAAAACTAACAGGCCTCTTCAGTCAGGTCTACGATCTGACCACGACTCTCCAGCTTCCCAGCCACCTCCCCTTTGGCCCTTGCTTGGTGACTGCTTTATATTTCTTACAAGTCAGGCCAAGAGCAAAAGGAAAGTCAGTTTTCTCCTGAAGGAGAAGACAGTACCTGGATTTCATGTTTAGTAAGCAGGGAGAACATCTGTAAGGTAGTCTAAAGAACACTGGCCTCATAAGACCGAGTTTGACTCCTGTTAGTAGTTTTTCATTTGGTCAAATAAGAAGAGTTATGTTATGCTTCAGTAAAGGCAATTGTGTTGTTCTCAGTGGCTTACAGCAGCAATAGTTAGTATGTTTCTTCCTCATGTCAATGTTTGTCAGTGTTGCAATGAGGTTTTGCCGTACATTATTCTCACTCCAAGACAAGAATACCAGTTTGCAGTAGCTTAGAACAGAAAACCTGCCTTTTAAAGCCATCCATTGAGAAGTAACATATGTCTTCCTTCCTTATGTCTCTTTGGCAAAGCACAGCACATCTGCAAAGTGCAATCGTCCTCTATTCCCACACACACCCAAAGTCATTCTCTACACTTACAAGACCCCATTTGCTACCTGAAAAATAATATTGCTCATTTCTGAAGGGCTTTGTGATGGATGGTCATTATTGGAATGTGTACTCTATGCCAAAGAATATCATTTCACCCATACCAAAGCATGTCATTTATGATACTGATGATGTGCTGAGTTATTTTAATGCAATGGGAAGACTAAAGTTCACTGTTATTCCATGCCCACTCATACTCTCCTATTTCAGCAGTTCTTTCACACCACACAAGTGGGTGCAAAGAATCTTGATAGCCAAAGTGTCACGGGCTCGTTCTCCACTGAGTGACTCTCTCAGAGCTTCCTTCCTTACAGGGCATACCAGACCCAGTCTGAAACCAGCTTTAGGATCAGGCCTGCCAAGTGAGACATTGGGATTGTAATCATCCCAAGCATCCTAAGACTTCTATCGCATTTCGTGCATTCCATCTGCTGTAGAAGCCCAGCAAAATCCCAATTGCGTACTTTCTAATATATTCTGTTAGATTGGTGTCCTTGCCTAGTACAAAGGCGAAACCTTTTCATCCAAGTGGGAAAAATAACCAATAAACAACATCTGAAAGGACCTGAAAAATGATTGCTTCTAGAAGCACAAGCTGTTGTTCTGAGCACACAGAATACTTACAGCCTGGACTTCCCAATTTCCAACGGAACAGACTCTGCAGGACGTGTAGATAATGGATGCCCACACATCCAGCAAGCAAGCCCCGGACTGGCCTTCCATTCACTCTAATAAAATGGCTCCTGTACAGAGGCCTGATCTCCCAAAGCACAGCCAGGGGACCTTTCACTTGCATCCTTTGTTTTCTTCATGTACTCAATGGGTTTTGACAGGCCTCCCAGATCCATCCATAGCCCCTCCATTTCCTGTTCTCTCTCCTTCCCTGTTTCCTTACTAAACTTCATTCACAGTTGGGCTGCATCAAGTATTTTGGCCTTTTTAACTTATGGCTGTAAACAAGGTGAAAAGTTCAGGAGCGAAACGTAATATAGTAATGTCTGTTGTATACTCACATTTGAATGAGAGAAAGAGAAAATAGCTCTGTCTTCCTATTGCAGAGTCCAAATACATAAAATGGCATATATGAGAATGTATTTACATGTGGGGAATATAATTTAAAATTTATCTTATATATAAAGAATGATATGTAGAATATATTCCACAAATTATATATGTGTGTGTGTGTGTGTGTGTGTGTGTGTGTGTGTGTGTGTGTGTATGTGATGAAAATAATCATAATAATCATCTTCTTGTGCTTAGGTCAATCGGAGTAGGTTGGCAAACAGTGGGACAGAAAAAAATAAGTTAAGTGTTGGTCCAAAAGGCCACACACATCTCATTTGTAAAAATGATCCAACTGGACAACACAAATGTTCCTTCCTCTAAATTGCTTATTTTATGGTAGATAAAGATTTATGGTGAGTCTGGGTATCCCTTACTTGGGTCTCCCTTCTGGTTTGCATTTGAGAATTACTTGCTAGAGTCAGATGATCAGGTTTAGGAGATAATTCACATTTATCTATAAAGAGGAAGGGAATTGAGAGAAGGAGAAGCAAAGATGATGAAATAGCTGTTTTCTTTCCTCAATTAAGAAAATGACATGTGAATGTACTAATAATGGTAATTGAATTAGGTTGCAATAAATAAATAAATTAAATTATCAGCTCTTAATGTTCAAATTTGTCAATTTGGACATAATTTTGCCAATTAAATTCTCTATCAGCTTTCTTACGATTCAGGCATTTAATATATACCTTTTGGTAAGGAACTATGATGAGAATGTATTCAGAGAGCCTCCAATTGGACTAACCCTGAGAGAAGTACTTGGGCCATCATCTTTATACATAGAGGTATCGAATGCCTTGTGAGAAAATTAATAGAAGACACTTTTCATGTTGAACAAACCTAAAGTTATTGAACAAGTTGAAAATGCCCATCTTAAGTCTACACAAAATCAGGTATTTTTAATAGAAGGGCTGATTCACCTCTATACTTTAAGAATTCCAGTTTATAACTTTAGCTAGGAATATCACAGACAGGATTTACTTCCTTTACTGAAAATATGGGTTATTACTGACCTCCAGGATCGAGTCTTATCAATCCAGAAGCTTAAGTAATAGACTACCTGTGAACTGTCTCCAAAATAACACTAGTCAGACCTCAGCCTTCTTATTAAAGCAGGCCTTTTTATAGTACATAGATCTATGCCAAATACTAAAGAAATTTCATGGTTTGAATGTGAATTGTCCCCTACATGCTCATGTGTTTGTACCCTTAGCTAATGTTGGTGTTGGGGAAGGCCACGGAAACATTTAAGAGGTAGAGTGTTGCTGGAGGAAAGTACATCAGAAGGGCAGGACTTGAGATTGGTTAGACCCACCTTGATTGCTCTTGCAGTCTTCAGCTTGCTCTCTCGGCCTCCATTGATGTCTGTAATCACCTAAGTTTCTTCCAACTTTGCCACCACAGTGGACTGTATCCCCCCCACCAACCATGAGCCAAGTAAATCTCCCTTTTCTCCGCTTCAGTTGCTTGAGTCTGAGTATTGTGTCAGAGCAGCAGGAAGAAATGACTGCTACAAGAAACAATGAGAAAAGTATTGTAGGTGTGATGTTCGGTAAGTGATTCTATTTAGGACCAGTGAGATCCTGATAATCTGAGAACAAAATACGAGCATCAGCTACTCCATCTCACACCGATGTCAGAAGGCAAGTGGCTTTCCATGTCTGAAGAGGGACTTTGTTCTTTCCCTTGGCAATCCAGCAGCTGCTGATAGTGGCTAGATCCCATCCCAGACATGCTCACTTAATGAGGGAACAAATTGTTGAGTGTTACAACTGATATTGGACATGTCACTGTGTAAGCAATCAGAAAAACCAATGGTTATAATTTAAACGAAATGTCGCCATTCAAAAAATTTCCTCTCTGTGTGCTTTTTCTAGGATGATAAAGTGCAGGCCCATGCATGGAATAATAATAACAAAATGTTTGACAGCTTTTCTTACAATTGTTTGGCATTCGGTTTGCCTAATTATTGTCAGCATCACCCACACGCATGAATTGCTAGAGAGGGCTACAGAGCCTGGCGGTGCAGGCACTGCCCTCTGCTTTCTGTACTTTCCCGATCCCGCTGTTAGATTACAGTACAGCAACATCCATCTGCACATGGGAAAAGTTAATTTAACCTTGGAGTTTTGTGTTTGTGTGGGGATGTGGTGCTGTCATCCCACCAGACAGCAAAACAAAGCAATAAAAAGCTAGTGAATTTCGGAACATTTTGGTTCCATTAGGTCTTTTGACACACTCAGAGCAGTGCAAGGAAATTACTCTTTTTATGGGTAGGGATTAGAGATTTTCTATTCATGTAATCACCTTGTTTTGAAAGGAAAGGGAATTAATTGTCCTAATTAATTCCAGTAAAGATTAGATTGTTAGGGGGGGAGGAGGGAATGTTGACATAAAGGGCTTGCCATGAATTAATGTGCCTGTGGAAATTGTGGCTATCTCTGTGATTCTTTCCTTTCTTTGAGACTTCACTAATGGTTTTCCTATCATAAACTAGGTTGCCTATGAAGAAGGCCAAAAAAAAAAAAAAAAAAAAAAAAAAGACCAGAGAAAAGAGAGGCAGAATGCTAATTTTTATAACTACCATTTACTTTTGCAGGGGTTTCATCTTCACTTCTTAAGTTTCCTCTGATTGCACCCCATTTAATTTTCTATCAGTAGCTGACAGCAAGTGAATGGAATACAGTGGATCAAATCAAATCATCCATTTGGAGGTTGTTATTGCATAAAATACCTCCCTGTGGCATGGATTTCAGAAAGACTTTCTGAAATACATGGAAACATATTAGTTCGTTGGGGTGGACCACAGCAAAACAGAGGCTATTAAAATAAGCTAAAACCGGAAGTCATGTTCATCATGCAATCATCTAAAAGTGGCAGTGCACCATCTATTTAGGTTCAACCTGAGAATTTTGCTTTTACGTTGTATATTGTACATATTTTTTTCATTATTCTTAGTGTTTTGCTCAATGGATTCAGTTCTACATTTTGGCAAGTGATACTAAAGAGATTCCAGGACTGACCTTGTCCACGGACTCACCCGCTGTTCTAAATTTGGCAGGAAGACTTGCCTCCGCCCCAACCCTGTCCCCACCAGCTGCTTTGAGGACTAGGAAGCCAGAGACAAAGAACATTCCTAAGTGGCAGATTGGAGGGGCAGTCCCAACATTCCCAGCCCTGTGAAGCCAGGATGTGCCTTTGGCCTGCAAACATTCTGGGGGAAGCCCTACTCAGCTTCTGAGAATAGAGTTTCATGCCTCTCTGTAGACTCTTAATGCCCACACTCGCCTTTCTGACTTAACATCAGGAAGTGCTGAGTGATATAAAAAGTAAAACCAGCATGCACGTACACGCTTGCGCACACACACACACCCCTACAAAACCAATGTATAGATCAACAATGCTTCTCAGGGAAAAATTAATTTATGACAGAAAACTAAAATGCCAAATGTATCCCACAGACTACTCTAACTGATGAAGAGTACTATAGTGGCATTTTGCAGCAATAGAAAAGCTAAGGCCATTCATGTTGATTCTGGCATTTTTATCTATAAAATCATGTGGACATACAAAGGGACACATCCTGGTTATTACAGAGCAATTGAAAAGACAATGGTCAATTATGTCATTTGATTCTGGCATTTTGTCATATACACATATGAACATACAGGAGGTCACATCTTGGCTATCATGCATCCTTGAAGTTTATCTTGGCCAAGGAATCTCATTTTAAAACCATATTAGAATTACTTCCTTAGTAGTTAGCAGACACCTATAGTAATTAACACCTATGTAGTAGACATCTCTACCAATCCTGACTCTTTCACAGTGTTTTCCAGTTGTTGTTTTATTTTATTCTTTTTCCAGTTTTATTTGTTTTATTTTTAGAACATGTTTTAATTAATTTTTTCTTTTACAGCATATTGAGTATTCATCCCAGCTTTCCTCCCTCCCATTTCCTCCCTTCTCTTCCTCATTCCATCGCACTCTTCTGCCTGGATGCTTCTATAGACTTTAGGGTTCACTCTGGTTTGTCTACTCTTGTGTGGGTTCAGACCTCTGTAGTGTAACAAATTACCTCTCTTCAGGCGACCTCATTAGTATGTCCATTTCTCTTCACTCGTCAACCCCAAAGGAACATCCTATGCTAGTAATATGTTCAAAAAAAGTCTTTTAAAGAAAGGAATAAGAATGAGCGGTCCCTATGCGGAGGAGCACAGAGTGGGGAAAAGTGGAAAAAAATAATAAAATAAAATCCTTGAGCTGATCCACTTAGAACCCAGGGACAAAATTATTGGGGAGTGCCAGGTTAAGAAGCACTAGGTCATGTGAACCTGAGATGCTAGATTGCTCCTCTAACTGCAGTTCTGTGGCACCAACGGCGACCCTAATTCTAGTTCTGACACACACGGGGACACAAAGGTGGTGCCAGGGAGAAAGAAAACGAAATCCATGCTCCATCCTTTGAGCAAAAGCCTGAGGACTTGACTCACATTTGCTATGAAACTTGACAGAGAGACGAAGGCCTTTGTTGTGCTTTCTGCCTCAAGTCTTGCTTCATGGAAATGTTTTAAATGAAATCCTATTCCGAGCATAGTTTGCTTGTCAGCCAGGGTGGGAGCAATATCACTGTACTCACTCTTTCCAGTCTTAATTCTGTCCGCATTTTCTCTAACAGACCATAGAACTATAAAGCTGAAAACTTTCACTTTACAAATGAGAAAACAAAACTTGAGGGATGAAGTGACAGAACCAAGATTCCGAAATCGTCGCAGGGTCTCTAAACACAAAGATGTCCTTAGGCTGCCCTGCTCCATACCGACCCCCTTTACAACGCAGATCCTCTCTTTACAGAAGTGAAGATAATTTTCTTGTGAATGTTAGTGACTAGAGATACTACAGTAGCTAGGAGAAACTGAGAGTTTTTAGGATCACCCTAACACTCCTCCTATTTCACATCCCTCCCCTTTTATGGTGCATGTCCCCTCTTTACAAAATACAAGTCGAAAACATCTTCCCTATGAGTATATTTGACTAGGGACAGTCCAATAGCCAAGGGACCCAGAGAGCTTCTAGAATCGCCCCAAAGCTAGAGCTTTGGATCCTTGCCCTGGGCTGCATCTCCAGCTGGTTCTCTGCCCACTCAGCCTGTGAGCAAGCAGATGGTGAGGATATCAGCATTTCCACCATGGAGGTTGGGGGGGGGGTTTATTTCAAATTCCTTGTTGTTTACCATGCAGAAATTCTCTCACGCTTACAGATGTTAAGCAACAACCAAGGGGTTTTAAGAATTCCCGTTTTAGGTTCAGCCGTAGAAAAGAACCATCTTTGGTCCATCCTTGATGGAAAAGGAAGGAAGGAAAAAAGAGAAAAGGGCAGAGAAGGAGATATATATGAAAAGAAACTGAAAAATGTTGGAAAGGGGCAAGACGGAAGGCAAGGAAGAATCCATGCCTGGGCTCAATCTCAATCGCACCCTGTTTTTATAATTAAATAGTGCTTGGCACATCAGCCCAAATTGGCATTCTTTGATATAATTGCCAGCTCATAAACATATGCAAAATTACAATTGTGCAGTATGAGCTCTCAAAGAAAGATTGTCAACATTGTCATAATGGGCTTGTCAATCTTCTGAAAATGAACAGGAACCAATGTTCTGGCAGAAGTTAATCTCTAGTGAGTTTGGTGGCTCTGATAATTTACCATTTTTTAGGTTGATTAGACATCATTATGGTGACACTATTTCAGTTGGCAACATGTAGGCTCAAACTGACAATTTTCTGGAAGGAAATTCTTTTCTTTAAGAAAATGATTAATGTTGAAGAGTTCAAGGTAGTATCTCTGTGGTACTTGGCTTTGTGTTTTCTGGTGACCTTTGTGAAGAGTTGTCTGTTTGATGCAGGATTATAACAATCTCAGTGAAAAAAAAGCTTGTTTAACAACTCAGGTTGGGAACAAATGGATAGAAAAAGGGTATGTTATTAATTCAACATGCCAGCTCTCAGGGATAAGGTTTTGATTATCTCCTTGTGGTGTGTGACACTGATCTTACAATGTAAGGAAATTACTTCAGAGCCAAATCTTGTTCTATTTCTAAACTACTGATGCTTTAGCCATTAAAAATTTTTTTTTCCTTTGAATATGTAACTACCAATTATCTCATTCAACTTTTGATTAAATGGAAAAATTCAATGAAATAAGAACAGGTTTGCAATTTCATTTCATCTCTTTTCAGTAGTGTCTATAATGGATGGCATGTCTGAAAAGAAATAATTCTAAAGCTATTTTTTAAAAAAATCTGCAAATAAACCTGTAAATGTAGAAAGAGCTGTCATATATTTGAACTTTGCCAAACTCAATCATGCTCATTTTAAGCTCTTTGAGAAAATAAATTGCAAGGTCCAATATCTGAAATCATATTCCTAAGAAAAACTATACATTCTTTTTATGTAAATAAATCCATGCATCCGCACTATAGAAAATTTGGTTCATAAAAACAAATAATAGCTCATATTTTATTATGCACCATTAATTCTCGTTAACTAATTACTTATTTGCTTGATAATTTTACAGATTTATTATCATAGTATATGTATTGGGTTATAAAACTGCTAACTTCTTCTCACTGAACTTTAAAATAAAACCACTTTTCTGTATCAAACACAGTAAGCATCCAGAGTAGCCAAAACATCACTGCATTCATCTGTGATATTCCACATGTATTGAACATATGAAACTAAAGGAAGTGATTGCTGCTGGATATGTAGCTGGATTAGAAATGCTCCTGAAAGAACAGAAAGATGCAAAGTCATGGGATTTACTGCACGTATCTTTATTTGCTACTTACTCCCACAGCCCGAGGCCTCGCTATTTTTCCTACCCCACACCTTCCTGACACTGCCCTGCTCAGAAAGTGTGAACTAAACATAGCCTCTCCATGTCTAAATCCAGAGATCCCCAGTAAGGCTTCCTCACAGCAGCTGGTAGGAGTGCAGGGGCTATATTATGAATGCAACCCTGAAAAAATGCAGGTTAAAACTTTTGTTTTGCTTTGATTTGTTTTTAATATATTTTTAAAGATTTTTTTATTTGTTCATTCGTGTGTGTGTGTGTGTGTCTTTAAAACAGGTGGTACACTGAGAAGTAAAACCTGTCTTCTTAGCTCTTTTCCTAGGGGCATGCCACACAGCAGTGAAGTGCTGTTGTGCTGCCAGCCAGCTGACCACTTCTCTTTGTTTAAGTCTGTTTACACAGTCTCCTTGGCAACCTAAGGTAGAAGTTGATATTTTTTATATCTCTGCCTAACAGGTTTGATTTTCCCTTTGTCTGAAGCTTATCCATCTCGCACACAGGGCTATTTGTAGTGCAGCTTTTTGTTTTTAATTTTGAAAGAAGTATGTTCACGCCCTAGTATTTCAGCAACATTCCACCCAGGCATCTTACATTTTAGGGGGCCCTTTTGGCCTTGCAAAAGATGGCTGGACAAAAACTTTTCTTCTTGAGTGTGGTTGGTTAGTATTTAATTCTTCTCAGCAATGTCAAGAAGTTCAAAAGATTGGTGCACATTTTTTGCACCTATATCTTCATTTGATGGTGGAGAGGCTGAGGCAATTAGACAAAAAGAACCTGAACAGAAATGAAATAATTCCGTGTTAGTTCTGTGATTCTCTCCGTGGAACTACTGAATAGTCAAAGGTTCTTTTCTATATGCAAATACTTGTCGCTGTTAGATTGCATTCAGATACAATGAAAACACCTTATTTGTCATTCTCCAAATTCCAAATTCTACACTGTGACCCACAGACATTTAGCATATATAAATCGTGGGTAATTGTTGGATTTACTAGTACTGTTCATCAGAAGAAAAAAATTTTAGTAGCAGATCTTGGTGACCAAATCATAACCCATACGTATCTATGAAAAAGATTAAAATTAAATAGACCAGTTATAGATAAAGAAATACATTAGTATCATCAGGGCAGTTTTTCCCAAACACACGTTTCAGCCTAGATTTAGGTTCTTCTGTTATATACCAGGACACATGAACCAATGAAAAAGTTATTCAGATGATTTTTGTGGTTACAGGGGCAATTAATATCAGTGCTATTAATAAGGTTGAAAAAGCCATTACTTACCAATGTCTTAGATTGGCTTCTCCAGTTAGTGTTATAGTCTCTTTCTGACACATGGATTACTCCAATTTTGTGGTTGAAGCAATTGAAACTCAAATATGATGAATAGTTAATCATTGTCTAGAAAAAGAATTTTAACTTGCCCTTATTTTAAAATTGCCATTACTGAATTCGTTCCCTTGAAACAATAATTACTCACGAAGTGGAGCATTTCCTTATGACCTTCATTCTGTTAGCATGTTATAGCTTTTATCAACATGACCCTTCAATAATTGGAGTGAAGGGATTGTTTGGTAAATTAAAGCCAAAATACAGGACAATAGTTGAATTAAAATTTATTTTGGCTTCTCTCTCACACTTTCTCTCTCTCTCACAGACATAAACATGAAGCTTAAAGATGTTGAATACTTAACCTGAAAGTTTTAAGAAGAGGCCTAGAGAAACAGATTTGGATTTTATTCATATTTATTAATATAACTTCAGTGTCTCCTTTGAAAAAGTGCTGCTACTTATTGAAATTCATTTTGTTAATTGCAATTTTCATGTTGGATGGCCATGAGTCATTTCAATGACGTCTCTCAGTGAACTTTGATATTAATATGTCACGGGAACATATTTTGAGCCATTGTGGTATGTCAATGTGCTTAGCAAATTTCTTTTTCTTTCTTTTTTTCCTTCTTCTTTTTTTTGAGTGTGTGTGTCAAAGGGCACTGTGTGTACCTGTGGAGGACCAAGGGTGACTTCAGTATGCATCCTGGATTGGTTTCTTCCTTCTTTTTGCTTTGCTCTAGGATTTTCCAGGCTCTACCTTCTAAGACCGGAAGTGCAGGCCTTCATGTTTTAGGATGGGACCAAACCCTACATTTGAGGCAGAGTCTTAACCCCTGAGCCATTTCTTCAGTCCCTGCTTGGTAAATTTTAGTTCTTACAACAAAAGTAGCACATCATAGTTATTCAAATAATAGCAATATTAAACCAACTTCAGGTATATGCTTTTTTTAAAGTCAGTTTTTAAAACTGAATCTTTTGGGAGGCATCACCTGTCACAATGCTTGCAAACATGCTATAAATTGAAAGGTGAGAAATGTCTTATTTTCCCCAACACCTCTCCATCCATTTGAGAATTACTAAAAGCTACAAAAATATTACAGAAAGTGCTGAATTACACAAGTAAGCAATAGAGATTGTACTTTAATAATCACAGGACTGGAATACCTTGCTTTTCTTTTAGTGTTCATTCCAAGTGGAACTACTTAAAAGTTTTGCAGCCCACAGATTCTATTTCTTCTGGTATTGAGAGAATCTCCTTTCAAGTATTAATGGACATTCTAGGTCAAATTCCTATTTTTCAGTCGATAGTGGTTTTCATCTTGTTGATTTCGGGGGAGGTTCTTCATGGGTGCAGGAGCAGGCTGATTTCATCATGCAGGCTAATCTGTTCTTACTGGATGTTGTTAGAAATACGCATTTATTTTGCCTCTAGTGATATGGAATCAAAGTTAAAAGCTACCATCAAGTAGAAATCTTGCTTCTTTGTTTATGTATTTGGCTTATGCCTATGAGGTCACTTTAATACAGATCGATGAATAAGTCAACTCCTTCAAGTTGCAAATGTCTTAAATTCTGAAGACTAGAATTGAGCCAAAAGTCATATTCCCCCTCAGCCTCCTTCCAGAATACCATCGTCTTAATTTGGAAGTTCACTTAAGATCCTCACCCAGTGCCAACCGAAGGGGAAAAATCTAAGTCATTAAGCCCAGAAAACTTCACACTCCATTCTTCCCCACTAAGATGCCTTCATTCTTCAAGGCTGCTGTAGCGGAGACCCATAGAATCAGATGGCTTTTAAGAGTAGATATTTATTTCTTACACTTCTGGAGGCTGGAGATTGCAAGATCCAGGATGCAGTGGGTGTGATGTTTGCTCAGATCCTACTTCAGATACCCTCACATAGCAGAAGGTTAAAAAAACTCTCAGGCACTGTGTGCTAAGAACTCTAATATCATTCTTGACCTTCCCCAGCTGAATCACGTCTGATGACCCCCACCTTCTAATCCTTTTGGGGTTAGAATTTCAGTGCATACATCAGGAGACTCAGAGAACATCAGCCCTTAGCAATAGGTAGAAATCTAAAATGAACTTTAAAATACTGAGAAAATCTGAATCCTGAAGTTAGTGCTTTATATGCAATCAACTACTGAGAACATACAGACATCTCTTAATATGCCTCTAATATCATCAGAAAATTAGAAATTTTCACTTATTACTCAGAAATTTTTTTAGTTCTGCAAATAACTTTTGCTATAAATATAAATAACTTTTATAAGGGGGTCAGAGTCACCACCTCACAGGGTGAAATCAGGAAATGCATTTATAGAAAATGTGTTGTCATAGAAACATATTATTAGGGCATTGAGCATAGCCAACATAAATTCATCTTTTCCTCAAGTAAGCTTCAAATGGTAGTAGGCTATAGAGTCAGAGGATACATGTGGTAATTAGTCCTAATATTAATTATCTGTGAGTTCTTTAAGAATCCATCCAACTCTTTTACTTTTGGGGCTGGAACTTCCTCCTTTGAAATGGGACTATAAGAAAAAAAAAATCCTGAATTCCTTTTCTCTTGTCAAGAATAACGCCTGTAAGGTAGAGATGTACATCTTCTTTAATACACTAAATATACATTTAATATACTAAAAAAATTAAAGCAAAGCTGTAAACTGAAACAATAGGAATATTTATTATTTGACTGTCAGTAACTGCAGTTGATATGACATGTGACATTACTGCCCAGAGGTTTTTCCCTCATTTTTATAGCACCATCTGCTGTTCTATCTTGAGGAAGAATTTGTTTTAAGTAACCACATTAGACCTCAGATATATCTCCACACACTCTTACATACACACACATACACACACATGCACACACGCACACATGTACCTTTTTTGTAGTCTAAGGTAGCTTGGACCAGGATTCTCCTGTATTCTGGGATTCAGCATATCTAGTTAATTGGCAAATTAAGCAAAACTAGCAACTCTGGATTTGGCCTAACCAGGATCTGATTGGTCAGGAACTTGGCATGCTGAAACAAAACAGTGCATTTTGCCTATAAGTGGAACAGCTCTGTGATCTATCCCTGAGGGCAGTATCTATTTCATATAGTAGAAAACCAATGCCCTGTTTTGGGGAGGTTTTTAGCATGTTTACTGGTTTGTTCAAAATTGCTGAGTTCCCACTTCTGCCCAGGAAGATGGTCAGGCTCTCTCCTATGACCATCTTCTCAAGGAGCAGTATGGTTTACATCAAACCTTCAGCTCCTCACCATTCATATATCATCTTGCAGAGTATATGGAAAAAGACTGAAGTATCTGAGGCTATTACAAAGGAAACACTCTCATGCCTCCCTCCCCCCTCACCTGTTTAGCATACAGCTTTGTGCTAGATTGTGTTCACATAGCCCTAGTCACATCAGAGCATCTTGCATTAAAATTCACAAAGTAGATACAAATGAAAATGTTCCCTGAGGTAGCAATGAAACGAATAAATAATAGTCAAGGTAGAAGAAATTATAGAACAGAAGTCAAGCATTCACTGAGTATCTTTAGTACAAATGCCTGTCAAAACAACCTTTATTCATCATCTGAAGTAGTCAGATTTTTCTTATGAAAAATGAGAATTGAAAGTACCATGCACTGGGGTGGCAGGTCTGAAAAGCAGGAAGTACAAAAGTTATGACTCCAACGGGGTGAGCAGTGGTAGACCTCCTAACATTCTGTGATATGAGGCTCTCCTGGGTGAAATTAGAGAAAAAATTGCAGTGAACCATCTCAAACCTGAGTTGAAATAAACAATTATTTCTAATATTTCCAAGTAAAACCAAGGAAGAGAAATCTAATTCTCCCATTCAATGCTAGTTCAGAAGTTGAAAGAACTCAGGGCAGAGGCGGTAAAAGCAGGCAGTTTGTTCATAGGATACAGGGCCCAAATATGAGTATGTAGTTGTCTCTGTTGAAAATGCTTTTTATTTGTGAAAGAATGAAGTTTGAACTCAAGGCCTTATGCCTGCCTGCGAGGTAAGAACCCTGTCAACTGAACTATATTCCCAGAGCCAAGACTGCATTTCAAAATTTGAATCTGTATGGGTAAGTTCTATGTGCCCTCTATAACTAGGCATTCTACCTATACATCCTACCTCTGGGACACATGTTATTCTCATTTAAATTGGTGTTTATTTTCCAAGTAGGAAAAGTAGCACTTAAAACAAATCAGCACTTTTTTTAAGGAAAAAAAAGAGAGATGTTTTGGACAATTCGTTTTATTATTGCACAACTATTTTATAAACTCATCCAAGACAGATTAAATATTGCAACAATTAAATTACGCAACTAAGACAGACCTGTAAAATCCCTACCATCAAGTGACCTTAGTCAATTTCTTGCCCTATATTAACATCAATTTCCTCATCTACTATCTAGGTTTCAGAATAAAATAAGGCAGTGTATAGAAAACATTCAACAGGGCTGGAGAGGTGGCTCAGGGGTTAAGCCTCCACCTTGCAGGCGAAAGGTCCTGAGTTCGGATCCCAGATCCCATGTATAGACGCCAGGTGGAAGCGGGGGCGGCCTGCGCTTCTGGCCCATAGGGCGGAGCCTGTGAATCCCGGGGCAGGAGGTGGAGGCGTCCATGGTGGTTCCCGAATTCGTCCGTGGTTCTACACATACACACACACACGCACACACATGCACACGCCCGCGCGCGCGCGCCGCACATACATATGCACATGCGCACAGTTGAATAAATAATAATAAAAAAAACATTTAAAAAAAAAGAAAACATTCAACAGGTTTCTGGGACACTATAGAGTTGTATGAGACACAGCCACGCTAGGAAATGGATGTGATGTTCATTAATTTACAAAAATCTTGAGTATTCCTATTAGATATTTTCAAATGCATTATAAAACATTGTATTTGTCAGGGGCTGGAGAGGTGTCTCAGGGTTAAGCCTCTGCCTTGCAGGGGCGGCGTTTTGGTCCTGGTAGGGCGGAGCCTGTGAATCCTGGAGCAGAGTAAACAAGGACTATGCTGGTTCCCGAATTCGTCCGTGGTTGTACACACACACATACACGCACACACACATACACACACATACATACACACATGCACATACACGCATACACGCACAATTGAATTAAAAAAAGAAAACATCGTATTTGTCATAATGCAAAACAGCAGCAAGCAGTCCTGCCGAGGGATGACCATGTTTTTAAAGAGTTGGTTTTATGCATCATGTGAAACCAAATAAGCCTTTAATACAAAGACATACCTGCCTTGATTTAGTTTCTCTTGCTAAATTAAGTGGTTCGCATGGCTCTTGTTTATCAATGGCCATTTTCAAGGAAGAAACAAAGCAAGTATATATAGCCTAAAGTCAGACATGTGAAGATTTCATGCTTGTTAAGTGCTTTTCTAAGAAGCACTCTGTCCTGAGCAAACTCAGGAATCCACTTTATTTTCTCATATAATTCTTATTGTACCTATTTAAAATATTTGGCAGTATGTAATATGTAATCCAAAATATGTGGCAATAGCACACATATAAAATCAAGATAATCACTAGAGGGAACACAATAACGTGAACTTTACCTCACACAATTAGTTACACACAGCCCACCATGACAACAGAAACTTGTATCTCATTTGCAAAAATCTTGAATACTCCCATTAGCTATTTTCAAATTATGTAACTCAAACCTTCAAGTAGCACTTGATATTCTTTACATTGTATCTTCCTTTCTTCGCCTTCACTCAGCTATGATAACTATTTCTTTATGCTACCCATAATTCATTTTTCATGTGCATATTGTTATTCCCAAGTGAGCATTTGGCCATAACTGTGACTTTTGTCATAAGGAAGAAGAGGCTTGATATATTTCTTAATTTATGGATTCGTTATGTGAGTCTATAGCATAGGTAGGAAATGCCAGGGGCCTGTCGGAAGGATGTAAACAGAGTGTCTGCTCTCTGAGTGTCACGTTATGAACTATGTTTGAGCCAACATCAAGGGAAAGGGTTTCACTTCTCTTCTGTGCCCCATCCATGCTGGAGTCAGTTGAAGTCACAACTCTTCTCAGTGTATCCCCAATTCCTCTTCTTTGGATTGGTTTCATGATTTCACACATGGTGCAGCTCATACTCCATCTCAAGTGACTCAGTCATATTGGTTTGTTTGTTCATAATAAAGCAATTTGCACAGGTTTCCAGAATCTGGAGTCTCCTATGAATACCATAAGCCGTCAAATGATATTTGCTCTCCATGTCTCTTCACCACTTGGCAAATCTCATGAAGGCATTTTCCAGAGAATGAAGGTTAAGACCTATCCCTTAACACATTCCTGCCACGTGTTCAGCAAGTCTACCAGCTCTTGATGGACATCAGCACCTCTTTTTGTGGCAGAAACAAAGCTCTCCATGTTACCATAGGCCCCTCTAGGGCTGAGTCTCAGTCTATCTGGTCCCCTTCTGATTTCCCTGAGATTGTCACAGACAGTAATCTCCACAAAGTGACAAACTGATGTAGGAAAGACCTGGCTCCTTCCATAAGCATGACAAAATTGTTTAATGCTAGCATTAGAAAATCAGTTTTTTTCTTTCATTTTTTCATATCATGCACATCGCTTGCTTGCTTAGCTCCAAAAACATTCTCTGACAGCAACTGCCAGGGAAAACCATGAGGTGGAAAAATCAGAGTCATGTCTTTCCTTAGGGTGAGATTATGCAGGAAAAGCCACTGGACAACTCCCAACCTGGGTTTCATAGGCAGGAGAGGCTGTCATTACCTTAGCGTTGCTGAAAATTTAAAGAGAAGATAGATCTCAGATGTTCCGAGGACTCCTATGCGGTGGCTGCTCAATCAATGATCACCATGCATGGACCTCATGTTCCGCTCTGGCATACTCCTAGCACATCTCCTTTCACTGACTCCACGTGGGCAGGGCATCGAGCTGTTTTCTAACCTTTAGCAAGGAGGTCTGGAAGCCTTCAACATTTCTCCTCAGGAAAGTTTAGAGGAAGCCATCTGCTTGGAATGTGAGGACTGCAGCTGTGTTTTCATAGCTCTTTTCATTCAATTGGTCAAACATTCGTTTTGCAATCAGAGACGAGGGCCACTGATGGAGAGTTGCTCCCTCCTAACGTTAAGACCCCAGGAATTACTTAGGAATGCCTCTGTCTGCCAAAGAGCCACCCCCATTCTACCCACAGCTTTTGCTGGGTTTCTCTCAAGCTTTTCGCCATGATGCGTGTGTGTGTGTGTGTGTGTGTGTGTGTGTGTGTATCCAGCACTTAGACTCATCAGAGACAGAAGCCCTAGAACATTCTTGGGAAATTCATCCCCCATTGATTATTTTTATCCATGAAGGGAAAGAAAAACCCTAAACTTGCTGCAGAATTGGTGCCCTTTCCACTGTAAATATATTTTCAAGTGCAAGGATTGACCCATCGCAAAGGATGAATGTGACATGTTTCCAAAAATAAAGGATTCTGCTGCAACATTACATTCCTTCATTCACTTTCCCAGAGTTGGTTTACCCTCCATAAGCTGCATTTCACTGGATCCCTTAACCTAAAACATAGGTAAAATCAAGTCCCACGCTGTGGGATTATTACTTTCTTAATATGAAGTCGAGACTTAAGAAATATTTCTTCTTTGTTTTCAGTGAAATTAACTCTAGTGGTTGTAGATTGACTTAAAAAAATAGGGTTTTTTTCATATCCTTAGCCTCGTGGTATGTAGAAACCAACAGCCACAAAAAGTTTTCAACATTTTAGTGCCTGGCATTAAATAGCCCTTATGTCCATGTTGTAAGACATAAATGATTATTTTCATAATTATGCTACATATCTCTCTATGGTCTACATTTAAGGAAATAATCTTAATAATGTTGTTAGTCATCCTTCTCTCACTGAAAAAAAATTCACTGGGGGAGACAACAAACAAGGAGGAAGGTTTCTTTTGGCTTGTGGTTTCAGAGATTTCAGCCCATAGTCAGCTGACTCTTTTAATGTGGGGTATGCAACAAGACAGTCTGACAAGGTTGAGTACAGGTGAAGTAGAAACCTGTGCCTGACACAGAGTAGCCATAAGATAGCAGCAGGAACGTGGCTGAGATCCTAACATCCCTTTCACAGACATGGTCCCAAAGACCTAACTTCCTTACTTGAGGCCTCACTTCTTAAAGAGCCCACCACCTCCCAAGAGCATCGCCACAGGCTGGCAAACAATCCTGTAACACGTGGGCCTTGGGAAGACACTTCCTTCCATCAGTTGCCAACAACTATTGAACAAGACCAAGTGTTCTGTGAGCTTTGCTTTTCTAAAACAGAGAAGGTATAAAGTGTCTTTTATTGTTAGATTTATTTTTCTAGTCTGTAAAACTACTTGGAGATATAAACTTATGCTCCTCCCCTTCTCTTTTCCTCCTCCTTCTCTTCTTCCTCTGCCTCCTCTTTTTCCTTCTCCTTCTTTTCTTCCTTCTCCTTCTCCTTTTTCTTCTTCCTCTTCCCCCTCCTTTTTTCCTCTTCCTCCTCTTCTTCTTCCTCTTCTTCTTCCTCCTCCTCTTCCTCTTTCTTCTAATTCTTCTTCCTCCTCTTTTTAATGCATGTCTAGAACTTCTTGTGAGAACAATGAAGTTCTGGTGAGAAATTTTTTTGGTTTCTTGCTCTTATTGTAAGAATAGTACCTTGAGGTGGTTTTCTTTTGTCCAGATGGTAGAGTAATAATTTTTTTAATGAAAACATCAATTCAAGGTACTAGTGGCCGTTGTTTCCCTCATGTCTTTACAGACATGAAGTATCTGGACATTCTCAGTGGCACCTACACCACTATTGGGATTTCTAGTGACACCAGTATCTGCTCAGAGCACATGCCCAGGTGAGAGTCTTCCAAAGGAGAAGCAGCACAAGCAGGGGTTTCTTGGGAAGTTCTGCAGAGGGTTTTGCAGGGGGTTCTTATAGGGTATCCCACAAGGGGGTTCCACAGGAGTACACCATGATCAGCATTAGGAGGTTGCACATAACCCATAACAAACCATTGCTGGTGAATGTGAGCTTCCAAGGTGCTACTTTGTTTTCCAAAATTATATTTACAACGAACTAGGCAGAGCTACTTAACTACTTTGATGTTTCCCATCTGGATTGTGGTAAAACTATAGTAAACCCATTCCCCTAATCATTTTTTTATTCATAGTTTGTCTCTCTCTCTCTGTCTCTGTCTTTCTCATTTTCACTCCTTAAGGAAGTTGTAGACATTACCAATACATAGAGCAATACTTGTGATAAAAATCCATAGGTCCATCATAGAACTATTAGATCTATTTCTTGGGATCCACCCACAGTCACATGGAATATACCTGGAATAGTCTAAACTGCCAGCATTTTAGCATCTTTCATCTTTAATACTTTTTACATTTATTTAACATGTGTGTATGTATGTGTGTATGTGTGTGTGTGTGTGTGTGTGTGTGTGTGTGTGTGTGTGTACATGTGGAATTCAGAGGATGTGTTCATGGAGTCAGTTCTCTCCTTCCACCATATGAATTCTTGGGATCAAAATCAAGTCTTCAGAATTAGTACTAATGTCTTTAACCCACTGAGCCACCTCACTTCCCATCATTCCAAATGTTAAAAAATACATATATATGTTATTTAATATATATTGTGAATAACCTGCATATTACTTTGTAATCAGAAAAATACATCTATCAGATGAGATTTGACACATTCAGAGTAGTATCTATCTGTCCACCTAATCATTAGACCTGGCTCATTTCCAAATGTTTATTGTGACAAAGCTCTTAATCTTTGCTGGACATAAAAGATAGCAAGTCACTCTGATGCCCTGTGGGTTTCTATGGCCTAGAATGTTCAGCATGAGTGTCTGTTATAGAATCTGAATTCAGCTCTGAATGGACCATATCTGTATCCCTCCTTACCCACCCTGGCAAATGTAGCTTGTAGAAGTGGGAAGAACAGAAAGGTCTCAAGACTCAGGAAAGTTAAAAAAAAGTGTAGGGGGAGGAGGGACCAAAAAGAAATATATGTCTTTCATATTCACACCACTTTTTAAATACCTATAAGGACTACATACATAAATAAAACTAGTGTATCTGGCATAGTCTACATGTTAAATATGCATTTAAGGAATGAATTATTCTAGTAATGAATATTCATATAATTTTGCATATCTGATGTGCCTGCACTCCTTAAAAAATATGTTCATATTATGCTTTCATATGCTAACACATGAACAGTAAGAAAGAAGCCCCTCTGGACCTTGCTGGAGATCGCAGGAAAGCTTTTTTCCTTTTCTAACTCCGCAATGGAATTCTATTCAAAAAAGTCCTCATAACTGATCCAAACACGGAAGCTTCTCAGATAAGTGCCAAAGGCTGAACCAAGGGGAAAACAACCACCTCCTGAGCCGTGGAGTGTTTTCCACCCATCATCACTGCATGACACACCGTCTCAGGGGCCTCCTGGTGCCGGGGGAGTCCTCGACTCTGCCAGGGACCTGGCTTGGCACAGAGCCTGCCCCGCTGTTGGCTTTACCAAGCGTTACATAATAAGCACTCTCTGCATCTAGGGATACCCGTTTCCACTCGTTTTATGACTGTGTGGCTTTCTTTCCTCAAATCTTATGCTGTAACTATGTGTTCAGAATTAGATGCTGAGTCCCAATCCGTCATCAGATGGCTGTAAGTTGAGCTCAGCAGACCCGTTTCCTGGCTCCTGCCCAGGAAGGAAGCACTGGTTTCACAGTTGGTCTCATCAAGAGCCCAGGACGCTGATTTACATGACCTCAGAGCCTAAGAGAGATGAAGCAACAGTAATGAACGAAGAAATCCTTCCCTTATTACACTGAGATATCCATTTGGTTCCAGGGACAGACATGGTAATACATACATGAATGACACAGTAATTGAGGGGAAGGTTGTTAAATTTTTATTACATTTACCAAATGGGACTCAATTCATGTGAAGACATTCACACCCAGAACTTTCTTTCCTTTTCGCATGAAAGAATACACTATTTTAATCAGCAGTAAGATGACCGGCCTTGCGACGTATCACAGTGACTATGGCTGGACCTCGGCTTCGAGTCTGCCACAGCTATGTGTTCCACCTTTATTGGATCAAGACATTTACCTTCCTCGGGCAACTATTTCCTAATCTGCAAGGCAGTGGGTTGAAATGCCCTGTAAGAATCTTAGCACTGAAGATTTTGTACCTCTGTGTCTGCTGAACTCATGCCAATTAAAACACCAGAACTGACAGACTGGAGTGATGATCTTCAGATAACTCAGTGCTCTTGGTATGCATCATTGAGAGAAACACTTCAACCAGGAAGACAGATAGGAATTGCAGTGTGTCAGGGTCAAAGATAAACATTAGGACTCTTTGTTTGAATGCACCTACCTTCTGTCCTATTTCACATCTTGACATTTGCCTATTGTCACCTCCTTTTCAGATGAAGCGCATCATTGTCATGTGTGGATCTAGTCAATTCTAGTTGGCAAACATCACTAAATAATGCAGAAGCCTTCATAAAAAATTTCCCTCTTCTACAATTTCATTAAAAGTGCATATGGGAAACTCTACTGCCTTAATAATAGAATCCTATCTTATGTTTTGGAACGGTTTCCATGACGATGACTACAACAGGTGCAAGTTCTGGTGTCTGCATGTGTTCCTTTAGAAGGTTAGTGCAATTATCATGGCATAGGTAAACTTCTTTACAAATAGCATATAAGTGCCTATATTCTAGCATGTAGAAGAAAATAACTTATATACCTAATGATGCACATTAATTTCCTCCAGAAAGAAAAGTTTCATAAGACTCTTAGTCATAACAGAAAAATCTGTGAATATTTTGCATAATAGAAACCTATACCTAACATTATAGATTTATGCAGTCAAGAAATTTACAAGGCCTGTTGTAAACTTCTGACTTGGAGAATATCGTTGTCAAGAAATAGAAGGCAAAGTTGGACATCAACACTTGGTCTAACTTTAGGCTGACCTCCTTCTGTATTTGTGTTGAACCCCTTCTTCTGACCGTGTGCTGGACGCCTTCTGATTCTTGCTTCCCAATTCCAAGGGTTTTTTTTTTGTGTTTGCACCTAATGCTCCTGAACTCTTCTTCTTCCAGGTGCCAAGCACCATAGGGCTCAAAAGAAATAAGGAAGAAAGAGTCTCTTAGAAATGTGCAGATCTTCTTATGGTGCTCATGTCTGTGACCCCCTAGCAAGCTAGAATCTGACCCTTGTACTTTGACTACATAAAGCTACGCCTCTTTCTCAGGTCTTTGTTTCTTTGAACTGGACCAGTTTTCCTCTAATGGCTTCATAAAGGATACCAATGTTGTTCTGTCAGATTGTAACAGCCTTCATCGCAGCAACTTTATCTTACTCTCATTTGCCCTGGACTCAGATATCGTCCATTGTCTGTATATGATAAGCATCACAGACCTATGTTCAAAGGCATCTCAACTTGATTCCAGCATCCCTGTTCTAGGCTAGATTTGCATTCAGACAAGATGAGTGTGTGTGTGTGTGTGTGTGTGTGTGTGTGTGTGTGTGTGTGTGCACGCACATGCGTGCGTGTGTGTGTGTGTATGTGTGTGTGTGTGTGTGTGTGTGTGTGTTCCCAGAGCAAGTTGCTCTCATAGGTTTGGCTCTCATAAGTGTGGCTGGTGCTGCTGAGGTAGGTTTGGCTAGCTGTTGATGAAGAAAAACATGTCACACAGAGCTTGACATGCAGAGTTTGTCTTCCAAGGGAGATAAATGTGAAAGCTTTTCCAAATCTCAGTGGAGAAGATCACGTAGGCAGCTCTTCGCAAGAAATAATTTACAAGTGAGAATGCTAGATTCACGAAAGTTTAGAAAACTTATTTGGAGTCCTAGGGGGTGAAGAGAGGATGAATAGTTGGACTTATCCTCAAAGGGAACAAGAGGAGGTGGGAGGAGTGGACTGACAGCCATATTTAAAGAAATGGGCAGCCTTTCCTTCAGGCATCACCTATGAAGGCTGAATGGGAATATTGAAATCCTAAGCTAGGCAAAGCTTTCTGGTATGCAGAGGGAAATCTTCAATAAGGTGTCTGTGCCAAGAAGGAGCGGATAGGATAGTTTCCAATTCTCATCTGCATCCACATCTCAGACTCTTTAGAGTCCAACTTGCTTCTGCATTTATCATGGTGTCATTCTCCGTTCAAAATTTAAAAGGGGGGAGGAAGAAATGTGCTAAAACTCAGCATCTCTCCTAAAAAAGCAGACTGGAAGATTTTAGTGAGCAAGGAGCCCCGTTCAGAGAGTCGAGCAAAGCTTGAGAGAGATGAGATGCTCAAGGTTGCGCCTGAGCACTACCATGTCTCTCATTCAATGGAAAGATCTCTGTATGTGATTAGATGCATGTCAGATGAAATGGGCTTGTTTTCAACTGCTTCCATCCATCCACCTATTCCTGCTTTCTACCTCATTGCCAGCAGATATCTTCCTGTCAAACACCCCCTCCCTCCCATAACATGCAATCATCTGAAAATGACAGAGGGTTTTTTTACTGTAGAGTCAACAGAGCTATCATATTAATCTGAGTTATAATTATGTATAGCATACAGCAGAGCTTTATTTGACATTTTGCAATGACCTTTCTATTCATATCTATGTATGTTCTTTAATTCCAAATAACAGCTGTTTATAGTATTAAAGAAAACGTGAACAATAGCATGATACATTCCATACTTCGAACATCTTTTAATGTCTCTCATGGGCATCCTTTAGACTGTTCCAGTGAAAGGAAATGTGCAAAGTCATATAGTCTCATGTGTTGAAACAAGACCGGGAGCCAAGTGAGGAAATGCTTGCTCTGTTTCTCCTTGTGGAACTCAGTAGTGTTTGTCTTTCGACCTGAGATTTAGTGTGGGGCTGTTTGGTGAGTGCCTACAAGAAGCACAGATGGAGTAAGACTGATATAGTAAGGGTGAGAATGCCCTAGGAGTGGAAGAGGCATCAAGTTTTAGCAACAGGAGAACAAATGTGTCCAGAGTTTCTTTGGACCCAAGAATCAGAGCAGACAAAGCAAGCCGAGCATAGGCTGAGATTTTTGTGAAAAACCATAATGTTTGGAAGTAGGAGGATCTGGCTCACAGTAGGTGGTTTCATTGTCAGATGACTTTCGTTTCAGCTGGAGCCCAAGAACAAAGTCTCCAATGTGGAAATATGGAAACAGATTAGATATCTAGCTCCAGTGCTCAACTGGATACTCATAACAAACCAATTATCCTTTTCTGAGCCTCAGTAGTTTGGTTTCATTGATTACTAAGATCCTCCACAGCACAACAGCACAAGATAGGATTCCATCCAAAGAGACATGAATGTAGTTTTTGGTGCTAATAAATGCACTGTTAATCTATTTTACTTATATATTGTTTATAGCTATAACTCATCTGTATTTTCCTAGTATCCTTTCTTTTATACCTACATATCACAGTTTTTAAGAAATAAAGCAGAAAACACAAAGGCATATTGGGAAGGGAGGAGAAATGCATAGGATTCGCACACCACATGTTGCCTGCCTGTTTCTGGGAACATCTCTAGATGAAGGAGCATAATAAACTAATCCACAAAAGGACATAGTGATGAAGCACATTAATAACACTGATGCAGCACTGTGGAAATGCAAAGAGCTGTAAGCATTTGTTTAGGAAATCTGTCATCTCAGAGCCTCATATCCAGTATTAATTCTCTTGGATGGCTGAAGAAATGAAGTTTTGCAGCTGAATAGATAATATGAAAGAGATATTAATGCCAGGACAATCCCTGTTAGCCTTGCACAAATTCAGGGGATTATTTAATAACTTGGTTGGGTCACAGGTCACTCTTATTCTTTATGTGACATCTTTTCCAGTCAAATTTTATTCCTGTTAGTTTCACAAGGAACCAATTGCACTTAGTCAGCAAGTCTGTAAATAGCTTGTTAAGGACACAGTCTATGTGAAAGATAGAAATCAGTCCATCTCAGTACTTGGGGTGATTAGATGACATATAGATTTATTAATGTGGGCATTCTATCTACGCATATAACCATTCTGAAATTAACCAAAAAATCACATGACACAGGGTAGCCTTTAAATAAATGATAACCCCAGCCTATACAAAGAATTACTTTCTTAACTTATAAAGAAATATAATTATGCAAAACACATGACTTATGAATAGATTCTGAAGAGTTGGCACCTTTGACACAATGTAAGCACCTTGCAAATATTGTCTTTAACCATAGGTATAGCTTGATTCTATCCCACTGCCCACCCCACCTTTATGTGACAATAAAGTGAGTTATTCAACAATTGTTACATCACAGCTTGGTTCCAAATAATTTCCAAGCTCAGCCATGACTGCTACAGCACTCAACGTAGATGACAGTGGACACACATGGGTGAGAAGCTTGCTGCCACCCAAACCTTTAGCAGGGATTAGAACGTGGCAGTGATGGAGTTGGCCCCGGATGGAGACCTCAGGGTCCTTCATTAAGTAAAGTTCAGCGATGCCAATCGAGTTCTGCCTGTGCCAGGTCCCACAGCAGGATTTTGGGCAACTGCAGGACTTGGCTGCAGCCTTTTGCTGTGGCTGCCGAATTCCCTAGCTTTGCTTCAGAGGCTGCTGCAGCTGCTTCCATTGGCTTTAATTCTAGTGTCACGGCAGTGTAGACACAGCCTTTCCACAGCCACACCCACATCACTGTACACCCTTACAAGCTAAAATTAAATCCATCCATGCGTCTTTATATAGATACAGTCTCATCTGTACATATTTGGTTCCTGTTTGGTGTGCATGTGGTCTTAAACAGGCAGGGTTCATGTCTTTAGCAAGAAGGAAAAACATTGCAATATATGATGTCAAAGCAGAAATAACTTACCCTGAGAGGAAAGCATATGAAAAGTGTCTGACTTTCACAGTTCTACATGAAATGTGGATGGAAACAGGACTTGGCTAAGTGCTTTCATTTTCAAAGGGCAGCAATCAAGGAAAATAGGTTTCTATTAAATAATTAGAAAGTAATTTTCAGGATGGAGTATAAATAGACAAGTTCTATTTCTTGAGGATATTGATTCACCAGGACCACTTGAGTTCTATATATGTTAAATGTATCGAGTATATCACTTGAGTTCTATATATGTTAAATGTATCGAGAAAGTTTTCCTCCAAGTTTTTGAGAGCTGCAAGTAGCTGGTTGTTGTCCAAACTTCTTAAGATAGGGAAGCAGTTGACTATGAACAATGTAGCTAATTTGCTGGTCAAATTATATGGCTCTGTCTTGCCATTGAATAGATTCTATTGCTAGCTCTAGGGTTTCAGAGTGAAGGACACTGTCTCTGAATCCAAAGAACCTTGTCGAAGAGGCAAGTTAGATGATTACATGGCGTGATTAGGTGTAACAAAGTGGGAACTGAACACTCCATAAGATGACAGAGTGTGGCAGTCATTTGAGTACAAGTCAAAACTGGAGGAGAGGAGAGAGTCAAGGAAAAATTTCCATTACAAATGGAGTCTATGTTTTCTAGTTACTAGTGATTATAGAGTATATGAAGAATTATAGGACAGAGAACCATAACGGAGTACCAAATTAAAAGACATAGGCTTCTCATCGTGTGAGAATATGGGTCCTTTATAGGCAGTGAATTCAGGGAAAGGTCAAAGTAATTGACATATATTCAAAATAATAAAGAAACTTCCTTTGGAGAAAGGAAGTCCCAACATACAACTGTATCACTCCCTATTTAAAACTTGACAGTGACCATCAGACAGTATCCTGTCTGCTAAGATTTCTGCAGTGTCCCTTCTGCAGTCTTGGTTACTTGCTAGGTCCACAGTTTTCAAAAGAACACTTTTGATATGGAATAGCATTAGATTGTTTTTGATTAACATTTTTAAAAGCCTCCTTGCCATTTCATTAGCCATGTTACTCCACTTGCCTTCTATTAATAGATGCTCATTAGTAGCACTTCCATTAACTAATTTCAGGATTTGACTAAAAGCTACCAAGTAATCTCTTAGCTCATTCATTAGCAGTTGGATGCCTGCATTTGCTGTTAAAGTGTGGATATATTAGTCATGTGTGCTTCCATTTCATCTCAGAAGAAAATATAGAATAATTCAGTCTAGGGTTTTCCTTGGCCTCCAATACAGAAAGGGATAAGTCAGAGAATTCAGGCCCTTTCTAGAGTCTGGAATGACTGGAACTGACTGACCCTTGTAGAGAAAACGGTTCCAGAGGCATGATCTCTGTCCAGAATCTAAGTTATTCCCAAATGACCCTGACATTCTCGACTTCCCTGTGCCTGATACACATGTCCCACGAGCAGTCTACGATTTCCCAAGCCTCCCTTGTAACTTCTTACCAACCACAATGCAAACCCTTGAAATCACAGAAGCTCTCAGTACAATCAATATACGATGCTTCCAAGGCTTTTTGCCTCTCAGGCTTGGGAGTATTACATGGTTACAGAATCACCAGACAAGCTCAGCAGGGAAAAGTATGCAAGAGAGTGGAACCAGCCCAATTTGCCACCACTTGCCCTGTCTCTCACCCAGCAGGTTTCCCTGTGCTGGTGAAATGGCGCATCAGTACCTGAATCTTAGAGGGAAAACAATAAAACCAACTGTCATCTCATGCAATTTAAAACAGGTGAGTTAGCCAGAATAAATTGGAAGTGGAGCTGCCCCGTGAATTCGTCACAAATCTGCTTGGGAAAAGGGAGTATTGTTTATCATCTTATTGACTTGTTGGCTAAGCTAGAGGCACGCACCAATTATGTAAAAGCTTCTGGACTGTCTGCAAAGGGAAGTACAGAGCAACTCTAACACCAATGCTTACCAGGCAAGTGATAAACTTGTCTGTGTCTAGTCCAGCAGTGCATAGAACGACATCGAAGGAGTCTGTTTACTCAAGTGAAGTCACAATGGAGTGTGCCGCTGAAGTGCCTTTGTCACCAGGAAGCATCCCTGGAAGGGAATTTCACCTACCTACTCGAGTGTTCATCAGTTACCCCAAGTCACACTGAAACACTACTTAGGAAAACATGCATACATGCATAAAGGGCGACCATGGGGTTAAATCAAGATAAGTTCTCTATTTCTCTTGATTTCTAAGCCCCTTTGTCAAGACTGCTTGTCTTGTACTCAGTAGAGAAAGTTCTACATGACTCAATACAGTCTTTGACTCCATCTAGTACTTTCTCAATCACCATATTATATTGTTTAAGGAAACATGGAAATGACAAAATTGGAGAAATGCCATTGTCTAATAAACAAAATCTATATACTGGTGCTATCACGCATGATAGAACACCCCATAATTGCTGAGACCTACTATGTACGCACTACTGAAGTGCTTTATGAACTTTTTCATGTAGCAGTCAAATCCTTGGATATATTGCTTACCATTCTAATACAATAGAGAGATAAACATAACAAGGTGGGATGCCCACATTCACACAATGGCACAGGGATTGAAAGGATACTCATGTTCTCCCCCTTTCTGGACATCAGGAATATTGTAACGGTGGACCCCAGGAAACTGGGTAACCCCTCCAAGAATCTCATGCTGGGAATGGAAAGAGGTACTTCACAGAATGCTAAAAAAAAAAAAAAAAAAAAAAAAAAATGCCAGCCAGAGGAGGAATTTGTCTTCCAGAAAAAAATTTCACACAGCTCTGACAGAATGTCAGATCACCTTGGAGGAGAGACTCTGACCAATTGGTAATGGACTGAACCATGCCTGAGCAAAACCATTTACATATGAATAATTCTTGCCCTATTTAAACCTAAATCTCCCATCACAACCTCAAAGATAGACTTTGGGGCAACACTGAATACCCCCTCTTCCCAAGAAGGTCATAACAAAGAAATTTCCTTTTTGTAGTTGTTTATATTAATTTGATTTTTTCATTGATTTATTAGGGGCAGTAAGTATGAGGCGCCAAGCTTTCCACAGAACTAGCCACAATCAAAACCACTGGAATATAAATTCCATTGCCTTCCCCTATATTCCCTGCCACAGGAAGTGTGTTTCTTTGTTTCTCTCACAATATTCAGTCAGATGATAAAGTAGCAAGGTGTAAGTCCTATAGTCAGCTTCTGCAACCTAGAATGTCAATCCTACAAAAAGCCAGAAATGATAGACAGACCCGTCAGTCACCTTACTGCCACCTACTGGAGAGAAAGGAACCATTCCTCATTCTTCTCTTAACAGATGTGGAGTTAGGCAAATAGTTCCTAAGCCACAGTATCTAAGAGTGGTTTTTGTAGCTGTCTTACTTGCCTGTCTCTATCCCAGACCCTAAGGAATCAGACTGGTAATTATTGGGTTAGATAAAATACATGAGCTTCGAACCTCTTAACATAGCAACAGACACATACAAAAATGTTTTTGTTCTCTAGCTGCAAGTTCTGTGACATCTTCTGGGATCCTATTCTTTCTCTCATAAAATTATGAAGTTACATTCAACAGTAGCTTCCAGGTAGAAATAATCTATTAGTTAGGGACTTTGGGGTTTTTGGGGAAGACATAGTCCCCACACAATCTATAAGAGAGACAAAGTTCATGACTTGCTTCCCTGACTGCTGCTTTAAAGCCTTCCACTATAAAGTATCAGTTCTTTCAAATCTTCCCAAGACTCCAGGCAGCTCTTGTTCAATAGTTTCATCTCCTTATAAGCCTGTGCCTTGCTCTTCCTGTTAAAAAGACTGTGCTGAGCAAAGAGCTCCAGTAGTCCCCCTCACCTATCAATTAGCTGTTTGGGTCATATCCTTGTCATGTGATATCACAAGTAAGACCCCACAAAGTGAAAAATCCAAGGTTTTTAACATGGCCATCATGTTATATACTATGCATCGTGACTATACTATGCAAGCCCAAAGCACTTAGATAGCTCCCTATGTATTTTCATGGCAATGTCCACTGACTTTTGGAGGTCCTTTTTACTTTGTCTCTGACGGTCAAAAATCTGCTTGCTTACCTTCTTCCACTCTATTATATTGAAATCAAAATATTATTTCAATAAAGTGACAGTCCATCAGATTAAGAAACCAAGAACTAGTGTGACAAAAACAATTAATTAAACAAATCAAACAGATATATATAATCTATCTACCTACCTATCATCTATCTATCTATCTATCTATCTATCTATCATCTATCTATCTGTCTATAATCATCTCCATATATAGTCCATTCCTTCCTGCTTGCTTTCCTGGGGTCAATAGTTAGAAATCACTTGTAACTTAGCAGTCAATAAAGCACCCAACTGGTTATAAGTGGGTCTTTCTTTTCCCTTAGCCAACCAGAGATCTTCAACCACCCCCACAGCCATGCCCTAAAATAGACACAAAATTGCACATGCTGGTATTTCACTGGCCAGGTGAAGGGTTAGCAGACATTACTAGCCAAGTGCCCTCTTCTTAAATGGAAGTGCTGCTTTGTCAGGATGAAACCAGTCTCCACTTCGGCTGGCAAGCTGGCCAATAAGAAATGTCTGTGCTCCGAGGTCTATGTCCAAATGATGCTCAGGTTAGAACCTTACCAGCAGGCACTGGATGGTGATGTCTAGACACGAGTCCCGAAGGACACCTTTAAAAATAGTCCTGTTCTCCCCTTGCTCAGAGGTGAAGGAGCCAAGTTACAGACACCTCAGCTGTCACAGTTGGCACCACGGTGGCAGCCCTGATGCCTAAGTCCTCTTCTCTTTCACCTCCCGGCTTTTTTCTCTCTTTTCTTTCCCCTTCTTTCTTTTCTTTCCTCCTTCATTCTCCTCTCCTGTTCTTTTGCTATTTCATCTTTTTTCTTCAAAACTTTGCTTCTCCTCCCCTAGCTCACTGTTCACCACTTGTAAGGCCAGAGGTCCCAAGACATAACACGAACCAAGAAACATTGGGGTCATTTGTCTGAGGGATAGGAAAATGAAACCAAAATAATAATATCAGCAAGAAGAAAATAATCCTATTTATTTGGTGCAAATTTAGTCAAATTCTGTCCTGACCAACTCTCACACAAAGACATATTGATACTTATTTTTAAATCATCTAAACTCTAAAGTAGCTAATCACGGTCTTCAAGCTATCTCATGGATAGGCTGCTGAATGGTAGTAATCACAGCTCTTGTGAACTTGGCAATGATAACTCAAATCCTGATTTTGACTACTTTATGGCAATTTCTGAATGTTAAAATAATTAAGTCACAGTGATTATACATGCAAATGATTTTAGGAGAACTTTACTTGTTAGAACGGCTAACAACTTATTAAGGATGACAAGCTGAAAGTGAAAACATAACTAGTAATTGTGGTGTAATTGAGACCTTTTTGGAAATGTATAGTTTTCTTACATACTAGATAACAGCCCTGAAAGAGAAAAGAATACATGTAGACTTCATTGCCATTTGTATTTATTTTGTGAATTCTTTGCCAACATTGATTTCTAGAGAACATGTCTAAATGTATTTCGTTTCTCTTACGGGGCGATTAGAAGTTTAAAAACTTACCAATGTTTTGAAATGCTTTGAAAGAACTTCCCACTACATCGTCACATATGTGCACTGCACATATCACTGGTCTGACAGGACAAGGCCAGTGCTGTTGCTTCAACCAGTTGTTGAATTTCAGTTTCATGCAGGAAATTTACAAGGTCAAAGGAGCTTCCTTCCTCCATCTTTTTCTATAACGCAATGCCTTTCCCACAGCCTTCTTGAAAGGGTCTTATATTTGGGTTTTTCCAAACAAGGAGAATGCTGCATGCATTCTTCCTTCCTTCATAGCCTCAGGGGAAAAAAATCTATGCATGCACAAGTTATATGAAACCAAAGAGGCCGAGCAAGTAGAAACAGGATCTGATTTGTGTGGCTGAAGAGGGAAAGCCCGGTTTCCTGTGATGCACCAGCAGATCTTGCTTTCTAAGTCAAAACTGTAGTGTGAGTTTAAAAAAAGCACTCAGAGGTAACTCCCTGTTACAAAGGCTGGGCACACAGCCAGGGCACTGTGCTCCTTAGCCTCAGGGTGAGCCAAGAATCCCAGAACACATCAGTCAGCATTTTTCACTCAGAGATAGGGGTGTCCTCCTGAAACCTGAAGGAGAAGCAGCAGTGCCGCTGATCTCTGTGAGCAAGAAAGGTAATAGTTTTTTCTCCTAGAAGAATGTTTTCATCTTTTAGACAACTTTAAGGTCCCTAGATAAGAGTAATCACCCATAATCAAAAAAGTACATAGATTGAGGCCCCAAGCATACTTGTTCTTCCTCATTTGCTCTAAACACCTAAAACCCAATAGACAGCAATGTATAATGGCAGTTTTAACCTACCTGGTTATACCAAATTTGTCATTCAGAGATGGGCTTTTTAGCTGCTTATAGTGCATTCAGAAATGCTGTTCTGATTACCCAATTTATTGCCATTCCTTGTTCACAATATAGTAATTACATACAATTTGTAATGAGTTTATCAGAGCAAAGCACAACCAACCACAGGAGACAGGACATTTTTATGTAAGCCAACTAGCTCAGGTATCCTAATCAGCAGCAGAGGGAAGAAATATTGATAATTGAAGCTTAGATCCAAAGTGGTTCTTAATTGAAGCTTTCATTAATAACATGCCAGAGTTAAAAAGATTTGCAGGTTAACTGTTAAGTACCTGCAGGGCAAACCCCCATGACGCTCTGAAGGCGTGTCTTCAATGTCTCACTGACGCTAATTAATGAATGAATTAATTAAATTGTCTTTGGAGGCCTGGATATAAAAGTCCACTTCACACAATTTGTTTGTCACATATCTTGTTCTTTTAGAATATGGAAGTGTTTGTTGTGTGTGGTATTGTATGTGTGGTACATGGCTACTCTAGAGAAAGAATTTGTCTCTAAAATCAAAAGGGTGTTATATGGTCCTGGTCTAGATTCTTTAACCAGGGAGCACTTAAGATGATCAAAGAAACAGATGATGTGATCTAGTAAAGGCAGGCAGACCACCTGACCTCGAAGATGCCTACTTCACAGAGTACTCTCAACCTCTAAATACCCCTCTCCAAGAGAATCATAGTCCATTATGTTAATTAAGGCAATGCGTGAATAAAAGATTTGCTTAACAGCTTCTGAAAACCAGGCCTGGAACATCAGCAAATAACACTGGAAAACAGTGGAAGAGATAAGGATAATACTCCCACATGACTCACTGCTCCAGAAAGGCAACCTGGACGTTCCTAGAGAGCGAGGAAGGCATTGGGAAAAGCAAACTCTGGAGACTGTGAGAGAAACTTGCTTCATGGTTGACAAAGCTTCAGTTCCTCCTGTCAGTCTCCAGCAGTGAGGTACTTTCATCTTGAAACAGTGAAGCTGCACAGCTGCACGTGGGTTCACATGTATACATGAAATGTGCAGAGAAAGATGGCTGCAGATGCAGTTGTTAGACTCCCAACACCCTCCAAACCTTGCTTCTCAAGACACACACCCATCATTCTAACCTCTGGTCCACACACTTCTGTCTCCTGAGGATGCTTTTTTTTTTTTTTTTTGATTTTTTGTAATCTGTGGCTGTTTGATTTTCCACGGCCCATTTAATGGAAAGGTGGCATGGTTATTGTTTTTCTTTTCCAAAAGTGGAGTTTATTGCCTGGCTGTCTCTGGAAATTATCCATGCCTTACAGGTTTGGAATACCCAAAGCAAGCATGATGAATCTCCAGTATAATACCCCCAGCACTCTACCAAAAGAAAGGTTTGACATCCTGAGATGCAGTTCTTATCTCTGTAGTACCAGTTGCAAAGTGGACATTTCCTAATTCTACCCATACACCACAATGAAGCCACAGGACAAGAAAAATACAGGTAGGGTGAAGGGTCATCTTCTAGTATCGAACCAGAAACATTGGGAAGAAACAAAGAGACCTAGAAGAAGGCCCTGATTTACCACTGTGACCTACCACCTGCCTACGACTGATGCCCCTGTGCACGCAGTTATGAATTACCACTTCCTTTTTTTTCTTATAAAACACTTTGGGCAAGAAACATCCAGACATCCATTACCTCCATCAGCTACAGTTGCACATGGTGCTCAAAATTGGTGAGTGATAATCATGTTGACCCTGTGAAAAATGCTGAAAGGCAGTTGCATTAATTATCAGGTACAAGTTTCTTGGAATCACTTACTCCATTTACTAGTCAAACACATTCTATTGAGTAAAGACCTTTTTTTTTTTCTTTACTGAGACCCCTATAGTGGAAAAGAAGTCTGAGGTCTATAAGAGTAGGTTTCATTCTTAAGTCACGTTTTGATTCTCCCAAGAAATTATCTATGGATATTGATGTTTGTAGAACTTTGAGGCTGGAAATTGGGTGTGAAAATGTATCATTATGTCTAAAATCTTCAACTCCTAGACGGCACCTATAGAAAAGAGATTTATGAGTCCCCCTTAAGAGTAGGAAAGTCTAAAATCCTGCCATGACACAAATTCTTGTAAGTTTTGATTTGCAGCAAAGTTCACTTGCACAAATCAGATGTGGGATTCTGTTGAGTTACTTGCGGTAAATGTTTGTTCCTGACTAGCGTTACCATTTAGTACCTCCAACATATGTACTTCATTGTCCTAAAATTCTGGATCCATAGATAGGATTCCAGCCAAGTCTGCATATGGTTGAAAACAAAAGACAGTCTTGTAGCATAAACAAGAACTCTGAGTTCAAGAAACTGTATATGGTAATCTGAAAATATTTAATATTTTCTGGAAGAAGAAACAAAAATCTATACTAATCACATCTTCCTTTTAATTGCCTAGAATTTATTTTCCTCTCTCCGTTTAGCTTTAGGCCACATTAAAATTCTTGCCTTTCCTCTTCTTTCTCTTTTCACTGCTTATTTGAAGTACATACAGCCTTAATAGATAAGTAAAGCTACTGAAGAGTATATCATGAATCACTGTAACTCACAATGTCTTCCATATTTTATTCTTGCATTACTCTATTTTGAATGTTTCCCTCACATCTCATTTCACCCTTTTTTGGGGGAAAAATATTTTTCTTCCCTTCTATATGATACTGTGCCCAATATATTTCATTTACTCCCATGAAATTAGAAAAAAAGAAAAACAATTTGTTCTTTAGAAAGTTGGTCACTGACAACTTGGCTGAACCTACTCTTAAGAGAATTTCTAGATCCATGGGAGTTCTTTTTTTACTGTGATATCACTGGGCTTAAAGCATTGTGAAGTGCTTTCCTTCTGGCTTCCAGAATCCACCCAGGAGTCTTTGCTAAGTCTTTCCCTTTGTCCCCATGAATCTTTTCTAGTTCATCTTTCTCTTCCCACCACCTGAATATAAAAATCTCCCAAGATGCATCTAAGCATGCGAGGACTCTTCCCGTTGCTAAACTGATACCTGACTCCAATTTCAATGATTTTCCAATCTATACCTTTAGCCTCAATCTGTGTTGTAAAGGAAAGCCCATTGGCAGGTCCTGTTGAAACTTTGAGTGGCCAACATAATGTACAAGACTGAATTTAAAAGGCCACAAATATTTAGAAATCATTTCTAGGGACTACAGCAGCATCTTTAAAGGTGTCAACTCACATAGTTTTTCAATCTAAGGGGGAAACACACACACGCATGCACACACACGCACACACACATGCACACACAAGGAAAGATACAAGTATAGGTTTTACCAGATGGTTAGAGGAAAGTTTACTCATTCTGTGTCTACCTGAGGTCCTTAGTCAATGACAATCACTGGTCTTATTACTGAACTTGACATTATTTCTCTACTGGAAGAACAAAAGAAACATACTTAGGAAAGAACTGATTTTTTTCAAAGCTGATAAACCCATTAGAAAAATGAGGGGCTTCATACAATCCAGGTGGGTTGTGCCCTTGGGTAAGTTGTCTGTCCTTTGCCATCTGTTTACAATTGCACATGGCTCTGACTCAGGATGTTGATAATGCCTGATAAACATAACCATCCTAAGAAACCATGCACAACTGACAGGTCAGATATTGTAACTGCAATAAGATCAGGTAAGAAAGAAGAGTCAGGAAGACAAGCAGACTTCCCAGAAAGTAACTGACTGGGATGGAGTAGGGAAGGTTGGGGCTCTGAAGGTCAAAACTGAATTCCTAGAGTGAGAAGAGAATGACAGTAGATGATGTAGTTGTTCCACATCCAAGGGACAGTGCCCATTGCTGGAAAGGCATATGAATTTTAGATTTGCTTCTTCGACTTTCATCCCACACCAAGACAGCTTTCTCAAGCCTATACCCTTCTTTTCAATTTCAACAGCAAATACACAAAGTTCTCATTTACCTACTTCTTGGTCCTTGAAATCACATGGGATTTGACTGTGTCCCGTTTCAAAGTCATGCTGATTCTGCCAAAGCACAAACTGTAGACGATCTTCTTGGAATCTGTTGAAAAATGAAGCTGATCCAGGCAAAAGACAAAACCCTGAACCCGAAAACAAAGAACTAGGAGTTAAGAGAATATCCAAAGGGCTATCTTCCTGCTGCATCTAAAAAAGAATAAAAACCTCTTGCTTCAGATGCTCAGCTGCATGCTTGAGCACCTGTAAGTTCACAGGACAAATTCCCAACTACCTTAGGATGAGTAGTATGTTCTCCCTAAGAACTCAGAGGTTCTGCTTTTTCCCTGGTGTTTACTTTTAAGATCTAATACTTATTTTACTATTTCAAATGCTCTTGCTTTGCATGTCTGTATTTTAGGGTAACCCGAGCAAGCAATTTGAGTCATCTGAAAGGTCTGAGGTTTAGTGTTTATTGAAACTTTCATAAATTTCTATGGTCTGCACTTATTAATATTAGAAAGTACAATATTAGAATATTCTTTCTTTGAATGTACTGTATATATTAATGGTAGGAATCAATTCTTAATAGCAAAAAGGAAAATGCTAAAAGAAAACAAATGGAAGAGTCTTAAGATTATTCTTCATTTTTATTGTCTGAAAATTTAGATTTAATAATTAGTACCTCCAGAACTGTAAGGATGGAACTATGCAATCACCATTTCAATTTAGGCCTGGTGACAATACCTTGAATAATAACTTTATTCAGGGCAGATGGCAACAGATACTCCAAGAAAACAAAGAGACAGATTCTGATTTTAACATAAATGCTAAAGAAAATGGATTTTTGAAAGGCTTAGATTCGATAATTGTGTGTGATTCTGATCTTTGTATTCACACTACCATACCAGAAATTAAGTGATATAAAAACCTAATTGGCTCTTTAGTAACTACCTTATAGCTATTATCATCTCCTTAGTCCCATTACAGTTGTGAAGTAGAACCTCAGTTATCCATCCTGTTTCATGAATTCTCTGAAAACCCAACATTCTATCATCTTATTGTTTCTTTCCAGTAACCATCACGTTTACATGTCTGGATGGTGATTTTTCTATCACCAAATTCTACAAGAACAACTAATTTCTTTGTTAGACCACGTTTCCTTATTTTTAATTAGGAAAATAGGATCCTGTGGGCAGTATCATTATTTGCTTAAAACTGTTTTAGAAGAACTATTGAGACTCAGACTTTCACAATATATCTCAAGGTCCTTGAAACATTAAAAAAAACATAATCACTTAGTACATGATAAGTCAACAGTATAAGTCAACAGTATAGATGGCTATACCTTATTTTGCCCAAGTACTTTTTTATATATTTTCATGTGTCTGTAATTTGGAATGGTTGAGTTAAATTACTAATACCTGTATTGTCTCACACACCCTTTATGTATGTTATATATTTTTTAAATAGAGATAGCTTTTCATCATAAGAAGTAGCCTACTCTATCTTCAGTTTAGCTAGCTATTATAAATGGCTAACATCCAGGTTTGGAAATGAATCCTTGACTAAAATATGTGTGTGAACAGTGAAGAACAAATGGGAGGCCTGATTGCAGAACTTCAAAATGCCATGTTCACTATGGTAACCTTATCCATGTGCTACTATCCAGTAAAACAAATTTGACTCACCACTAATTATCAAATAATTAGCAGGAAAAAGAATATAAAACATTTCATTAATTTTATGCTACTTATGTGTTACAATAATGATACCTAGGATATACTGGGCAAATATCATGCCACTAAAAATATTTTTACCTTTTAATTTTTCAATAAAGTTCTGTGTGGGAATTCGGGTATAGTCTATTCAGCTGTCTAACCTGTTCAAAATGAAGCAAACTTCTCTAGTATGCTTTGAAACAAGATATCATCAGCTTTGCCAAAAAAACAACAAAAAAGAGTCATTAAAATGGGACTAATCCTTGAGCTCTCACCAGTGGGCTTTGTAAATTTAATTAGCTAATGGACTGCTGGCTAAGAATGTGATCCATATGGCTGTTTTCCTTTCAGCTAAGGGCAAAAATATGTAGACGCTTCTGCTGAAAATCGAGTCGCATAGTTAGTTATTATCATGGTTACTCTTCACTCAGCTAAAAAGCAATCATCTAAAAGCCCAAAGTTGGTTCTCTTAAAGGATTGTGGGCAAATTATCCGCTTGAAATATCTCTGTGGATTTGTGAGAATTTTCTGAACTTTAGAGCTGCTATGTACATCGTACCTTTTAAAAAATAAAGTTGCAGGTTAAATGGCTCTTAAAAGATAAGACCATGTATCCCAGATTTGAGATGTTTTCTGAGCAGACACTCAAGAATTTAGCTCCAATTAGTGGCATTTTATGAACACACAGATCTTTCTACACTTTTCTTTCCTCCCTAGAATCCAGTTTGTAAAGTCGCTTTCAATATTTACCATGTTAGAATGTAGGTATTTAGATTAAAAGAAATCCCCACTTACCAACACTTATCAGACCATCTTTTCCAATTTATTATTATTATGTTGGTTTTCTCCATATGTTGCTATTGTGTAGTGTTGCTGAAGATTCCCGAGGGGTTTTCTTGAACTACCTCAGGCAATTGTGAACCTTTAAGGAAGACATTCTTAGGACAGCATGTTTTCAACCTAATGATTTGAGAGCTGTTCATGAACTTGGAAGGTTTTCTGTTTAGGTTTTCCTGGCAACACTCAGTAATGAAAAGACCCAGTAGTAGCCCAATGTTATGAGAACAGAGGGCCTGATTTCCAAATACACTACAATGAGGTTCTCTAGTTATAAACTACCCCAGCCACCGATGCCCTTTCATTTGTTTACCTCTGGATATACTTTGAACTGAACGTCTTTCCATTTGCTGATGAAAGCTGTGTCTCCAGGTTCATTTCCTCCAGTGTCAGGAATGCGGAGTTTCTGCTAAGTGACATTTGGAAGGAAATGCAAGTAAACAAGCTGAAGGGGATCTGAACAAGCCAACCTCTCGCATCAGCCAGCTGCTGGGAACCGAGGAAGGCTGCCTCAAGTTTATCTCTTTGTTTTATTGACTGTGAGCATTTGGCTTAAAAGCAGCAATCCCATGTTGCTAAGTGGGTTGTAAGCATAACAAGACTGTAGAGTCACTGAGTTTTTCAACAGAGCATGTCATTGCTTGTGGCTCATCATCACAGGGACACTTTTACAGTTGGTTATATAGATGCGTTTGTGTCTGGCATTGGCTTTGACTGGGACAGCCAGAAATACACTCTGCCTAGAGACAGTGTTTTAATTACAAACACATTCATTCTTTGAAGCAAATGGTGCTCACAGATCATCTTCACTAAGGTGACTTACTGGTTCTCTTGTGACTTACGACTCCACTCACTCTGTAAGGTACTTGCATAGATTTAGCTCCAGTGAACTCTTGTACTTTGTTAATGTTAGGTTGTGATTTCAACAAAGTGTGTGTGTGTGTGTGTGTGTGTGTGTGTGTGTGTGTGTGTGTGTGTACCAGAGGGCACTTGAGTGTGTGTGCCTATGGAGACCTAAAGTAACATCTGAACTCTCCCTGGATCCCTGGATTGCTCTATTTCCCTGTTGCTTTGCTCTGGGGTTTCCCAGGCTCTGCCTTCCAGGGACAAAATTGCAGGCCATGCCATTTCCACCCAGTATTTTGTTACATGGGATTTGGGACAGAAACTTTAACTCCTGAGCCATCTCTCCATACCCAACTAATGCTTTTTAAAAGCAGTGGTAATGGTATTAGCTTAGGAAATAAAAATAAAATACATTATATTTTATTCATCAAATTGTCTGGGCTGTTTCTCCTTCTCTTCAGAAATGAAAAGTTGCAGTTGACAGGATTTTTTTGTCAAGGTGCTAATAGATCAGTTCTGGTGATCAAACAGAAACATAACTAGGCAGGTCAGACAGTGACATGCACCAAGGGAGAGTTACATAAAGTGTGATGATAAATTCGGAAAGAAGTAATTCTGAATGATGACTCATGGGCGGCTTTGAGGAGGTGGTGGCCACGTAGCTGTACTTGGAAGGATGGAGTAGGCTTTGGACATGCAAAGGCTTGGAAGGAGGGAACTGAAGATGAAGAGAATAGCATCCTAAAGTGATGAACTCAGCTTATGGCGAGAACTGCAGTCCACGCCCACTCACCTCCCAACCACACTGAGTTGACAGCGTTAGGTCCACATCCATTCTTGCTCTTTGCACCCCTGGTATTGATCTTATCTCTGCAAGGCCAGTCTCTAAAGACTTCACAGCAGGAAATCATCCAGGGAGAAACCCGTAACTGTTCACGTATAAAATGTTCGGAATTTCTATGCCCTAATAGTAATTCTTATTGCAAGTTGTTTGACCCTTTCCTTGGGCAACATGATCCATGTCAGCATAATTCAAACCATAATCTTAAAAAAAACTGAATTTACACTTCAAAAATAAATTTTCAGTAAGGCAACACATACTTATTTGAGAAAAGTGCAAACATGTCCACAGCTTTAATCTAGACCAGTGCCTAGCACCGGGATTATGGTGAGGATAGTTCTGCTAATCATTTTGGTAAAGTTGATTGTCTGAAGCAAATTAATTCCCATTCCTCCCCAAAGTAAGACAGTTGCCTCACAATCTCTGGTTTGGAATAATATTTAATCTAAAATTTATCATAAAAGAATAAATTCATAAAAGTTTCATTTTAGATCCAGACTCAAAATGTATTGCACGAGTAGGAAACCCTGACAGAACCTAAGTGATAAAGACTCAAAGCCAGAGAATCACAAAATTCGGTACTAAGAAGCATGAAAAAGCTATAGGGACATTTATTTTCTTTGTCCCACTAACTTAGAGAAGTTATGTGTTCTATGGGGATCATTTCTCATTTAGTTTTTGAGTATTTATTGACTATCGGAATCATATTTTTGAGTATTTGAATCCTGCAAGTTTATATCTTACCTTTACTTTCAGTTTTTAATTGCTTTCCTTAGCAGTCAAAGAAAAGATGATAAAAGTGTGCTGTATGCAAATAAAGAATTATTAGCATTCCTTATAAAAGTGTTTTATTTCTGGTTCACAATAACTGTTTTATTGTATCTTAATATACAAGTGGGCAGTTTAGGTTATATTAGGTTCTAATATAAATTTATCATATACGAATGTGTTTTGCAGATAACTAGAAGCATCAGTTTGTCTAAGGGTAAAATCTCTAAAGGAATGAAAATGTTCTTTCTTCGGGAGTGCCACAATAGCTGGAAAACAGTCACTTACATCCTCAGGTGGCATTTTATTGAGAGAGAGGCCTGAGGAGAAACTCTCCTTTATATGTGCATGAGGAGTCCTTGGTCCTCCACTCTACCATCAAGTGCACAAAAATCATAAATCATTAATCAAGTGGGATTCATCAGAGGGAAGGGGAAAATTTGTAACTGAGCTTTCAAGATGATGTTTGCATCTGATGAAATAATAGGTTCTGCCCCTGCCCTGGGCTCTCTTCAGATCCTTCCACCATGCTGTCCTAGGGACTCTCTTCCTGTCCTCATGACCTTAAGCTGTCTCTTCTCTTCTAATGCTCTCCCACCTTAGGACTAAGCTATGGTTCCCTTAGCCACCACCCTCAACTCTAATAAAACTTGTAGTCCTAAAAGAACATAATATGATATCATAGATTCTAACTCCAATTTCTAAATGTTTTTATTCTTTGACAATTTCATACATGAGTACAATGAATTTATGTAATTTTCACCTCCCGTATTGTCCAATTCCCATCTTCCTCCTCTTTCCATTGAAAACCTTCTTTTTTAATCACTCTGCCTCCTACGTTCATGTCTTTCTCTCTGTCTCTGTCTCTGTCTTTCTCTCTCTTTCTTTCTCCTCCCCCATGTGTGTGGGTGTCCCACTGAGTACCATCTAGGCTACCTATGCTGACATGAGCCAGAGCAGTAGCTAGACCAAGGATGATATATCATCAGTTTCACCATTAACTAAAGTAATCCCCATTCCCACATTCTGCATTAATCCTTCATAATCACTCGGAGAGGTGTTTTCTGGTTCCAAAAACTTGAGTTGATATCTTCTAGTTTCTAGATGTTAAATAGAAAAAAATTATATAAATGAAACTCATAAACATTGTTACCAAAAATTAATTTCATATTACTATGGCACAAGAAGATGAGATAAGAAGGTAAACCACAGTAAAACTCTAGCGAATGGTCTCTAGCCTTCTAACCTACCACAGGAATAAGTACTTGTTGTTTCCTCCAGGAGTCAAAGAAATCGAAGGGTGATTTCTGAAGTAATGACTTGGAATCTTCTACATGATACACAGGAATTAGTAAATAGCTAAGCCAGCTGGTGACTGCCCCGAGAAAGACTTAACTCCTCCTCCAGTCATCTGTGCTTGGCAAATCCTATGGAAAGATCTAACTCACTTTCTCCATGACAGTATACAGAGCCACATTAGTGTGATGTATTTTAGAGTGATGCAAGCTGACTTTGTTATGAAAACAATGTAATTTTAACTTTGGAATAACATCTGGTCTATGTCACAGCTCTATCAGGATAAATGATATGGAGAATGGGGGGAAAGGACTTGCTTTGCCAAATATGGCCACTGATGAGTAATGCTCGGTTCCTTTCTTAGTGCCTCTATTAAACCCATGAGTCCTGTCAAGTTCCAGGTCGCCAACTCTCACGTAGATCAACAAGATGTATCAAAGTACATAAACTCAGGACCTATGGTTTCACATTTGTGTTTGGTTTCTTAAATGAAAAGAATATTTAGGGCACAGTCCCCTCATTACATTACTTAGTATGGAGGACTTTTCCTCTTGTTGCTTCCAAACTCTTAATTTATAGAATTTTTACCAAGAGCAATTAATTCTCCATGATCTTAGAGCCTCTTTTTTGTTATGTATTCTTATTCCAAAAAAAAAAAATCTACCCTATGGAAAATAAGTCCCGTTGTTGACAAGGTCTGATCACCAGCAGCGCAACAAAGGAAAACTGTACTTTGGTCTTTCTTGGACGCCTGTCCTCTGTCATGTGATGAAGGGTTAGGACAGTGATCTGGAGAAGGGTGCCTTCAGGAAAGCGGAGGAGGGGAAACCATATCTTCCAAGTTCTATTCAAAGGGAACTATGAACCAATGTGAACAGTCGAGTTTCCCAAAGCAAGCAGTTACCACTCCCATCATTACAAAAGTGCTGTGTAATCTGTGTCTTCTACATTGCAGTTAGACATACGCTACACTTAGTGCGGTTTGAAATGTCAGCACATAATTTTTGGAGTCTTCAATTTGAATGATGTTGTACCACATTAGTAATCACTTTCTATATTAAGTATATCAGCAAAGAATTTTTAAAAATGCAATGCCTTCCATCAAGTAACTTTATGTGCAAATTCATGCCACAAGGTCTCAAAACACATACTATCGCCACTCTTTTTTAATGTTTCCTTCAGTTGACTTTCCATTCATGTCTAGCCTGGAGCACAGGTCACAAAAAGGATCCCTTCAACGTTATGTTGACAGGAAAAAGTGACTACTGGATCATTGTGAACTTTGTCACAGTAATGAGAACCCTGGAAATAGTTGAAAGTGATTCCCAGGGCAATGTGTGTCTTGAGGAACAGAGCTACCCAGAACCGTGTGAGCCCGTGTGAGCATGCTCAAAACCTACCTCCTACATCCCTGAGAGGCAAATCAAATACTCAAATCTCTTGCTTTGGGTTTTTACTGTCCTTTTTTCTCATATCACCGTCAGTTTTATTTCAGAATGTATATTATACCCCGTATTTATATTCTAGGTTGATTTTGTTTTTCCTTTTTAAAAATAATAAACATGTGAGGTGATAACGTGGCTCGGTAAAAATGTTTGCTGCAAAAAAAAAAAAAAAAAAAAAAAAACACATAACCTGAGTTGAATTTCTGTATCCCATTTAAAGCTGAAAGGAGGGAATGAAAAGTTGTCCTTTGACTTCCACATGTGTATTGTGGTATACATATCCCCTCAAACACATCTTGTACACATAATGATAGCAACTGATTGGCTAATCAGTATTCATATGTAATAATATAATGGATATTTATAACACATAAGATGAATACATAAACTATTTTATAGGAGTGATATTAATGTCAGCATTATTTTGGGCATCTCAGAGAGCATTTGACATAAATACATGGTATTTTTTTTTATTATTATTTATTCAACTGTGTGCATATGCGTGTGTATGTGCGTGCGCGCGTGTCTGTGTGTGTGTGTGTGTGTGTGTGTGTGTAGAACCACGGACGAATTCGCGAACCACCATGGGCGCCTCCACCTCCTTCTGCCCCGGGATTCACAGGCTCCGCCCTACCAGGACCAGAAGCGCAGGCCGCCCCCCGCTTCCGCCTGGCGTCTATACGTGGGATCTGGGATCCGAACTCAGGACCTTCCGCCTGCAAGGCAGAGGCTTAACCCCTGAGCCACCTCTCCAGCCCAATACATGGTATTTTTATTACAAATAATCCTTCTGGCTAAGGAAATACAAGTAGAACTCTGGTTTGTACCTTTCCATGTCAGTGTGTCTCATTAGGCAATCTGCCTGTGCATTGCATAAGCATGGATGTTAAAAGGGAAAGAAGTTTTCAGCTGCCTTTTAGCCGTCATCACTTCAGTAATCCCTCCTTTACATCTAATACTTCTGTCTTGCCATGTTTACACAGTTACAATTTTCCTACATCTTCCCTAAAACCAACACACTTTCATTTTAGAAGTAAATATGCACATAATCACATTTTCAATTATTTAAGGCAAAATAAATTTTAGTTACACAATTTCATCTCATCTTTTCAGGTAGTCTCAAAGATTCTCAATGTTCCTTTTTTTTCCAAAGGTTTGACCAGAGCCCTAGATGTTTGGAACCGCATAAATATGATGGCCTGCTTTCTTGTCCGTCTGGTCAGTTTTGATGGGCATGCTTGGCGGTTCTTCTGACCTAGGTCTGAGCTCCAGAACTGATATATGGTTGGGAATCACAGCTCTTCCTACATGAGTGTGGTTTGGATGCATTTGGGACAAGTGTTTCTCCTTTGGAACTTCACCCGTGCAATTAAATTGGAAACTTTGGTACCACTGCTTTCTTGGTTCCAAAAGGAGAAAATAAGGAAGAACAAAAGGAGAAAAACAATCTCCAAAAGAAAGAGTCTTGGGTTTCAGTTTCCTTCTGGATTCCCAGTTCTCTTCCACTCTGAGAACACTGAATTGTGCTTTAGACAGCTTGTTCAGAGAGTTTAGGAAAATGAAGCAGCCCTAAGAACACAGTTTCTGGAGAGAGATGATGCCAGCCGGAGAAGGGTATAGAAGAAGAGGGCTCTGCTACAGTGCTCTCACATTTGATGTAGCCGCCGGCTTAATTAAATCAATTCCTTTGGCTGTTTAATTCATAAAAGTCAGTGACTAGTTGGGGAATTAATTGATTGCTCAGGAACTGGCAAGGCCTTCTCCGGGAACACTTTTCTTTTACAATGTCTTTTGGCATTTGCAGTTTGCAAGGTCCATTTCCAGCCTTACACACTGCACAGTAAAATTACAACTCCTTCCCAAGTCGCCAGCTGTCTATGTCTGCCAATGACCTCTGGGTTCAGAGAAAATAGTGCTGATACATACATGCTTGGAAATTGGATCCCTCAGTAAAGGTTCAGTGTATAAGAAGGTGTGTCACTATCAAATGATTCTCCAATAATTATTTTATCAGTCTCCTAACAGGAAACTGGAGGGAGCGACTTTGCATAGAATGGTGTTTAAACCTGGTGCAGTTTCACAGTACTAAATGTCAGGCCTTGTTTTATTGATAGCCACTGACGTGCGTGATACATAGAAGCATCTCCATGACATCACCTAATGGAAAATTATACAGGTTTTAGAACAAATTGATCCACCAGGAAGAACATCCCTAGAAGAATTCTCTATAGACTTAGTAATTATTTTGCATAATAAATAGACTTTTACCACTAATCAATATGCTGGGAAGAGATGTGATAGAAAATAGAAAATATATCTATCTATTGAAATAGAATCTGTAGACTCATCTTGTTTTTAAAATCCCTTGAACCAGTGTCTGATCAGGTTGAGAAATTGATATAGAGAAGGGTGCATTCCATGAGACATTCAAGGTCAGAAAAGGGGAAAAATTAACTTAGAAAGAATGTTAGCTATGAAGTCTCTTCACCTTGGAACAAGAGCAAGCCTAATAAAATGCTCCCTCATGCCAACTGATGTGGCATTGCATTAGACTTATCAGGGAGGCTTTTTATTTAACATTAGAGATTTCGTAGGCTTACTCTTCGCCTACAAATCCAGAAATTTCTGATTCCACGAAGAAGGAATCTATGTTTTGTTTTGGGTTTTTTGTTTTGCTTTATTGATTTTGACATTTTTCTTTTTCCCATGTCCATGTCATGTGTGTATGGGGTGCATGCATGTGTGGATGCTTGTGTGAGTGTGTGTGAGTGTATGCGTGCATGCGTGCACATGCACATGCTGCTACTGAACCTTTGCTATCTTCTTGATCTTCAGTTTTTTAACATTCCTCTTCAAAAAAAAAAAAGCAAGATAAAAACCAGTGAACAGTGTTATTTCAATCTTCTTAGAACATAGGTGTCTCCAATATTAAATGATCACCATCACAGACATCCTAGGGCCTATGTTTTATTCTTTCATTCTTTTTCCCCTCTATCTCCTATTCATATACTACCTACTGAGAAACTGGAGTGTTTTTCTTAGTGACTGTTATTCACTGTACCAAAAGAACAATACTCCTGTTACCCTTCTTCACATCTCAACTTTTTAAGTTCCCATCTAATTTCATCATTGTTGGCTATAATTCTCTCACACCAGTCCTGTCAATACTGTATTAAGATAACATAATGTGATATCAATTTTACAAGTAGTTCATAACCCTGTATCTCAACTTTTGATGAGTTCATTTAAAAATTTAAAATGTATACCCAAACATAATATTGTCATAAAACTGGCCAAAACTACCTATGATTATAAAAATAAAACGAAATTTGTACTCAGACAAAGTTTATGTGAGATAATTAGAGTTTTTGCTCACGCAAATCAGGTCGGTTTTATAATCTGATGGTGTTTTTTCCAATAGAATTTGCAATTCACCCCTTGCATCTTCTGTGAGAAATTGATCTTTGCAGGGTAAAGGATGAGCTCAAAGAAGGCAATTTGTGGAATTTCAATTTGTTTTCTCTAACCTACAGATAAGTTTTCAGGAAACAGGAACTGTAGAAAAGAAATTAAAGCAGCTTCTATTTCTTCAGCTTCAATAGACCTAGGCTGGAAGATAGAAAATCAGATACTTCCTTGAATATTTCTTTAAACACTTCTTGGCCTGAACTTTTTTCTGTTCCTAGTACAATGCAATTTTATCTTGGAGTTTGAGCAATTGCTTCAGAGGTCAGAGATCATCATGGTAGTCTATAATCTAACTGCCCATTGTTACTTCCTTACAAAATTGTTCCTGAGTGACATTTCTCTTGCTCCCCAATGGTCATTCTGGACCATCTTTTACCAACCCTCCACCTCAGTTTTTTTTTCATTCCTTTGCTCATTTCCATCACATTTTTTTTTTGCCTGGTTTAGGTATAAGCGTGTGTTATATTGTGTTCCTCTCACTTATTCTTTATTTTGAGCCTTAAACATATTTCTCTTGGTAAAACTCTTTTATTAAGACCTGGTCTAATTATTCCAGCCTTCAAACTTCCATACCACAGAGCTCTTACTTAAAATCACAGAGATGAAAGAATGTAACCTTTACTGTCCATGTCTGTCCCTCCTCAAAGTTTTGCCTCCCCCACATATAATGTAAGCTTGGCACATAATTTAGTTCTTGGCAAAGGCTTGTGGAATGGATAGATGGAATAAGATATTATAGGAATCTGGCATGTAACTTATAAATCCATCTGACCTATCCTTAGGAGGTCTGCATCATGAGCTTATCTCATCAACGCACAATTTAGTTTGCTCGCTCTCAGTGAAATCTCTACCAAGAAACCTGCTTCTTATCTAAAAAGTCTGAGGGGGCTGTTGGTTTCTAAAAAATCTAAAAACTTTCATAGATTAGCACATGCTCAAGTACGAACTTGTGACAGTGAGCTCAACTGTCAGTCTCAAACACCAGGTACTAGCCCTGGTTCATTGTTGTGGAGAAGGCATAGTAAAAGTAGCTGTTCTGCCCCTTAGTGGCGTGGTAACTGTTGGATAAGAATAACACTGTCGGAAGCATTTACAGGCATTGCATGTGCAACCCCGGAACTGTATTTTTTATTGATGCTTTTTACTTCCGTTACTAGTCTCACCAGTCTTTGACTATCTATCTCAGGAAGTCTGACCTCATGAAAGTTATTTAGGAAAAGCAGTAATAAAGTTCTTGGTTATTCTGCAAACTTGAAGGTAATTCAGTAGACAAAGTACTAGATACCTATGATCATTATACCAAGATAAAAAATTAACTTAGAGAGAAAAGTCTATAAATAACACTGATTATTTCACAACATAAAAATCAAAGAAGTCTACTTCTGTTGAATTAACAAGATTTATTCCAAATACACATATCTAACCTGCTTTTGAAAAACACTACAAAGCTTCTCGATATTAGGCCATTAATTTCAGAAGACCTATATTATAATTAATGCAATTTAATTCAATTATACATGACATATGTGGATAGAAATGCTGGAATATAATAGGACACCATCAAAATAAATAAGTAATAAGGCATTTGTGCATGCTGTATCAGTCAATTGTATCTGCTGTCATCACAAGTTTTGAAGACTTTAATTATATAAGCATGAAAGAAAAATATGAAAGAATATACATGGACAGGTATCAAGTGTAACTATATTTCCATTCACACAGAAAAGTCTTATTTTCCAAATGAATATTACAATATTGAGATACTATTATTACGTGCATAATTTAGAGAGGAGTTAAAGAGACTTTCACTTGGTGGAAATATTTTTTTAGATTTGGAGAAAATTCGGTTACAAAGTGAGAAAAGTTAAGTGATACTAATGGAAGGACTCCATAATGCTTTGAGCCAAAAAAGTTCTTTGAGATACATAATTTCATTTGTTTTTAATGTTAACTCTGTAGGCTATATCCATTTTTCTCCTTTACTTTTTGTATTGATTTGACCTTTAATAATTTCATACAGGATGAAATTGAAATTTAGAAGTGACTTGAGAAGGTCATACTCCTGAAAGCTGTAAATCTAGGCCCTGTGTGTCTACCTCATCTACATAATCCTCTGAACAAAAATAAAGACTTCCTTAAAAATATGCTAAATAACCCAAATCCTATAAGCAATGACTTTTCTCTGTAAGATTACATCTGAATCAAAAACTATAATAATGGTGAAGATTTGCTTTTGGAGCACTAACTGAACTATGCATAATCCATAATGAAATAAAATGCAAACTATCTTAAAAGCCTCCTTATTTCCCCTACAATGCACACTTCAAATGCGCCTCATCTGAAAGAAGTCTATAATTAATCCAAGAATTGCTCACCAAGTACCTTGCTGTGTTTGGTCCAATAGTTCAGTTTTGTTAAACAATGTCATTATTTGCTTTCTGTAAACGTGTGGTGGTTCTATAAAGCCTAACTGGGAAAAAAGTTCCATTACAAACAAGAAACATAAAAGAGAAAAAAAGCAAAGCACATTTTCACTTCAAAACCAATAAAGTCCATTCTGGGTTTGGTTAATTTTGATTTTAAATCTCAAATTACCAGTATCAATAAACAGCTAAATTGTTTCCTTGCTAATTTCATCTTCTGATGCTTACCTATAAAGCGCCTTGGGTCCCTTCTATTAAGAACATGCACTCTTAAATGATCACCACGTGGTGGATTTCCAGCTGAGTGGAATACCCAGGAAAGACTTAAGGAGCCAAGTAAGAGCAGTCCTGAAAAGTTCACTTAGAGTCTACAATTAGTGAATCGCTTTGTTTTACAGAGTGGAAGGCAGTGAAAGAAAGTAGGGGGCATTTTGAAGCACTTGACATTCAGTTTCTAATAGTTTAGTTCATCATCTTTTATATCAGTTGCAATTCTCATCTTCTGTGAACTTATGCAGAAGGTTCCTCCCCACATGGAGGCCTCCTGCTCAGCATGCTAAGAGGTTTCCCTAGTTACTTCAAAGATCCAGCGCCTTCAGTAATTACTCCCTTTGAATTAAGAAGATTAGAGGCCCATTATGAATCAGGTATTTTCTAAGTATGTAACACACACACACACACACACACACACACACACACACACACACACACACATACATGGGCATACACACAATCATTTACTTGCTCATTAATGAATGAAATACAGTGAAGGCCAAAACCCAAAAATAAGCAGGGAGTCCAACTCGACAGCAAAGAAACAAGCTTTTATTTCAAGCCAGGGAAGAACACTCCCTCACCCCTTCGTCCTTCATAGCTTAGAATTGAGTGAAGGGGATGAGGAAACCTTTGCAGCCTCCATTCTTTGCAACTCTAGGTGGTGCAAAGCAGCTGGTTCATTGCTGCCTCTTTAGCTATGTATATTCTCTTCTGGTTTTCTGGTATTATAAACCTTCTGACATCATTTGCTCTCTTCTATTAATAAAGACTGACATCACAGGATCTTAGTCAAAGAAGGAAGAAGGGAAAAATGCAAAGAAACCCACTGCTTGGGCTGGGGATCCTGGTAAGACTGTGGCTTGGTTTTGATTGGTTATTATTTTACCTTGCCCCCTCATTCACTGTTTTCCTAGATGATATAGATTTGCTTCAGGTCAAAGTCTCTTCCAGTCACAGTTCTATAGTCCATCTTAACTAGAGGAAGCTCATGTGTCATAGTTAAGCACAGGTGTCACCTTGACAGTTGAGGGTTTGAGCTCTGGGCACATTTGTAGAGAACTAATGTTTGAGTTAAGCCCAGAGCAAACCTGTAAGAGATTGTCTAGCTGATGGGGAAGGCCCAGAACAGGTGAATAAAACACAGAGAGCTGGTTGAGGGAGTTGGCATCTTTCTATACACTTGACCAGACATGATGGTCTGGCAGTAAGGATCGTCCCTCTCTCAGCTGTTATGTGGTGATGATGTGGCCAGTTCCCTCGGCTCTCATGTTGTGTGTTCTCTCCCATCAAGCTGGACTAAGAACTGTAACGAGTAAGAGAAAATAAACCCCTTGTTCCCTAAGCCATTTGATGGTCATTTATCAATAACCATTCAGGGGCAACACCATGTGTCCACTGCATGAGCCAATCAGTTGATAAAATCCCTATAGTATTCTGGACAAAGAAGTATTTTCTTCTGAAGTTAGCATCAGCTTGAGTTTGGTTTAAAAAAAAGAAAGAAAGAAAAGAAAAGAGGAGAATCAAGAAAGGGTTGCTATGAAGAATGGTAAGCTAGGCATCAGCAATACCAGGGAGGAAAAACGCTGGAATAACCACAGAGTAGCCAAATACTTGGGAAGGGTTCCGCATCCAAGGATGAATCTTCATCTCCATTCTGGACTCTGTTAGCTTTAAAACATTGGCTGGTCTTCATAATGCCAGATGAACAGGGAAATTTTTACTCTAGGGTTTTGGGAGAGCTTTTTTTTTTCGGGCTAGAAAATTGTTAAGAAAGGCGAGGCTGAACTAATGACTAATGCTGCTTGAATGAGAACTGGGAAAAGAAGGATTAGTGGGCAGGCACTAAGTAGTGGCAGTACAGTAATTTAGACCAAGTATTTGTTAGGGAGCAAATGGAGGCTTGGTGAGGGAGCGAGCAAAGCCTTCTAGGGAAGCAACATTAGCACATGAATCCTGAAATCTGCCCAGCAAAATAAACCAAAGAGATAGTGAGGAGATTTTCTCCTTTGGAAAATGAACACACAAATTTTACAAACGGCAGCATTCAAACACAAAACAGCCAGTGGAAGCAAGAGAAAGCATATCATCTACCATAAAGACTTTCCAAGTATTGATGGAAAGTGGAATATTCACTTCTGTAAGGGGCAATGTGAAATAACTGATCCATAGGAAAATGTCAAATGTGCATAAGATGTTTTATGATTTAATTAAGAGGTAATGCAATTTCAAAATAGCTCATTGAGGGAAGTACTATCTAGACCACAAAATTCCTCTTGTTCACCTCTCCTTACACAGAGGAGCAAAGTGAGACGCCAGGAAATCAGCTGCATGGGCTGCAGTAGGAAGTGCATATGTGACTAAAATATTTCTTCATTTATGCATTTGTGAATTTTTGTGAATTCTCAAGATAAACGAGTACTTATTTAAACAAGCAGGGTAATGCAATGAGAAAAAGAACGACTAATTATCCTGAAGCTATCTACATTATTTTAATTGTGTTCAGTGAGAAAGAACTCAGAAAATACAAACTTGTTAATTCAAGCTATTGTTCATTCTGAAGGTTTGGGATGCTTCATGTATAAGGATAGGAAATCCATCAAAGAACAAGATTAGGGTTGTGTAGGTGATCAAGGACAGAAAGCCAAAGAGGTACATTGGAAATTTGAGTGAAGAAAACAAAATATTCTATTGCTGGTTTCTCCTGACTTAGGTCTTAGTGTCCATAAAGCAACTTTATGAGGTCCTGACCTCTTAATATCCTTACTCTCTGTAGCATATTTGTGATAAACATCACTTACTAGGTATTCTCCATGTACCAACTTCTCATTTGGTCCCCTCATCTCCTCTGCAACCTGATAATGCAGATAGAATTGTGTTTTTGTAGATAAGGAAGATTAGACATAGATGAAGTTATTTGCACAAGGTAACAGGCAGTCGCATTCCAAAAGTTCTTACTGTAACACAGTATCATTCAGGAGCACAATAGGAATTCATAATAATTCAGTGCCAGCCCCAATGTTAATCATTTTATGTGAATGATCATAGCTTATGCTCCCAACAGTCAGATGAAATAAATTCTGTTACTGTAACATCATGCAGTACAAGTACTTGAACTTTGGGAGAAGGAAACAACTCACACAAGCTGAGGAAAAAATATCTTAAATCATTTTAAATCCACTGATAATGTAGAATTATACTGAGTCATGACCCCATCAACATGATTAGTATTAACAATTATTTAGGGGATGAACTTGTTACTGGAATGATTTCAGTTCTCTGTAGCACTTTGTAGAAGATTCCTTTGGGACAAACAAAACGGAGCCCAACTTGCTTTTCCAACCTTTTATAACACCACTTGATAATCAACAAATGTTATATTTTTCTCTTTAAAAATTTGTTATAAACCACAGGCCTCTATCATGGTATACAAAACTGAAGTCTAGATATATTTTAAATATATATGCTATAAAATACAAATGATAGTGATAAATAGTAATGCGATAGTATGTATAGGGTTAGGGAGACAACTCAGTTGGGTAAGGAGCTTGCCTTGTAAGCATGAGGCTATGATTTTGATCTCCAGAACACAAAACAATTGAAAGCAAAGTGTGTTAGCATGTAATGGTAACCCCAGCACTGTAGTGATAGAGACAGGAAGATTCTTCTCAGTCCCTGACCAGACACCCTAGTCTCCCTAGTGAGGTCCAGATCAATGAGAGATCCTATCTTTATAAAAGATGGTCGGTTCTTCAGGAACAATACTTGAGGTTGTCCTCTGGCCTCTACATACATGTGTACACATGTACATGTACATACACACATGCACACACACATATATACATAGACTATAAATATGAAATGTATGTATCAATATGAATTCTCTACTATTAACTTAGGCTACTATGTTCAAGAAAGTATCTGGCATCTGTCTTTAAAAATGGCATGCAAACAAAAGACCAGTTTTATACCTCATGGTACCAACTTCATACCTCGTGGCTATGAAGTTGGTAAGGAGAGAAAATAAAAGAAATGACAAGGAATATGAATTTGAAGACCCGTAAAGGCCTGGTTTATTTCCTGATGCTTGTGAAACAGGTCCCTTTCTGACAAAGATGCCTTCGCATATCCCCGGTGTGGTCCTACAACATTCTTATAGTGCAATCCCTGCATTGTTTTTCTAAGAAACTCCTTTGAACAAAGAAGTATAACAAAGGAAGAAGGGCCAAAGATAAAAATAAGCTCTGGAAAAAAAAGCTTAATGCCAACCCAGGAATGTTCGAAATGTTCAGAATGAGGAGAGCTTTACAAAGGACTGGGAAAGTAAAGGTCTCTCTGAAGTGCAGTAGCAATTTTATTTTATCGCTAAATTCTTATGAAAAGGCAGCAGAAAACTGAAACTGAGGAGCTGATAGTAGTTTCTAAAATTGAAACCAAGTAGTTTTTGCATCCAGTATGGAAAAGATGCTTTGCATGCAATGATCTTTCTCTCTCTTTCTCTTTTTCTTAATGATCTCTATCTCCCCCCTCTCTCTCTTAATCATCTCTCTCCCACTCAATGATCTGATGATCTCTCTCTCAATGATCTCTCTCTGTGTGTGTGTGTGTGTGTGTGTGTGTGTGTGTGTGTGTGTGTGTGCATGTTCTTCATAGCAGGGCATCTTACTGTACAACCCAAGTTAGCCTTGAGCTCACAGTCATCTTGCCTCAACATTCTAAGTCCTGAGATCACAAACTTGTGCCCCTATGGCCAACTTCGCAGAAAACATTCTTTGTATTACCCTCAGCTTTCAGGTATTTATTAAAACAATGCTTTCTAGAGAACCGATGTTTAAGAAGTACAGTTCCGATCTCATATTATAAAAAAGCATGTCATCCTAAGAATAAATTATGGAATTGTGTGTGTGTTTGTATGTGTGTGTGTGTGTGTGTGTGTGTGTGTGTGTGTGTGTGTGTGTACCCAGGCCTGTTCACCTGCTAAGATAGGCACTTTATCACTGTACATCTCTCCAGTACAGGAATATGTTTAAAGATTCTTAAAATTCTCAATTGTATTGTTAAAAGTGTGCTTCTGTCATAAAATTTCACAGTATCAATGTTATTAACAATTCCAAACCTATAGAGCAACATCCATTTTGGTGTATTTCAACCATCATGTTCAATGCTTAAACCATTTAGTTTTCACTGAATGGACAAATTGTCTTAGCCAGGAACATTTGTAGAACAAGCCCAGGATCCTTACTAGTTTATACTCTTTAAGAATTAAGTGCTTGCTGACTGCAACTGAATGAGATAATCATAAGGCTGAATTTTATATATCGCAAAGTTATGACCATTATTCCATACACCCATATCACTTTTTGTTAGTAAACATTGATCATACATGATCAATTCTATTGGTGACTTGCCATAGTCACTGGGAACCTCCAGCCCATTATTCACTGGAGGAAAATCTCTGAATCCCCACAGTATCTCTTTGAGGTCAACAATATATCTTCTAGAGAAGAGAAGGTAACTCATCGTTTTTCTTTTCTTAAAGTAGCTGTTTACTCAAACGTGGAAGGATAATTTCTTAGTTTTGTGTATTCGTGTTTTCTGAAAGGTTTGATTGTTGTTCACTCTCTTCATTCTTTCTTCTGTCTTTCCCTATCTCCCTTTCTTCCTTACCCCTTTTTTCCCTCCCTCTTCTCTCCTTCCTTCCTTCCTTCCTTCCTTCTTTCCTTCTTTCTTTCTTTCTTTCTTTCTTTCTTTCTTTCTTTCTTTCTTTCTTTCTTTCTTTCTTTCTTTCTCTTTCTTTCTTTCTTTCTTTCTTTCTTTCTTTTTCCTTCCTTCCTCCTTCCTTCCTTCCTTCCTCCTTCTTTCCTTCCCTCCCTGTCTCCCTCCCTCCCTGCCTCCCTGCCTCCCTCCCTCCCTCCCTCCCTATCTCCCTGTCTCCCTGCCTCCCTGCCTTCCTGCCTTCCTGCCCTCCTTCCATCTGTCTTGAGACAGGATGTTATCATGTAGCCCAGGCAAACTTGGAACTGGCTATGCAGCCCAGGCTGCCCAACTGAATTGTCTACCTAACCCTGTATATACTATTGCATTACTATTTAGCACTACCATTTGTATTTTATAGCATATATATTTGAAATATAACTAGACTTCAGTTTTGTATACCATAGAAGAGGCCTGTGGTTTATAACAAATTTTTAAAGAGAAAAATATAACATTCATTGATTATGAAGTGGTGTTATAAAAGGTTGGAAAAGCAAGTTGGGCTCCATTTTGTTTGTCCCAAAGGAATCTTCTACAAAGTGTTACAGAGAACTGAAATCATTCCAGTGGCAATTTCATCCCCTAAATAACTGTTAATACTAATCATGTTGATGGGGTCATGACTCAGTATAATTCTATATTATCAGTGGAATAAAATGATTTAAGAGAGTCTTTCAGGTGGCAGAGTTCTTAACTTCTCACTACCTGAGCTTGTGTGAATTATTTACTTCTCCATCCCCTTGCCTCAACTTCAGCAGTGCTGGGATAAGCTACTTCTTTTGATTGCAAAAGCTGAGAGCTGAATGCTAAAGAAACCAAAGAAGAAATACAGTTGGTTGCGTTTTGCATTTTAAAAAGGAAGTGGTTGCCATTCACAGAGGAGCAGAGGAAAGTCAAGCAGGGCAAGGTCGTTCTGGAAACCCCCTCCCCACTTAGTCACTCTTAACCATCCCCCTGATCTCCTGCAGCAGGCCGACTTTCAGCTGTCTTTGCTCCCAGCTCTGCTTGAAGCAATGATTTCAATTACCACTTGACAGCACAGAGCGATCAGGGCGTGGATAGCAGGCCTCTTGGAGAATTACCTTGATTTAGCTACTTTAGCAGCTCTCATCTTGGGAGTTGATTTAAATTCCAGAGCGGCCCCCTCACTACTTGTCAGACTCCTTTCCTAGAAGGAGCTCCGGGGGAAAGAAGTCTTTGACCCTTCTGACAGGCAGCAAGTGAGGATCTGCAGAGCTGCAGTTGTTACTGGCTTAGCACTTCTTGCTTCCTCAAGTTCTGGGTCCCGTCCTTGAAGATCTCTAGGGATGGGATGTAATCCACAGTGTATCTGAGAATGGATTTATCGGGAACCCTCATTACTCCCTTCAGCATTTCCTGACTTCAGTAGCCACCCCTCTCTGCCAAGAGCTGAACAAGCAAGTGTCTCTCCTTCCCAAGCAGGCTAGTGCTTTAACCCCCGAACCTTAGTCTCCACCATATTTTTCAACTAATTATAGTACTGAACATTTTATAGACCATTACAAAATAAGTTTTGCTTACTCTGTACCACCATGATCTTTTCAATCACCTGTGAGGCTATCATCCACATTTCGTAAATCAAGATACTTGTTACTGGTCATCGCAGCAACCCTAACGACTAATCTCTGAGAAGTGAGTTTTTATTAATCTCATTTGGTTATTGATATTTAGAAAGAAGCCAGAATTTTCTTTCCCTCTCCCCCCAAAAAGCGCTTCAAATGGAAAGTGCCATAACCTAGCAAGGAACCCAGGTTTTTGAATTTCCATTTCATACTCTTGCCATTTCAACACAAAAATCAACAAATTAAGACATGTACTGTTGCTTTTTTTGTGGCCATTAGCAAAGGCTATTAAGAAAATTCCCCATTTCAATTCAGGCTTATCGTTTGTCTCCAGTTACTAAACAACAATCTAAGAATATTAACAGAAATGATACGAGTACCTGTTCTTCTTTGGAATGTTTTCCAAAAAGGAGAGTTAATTTGGGGTCATTTACAAAAACTGACTAGAGTCCCTTCTAGGGTCTTCCTTGAATTTCCCTTTCTTATTCTAAACACAAATCAAGAAGCAATTCCCCAATTAGTTCTTGAAAGGGGGAGAGAAATCTTCCAAATTCACCAGGATCTGAACCAAGTGATACAAACGCAGCCCAGGGCAAGCTTTTCGTTCCTTGTGGGGAGAGAAATTAATGCCAACCAGGGAGCTGTAGATGCTGGTGGTGATAAAAAGAATGTGACCGCCTCCGCAAGGGCAGCAGACATAACCTATGATCATGGGCCTTTCCTTTCCTCTTTAAACAAATGTCACTGAGAGAATGCTGCTTCTGACATTTTCATAATACTTTATACATCAGGGAAAGAAACGAGCTAGGAAGCCAGACCTGAGGTAACAATCACCAGAAATGCTTAGCATGTCAAAGGACACCACTACCCACAGCAAGTAATGCTGGAAGAGGCAGGCAGCGGTTGGGGAGAGCTGAAAAAAAGCCCTGGATTGAGGGGGGAGTGGAGCTGTCATGCAGGCAAAGGCACTTAGCTTTGATGTGAAAGGCTCGCTCTGTCTCCTGGGATGTTGCACCTGAGTTGCTGTTTGGCAGTATTAGCAAAACTCAAAATTCCTTACTGAAAACTTCAAACATTCATATAGTACTTTCTCACCCAAGAAAACAGTCTTTACTAAAGACTCAACTCTACTGTAAATCTAATGGGTTCTCCCCCCCCCATAGCAGCTCTGTTGAGATAAACTTCACATATCCGGGTATTAAATCACTGTAAAATATACAGTTCAGTGACTCTAGTATGTTCTCGGAATTTACAACATCAATTTTAGAAGCATTTGATCCCCAACAGGAATTCCCATACCTGTTAGCAATCATTCCCACTCCTTACTGGTCCCCACAACTGAACAACCACAACTGAACAACAATCTAGAGTACTTTGTGTCTCTAGATTTGGCTTACTTTGGGCTCATCGTTTAAATGGAATTATATAACATTTAACCTATTGTGCCTGGCTTCCGCTCAGCACAGTTTTCAAGGTATCTCTATGCTGTAGCATGTATCAGCACTCTGTTCTGTTATATTGCTAAATAATATTCTGTTGTGTGTGTGTATTCCATTTGGTTTGTTTATGCATATGTTGCTACCCATTTGGATGGCTTTCATTTTGTCACTAATCTGTGACAGTGATGATAGGAAGAGTCTGATGTAACTTTCTTGTGTGGACATGTCTTTAATTTTCTTTGCCACGTTAAAAGAAAGTAGCTGGCTTCTATGGTAACTCTACATTCGAACTTTTGAAAACCTGTAGTCATGACTGCACCATTTTTGCATTCCTCCTGCAGTATATGAGGATCCCAATTTCTTTCCATTCTTCCCCACGCTTGTTTGATCTGAGCTCCGTTGCAGTGATCGTAGTGGTCTTGACTTGGTATCTTACTGATGCTTCACCTTGCATTGCCTTGCATTGCAGAGCACCTTCTCATGCATTTATCAGCCATGTGTTTGTGTTCTTTAGTGAAGTACCTGTCTTGACACTTGGCTCACTTTTGCTAGGTCTGTTTATCTTTCGAGTTGTGTTCACTTCACCGGAAACTTTTTACATGAGTTGCACTTTAGACCAAACTTCTAATTCATCTTCTCCGATGACATTATTCTGTGACTAGAGAAGCTTTGGGGTTCTGTGTGGCTGGTCCTCCATCACGTCTTTCTTGAGCCTGAAAATATGATGCTCGCATATGGAAAGCTCCAGCTCCACTCACAAGGTCTTTCACTGACAAGTCCCAGAGACTCTCTGGGGTTGGAAAGTGAGATGAAGTACCACTGTCTTTACTGGGAGTCAACACTCTTGGTTTGTATACAGTTTCCATTGCATTGCTGAGAAGGAAATTATTCTGCTACCTGAATGCTAAAGGTGTTTTCTCGCCCATCTTATTAAGATGGTCTGCTGAGACTATTAAGATTGCCTGAAGGTTAGCAGTAACTGCAAGCACATCTTCTACATATCAACACATGCATTCTGGTAGGCCAATGACTAGTTCCCAAACTTGACTACGTATTAGAGTCATTTGCAACATTTTTGAAATACTCTATTTATACTAGGTCACCACAACTTGGATTTAAGCAAGCTGATGTGGAGTGGACACATGCATTTATAACCTGAAGTGATCCTCAATGATTCATGCAGCTAGATCTGAAACAACCCCAACTTTATGTATTATTATTCGTCTTAATAAAATAACCCATTTGCCTTTCTCCCAGTGCTTCTCACACTTTACCATGCATAGGAGTCATCTGTGGATCTTATAAAAAGACAGGTGCCGATCATGTGGATTAGGGCTAAAGCTGTTTCTCTAGTGCCTTTACTCAGCTCTTTGTGTAGCCAAGCCTGTTGGTTGTCTAGTCAGTCCTCATATTTCCTCAAGTATTATTTTTGTAAAGCAACCATTATGGTACTAAGATGCACTACAATCCTTTCATAAATAGACCTGAAAGTCTGTCAGTGTTCATAAGGCAGCTTTGTGAATTTCTAATAGTGAATTGAATCCTTTAAGGTAGTCAACAAGTGCTACATAATCAAATGAGTATGGGAGCCAACAGTGGGCAGTGTGTCATGTAATCAAAGGTTCTTGTCCTTGGAGCAAGTTACAGAAATGGTACCAAGTGATCTTAGATGTCGCTGGCCTCTCTGAGACTCATTTTCTCTGTAAATAGTAGATAGTAAGGACTCTATCTAGAGTTGTTAGGAAGGTCCTTGGATAGAAAATGGAAAGTACTCATCATTCTATGGACTTTTTATTAAGTCAACAATGAGGATACATCTTTAGCTATTGCAGTCTCTAACTATGTGAAATCCTCACTAAATATAAAAGGGGGAAAGTATGGACAGGCTCCTCTTTTCTTTAATTCTCCAACTCTTATTTTTCTCATTGTCTTCCAATATCAAGGGCAGACTTAGGGAAAGGAAACTCAGAAGATCAAACAGGGCTTAAATTGTAAACAAGACAATGATACCACTTTAACTTAGTGAAGACGAAATTAGATTTTTCAAGAGATTTGCTTTTTCAGCCCCACTGATGAGGCCATGACTTTCTAAGGATTCCTTGTGAGTCTCTTTGGAGGGGTCAGGCCCTTTGAGACCCATCAGATGAGAGAGACTGAGAAGTGAGCACAGGCATTGGTTTGGTAGAAACACATGAAAGGCATTTCAAAGATCAAAAGAGACGACCTGTAGTTTCCACTAAATAACTTCTTTCTTAACTTTTTAAAAAGGAAATGGAACAAAAATGAGCTTCCATCAAAATGTTGGTCATAGTGAGAAATGTTTTAATGTTATTATGAGATTTGTAACTGCTTTGTCAGTCTCCAGACACTGCAATTTTTATAATACAATGTTCCACTTTAGAGGGTGAAAAAGTTCATGTGAGTTCTCCTTGTCATCTTTGCAATGATCCTAGTTGCTGAAAATTGCAACTTGCCTGTTTTGCTGTGAGTTCCTTACCGGTGCCATATACCAGAAATAACAGCCGTCATACACTTGTGATCTGGAGGGGAGGGGGGTGGAATTCCTGTGTCGTGGGATTGCTGTGGGAAAGGGACACACTGGGAGACCTTCAGTTTCCTTGTCTCCTTGAAATTCCATTGCAACTGCAGAAAACAAGCAGGGGACACAAATAGGTTCCATCAATTATCCAGGCAGGAGAGCTGGAGTCTTCACCAAACTTTATAAAGCGACCACTGTGGTAGTAAGATGTAATACAGTCTAATCTATTGAAATACGTTCTGTGATAGATGGATTGGTAATGCAGTCTTCAGGCACTGGGCCCCAGAAAGCGAGGAGGAAGCAACTGGGTTACATGCTCTTGTGATGTTTTCTTTTGAAAATTAATGTTGCTATGAATGCTTAGGGAAGAATTTGTACCATTCTGAAGCAAAAGGTGAACATTGCAATTGGGCTTTCTGGCTCTTGATTTAGAAAGTTAACTCACAAAGGATGATATCATCCTGCCACTTCAGATTGCCTGAAATGTCCCTTAATAATCACATTTCCTATTAATAGCTTTACTGTGCTAGAGAAGCCAAATCAATATATGATTTAATGGCTTCTCCTGTCAGGGACCTTATTGATTCTATTACTAATGATTTTGAAATGATATGCCATTATGCAAATGCTATCTGTTTTAGATGTCTCTATAAGGCATCTACAGATGGACTTCTTTTTCTTCATCTTTCATTTTCCTACATCACAGTTACCAAATACTGAAATATTCTCTAAGGACTATGATCCTGGTGGTTAGTTTTGCTGTAATAATAAAGTGGCAACAATGTGCAAACAAATGTTATGAATATTAAAACCTTATCTTCGTGCTACTCAGGATATAGAAAATAAAACTATTATAACAGTAGAGAAATAATTATGATATTCTACAATAATAAGAAACAATGTGCCAGTTAGTTATTTCTGTTTATTGTGACTGTCTTTTTACAAAGCCCTACGGGCATAAAATCTGTACTTTTCCTACACAAACTCTCACTTAACAAGGGTATTGCAGCCATCTGGACTAGGTTTCCTTTAATTCTATATTCCAGTAAGATATGTGATGAGCTGTAAGCTGAAAATACAAGATGGAAAGGTTAAAAAAATCATTTGCTATGTGTGGTAAAAAGAAGAGCATTCCCACGTGATTCCCACGGTGAGGCATTCCAGGCTGATATGCCCCACTCTGAAGGGCCTTGGTAAGATCTATCCTGAGGATAGTAGGATGCTATGTTCATATACCTTCGTGCTTCTTCCCTTGGTTTCCTGTGCTGGTTGTCTCAGTAAAGATATGTGATCATAGTATAAGGGTGAAAAAACATAATGTAGAAATCAATACCTTAGAAGAACAGGTTTAGATAATAATGAGACCATTGACAGGTTTTCAAGTGGTAAGTTTCATCTAATTGAAAATAGCAAATTCAGAATTCAGTTCTGAAAAGAAAAGCAAACTCGTCATGATGCTTTTATGTCTGTTTTATTGGGCTTCTTGTAACATTTTGTGTTCTTCAGATGTGGAGGATCAATATCTCAATTCAATCAAGTTGTACTGATATGTGACATATATATATATATATATGTAGAGAGAGAGAGAGAGAACTAGGTGAACCCCTGAAAATATAATACTTCTAAAAATTAGGCAGTATAAGCATTCACTTGGTTCATGGAATTGGGCTTTGTCCTACTACTGATAGTTTTAAAACTATCTACTTTCAAATAATTGAATGTTTCATTAGTCATTTATAATTTTTCAGTTAGTGTTAGTCTTTGAAATAAAGAGAAAAGGTAGTTGCATGAGTCCGAGATTCACAGGAGTGGGAAATTGGGATGTTGGCACCACGCAGTTAAGGCTGAGAAAGAAAGTGGGTGCTGATGCGCCAAAGAACCAGAAGCAACTATTTGCTCTCGTCTCTGTAATGTTAATCTGAAAGTAGGAGCTAAACATCTGGCACCAGGGCTGGGAAATGCAGAGAATTAAAAGCAACTTCTGACTCTCCTTCCTTCATACCAAAAAAGAAGTCTGTTGCTTGTTAGGAAGCATGCGTCAAGATGAAACTTGACAGATTTGATCAATGAAATGAAACCAAGATTTATAAGCTGATCTCTTTCTAATAGACCTAGAAAATGCCACCAGAATTTAAGAATAGTTATGCCATTCAAAGATTCTGTGTATGCAAACATATTTCAATTGAAGACATCAATTGAAAATTACCTTGACTTAATATTATTTAATTTTTTGTCAAATCATCATTTAGGATTCATTGCTTATACGATACTATACCATATACAAAAGTCTTGTTAATTAAAATGAACTATTTGATAGGTTGATTTTCAGAGTCATCAAGAGTGATATTTGGATCCTTTCAGGTGGTTTAGATTTGCATAATATTTGCACTTGTCTGCCTGTCAGTCACTCCCAGCTACAGAGCCATAGGACAAGAACTGCTAAAAGTTGAATTATAGGAACAATTCTTCCAGTGCCTTGATGTACCTGTGAGAGTTGAATGAGGTATAAATGGCACAGTTAGTGAAAGTTTAAGTTCTACTTTGGGAGGCTTAAAAATAATTACATCATGAGTCTCCCACCACCACAGCCACTGCTGCCACCCCACTTTCAAAACAGCTGTTTTTGAAGACAGTTTCCGTTTTTAGAAAGGCACACAAAACAAGAACAACTTCCTGTTGTGGTCTGCGTGGAAAATCTGACTAACCTGAATAAGAAAGATTCTAAGGCACTGGCAGGAGAGAAACAAAAGACTATATTTTCTTCAGTGATACTTTTGCATATTTATTGCTTTGACGAAATGTGATCATCAAAATATTATGTTTGGAAGTGCAATAAAGCACAGTGGAGGAAAAGAAAATGACCTTGCCACTCAGGGATTATATTTCCATTAATATTTTGTTGCATTTTATCAATTTGTTCTAACGTAGTGAATTCCAGGGCACAGTTCAGGCAACCCCGTTATTAAAGAATTCAATAAGGAGCTATTTTTCCTCTATTCTTAATATAATCTACATTTTTTCTGCTTTTCTTTCTCATAAAGATGACAAACTTTATGCTCAATGCTATATTTTATCCAAATGAAGTCTGTGGCCCTGGGCAAGAAGTTATGCGTTCGGTGGCCTCGCTAACCTTGCTTTCCTGTTCTCTGTGTTCGTTTTCTTTTCCTCTTCCCCTGTTCGTCAATCTCTATTCTTCTCTATTTCAGCAAAACAATATCAGTCAAGGTAATTGATGATGAGGAGTATGAGAAAAACAAGACCTTCTTCCTTGAGATTGGAGAGCCCCGCCTGGTGGAAATGAGTGAGAAGAAAGGTGGGAGAGCTGTGCAGGGCTGAGCCCACCAGCTTCTGCTGGCCTGTGCCTTCCTGGATGCCGGCACTCTTCAGAACATGACTTACAATGCACACATCCCTCCAACTATGTAACAGGGCATAGATGGCTCGCTTGTCACCATGGTCCCACGGCCACTCGGCAACCTGACGGTCTGAATGTCTAGGTTTCAGTGCATGCATCTAGACTCATTGCTTGGGAAAGCTGCTGCAGATGCTGTACAATTTCCAAATTCAGTTAACCTTCTGACACAACTTCTTCACTAGAGAAGCAGCAGGAAGAATCTCTGCCAGAGAGTCATCCGCATGCAGTCTTAATGGGGGCCAGTGGAGAGCACCCAAGATGCCCTGTTGCATATGCCTGGAGGTCCATGTGTTGCCAGTTTTCCCTCTGTAACATCACAGTAACATCCAGCGTGGTGGACATCCACAGCATGAGCATGTGACTCCAACCATTTGTTTGCCTTTGTCTTGTGTTCCCACAGGAAGATCATTACCATTAGAATATTTGACCGTGAGGAATATGAGAAAGAGTGCAGTTTCTCCCTTGTGCTTGAGGAACCAAAATGGATAAGAAGAGGAATGAAAGGTGTGAGAGTATACAAAGACATACCAGCGAGAAATTGTACTCTTCTCTCTCCGTGTCTCCCTACTCTCACACTAAACTCTCTCCTCTTCCTCGGCTTCCAAGTACTAAACTCCATTGCCTTCAAAGCTTAGCAGGTTCATTTTCCTTCCCTAACCCATTAGTGCACCAAGTCGTGCCCGTTTTCTTCAGGAAATGCTGACTAACCCTGATTGCAACCAGATTTAACAAACTACTATAAGTACTGAGAGAGAGAGAGAGTTCTGGAATTCAGAAATGATGATGTGAAAGATCGCTACTTGGGGTTCATTTAGATATGTATCTATAAAGATTAGCTCTCCCTTAAAATGTTAGTGATAAATCCTGTTTCACTTCTTGCCATCACACCTTAGTGAAACTGGAAGTAAAACAACTTATTAGATGAAGAGTATATGAATCTACAGTGATCCATAAGAAATGGCAGAAAAATTCGGCCATTAGATTTATTCAAGAACCCAGTTTTTGGTTTTTGTTTTGAGACAGTGTCTCCTGTAGCTGACGCTACCCTTGAACTAACTGCATAGCTGAGGGCCACCTAGATGTCCTAATCTTCCTCCTCCTCCTCCTCCTCTTGGTTTATAGGCATGTGCCACCATGTCTTGTCCCAGTTTTAAAATCACAACAAATTATGAAAAGATCCTTAAGAATCTTATCAGTATTCTCATGCTCTTATTTTGTTATGATGTTTTCATGTTATCAAATGTGACATTTTAAAGGAACTGAGCATGTCGGTAGGACCATAGCAGGAAGAACTCAAGCTTGAGGCCAACATAGGCAGCTAGTGAGATGCAGCCTCAGAAAACAAATCAAAACACCAAGGTACTATGTATTTGGAACCATAGTGGTATCAGTTTTATTTAGTTGGAAGGATACGCTTCTTTTGTATACATTTAAACCTAGTGTAAAGGTTTATCCAGCCAATGCTACAAAACCTTATGAATAGTAAAAAAAAAAATTAAACTACAGTACCCTTATAACTATATTTTGTTAAATCTTACCATTTCATAAAGTGTTTCTTTTATTTTCTGCCAACTTTACATGGCCTCTACTTGATAAAAAAGGATAGGAATTTTTATATCACCCTCACAAGTAATCCTTTCTTCTGAAACATTGCAAAGACTTTCTGTAATTATCCTCTAACAGCGGCCACTCTAAAGGAAATCCTGCTGATTTAATTATACATCTGAAGAGAGTATATCATGAGTTAATAGCTCATGTTAAGTATACCAAATAGTTGATCAGTAGATTAGTTGGAACACATTGTAGTCATTCATATTTTTGCATGTAGGGAAAAAAATACAACACATAGGACTAATTCATATATAAACTCAAGATTTGGGGAAATATCCTCTCACATTTATAAGAATTCCCTGACTTCAGAGTCCATCAGAATTTTTTTAATGTCTCTCATTTAATCAAGTTACAAATGGCAATGCAGGCTTTTGGGATGGTGGAGAATGGAACACTCCGGACTCATTTTAATTCAGCTTACTGATACATTCCATAGTCCATAAATGCAAAGAAAAGAGATTTCAAAAACATTGTGCTGATGCCTTACAAAGATGGGATCAGAAATGCCTCATTAGCATCCAGGAAAAGCACTTAGTTCTAAATGTATTCCTCCAAAGAACCGTCTTTTATCTCAAGGAAGAGCATCTTGGATACAGCTCCTTCAATTGTCATTTTAGTAAAATATTCCCTCGTGAAAAAGCAAATTAAAATTCCTTGATGGCATTATCCAGTTTGCACCCGCCAAATGAATTCTTCTCACTATAAATAAAATTACTGACTTATTTCAAAAATTTCCTCCAATGTTGCTACCATTAGAGGGAAAACTGGCCTGAAAAGAAAGTAATTGTAATGTCTTTTATTTGATATCCAGAACTAGATAGCTTTCATTAAAATAAAATGCTGTGGGCCAGAATGAATTTGCATAACATAGCCTAAAAGAGGGACCATAACCCTCCCCCCACAGACTCCTATCTAGTCAACTGATGTGGAGTTATATATCCACTAGAGGCATTCTGGTTAGTTATTAACATTGCAGAAATCATTGACACAAATAAATGTCAGTTCTCAAACCCTTAGGATTTACAGATTAAAAAAGATGAGCAATCCATGGGGAAGCACAATACCTTCGAAATAAAGTCTTCAGAAGGATCTTAACCCTGGGCTATAGTCTCCTTGTAGAAGAGAAGTGAAATGGAATTTCTTAGTAACTTTTACCTGTTCTTATGGATTCAGATATAAGATGCCTGAGATCCTCGGTACTTGAGGGTGTCCAAATGTGAGTTCATTAACTACCAGAAATACCCCCTCAAATTAAGTTAAAGATTAACTTCCTCCATGATTTCTACTGTATCTTACAGCTATAGACATGATATACCAACATGCATGATAGGAAGAGCTCACTAAACGACACATTTAATTCCACATATCTGTAGGCATTTCTGTTGAGATTATTTATTTCAAAAGAATCCCAACAGCACATTTCCTTGGGTTGCACCAGTTTTTATTTCATGCAGTGATATTGTCCCACTCTAAGAAGGGCCACCTGGATCTCTTTCTGCTGATATTCCTCTTGCTTTCATTATTCATCTGGTCTCTTATTCTGTGTTTGTCTTTGTCTGTTTCTTTCACAGCCCTGTTATTGAATGAGCTTGGTAAGCATTCCATTTCTTGCATCTCCTTCCATTTTTCCAGATTACTTTCACTTTCTGTCGGGTGATACGGTAGCTACCTGATTTCTGTCACTTATTGATGGGTTAGCAAAATGATTGCATAATGAATCCCATTGGCCTCGTCTTACTCTTATGACACTTGAAATTCAGTATCACCTTTTAAAAACCTCAGTAATTTTTCAGGTGTGCACACAAATTGTGAATGTGCACTAAATTATATAATCTTGAAAGAATTAGCTGTGAATTCATTCATGATTGGTTGTTTTCGTATTCTTCCTAAATGTAATTTGGCAACCTTTCATGATGTGGGTGGGCTATCAGGCACCTAATGTCATTGATATTTGTTATTTAGAGTGTAAATTAAGTCATAATATTTCTTTTCTTTTCTTCTTCTTTTGTAGGTGGCTTCACAATAACAGGTATGAATTTTTAAAGTTTAATGCTGTCTAATTTGATTTTGTCTGTTTTCAATATGTAATTATGTTTTTTAAAAATCTTCTTTCTATTTGCTTTTAATAAAGGAAAATACCTGTATGGTAAGACAACATGTTTTTAAAGATCCTATTTTTCTCCAAATAATCTAAATTTTGAGCCAAATACACATCTATTATAACCTATATTAATATTTAACTGTGGCACATGGTGTCCTCTTGCTGATTTCACACATTTAACATTTTACAAATTGATAACAGTGTGTGTTTGTGTTTATTTGTTAAAAAAAAGTCATATGAAGGACCTGTCATTGTTCACATTTTGACACTAATCAATCTATAGGTGTTCACATGTCACTGATAATATGCAATTCACTCCAATAAATGCTGTACCCAGTACCAGTGTAAGTCACACACAATTCTGGCCTTAGAGAAACAGAAGAAATGGCAGGCACAGCAATCCCATGACCCATGATAATGCCACATTGCTAGAAGATAAGGCAGTCCCTCCCTGCCATCTCACAACACTAACTTTGGGGGGGGACACAGTTTTATTATTATTAATAACATAGCAACAAGCAACATTTTGGCTGCTTGAAATGCATTGCAAAATATTCTGTAAAGACTTAAAACATAAATGCCTAAAACCCTCAAATTCAAATCATATATAAGTGTGTATTGGTCACATTGTGTGTAGAACTTTAAAGTTCTTTGCTTAGGCATGAAGGGGAAATTCCTAACTTCATCCTTTGTTGATCCCACTGTGTCCTCATCTTTTCAGAATCATTTGTGCACACTTAGAGAAGAAGATGAGTATTAAGTGCTCCAACTTGTCTGAAGCTGCAGGCTAAAAATATTTCTAATGCCCCACATCCTACATCCTACATGGCCTTTTGCAATGTATTGCAAATATATCGATATTTTCCTCATATATTATAGAGATGCTAAACTCTTAAAAAAAGAGAGTAAAAATTATTGGCATGGGAATATCACAGTTTCTAGTAGTGAAAACAATATTATAAACATTGGAGGTAATACAACCCTCTGTTAGTGTTCTCACGTGAACAGTTAGTACCAAAGAGATTCTGCATGAAGTGGAACTTTGTAAATATATGCAATTTCACATGGGCAGTTGCTCTCAATATTTCTCTGGTCACAGTACTGAAAGACAATGTGTTTCATAGATTTTTGAAACTCAGAGATTAATAGATAAAAATGTTAAACAGATAAGTCTTGTAAATATTTCTTAAGTCCAATCCATCTAAACTACTCTCAGGTCAGATTTTCCTAGTTCTATATTGCAGAATTTTCTTTATTAATCTAATTAGATGACAGGAATTATCATTTTTTTCAATCTCTTCTCTTCCTTTTCTTATTGTGCCATTAGAATGACTGATATTGTCTTGAAAATATTCTCATTCTGTCATTCAAAGATGAAGAGTTACCCTCAAATATTGAGATATTTGAGGAAGGTAGAAATTTGGCAACTCAGCCTTCATGACTCTGTGGAAATAATTTATATTCTAAAGTCAACCATTATTTCTAGAAGAAGCATACTACATAGAAACTCCTTAAGTCCTATATAGAATGATGAGGCTCAAAACAAAAATCTTTCAGTACAGAATATTAAAGATATGTTGATATGTTTGGATAGCTTTTATTTTTTTAATCATTGAGAGTGCTTTCTTTCCATGTCTTCTTGAACCATTTTCCCTTTTAGTACATCAGGTAATAGGATTCATTCTTCTTATAAATTCTTCCTGTAAAATTCATCATATTTATCTCTAATGTTTATCATTCCCACCTTTGCTGCTTCTTACATCAAATATGACATAATTACTTCCTCTAAAAAAATTTCTATCATGTCTGATATTTCACTAAGTCTGCTCTATTGCTGAAACATTAACCTAAAATTGGAGGGTTTTTTTATTGCTAACATCCATGCAGTCAGGATGAAAGAATGTTCAGAACCCTCTGGAGATTTCTACACTGGTCTGTCCAGTTTCTACACCTCCGGACACTGTTTCACTTCATAGAGTTCTTCTTTCCTTGAATTAGACTAGAAATCCCAGGGTCGACTTGCTACTGATGCCCCTGAGAAAAATTCTAAAACTTAGGTCTACACAGTGAAAAGCAGCTTTAAAGACCAAAGAGCTTTTCTTTGAAGTAAGTTTGAGGCTTTGAAGTCTAGGCTTTGAGGTACAAGGAAAGAAGAGAATTAATGGAGCCTTTGGACTGGCCTGCAGCTTTTACATGGACTTGCACAGCTAATGTGAATGTCTAAGTTTGAATTAGTATATGCCGGGCCATTTGGTCCACAGCCTGAAGCCAATATTTTAGAGAGCTCATCAGTAGTGGACATTAAGTGCTGACTGTGCTTTTGGAACTTGCAAACTTTAACTTGTTGCTCTAGCCCTGCCTTCATTTAAATCTATGGTCTCAGTTTTGGCTTTATGATAACATCATATACATTATAGCTCATTAGAGTTTCTAATGTGTATCATTTTATCACCTTCAGAATGGTTTTATTGTTCTCTGTCTCCACGCTAAAGGGACTGTGATGACTGTCTCACAGCTAGTCTGTCATCTTGCTGGTCCAATAGAACTGTCAGTTTCTTCACTCCAAATCTTTTTCTTCCTGCATCTTGAAATAGAACATTCAATGCTTTAATTCAATCTAAATTCTAGTTACATCTTATCAATGCCATCCTTATGAATTCCAGGAATAAGGGAGAGCTCGAAAAGGGATAAAATAGAGTTACAGATTTTTTATTTATTTTTTGCCTAGTTATACAAGCTCAATGGGTAAGGTACCCTTGTCCCCCTCTTTCTGCCTTCCCCTCCTCCCTCCCCTCTCCCTTTCTATCCCCCCATCCTGTAGTCTCTGTCACACCTCCCTCTCTTCCCTTCCCCCTTTTGCCCCCCCTCCCTTCTCTTGGTGTTTCCTCCTTTTCCCTCCCACCCTTCAGAATTTCAGCTTATAAGGGCCCTGAAGTTCCCTCTGAGTGGTCTACACTAATGAGGGTGCGGGGCTCTGTGGAATACCTTGGGGCCCCTTCTTGAGCTGCCTACTAATGTAAGAACTCTGCTATATAGTTATGGATGTTTTTAATAAGATATTTTAAATAAGATTTTTCTGCCTCAATTTGGAGTACAAGGGTTTTGTCATTTTCCCTAAAAGATCTAAGACATACAACTACAGGTTTCCTGAAAATTACATAACATCTTATATTCCTCTTTAATATTGTTCTCCTGGTCATATTGTTCTTTTGTAGCAGACTTAATTTAGTAAGGTACCTGTCCCTAAAGAACCCAAACTACAAAATGCTAGCACTTGAAAGCACCATCGATACGTGATTTAGAAACATGCAGGCATACATGGCCCTCTCTGCACTGCTCAGAGATAAATTTAGTGAGCATGTTCCCACATGTTATATTCTTTGACCTCCAAGCAAATCTGTCACAAACAGCAGGTACTGTTACTGCCATTTTGTGTGTAGGAAAACTGGAGGAATGGCCTCCTCAAGGCTATAGTGTTAACTAATAAGCTTCTAGACCATTACACATATCATTGCACTAAATGCTTTCATCTCTGGATGCAGCATATGAAGAATCTGACTCATTTGGTACCGGCCTGTGATTCTATCCCTTACCACTGAGAAAGAAGTTCATAAGCATACGTATCAAATCTAATCAAATATGATTTGGTTTGTGTCAAGGAACATTTGCCCTACTTGTGAAGTGTAACCTCCATTGGTAACTACCGGAACTTCTTACATAGTGGTAACCCAGGACCACACAATCCCCAAACTAACATGGCATGCAATGTGTGTATTTGGATGTGGTGCTTAGCTTGCTAATTCCACGAAGCTCTAATAACAAACCAGTGTGATCCAGTCTGCTGATTCTCTGCCTGTCCTTTTGCTAGGCCAACCTGTCTTCAGGAAAATTCATGCTAGAGAACATCCGATTCCCTCTACTGTAATCACCATAGCAGGTACTCATGTCACCGTGGTCTTGAAAACCACAGTCTCCATGTGTGCTTTAATCATATATTTCAGTCCCTGTGGCCTATAAAGCATTGTTAAGTAATGCAGTGGCTCCTCTCACAGCATATTCTGTCATAGCTTATCACATCTGGGGTGCCATTGATTACCAGTAAACTGGAGGGTTTCGTGTAGGGAGAGCCTAAACCTACAGGGAGATTGTTTCGATGGTTTTCCCTCTCAGTTTTCAATACTTTCCAGATTTCTTATAAGTATTGTTTCATACATAGCAGTCTGTCATCCAAGTATAATGACAATTCTTTAAAAGCCAGGCTTCATTTCTTACCAGAACCTGCCTTTCCTGTACAGATGGCAATATACATGAGGGGAGTCTCTCCACAAGGAAGTGAAGAAGGATTACCAGGGTAACTGAAAGTTCTCAGGTCCTCTATGATTTACAGCTTGAATTTACACACACATACACACATAATAATTTTTTAAAAGAAATGATAACTCCACTGGATTCTTGAGTATCGAAGTAGCCCATGTGGCTTGGTGCCATTCTTTGAAGGGGAATCCTACACTCACCCCTTCACCCCAATGACATTGAGAAAAGAAGCAGGCTTTTCATAATATTTTTTCTCCTAGACCCCAGATACTGAAAACAAATGCTTTTATTAATGTTTCTAAAGTCAATCACTCAGAAGAATGGAGACTTGCCTCTTATAATTTTATTGTAGGATTGCTTTATATTTTATTGACTTGTAGCCATAATTGTTGATAATGTTTATGATCATAAGTTGTTTGGGTTGGTCAAGTTTATGATGATTTGAAATCTATATCTAACTTTTTAATTAGCTGGTGAGCTGTTAAAACATACACAAAGAGAGACAGAGAGACTCGGGGACACACATGAAGAATTAGTTAGCACTGAAAAAAAACTATAACCTCATTATATTATCACACTCTGTACAGGTAAGGAAATAAGGACCTTGACTATAAGAAATAATCTGCTTTTGATCTAGTGCTCAACTTGAAAAAGAAGCCAGTGACTGATCCTGAAATATGTTGTTAAATAAAATGTACAATTCACCCAGTTCAATAAACTATACACTTGAATAAGAGCATACTCAGGAAAATAAAGACTTACCTTCCTTTTTATTGCCACTGACAAAAACCTAGACCATAAATATGAATTTACCAATATCATTTAGAGCAACATAGAGATTTACCCAGCTGTGAACTCTCAATTATATCTAACTATAACTGTCTCTTTAATGATCACAGTTCTTCTTGAACAAAAATAGCTCTTTCCCTACCATGATGCTATGTCATTCCCTGGAAAGAAATTTCTCGTTCCCAAACTAGTCATCCTTGCCATTATGTTCAATATGGCAAGCTTCTGTACATGCTACAAGACTTCTTTCAAATAGCTTTTCTTTCCTGAAGCTTTCCCTGAATCTTGCAGGGAAAGCAATTGGGTCCTCCTCCCCTATTTCTGCGGTCCTTACCCCACTGTACTGTAGTTATTCATTTATCAGCATCACTTCCCACTAGACCATAAGTTCCTGAAAAGTTGGAGAGTGAAGAGGAGAAGTAATATGGATATGCTGACATATTTTAAGAGAACAACGACATGTGTTAAAAGAATGAATAATCCTAAAAAATAAAAGAACAAACGAAAGCTATTCTTAACAGTAAGTTTGAGAGTCATACGACAAATACCTACCAAGTAACTAACTACCTGGCATTCCATACATTTTAATAGAGCCTCTATACATGCAAAACAGTTTAAGAGCTCAGTAAGAGCTAGAATGTAAAGGTGATTAAAAGTTATTTTTAAAGTACTTGAAACCAGTCATGCTCAGCACACATTAAATATTAAGGAATTAATTTAAGATTAGAGTGGTAATCGTTAAGCCCCCTGTTAACAACTAGAATATATCATGTAAGAAGACAAGAGTCTTAAACTATAAGTAAATGAAGATGTATATATATATATACACACACACACACAATATATATATTTTATAGTATAGCACTTGGCAGAAACAATGTGTGTACTTTTCTTTAAGTTAGCATAAAATCTAAAATGATATTTCTTACATTGTCATAATTCTTTCTGCATTTTTGTTACATGTCAATTACATGTCAATTATGGTTACATGTCAACCACACTATAATTTCTTTAATAAAATTTTTTGAATTTGCCATATGCTCTACACCAGGCAACTTATTCTTAAAAGAAAAATTTAAGCCATTGAAACAAGAAATATTACTAGGATTTTGCCACAAGTAGAAAATGACCACAAAAGTTTATGATGTGGTTACGTTTTGGCTAGCCAAATGCTGTCAAATGTTCTGTGCTTGAAAATTATTTTTCTATCTTAAATTGCTAGAAAGCCAAATGTTATCAACTTAACATAGACAGTGCATCGAACGAAAGATTTACCCTTGACTTGCAGCACTAAGAGCTGCTGGGGAAAGCATCTTTTTCCTGGCTTCAGGATTCAGTTCCATTACTGACATGTCCATCTGTTTGCTGTTGTGTTCAGAATCAGTCCATTCTGTAATGTGACAGCCCTTACCTGATCCCAGCACATCACCTTTCCTTAGTAATGGCTGTAGGTTTTTCTCAAATTACTTTACATTCCATTCAGCACAACTTACCATTTATATATATATATATATAAAGTCAGTTATGGGGGCAGTGTTTAGAACTCTCAGAATGGCCCAGCAGTTGACATACCTATTGTAGTCTTTCCTACAATACAACCTCTAGCAAAACTAGGCTCTTCCGGACCCCTGGTAACAGGATTGCTACCTTTACACCAAGAAGGTTGGGAAAGTACCCAAGTCTGTGTGTCTGAGCAGACGTTGAGGGGTTCATACTGTGAGACCTAAGATTCTTATGAGAGTGTCTAAAACAACAACAACAAAAAATATGTCACGAGGGCCTTTGAGGGGTCCATGTGTGCTAAGTGCATCCGTGACAAGATCAAGCGCACTTTCTTTATTAAGGAGCAGAACATTGTCATGAAAGTGTTGAAGGCACAAGCACAAAGTCAAAAAACTAAATAAACATAAACCTTTTAAAAATAATAATAAAAAAGTCAGTCATAATAAATATCCCCCTTACTCACTCTCCATTTCAAATACATATCTAAATAGTTAATATTTATTCCTCTAGAGATATCACTCCTATTTAGACTCAAGCTTCAACACACCCAGGTTTGGCCAAAGATTTGAGCAAAGATACTAATATCGTCTATCTAAGTTTCTAGTAGCATTATCCTTAGTCCAAGGATCCCAAAGCAGCAAGAATCAAACTGATTGATTTGAGCTCTGGCTAAATTGAATCTCACATATGTCAGCTCACACCCTTAACTAAAGACATGATTGTACAAGGAGAGTATTGGTAATCTTGCCTTTGCCTCTCCTTGGATTATAGTTTTGCAATACTTCTGTAAAAATAAAAAAATACCACTTTTACAGAAAAAATGAATTGTCTTGCCCTTCTATTTTACCTTTACTAACATTCAACAGTATCTCTTTTGGGTCAAAATTTCATATTTTCAGTCTTCATCTAATTCGTTTGGTGGTATTGCATGTTAATGTGGCTTTCAAAACACCTTTTTAGGAGACAGATGAAATGCAAAGCAAAGAATTCATCAGTAGGCTCCATTCTCCTGTTGCTTTCAATTAGTTTTGACTCTTGAGCAAAAGATGCTGGCAGTAGCTCCAGCACATTTACCTGCACTCTGCCTTACAGCAGACAAATAGCTAAAAACCCACAATTGCCAGAGCAAGCAGAACTCAGGGTCCCAGGACAGAAGGGAAGCCATAGGTCTGTGGAAGGAAGGGAAGCGAAAACCCATTCGAAAACTGATGTCTAATTGCAAGAAGCCAGGCAGAAACAAGAGTGGGCCAAGCATCATGGCACGGCGAGCAAGGGAGGAATTCGGGCAGGATGATCAACCTGGTCAATCGTAGTGGCCCCCTCAAGAATCATCAGTACCTCCACTGCAATATTGCCTGTGTTGCAGCCGGTACCTAGGAATATGTGAGAACAGGCATCTCTATAAGACTTTTTGCATATATGCACAAGAAGAGACAGTGGGGTCAGAAGGAAGCTTGCTGAAGAGGAGTCTTCCATGGAAGGAAAGAGGGGATGAAATAGGGTAATGGGGTGAAGAGAGAAAACTAGCAATGCCTCTGCAATTTCAAAGAATTTAAATAAGCAAATGACAGGAAGCCACTTCCTTAGACAACGGATCTCTCTTGCAGGCAATTTGTCTGGATATCCTGCAAGTGAGGGCTGTAAGGCTGAGAGGTATAAACACTGCCCCCTTCCTGGACATGACATGCATTCCACTTGACTGTGAGCGAAAGTCTCCTTCAGAATCCTGGACCTAAGGGATAAGGGTGATTACATTTCAAGAGTCTGTCCCCCACATGAGCATGGCCTTTTCAGCCTGAGATTTATCCTAATGACCTTCATGGGGAGAGAGCCAACTGTGAGCTTCCCCTCATTAACAGACTCTTGGGTCCATTAACATTTTCTGAACACCCAGTCGCCTCTCCTGAAGTGCAGGCTACATGGTGGTTCTGGAAATAATCACATTCATATGGTGAATATTAACTCCCCAAAGGCCTCGCCCTGGCCTTCCCTGTTTACTTTAAGATTAACAGAGTCAAGGTTTTCCTAACATAGTTCAGCTTGCGCATCCGAGAGGAAGCCCCAGGGCTCAGGGCTCAGGGAAACATGGATATCTCCGAGCTTAACTTATGACAGGGATTCTTGGCGAGTGTGACACTAGGGTCAGAATTTCCCTTCCATGTCTCTTTGGCTCTGAGACATTTTCTGTTGCCTCTAGAAAAGCAGAAAGGAAGAGGCCAAATTCCCTCCTCCCTCCGGGTTACCTTAGGACTTCTTGTGTCTCCCTGTGGTCACATGTTGGAAAAAACGTGTGCAGACAGCTGGAGTAGCCAACCTCACAGGGGACAACGGGGTGATCCCCTCGATACAGGCGATGTGCAGGCAGGTCTTTCTCAGTGACATGCCCTGTATGTTGCTTTTCCTCACTTGTATTTTCCCTTGTGCTTGGGCTGTGCTGTCTTACAGCCATCTGCTGTCTGAGTGTAACGTTACCCAACACACCAAGCTCTGTCCAGCCTCACTGTCTCCAGAGACCGTTGTTGGTCCACAGGGTTCCCTTCCTCCTTGCATTTCTTGTAGCAGGATCCAGGGGTTTCCGAATGAAAAGGGAGCATAGTGTTCACTGGCTTTTCTTCCCTTTCCCAGAGGAATGTGATGACAAGCAGCCGCTGACCAGCAAAGAGGAAGAGGAGAGGCGCATTGCAGAACTGGGGCGGCCCATCCTGGGAGAGCACACCAAGCTGGAAGTAATCATCGAGGAGTCCTACGAATTCAAGGTACACCTGCCAACACGGCCCGCCCAAGAGTTCAGTGTGGTCCGAGCCGCAAGGTCCTTTTGGAGAGACGGGAAAATGACTTCAGATGCTGGCTCGCTTCCCTGAGAGGCCTGCACAGCTAACTTGGAACTGTAGACTTAGCAGAAGCCAAACAGTCCTGTAACAGTATCAAAGACAGGGCCAGTGGGTGACAGCCATCTCTGCGCATAGTCAGAAGTGCCCCAGAGGCAAGGATTTATCAATGGGACCACAGAAGGTGCGTTCCAAGAGATCCTGACATGTGTTAAAAAAAAAAAAAAACCCACTCTGTTTGTAAAAGCTAATACATCTGTCAGAAGCAAAGTATTTGCACTGCTAGAAAGGAGGAGTTCATTTTGAAAAGAGGATGCTAATCTCTGGAGAACATCCCGCCGACAAGGGTTCATTTGCGTCTGGTCACCCTCTTTAGATCTGAGAACTCTTCAATGCAGTGAACGAACCGACGTGCAGCGTCCACAGCTACATGGCCAAATGATGAAACAGAGTTTTCAAGTGTCTTTTTTTTTTTTTTCTTGTGTTGGTTGGGCTTGAACCTGGGGCTTCAGCACATGTTAGGCAAATGCTCAGCAGCTAGCGCAATCCACGGGCGAGATCCTCAATTTTCTAGATAATGAAAGGCATTCTTTTAGAAGTTAGATATGTAACATGGGACTTGGGATACACTTTGGATTTTGAGATAAAACTACCTGTCAATCTTCCTCTACCCCATTCTTCCTCTGCCACCTCTCACCCACAATCCTAACATCTAAGGACATTAGTCGTGAAGCCAACATCAGTTCTGTAACAGGATATGAACATATGTATCCCTTCCCCACACAGAATTACAAACCCAAGACACAGCAATATTATCCCTACATATGTTTTCCAAAAGGGCACTGTTCCTGGTTTTTTTTTTCAAAAAAATTAGATTCTTAGAGAATCAGACCATTAGCACAGAAGTGTTAGTATTTTATGTTTATTTTACATAATAGCAGCTGCCTTTCCTTTTGCTATTTATTAATTTTTTAAAAAGAAATTTAGTCCCGAAATTGAAATGTCTGATAGGTGGTGAGTAGAAAAAACTTCTCTTTGAAATGAAGGTAGAATTTCAAAAGGTGAGACTGCAATTAAGCTTCCCCTTCGGCTATTGAGAACCTATCCATTGACTCTTCCTTCTATGCATCCCTACAAGAAGGTGGGGATGGGCTAAGCAGGGTACCAGGGCTTTCTAAATTGACATCAACTGACATCACTGTTGCACGGTCTTGAACTTGGCCGACTGCATACTCACGCTCAAGTGTCCTGTGACCCTGCGGGATGGGAACCTCATTTTCTGTAAGCCGAGCTGTTGCTCTAGGTCCAAGTGTGTCCAGTTTTCCTCTTCTTCGTGTACCTTTTTCTTTGCATTATAGCAAAGATGTAAAGAATTACCATTTCTGGGGCCAACTTGCTCCCCTGCAGCTCCCAAAGTTTATTTGTTTTAGAGATGATTGCATGTTCTCTCCTCTTTAAGACAGTTTAAGACCTTTCTGTTCCATGTGCCTGTGATAGAAAGATCTATCCTTTGAACATGTTTACAAAGCGTTGATTTGGGTAAGTTCCAAGCCAAAAGAAGTTTCTGGAGTCACAAGTTATCTTCAGCTACCGCTCCAGTACTCCAATAATACAAGCATTGGAAAGTTCCCTATCTTTTTTCCAACTTTTAAAAGTTATTTATTTTTCATTTATTAGAGAGAGAAAAGAGAGAAAACATGCACGCATGTCATGCATCCATGCAGAGGTTAGACGGTAATTTCCAGAAACTGGTTGTTGTACTTACTTTTCTTTTACTGTGAGAAAACATTCAGACTCAAACAACTTAGAGAAAAAGGATATTTGTGTGGCTTACAGTTCCAGGAGTCCCAAGACATAGCTGGAGGCAGAAACAGGAGGCTAGTTCAGATCACCGTAGCCATCATCAAAACAGAGAACAAGAGCAAACTGAGGAAGCAGAGCCAGGCTACGAAACCCCCCCAAGGCCTGCTCCCCTCAACTTGCCCTCCTCTAGCAAGGCACCACCTCTTTAAAAGATCACCACCTTCCTAAATATCAACACCAGCTAAAGATTCAAACACGTGAGCCTGTGGGAAATTCACATTTAGAACAAGACAATGGTTTTTATTTTTTCCTTTTATCACATGGACCTCTAGAGACTGAAGTCAAACCTCTAGGTTCAAAAGCAGGTCCATTTATGCAGTGAGCAATCTCACTGGTCCCGGAGAGTTCCAGGTCTTTTACATAAGTCCCGCTGTTTTGAGATATTTAATCCTCCCAGAAGCACTTCAAATATCTTCCCCTTCAAGTTCATTAACATAGGCACCATTAACACCTACAAGACATCTTGGGGCCACATTTCTCCAGTGACCTTAATTATCAACAGTGACTCCCTATTATGAATTTAAGAATTTTCTTTTCCTAGAACTTTATGATAAACTCAAATCTGAGTGACACCATGCATATCTCCAGTATGACTTTGCTAGGTGAGACAAAGACTAGGGTTCATTAAAACCCACCCCTGCGGGCAAGGTCTAAACTGTCTCTTGAAGTTCTCACACAGGGAAGAGCTAGCTGGTCGCTGACATTTTGTAGAAACATCGTTGTCTAAAGGTCACGTGTCTGAATTTCAAGTTCATCTTCATTCATTCCTCCTTCATCCATGAAACATACAATAAACATGTGTTCAGACTAAGTTCTAGGGAAAATTTTGATAATACTACCCTAGTTAAAGTTTAAGATCGATGTGGGTTTCCCTCACATCAATAAAATTAAATTCAGTTTGTCTGTGCAGTTCCTTCTTAAGCAGGTATTTCATGAGGAAGTGTGGTTAAAGCCATGTTCAGTTGCTTATCTCCTAGGTGACAGGATTCTTTGTCCTGGCTGCAGAGCAAAGCTTGCTCTCCTCCCTCTGGAGAGAACAGCTCCAAGTTTCCATTACACGGAGGAAAAGTTGAGGTCATTCTGTACTACATTCCACAAAGCACTTCTGAATTGGCATCATGCGAGATGATTAAAGTGCTTGATGAGACGTGGCCAGTTGAGAGAGCAAACGCAGATGCCTGCCATGTGCCTCAAGTAACTGTGCCCAGGAGTGGTGAGGGTGACAGCTGCTCTCAGGGGGAGCAGCATTTCTAGATATAAGACCATGAGTTGAAAGGTCAGCACCCTGAGGACATACAATCCAGCCAAGGATAATGTGGCCATGCAGTAAGCTAATTGGAGATGGGCGCTTTCACAGTTGTTTTCTCATCAGTGTTTCAAGTCACTTCCAGGGACTCTGCTTGAGCTAAGAATGTGGCTTTGGCCTCTCATACAAGCAACCCTTTTGACCTCTTTTTCCCTACTCCCATTTAGCCGTACTATTATCCCTCTGAAGCCATACTTCGGTATACCACAATAAACATGTACAGATCTTAACCTAAAAGACAAATGCTATGTGTTTTCTGCCCTTTTGCAATGAGTGGGAATTCGAGGATGCTCTGACAGTAAGTGTGGGTGTGCGGTAGACTTGTTAACGTGGTAGTTTCTGAGAAGAGCAGCCTCGGTGCCCTGGGATTGACCCTTCACCCCGTAGTTGCCATGACTCGTGGTAGTGCTTTGAGTGTAACCGCTAACTTAGTCTTCTTGTGATTGCTTGGCCGCTCGTGTTATGTTGAATACATGTAGAAAGCTCAAGACCTGTAATTGTACACAACTAAGTGCTGAACTAGTTCTGAAGAAAAATAAGGGGCTTGTGGCTCAGGGCTAGTCAAAGCACAGGGACTCAGCAGGAAGTTATCAGCAGCATGCCCTAAGCCACAGGTATTGATCTTTGTCTAGATCTTCTTGATTGCAGCAGTTTGAGGTGAGAGTGGGATTTTCTAATAACTAACCAAGCTGACAAACGAATCAAGCTGAAAAAATATCTCTGTTGATGATCATGCAATCCGTTACCTGGTTGCATATCAGTGATAAATGAACAGTGTCTCAGGTGTCAACCTACATCACTTTTGGCTGTCCACAGATATGTCATTCTGAACAGGGACATCTTAATTCAGGTGCAGAGAAGTAAAAAATGAAGCAAGTCTGCAAAGCACTGGGGGAAGGTGTGGGCCTTTCAGCAGCTGCTGATCCAAATGCTGCATCCATTCTCCATTAGCCATTGCTGCAAGGAAGTTTCATTCGCTGGATGTTTCCAGCTACATAGGACCACGATTGTTTGTATAATCATAATACTGTTCTTCTGAGTCTAACATCTGCTACCCTTTATGTAACTCTGAGGTTTCCAAATCAGTGAGGCCTTCAGGAAGCCAGAAGTGATTATCTCATTCTTTTTTCACCTTTTCAGAGCACTGTGGACAAACTCATTAAGAAAACCAACCTGGCCCTTGTGGTAGGGACGAACTAGCTGGAGAGAGCAGTTCATCGAAGCTATCACTGTCAGCGCTGGTGAGTCCTTTGCTCTGCACCCTGTGAGTTGCCCAGTCTTAACTATGGCATCCTTCTCTGCATTGGCAAAGCACTGAAGGTGTTAAAACGGGAAGAAATCAATGTGATTGTTAAATGTGTGCACGCACTGGAAGCTTTCTGAGGCTCTGTAGACAAACGGATGTCTTCAAGCATGCTGTTCTTCTCCAGCAAACCGCGTCATGCACTCTGAAACAGAGAAAACAAACTTAACATCTTTTGTGTCTTAATTCACCGGGCACCACGGGGCTTAGTCTAGGAAGTGCTCTGTAAGGAGCGTACACTGGCCAAGTAAAGGACAAAGACAAAGGAATACAGGCTGGAAGTGGGAAAGGAAGATGTTAAGACACTTATCACTTACCATGACCATCTGTAGACTTTGATGCTTTCTTCTGCAGCATTTAACAAGCAAGCATTTGTGCTTGGAGTGCAAATGGAAGCACATTTTGCTGCTGCTTCCTGTACAAAGACAGTACAATTTTGCTTAGGACGATCTCGCATACCAAAATATTTTGCAAACTCCAGGAGTCAGAGACATGAGGACATTAAATACAGGAAGTATGTCCCCTTCCTATACCTCCAAGCCCTGTCCATCCTCTCTGTATGATTGTTTAAATATAGAGGTGAGTCCCTTTCCAAGATTCACAAAACCTCTATCCAACATCCGTTGCCTTATTTTTCAGTGTGTTCACTTTACCTCCATAGATCCCCTGGCTTGTCTGCTGCCATTGCAGCCAGTGAACAGAACAGGGGTTTTCCAAATAGTGAGTCCCAAGTGTGCAATACAGAAATTGTCACTACCAGTGAGGTCTTGCCATCTATCTCAGCCCTGCCTTCAATCTGTTGCGGGATTGCTTTGACAGACAGATCCCCCAAGTTCTATAGGAGCAGAAAGTGGTAAAAAAAAAATTGTAACTGTTTATTATTAGGACTGTTTATAACCATGCCGTGGTTTCTTGCAATTGAGTGTACAGCAGGAATTTATGAGCATTAACTGCTTAGGAGACTGGACTTGGAATTTCCACTTAAGCTGTAATAGGAGGCGAGGAAAACTCCCTCTTTATGGCTTATAGTTTTCTATAAATCTAAGATTAGCATCTGAGGCATGAGCTTTCCTCCCACAATCCAGAAGAGCTAGACAGGTAAAACGGTTGATGAAACTGATAATAGGAAACATTAAAAATGAACATAGTCCTACATGGGCTTTGACATATTGAAACTGAAACAATTAAAGGCAGCATGCATATGAGCATGAAATATTTCTAATAGTTCTCAGGTTTATCTTGGTTGCAGATACATGAGGACTGGTGTAACAGCCATGTGTTAGGTATCGCTCAGAGGTGAGAGTGTATGAGTGAAGGAAATGACATGCCTGCTTCAGTCAGCCTACATTCTACAGCAGGAGATGGCAAATAAGACATAGAGTTGAAGTGCATGTCTGACGGTAAGCCGATGCTGAGCTTGCCGTGAGGAACAGTTAGCATGGGCAGAAGCGTCTCAGAAGAGCTGGTATCTTAGGTGATCAATGTGATTCCATCAACTGACCTTTTAAAGCCTAATTTGCTTTCCAGTAGTGGAGTACTTTCATATTAGGTTTTTTTTTTCATTTTTTTTAACTTTCAGAGACTATGACAGATACTTCATGACTAGTCCAGGTTAGCAGCAAGCTAAGGTTTTAAGCAGTGAATGGCATTATACTGTCCACAAAACCAGAGTCATGAATTTGGGTGCCCAGCACAGTGTGCACAGAAGCAAGATAGAGTGTTGCATAATGGAACAAGTGTTGACCCTTCCCTCATGAAGAGAGAGATGGAACAGGGTCTGAAAACAGTACATGTGACAGTGAATTAAACCCTCTAAAAAGCTGCAGCTGTTTCAGTAATATGTTTACTGTGGGCAAGAAACAGCCCAGTATTCTCAGAGAAACAACCTGGCTTTGGAAAGTAGGGCATAGAGAGCATAGAGAGCTTTGTTTATTTATTTATTTGTTTGCTTGTTTATTTGTTTATTTACATGTGTATTTATATACGTGTGTGTCTGTGTGTGTGTGTCTGTGTGTGTGTGTGTGTGTGTGTGTGTACACACACGGGCGTGGAGGCCAGAGAACTTTAGGTGTCTTCTTCCATTGCTCTCTGCCTTATTTTTGAGACACGTGTCTCTCAATGAAATCGGAGCTCACGAGTTCAGCTAGACTTACTGTCCACCAGCAGAAGGGATCCTCCTATCTCATTTGACCTATCAGTGAGGTGACAAACATATCCCACCACATATAAGCCTGTCATATGGGTGTTGGGGGTGAGAATTCAGTCCTCAGGCTTGTGTCGGAGCTCTTTGCTAACCAAGTCACCTTCTTGGCTTGAGTTCTCGGCTGCTGCAAAGTACTCTTAGGCGCTATCTGCTGGCCTTAGAGAAGAAAAGTTTCAAAGTAAGGAAAGTGACTCCCTATGTCTGTCTCATGGACAGACTGGTCTTGTCATCTCTCTGTCACCAAAGCATCATCCTTCTAGAATGGGTCTAATAGCAGCCCCATCCCAACAATCCCAAAATTTTTTGAGGTGCTTAGGATTTACAATCACAGTTTGCATATGCTAGACAAGCTCTCTTTCAGGCTTTAAAATTTTCTGTTTTGAGTCTGGTTCTTCATTAGTTACCCAAACTGGCCTTGAACTCATTCTATGACTTGAAACTAGCCATCCCCTCAAGTAGCTCCAAATCTTTTAAAGAACTATCAATGACATTCAAAACTTCTCAAGCATTCATATTTCTTTGTGTATGCATCCTTGTGCATGTATGTGTGTGTGCTCGTGCATTTGTAAATAACTACCTAGCGATAGACAGAGTTTAGAAAACTTGCCACTTGCTCAGTTAATTGACCTTATTTACAATTTTGAGACACAGACTATCAGAAAAATAAACACATAGTTCATAGACACTAAATTACAATAAATTATGCGAAAGACAATTTAAATGTCCCAATGTTTGTCATTATGATTGAATTTAAGGGCCTAAAGAACGTTAATATTCGTAGGTTGTTAAACAGGCAATAAAATTTATAAGGCAGCATTTATTGAAACAGACTTTCACTGGATTTTAAGATTTCATGGCTAAATAGTTGAGAATCAGAAAGACTTGCCTTATTAAAAATATTAAATTGTCTTTGAAGGGCTCTACTGAGAGTCTTTTTCCTAAGCAATTTTCTGTGCAAAATTGAATCAATATATCTTGCTAAACAAAAAGTAATAATTTCGTAAATGGGATTTGCTTCTCTTTTTTCACTAACTACATTCAAACTCGTTTCAGAGGCACTCCCTGGTAATTTTGTCCCCCAGTTTCCCTGAATTTCATAGTTCAGTACCTGAGCTTCCTATGACCATAGCCAAGTTCTTGTAGTTCAGCTAAAGGATTTAAGAGACTGTAGGGATTAGAGGAGAGATTAAACAGTCATATCCCAGTGATTCCCTCTCTGTTACTTCCTGTAAAGCACTAGAAGCAGTGTTATTCTGCCGTTAAGCGGCTGTAAGAGCATTCCAGAGCAAGCCAAGTCCTCTTAGAATGTGCTTCCAGAACATGTCCACACACGTACTTGTCAATGACTTTGTGGTTTGACTTTCCCCAATTGCTCCTTCCAGAAACTCTCTGAGTGACTCAGCAGATTATTTACCCCCCCCCCCCACACACACACCACACACAGATCCTAGTTCCTTCATATGTAAGGATAGAAATACCTTTGTCTCGTTTCTCCGGCTCCCACACTGTTAGGACTATACGTACTTTCATGAGCTACCTGTGTATTTAGATACCAAAACTTTTTGTGCAGGAGGGAAATAATATATGTTGAAGATTCTATAATAAAATCCAACCAAAATTTGTGTAAACTTAGTTAATTCAAGTTCATCATTCAAGTAACTATATGGCTAAATATACATTCATTCATCTGTTAGTATCGTGATGAGTACTATCTATGTCATTTCATATATAAGACCACTGAACTCAGGAAAGCATTTGCTCAAAGGAAAAACTGGTGAGGTGTAGACAGGTGAGGATTCTTTCCATTGTGAAATATGTTCCAATGCCTTGAGGCCCAAGTAAACACACACACCACACACACACACACACACACACACACACACACACACAGATATACATGTATATAGCACATAGAACACATACACATATGCAGATACACAGAAATGTGTGTATACACTCAAACACTTGGAAACACACAAAGGCCTACATGCACATGAACAGAAACATGTGCAAGCACACACAGGCATACAAAGACATGGTCATATAAAATGCACATGTGCAGTGATGGTTACACGCCCTGTAGCATGCATTTGTTTGTATACTCGAGCCACAGCCTGCAGTGGAAAGTATTTTCTTCAATATTTGCTCTCTTTCCAATCTAGTTCATTGTTCCTCAGGGAGGCAGTTCCCGAAAGAACTAAGGAAAATGTTTATCTCCTTAGTGACATCCATGGCTTCTGTTTCCTGGTAATTTGTAACTTAAAAAAAAAAAAAAAGAAAGATAGCACACTTGTCTTTCTTTTAACTGATAACTTAAACACCCCAAAGTAAAGAATTTTTTCCTGAAACTTTTTCACTCTTTACATAAGTTGTGCGCATCTGATGTAGAACCTGCTGGCATCTTCACAGTAGGAATAAAAAGATTTTTAAAAAAATCCACCTTGCTGTCTCAGTTCTCCTTCCTGGCACAACTTTGACAAAATAATTCATTTTTTGGAATTTGGGTTTCATCATTAATAGAATAAAAGCACTGGCTTGGGATAGCTCCAAAATTATATTTCCATCTTGAAATTCAGGAGTTCCTTCACCGGCCATCTTGTTCCTCCCGTATCTCTGATAGCAATGTGCTTTGTGGCCCACTGGTGTGGGTAGATGTCAATGCACACCCTGTTATCCCACCTGGCTTGCCTACACTAAATATCCTGAACAGCAAGAGCATTCATTACACATCTATTTTCCTAGGATGCAAGGAATGAAGGAGATAGTCAGAAGTGAAGTAAGTCTCAAAACCAATTGAGATACAAAAGTGCCCAATTTCTTTCCTGTTCCATAACTGGAATTGTAAAATATCAGTGAAAGCTTCATAGTACAAGACAAAACATTCAACAGGAGGCCAATCTGGTGCGTGTAGCTGCCATGCCCACCCTCACTGCAGGGCCCAGGAGATTACAGTGGAGGAAGGGCCAACCAAATCAAACATGGCGATAGGACCGGCTCAGTTAGGAGCAAGCTACTATTGTCAGTTCTTCACCGTTGTGTGCCTGGTGGATTAGTGAAGGCTCTCAAGCAAAGAGAATCATTTGATTCCAAAATTTGACTATTCCATGGTGGCTCCCCACTCCTCAGCTGTTAATTCACTCAAATAATTGCCTCCAAAAGTTCTAAATAATAAAAGCAGTGTGTCAGAGTTTCAAGCAACTGTCAGGCCGACTGCACAAAACAGGCCTGTCTGCAACATCTCCTTGTTACCAAATGCCACTGCGAAGAAATTCTCATTACTTGATGCATTGACACTGAATCCCCTAAAACGCCCACCTGTAATCAGGCTCAGCACTGCTTCTGTGGGACAATCAAACAAGAAAAGGGCGAACATCCCAGGATGAGAAGTTACCATCTTGTCTTCCTTCTCGTGTGCTGTGGACATTCATAAGCACCCTTTGTTTACATCGTAAGCTGACTAAGGTTCATGGCAAAAGATTAGGTATATAAGAAAAAGTTAGTACATTGATCTGTGTTTAAGGAAGCCTGTCAGGATCAGAGTAAGAAAGTGGACTCACTCTGCCTAAATAGCATTGTGCCTTATCTAACCCTTGACAGGACTAAGTGCCTGTATGTATTACTTTCTGTTCCAGACAGCCAGACCCTGAGAGTTACGACCTGAGCGTCCCAAGGCACAGAGTAGTTGCCTAGATTCTTCAGCGTTACAGAGTGGCAAGCCGTAGCGGCTTTCAGAGTCCCGTCTCTTCACATCTAAAGCTAGCAAGCTTTGAGTATGGCCCCTGTGCATCTCTCCTTCAGTCAGGTTAAGTGGCAGCAAGCCCAATGAAGTAATGCAGGAAAAGGGGAAATGAAATGAGTCCTTCAGCCTCAACAGAAGCTGGCGAAGTTGGAGCTGGGAAATAAGTGTGTACACCTGACACAGAGATAAAGAAGTGTCAGAAGGAAAAGTCAGTCTTCAACAGCGGGCAAGTCAGTCTTTGATTTTCCGAGAGCATCTAGGTTTGATCCCATCTCAAAAAGCTGAGAGGACTACCAAGTAATTCTGTGATAGAGAAATCATTTTGTATCTGTTCCTACAAGATATATTGGGTCTCTAGCTTAGGACAAAAGTCAGTGCCAGCATCTTCGCCAAGCTCTTAGTTTTCCCCTGTGATATAACCCATCGTCTAGGTGACTTCTTCAAGCATAGAATCACCAGCATGCTTAAACAGAGTTGTAAAGGTTGAATAGCAATTGCCTGAAACTGAAAGTGAACAATACTTCTGCCATCCAACTGATTCCTTTGTTCAATGCATAGCTAAGCCACATTCTTTGTGACAGAAAATACACAGAAATCATATCATTTTTTTAACTTATTTAGTGAAGTCTTTGATAACTTGAATTCAAATCGTCAAAAAGTCATGAGCTAGTTTGTGGCTCTAGGCAAGTCCTACAGCCTTGCCCGTGAATGAAAAGGATAGAAATAGACAGTCTTGTGGGTTGTCTTGGGGTTGCAGGAACACTGAAGGAAGAATACAGAAATGCTAACAGATCCTTGAATTCTTTTTGGTAGTGTCCACTGGCATAGTCCTGCTACTTGAAATTGAGGGTTCTAACCTCAATCAAGATAAGTGTCTGCCTTATAATACATGTTAGATTGATTATGTGGTTACCTGTGGCTAAAGTTCACTAAACGTATCAGGAATGCTGTTTTTCACTGTAAGTCATGCTGAGTATCTCATCTACTGAGGAAACATAAATACAGATAGAATCATACACACATAATGCTATGCTTCAGACATGAGCAATCATGCTTGAAAAAACCCCACATACACATGAATATATGTATATACCTGTAAATAAGATCTATTCATCAGTGCATGCATATGCAAATTCATGTTTTATTTCATTGTTTTATTGTGTGTGTGTGTGTGTGTGTGTGTGTGTGTGTGTGTGTGTGTGTATCAGACTGCAGTGTGTGTGCCTGTGGAGACCCAAGGGTGACTTCAGTCTCTTTATATTTCCTTTTTGCTTTGCTCTGGGATTTTCCAGGCTCCACCTTCCAGGGCGTGAAGTACAGGCACTGCTGTCATTTAGCAGAGACCAGGATCCAAACTCAGGAACTTCTGTTTGTGAGGCAGAGTCTTAACCCCTAAGCCATCTCTCCAGCCCCACAAATTCGTATATTGAAAGGAACATTTCTATCAGTATTGGTGGATTTTTATTGTCATTTCATTGATAATCATCAACCTGACTGAAAAAGAAGGAAAGAAGAATGTAAGAAAATGGAAGAGAGTAAATTCCCGAGAGAGAAAACCATTTACGAGAGACACTGGAGGGTCAACATTTGTCAGGAGGTAGAGCAAACCTAGGATATTTACCATTCCCCAACTGCAGGTAAACATGTAAAATCAGGCAGTTTCACATCTTCATTTCACAGAGAGGTTGGGCAACTAGAAGGTGAGAGGAAAAGCAATTCTTTTCTGGCCCCTGGATATGTGTAAGGGGATTTTTCTGAAAAGAATATTGGCTTATTGGGCTATTTTTCTCTTAAATTGCTTATCACAAAAATCTTGAGGAAAACACTGTCTTGAAGGGCTCCGGAATGATTCAGCACTGTTATTTGTAACATCTGAAGTCACATCTCCAAGGTGGCTTTTGTTTGGAGAGGCAGCCGTTCAGCTCTGCTCACAATAGACCATCACTGGGTCCAGGAGCTCTTTTGTCGGCCTAGGCTGTTGCCCTGTGAAAACCCCATCAGTGCTGGGGGTGGGAGGGAGTGTAGGGCACTTTTCACCCCCCAGGGAGAAGCCTTTCTGCAATGTTTATAGGGAAAGAAACATTTTAGCATGATTCACAGAAGTAGAAAGCAGAATCAACAAAACAGGCCCCCAACACACACACACACACACACACACACACACACACAGCATACACACACACAACACACACAGCATACACACACACACACACACACACACACAGCACACACACACACACACACACACACACACACACACACACACACACACACACACACCTTGCAGGCCCAGAAGAGCAGAACAGCAACAACTTCTATGCTGATTCTTGCTCTCCCAGCCTGCCCTCTTGATAACAACCTTGTCCTCCTGACCCTTGCCATGAAAAGTCACTTAATGAACCAACTCTGACACACACTCCCCCACACCATGTACCCCTCCCGCCTTGCGTTTGTCCCGGTCATGCTTGTCTGGCCCAGTGTTGTGTCTTAACATCCTGTTGGAACATCTTAGCTCCAAAACCTGTGTAGAGTTGGGAAGGAGTGTATCCGTCCATTATTCCAGTTTTCCCCTTCTGTGTTTTCTTGGGTTTTGATAAAGATATCGGGTCAGAGAGCCGAAGAGGCCCTTCTAAGGTAGCAAGAGCTGCCTGCAGAGCTTTTGGTGCACCACACAACCGCGGAAGGATTTCCTTTTAGAGTTGTAGAACTAGTGCTTTAACCCTCAGACAGTCCTTCTGTTCCCTCATGTGACTTAATGGCCCGCGGTTTCCTCAGAGGAGACTCTTCTACTTTCTGGTGTCACGTGATGTGGACCCTCAGGATCAGGCAAAGCTTCCTGGGCTAGCGCCTTAGCAGCCTGGTTTGAGTGACCAGTGTCACGTGCTGAACCATCATCCCCCGTCCTTCCTGGGGTTTATTAACACGAGAAACAGAAGCTGGATGTGAGCTAGGACCCAGAGATTCTGAGCCCAAGGCTAGTCCTCTTTTTCATCTGGCCTAGCCCTGCGTCCCTGCATTCCATGGCCGCTTGGCCCCCTGAAGTTCCTGCCCTCCCTTTGTGGTGACGCCTCCTTACTGAGGTTTTAACTCAAAGGGGCCCTCGGAGAGGTGGAGAAACCTCTTTGCATCTTTATTGTATCTCCTGCCTTCACTGTCTCCACAGTCCACATCGGCATCTGAAATCATCATGTTTGTTCATTTTACGTTGCTAACATTTTCCCGTGCCGGAATGGAAGCACCATGAGCACTGGGATTTTCTTTGTCCAAATGTCCAGTGTATAGAACTGGAGTGTAAATTATTAATAAGTAGTTTACGAAGGTATGAATGGTAGTAATAAAGACATTCCACCACTCTATTTTCTTTGAAGATTTACTAGAGATCCAGGTAAGATGTTTAGCCTGGGCTTTAGTATAAGACATTAACTTGAAGTATTTTTACAGTCTATGTCTATGAACTTAGAATTTGTACTGTATCTTGGCCAAATAAGGAAAACAGGCCACAGACTGACTAAAGAGCATAGATAGTATAAGATAGTTTATAATCAAGGAAATTCATCACAACAGCATGATGCTTTTTTAAAAAAAAAATAAGAGACCGAAAGGTCACAGCAGACAAGCAGTTATCATCAATACCCACCCTGCTCTCTACACAATTCATGAGCCATGAAAGGAATAGTTTGGCTTCTAATGAACTAGTCTCCTGATTCACACTCAAACTGTTTACTGTACATAAGAATGTTACTTCTCAAAAAAAAATTATCCTTTCAACAGCACAAAGGGAAAAGATAACTGTGCCTATGCCTATTTTTTGAAAGGCAAATCCAAGGCACAAAGAGACTCTAAAGTGTCCAAGTAAATCCTGGGCAGCCCTCTGTTCTGTGTATGTCTGCGGGGGTGGGGGGGTGCTGTTTACTGAGATCTCACTGCAAGTCACCACAGAGAGCGGGGAGCAGCAGCCAGCAGATGAAGGTGGTCCGAGCAATTGCAATCACTTTGGATTGTGCAAACCTAGGCCATGATCGCAATCTTAGATACTCAACTGCATCAGCAAATAGATTCATGTAACTCCACGATCACAGCAGTGTCCCTCCCTTCCGGTGGTCCTGAGATAAGGGGAAAAAAGCCATGCGAGCAGATTGTTGTCCTCACTGAAGAGCAGGGGCTCTTCCTGTCCTGTCCAGATAGAAGGCTATTTGACACCAAAAAAAAAGAAAATCTCAACAGAGCTCATCCAAATCACTAATCAGAGATTTAAAGAAAACCAGCTCCGTAGGAAGAAGAAACTGGACTAGCCTCTCATTTCTCAGAGGAGTAATTCCACACTTCCGGTATCACATGGAGGGTTAATTTTAGAAGGGAAGTGATGTTCCAGCTAGACTTTTCATAAAGCCATGCCAATGAGCTTAGGTTTCGTCTGCACGGATTTTTGCTCTGCGAACAACAGAGGTTTGTCTCTCTGGCACAGTGGAGCTCAGCATTGCAGTGAGAAGGGAGAAAGGTTTTCAGAGCTTGCGAGCAAGTTGTCTGTGTCTTCTGAACTTTGGGTCATTCCTCTCTAAATTGGAGGAAAAAATACTTCCTGACCAGGTCTTATGAAGGTCATGAGATGTGCACTTTACCCATATGCACCAAGTTAGGTGCCCAGGAAGGGAACCTGATTCCACCTAGTTTAATCCATCTTAAGGGAACCTGGGAAATCTTTGTGACCCTCTGTCTGAGGAGCAGATCTGGGTATACTTCCACATTTTCTGCACATTTTTAACATTTTCCCAGGATATAACATTTGTATGTTTGCTGAAAACACCATGGTTATGTCTCGCCAAACAGCTCCTCCAAAGCACAGCCTCTCACACCACAGGAGGATGATTTAGAGACAGATGCTGATATTTACAAAGTGTTAACTGAACCCCCAGGCCAAGCTTAGATCCTGGTGTGTCCACAACTGTCCACTGTAATCAAGGCACTGAAGCAAGCCGGAAGCGGTAGGATTGGCTGTGTGTGGGTTCTACCTGTCAAAGGTGCTCAGATCTGAGGAAATATGTTGCTGTTGGACAGTCTTAAAAGCCTGCCAATCCTAATCCCATAAAGGAATAGCAAACACCGAATGTCAGGATTCTTGCCCTGATATAGTTATTTTGATAAAACCAAGCTAGAGGCAAAAACATACATGACTGATGATGTCAAGCTGCAATTATGTGTGTATGGGAGAAGGGGAGGCACAGTCTATTTTCAGCTTTAAACCATTCTGTTTTGTTAATAATCAGACTTTTGTGGAGCTAGAACTCCTTAGTGCCTCCGTTTTTCATCTTGACAGTGGCCACATTGGCTGAGAGCTATTTCTGTCACATTAAATAGCTTTTATGCTATGTTAACTAGCCTAACAAAATTCATAATGGCTTAAACTGGTAAGCATTCTTATCTTCACAGAAAATTTTACCTCGAGGTTCATTTATCCCTGACAAGGTTGAGATTAACACATGGAGAGTGAGTTACTGTTTTAGGTCCCTTTCCAATATTGTCACACATCACCTGGCTTTTACCACCCACCTCCTAAGAAGGAGCACGATTCCTGTGGAAAAGAATGGCCCACAGCTGTCTGTGGCTTGGATTAGTAAGGCCTATATAATATGCATGCTCTCTCCATCTTAGATCACGGCAGCAGTCCAACTCATCAATCTACAGCAACCTTGACTCAGATTTGATGCACAGTAATATTGATATGCAGTATACTCATCAAGAGAAGTAGTTTGGAAACTGGAGACTACCAGGGTTTCTAGAAGTGAACCAGAAATTATGGTATATGTTGGTATCCAGGAACCACAGATTCCAGACACAGAGTCTCCAAGGTGATTCTGGTCTCCATTAGCTCATGAAGAAAGACTGCTAAGGGCCACTGTCAGGCCTATAGCCCTGAAGGGCTCAGGCAGCGAAGCAAAGGTTAATGACAACACTCATGTGCTGTCCAAGAGCACTGCCCACCACAAGGGGCATGCTTTTTCACCCACAATTCAAGTATATTTTTAGAAAAGGCTTCAAAGGGCAAAATTATTTTTGTATTTAATTTTTATATTTAACTTTTATATTTTATCTTGCAAAAGTTTCCCACAAGTATATGTTGACCATGTCCTCTATGTTCTTCCTTTTCTCACACCTCCCACTGCTGTTGAATTCCTAGGATCTGGAAAGAAGTTTCAGTTCTACTTTCATAACATACATACATATATGTACCTATATGAAATCTAGGAACCACAAAAGAAGGAAAACTTATATTTGTTTTTCTGAAATAGGCTAAATTCACTGAATATCATCATTATGCATGCATTTTCCTACAAATGACATAACTTCATTTTTCTTTATTGCTAAAAAATTCCATTGTATAATGTGCCACATTTTCTTTATCCATTTCTCTGTGGTTGGTTGGATACCTAGGTCAATTCCGTAATTTAGCTATTGCAAGTGGTACTATAATAAAAGAGGGTAAGTGTCAAAGGAAAAAAGTACTGGTATGATATCAAGATACAGAATTGTTTTATGACAGCATTTTATAGAGACTGAAAAGAAACAGCAAGTAATAACTTCTCTTATGGAACCTTGTACATTTATGTCCATAAAAATTAGCCATAGTACTGTGTGAATGGAAATATGGCCTAGCATGCCTTCAGAACATTGAACTGTTTTTGAATAAAGCTAAATGTGGATTGAAGAGGTGGCTCAGGGGTTCAGTCTTTGCCTCACAAGCAAAAGGACCTGAGTTTAGATCCCAGATCCAAGTAATGCCTGGCAGAAATGTCAACAATCTGAATTTCCAACCCTGGATGGCAGAGTAAAGCAATAAGGAAATATATAAGGAGTAAGATGATCACAAGATGATTCCCAAAGTCATCTTTGGGCCTCCAAAAGCAAGCATAGTGCCCTTTGAGAGACAGAGAGAGAGAGAGAGAGAGAGAGAGAGAGAGAGAGAGAGAGAGAGATCCTAATGTGTGGCAACGTGGCCCAGCTATTAGAAACTTAGGGTGCACATTAATGGAAGTAAATGTGTCTAGCATGAGAAAGGTAAGAGACCATCCCCTCTACAGATAGGTTAGCTGCTTTTTGGAAACATGGGCAGCTCTAAGCACCATGTTTTACACTATGAATCCAACACATCACGTGCCTAGAGGAGCCTCAGAGAAACAAAGCCAGCCTCAGGAAGGACCTTGGAATACCGCCCAGGGGTGGCATGGAAGTAGCCAAATGAGGACCAGCATTAGATGTACTGTGTATAGCCCAGGAGATGGAACCAGACACAAGGACCTCTGCACCTGAGCTAACAGTCAAGACCACTGAAGCTTGGTCACCAATTCTCTGTGGTGCTGACACTCTCAGATGAGGCATTTGGCAGAGCAATTTTAGAGGGATTCTCCTGAAACAGCTAGTTCAACTTGATGAGTTCAGGAAACCCCCCCAAAGCCTTCAATTTGGGCATTTTCTAATACCTACTTGTTTCTTATGGAAGAAGCAAGATCTTCAATTTTGTCTGTGCTCTGGAAATGCACAGACTTAGGAATTCCTGCAAATCGTGTTTTAAGGTATCTCTGATAAGAAAGCATCTTTCTAGGCAAAGTTAGAAGAAAAACGATAGACCTTATCACTTTTCACTCAGAGAATATAGAAATAATTTTCACTGGTTAGATTGTACAGAGATTTTCATTGTGTTCCTGCACAACCCAGAATGAGAGGCCAATTCTTTACTGGGAGTAACTGAATTTAGTGATATCTAAAATATCTAAAAACCATTAAGGCTGAGAAGAAATCGTAATTGTTATCAGCAGAAACAACTCATAAATACACAAAAAGGGGAAAGAAAAAAAAGCTTGGGACCACCATGGAAGCAGGTCAGTAAAAGCTACTGCGTGTTGCTCCAGCTTTTTACACTAAACACAGAAAGCAACACAAGTATAAGATACAAAGTAATTCACCTGCTGAATTACAGATTTCAGTTTCCTCTCTTAACATGATGGTGGACTTTTCATCCATCTTTTACATTTTATGATTCTGCCAGAAGCCTTGAAAGCGAAGAGACATCAAAACTCAGACTGGGAGAGGGGGACTTCCTTTTTAATTACTGCATGTTAAACTGCAAAACAAAGAAGCAAACAATCAAACGCGAGTGCCGAGAGACAAGCCTAGGAATACCTGGAAAGGACCGAAACGTTCACTCTTGCAGAGAATGGACAGCAGCATACGTCTTCCAGCTTGCCTCATGCTACAGATGTGTGCGTCTTTAAGCAGTTTTCCAGATGGTAGACTCAGCAATGAAAGGGAATCTGTCTGCTTCTGAACTGGAAGGTTTATCTTTGGCTATTAGAAATGGAAACAAGTATGGTCACAGCCATGGTGCCCTCCCTGATGGTTTGTTCCTGGTTTACTTGGTTCCCAAGGTCTTAAAGAACAGCATGCAAGACTGGAGAGGGGACTCAGTGAGTAAAGGTGTCTGTCTCCTCATCTGCTGACCTGAGTTTCATCCCTGGAACCCACATGGTGGAAGGGGGGGGAGCTGACTTCTGAAAGTTCTCTGACCTCCACGTCTCTCTCTCTCTCTCTCTCTCTCTCTCTCTCTCTCTCTCTCTCTCTCTCTCTCTCTCTTTTTCTGCTTCTCTACAATATGTTTTTTAAAAGAAGAGCATATGACTACAAAAAAAATTTACCTTTATTTCTGGAAAATACTAGGATACAAATATTAAGACTTAAGGAACGGGCTGGAGTGATGGCTTAGGGATTAAGGCTCTGCCTCGCAAGCAGAATGTCCCCAGTTCAGATCCCGGGTCCCATGTAAAAAAAAATGCCAGGCAGAAACCGCCTTGGCCTGCACTTCCTTCCGACTCTGGTGGGCGGAGCCTATGAACTCAAGAAGGTAGAAGCAATCCAGGATGATTTCCGAAATCATCCTTGCTCCTCCACAGGGACACACACACACACACATAAATAAATAAAATATTTGGAAAAATATACTTAAGGAACCCTAAAAATATCCTTAAGGACCCTAAAAAATCATTGTTACTATTATTTCTAGAAAAATGTCACAATGCAAATATTTCTGATATGTGACAGTGTTTCCATATGCCTAGAAAACACAATATTATATGTATATGACATTGGAAGGACTCATTTTGAATATAATTGATACTAAACTCATCAACCTGCTTCAAGGGGGTAATGTCACCTTGGGCTATTAGATCAAATCCTAATTTAGCCACCAGTTTAGCTAAATAATATCCAATTTAGCATTATGTTAAAAACAAAAGTCACTTAAATTTCTTATTAAACCTTGGGTCCTTCCTATATAAATGAAGTCTAGAGCGTCATTTCCAGGGCGAAATAGGGTCAAGATCGGGAAGGATCCGGCTCAATGAGTCATTTACTATGAACTCCATCTTCTTCCTTCCCTTTTCTCTTTCCTTTCTTCTGAAATAAATCAGCTTAGGAACCTGTAGCATAAAGGTTCACTCAAACAGAACAGAAATCCCATGATATCAGGATACTGGGTTGTATTAATTTACTGACCTTCCACCCCCCCCCCAGCAAGTAGCATTACTGGATGGTGGTACATAGGTCTGCAAAAGGGCTTACAGATTTACAAGGAAATAAGTATTTCCTTGTCTGGTCTTCAAATAGCTCTATAATATGGCAGTTTAGAAAATTCATTTGACAAATAAATATCTGAGACTCTGGAAATTTATATGTCTTCTCAAAGCAAGCTACAAGAACCATCCCTTCAGCTTGTCGGGGGCTCCCAAAACACTTCCTGGGATGAGCATCTGTGGACAGATGTCAGCAAACACCTGCTTCTTTTAGTTATATAAGTCTGCAGGTGCCAAGTCCAGGACTCCCTTTCCATGACCCTCAAGACAGGAGATGCCCCTGTCCTGCGGCTCCGGAGCAGGGACAGTGCCAGTAGTCACATCAAGACGTGGGGTGAAGTCCTTTCCCCTCTCTGCCCTCTCAATGATGTGGCTATTTTTGTAGCTATATTTAGGAAGTCCAACTTGTATGGAGAAGCCATTTAACAAGGTATGGGAGATTAATGGAATATGGCTGGTTTATCTTTCCATTAGTGAGCCCCATAAAGCTGAAAGTAGGATTCCAAGATAAGAGGGATCCTATAAAAGCAACCCCACCAACTCGTCTGCCTCTTTAGAAACACAGAGGAGGAACTTGGAAGAAGCCCATAGACTCCTGTGACCCTGAACTGGCAAGCGACAGGGCCAGCCGAGGACTGTCATGTCTACTGTCACAGAAAACATGCTCCAGGGCTTGGGGGCGGGGCTAATGGTCCACTGTGCTCTGCAAGAAACAGGCTTTTAAGCCTAGTCCAGTAGGTGATGGATGATCATAATATTTCCTCATCCATCCCCAAGACAGGGCAATGGTCCACTATGCATGACAGGCAGTGGTCTTTTTTTATATTTAAGTGACATGCCAACTAGAGATTAAAATTGATAGAGTTCAGTGAAAGCCTAGAAAAGAGAAGAAAGGATGGGAACACACTTGTACTTTATAACACTGTAAAACATATGGGCCTCCCATTCCAGATTCGAACATTAAAGCATGAATGATTCCAGGGCCAGTGAGATTGCTCAGCATTTCCTGGGAAAGCCTGATAATCTGAGTTTATCCCAGGAACCCCTGTGAAGGTGGAGGGAGTGAACTCACTCCACAAAGTTGTGCTCTTATCCCCACGTGTGTCCTGTCATACATGTGACCAAACTCACATAACACACATGCAGCAATAAGTAAAATTTAAAAATTTTTAAGTCCTTGTAGTGTCATTAAATTCTCTCTCTCCTTCTCCCCCTCCCTCTCTCTCTCTCTCACACACACACACCAGGAATCCAGCACTCTTTCTGAGCTTCCCACAGTACATGCACGAACACTTTATATGCCCTCTCTTCTTCTTCCCTCCTTCTAATGGATCCTGAAGACTGAGGATCTCCCAAAAGTGCTACTGGAGTGAAATGCAGGGTAAAGGAAAAGTGAGAAAAGCAAGAGAAGGAGGGAAAGAAGAGATACACAGGAAACCAAAGGAGCGGCTGGCAGCCCCGAAGTTCCTTAGACATTTTGAACTTCATTTGTGATGGACACATAGGAATTGCACATATTCATGAACTACAGTGGTATTTTAATGTTAGTATATATGTACCCCTCGTTTAAATGCCATGACACTGGAGGTCTCCAAAGGGCTGCTGCTGGTTTTCCAGAGGAACCGTTATAAAATTTCACAGATTAGAAGGCTTAAACCAAAGGAAGTTATTTTCTCTCATTTCTGGCTCAATGTGACAACGGATGTGCTTCTTCCTGAGGTCTTCCTCAGGATGCGATTGTCTATCCTGTTTTCTTTTTAAAATATTACATTTATCTATTAAACAAAGAGCAAAGTCAGTGTACACATGACACAGCACACATATGGGATCAGAGCATAACTGTCAAAGCTGGTTCTCCCTTCTACCATGTGGGCTCTGGAGACAGAACTCAGGTCCCCAGGGTGGTGCCCAGGTAACCTCACCATCTGAACCCCCGCCGTCACCATCCGCAGCCGGCGACTTTACAGTCCAGATGGGCACTCAGTGCACAACCCACATGACCATAAACTCTTGATCCTACCTCAGTCTCTCACGTGCTGGTGAGACAGGCAAGAGTCCCCATATCCAGTGCGAATCTCTTCTTGCAATGCCCCTTGCTTCCTTGCGTTAATCACCTCTTTGAAGACCCAATTCTCCAAATGAGATCACATTCTGATGCATTGTGTATTGGCTCCTGGAAGCATTAATGTGGAGGGGAGCGCTATGTAACGCCTTTGCTCGCAGTATCTCGTACTTTAAGGGAAGGCGATCAAAAATATGTGCCTTAGCCCCCACAGCATGACCCCTGGAGGTCAACAATGATTTTTCACATGCAGATTCTCCCATTAGCTCACCTGACTTAAGTTTTCTACCCAAGTAGTTCCCCGAGGCGATTCTGGGACTGAAGAGGTGGTTTATTGGGTAAAGCGCTTGCAATACAATCATGAAGTATGGAGTTCAGAGCTCCAGATCTCATGTCAATCTCCATCATAAATATCTGAAATCTCAGCACACCAAGGAAAATAGGAGGTGGAGGTCCAGAAATCTCCAGAAGCTTGGAGGCCAGCCAGCCTGACTTTTGCAACAGTCGTGAAAGTGAACATTCACTGTCTCAACTTTTACTTTCTTTTTTTTCTACCCACTGTGGCACGCACAGGTGATTCTGCACAGCTTCTGGAAGATTCTCCTCACAGGTTATTGGAAATTTCAAAGACCAGGTTGCTTTTTCTACAATTGACGTCTTTGTACATAATCATTCTAACCAGGTGCCCATGGAAGAACAATTCATTGCCACCTCTCCCTTCCTACAAGATGACAGGGGACAAACCCAGACAGGGTTTGAGAAGCAGGATTTGCTTCCAACTATGTTGTGTTCAGAGGGTTCCCCATTCCCATGTGCCCTAGATGGCCTCACCCTGGAGTATGACATGAAGGTCTCAGGCATTTGCTGCCCTCCTGACAACCTCATATCCCAATGTTGATCACAGCTGGAGAGTTGCCAGCCATACCTGCCACCAGTCACAGAAACTGGACCAAGCATAGTAGACTCCCCATAGAGAAGCTGGAGAAAGTGAATGAAGCCTTCAAAGAGTTTTTCTTAAATTGGTCACAAAACACATTTTCTACCACTTTAAGAAAAGGAGATGTTCAATACCCTAATTTTAGAGTAAGCGAAGAGGAATTACTTTGCATGATAAATAAAATATATGTTTCACATCATTGTTGTTAATGTCCCGGTTTTAGCAAGCTTTCCTTATTTTTCTTTATGCATTTCAAGTATATTTAGAGAACTCATGGTTTCTGTTGTGTATATTATACAATTATATGGTGATATAAAATCAGCAGAAATTTATGCATGCATTCCTGCATTTGACAAGTAGTTAGGCATGTAGTGATAGAAATGATCCCAAACTCTAGGGACACAAAATGAATGAAGGGCTAACATCCAACTATAGAGGAACACAAACAGGTCCAGTGTTAGATAAAGCAGCAGTTCAAATTTCAGCTAAAGTTTAACATGCAGAGGAATTCCAAGGAGGGTTATATCGAGCCCAGATTTCATCTTATATTCAGTGGGACTAAGACTTTGTGTTTCTGATAAGTTCCCTGGTGCAAGTTCAGGGCACACATTCTGCAAAGCATTCCTCCAGCTACAACACTCTCAGCGCCAGCTCTGAGAAAGGCTTCCCAGACCTGATTGGTTCACAAAGCCTGATGGAAATGGATTGTAAAAGATGAGTGGTGAAGGGTAAGAATGGAGGAATCGGAACATGCTGAACACATTTAGCTCTGAAGGACAATTATCAGAGAACATGCATGCGAGTTAAAATGTACTGTAAGAGCCCTTGATTTGATTTTAGGGCCCCAGCGCCTATATTTTGAAAAAAAAAAAAAAACAAAAACCAGCCAGACATGGTCCGTGCTTCTCGAACTATAATGATCAGGAAGGGGTCAGACAGGAGGATCCCTGGGGCTTTCTGATCACCCAGCATAGCTACAATGAGTTCCAGGTTCAGTGAGGGCCCCTGTCTCAAGGGAATAAAGCAGAAGTGAAAGAACAGTACACCCAATGTCCTCTGCAATATGGGTGCACACACATGTATACACCATGCTCCTACATATATGTGCCCTCTCACATTCCCTGCCTCCAAACACCCACAATGCAGTTAATTCCATTTGACTAGGACAAAGTTTTAATTTGACATAGTTATAGGAGTAGAAGTTAGAGTAACATAAAAGAGTCCTTGGATGATTAAGAGCCAGAATTGCATGTTGTTCTGTGTTACATAGCCACTAGTCCCCAGTTAGACTGCAAGCTAAAGGAAAGACTGTCCACAGCTTCCCATGTGATGTCTTTTCATCCCCCAACTTTTGGGAAGAAATCTCTTTCATAACCCTAAAGCCTCAAGTCTCACTGTGAGCTGAGGTGAGAGTACAAAGGTTTATTGAATGCATGTCAGCAGCCATGGGTTAGGTTAAGCTTTTGTCACTCTCCGATGAGCCACAGGAAAGTGGCATGGGAGTACCTGGATAACCAGTTGGTTCATTATGATTGACCTTCGATGACCCCTATCATTGACAATGAGCTTGAAGGGAAGGTTGAGAAGGGAAGACCACGCAGCCTGGATCACCATGAGATGTATTCATTCTTTTCTCTCTAGGGGAGGATGACGACGACGATGAATGTGGGGAAGAGAAACTGCCCTCCTGTTTTGATTATGTGATGCACTTCCTGACCGTGTTCTGGAAGGTCCTGTTTGCCTTCGTCCCGCCTACAGAATACTGGAATGGCTGGGCTTGTTTCATCGTCTCCATCCTCATGATTGGCCTCCTGACAGCTTTCATCGGAGATCTGGCTTCCCACTTCGGCTGCACCATCGGCCTGAAAGATTCCGTGACTGCAGTGGTGTTCGTCGCCCTTGGAACATCAGTGCCAGGTAAAGGATTCACTCATGTATACTTCCCCCTGGAGAGAAAGCACGCTCACCTTCTCCCTCCTTTCTTTCAAGGGTGGGGCAACCAACCAGCTTGAGAAGGCAGAGAGTTCAGAGATGCCATTAATTTCTCTGTTCAATTGCAATGTTGTTGTCTTAGTTTCTTTTCCTGTTGCTGAGACAAAATACTGTGGAAAAAAAGCAACTCAAGGGAGAAAGGGCTTATTGTGGCTTAATCCTCAAGGATACAGCCCATCACTCCAGGGAAGGCAAGGAGCTTGAAGCAGCTGATCACATTCACAATGGGAATCAAATGCTAGCACAGCTTGCCCTCTCCATTTTATGTAGTTCAGGATCCCTTGCCCAAGGAAGAGTCACACCCACAATTAAGAAGGGTCTTTCCATCCTCAGAAGCTAACCTTCATCTAGATAATCACTCACGCTATGCCCAAACCCCTATCTGCTGACAACTAAGTATCATATCTATCAAATATGGCTTTTTTCAAGATTATGTGGTGATCAGTATCATTACACTGACAGGTAACCATTTCCAGAGAGGTTCATGGTCTACAAGAAGAAAACATACTGTGTTGGTGGATAAATTTCACATAGTATGCACTTTGAAAAACACAAAACAGCAATAATCCTCAAAAATAAAACTTGTGTTTTTTATATTTAGAAATCTTTGGATGATTTCTGTGAAACTTTATTCATTTGAGCAATTGAGAAAACATTCTGTTGACTTAAGTGCTAGGTAAATGGGAAGTAGATATTGATCAAGAATGAAAACAATAATCTTGACAGAAGCAAATAGGCCAAGTGATTTCTTCCTTCATTCCTTAAAAGGTAAATTTTCCTCTAAGCTACAACTATCATTCATTCACAGTTCTCAGACATCATCACCCTAAACATCCATAATATTCTAATTTTGGTGTATACCAGAATTGCTTACATTGTAGAAGTCTGAGACAATTCTTTAATCTAGGAAAAATTTAGAGGCAAGACCCAGAAATTAAGCATTACCTGCATAAGTACATGGGCATGATACAAACAAGGTTATATCCTCTGATCATGCATCATTTAACGTTCTGAGAAACGTGCTATTAGATTATTTGTTATTGGATAAACACTGTAGCATGCACTTGCTCAAATGAACATGTCTATAATGTCTCTGAGCAATATTACCATCATATTTGAGGTTTGTCATCAACCCAGAGGTTGTTTGATGATGTACGACTGTTTCTTTCCTCTAGAATTTGTGAGCTGTTTTTCCTACAGACATTTCTCATCTTAGAGGCTCATATTTCTTAACCCCTCTGAGCTTCAGTTTCTTCCTTTGTAAAATAGAAATGACCATACTTAATGTGAACAATTTAAGACTGGAGAAAATATTGTAATTTAAGTTGTGAATTTAAGTAAAGCATCCAGGACACAGAATTCAAGGAAATAATGGTTCTTATGATCCTTGCTTATACTGGATAATCTAAGATGATCTGAGCAGGATAAATCCACAGTTACCTGAGTAACTCTGAGTTATTAAAATCCATGGTGTTATCCAACTGATTGGTCATTTAGAGGTCCCGATTAAGAGGCCTCACAGGATCTTAGTGTCCAGCCACATTGATGGACGAGCCAGAGGTTATTTCTCCCCTTGGTGATTTGGGCTGTGCCTTCAGGTATTCAGTTTTCAGATGACTTTCAGTCCTCAAACCCAGGTGTGATCCCATTGTTCCACATTTGATGTCTATACTGAATTCTGTCTTCAAACATGCCAGAAATTAATGAAAGAAGAAGAAAATTTAAAATATTTGTATCTTATACTGTTTGCTCAGCAACTGAACACAAACAGAGAAAGTAAACATTGTGGTTCTATCCATTGTTATTGTAGGACAACGTGGTTTTGATCCACTTTCCCTCAGGCTCAAACCATTGCACCAGATGTAGTCAGCTTAGCATGTTCTGCTAGCCTGGACCTTTGAGCAGAATATGTGCAAATTATGATAATAAAGAAAAGGTCTCTCAGGTCATTTGTTTAAAAATCAACTCGTCTTCCTAAAAGGCAGAATCACCCTTCCTAATGCATCTCTTATTTTCTAAAGGGTAAAACTGTGTTTCTTACATCAAATCCTGTTTCCTGGATATGTTCTTAAATTTATTATTGCCTCATCTCCAAAATTCCAGACAGAATCCTTTTTGAATAACCCTATCTTGCAAAATTTCTCTTTGTAGCTCTTGTTTTATTAAAGTCATTTGGAAAATACGCCAACCAAGTGATTAAATTTTGTTTCTGTAGCTCGAATGTAGACTGAAGTGAACCTTAATGCTCAGAGAATCACTTATCTCGCCACTGAACGTCATCTTAGATCCAGATAGAGACATCAAGAACTAGGAACACCTGTTTGAGAGAAGTCCAGAAGAATCATTACTTGTTAAAATGACTTCTCCACAGTGCCATAAGATGCTTTCCACTGGGACTTCTGTTGCTTCACTGTGCTGCGGGGGAAACTCCCAAGATTCCCTGCAATATTAACTGTGCATCATGTTCCCCAAACAAGATATTCACAGCTGATTTCAGATAATCATAACTATATAAATAGTTATTTCCCAAAGCTTCAAATTAGACATGTTAGAGAAATACAGTATTTGTCTTGACTCTTCAACCTTCTGAGTTTGGAACTCTGTTGTATTATGTCCCCAAGACTCCTGAAAAAGAAAAGTGATGCTATTGTTTCTGAAAGACAAAGCTCAGTGGTTGCAGGTGGATGAGTTCAAAGCACAAAGCAAAAGTAATGTTCTTCTCTTGCAGCCTGCGATTGGGTGGCATTGGTCCTGAGACCCAGCTGTTTTATCTTTATGTATATGTGTGTATATATGCAAGCTATAGGTCTCCTGTGTAGAGTCTGATGAACTGCTCCCTCTTTGATTCTTAGACTGATGGTCAGATGGAAATCAAAAACTTTCCTAGGGTAGTCCTACCTCACGACAATACCCACATATCTCATTAAAAGTATTTTTTGCCATATCTTTTAAATCTATAGGGAAATTTTATGGCTTTTTGGGTAAGATAGGGCTTCCTTTTCACAGCAGTTAGCATCAAGTGCTCATTAAAATCTACTGAGAGATGGTCTCACAAGGGTCTTCAATCATCCCAGCCTTGAGTGTGTATGCAAGAGCTCAAAGCTCTATTCCTGTGAGTCCAGCAGGGTCCTCTCTTTCCTGAATCGCCAATCTATCTCCAGCAAGAGGCTTCTAGAACACTCTCTTCTTGTACTTTTTGGAATGAACCAGAGCCTGGCCTCCAGCCATCTCGCTTCTTTTCCCGGCTCACACTCACTTACCGAATGTGGTGTTCCTGTCATGCACGCCATCTGCATACCAGTGATGGGCAGACACACACCTTCCACCTCTGCTTTCCCAGGCTGTGTTCAAGCACCAGCTTGCCCTTCCTCCTGGAAGGCGTTATCTGCAGCTCAAAATCACCATGTCCAAAACAGAACCATTGATTTCTATAAATCTATAACTTCAATCCTTCAGACAAGTCTGTTCTCTCCAGACAGTTATCATAGTTAGGTCCAGGTATCAACTTGATGGTTAGGGGTTCAAGCTCTGGACACATTTGTAGATAATTAGTAGTTGAGTTGAGCCCAGAATGAATCTGCAGGAGTTTGTCTGGTTGATGGGGAAGGTCCAACCCATGGTGGGTAGAACAAGGCCTAGGACAGGTGAATAAGATGCAAAGAACTGATTAAGGAAGTTGGCCAGACATGCTGATCTGGCAAGTAAGGATCATCCCTCTCTCAGCTTCTAATTGGATATGGTGCAACCAGTTCCCTCAGCCCTTGGAGTTACAATGGGCTCTCCCGCCAAGCTGGACAAGCAACTCTAATCAGACTATCATAAGGGAGTAAACCACTGGTTCCCTTAAACAATGCAGGTGAACTGCTACACCGATTTTCTCAAGAAAGCAGTGTCATCAATCAACTGGAAAACTCTGATTCCTGTGTCTATTTCCTGAGAGCCAGGCCATCCTTGAGTCACACAGACACTTCCTTCAGCATGCAAATGGTCACTTTCACACAGTACCCCCACGTACCTTTCTGTTCTGCACAGTCTTCTCTTGGGCAGGCCCTGCACGCCTCCTACTTGTTCCCCTGCTTCTAGAGCGCTTAAAGATCTAAATCAAGCCATAGTTTTGCTTGTGATGTCCCAGTGACTTCTTTTCTCACTCAGGATAGCATCACTTTCCCCTGCACACACATCATCTGAACTTCAGCCCTGATCATCTCTGTTCTCTTTCCCTGCTGTTCCTGGGCTCACCGTCCTTTTTTGTTCTCCACACACTGAATTCATTCCTTTCTCTGGCTTCTACTTGCTTCATGTGCACAAGGTGGCTCTTCATTTACAACTGCTTTTCATATGACGCCACGTGTAAAGCAGTCAACAGTTTTTTGGATCATTGCAGTCAGTTTTCAGTGCAATGTTTATTACTTGCTAAATAGTTGTGGTTTGACCTTTGGATTTAATTATTGTCTAACACTCCTCACTGAAATGTTAGCTTCATGCAGTCAAAACCCTATTTTTCCCCTAACCATTTGTGTGTATGTAGGTGTGTATATGTGTGTATATATGCATGTATATGTGTGTGTATGTGTGTGTGTCTAACTCTTAGAATGGTTTCTAGTTAGCATCTGATTAATAGAACTGCATAAGTTCTTAACATATACAATTCTATTCTAGTATATGTTGGAATATATGTTGGAATAGAATGTAGTGACCAGGTATTTATCCATTAGTAGTAATTATTGCTCCAGTCAGTTTGTTACCTTTCTGACAGTTTCTAGAGCTCAAGCATGAGAATTATGATTATTGAGAAAGAAAATAAAGGGTATTTGCAGTGTAGCTGATTCTTGAGCAACAGGGAATGTCTGGGAGAAAGAACTCTTGCTGTAAGAAGAGGCAGAAGTAAGCTTAAAGCAGATCAGAAAGGATATACTTTGCCTCCTTCATGTCTGTTTCTTCTTCATTCCTTTTTCCCCTAAATGGCTTCGTCCAAGAGACAGAGTTCAGATCAGTACACTCAAAATTTTTTGTCCTTAACTACATTGTATAGTGTCCTTTCTGTGGCAAGCAGATCCAGGTTCAAGGAAAAGCATGAGGAGGAACATTTGGATCCAGTGTTTAAAAAGTGAGGGACCTCCTCTGTATCTTAACGTAGCTCACCATGATCTGGGTAACTTGTATCTGTTGGGCCAAGACATTGTTGTTTATGCATCAGATTCTTGATGTGGATCTTCTCCTAATGGTTTCAGATAGATGTAGGCGTTCTTCTTTAGTTACAAGCAAATCTCTTAGATGTTGAGCACTTGCGGACATTTTTGCCTGCTGCAAGCTGGCCTTGGTCTTTGCCGGCTGCCTACTCCAGGGCCAGGAAAGTTGAAGATTGAGATTCTAGGCTGTCATTCTGCCCGTGGTACTATAAGATTTTCTATTTCCTTTAGTGTCCTGAGCATCCTTTACCCTTTGAATTCTGTCATGTCAGAATTATTTCCTTTTGGAGTCTTTTAGTCATGAAAAGAAAGGAAACAGTATTGTAGATGCTTTAGGATCCTGTAATTTCCAGTTTGTGATTGAAAATTCAAAAAAATCCCCTATTTTAGGGGAAAAAGTATGTTATTTTTCTTTTACTCTATCATTGCTAGATGTCTAAATAGCATAGGAAGCATTTGGTATAAAGCTGATCACAGCTGTTATTTACCATGTTTTCTTGGAGCACAGCTAACTAACATACCCAGGAAGTATAGCTCAGGACTCTCACAGTAGTCCAATTGATTTCTTAGCTCTCTGAGCTTCAGTTCTCTTGTTTCAAAAATAGGGCAATTCAAACAGAATTGACAAGAACATTAAATAATATGAGCTGAAACACTAGTGTAGGATGCAGGGACTAATTATCTCAAAATCATTCATTATTAATGGCTTATATATTTCAGCTTTAATTTCTTGGCTGCTTCTAATAGGTCTCAAAGCCAGCATATTCTGCGCCATACTCAAGGAGGAAGCACTGCAAAATTTACTGCATCTCACTACTTTGTTTCTTAATGGACCCTAAGACAGCTTGCATGGCAGTGCAGATCCTGGACTGCGTCTCGAAGAGATGCTGCATCTCAGTACCTCCCTGGAGGCAGATGGAGTAGCACATCTATGAATGGGACACAGTCAGGGATTTCTCTAAAGGCAGCTCCACAGCTCACAGGAAGGCACATACCGTAATCTACATGTTTCATCAGGAAGCTGAGGGAATCAATATTTGTCTGTATTAATCCAAGTTTACATGAATGATAGCTTGTGATAGCCATATTACCACTCACTTCTTATAATCTAACTCTTAGCCACCTGGGATATATTTATAGCATCACATACAGTTTCCCTTAGTTTGCTGGAAGTTATTAATTTCTCTCTTTGCCTCAATTTTGACATTTTCCACTTTCGAACTCATTCTCAGTGAAGTTATATTCAGGGTTTTGGTCTCAAACACTGCTATTATTTCCTTTGATATCAAAAACAGTTTATGGAAGGCAAGGAATGGCACAGACTTGCCATTAAAGCATGAGGACCTTAGTTCAGATCCCCAATATCCAGGTAAAAGCTGTGTGTGTGTGTGTGTGTGTGTGTGTGTGTGTGTGTGTGTGTGTGTGTGTGTATGTGTGTGTGTGTAGGAGGGGTCAGAGAAAGGCAGCTCCCAGGGCAAGCTTACTGGCCAGCCAGTCTAAGTAAACCTTGAAGTTCCCAGTTCCAAGAGAAACCCTATCTCAAAAGTTAAGGTGGAGAATAGGTGAGAAAACATCCAATGGCAACTACTGGCCTCCATTCCTGCACATATGGGCAAGCATCCCTGTACGCATACACACACACATACATGAAGAGAGAGAGACAGAGAGAATAAAACAGAGGCAGAGCCTGCCTTTATTCTCCTAAATTTAAAATGAAAGCATTTAAACATTAAGCCTAGCGAAACTCTTCTAAAGATGTTCAGCTCTGAAATAGCTGGCAATTAATAGAATATCAGATGATTCTCCTCAGCACAACCACAAAGCTAGTGCATATGAGACCTGGTCAACTGCCACTCACAGCTCCCTGGTATGAGTGGGTGGAGCCTACAGAGAGCGTATTCTTGGTGCTCAGCCAACAGACTCACCCCCAAAAAAGGCTCCCAGACTACTTCAGGAATCAAACCATAGTGTCTGGTCTCAGTGCAATAGTAGGAACTGAGAGTGGAGTCACTGGAAAGTTCTACCTGAAACCTTGTGGGGAAATGCACTCAGTCTGCCCCTGGGAACTGGATAACACCCTACTCAACAACCAATCCTCACAGGGAAATTCTGCCCATCTGAATTGGCAGTCTTCCAAGCTCCCTCAAAGCATAGCTGGGAAGCTCAGTGCCTCAAGTGTATCCTCTCTCCTGAAGCCTGCTCCATGCAGATTTGACATTGTCAGTACAGGCTCACAGAAAGGTGGATAGTTCACCGTCTCAAAAAACTTGTACAGCCCACCTTAGTGCAGGCGTCAGGTGCATACACAGAGAGGATATAAAAGAACATGAGCTTCAGAGTCAGGTGGACGGGGGTTTCAAACAACCATCTCTCTTTCACTAGCACGTTGCATGACACACCTTAGAGGCACATTATTTAACATCCCCAACCTTGGTGTCTCAGCATGAATCATGCAACCCATGGAAATCTGCGTCACAGAACCATGTCCACGATTGCATAAGGGTCTACTTGTAAAAGGCCCAGAGTCAAGCAACGCATAGACTGGGCACTGGAGAAAAACGAAAAGATGTCATATCTTTCCTCCTGTGTCAACGTGCAAATGTGTGAGTTCTGCCTTCCTGGGTAGTGAGCTCATGAATGTCTATTGAGAAATGGAGAGCCCCAGGAGTTCTCATCTTGTGTAGTGGGATTCTGGTGAGGCGGACATACCCAGAGCTTTTTTTGTTTCCTGTAGAAGCGTCATTTCCCCCCTGTGTTTTAGCCTGGGAATATTGGCATTTCAAGTCAGAGCTAAGGTGTCCAGGAAGGGCCGAGGCTACAGTGTGTATACATATTTAATTAGATGATTAACATTTCACATCATCCCAAATGGAAGCAGAAACAGAATGACTTTACCCTGTGCCAAGATTGCCCAGTGGCTATAGTGAGAATCTGAAAGGGCAAGGAGATACTCTAATAGGCAGCCAGTTTCTTTACAAAGAAGAAAATCAGAACTGCTGAAAATGGGCTGTGGTCAGGCTGGAGGCAAGACCACCCGGGGACAGTGCTCAGGAGCAACATTGGGCAGCCCTTACCTCTCGGTGGCTTTCTACCAACCTTATCTTAGCCCCACTTAGTCAGGAGCCATCTGGATGTAAAATGCTCTGTACGCGCCAGCAATAGTTGATGGAATTAGAGCCCAAGGAAGCTTACGAGAGCAAAAATTTGCAAGAGGTGAGGGAAACAAAGGAAAGCTAGACACCAGATTTCACAAGATTTGTCTGTAACTGACACCAGAAATGCCTGTTGCCCTGAAACAAAAATACCACAGAAGAGGCTGTGCGCAGATGGTCCAAAACATTTCTAAGAACCTGAAAATGATCCATTTCAATGCTATTTCCTTCTTTTGTTCTTTTTGCATAAAAGAAGAGTTTATTGAATGCCTTTAAGGCTTCGATTGGCTGCTAGAATCTTCCGTTTCCTGCAGGGGTGCCTGACATTGAGCACTAGGCTGGACATAACCAAGATGATAGCAATGATGTCATCTATCAGGAGGCAGTCCAGGGCACAGAGATGCTAGGCATGTGTCCTGCGGAGTCTAAAGCCTCCAGGAGTCTTTGGTTCTATGTCCCAATCCCATGCCAGCCAGCTTTACTCAGACCAATCGTAGTCACAGAATAAGAGAAAGGAGCTAAGCATATTCCATCCTATTCCATCTGAGTCTTCTTCCATAATCTAATAGAAGCAGGGATACAGAGCAAATATCATGTGTGTGTGTGTGTGTGTGTGTGTGTGTGTGTGTGTGTACAATGCATGTAGACCTCTGTGTGTGCCTGTGTTTTGTTGATGTTAGGCTTGTGTGGTGTGCATAAATATAAATTTCACTTTCTTTGCAGTCTTAGATTTCCATGTGTAGTATCACAGAGACTTCCCCTATAGCAGAGATTGCCTAAGCCTTATCTCCTATGTAGACCACTACCTGTATTGCTAACTGTCCAGACCAAAACAGCCCCAAGGCAGGGATGACGGTGGGATTAGTTTCCAAAGTTAATGCCTTGTATTCTACCTAGAATCTTCACTAACTAATCTGCTACTGTAAGCTCATACCCTGTCACCTCTGATGTCTATAACATTAAGGAATTTCCTTTGTTCAGGGACAGCTGTCAGGTCTCCTGCATCAGCCTCTCCACTGTGACTAGCCAGCATTATTAAAGACCTGACTACCTGAAGTACATCCGTGCCTGGCTATCCAACCCAGTTCTCACAACTTGTTCCTCCCACATCTAAAATAGAACAGCAAGAGTATTAATCTTTTCTGCTCCATATGGATTGTAAATAATAAGACCAATGTAAGATATTTTCTTCTGTGCATGAAATATAGAAGAGGCCATGTGCACATGGCCCAAAATATTTGCAAAAACCTGATCTCTGAACATCCATTAAAGCAATCTCAGTATCTTCTCCCAGAAGTAATCTTTGCTCATATACTATAGAATGCTGGAAGGGGAAAAAAATCACACAATGGCACTTAGAATTAACACAGGAATCTTAGGGTAGCACCCTATATTTAATGACATATAAATGATGAACTGGCTTTGACCAGTTCAGTCCATTGGTCATAACACAGTGTTAAGGATGGCGTCAGTTTCATAAATCTGTTGCTGTGATGAATACATGATCAAAACAACATGGGGGAGAGGCTTATTCTAATTATCATGACGGCAGGAAAGTTACCAGCAGATTCTGAGGGAATTGACCACACCATGTCCTCAATAAGAGCCAGGACCAATGCCCACCTCTAACTGAGCAGCTTGCCAAATTCCAACCAGCTTTCTCTTTACCTTATCTGCCTGTGTGTGGAGTGGGGAGGAAGAGTCCCACAGACTGTGAGCTGGGTCTCCCTATATCGATTATGCAATTAGATATTTTCCTGCATGTTACTAAAGAAGTCCTCATGGATTGGCTTAAAGTCTTGGTTCTCAGTTCCTGACTCCTGAAAATGCTGGATTCAAACAGGCTGGTGTTAAATCCACTTCCTACTCTCTTTCGTGACCCTGGGGCATGTCCCCTTTTAGATGCTGGCTGGGGGCCCCTGATAAAAACATTCCATCCCAATAATTAGGAAATGAGCATAAAGACCAAGATTTATTCATCAGAAGCCATGGGCATGTCTCTCTATACAGGGCATGCCACATCGCTGCCAAATTCATAAGAAAGAAATATTAGGCTGTCAGAAGGCGTAACTTCATTACCACGTCATGGGCACTGCATGAGCCATGAAATGAACTTAAGCTCATTGGTATTTTTAGAACAGAGAGCAAGCACAATGTTAACAAAATTTAAAAGGGAAATCTTGCATGTGGCTATAAAAGAATTTTAATATCTGTTTGGGATAGTGCATGGTATAAATATGAAATCACAGCACTTGGCATTTATGTACCATGCCAGCTGGAATACCATCATGGCACGCCAGCACAGAGACCTCACATTCTGCCTCTCCTTGGGTACGAAACATAAGCTATATATTACTTGTTTATACTCTGTTTCATTCTATAAAAAGGGTTTCGATCCATAAAATGCCTGGTATGATACAGTTACCTTTTCAGCACATGATCCCAAGATGCTAAATTTGTGAGTAACCATATTTGATCACCTTCATTTAGCTTAACAATGGTAAATTCTGCATCATGAAGAAGAAGAAAAATAGAGTATTTCAGTTCTGTTATTTACAATCAGGAAATTATGCATTGCATTTGTTTTCTTTTTCCTCTCCTCTAGAGCCCAGGGGGCTTCTTGGCATAATCCCTCATAAATTACAAGCTATTATTAGGTTATCATGGTTAAAACATCATGGACTGAGACAAAAAAGCAAGATGTGTTGTGTTTCCAAACTGAAATGGTCCTCAATGGGGTCTGCAAACAAGCTCAGCAGAGGACTAATTATAGCCTGCCATTCCTGAACTATATTTGCAAAATAATAAATAACCACAAATGTGCAAAATGGTCATGAAAGTGTCCTTCTCTGAAGGAGTCTATCCAGAGAAGCTTCAGATGGCTGCAACATAGCCAACCAGACCCTCAACATTTGCCCATTTGACGAGCAGGGGTCACAGGCTAAGATTTCAGGAGGGGAGGGAACACTTGATAAAAGGCTGCACTAGGAATCCTTAGAGCTACTGCCAACTCTATGGTCTGTACCCCTGGAAAAACATAGGAAATGATGTAGAAGAAACTGACATCAGTAGTTCCCCAGAATCAAGAGAATAAGGATTTTCAGCTTTTGTACCTGAGATGAGTCTATAATAGAATATTAGTGACAAAATATTTTCAGCATTAAAAAAGTTTGTCTGACATTGCTCATAATGAGCAAAACCTAGTTAATCTCTTAAACAACGTGGCATACTTGATCACGAAAAGTTCGGGCTACCTTCTTTCTACAATAATCATCAAAAAAACCATGGATGCCATGTTTCAAAGGTATTAAAGATACTACTATATCAGCAAGCATAAGCTTCAGCGCACTCTTCATTCCTTCTCATTCATTCCAGCCTATAAATATTTCACGAGTCCCCACTAAGCACTAGGCACTATTCGGATGGGGCAATAGAAGAATGGACAATTATCTCATATAGTGTAAGCTGCATTTCAAGGAATTTCCCACAGTGATGATGGACATTATTGACAAGAACATACAACAGGCTTATGAAATTATGGAACAAGTCTCTATGTGTGGGATTTGGGTGAATATCTTAATAGGATGGTTAGCTCCTGGTACTATTATTGCTTGGCAACTTAGACCTAAACCTCTAATTTTGACTGTAGACTTACTCAGAAGTTCAATTCAGGCTTCAAAATCATGAAAATGCGTTACATTTTCTGGACCTTCCACTTTAAATGATCCCTTGGTCATTAGGTTCTCTCTCTCTCTCTCTCTCTCTCTCTCTCTCTCTCTCTCTCTGAAAACTGTTGGTCTCATGTCACTTCTACTTCATCTCTTCTACCCACTGCCCTGGAATTTTCTCTCTAGCCTCTCTTCTTTCCTTTAATCTCAATATTACAGAAGAGCCTTGGAAATACCCAATACGTGGGTCCTACTGAGGCGGCAGTTATTAATGGTGGCCTCATGAGGCAGGGACATTCCAATTTAACACAAATATTGCTTCAATAACCACCACCCTGACATGGCTTCATTGAATAGAATGTGCCTTTGTATAATTTATATCTTTAATATCCATGGCAGTTCTGAGAACTAAGTAATATAAAGAGTTGTCAGTATAGAACACGGAATAAGATCTGGAAAATTGATGAAGGGAACTGTTAATCCCCCCCAAAAAATAAGGCCAAGGTAGCCATTTTACCTACTGCATGATTATTAGGAATAGCAAATTGTATATATCCATGAAAGTATTCTGATAATTGTATAATTCTGCAGATTAAGAAGTGTTTGTCATCACACATTTGTTCAGTATCTAGGATTGTTGTACTGGGGGTAAAACAGGTGCATTTGGTCTCATTGCATATTCTGAGCAGGTTGGGTAGAGCCCTGACCCCTATTGCATGTGGTATTTGCCTTACAGATTACATATAGTCAGATCACATGTAGAAATACTAAAAGATATGGGTGTGATAACCCCTTCTCAGACATTTCAAGGGCAAACACCTTTTAATAAGCCTATAGAAAGTATTTGTCAGGTTAAGTGAATATGCAAAGCAATTTTGTGGGTTGCAATCAATAAAACATATTGTTGGTAAATAAAATATAATGTAGGTGCAGCACAAAATGTAAAACCCAGAAGTGGATGGAAGGAAGCCAGAACATAGACACACCTGGCCTTCAGCAAATTTGTATATGAGTAAGTTACTTTTAAGGTCTTGTTCCTCTTTGACTTGACCTGGGCATATTCCTGACCCTGAACCAGCCCCTGGTGGCCAGGATTTCTCCTGTCCATCTTCTATGTGACTCTTTCCTTATCCTTTACCCCCTTTGAAATGCACCTGTTCTGTGTGTCATATGTGTGATACTCTCCATTTGCCATGTTTATTACCTCTGACTACTGACACAACCAAAAGAACCAGAAGAAAAAGCTGAAATACAACTTCCATTCCTTACCAAAATGTGTTACCTATAAGGATCTTTTTTTTTGTATACTTGTTTTTAAGCCTTCTAATAAAGCAGTTATTATAACATGCATTCTTTATAAATGAAATAAGAATATTAATAATCAGTGAAAACAATCATGCAATGTCACCACTCATTTACATTTTTGTGTCTATCCTTCAAATTTCAAAATTCTATAAATTTTAAGGAAATTGAAAAAAGCACATGTATAAATACATGTCACCTACTGACACACACTTTGGATGGAACGGACTTACACATGGTTATTAAAGGGTTAAAGCTTAGGAACAAACTTTAAAGACCTCAGTCTCTGAGTCTAATCAGAACCTCAAGTCAGCCCAAATTCACATATCTTCTCAGCCTTTCAGCCCACCCTGCTCAACTCAGAATTCATAAAATTTAGAGAAAACATCTGTAGGCAGAGAGCCCCTACCCCGCTCCTAAAAAAGAAGTTCATACCCCAGGCAGCCCTGAACCCTCTGAACTGCCCCACCCCAGAGCATCTGTCCATCCAGTTGGCTTTCCACCTAGCCCCTCTTTCCACCTCAAGCCCCATAAAAGCCCCAGCTCACTGTCCTTCACCATGCTCTCTCCATTTCAGTGAGAAGAGAGAGACTGCTGCCCCTTATCGTTCCTATTGAAGGACACTCTACGGTGTTGAGGCCACCTCAGTGTCCTTCCTTGTGTGTTTCACATCATCCGTCGGCTATCCTGAACTGATAGTTACATGACCTGCTTTCTCACTTAACAGTATTTCCCAGACACTTTTTTTAGTGTGCCTTTGCCCCATACTTTTAATTGTTGTAAAGCATTTGTGAAATTACCACTTATTTTATCCAAGATGTTAGTGTATTCCTTTTTTTTCCCTACTTTTCCCTCTTTAACCTAAGACTAAGCCCTTGCATAAACAGATGCACCTGTAAAAAGTATTTCTAAATACTCAGAAGTAGAGCTGCTGGATCACTCTTATGGTTGCTGTGAGACAATCCTCTGATACAATCAGCTTAAGGGAGAAAAGTTAGATTTTACTTGGCTTATGGTTCAGGAGGGTTCAGGACATGGTGCACTATGGCAGAAAAGACATGGCAGGCAGCAGCAGGTGGGGACGTCATTGTGGAGGCTAGAGAGAGCAAGAGGAAACTCCTAGAAGAAGTAGGGAGGGGGCTACCAAACCTCAGGCGTGCCTTCCTAGCAAGGCTCCACCTTCCCAAACATTAACATCAGCTAAGAAGTCAAACACATGAGCCTGTGGGGAGCAGCCACATGTAAACCATGGTGACCAGTGGCCTTGTGAACCCAAGGTTTTTGAGAGTACATCCATGCTGTTTTTGACCTTATATCGTTACATACACTTATGTAGGACTGAGCTACTAGAGGTGTTCCACACCAGATAACTGGAGCCAAAATGGGCAAATCATTAGAACTTTCTAGAATGCCCTCACATATCACTTGTCTCAAGTGTCACCCTACCAAATATATCCCCAGGGCTGGAGTGAAGTTACAAATACCTACAGTTTCTTTTTTTTTTAATTTTTTATTACGTATTATTTATTTGATTGTGCGTGTATGCATGTGTGCGCATGTGTGTATGTATGTGTGTGTTTGTAGAACCACAGACGAAATCGGGAACCACCATGGACGCCTCCTCTTTGTTTACTCTGCTCTGGGATTCACAGGCTTCGCCCTACCAGGACTAGAAATGCAGGCTGCCCCTGCTTCCACTTGGCGTCTATACGTGGGGTCTAGGATCCGAACTCAGGATCTCCCACCTGCACGGCAGAGGCTTAACTCCTGAGCCACCTCTCCAACCCCATATAGAGCACATCTATTTGGCTACTTTGAATAACATTCATGTGTATCTGAACTTATAATGAACACATTCAAGTTAGCATGCCTAAATGAAAAATAATTTGTGATTTGACAAGAGAAATGGTTCCCTTTTCCTGACCCACCTGTCAGAGTCCCCCCAGCAATGTTACCTCATTAATCAAGCAGAAGTGCCACCGTTCTCCCTGACGAAATGAAGAAGCCAGGGATGGATAGGCGAGGATGTCTCAGCCCTGTTTCTGAGTCTCCAGACAAGGCCGAATAAGCAGAAAGTCAGGGAAGGACCAGCAAGTTGCTCTTTCCAAAAGTCATCCAGCTGATTCTGATTTGCAAGTATGGATTAAAAAATAAGAAGAAGCAGAGACTTTGATCCAGTCAACAGGGGTCCCCCTGAGCTCTTACTTTCCTCTGTTTCCTCTCAGTCAAGAAAGCAGTCACATCACTCTCTGCTTCTTTTTCCAAGTCTTTGGGACGAGCTTTCAGGGACAGGCATTTTAAGCGGTTTCCCCTCTTTCAGACTTTAAAATCCTTTCCCAACTTGTCATTAACCAAGTCAAACATCAGTAATTGTCAGATTTTTGGAATTCTACTTAGAGACCAAATGATGATTGATTTCATGTGACCTAATGAGGGGTTCATATTTATTCAAAACGGAAACCTGTTAGGTTTCCACCAAGGACAGCAGAAAAAAAATTGAACTTGAATAAACTATATCTGTTTGCATTCTAACTAAGCTAGACAGAAAAGTAGACGTAAGGAGGAAAAGTGTGGAATGGTGCTGGTTCATTGCTTAAAAGAGTCCTGACTTGCAGCCACTCTGAGGACTAGAGTCTCTTCCACAAATTCTCTAATGTCTTTTGATGATCTGAGTTCTGTGAAATTTTCAAGAGAAGAAACTCTTTGATTTTTAAGAATAGCTATGCACGATCACATTTTAAAGCATAGGCTTTTCAAGTTAACAAGTCTTTTTGAAATAGGATTATAGCTCCCCCAAACTTAAAAGTCATCAACATAAGTCAGGCTCCCCCTCACTTACAGATTCCCTGGCTCTGTTCTGCTATAGAAGTAGCAAATGATATTAAGAACGCATTGAACTTCATGTGTGGTCAATCATTCTCTTTAAAAGGTATTATGCAGACATGCTTCCTAGCTCATCTCCTCTAACAAGAGGAGCCAGGCTCCAGGTCATTTAGGTAGCTTTCCCTCCATTGTCTGTTCAGTGTAGCTGTGCTCAAAGGATGCTAAAACAGAATAAGCACATAATTCATAGTGAGAAAGATTACAGTTGGGCAGTCTCAGCTCCTCCACCAAGCCCACCCATGTTGTTGTACGAGCAAAATGGCCATCGTATCTAGACCATCAATGTTTTCAACAGAAAGCAGCTGCTCTTCTCATTAGCTGTTTCCTTGGCACCAAAGCATCACAACCTCCCAGCAGGACCCCATTCCTTGAGCCCGAGGAGCAGGTCCTACGACTTCGCAGCTCAGATTTGCGGTTCTCTAAACTCAGTGTACACAAGCTGTGTATTGTGTGTGTGTGTGTGTGTGTGTGTGTGTGTGTGTGTGTATCAGAGGTCACTGTGTCCTTTGGAGGACCAAGAGTGACTATGGGAATGATCTTGGATTGCTTCTACCTCCTTTTTGCTTTGCTCTGGGATGTTTCCAGGCTCTGCCTACCAGGACCAAAAGTGGAGGCCACTGCCATTTCCACCTGGCACCTGGCATTTTTATGTGGGATCTGGGATCCAAATTCAAGACCTTCTGCTTATGAAACAGAATCTTAAACTCTGAGCCATCTCTCTAGCCCAGATAAGCTACTTTTTTTAATTTTTTTATTATTATTTATTCAACTGTGCACAGATGCGTGTGTATGCGCGCGCGCGTGCCTGTGTGTATGTGTGTGTGTCTGTGTATATGTAGAACCACAGACGAACTCGTGAACCACCATGGACGCCTCCACCTCCTTCTGCCCCGGGATTCACAGGCTCTGCCCTACCAGGACCAGAAGCGCAGGCCGCCCCCGCTTCCGCCTTGGCGTCTATACGTGGGATCTGGGATCCGAACTCGGGACCTCCCGCCTGCAAGGGGGAGGCTTAACCCCTGAGCCACCTCTCCAGCCCCACAGATAAGCTACTTCTTAAAGGTCATATTCTTCACTCTCCTTCCACACTGAGTCTAAGTAAATGAGTCTCAAGTGGAGCCCGGATGAACATTTTGTATTTTTAAGAAAAGCTTTCCAGGGCTGGAGAGATGGCTCAGGGTTTAAATCCTTTGTCTTGCAAGCAGAAGGACCTGAGTTCAGATCCTAGATCCCACATAAAATTACTAGGCAGAAATGGTGGCAGAGTGCACTTTTGACCCTGGAAGGCAGAGTCTAGGAAACCCCAGAACAAAGCAAAAGAGGTAGAGCAACCCAGGATGATTCCAAAAGTCTCCTTGGGCCTCCACAGGTACACATAGTGCCCTCTGATACAGATACCCACACTTATCATGTACACACACACACACACACACACACACACACACACACACACATGTACCACACCTACATATGCATAAAAGGAAATCAAAGTTCTACATATTCCTGATGCTGATGGGAAGCAGACATTACTAAAATTAAGCAGTCTTTGAAACTTTTTTTCTCATTTATACTGCTCAAGTCAGTTGAAGTTAACAATTGTGTCAACATTTTCTACCTAGTATAAATAGTAAAAAAAAAAAAAGCAAAAGGCTATCTATGTAGTTTAGTTTCACAAATACTGACACAGATTTAACAGTGGCAAGATTTTCGGGTACCAAAATCTACCTTCTAGTGAAGCAGTGTGATCCTATACAGGCTCCTACAGGAACAAAATGAGACCAGAAAGAAGATGCACAATCGAGTATGTTGTATTTTGTGGACCACTCGAACAGTAAAGTTAGGGGAAGTCTTAAAGATCTTCCAAATTTTAGATGAGGAAATTAGAACTGAAAAACAATGACTTGCCCAAGATCATTTGGACAATCAGAAAAGCCTCAGTGTCTTTCAGGTGAGATTTCTCCCACCTGGTGATTTCAAAATGCTGTGTGATTCTCGGCCATGTCTTAGATCTTTGGTAATTCATACATGCTGGGGAGAAGCAACTATGTCTCCACCGTGTGGCTCAGATCCAGACAAATAACTCCTGAACACAAATATCTTCAGAAGTGGGCACTTGTCTCCAAAGCACACTAAGAGTAGAGAGTTCCACTAATACCCTTGTCTTACATTTGCACAGAAACCTAAGTCTGACCTGTGGCATGACTAGGAGATACTTAAGATTTCATTTGTCAGTAGCTCAAAAGTTGAAGAAATTCAGGTTAAAAAAAATAACTTCTAGCAGGAAGGGTGTTATTCCTGGGAATCGACAAAATGACTTGGCCAAGTTCATGAAAAATGAATTTGAAACAGATCTTCAAAGAACAACTACGGGTTATTTGTGTGATGTGTGCCTTACTTCCAGCCACATCACGCCACCTTCTCAACAAAACTTCTCTTATTGATTTGCAGTCGTATGTACAACTAGCTCCAAATTAATTACAACTTTAAATGGGAGTTTAAAATATGATGACTTTCCGAAGCCAGGCTTCGGGTACGCATGTAGGAAAACATATGTGTGCGTTTGTCAACATGTTTTAATTAATTTAATTAATTAAATCTGACTCCGTCATCTTTGTATGTAATGAAACAACCTCTGAATACGATTACATTCCTTCCGAGATAAAGGCAGTAGTTACTTCTTTGGATTTTCTCTCCAGAGAACAGCATCTGTTTTGCTCAGCCACAGGCAGGTTGCAGGCTTAGTGTTCAGGGAAGGCAACAGAGTGCCTACCATATGGTATGCAATGAGCTACTCTGTGCATAAGCAACAAGGCAGCAATAGGAGGTCGTTTGGGGAGAATCCATCGTACTTCATTTGGACACAGGAGTTATCACCATTAGAATAGAGGTTAATGGTCTGAATTTGCATGTGTTCTTACAATTTTTCCTTACATAGCTTTTGAGTTAAAAAGAAAAATAGACAAAAGGAAGAGTGCCTAACCCAGGTAACTAAAACTGCTTAATAGACTCTGAAAGAGACCCAGAACATGTTTTATTTACGTGGCAATCCAGTCATTTTAGCTCTTAATTGTTAGAGACACCAGAGGAAGGCATTTGAAAATAGAAACCTGTTGTTACAAATCAGAACATTCATGCAATATTCACATGAATAGGCTGCTGAAAAAAAAAATAAATCACATGTGAGAGAATTATAGCAGAGCTGTATGCTTGCTTGACAGCCAAGAGCACTGGTTTCTGTGATCAGTAGCCTGGATGCAGGGAGGGATCTTTGGGAGTCCTGCTTTCCTTCTGGTGCAGAGGCAAGATTGCCACCTGGAGAGGGGAGATGAAGCATCAAGAAGCACAGCGTATTGCTCTCATGCCAGCCAGCGGAGGGAGCAGGTTTGACACCTGACCTTGGAGCTTAAGAAGATAATCTGTCTTCCTCCTGCTTTCCACCCCGAGGTGGCTTTCTGTCCCTGCCACAGCTCAACTGTCACTTCAGCTCGGAACAACAACTGAGCTATAAGCTACTTTCCTCTGCCTTGCATTCTCATGCCTGTGTTTCCCTCCTCCGTTGCTCAAAGCGCAATGACACTTTTTCAAACTGCAGGCACAGTGGCAGCACCTAATAACTCTTAATAATGAGACGCAGAGAACACTGAGCTTTGTCTGCCTTTGCTTTCACTGGTCAGTCTGTGACAATCCTGATTGGGCTGCAGCATGGGGCAATGAACACCGTAGCAGCAGGAGATGGATTCAGAAACTGTCTGTATAGATGCATCTTCCCCTTGTTACCAGAAAAGCCATTTGGTGAGAACCTGCTCCAAAGTTTCTGAGTGGAAGAAATAGGGTAACCTGAAGGGATGATGCCTTTAGCCTTCCTGTATGGATCAGAAATCAGGTTTGGCAAAAAATGAATGAATGAATGAATAATATATATACATATAATTTTGATGTCCAAAATCTTATCCAATAGGCATAATGTAATAATATCACAGATCCCAAAATTATATGAAAAAAATAATCACATCTGGTACAGAAACTTGGCGAAAGAGTTGAATAAGAACGGAAGCTGTTCCTGCGCATCACAGCACCTAGCATGGAGCAAGCCGTGTTTGTCTTCAATTTTATCATTATAGAAGAGGAATAAAATATGCCACATCACAGACATTGATCAGAATCAATACAGCAGGGCTCAAACATTGATCAGAATCAATACAGCAGGACTCAGATATTGATTAGAATCAATACAGCAGACTCATCATCTAACCCCCTTTTTGAAAGAATGTGATATCGCAAGCGTGGTGGTCTCTAGTCCTCCTGATGCTCTTCTTCCCCATCATGAAGCAGAGAATCCACAGGCTGATATAAGCCTATCTGTGTCGTGTATTTGTCTCCACAGAGGCTTACTGAACCTACAGGCTGATATACGCCTGCCTGCATTGTGTATTGTCCACACAGAGGCTTATTGAGTAAGAAGGATGACAACAGAATGGGAACAGAGGAAAGAAACTGATTCAAGTGTCACGTGATCACCCACCTGCCTGCTCAGAACAGGCTACGGGGCACAGCGGGCTCAAAGCAGATGACACCAAATACCCTCCCCCCTCGCCTACACACACACACACACAGCCATCTTCAACCTGTAGTGACCTAGAATCTATCAGGATACTGGAAAATAGATTTGTAAGCCCCAGGGATTGTGATCCAGCACAGCATGTAGTCAGTCCTGTGATACTTACCTTTACCAACTTTGCAAACGTGAGTTCAGTGAACCCAACATTAACATCTAAAATCATACTATGCACAATACAGGTGACCAAACAGAAATGGAGTATCTTCATGATTGATAAATGGGGCTCCTTTTCATCCCACCCCATCTTCTAAATTCATCTAAATTTTCTTTACATTGGTTTGCAAAAGCACAGAATGCTACTCTTGTCAAGAAGCATTTTAAAAAAAATTTTTATATATACTATGTCTATTTAACTACAGCAATCCAAGGGGAGGACCGACCATCCTCATTTCACAAGTTAAGTGCTGAGGCCCAGGGTCACTATGGTTACCAAATTGTGTAAGTTATCTCCCTTCCAACTCCCTGCTCTTTAGCCATGATTTTCTTATCTTCTCAAAAAAAGACATATTCAAGATCCTTGGTAGACAAAGCTTGGGGGAGGTTGTTGGCACCTATAACACAGTGAAGGATGAGAGGGTGTCGTTGAGTACGCATGATGGGAAGGCAGGAGGCAGGGGTCCAAGCCTTGAGTGGTTTTCTTTCAGCCAGGGGGTAAGTGTACCTACTACTTACCATTCACAAGCCCAGTTTCCTCCCCTCATAGACTCATTGTCACAATCAATGCCATGCGATAGATGAACCTACTTTCCTATCCACCAGGCCTTAGGCAAATGCCAGATCTTCTTAAAGTCTGATTCTTTTCAAATCCACTATTGACTTGCTCTTGAATCTTGGAAAAGCTCTCCTGACATTTTAACTTTCTCATCTGTAGATAAGAGCTGCTGATAAGGCATTTTTTAAGGAATAACCCCCCACCACACACACATGCACACACACACACACACACACACACACACACACACAGCCATTTTCAACCTGTGGTGACCTAGAATCTATCAGGACACTGCGAAAATAGATTCCTAAGCCCCAGGGATTGTGACCCAGCACAGCTGGATGGAGCCTTGTGATAGTCCCTCTTTTGAAGGACTCTACTGGATTCCGATGTAGCCAGACTGTGAACACTTCTGAAGAATTCTGCCATGCCAGCTCGGTACACAAAGAACTATGGCATCTGCAGATAAAGAACTTGACTAACATCCCTGTCTCTGTCAATAACACAGCCGGCACCAAACCCTTGACTCCCGGTACCTGCGGCCTGCACTTTGGACCATAAGATTGACTCAGAGAAGCACAGAAGTCTGTGGGTCGCGGGGAGCACCCTAAGGTTTTCATTCTGCACTGTGCAGTGAAAGCTCTCGGCACTCCACGGGTACCAGGCAAAGGTTAATTGAGTGTCACGGCCTTTCTTTCTTTTCTCCGCAGACACCTTTGCCAGCAAAGTGGCAGCTACCCAGGACCAGTACGCAGACGCATCCATAGGCAACGTCACTGGAAGCAACGCGGTGAACGTCTTTCTGGGAATCGGAGTGGCCTGGTCCATCGCTGCCATCTATCACGCGGCCAATGGGGAACAGTTCAAAGTGTCCCCCGGCACGCTGGCTTTCTCCGTCACGCTCTTCACCATTTTTGCTTTCATCAACGTGGGGGTGCTGCTGTATCGGCGGAGGCCTGAAATAGGAGGTGAGCTGGGTGGGCCCCGGACTGCCAAGCTCCTCACATCCTCCCTCTTCGTGCTCCTGTGGCTCTTGTACATTTTCTTCTCCTCCCTGGAGGCCTACTGCCACATAAAAGGCTTCTAAAGGAACAACAATCAGATATAGTAAATTTATATATATATATAAACATATATATATACATAAAAATTATGTATAATGAACAGAGGAAACTGACATTTGTCATGTTCACTTACCTGCTGATGGAATCCAGCTTCAAGAGCATACTCTGTACTAGGGCCGAAGTCAGAAGTCAACGCCTCCCATTCCAGAGCGACACTTTCAACAAGGCTTGGAGGCAGAGCCTCTCCAGCTCCGCCTAGATGTAGTGGTCTCTCTCTGAGTTCACAAACGGTTAGGGGTTGGATTTGTTTCCTTTATTGTTATTATTATTGTTATTATTATTGTTTTCAGTGGGGCTGGGGAGGTGGTTGGTGGTTGGGCTTTGGTTTTTGTTGTCGTTGTTGTTGTTTTTGGTTGTTTGTTTTGCTTTGCTTTCTTTTGTTCAGAGCGTCAGGCTCGTACTCCTCTTTAGGAAAGGCGATGATCCACCCAAGGATGAATGAGATGTGGGGGTAAATATTGAAATCATTAAGCTTCTCCTCACTTCCTTCAAACACTTTAAACACTACCCTGGATTCACAAAGGAATGGAGCATGCAAGACGAAGCATGTCTTCACTGTAGTACCAGATGTTATGTGTATCTCCAGCACGGGAGCAGAGGAGGAGCTGCCTGTGAGAAGAAGTGTGAGAGATGAAACACAGCCAGGAGAAGGGATGGTCCTAGATATGGTATGATACCTGCCTGAGGATACAGGGCATGGCACTCTTGTTCAGTAGGTACAGGAATGTGCCTAGATTCCCAGGAACATGCAAAGCCCTTCATTCCTTGTCTTGTTAGCTCTGGACTGTGGTTAGCAAGGCTCTCATTCCTTCCAAGCCCAGCGAGCCCTTCCCCCCAGGTGTCCTATCCTAAGTCTCCTGCTTCTGCCCAACCCCCAAGCCGTCCATGCAAACAGGAAGACTAACCCCACTCCAAAAGTTCATCCTTTTCCATTTGCATCAACTCGTGTCCAGGTCCCATGTCACTGTTGCCTGGAATTGTCCATCAGTCTTACCTTCAGAGGCGTCCATGGCTCGCACAATCCTAGTCCAGTCATGACTGAACATTCGCTCCTTCTTCATGTGCCTGTTTGGGAATGTTGTTGTGATACCCGTTACACAAGTGCATGGATGAAAACAAATAAAACAAAACCAAGTGTATCTGTACATAGTAGACTGTAGCAAATACTGTTCTCCCACTCAGCGGCGTTGACTGGACATTGAAGACATATACATGAGTTTTCCTTTTACCTGAGTTGTTACTTTTGTGTTGTTACCAAGTTTGAATCTTACTAGGGACAAAAGAACACAGTTTATTGTTCATGAATCTGCACGTTCATTTCTAAGAAGCAATAACTGTCATGTGGGGAGAAGTTAATGGTATTGTTAAGACAGCAGGCAGACTACAAAGACGTTCATGGAATATTAGCCATGTAGAACACATCAGAGGCCTCTAAGAATCACTTAGCCCGTCAGGAATGCCAAACAGAAAGGCACTGGACAGAAGTGGATGTGTTAGATGTGCCTAGATTTTTAGAGCCACAGTTTCCACACTGCCCCTCCCCCAAAATATTTATTGCACATCTGCTCTGTCTGGAACAGGTGATGGATAGTGCTGGTCTGCTCATTTTATTTTTTTTATGTAGAAGGCTATTTTTGAGCCTGGTTTCATTCACTTTCCAGTTAAGACCTCCCTGAATTTATCAGCCCATGTGACCAACAATCCTTGAAAAGTTAAGTCTTCTGTATGGAAGATTTCATTGGGGAAATGTTTAACCTTTTGAAAGGATTTGTTTTCTCTATCTACAAATACCAAAGAGCGAAGATAAACCCAACATTCCAAAATAGTGATTTCTACTAACAAGGAAAAATGGAATAGATTTGCCCACCTCTCAGAGATTTCTCTGTATTGATTCAGAGATATCTAAGACATAAACACTACTGAGATTTATCTTCTCTTCTTTCACCCTGTAATCACAACCATTCATCATTTAATAAACACCTAGTGAGTAAATGCTTAATTAAATGCTGGTCATTCATTCAAGTGATATGCTACCTACCATCTGGGAGCTGAACAGTGACCAAGACATCCCTAATTCTTAACCAGCATCCCCAGAAGATAAACAGTGAATGCAATTGCTATTTCATGAGTAAGAGTTAATGCAATCACATTAAAATAGTTTCATTGTACAAAGAAGAACTTAATTCTGACCTCTTTACATAATCACATTAAAACTGTATAAATACAGTTGTCCAACTCTCTAAGGATTTCTTTAACAGAATGTAAAGCTTAGCTTCAGAAAAACCCTTTATCCTTGGCCAACTTGCTGATACATACAAAATATCCCTACCTTAGACCAAAAAGGGTCATTCATCAAAGTGGTTATCCTAGTTATTGAAAAGGCCCAACAAGCATCTTATCTTTAATGGCAATGGTTCTCTCCATGCTCCACCCTTGATCAGTTTTAACTCACCAACACTAGTGACATTGATGACTCCTTAGAGGCACATTATAACCCATCCCAGTTTTTTTTTTCTTTTTAGATTTAAAAAATGGGAAAGCTAACCTAGAAATACCATTAAGTAACTATAGTCCAGGATGTAAGTTTTCTAAACATTAGAAAGATGTTGCACTCATTTTTTTAGCCAAATTTGGAATGTCAACAACCTTGTAGTAAATTTTCACTGAAAATTTCAGAAAATTCTTGTTAGTCAATTTTGGTTTCAAAGTTTCTTTTTTCTTTTAGTTTGTTTATCTTTTCAACTTTCATGCTGTAGGAGAAATATGATTCTGGCTGTTCAGGGTTGCTATTAATTATTATGTGTAAAATTATTTCATTTTATTTGTTTGATTCTTTTATTTTGTGTGTATTGTACACAGCTTTAGGAGAAGTGCACTATTTGTGCTGTTCCGTAGAAATGGTACACATTATCGACACAGAAAAATAAAGTTTCTAATTGTTTCTGGTTTAATCACTAGTGATACAGCATATTCTGTATTGTGGAATGTTTTCTCTCTTCTCATTGTCACCTACTCCATTTTTTGTTTGTTTCTTTTTGTGTTTTGAAGAAATAAAGACCAAAAAAGATACTATTGTGCAATTGGTATCCTCATACAAAAGAAAGCAGACATTTGGAAGCCAAGCATTTATAAATATAATGCTCTTTTTCAAATGTCCCAAGAGAACTGAGTCAGAATATTTGTCTATCCCATGACACTGTGATAAACATTGGGTGTGCCTCCATTTTACCACTTTTTATTTTTAATACAGCTCTGTCTTCACTTTTTGTATCCAAAAACATGAACTCTCAAATACATGGCAGACAATTATGTTAGCACACAGTGCATTAGATCAAATCATTCAATCCCAATAAAAGTGGTTATGTGAAGCATAGTTACTTCTCAAAAGATGCCCATATAAATTGCTCATTTAGCACCAGACATTGTACTATTTTGGTCACCAGTAGAACTTCTGCCTTGCATTTGTAATTTCTGAATTACTATATAAGTTATTGAGTCTATAGTTCATACAATCAAATCAAATAGGAAGAGGTGATAGTGGAAATGTAACGGACATCTGTAGAGAAAAAAAACATTCTCCTACTCTACTAGAATCTGTAAACTAAATACATGTAAATAATTCTGCTGATTTGGGCCTCATAAAATATTATCAATAATTTTTTTCTCTTCCATTTTTTTAAGCTCTAAAAGTTTTATTACCCAACTTGTTAAATACTTCCACCTAGGAAAAGATAACTCCATTTGGAAATGATTACTTTTATTTTAGAATAAGTTATAATATTTAATCAATGTATCAGATGGGCTTTTGACAAGGAGAGTCTAAATAAACCACAGGATAAGTATTCAGTTTTCTGTGACTTTTCCCTAGTCTACCAATATATCTAAAAAGATACAGTTAGAGGATCTCCAAATTGTCCATTTTTTAAATCTCCTAAAGGGCACTTAAACAGGTAACCTGTTTAACAACTTATTTGTTTTATTTCTTTATTTTTAGGAAAAAAATAATTTTGTAATTTAACCTTTCCTTTCCTTGCTGTAAGCCCTTGCATAGTTCATCTATCAGTCACTTCCATGCCATGTAGTATACTTCATGATGTTGCCTACTATTAACTTTCTGCAGTGGAGAAAGGGCTCATGCATAGACTATTGCTTAGGGATGTGTCTCTGAAAGAAAACTTGCCATAGGGAAAATTGAATATTGATTACACCACAGTATAGTATCTCTACAAATGTTTGGGACAGGTAATACCTTAGAGTGAGATGCTATGGTATTATTACTTTTGTACTTTTGAAATCATGTTGATCATACCTCAGTGTCCATCCCCCTTATTGTAATGTAGAATGGGAAAGAACAGCAACACATGAATCACCAACCTTTGTGAAGTTTCTATAAAGGTGAAATGTATAAATACAGAAAATATACAGTCCCATGACTCTAAGAAATGTGAGGGAGTCAAATGCTTCTCCGTGGTGACTGAATTCCTTATGCACAGTTGGAAGTAAAATTCACATTAGTGGCCAAATAAACCAAGAAAGAAATTAGCTAACTTCCATGTCACTGGGTCAATTTCTATAATTAATGCACAAAGCCCAGCCCCCCTGATTTGTTGGCTGCAAAGATGGATACACCTTGCCGAATACAATCATGTGCTGAGAGAAAGGAAGGCTAATTTATTAGGATGGTTACCTAGGCCTTTGTACTAAAAATTTTTAATTCATCTGGATGGACTGAGTCCAGAGAGTTCTCAGCTCATTCCCATTAAGCTTTCAATTTATAGCCCTTTTTATTAGACTCCATTAAAGCTGCATAATAGAAGAGATAATTCTGTATGGAGACCTTTTCTAAAAGAAAAAATGTGATTCTTGGTTTGTAATGATCTACTCTCTGAGGTTAAGTTCAGATTCTTCACCCTGTATTCCATTATTTCCAAATGCAAAAATTAATTCTATTAAATGACCAAGCATGTAGTCACTTTTCTAATCTTTTCACTTAAAAAGAATAAACTAAATTGTATAGCTATAATGATAAAAGTAATATATGTAAATGGTTAGTTTTATTAAGAGCAGTATTCTTTCTGGATTTTTCTCTACAGTTATATTATGCTCTTAGCATTAGAATTTGAAAAATATTCAACAAGAAAACAATCTTGGAATATTTTGCACTTTACTGGAATAATGTCATCTAATCAACTCATACAGTTAAAATAATAGTATGGGTGAAAATTCTACTTTTAAATGATATGATTTGGAAAAAAAAGAAATGTGTCATCACACATTACCCTTGTCTTAGCTATTTGTCATTACCTTTAAGTAAGATAGATTCCCAGTTATCCAAGATAGCTGTCCTATTTAAGCTTATACTCAGGTTTTATATGAAAATCGAAGCTAGGCATACATAATTTGGGGTCTTGACAACCAAAGAAAAGTATACTTCGAGCACACATTACACATCATTATTTTGTGGAATGTTTTGGGCCTCAAAATATTATCAATAATTTTTTTCTCTTCCATTTTTTTAAGCTCTAAAGTTTTTATTACCCAACTTGTTAGATACTTCCACCTAGGAAAAGATAACTCCATTTGGAAATGATTACTTTCATTTTAGAATAAGTTATAATATTTAATCAATGTATCAGATGGGCTTTTGACAAATAGAGTCTAAATAAACCACAGGGTACAGACAGATCTACCTGTAGTTAAATATTTCAAGACACAGCAAATGTAAATAATGCTATCAGTCTTCTTTCTGCCAGGAGTTTCCACTTTGACCAGTGCAATAATGACTTCAAGATGTAGAATGCTACTTGCAAGATTATTTCTCTGAGAATCAGATATTGTTTCAATGTTGGGTTCTCTCTGTCCCCTCTATCCTAAACCACAGGGACATTGGCATTAAAAACAGAGCTAGATTATGAACGTCAAGCAATCTGAACTCTGCATGCCTAGGATTGTCCACAAGTTCATATCAGGTTAATTTCTTTCATGTCACATCTTCTTTATAAATGGAGCGAGACAGAAAGGCATAAGAGGAAGCACATTCTTATGCTTTAGCTAAAGATGCAAATTCGAAGTTGTTTGAAAACTGCTTAGAATAATGTTAATTATATGTGTCCTTTCCAAAACAGATGAAGAACTTAAAAAAAAGAAATTCCTTTCTCTTCACTTCATTTAGCAAGTATTTTGGACAGGAAATCTTTAGAATTGATTAGGTTCCTTCTGACTTTGGAGATGAGTATCAAAAAAATAGGTCTTAGAAAAAGAAAAAGAAAGAATTCTGATCAAGGTCAAGTCCTGGAAATCAATAAAATGACATTTTTATATTTCCCTGAAAGCATAGTATCAATTAAGCAGACAACCATGCATTAGTTTACATTTTCTAATAGTACGTTTTGATATGTTGGACATAAGGAATAAGGGCCTCATTCACTTCTGCCACTAAAACTTAATCACCCACTACCCGCCATGTAGATTTTCCACCAGCTAGACATTCGGTTAGACATTCTTAAATGGACCAGTTTCCAGCTTTCCCCTGCACTGATTGTCTTGACTCATGCATTTTCCCTCCAAGATCCTAGCAAACTAGTTCTACTGGTCATTGCATTTCTTCAAGGAGTCCTGTCAGAATAAAAAGTGAGGTTTCATAGGAGCAGAAATACTGATGTAAAGCCTTTTGAGCCTACTTAAGCAACTTCATTTCATATTGGACCCTATTTGAGATGCCTACCTTTGGAAACAGTTCATTGCTAATTTATCCACAGAACTTCTGTGGTACTGGATCTAAGCAAGAATAACATCATATTGAAAATTATTTTAGCATGTTATTTTTATATTTACAAAGAATATTTTTCTTTGAAGTTTCTGTTGAGAACTTTGAGGATGGTTTATTTGCTATCATCAGTAATCTTACAGGAAATTTCACAGTCCAAGTCCTCTTTGAAACATATGATGCTGCTTTGAATGCATGTATGAGGCTTAAAATATTCTCAGGTTTCTGTCACAAGTTCTGCATAGATTTGCATTTTTTTAAAAAATTGGCCCTTTCATCATGAAAGTGGATTAGAATTTTTTCCAACAATAGTTACTTTTGTTGAGAAATGAGTCTAATACCCAAAAAAATCTAGAGGCAGATACATCAGCGAGTCTTCTTCCAAACCTCTCACTCTGACTCTTAACCATATGCCTATTCCTCATGAACAACTGCAAATGGTGAGAGAAATGTCAAAAACAGTTATCCATCCTTTCAACATGTGCTTCTTATTTATTACCATTATTACCATTAGCAGATGCTTTGATATTAAATGTTAAATAGGAAGCAAATGGGGTTGGTCTGAAGTAACAAATAAGAAGCAAAAGTTGCATATTTGCAAGTTGCTAAGGCACAGGTACATTAGTTATGGACACATGAGATTTAATAGCAGTGGTACTCTGTTTCCTAGCCATGCACTATTCAGAAGCCAGCAGACTGTAGGACATGGGAGATAAGATGCTGATAGTGTCACCCCGTGTAACCATTCAGTTAGTAGATGCAATCAGGAAGTTGGCAAAGTAGTTGCCAGTTGTTAGGCGTTGCCAGCAGCACTGCTGGATGTGGTCTAGATGCGTTAGCACAGCGCCAGAACTATTTTCTTCACATTCTATGAGTATTACTGCAGTGACTCCTTTCTGAATGCAGTTCAGTCACATGCCTGTTGCCTTCATGAAGAGCGAACCCTTCCTTTCAACCCGGTTGCCATGGAACCAACAAGACACTGAGAAGAGCAGAGCCAGACAGTTTGGAGCTAGCAATGAGGAGTCTATAAATTGTTTTTCCTTCCAAGAAAATACTCTTGTCCAACTCCAGAGGTTATATCATTAGTAAAAACATTGTTTTATTATAAACAATTAATTCATACCTCTTCAGAACTTCCACTAACCAACATTAGCTTCATAGACAGTAGGTCTTTACCCTAAATTTTGATCTGTCTTGTGAAAAAAAAAATCTGAATTGGTTTGGATCCCTTTAAAAGCAAATGGGAAAGGTGTTTAATAATGCTTAAAAACCTCAGAAAAGGAAGGCAGGTTCTTCCCAGACTACCAGCTTAAAAAGAGGGCAAGAGTTTGGTCAGACTGATTTGCTGGTTTGCCCCTCCTGGTAAGTTTTGATTTGTCCTTACTCTTGGTGGAATCTTCCCCTAGCTTGGTCTGTGTGAGTGTATTGGCACGGCATCCATCTCTGCTCCTGCTTTTCAATTCTCCTGGGAGAAATACAGCAACAGTTTCGGAGAATGTAATACAAGGAGGCAGGGGAGGAGAAATGGAAACTTCCTCACTGATTGAACCAGAAGGTGTATACAAAAGCATGCAGCATTCTAACTGTCCCTTCAGTAGCACTGTGCTCACTGAACCAGTATCACAAAGTGAGTGAAGCTACATAAATAATATATGTGGAAAAAGAGTCAGAGAGAAATTAAACCAAAAGGGCATCAAATTAGTCAGTAACAAGCCTTTTGTCCAAAATCAAGGAAATGAGCAAATGGAGCAGTTTTCAAATCAGATGTCAAAATCCTTGTTTTGTTTTGTTTTGTTTTTACATAATTCCATGAACTTCAAGCTTTTACTGTTCTGAAAGTGTTATATTAGGCATCACAAGATAGTAAGAATAATTCAAGACAGAGTAATTTGAGAAAATTAACACTAGCCATGTATTTAATCTGGGAGTCCAATTATAGCATCCTAATTAAATTAACCTTTCATTTTGATCTAGGGACACTTCAGCAACTTTAGACTGTTTAACGGGGTCATTCTAAAGCCTCCCAGGAAACTTCCTTTTAATAAGAATAGACATACCAATTTTTTAAATTTCAGATTCTGTCTTTTTGCCAAAGAAATGAATGCGTTTAAACTCAAATAGCACATCCCAGAGTCTCCACAAACCCAATCCTGTGTGAGGTTAGAATTGGGTCTGTTACTTAACACTTCAAAAAAAAAAAAAAAAAAAGCTTGTTACAAAGACCCATCACCTGGTTATTATTGAATTTCTTCTCTCTGCTGAACATCACCAGATGTTCTTGATTTTGTGGCATTGGGCCTTAATTCAATGAGTTACGGCCCAGCCCACATCTCCAGGCAGCATCTACACCTTTCCCTCCATCTCTAGGAGCACAATGTACTTAGTCTTCCTTTTAAGACCCAGTAGTCACGAGAGAAGACCTGAAGGCTTCTCTCTCCTGAAACCGAGTGAGTATCTAGTTATTTGAGAGGATTATGCATCTGTAGGTCTCTTTGGCTTTGAGTTTTCTCATGGCTTCATGCCAGGACATGGCCACGGCTTGATTTTCCAGAACCTATCAAGGCTATGTTTATCATTGGCTGTTTTTCACTGTCTCATGAGTATGAACTGAAGGTGTTTTATGTTGCCAGCAAATAGTTCTTCATGGTATTGTCTTGTCAATACTAGTTTCAAGTCAGAAAGGCCACTTATGTCTGACAGGAACTTAAAGATTTATTGTAAATTAATTATTTATGTACTTTTGAAATAAAAGTCCTTTTCCTAAGGAGAGTGATACATCCAACAGAAAATGCAATACAAGTGGAATGCATTTCCATTCAGCAAGATTCTTAAGGCCAAATCCGTTCTTCTTCCAATAGTAACCTTTAAGCTTATACAGTTTCCCACAATAATTCTGCTTTTATTTTCCATTTCTTGTGCTTAATGGCAGCCTTTAGGAGAAAGATATTGACAGGGTTATTTTATACTAAAGCATGCAAATTATAAACAGGATGTTCAATGACCAAGCAAAGAAATCTTTGAAGGTACAAGTATTCCAAAGGAAGATGAAAGAATATCATTTACCCCCTTTGTTACAGAGAAAAATGACTACTGAAAAGAATTCACAAAAAGACTTCTTAAATCATACCCCTAACAATCATCCTGTCTGGCACACCAAAATGCTCCATTAGCACTCTGAAATTACATAAAGGGAAAATCCAGAAAAAGGATACAGACATTTTCACAAAGAACAGAAAGGAAGGAAGAAAAGCAACCACAGCCAACTCGGTGTATGTAAGCAAAGAATGCTTTAGTGGCATGAATGTATGCTGTCAGGTGAAGGAATCCCAGTTGGAATGTCATCAAAAATGGCAAAACTATTGCAACATCATGGCAGTAACCCATTCCAACTTTCCTCACACTGAGGCACAAAGTCCAACTTGTCTAGGGGGAAAGTAAACAAGCGTTCCTGACATTGCAACAGAGAACATGGCCTTCTGGGACTCAATGTAGAGTGGGAAAGCCTAAATGGGTAATGTTTTTACTGTAACTTTAATAATTTCTGAGATTTCGGCTTCTGGATAAAAATACTCATCCTCTCATTATAAATTTCTATAAAGAGCTGCTGTTCGGTTGCAGTAGGCATGGGAGTTTAAATTTCAATAATTTCCTATGATGATTTTGACCCTTATTTCAGACTTGATTAGGACAGTAAATTGAAAAGGTAAGTTGTACTGTGTTTTAAAAAAAATTCAAGTATGCTCAGTAAGCATTTTCAGCTGATGACTGCCTTAAGCGAATCTGGCCAGGCTGTCAATCAAGGGCAGGTATTTGCTTAAGGATGAGAATTCTTGAATAGACACAGAATGAGGCAGCTGCTCATTTACACACATTCATGTCAATCTTCTTCCTCAACTTCTTGCCCCAGCTCCACCTCTTAAATGTCTGCCTCTCAGTCAAGCGAGCTGCAATATCTAATTATGCTTGCTGACAACTTACTCAACTTCACTCCACTAACTGTATTTCCAGAATAGCCCCTTTGGTCCTTCCTCCTGCTTACTCCTTTGTACAAACCCTTGCATTTAATAAACTTTCACACAGACTTTACGAGGAAAAAAAAGTCAACAACCCATTTGTTTGTCTTCAGAAACTGTGAACACATTTAGCTGCTGTGTTAATTACCCTGGTGATAGGGAGAGTCTCACCTAAGGGGCAAGAGAGAATTGCAATGTAATTAGGAAAAATAATATCCTATGAAAAAAGAATGCAGAATTTCCCAATATTAGCCTTTTAGGGATTCACAACTATAATTAGAAAATTATATTCTACTCAAAGGGAGGCAAAAGCTTAGACTATGAATTTGAATCTTATTTTATTTGCAGGTTTGTTCCGTAGGTTGATGTAGTCTTTAAATTTGAAGCCTAAAAAAATTCCTGTTTGTCAGTAGATGTTTACTACTTTATGAGATTCTGTGGAGAAAATTCAGAATTGATTATCTCGTTTCGCATGGAAAATTCTGCTGCAGAAATGCAATGAAGGTGAGCTGGGTACCTACACATGTGCTTTAGAATAAACAACAGTGGTGATACTTAAAGTTTGGTTCCTAATCAGCATGAGCAACAACTCGCAAATCCGTGAAATATGCAAATTATCCAGTCCCAATAGAGACCTCAGCACAGATCTGTAAATCAGGAATGTTGGGAGCCCATCCAGAAATACGTTCTAATAAGCCCTTTGGATGGTTCTAATGCCTGATGAAGTTTAGAACCACTGATCCACACTGCAGGGCAAATATCTCCCACTGTTCACCTGCAGAAAGAAGCCTTCTTCTTGGGACAATCCATTCAGCTAGAGTGGCTGAAGTGGCCAAAATGTTCACCATTCAGGCTTAGACTATAACCAGAAGGAAAAACTCATCCTTACAACTCCATATGGGCTTTAGACATGCCCTCCTGACCACACCTTTTCAGATCTTTCAGCAAGCAACTATTCATCTGCTTGCCTTGACTACTGCAGGGCCTAGAAAACAACTTTGGGCACCTTTTCTCTTAACTGATTGACAAGACAGTCCTTTACCTCAATGGTAAACTGTTAGCTAACAGTAGTGAGTCCCACTGAGTGAGTCTTCTGGCTTGAAGGGTGGGTATGTACTGAGATAAAATGACTGATATTTATGAAGGAGATTGGGTTTAAGAAGATGCTTCAATCATTTATATGGCTCATAAAGCTTAGATTCATAAAGAATACATAATCAAAATATCACTTTGAGTCTCCTGGGAACAACTTTCTAGACTCTCTCATCTGTACTGCAACAAAAATGACATTCTCAACTGACTTGGCTTAGAAACATGACCACAAAAGTAAGGTTAAGAATGCATTATGTAGGCATATATGACCATGCATATCTGTGTGTGTGCTCTGAAATAAATGTAAAAATTTAAGCACTCACATCAAAACTCCCCTGTGTGTCTTGCCCTTCTTTTCAATCCAGAAAAGGTAATTCGATGTATAAGAATGCCTAAAATGTAAGCGCAATAATGACATAGCTGGTTTCTTCATTTTTTTTGGCGATTTGTTTTGTTTCGTTTATCAAGAGTTAAGATACCTGATACATCATGTTGTGTCCTACTTGCTTTTCACAATCTGTGTGCCTCTGAAGTTGCTGGTCACAGTATGAATGCTAAGTGTCATTCTCTCTGGCTGAGAGCATCTCTATGTTGGTACTTCCTAGTTGTTCCTTCCCTTTCATATCCTGACCACTAGAGTGGAAGTACAATTCTTTCTTCCTCACTCTCCCCTGTCACCTACATTACAATCCACACATTTATTTACTCAGAATCAAACCTTCACTGAGAAACTGCTCCTTAGAATAATTCCCAGTCAAGCCACTTTGGTTATGAGAACTAGTCTTCATTCAGCGCAGCCAGGACTAGATCATATTGACTAGAACTAACTCATATCCATGACAAAAATTCAAAACCTTTATAACTTCACTTTAGAAGCCACTGTAGAGGTTTCCAAGGTGAAGTGGCCATGTTGTTTCATTTGTCCACAATCCAGGTTTTGTATTCTTGGTTCAAATCCTAAAGGAAGCCTGAATTCAAGATTTCAGAAAGAGTTGGCCGAATATATAATCTATTGACTCTTACTGTATGTTACATCAAAAAAGCCTTGGCAATTGAAGGTAACATGATTTTTTTAATCTGTTGACAGACCCACCTGTCTATGTCATTCACAGTGATGTTCATAGGTTAGTGGTGTGACTCAATTCTATTCCAAAAAAAAAGCCATAATAACAATTGCTGGCACAACTGTTATTGTAACAGAATTTCCCTGCATTTCCTCTGTGAATCTTTGTAGATTGTAGGAAATTCACACCAAGAAGACGCTGGTGGCTTTCTGAACAAAGGCAAGAGAAGGATCTGTCAAGTTATACACATATACACATAGCATTGTTCTGCAGGGTTCACATAGAGTCACATGAGAAGGGAGACTTCAAGACGGAAAAAAGTCTAGACCTTTCTTCCACCTTTGATGGCTACAGTTAGCAATTTCTGTCCCACTGAACAAAGTTGGTGGAGCATTTTACATATACACTGAACTCCTTCTGCGCCATCACAACAGTCCACCCATGCAAAAAAGTGTTGGCTTGTCACCATGCCAAAAACCTCTCTTCAAAGACATGAATATGAATTCTGAACTGAGCAAAAGAGAAAGAAACAGTCTGTTCACCTGTGACACTGAAAGTCTAAAGGATCTATCACAAATAACCTTCAATGACAAGGAGTCAGGAAGGCAAAACAAGACAGGAAAATTTTGAGGTGGATCTTAGTGGCACAAGAAAGCCTTCTGAAATCTGAAATCTGAAAGCATTCTGATGTGTCTACTGCTGATCCTAAAGATGACTCTATGACCAAAGCTTTTGTTTAGATGACTCCACTGAACTTGGAAAGCTGGATGGTGGACGGCAGTAATATACTCAGAAACTTAACCAAATCTTGCACTTCTGAATCTCTTATACCAAATGTAAATTATAAAAATTGTCATTTCTAGTATAGAATACAAAGGTGTTCCCATCATATATTTTTCATATTGGGGAGAAGCATAATGCATGAGAGTGAAGTGATTTCCATAGTATTATTCTTTCAGTGTGTTTCAGAAATAAAATTTGGAGAGGAATGAAAGTAGGACACTTATTCATGGTTAAGCAGATTCTTGAGATTTCAGTCTTCAGCAGCATCATTAAACGTGTTGTATACAATGGACATTGACTTAAACTTTCAAAATGAATGTGTGCTTAAGTTAAATACTTTTATATTTGTGATGTTGTTCTGTTATCCTAAAGTAGTGACCATATGCCCACTATGACCAAAAAGGAAATGGCCTCATAGAAATGTTAAAAATGGAGGATGTTAATGATAGTCTTCTGCCAAAGAAAATTGTTCAATGGTCTGTAAAATGTAGATTAACTTCTTTTATTATGAATGTGATCCTAAGAAATGCTCACCCTGTCTTGTTATCTTTTGAAAATGAATCTTTTGTATTTCTGCAAAAATATTTTTAAGCCAATGTAATACACAGTAGTCTTAGAAAGAGAGGTACAATTACACAGATCAACCACATAAGACAAGGTTAAAAGTACAAAATTTGATGGCAAATTTATCAATCTTTCCTGTAATCCTTATATTGCACCTAAGTTACATTCGGGGACTTTCCACTGATCCTTTCAAATTAAAGACACCAATATTAATGAGAGATCTTGTCTAACATGGAAACCATTAAATACATTCCTTTTTAATCACCTTGAGTGGATAGAAATTCCCTCTAATTTTCTCATGCAGCCATTCCATGTGAGTTGACTCAGAGGTCTGATGAGGTTGAACAGAAGGTTAACAGACTATATGCACCAATTTATTCTGTGCAGTTAGTAAGAACGAGCCATTAAAATATATTCAAAGGTTTTGTAAATAAAAATTTTTGATTACTATAGTTTTGTTCAAACTGCTGTCTTTTAAAAGATTTAGATTTATTTGAATTTTTAAAATAATCTGTTATGTTAGATGTTGCTTTGTTGATTCTGTGATTCGATGTACACTCAGCCATATTCCTGTGGGGAAATAGCATTCCTATTAATTTTCTTGGCATGAGCCAGGATCTCATAGTTTCTCTAAGGACTCTAAGTATAAAGAAAAAAAAAACACAAAAAGATGACGACAACAACAACATGAAATGCTAGTGAAGAAATTAGAAACCTATTGTATAAAATGTATTTTTAAAATCTTAAGATATATGTGATTTACACTGCCTGTTAATCTAGTCACTTTGTGAAATAACCACAGCATAATATTTGTTAAGACTCTGAAACACCAAATACTTGTGATCTTTGTACAGCACCATTGTTATAATATGTGATTTCAAATGGTAAACATCTTTGTTGTAATCATGTGAGCCCACAGAAGAATCCATTCCTGCTGTAATGCAAGAACCAGCTCTCAGAATTCAGATTCCCTGCAGCCACTATATCACCAATAAACAGAAATTAATTGTGAAAAATAATTTGCAAAGAAATGAGTTAATATCACTGTGTATCTTGTTAATGAATGGATTCAGAGAGTTTTACTTTTAACAAAAATACTCTCAGTAAATACAATTGCTGATTCCAGCCACACTCATTTCAGTGGTTTCTATATTTGATCTAACTACCAAAAACTGGAAGTTTGGTGCAAAGTGTGTCCTAACAAATATCCAATAAATGACTTTTCTTGCATGCTGCCTGAGATATGTTGTAATTTGAAATGTCTTATTGAAAAAGTATATATTTCACAATTCAAAATTGAACCAGCAATATCTACCCCTCATGTGTATAACTGATGGTATGCTAATATCAAAATCCAAATCAATGTCTGTCATACATATATGTTACATGTGATGTTTATTCTTGTTAGATTGATCTGTGAAAATTTTTGTTGCCTGAACTAGTCTAATTCTGTACAAAATCATTGTCTTACCTGTTTTCCTGATCTCACCCTATTTCCTAGCACTGAAATATAAGTGTTTGTAAATTAATCATACATATTTATCATCTTTTGTGTATATCTAGTGTTGATCCACTGACTAAATATTCCCCAAATCAAAACATCCCTTGACATCAGCCAGATATATTTTAGTTTATGTCCAAAATTTGTTATTAATTCCACAAATTTTGATTATGTACATCCTGTTTCCTTTACCATAAGTTTGGACAATTAACAACTAAAGAAATCAATAATCTGTATTTCCCATGGAACATTACTTAGTTGTTCCTAAACCATCCTCTGAATTCCATGAAATTACAAAATTATTTTGTGGACTGGGGAAATAACTTGTCTCACAGGTAGAAGCACAGGAGTCCAAATCCCCAGCCTTCCTTCAATTCTATCCCTGTAAGGCAAATTCTGGGAATCCAAAGTACAAGCTTGTCAGTCAGATTAGCCATAATAATGCAAATGGGTTAAATTTGAGACCCAAGCTCAAAACAATAAGATGAAAGAAAGATCAAGGATGTTCCCAGTATCACATCTGTGCCTTCAAACATGCACTCACATACACCCACATACACATGCAAACATACATACACGCATGCATTTACCCCATACAGATACGTGAAGAGAAAAAGAAAGAAATATAACAAAAACCAAAGTTGTCTACCAAAAAAGTCTCAGATTAAAATGTAGCACAAAAGTTCCAAGAAATGTAGAAACATTCACTGAAGTAGTAAACCTTAAAACACAGAAATTGTAAACTCAAATTTAAAAAACAAAGCGCAGGTTTGACCCTGATTTGGAAAAAAAACACTTAAATGTTTCTCTGTTAAAAGTTGTATATTGTGTTTGTTTTCAAATATTATAAGGGTCTGTATGCTATATAAACTGCAGTGGTAGATTCTGTTTCCTAAACCAGTGCCCTGTAAATGATTGAAGAAATCTATAACAGATAAAGAGAATAGCTGATGGGTGGAAATATAAATAAATATCCACAAAAGACCACAGAGAGCAGAAGAATGCACACCCAGGATGTTTCTAAGTGTCAGGTTATATCTACAACAACTGCTTGCATGCACATGTACACACACACACTGACAACACCTCCCATATCATCACCATCGTTCACTTGAAAGAGATGCTCCTGATGTCTTCCAACCATGAATTTTGACTATGAGAGGGATATGTAAACCTCATATTTATCCAAGTCAGAAGACAGATGATAAGAACCCTCAAAAAGGCCTTAAACTCAAAAGTTAGTACATAGCGAGAAAAAATGCAAGACATAATTTGTCTCATTAGGACATTTAAGGTAGTAAGATTGACGTGCGATCTATGCTGTGACCTTGTTATCTTCGTTAATTAAATGACTAATGTAACATTTGAAATCTCTCTGAACAGGGTGAAAGTAATTGAAACTCGTTATTCTGCTAGGTCTTCATGAATTCATTCATTAATTATAAATATTTGCTAAACCTAGGACATGAGATTAGATCTATCCAAATATCTACACGTGCATGAAATACAACAATGCTCACCAATGCCACTTTATGGAACCAGAAGTTGAATTCACACAAGTCTTAACAATGCACATGGGTAATCTTGCAAAAGTCCCTTTGTCCTTCTTCATAAAACTAATAACACTAATAAGACTTATTTTAGCACTTACTCTCCACCATTGTCATGGATCGAATAAAATAATTAGGTTCTGTTAAGGGCCCAACACAATGCCTGATACAACAAATATTGATTAGTTTTTATACCATCTGTAGTATTTGTAGTGTTCCTTGTTTATCCATAAGGCCAGCAATACTAATGGCATAGATAGTGGTAGGCCATCTATCGAGAAGAATGATTACAGGACCCACAGTGGGGTTGGGAATCATAGTGAGTCTCTCTTTTTATAAATTAATATTTTAAGATTCTTCATAACCTTGGCTATACTTGGGTTTGTTGTGGGAACAAAGCTGAGTCTGGCTGCTGTGTGGTTCCCTGTGTACTGATCTGACCAGCTCTATCCATTTTTAGGAAAACTCATAGTGGATTAACTTGGCAAGAATTTTTCTCTTGCTATCTGATCACTTTAAATATCTTAACACCCTGACCTGCCTTCAGGAATAATACTGCTGACTAGGCCTAGCAAGAATTATCTTAGGCTTGAAATTTCTTCTTAGAATTTTCTATCCACTGCCCATCACCATATCCTTTGTCTTTTAATGTCACTTGTCTGTTCTTCATTCAAAGTTGAGCCCAATTTATCTCCCATACTGCATGTGCTATTGTGGTAATCCCTTCTTAAATTTAGTCTCTTTTACTGTGTTTATCAAGTGTCCAAATAAATTTTCCTTAATGCCAATGACATACATCATTTTGAAAGATGAAAAAAGCAAATAAGTTCTATTCAAACTGTCTTCATTGGACCAATTCCCAACATTACTGAGTGCTTGGTAACGACCAGGCAACATACTAAGCATTTTATTTGGATTATGTCCCTGCTGCTCACAAAACCCTTTTGAAGGAGTATAATTTCCACTCCTTTGCACACATGAGAACTTGAACTAAGAGAACATAAGTACTTTGCCAAAAAGCCAATAAATGGCAAACCAGAATTTGAATGCAAATCTACTTGACTCCAAAGCTCAATTCTGCCATCATTGTGCTATTCTACCTCTTTGAAACAAAAATTGAAAGTCTCTATTTGTTTAGATAAAGCTCTCAATCTGCCATTAAAAAAACTTGTAGAATGGCAAAAATGACAAAATCTCCATATATGTACATAGATATATATATACATATATATACCTCTCTCAGGTTAGTCAAAAAATTCCATCTAGATTTGATGTATATCTCCATAGTAATAATTATTGGATATCAATGTCATTTATCTTATCTCCACAAATAATAAGATATTACCATAGAGATGAAAAGAAATCACTCTAAATAAATAAGTAAATTCTGTGTGCATCATCAAAGTCACCTTGGAAACAGCTCAGCAAGCTTCACCTTTAATATTTCCAGATAAACACAGATGACAGATAGATTTATTTCTTGTTGCTTTGGCATGGCTTATCTGTAGACATGTGATTAGAGAATAAAGATAAATTTAATTGCACTCTTAAACTTATGATACCGTATTTGTTACTTTGATAAAGCAAGTTATAAGCTTATCCACAAGGCCAGCAATACTAATGGCATATATAGTGATAGGAAATCCATCAAGAAGGATGACTACAGGACCCACAGTGGGGTTGGGAATCATAGTGAGTTTCTCTTTTTATAAATTAATATTTTAAGATTCTTCATAACCTTGGCTATACTTAGGTGTTGTGCTCAGCATCATTGAAAAGCTGTGATTTCCCAGTCATGCCATGTCTTTGTTGATTGGCTACAGGGAAGACAATGTAACCAACTCCATAACTAAATAGATTTAAATGTGGGCAAATGGGACCCTATACGATATCACATGCTCTACATATTTTTTTAAATAGTATCTAGCAATTAAGCAGAAGTTATTTGGTGGTGGTAAAGCCTCACCCCATTTCCAGAAGCCTTGAAAATGTACAATTGGTGAAAATTCACATTTGAGCATGACTTGGTTCCTTAATCACCTCCTTTTTCAAACGCTTTGCACCTCCACATCTTAAGCACTGACTGAAAACAAGATGTGATGAAATATTTTCAAAAATTCCAAGATAATAAATCTCCAATGTGATTATCATCTACAAAGCCCTACACATGCCCTGTCCATCTTAGCCGTCTCAGAGGCCTGTATTACAAATCACTGGATATCATAGGCAAACAATTTTTTAACATGTGTGGGAAGGTATATGTATATGTGTGTTGTGCCTGTGGAGGTTCAAGGGTGACTTTGGGAATCATCCTGGATTTCTCTCCCTCCTTGTTGCTTCACTTTAGGATTTTCCAGGCTCTGTCTTCCAGAGCCAGAAGTGCAGCCCACCACCATGTCCACCGACGTTTTTATGTGAGGTCCAAGATTCAAACTCAATGCCTTCTGCTTGCAAGGCAAGGGCTTAATTCATGAGCCATCTTTCCAGCCCAAGAAAATTTTTATTTTTTATAACAGTGAAAAATTGTTACATAGATCATAGACACAAAGGCTTCTTTTAGGGTCCTTTTTCTTTCTATTTGTCACACAAAAAGGTAAAATGTGATGAAAGTCTCAACACAAACTAGAAAATGACAACCAAAGGGTCAAAACCACACACAGCTGCAAACATCTGACAGCTTAAAAGATTGTACTTTGCAAGTAAAAAAAATATGAACGGTCTTCTTTGGTTGCCATGAGAACAGGACAAATAACCAAGCAGACTTCCTAGATGGAAAAAAGCATGTGTCCATCTGTTTTGAAACTCCAACCAACAATTTTCAAACACAAGTAAGTCCCATTCCTAAAAAAGCCAAGACATAAATAAACAAATGAAAAAAAATCTTGTTATTAATTAATCTGAGAGTGCACAGAATTACTGACAGTGTGATAAGAAATTAAGCAAAAAAATCTTGATCTTGCTATTACTGATTGCAGAAAACTTATATTTTCATAATTAAGCCACCATGAAGTTTAATCTTATACAATACTGAGAGTTTGTAATAATCCACAGTTCTATAAATTCTGAAGGAAAGTTTGACTCAAGTATCTCAACTTAAGTCTGAGAAATGGCTCAGTAAGAAATGGGTTGTGGACCAAGTTGAGCATCCTGCTTTCAACTCCAGAGCCCACATAGGGGAAGAAGAATCAACTCTTATGACAATACATGCACGCAATGGCATATGTGTGCAGCACACATACACACACACACACATGTACACACATATACATGTATGCATGCACACACATGTGCACACTTATACACATGAGCACACCACACGCACACACAAGCACACACAATAAGTGAATGAATAAATAAGTAAAAATTCCTTCTTAAAAAAACTTACCTAATCTTTAATTTTGTGTTGGCAAATCAAAACATCATGATTTCTTCTAAGCACCTTTCCCAGAGGTATTTCAACTCAGCAGGAACAAATCACCAGAGTGCCTGTGTCTGACACCATTTGGGAACAAATATTAAGCTCTGTTAATTGAGAAATCACAAGAGTCAAAAATTATTTTTTAAAAAATACATGCATGTATAATGGCTATAAAAATGGTACTATCGATATCTTTTAGAACACTCAAAGAAAGAAAGAAAAAAAAATGAATAGGCAAAATCTCAGTTTCCTTAATGCCGTCTACCAAATCATGTGCCATTTCACATGAGACAAGGCAGAATGAAGGAAGGTGCTTCCCAATCAGTGGGGTGAGTGCCTGAGCTGCTGTGCTGGCCTTGCACAGTCACTGTGCCTCAGTTGTATCCTGTGTGATGAGACTTGAGTATCTGAAGTGCCACTGAAAAACAGCTCCCCTTCTCCCCACGTTCCTGCAGAGAGGCATGGCACAGAAATTGTAACAATATACATTCTGGAATTGGATTCCCTGGGTTTAAATTTTGGCTGTGTTAAGCTGTACAGGGTCACAATTAAAATGGGGAGAAGACTAGCATCTGTCCTCCAGTGTTCTGCAAAAGATGAAATGAGTTACCATATCTAACTCTTTAGCATGCCAGTGTTTAGTGGCTGGTCTAAAGACAGCATTGTAATTGGTTATATTTGCTAATCATCCATGGTGAATTATAACTTGCTTCTTTTTCTAAGAGAATTGGAGAGAAACGAGGACGAGAGCCACTGAGCCACACTGGGAAGATGCAAAAGCAAAATAATGTTGAAATGAAAAAGAAGGCAAAAGACGTACTTAGATATCAGATAGGAAAGTAACATGGCTTTTCTTGAAGTTGGAGTGAGGGAAGAAGGAAAATCAGAGGCTTAAAGTACTGTTGGACCTAATCAGTGGCATCTACCAATGCATTCTAGTAACTTTGGCCATGCTGCTCTATTACAAACATTAATTGCAATGTTAGCATCCACGCTTGTCTTACTTCTCACACATATATGAACATATATGAAGCAAATATTGTTATCCACATGCCTCAAATGAAAATCCTTGAGGATTAAATACCTTACATATATGACTAATCTTTGAAGAGCCAGCACAAGGACTATACTGGTTCCAAAAGCTTCATACCAACTATTGGTCTTACCCACACCTACACAGGTTCACGTTTGGAAACATTCAATGTAGTGATGCATGGAATGATAAACAGCCACAGTCCTGCCTCTGAAGTGCTCTGTTCTCCTCTTTATAGATGGTTAGTGTCCTATTCTTAGCTTTTGGAGGGGGTGGTTGGCATGGAGCCCATGCTTGACCCTACTTAGCAAACGTTCAACACACATGCTCACTCAGCATACACTCTACCACGGAGCTACTCCCTCCCAGAAACAATGGTTTTACTTTGCAGAATTTCAACAGCAGAAAAGCTTCTTACTCTCCCACATTTTTAATGACTATCTTGATATATCATTTTTACTGTTGGACCTATGAAAAATAGTAACCTGCTCCAGAAAAATAAATTGCAGAACCAAGCCTCTGATGTGCACAGAATTTTTTTAAAAGTCTCACACTGTAAATCAAGTTCATTTTCCCACCTGGAAGAAAATTGTGAAAAGCAGAGAGATTAGGTTTATAACCCAAAATACTCGATAAACTACATTCCAAAAGAATGAAATGTATTGAGTTTTAAATACTGAAATGCATAAACTTTTCTAAAATACACAGAAATCTTTTCCACAACAAATCCAAATCTTTAATTATAGAATATCGTACTAAAGTTGATAGTTTATTGTAGAACATCAACAGCACTCATATCTTCAGAAGTCTCTCACTGCAACAGGCGAGAAGGTGAAAGAGAATCTTCACTTTTTTCATGAAAGTTTTGATGCATTATTTGGGTGGGAAGGATGAGGACAGCAGTTTGATTTCTTACAGAAATCTTTGATGAGCAATTTGATTTCTTACAAAAACCTCTGATGAGGTCCTGGGAAGGTTGCAGTCCTTTAATCATCATCAAAAAAAAAAAAATCATGTCTCCACCCTCCTTTTACTGCAATGACTTTAAGGCACTGTATTCACAAGTCCCATACAGCAAGTTGTTCAAAGTTGGGATTCATTTCCTCCAACTGGCGCAATGACTCATGATCACATACAGATTGCATATGAGAATGTATTGTACATAATGTGTTCAACTAAAAAGATGCTTTAGGCATAATTATCTTGCATTAAAGATTGACTATTAGAAATTAAGGCTAAATCTACTATGAATAGATACAGCACACAGAATTCTAAATGCCATCTTAATCCACCAATATTTAGAAAAACAATAAAATATCATCTTTATATAATGGATTACATATAATTAAAATGAGTGGGGCTCTTGGAACTGACAGATATAATTTAAATTTTTTCTAATCTGTCACAATATGGAAGTTTTTTTAACTTCTTTTGGAGAAGGAAATCAATTTGTTCATACATAATATATTTAGGATATAAACATAAAGCCTCAACAGCTATATGCTTAACTTGGGGTTTACAGCAATTTTTTTTGATAAATGGATGGATAGATTGATGAACAAGGGGAAGTCCTAGTCTAAAAGTAGGAAAGACCACTATGGTAAATCAGGTCATTCAGAAACATTTCAGTTCCAAACAATTAGAGCAAGAGTTCTAAGTCCTGACCACACATTAGCAATACCTATGAAGTGTCTAATGTAAATGCTTGGCTCAGGACCCACCACAAATCAATTAAATCAAAAGGTTTGCACATGGAGGTAGAGAACAAAAGTGTAGCTATTTTTTGAAGTTTCTCAAGTATAGTTTCTAGATTATGCAGAGCAAAACCAAGTGTACTAAATTTGAATTTCAGGTAAATAAAATATCATTTGGGTATTTAAAATTTTTTGACCATTTCTTACTTGGATATAATATATGATGATCATATTCCTGTACCATCTTCACCTCATTATCTTCTTCTAAAATTACCTTCATAAAGTCCAATTAGGTCTCTTCCTATTCCATTCTCTTGATGTAAGTCTTGTGTAGGTGGCTACTGCTGCTGCGTGTTCATGATCGCAACAGACATACTATGTCCAGAAGAAAGCATTGTACAGTACTCTTGCTCCTACAGTCTTTCCACCCCCTCTTCTGCAATGTTCCTGTGATAGTTAATCCTGAGTGTCAACTTGACTACATCAGGCATTAACTAAGATCGGCTGTCAGACTACCTGAAGAGATTATCCCGATCAATACATTTACAATACAAAGACCAGCCCTAGATCTGATTGAAATCTCACAGTAGCTGAACAGATGAAAGGAGCCATAGAACGAAGACTTAGAACAGAGACTCTGCTTCTTCAACTCTCCAGGACTCTTCCAGTCTTTAGCCATCACCCACTGGCCTACTGGACTGAGCAGCTCTGAGCCTCCAGGATGTTTGCAGTAACTTAGCTGTCTCCAGCTTCAGCCACCAGCCATGTTGCCTCTGCCATGAAAGACTGTTTCTCCCCTCTGGAACTGTAAGCTGAATAAATCTCCTTTTCTCCCTTAAGTTGTTTGACTTGACAACACAAAAGAGTAACCGCTACAGTTCCCTAGGCCTTAGAGTAGGTAATACAGATGTCCCATTTAGGGCTGAGCACTTGGAAATCCCTTATCTTCAGCACTCTGAAAAATTATGAATCTCTTTTTATTGTCATTATGTTAGAAGAGACTTCTCTGACTAAGGCTGAGTGAGCACCATATCAAATCTGTGGGTATACACATAAGTATTAAGAAAGCAGGTTAACTACGTATCTACTCAGCAAAACATCAGCATTAAGTTACCCCTTTGAGACCATGGTCCCCCAATACCAGAAATGTATTCCCTCCTATGCAGCAGGCCTCAGCTCCAAGCAGGAAACAGTTGATTAACCATGGAACAGTGATGCTTCTAATACACCAATGACAACAACCTATCTTTTCTGTGAGGTTGGAATTGTAGTACATGGGTCCACAGCTGGATTAGATGACTGATAACTTTTCTTCTGCAATACCTAGCATAATATTGAAGCACTGGGCATGTGTTCCCCATCGTGGAGGGGGGAGAGTTAGTGGTTAGTAGATAGCCAGATGGTGGCCTGGAGGATGACCCCACTCACTACTGTGCCCTATTCCTGATCCCCCTTTTCCTCAAGCCTTCCCTTACATAAAGGCCTCTCTTTGACAGTTTCTGTATTGTTGGATAAGTGAGGATTTTAACACCCAGATAGGATGCACCCTTATACAGTGCAAGAACAGCAAAATAGACAATGAGAAACCAGAATGCAGAACATTGGTAACCTCACAATGTTCTTTTGGAACCAGGCCAGCCAAATATCTCCCCATCCAAAAGCTAGGGAACTTTGCAGAAGGGGGGGGGCGTAAGACTGTAAGACCCTAAATATGGGGAGGTCCACTGCTGCACAAGACACTCCACTCAAGATAGGGCAGCAGCCATAGCCAGGAACTCATGGCAATGGAACTTGACTTCATCAGACCTGCGCATTGCCAACGTGCCCCCATGGACTGCCATGGATCTCAGGAGAAATAATTCCAGGCAGTAGGATCCTTAGGGGCAAGGGATCAGTCAGAGGTAGGGAAGTACTTACATCAGGCGTCTACCCAAGGAAGGGTCTCTTGGTCTGCCACAGACACTTGAACCTCTTCTAGAGTAGATGATCCAGAGGAAACCCCAGAACCCATAGAACCAAAGGACAGGAGAGCAGGAGGAAGAAGGTTGGGCCCACAAAAGGAGACAGGCAAGAAGGGAAAAGATAGGAAAGGGAAAGAAGAGAGGGAGGAAGGGAGGGGAAATGAAGGAGGCAAGAAGCATATGTAACTAAGAAAAATAAAAATAATTTTTTAAAAGTAAATTAAAATATAAGACAAAATAAAAATAAAATAAAATACGATTTTTTTCATCCATTTCAACTATTGGATGGGATACACCTATACTGAAAACTATTTATTGTTCACTTCAGCACTGAAGCAAATGAGAAAAGTATGACATTAATAAAATATGGAGACTACAGAGATGGTTCAGTTCTTCGATAAAGTGCTTGTAATGCAAGCATGAAGACCTGAGTTCAGATCCCCTGTACTCATGCAGAAGCTGGACATGACAGCACACACCTGTAACCTCAGTTCTGGGGACCTAGAGTGAGGAGGATCCCGGAATCTCATTGACTACCCATTCTAGTGGAATTGATGAGCTCCAGGTTCAATGGAAGAATCTGTCTCAATATACAAGGTAGAAAAGGAATTGATATTGACATCTGGCTTCCATTTTCAGGTGCATGCATGCATGCATGCATGCATGCATTCATAGCCCATAAACACATGCACAACATGCACAAAATGCACTCAGGAAAGCAGAATGTCCAGGACACAAACATTTGGCAAACAACAGTGGGGACACAAGTTCAGAAGTGGAAATAGTTCTGGGAAGACTTAGAAGTCCAAGTGACCCTCTTAAGCCATGAGCCGAAATAAAGCTTCCATCTCTTCTGTTATTTCACAAGGTATTCTGATCACAGCGATGCAAACAGAACTAATAAAAAAAAATTTAGTCCATCATAGTAGGTAGAGGAAAGTGCAGTGATGGAAGCAGGTCAGGCATGGAAAACGGTGCGTGAAGTAGCAGCTTGCTCATATCTGGCAAACGGGAAGCAGAAGGTACAGGGGTAGGTATATCCTTTAAAGACCCATCCTTAGTTAACCGCCCCACCAGCCCTACCTCAACCTTCAAAATGGTGCCATAGGCTGCTAAGTAAGTGTACAAAAGGCAAGTTTCTGGGGGACCACTCTGATTCAAGTCATAGACCCCATCTTCAGAGACATCAGCTCCCCACATTTGGAAACTAAGCAGAAATAAATAGAGGCTACAAAGCACATATACTATTTTGTGAATACTCTTAATTTAAATATATTGTTGAAAATGAGTTCAAAAGTGAGAGGAGATTTACAAACTAGCAAAAACCCATCACTCTAGCAGGGAATACCAGAGCAGGGAGGTTTTGTTTTCTCTTCCAAGAAATAAAATGTATCTCCAAACCTGGAGGATATAATTCCAAGGGAGTTTGGAACTGACTTTAGTGTGATGTAAAGTCTTTTGGGTAGATAGACCTTCTTTGTGACAGAATCTATTAGCCAGCCAGAACTGATATTGATAATTCCTGAATGTATTTCTGCTAACCAATGTTCATGTCAAATGAACAACCTAGAAGCATGTTGATATGTTAAGTCTTGCTCAAAACAAATATCAGGCACTACTTATGAGGTGGTGTGTGTGTGTGTGTGTGTGTGTGTGTGTGTGTGTGTGTGTGAGACAAATGGCAAAATGAAAGTAGATTTTTAACATGAATTCCAAGAAACAATCAAAGAAAAAGCAATTTTTCTCAAGCCCAAAACACATTCTGAAAAAAAATTAGAAGATTTAATAGCAGAATATATCGTGCTTGCAATACAAATGAAAAACTATAAAATAACACTAACAAAAATAAAAAATATATTTTCACAGTATTATAAATCCTGTGAATAAGCAGAAAAATAGGCAACAAAACTATAAACATTTTTTAAAAAGAGTTTAAAAAATATGAAAAAACGGGGCTGGAGAGATAGCTCAGGGGTTAAGACTCTACCTCACAGCTATAAGGACCTGAGTTTAGGCCCCAGATCCCATGTAAAAAATGCCAGGCAGAAATGACATGACAGTGGCTTGCACCTCTGGCTCTGGTGGGCAGAACCTGGAAAATCCCAGAGCAAAGAAAAAAAGGAGTTAGAAGCAATCTAGGATGATTCCTGAAGTTACCCTTGGTCCTTGGTCCTCTGCAGGAATATGCCCTCTGATACACACACACACACACACACACACACACACACACACACACACACACACGTGTGTGCAAAAGTTAATTAATTAATTAATTTTTTAAAAAGAAAAAATACGAAAAACTTAACCGCTTTAAAATATGGGGACATGCCTACTAAATCCACAGTTCAACCTGCATACCTAGAAAGATTACTGAAATCAGAAAGCTAAAAAACATTCATTAATTAGTAAGAACATGAATGATTAGAACTCATTTTCAGTTGTGACTATAAATTAGTTTAATTGCTCTCGATTGGCCACCACATTACACAGGCCCTCCTCCCCAGCACCATCACCACTAAATACATAGCAGAAATGTGTCCAGTGGATACCCAGACTCATACCTCTCGCCGCTGTTTTGAATACCTTGCTGCATGATGGCCGCTCTAGCATGGAGGGAGCATCCTAGGAAAGCAAGTCCTCTGTGCGACGGCCTTGCCAAAACTGGTTTAAGTACTTAAGCACCCCACATCACTGTTTTACATTCACCTTTAAAATGGAACTACCCCACATTCACAGGTTTGTGTGGACAAACATAATCATGTTCATGAAAACATTTCATCCACTGATGTCATTATCACTTATATTATCCATGTAGGTCCCTGAAACTCAGTTTCAAAACCCCTTGGTTTAATGGTGCATGTGAGTAGCATGTCTGCTGACAAAAATCTCACTGAAGTACTTTCCTTTTATGTGCAAATGCACTGAGGCAGGTAAAGCTCACCATTCTCCAGACCATTCAATAGCATTAGCTCTCAGTCATGACTATCACAGAGCAGGATCCTACCGCACCCCACACCACGGGAACATTTTCATGAGATGGAGCTGCTGTTTGTCCATATTCCCTGCATTCACTGCTCATCTGCCTCTCCGTGTCCCCAGTGAAAGTTATCAAGTCTTGGAATTGCATCAGACTGGAAGCGAGACAATTCAAGACAGCAAAATTCCCCAGAGCAAAGCTCTGTTTTGTGTTAATATTGAAGGATATAAAAGGGCAGAGGTGGCCTCTTCCTTCCTCTTCTCGCTTTTTGCAGAGATAGATTTCCAAAACATAGTGTCTCCTTAATGCCAGAACTATCCTTCTAGGAGCTAGTGGTCCCTCCTGAGCCTCTGCTGGTTGAATACATCCCATCTCTGTCTTTGTGTCAAAACCTCAAGCAGGTCACCTGAGGGTCACTCTCTATGATGAAGTGCTCCTCCGGCCGCATCCCTGTCTCCTTATTCAGCTTTCTCTTGCTTCCCTTCCCATCTTAGGTGAAGCCTTTCCCAAATTCATCCCTTAGCAGATGTCAAGGGTGACAGTAGAAGAGACACAGTTCCACGTGGTACCCCTAATCTCTTAGGGCCACCACAGGAGAAACTAATCCTTGATCGCACCCTGGAAAGAATATCAGGATGAATCGGTTTGAAACAGGATTTTGTCTAAAAAAGAAAATTTAATGGCATCAGTAGAAAGGAGGTAAGGAAATTAGGATGCAGCCATGGGCATGGAGTTGGCTTTGCTAAAACTGACCGACTCTTCATTGTCTTTACAACAGTTGCATGGTGTATTTGGGTCATTTGTGTAGTGTTTATGCTCAAGAGGCTGCTAAGGTATGCCTGACTGGATTACAGTGGATAAGGTAAAACTCTTTATCTAGAGGAATTTAAGAAATTAGAATATCTCTGCTGTAAACAAAGTTAATAGTTGAGACACTCCCAGATATTATCTGGGAGAGGATTGAAGTCCAACACATACTCTCAGGTCTTCGGCTTGGTTCATTGCTATTCTAACATTTTTATTGAAATTATTCTCATATGGCAGAAATATTGTCTCTACATTGGCAACTTTCACAGAGAATGATGTCATTGTACTGGAATCCTTGATTTCTAGCTTCAACCAGATGCTGGGCCAACGGACCCTTTTTCCTTCCTGTGTCATCAAAGTTTTTCCTATCTCTTTATTCTGCCTCAGAAAGATGAAGTTACCTTCATTCACATCTGTAGAAAGTGTTTAAAATGGTCAAACTCTGCGTAACTTTATTTGATATGCAAGAAATCTTTTGTATCAGACATGGTAGGCTAAAATGCAACTCACTGTTAGTCTAAGTGTTCATAGACACCACGTGAGTCCAACTGTGGACAATAAAGAGCCAGAAGATCAACTTTCTAAATACAGTGATTATTTCTGGGATATGAATTCATCACTATGAGTATCAAATGTTACAACCAACACCTTTGTGTACATATTTTGCATTTGTGGCACTATATCCACGAGTGTGTACATATGTGTAAATGCATATGTGTGGGTGTACATGTGAAAGCCAGAAGACAACCATAGATATTGTTCATCAGTTGCTATCTACATTTTTTTTTGAGATAGGGTCTCTCATTGGCTTAGTAGGCTACGCTGGCTTGCCAGTGAGCCCTGGCTACATTCTGGTTATCAAAGCTATGCATTCACCAGAGAAACAAAAATCAAGTATACTAATGCTTTTCGATTGTGTATTTGTGGCTAATGATATAAATGCCAATAAATGCATGGAATCAACATATACTCTAAAAAACTGGGAGATACTTCCTTAGCCATCAGGGAAATGCAAATCAAAACTTCCCTGAGATATCATCTCACCCCGGTCAGGATGGCAAAAATCCACAATACAAACAACACCAACTGCTGAAGAGGATATGGAGAGAGGGGAACTCTCCTACATTGCTGGTGGGAATGCAGGCTTATACAACCACTCTGGCGAGCCGTCTGGAGATTCTTAAAGAAATTAAAGATTGAAATGCCATATGATCCTGCGATTCCACTTTTGGGAATAACCCCACATACAGCAAAAATTCACCTCGATAGCACAAGCACAACCATGTTCATAGCAGCACTGTTTACAATAGCAAAGTCATGGAATCAACCCAAATGTCCAACAGTTGATGAGTGGATAAGGAAACTGTGGTACATCTATACAATGGAGTACTACTCAGCCATCAAAAATGATGAATTACTGGAATTTGCCGGGAAATGAATGTTATTAGAAACAATTATATTAAGTGAAGAATCCCAGACCCAGAAAATTAAGCACCATATGTACTCCCTAATAGGTGGCTCCTAGTACCAAACCCACCCAGCCCACCTAGAGACACTCAAAGATAAATATCTGTAATATCTACAGTAATTGCAAGGATTATGAACAGGAGGGATGGGGTAGGAGGGCCACACCAGAGACAAGGAGAGAGGGGACCATGTTACAGCAGAGAAAATAGGCCTCCATCAAGGACTGCAAGTAAGTAATGAGACATCTGGTTAAGTTCACAGACTTTCGTTCCTGATCATTTACAACTGAAGGGGTATGATCTCACCAGAAGGGGAGGGCATATAGTCTGGCAGATAAAAAGTAACCATTTTGCAAATGGGTGATTGACCCCTCCCTCACTGAAGTTTCCTTCTTTTATTACATCTACCTTTGAATATACTCTTATAACAAGACTCTAGTTTAACAGCTTTTTATCTCTGGCTAGGGGGTGACATCCAATACCCATCAGGATGGAGTGAAGGGCATTGCAAGAGCAGCAAAACTGCAAAAGAAAATCAACAAACCATAATCCAGAACTTCAGAGACTCTATATCAACCATCTAGAACTAGGCCAGCCTAATCTCTCCCCATCCTGAAGCTCAGGGAAATTTGCGGAAGAGGAGGAGGTAAGATTGTAAGAGCACAAGGATGGGAGGAGCATTGATATGCAAGATACTCCACACAAGTTAGGGCCAAAGCAATAATTGGACTTTGCATGCCCTGCGCAATGTCCAACACACTATTGACCCCACAAAGTCTAGCATCTGCTAAGGCACCAAGATCCTTGGAGGCAAGGGATTGACAGCCACAGTAGTGTTCCTATGCTTAAGGGGAACACGGGAAAGGGTTCAGGGAAATGCCACTGGGTTCTTGTACGTCATGGGAGAGGAGGGCCCAGAGGAGAGTCTGGCATGCACATTAAAGGATTCTCCGGGGATTGGGGGAGAGGCACTGGGGGATGGGGAGGGAGGGATGAGGAGAGGGGGAGTGGGGGAGGGTCAGGGGGAGGAGGAGGGAGGGAGGGAACTGGTGTACTTATTAAGTTTGTATGAGCGGAAATAATAATAAAAAATGTTAAAAAAAAAAACAAGATGAGATTTGGTAGGCCATATAGTCACAAAGGGTATGGTAGAAGAAGGGTGTCAGGTAGGAATAAAGAAAGTTTGAAGTGTGGAAAAAATGGAGTTTGGGATTGGGTAATAAGTAGTTAAGTACAAATAAATGTGTAAGTTCCAATAAAATAATGGAAAAATAAAAAATAAATAAAAAATAAAAAACTGGGAGATGATCCTAGAAGTAGCTATATTGAAAAGGATGTCAGTCCTGAACATTTATGTGTTTCAATAAAATTATTTCTATGATGTGAGGGTAGAAAATACTATTACCTCTGAATATGCTATTTTAATGTCTGTAAAACTAATGTATTTTTTATATTCATTTACATCCTGAAAAGTTCACACGTTATGAATGAACAACTCTCATGTGTGCCTGTGATACTTCCTCAAGGGAAAATGGGAGACACATTGCCTGTTCTTCCCTCCCTCCTACTGACCTTGTGTATTAGCCAGATGAGCATCCCCGACTCCCATGTAGTCATACTGTAAGAGAACCAAAGTCCAAAACAATGATGTGCCAATCAAGACTCACATGAAATTAGAGTGACAGCATGCATTAGTGTCTACATCAAGTTAAATTTTGAAATAGGCCATTAGAATTTGAGCCAGTCTAGATAGAAAAAGCTGGATCTGTGAATGAAAGATATTAATACCAGGTAAGAAGTTCACATAGCACTGAACTACAGTGCCTAAGCCAGAGTCTTCGTGGCTCTGTTATTCTCACAAAGTGATTTATTCATATTTTTTCCTGTTATAGAGCTCTTTGAAACTATAAGATAGTTCTTCAGATACATGCGATTTTATTTTCTTCATTTCTGACTCTTTCCTGGAAATAAGCTCTCATTCCTCTTATCTAAAATCAGCCGGGCTATATATAAGCTGTAGTGTGGCTTTGGCCTCTGTCAAGTGGGAATTCTGAAAGCTCATTATTTCTCCCGCTTTCGTGGATGAGAGTCTGTGCTCTTACTTAAGACCCTCTGTTACTTATGTGTGACAGATAGCGCCTCGCCAGCCAGTCACCTCCACTCACCTCTCGGCTCGTAATAGCCTGTCCCTGGATCTTCTTTCAGACATTTCTAAATTTGAGTTTCCTTTCTTTCCACTAGGGAGTAATCTCAGAGTGAAGGAAAGGCAGGACAGAGGCCATCCTCTGTCCAGGGAATTCTAGAAAGCGAAGAAGGGATTATCTCAAAAAGGGACTCTTCAAGATCAAATGCTCCCTGTGGAGAGATAAGTAAAACCATTTATTGGGCATGTGGCATTTGCTCTTTCTCACAGTAAACTCCTTCAGGGACGTGATTTCTAACAGCCCTTCTTGGAATTGGTGGATGCTGTGATGTTCGTTCTCCTGCCTGAGAAGAGCTCCTCTTGACCCAGCAGGAACCCGTGGCTTCTTCCTTGTGTCCCTGGACCATGGTTTTATGTGTCGCATGTCATATCTTCTAGCAGAAGTGGTTTCATTGACGTTCTACTCCCTTGTATTAGTCAGGGTTCTCTAGAGTCATGGAATTCACAGAATGAATATATATATATATATTCATATATATATATATATGAGATTTATTGAGTTGGCTTACAGATATGGCCGACGTAGTCCTCTGGAGCGTATAATGGCTAAACCCTGCAGATTGCCAATCATGGAGGAAGTTGGGACAGGCGAAGAGGAGGTGGTTCATGGTGGGAATCCATGTCTCCGAACAAAAGCCAAAGAAACGCAAGGGTCCAGAATGCAGGGGCCTCCAGATGAATGGGAACATTGGTTGATACTGCAGATTTCATTCTCCTTCCAACCCACGCTACAGCTTGATTGACTGGTCACCACTCCCCAGACATCTAGAAGCAGCTGGAAAACAGTGTCCTCTGGAAAGGTAGCCATGCTCCCCTCTCCACGTCCGCACCGTACACTGTGCTTTGTGTCTCGGGATGGGGCTGGGAGCATGTCAGTCCTGGTCAGCGCTGACCCCCATGTGTGTTTGCTCTTCTCGTAGAGTGTTCTGCAGGTACCACCTCAGGAGACACGCAGGTATTATTCTTTTCTACAGATCATCCGACTTTGATTCACAGACTGAAATATCTACTTTTTTCTCTTCCTCCAGCCATTTCTACTCCATGCAGCACCAGTTGTGAGAATAGGAACTGGTACCCACAGGGGAACGATCCAGAAAGTGTAACACCTCTAGGTGACAGGAAAAGGCTCACTAAGGGCCACCAAAACTCCAAAGGCCCATTCACTTGATGAAACCAAATATCAATTGGAGGAGAGATGCTTTGTCTGTATATATAGTAAGACCCCAAGATTAAAATCATCTCGCCTTTGTGCTCTGAATCTGTTTCCACCCAATGGCCGACACTCTGCCCTTTCTTTCTGTCTTTATTCCTCGTTCTCCTCTTATGGACACTATTTCAGGTTAAATAATATAGGCTGAAAAAGAACATGTTTAAGTTTTAAACCTCAGCATTTCAGAATATGGCCTCATATGGTAATAGGATCATTCTGGAAGAACTGAAATGGAATTGAGGTCATTAGAGTGGGCCCTAATCCAAAATGACTGATAGCCTTATCAAAAATTTTGACACAGAGATACACTCATAGAGAAGACAGTACAGAGATAGATGAAAAGAGAACTATATGAAGAATGGAAGATATGGTGTTGCATCTAGAAGCCAAAGACCACCTCGGGTACCAGAAAGCAGGAGAGGGTGCAGGCAGTGCTTCCCCTAGAGGAAGCGCAGATTATGTTGATACCTTGGTTTCACTTCTGGTCTCCAGAATTGTAGGCCAGTAAATTCAGATTTTGGGACAGCCAGCTTGTGGTTCTGGAAGACCTCTAATGCAGTTGGCTTGCCCTGCTGCATGCTTCCTCCCCTAACCTGAAGTACTGTTGCAGTTCATCTGCATGGTTGCTGATAAATCACAGCTTAAGGGAATGAGGGGTTTATTTTCTTATGATAGTCCAATTACAGTTTATAGTCCAGCTTGACGGGAGAGCATGGACCAACACCAGGGCCGAGGGAACTGGCCCCACCATCTATACATAATGGCTGAGAGAGGGACGATCTTACTTGCCAGATCAACATGTCTGGCCAGTGTATATAAGGATGCTGACTCTCTCTGTATTTTATTCCAGGGCCTAGTCCCACCCACCATAAGCTGGGGCTTCCCCATCAGCCAGATACCTGCAGGTTTGCTCTGGGCTTAACCCAACCACTAATTCTCTACAAATATGCCCAGAGCTCAAACCCTCGACTGTCAAGTTGACCTGTATCCAACTATGACAGGTATCAGGGTCAATTGTGAGACTCATTCTTGCCTTTGAAGGTGCCAAAGAGAACTCAGTCTTCGCAGTTGCTCCCTGTTAAGGTTTTTTCAGACTTTTTTTTACATGGATTTCTGAGTCTCTTCTCAGACACACTATCTGAGATTTTTAAAGTATGTCTGCTACACCAGCCAAACTTGCTGGTGATCTGATTGATATTGATGTGCCTCTCTTAGCACAGCGTGTTAAATGTACCCACTTTTATTGACTTTGGGGTTTGGAAGTTAAGAGTTAAGTGCATCAACATTACCTAAGGTGGCGATTGGATTGCTGCCCTCTGACCCTAGAGTTTCTCATTCAGTAAGTTTGGGGCAGAACGTACAGATTTTCCCCTTAAGCAATCGTAAACTACTCTTTGAGAATCACACACTGAACTAGTCATGATTGGTGGGGTGGAATTGGGAGACATTTAGTGATGTGAACATTGGCTTCAGAGCTTTGATGTGTCAGAGAAACAAAGTCAGATGTTTAAAAGTTGTTCTGAAGGCATGAGGACAGATTCTTAAAACAAGCAGATTTATATCAGGACATGCAAGAGGAAATGTGTCTGTATCTTTGTAATTTACAAGACAACCTCAGGTAAGTCTGGGGTAATTTTTCTACCCAATTTCCAAATTTTATTGTTCAAGAGTCCTGGAATACACCATATCATAGCTCCCAGGATTCTGTAGTGGTGGGAGGAAGGTAAGAGAAGGTTAGAAGGATGAGTATGACCAGAATGAATTACATACATGCATGAAATTGTCAGAAAATACTTTAAGTTTTTTTTAGGAGGTGACCTTTCAGTGTAAGGGCCTTAAGGAAGTGTTATGTCAACCGAAGTCAAAGCTCATGACGGCTGCCAAGATGCGTCACAGAATCTGTGCCTTCCCTTAGAGTTTCAGATCCTCCCAGCTGTGTGCAAGTAGTGGTCTGGTCTGCCCATCACTCAGCCTCTCTTGGCCCGAGTTCCATCTGACAATTTGGAATGGCAATCATATCTTTTTGATTTTGTTATGTGTGACTGCAACACAATACCTGACCCAGCAACTTAAAAGAGAAGGGGGTTCATTGACTCATCATTCCAGATTACGGTCCATCGTGGTAGGAACGTTACAGCCACAGGAGCTTGGAGCTTGGTCATATCACATTCACAGCAAGAGCAGAGGGCAAGGGTCAATGCATACTTTCATGTCCGCTTATGTTCGGCTGGCACTCTCTATCTTTTCCACCTGCCCGAAGCATGGTCCTGTCCATCATGGGTTGTGTCCCCTCACGGGCTATGTAATACAAGCATCCCACAAAGGCATTCTCAGAGGCCAATCTTAATCTACAGACCACCTTTCGCATAGCCTGGAAACCTGCCTCCTGGGTATCAGGCTGACAATTAATAGTAATGATCACACCGTTTCTTTCCGGGGTAACTCTGTAACTGCAGCAAACTGATTCAGTGACTGGCATAGAATAAGTCCTTAGTTTCTTCCTCACATGTCATATAAACATTTCAGCATGAATTTGGGAAAAACTTACAAGGCAGCCAGTACCAGGAAGATCATTGAAATAGGGGGAACAATGTTCAGGATGGTGGTTTGCAGCACCACTTCAGGATGTCAGGGTGTACAAAGATCCAAAGGAAAAGGACACCCCACGAAGGCCAATGATGAGAAGGCAGGAGACACAGGACTACAAAAGGTGAGATATGTGCATTACTATGTTGCCCATGGCTGGAGGAGAGAGCTCTTGCAACATAAATTAGGCTAATTGATTGCATTATTTTTTTGTGTGCCTTTTCTCCTTGGAATTGGTGATCAATCTATGTCAACTGACTTCAACAGAAAGAATTTGTGGATTTCTTTCCCCATGAATAACATTTAGATGAGTTAAGCGTAAATGAATATGAAGCAGATGGATATTATTGCCACTTAAATACTCAGGGGGTTGAAAAGCAAATGGAAAAGGCAGTTAGCAAAATATACTGACTTAGTAGAACCTCGAGTCCTTATGAAGGTAACTTATGAAGAAAGTGGAATGCACCCAGAAAGCAGCTGTGGCCCTGCAGAGTCTGAGGCCTGTTTCTCTACTGTTGGAGGATCTGCCAGTCACTATCTTCTGCTTTCATGAAAGTCACAGGAAGCAAAGCAGCAAAGCTGCAACTTCATCTCAGGAATATTCCAATCACACTGTAATACTTTCAATGGGGAGACTGCCCGGCCATATGGAAAGCATAATGCTAGGAGGTCAAGATGAGCAAGAATGTGGGTTTAAAATTCACAATTGTTGAGTTCAGTCTTATAATTGACAGGCACATACAGAACAACCATAGAATGTGTTAAATGTACAGATGAAGATGAAGTTTCACTTGGACAATAATAGCAGGTCCTAAAATGAGGAAGCCTTAGAAGATACAGAAGAAACAAAACACACCCGCACAAAGAGTGAGGCCCGGCCACATTTGAGGTTAACAAGTAGCAAGGTTTCACATACATTGTCCCAAAGAACATCAGTGTTGAATTCTGAGATTTGATTTCCTACCCTGGTTTCACCACTCCCACACTATAAACCCTGGAAAGTCATTATGGACTTCAGTCCATCAACCTATGAGTAAAACACAAGTTTTCTGACATCTGTGCTCTTGGTTTTTATTTTGTAACAAAATTTTACTTGAGGGGTGAGGACATAGCTCAGGTAATGAAATTACCGCCTAGCGTGCACAAGACCCTGGAGTTGATGCCCAATACCACATAAACCAGGTATAGTGGCATACACCTGTAATCCTAGCACTTGGTAGGTAGAGGCAGGAGGATCAGAAGTTCAAGGTTATCCTCGGCTACATAGTGAAATCAAAGCCAGCCTAGAGTATAGGAGAACCTGTCTCAAAAGGCAAGCAAGCAAACAAACAAAAACTCCTCTTAAGCGTAAGCAACTATTTCTGTAGGAAAGATATGTAGGAAGCTAATAGGCTATATGGAAAGATGCTCCGTGTCACTCACTAATCATAGGAAAATGCCATTCAAAGTCACAATGATAATCATCTCCCATTTGTTAGGATGCTTATTTAAAAAAAGAAGCAATAAGTGTCAGTATGGATAAGGATGTGGAGAAATACAAATTCTTTTATAGCATTGGTAGGAACACAGAATGGTTTAGCTGCTATGTAAAACAGAATGAATTTCATCAAGAATACTAAAAATAGAATTTTGAGATGATATATCATCCGACAGCAATGAAATCAGGATCCTAAAGAGATAGAAGTACTCCAGATTCACAGCAATCCCCAACCTAAGACTCATAAGGAATCTCAGTGTCCACTCACCCCTGGATGGGTTTTTAAAATATGGCACCTACATACAAGGGAGTCCTCAGTTGGCCTTTGTAAAAGAATACTTTGTCGAAAGCAGCAATGTGGTTGACTGAAGAGTGGAACTCCATGTTTTCTTTTGTTATTGTTATTTTGTTTTGCATGGGCAGTTAAAATAGTCAAACTCAAAGAATCAGGAGATAGAAAGATGATTGCAGGAGGAAAGAGGAGCTAGAAATACAGAACTGCTAACTGATGGTCAAAATGTCTCTATTTTGACAAATGAAGTTCTAGCAATGTGCTATATAACATTTGCTCCGATCAATAATTACAGGCTTGGATATATATTGAGGGTAAAACTTAAGTGTTCTTGACATGATATTTTTAGAAAAGAAATTTTAACACAGAATTCCAATACGTTTAAATTGGCAAAGCAATAGAACTTCTCCTGGAGATATTAAGTAGAAATTCCTGTTATCCTGTCATCCAAACCATGCAAGAGACCTACATGTTCTGTGGCACTTTTTTCTCTAGGCATCCATGGTGAACTTTGCCCCAGTCTTAATAAGTATACAACTCTTAGAGTTCAAGAGGTTCCTGAAACTGACAAGCCCGAGATGGAGGGACTCACTCTCTCCAGGACGGAAACAATGGCTGGGGGAGGAGACTCGCCTGGAAGTCAAGCAGATAAAAGGGGAATGAGTGACCAGTTTCAGTTCAGATCCAAGGAGACATTGGAGCAATCAAGCCTGGAAGAGACTGCTGAGCGGGCCAGCCAAGAAGTCACAGAGAGAAGCCAGCAAAAAGTCCAGCCGTCAGAGCCAGTTGCCCAGAGCAGCTTGGAAGCCTAGAGGAGACTCTCCTAGCAGATCCTACAGCACTAGAGCTCCAGAGATTCAGTTTCCATGAGTCTCCCCATGTTTGGTGGAGGCTTTCTGGTAAGGTAGTTGTCTAAATCATCCTTGCGCCTGTAAGTAACCCTCACCTGTACTACTGTAAGCAATCCAATAAACTCATTAGCTTATCCAGACAGACCTAATCGTTACTTTTGTCTGTTGTCAAACTCCAATCTGGGATGGAAAGACAATGGTGTGACATCTTTCCAAGGAAAATGTTCCCATGACAGCAAGAAGCTCCCAGACTAGATGCTTGAAGATGTTGTCAAATCTGAACCACATATGCCTGCAAAAATCACTGGCAGATGACAAAATAAAGCAGATATTTCCGAGAAGGAGGAAACGGGATAGAGGAAAGGCATCAGGGACGGGAGACTCTTCCCATCACAGGGACCTCCAGGAAGCCCCCAATACCATGAACTGAAGAGCTCGCCCACCCACATGTAATGGATAAAAAGGACAGGCGTGAAACAGATATAAGGAGGTGCCCCACCAAGATCCTTGGAGGCAAGGGATTGACAGCCACAGTAGTGTTCTTATGCTTAAGGGGAACACAGGAAAGGGTTCAGGGAAATGCCACTGGGTCCTTGTACGTCATCGGAGAGGAGGGCCCAGAGGAGAGTCAGGCATGCACAAGAAAGGACTCTGGGAATCTGGGCGGGAGGCACGGGGGGATGGGGCGGGAGGCACGGGGGGGGGGGGGATGGGGCGGGAGGGGGGAGGGGAGGGGGAGCAGGGGGTTGGGGGGGGAGGGGGGAGGGAGGGAACTGATGTACCTATTAAGTTTGTATGAGCTGAAATAATAATAAAAAATGTATTATAAAAAAAAAGAAAATATGTCCAAAAAAAAAAAAAAAGGAGGTGCCCTGACTGAGGAGGCAGAAAAATGCCCTGAAATCTCAAGTCTGCCAAGAACATAGCAGGATGAATTCAGACAGATCACTTTATTTCTCTGACCTAACTTCACCACTAAAATGGTTTAAATATTCTCCTCACAGGGCTATAAATGTCAAGTGTATTTTTTGTGCATGTTTATGATTTACACACAACTTCTAATTGTGGCAAAAACACAACATAAAAGTTGACAATTTAGCCATTTTTAGCTATACAGTTCATTAGCAGTGCACATCTTTATTCCTACAAAGCTGGAAGTTTTCCCTCTTGTAAATCTGAAGTCTGTGAAGCCATCAACACCCGTTCCCACTTCCCTCAAGTCTCTGGCAGTTGATTTTTTAAAAAATTTCTGTTCTGATGAATTTGACTGTTGTGGTTGCCTCATAGAAGTGGAATTATACTGACTGTTTCATTTAGCAAAAATGTCTCCAAGTCTATGTGACACAATTTCTTCCCTTTTTAAGGCTGAGTAAAAATGCTATTACATAGATAGATACTATTACATAGAAGATAGATAATAAATCATTAAATAGATTGATAGATGATAGATATAAGTTGATGATCAATAGATAGTTGATAGTTTATAGATAGATGATAGATAGACAGATAGAGGATAGATGATAGATAGATAGATAGATAGATAGATAGATAGATAGATAGATAGATAGATGATAGATAGAATTCTTTAGATATAGCATATGACTTATTGAACATTTGGGTTGCCTCTGCATCTTAGCTCTACTGCAAGTGCTGTTAAGTGAATATTTGAATAAGACTAATTCTTATCTTTCTAACTTTGATATTTGGTGTCCTCCCTTTAAAAAAACAAGATCTTATGGTTTGAGTCATTTTTAATCACCTTTTGTGCCTTACTTATGCTATCATACTATTTTTCTTATAATAAGTTATAATCATTTATAACCAATAAGTTAGGATAAACTATGGCAAGAGTGGGCTCGTAAGAAATCATAAAGGCAAATTTATGTGGTTAAATTTTGTCTTAGTCCCACTTCCAAAGGTTCTGATTCTGTAGCCTTCCACATGATGCAGAAGATCTTCCAGCTACACAGCAAATCCCTACTGTAGTATACATCATACATGCTTCCTAGCCCTCCTCATAGCTATGGGCAATACCCAAACTTCCTAATTGAAATTAGTTGGAAAAAAGTGCCAACTATTGACTACAAAAAGTGTTTTAGTCATATTTTCTGCCCTAACTACTTTAGCTGACCAAGTGAAAATTGGTTCATTAATGTTGCGAACATTCACAGAGCGGCGCATGAACTGGGAACTTAAGTTTCAAATTCAGGACCACATAGCCCTGAACCCAAACAGCTCACACGCTAATTGAGAAGACAGATGTGAGAACAGTTCCATTACAGCATAGATTTGGCTGAGCACTGATCCAGATTGGCAATGAAAAGCGAGTGCCACACAGCTATCTGCTGGGAGGAGGTTAGTAAAGGCAACTTCAGCGACCATTAGGGCAGGCGCTGAAGGTATGTTTACAGTTGTGAACAAACCAAAGGGCAATTAGCACAAGCAAAGTGTCTAATCTAGCCCTTTCTGTCCTAACAAGGGGATGTCCAGAAAGTCGGGGCAGCAGAGGTCTAGGATGATGCATTGTAGGGAGGACAGGCCATCACATCAGGCTGCAACAGGTGGTTCTGACCAAGAACGCGCTTTATGTAGCAAAAAGCTAAAGGGAGTAAGTAAGGATACAGGGCAAGGGGGATGGGGTGTGATTACATTTAGGCACGATACGGCCCTGAGCCAACTCTAGGGCTCTCCAGAGCCAGAGCTGTTTAAACACCCAGAAAATTGTACTCAGATGTTTTGATATGAAGACCTTATTTCCCATGAAGTCAATTAGATGCATATGTTGCTTCAACACAGAGGTCTGGTCCCTGCCAGTTAGTATGCGCTCCCAGAGGATGCACGAGCCAACCCTGTGGTTTCTCTCCAGTATAATTGTCATGTATGTGTCCGCAGCTAATTAATGCTTGCTTGCTTTTTAATAATGAGTCAGGTGGTGGTAATAAACGCCAAGCAGAAAAAGGAAAAGAACCTGGGCTGAGCTCCATTTAATGACTCTGTGGGTAATGAAAATCAATAGCAGAGGAGTCCAAGCACAGCTCGCTTTGACCTTGTGTGTGATGCACAGGGAGCACGAGGACAAGGCTACCACCTTGACGCCCACTGTGCAGGAGGTGGCAAGCAGGGACGCGCTGAGTGTCATCTGCGATGTTTTGGTCAAAGGCTGGATGATGGGCTGGAGAGCAGGCCAAGCCACTCCTACAACAGCACTTCACATTTTTTTTCACTTTCTCTGCTTCTGACACATTTTTCCTCCAGGTACTTGGCTGTAGTCCAATTTTGCCAGCTTCTCCACTGGAGAACTGTGCAAGGCTTGTGCAACCAGGAAGATTCTCTGGGGACTACCTTGTTCTTCCATATCCAATGGGGAAAATCAGCAAGTCACTCCAGGCACAGAGATGTCTAGAAGTTTAGAAGATTCTGTTAGACAAGGAAAAGCAATCAGTTGAGGCTTTGGCTGGAAGCAAAGAGAACCCAATGAATCATATCAGAGGAAAGTCTTGGTAGCTATTCCTTTGAAGGCAGCAAGTTTTTTAACTTCTACATGCTGTATTGTATCTACCACTAAGTCTGAACCTCTCCAGTGTACAACACACCATATCCAGTTGACTTGGTGTTTTTCTGTGGAAGTACAAAGGACTTAGCATTAACTTAATGTTTTTGTTGAAGTTAAAGGCTAAACATAAGCATAATCCAAACTAGACTATCTGCCTGTGTATCTCAGTAAATGATAATTCCAATTTTGTATTTGCCTTGATCAGAAACCATATTAAAATTCTTTTCATTTTCTCTTTTATGTCACATGTAGTCTATTTTTAAATATTATTGGAATTCTACGATTCGTGCAAGCCCACGGTCTGATTATCTCGGTCACCTCCCTAGCCTGTCACCCAGGTCACCATCTTCTCCCCACTGTTCAGAATAAGGACTTGCTGAATCCAAACAATGACATTTATTGAATTATAAAATTTGAAACTGCAGATGTGGCTCAGTTGGTAGAATGTTTGCCTACTTAGTGTGTGTAAAACATTGGAGTTGATTCCCAGCACTGGGCGTGGTGGTGCATACCTATCTATGCTCTCAGCACACAATACTCTGGAAGGAAAGATGAGAAGATCTCAGTTGAAGATCATCCTGGGCTATATAGCGTGTCTGTGCCCAGTCTGAGCTACATGAGACCCTGTTTCAAAGGGAAGAAGAGAAGGAAAGAAGGAAGGAAGGAGGAAGGAAGAAGGGAGGGAGGAAGGAAGAATTAAGAAGAAAGGAGGGAGGAAGGAAGAAAGGAAAGAAGGAAGGAAGGAAAGAGGAGGGAGGGAAGGAAGGAGGGAGGGAGGGAGGGAGGATAATGAGGGAGGGACATAGGAAGACTTAGTTAGGATGTATCTAAAGAAGCATGGTAAGCTAGTCTTGCTGGTCAAAGTGTCTCTCCTTATATTTCTTTCCCTTCAGGACAGGTATCTGGCTGACCAGCATTAATAATTTTAAGTATTTTGTGTATATATAAGAGAAAGGGAGAAAGAGAGACAGAGAGGGAGACACAAAGGGGGAGCAGAAAAAGAGAAAGTGAAAGCCTGTGCTCACACAAGAGATTATCCTTCTCAAAGGCATGCTACTCTGCTGCACCTGGGGCCACAGATGATTACATAGAGAAGTCCTGACACCCCAATAGGAACCTACCTAATAGACGCTCGCTGTGAAGTGGGTGGAGCTTATGAAGTGAATCTGCTCAGAGATGATTAGAAGTTAAAACTGATCCTAATCTTCGGCAATAATACCCTCTCTCACTGTTTAGCACGAAACCTCAAACCCTCAGGAAAGGTACTCCCTTCCCAAATGTCTCCAAGAGTGCAACTGCTGATAAATCTCCACAATGTTTTCAGAGTGAAATTAGAGCATCAGGTAAGACATTAGGCAAGCGAATAAAGATATGAAGAACCCTCTTCTCCTCCTTCCCTTCTGTTCTTCCTACTGCTCCCCCTTCACCCACTTCCTTCCCTTTTTCCCCTCGCCCCAAAAGGCCTTATGAACAGATTCCTCTGGTTCTGACTCTAAACATGCTCCAGCGGTAACACTGAAGGAGCAGATTAGAAATGCTTGTTTGTTAAATGGGGCCAGAGATTTCTTCTCATATGTAAAAAATATTAGAATGGTCTCTAGAGCCAATTCCTTTAGAGCTACTTTTGCATGGTTTAATATAAGGACAAATTTTCCCACTGCTAATGAAACCGGCAGTGAAATGAAACCTCAGGGAAATGTTTTAATCTAAACCACATTTGAAATGTATTTGTGTATCAAGAATACTTTTGAAAAACAAATCTCTGGCTTTCCAAAAGGCTAGAGAGTGAACGTCACTAGATACCACTGGGCAGGTCACAGGGCCTCCCAGATGTTATGAAGCCCGAGATAGAGAGCCAGAGACCCCAGGAGGAATCAAAACACACATTATCAGCAACAAGAACACAGATATGTTATCTTCAAATGCATGCTCATTCCACTTTTTCTGTTCCTCCATTGACTGGAAAAAAAAATGGGAATTTCAAAAGCCGGTATAAGTGAATGAGGAAAATGAAAGGATGTAACAGCCAACTGCACTGATGGGGTAGGAGGACAGAAACAGCTAACGCTGATAAACACTTTCTTCATCTGCTCGCTCATCCTTTTGCCCAATGGTTTCTATCTAATGTGTTGGTGCAACTGTGATGAACATGTGGAGCAAAACCATGATGTTAGCATACCATGCTACCTTGTTTTAGAAAGGATGCACATGTGCAATGAAATATGAAGCAGAGAGTGTAATTAAAAAAAACCTAGAGGTCTAGTTCGACCTGTCTGAAGTGTATGTCAACAGAGAAAGGAATGGGAGAGTGACAGGAAAATGTGTAAAACCCATTATAAATAGAAACTAACACAGGGAGAGATGCAGAAATACGAATTTATCAGAGCGGATGGCCTGGTGGCCAAGGGAACTACAGTTGTAGGAGAGCATTGGAATCGAAGTGATAGCTTAAAGCTTGCAAGAAATAGCGAGATTTCTGCCTTGGATGGCATGGCAAGAGGTATGTGTGGAGCTCCCAGACAACAGAGAGTATCTCTTTTATAGTCGTCAGAGATCGCTAAGGAGTTTGCGGCAGTTACTCTGCATGTTGCTGATGAGTGCATGATCAAAAAGCTTAGGGGAACAAGGAGGTTTTATTCTTCCTCATGATTCTCAGTTACAGTTCTTAGTCCAGCTTGGAAGGAGAATTCAAACCAACCCCAGGAACCAAGAGAACTGACCACACCATATCCACAGAGTGCTGAGATAGAGGCAACCTCACGCATCAGGCTGTGCAAGTACGCCAAAGAATGACCAAACTATGAGCCAGCTCCCCCCAGGTTATCTACCGGCCCAAGGAATGGCCCCATCTGCAACAGACTGAATCATCCCTCATCAATTAGATAATCTGCAGGTTTGCTAAGGATTTGTCTTAAACTGCTATTCTTTATAAATGTAACCAGAGCTCAGTAGTCTTCAATTATCAATTTGACATGTATATACACAACTAACACAGAGTTGCTAGGGAGGCAATACAGGTGGGTGGGATGAGAATCATGCGAAGGACAGTCCTTTCCCAAGGATGAAGCGGTCAGGGATTTGTGATGCACAATCAATGCCAGGAATGACCACATTCCAGCCAAGGTGAATGAGGCTTTTACAAAAAGGTCTGGCTACAGTCAACATGAAGAAACCGGCAGAGTAAAGATCACATTAGACTGTGGCAGGAAACAGATGTTTCAAGGACTGATGGTGAGAGAGTACTGAGAAACATCCTCAAGGGTCAGCCATGGGACTGAAGAGAACACCGTGGTTCTGAGCCGAAGGGTGGCTTAACCAAGTTATATATTTATTATTAGAGCAGATCCACTGAAGACATTTAAGTTACAAACTGTAATGATACAATATGATAATATGATATAAATAGCATCGATTGTTACCAAACAGTTTTCCAGGCAGCAAGAATACAGCAATAAAAACAAGGAACTGTAGAAAGGACTAATGATTCATATCATAGTCAGAATAAGAAGTAAAAGCAGATAGTTTAGGATTCTAGCCATAAAGAACAGAATGGACAAACTTAGACTCTTATGAGAATCTTCATAAGATAGTTCAACACTAGAGTAGGCAGGAAGGAGCAAAAATGAGTGTCAAGTCTCCATTTTGAGTTTTGGATGGAACCATAGGTTTTAAAAAGACCCAAAGTCAATGAGTAGATTTGTGGCAGTTGATGAGCTCAATGCTGGACATATTTCCAAAATAATTGAAATATCCAAGGAAAGACATAGAATAAGAACTTATGTGTAAGTGCTAATTCCTGTCTGGAACCAGGGGTAGGTTTGCGTAGACAGCAAAATCATTAAATTAGGTGAATGTATACAAGAGTCAGCATTAAAGAAACAAAGAGTCCCAAGGAATTATAAATTTTAAAAACTACCTAGAAGACCCTGAGATCTGTAGCTAGTTACAGTAGATTTTAAAAGAAATGACCAGAGAGACCCAGAAGAACAGAGTTTTAAAGGAGAGGTGCGGGCAACAATGCCATGTTTCCATGAAGCCCAGTTAGCTAATGGCCGAGGACTACCATTATATTCAACAGGGATTGAAGAAAGTCATCAACGGCTTTGGTAAATGCAGCTACAGTCTCCCTTTTGTGTTAAGGTCCTCAGATTACTTCAGATTTAGGAAAAAAATACAAAGGTTGTATTTTACTTTCTTACTGCTGCATAGATAAGTTACCACATACTTAGTGACTTGATATAATAGCAATGTATCATTTTAGATTTCTATAGATATCAGACTATATTAGAACACAGTTCCTCCCAGATACTAGAATATGAACATATTCAGGGTCAATTTTCTGCCTCCTAAGGTAGAAGTACTCCATCTCACCTGAGGATGGAGTACTTTCCACCTAGGGAGACTGTTAAAGAAAGGCAAGAAACAGTCTATAGCTACACAACCCAGTCTCACCAAGATCTTTCTCCAGAAGGCCTTTAAATCGAGGATAGTGGCTTTGCTGAGTGATTTGGGAGATTTAAAGAGAAAGATTATTTGAAGCAAAACACAAAGAAAGAGGGATTTCCTCCAGATTTAACAGGAGGTTCTGAGAGCTTGGAAGGTAGAAAGAAAGGCCCGGGAGCCTGAGGTCACTGAAGATCTTGCCACACGCTGCAGAATGTGGATGCAATGGCCAGGGAGGCAGGAACCCAGCCAGGGCTTCCAGACCTAGAAACCATTTCCCTATCTCCATGGGAACTGAATGGACATGAAACCACCAGACCCCCAGGGTATTGCTGTGGCTTGGATAATAATCACAGGAGCTAGGGTAGACTAGAGTAGTTCAAGGGCTCTTCTGCCTTTTTCTGACTCAGCCTTAAAAAGGTTTATTCAACAATAAGAACAGCTTTTTTCTACCCTCTTTTCCTGTCAGCAATGTTTCCCGTTAATGTGTGATTGAGCCCTATCTCAATTCTTCCTCTTTTAGTTTTCCATCAGAATGCTCTGAAGCAGAAAATTTCTTGGAGAGCACCCTGAAATATTTGAATTTCAGATAATAAATCACTCATTTTTAGTGAATGGCACCATGCCATTATTGTTCAGTTTTCCTAGCCAACTGGGGTAGAAGCTTCCAGCTGGCTGATTTTAGTGCTGATGGATATTATGCATAGGCACAGAGATGAAACTAGCAGATATGAATATATATATATTTTACTGTAGGTTATTATCTTGGGGTACTATGTGAAGCAAGATAAATTTATACATCTTATAAAAAAATCAGAGAGAACTTCCTTGAGGTCAGTTGAGATAAAGCAATGTAAAGCACAGTATCTGGGATGGAGTGATCTCAGAGTCCAGTTCCAGGTGGACTGGAGGCTTGGAACTCCTTAATGGACCAAGAGGTTCCTTTGCCTCCTGGCTAATGGATGGTTCAAAGGCATAGGCTGTGACTTTGCCAAACTGTCTCTACTTTCCCTGATTGCCATTTGGGCTGAGAGTGGCATTTGTGTCAACTACAATGACGAATCTCCTGGCTAGGTTTCTGATCACAAGACTCAGTATACCACTGAATCACTAACCCGCTAAGTACTATTTGCTCAGCTAATTCCTGGAGATAATTTTTTTGGTTGAGATAGGTAGTTACGTTCTAGATACTTGCTTAGTTCCTCATTCATGATTATCTCACATCCTATGTGGTATCCCTTTGTAGAAGGTGCTTCGTATTTTTCAAGGAGAACAGCCATTCATGGGGACTGATGTGAGGGTACTTTTCTAATACTACCTCACCACCTTCCATAGACTCTTTCTGTGGAAACACATAGGCTCTGTGGTCAGCTAGTGGATGGATGCCCCCTAACAAGGAATCCTGAGGCATACACAAGGTAAAATGTTAGGAGCACAATAATCTAGAAGTGATGGGAAGGCAGCAGCCCTTACACCAAATTTTCTACAACCGAACCTTGGCTGAGCATCTGACCACTCTATCTCCAGGTTCCCTTAGTACTTTTTTGCTTATCTTGGATTTTACATCTTCTACTGATTTTGGAACTCTTTTAATAAAAATTTCCCATAAGTGAGGGAAATTTTGTTAAAAATAACTTGTCTATACCAAGAAGCTGATTGCTACATATTCGATAAAACTTTCAATCTTCATCAGTATAAATGATTAAGAAATGACATTTAATATTCTCTCCTATTTATGTACAAAATTGAATGGAACATACATGGGAAGAGAAAAATGAGTGTAGATCAGTTAGAACATGGATGGTCCTTGCGATATTTCTGAAAATAGTATAAACAAAGGGAAAAAAATGGATGTACTCAGGAGAAATGGTGACAGGAGAAGCAGCCTGTTTCCTAGCATTGTCTGTGTTGGTGAGCGCCAGACCTGGAAATTCAAATGTAGATACAAAATTGCATTTTAGTGCAGAATATATTCTTTCTATGACATTAACCATTTGTAGTATCTCAAAAAAATGCATAATCAACTGTAGGAGGAATGGACCAGGCAGGTCTGAATTAAGGTTTCTGATCAACCATTACTTACAATACCTCCACCTGGGGAGCATGGGCTACATGCGCAAATGAAACTTCCCCAAGCTACACCTGCTGCCTCGCCTGGTGCTGACGTCAAGCTGCCTGGCTGAGAAGACCAATCCGGTCAGGACTCAGCAAACCTCACGCTGGGACTTATGGGAGGTTGGGTGGGGTATATAGGCTGCCCCATACTTGTGATAAACAAGCCAGCCTGCAAACCTGCGAGCCTGCTGTTAACACTCACCTGACTCCTGGGGTCTGTGTCTGGACTTGGCGCCAGCTTACTCCCGGCCCCAAGGGTCTCCATGGGCCCCCTAAGACTGTTACAATTGGCACCCGAATAGGGACTTCCACAGTGGCCCTTTTCCTTCTCTTGGCATCAGTGTGGAGCACTGTGCCCCCTTTGGCAGTTTTTTGGTAAACTGGCCCCTCTGTGTTTAATGTTCTTTACCTTCGCGATAGGTAAGCACGAAGGCTTCTCTTGTTTTCCCGGTGTTTGTCTGTCCATATATAGGGAGATACACACTTTGGTTCTGGTTCACCCAGCATCTCCACATAAGAGTTGACCCCCCAGGAGACAGAACCCAGGAGTGGTCTCCCGATCGACCCTCCTCCGGAGACACCATGTGGGCATACGGCCATGGCCTAATGAACCATGGAAGTTCCCCACAAAGCAGGAGACATTTGGGTCCAATACATTGCTTGTCTCATCTGTTCCTCTCTAGTCATGTCTCTGGTCTCTAGACCTCCCCTCACACTGTAGGGAGCCCACAGTTTGGGAGCCTGATATCAACTTTCCACTGCTCACCACCTCTCGGAGAAGCGCACAGAAACTGCAGGCCAGAGGCTCCGGAGCACAGCGCCCATCTTCCCCGCTTGGCGCTGGCGCTTTCACCCACCGAGCGCAGCCGGAGGATGCGGAGGCTCGGGGCTTGGGCAGCTCGCAGCAGCAGAGGTGCACACTCATGCTTCCCAGCCCACGGAGAGCGAGAAAGGAGGGCGAGCGAGAAAGGAGGGCGGCACATCAGGACTCTAGTGTGCCACGCAGACCACACTTGCTGGGGCTGTGGTAAGACAGACAGGTCACCTCCGGAGGGACTGCCCCAATACCATCCTGCAGACCCACTGCCCACAATGTAACAAGGGATTCCATTAGGCTTGTATGGCAGGGACCCGCTCCCTTATTAACCCAGGGTTGAGCATATGCTTGTGTCTTCTCTCAGGACGCCACTTCACCAATATGGGTGGCAGCTCGAGATGTAAAACCCTCAACGGAGATTGTGAAGCCTTCCTGAGAACTAGATTCATAAAATGGATCCACTTTAATTTTTTTTTCTTTCTTCTTTTCTTTCTTTTGCGCGCTGATTTTTTTTCTTTTGGCATGCCATTTTTAAATACATGTATGCATACTTAATTTTTGATAACATCTAAGGCTTTAGCTACTTATGTTCTGTATCGATCACAATTGTTTTTCTGTTAGATTGTAAGTTTTCTTTCATTGTTTTCTCACTTGACTTTAATTTTTAATGTATTGTAACTTAATTGCTTAAGTGTTTCCTTCAGCACATCTCTCAGCAGCGCTCCATCGATAAGACCACACTGCAGACGCTTGTGGGCCTTGAACACCCAAGCCATGGCACCCCTAGGGACATGCTTTGAGTTTGGATTGCAGAGATTTGTGAGGCCTTGGTCCAGTCTACTATCCACTTATCCTGACATGCCTTCCAGAGGTGAAGTCCTTCGAGGGCCGATAGCCAATGATGGGTCAGATCCTGCAAAACAGGACAACCTGAGACAGGCATGGTCCATAATGCTGGACGCCCTCTGAGGCAGGGTCAACATGGTCAGAGGAAAGAACTCTGGCTCCCGCTGGCTGTGAAAATAAATAAAAAGGATGGATATGTAGGAGGAACGGACCAGGCAGGTCTGAATTAAGGTCTCTGTGATCAACCATTACTTACAATATCTCCACCTAGGGAGCATGCCACTCAGGGATGATCTGTATGGGCTGCATGCACAAATGAAACTTCCCCAAGCTACACCTGCTGCCTCGCCTGGTGCTGACGTCAAGCTGCCTGGCTGAGAAGACCAATCCGGTCAGGACTCAGCAAACCTCACGCTGGGACTTATGGGAGGTTGGGTGGGGTATATAGGCGGCCCCATACTTGTGATAAACAAGCCAGCCTGCAAGCTTGCGAGCCTGCTGTTGCCACTCACCTTGACTCCCGGGGTCTGTGTCTTGACTTCGCGCCAGCTTACTCCCGGCCCCAAGGGTCTCCGTGGGCCCCCGAGACTGTTACAATCAACCCAATGTTTTCAATGTTCATGAAGGTAAATGTGCTACAGAGTCAGTAAGATGAGAAGTACGAAACAAGAAAAAAATCCAAAAGAAACCCTGAAAGATATAACTAACAGGAGCTGATATTTAACCGAAATTTCTTCAGATTTTTTTAAATCTCATGTAACCAACACAGGAGTTCAATCTGTCTTTCTCATACTTATCAGGCTTATCAAGTCTGAAGTTACTTATAGAAACTAAAAATTACTTAATACCATTTTTTTACTTAAAATATTCCAAAATTTGAAAAGACAATAAATACATCCAACACTTAAGGACAGATAAGATGTACCTTAACACAGGTGCATAAAGAAGCCAAGAGGAGTGATTCAGGTGAAATATTCTGGAGAGAGCATATGCTGTGTGAGGTATTAATAAAGCTACTCAGCAAGTTAAAAAATAATGTTGCAGCTTTTTTGTTTCTTTTATGTTCTGTTTTTGTTTTCAGAGACAGGTTTTCTTTATGTAGCCCAGGCTGGTTTCAAACTAATTGCAATCCTCCTGCCTCAACTCCCCACCCTGGGGAGTTACAAGTATGCATTGTTACAGGGTTTTAATTAAGCTATTGCAACTAACCACAATAGATTGATCATAAAACTGCATGCCCAGCAAGGTAAAGGCACTGATTTATTAGCTCCAGAAGTACTATGGGAAAGACAGAAACATGAAATGAGCGGATAAGTGACTGCCATCATTAGGAATTTACAAAATAAGTCATAAAAAAGACTGCTCCATTATCACATTTGGAATCCCACAGCTGAGGAACCATGGCAACAAGAGTGTGCATCATTTAGTTACATGATATTTACTTACATTTGAGATTTATAGCTGCACACATATATTCCAGCCATGTGGTAAATGTGTCTGAATTTATATTAAAGCAATGCAGACAATATCTGCAATGGATGAAATCCAAAGAGTAGAAAGATCTACTGCATCTCAGTTCATGAAAGTCATAGAACTCGATGCCATCAATAACTCAAGCAAGTGCTCTTCCTTCCTCTTCAGTATTTTATCTTTTCCACCAAACATGGGGGGAATTAAATGTGAACATGCTTTGAACATACTTTTCAGCCCACCTCCTGTACCTACTGAGCCTGTTTTTCATTAGCACGTGACTAACATATGAAGGTACAGCCAATTTATGTACACTAAATTTTGTTGACAGCTTTCTACACACATGAAACACCATCAATACACAATACCTGCTGGGAAGGAAAGTGAGTGGCCCGCTCTGATCTCTCTGGTACATCTTTCGCTGTTTGTGTTTGAGATGAGAGCATTCAAGCCAGTAGACCTGCCTCACATTTAGAAGTGCAGTGGGAGCTACCAACTCCCCTCAGAGAGTCCCGTTCTCTCCTCCCCCAGCCTCATCTGAACTGCCAGTTTCCTCTGCTTCTCGGTCTGACTGCCAAGAAAGTAGGAAAATTTCAGGAAAAAGAAACTGGCCTGGGCTTCAAAGGGCACTGGGTCCCCAGCTAGAGGAAAGCCTGGAAAGTCTTCAGTAGTGCAGTGCAAAGTCAGTAGCCTTTGGGTGCTGCCCAGGTGGGAGTTTCACCTGTGTATAGCAGTGCATGGAAATAGCTAAGCCAGCAGGCAAGGGGGAAGGTCAGGGTCTTGACTAGGATGCGAAGAAGAAGAGAGCTTGTGGAACAGAAAGTGAAGAAAAATTTGAGACCAGCAACAACTAAAACTAAAATCCTACATCTTGACTATCTAGGAAGGAAATTTTTTCAAGCTCTTAATAAGGGGCTGCTTCTCCTTGGTCCCATAGCAATACTTTGTATGAAGATCATAACTGTATATGTATACATATGCCAACATGTTTATATCATATGTATCAACACTATTGTCACTATGAACACTCATGTGTGCATGTGTGTGCATACATGTGCACATGTGTGCATGTGTATGTGGAAACCAGAGGCTAACTTCACCTACTATGCTCAGGAGCCATCCACTTTGTGCTTGAGACAGGATCTTTCACTGAGATCTCTTGTCTCTGCCTGAAAATACTTGGGATTAGAAGCACAGGCCATGATGCCCAGCTTGGGTGCTGGGGATAAAATTCAGGTTCTCATATACTTTTTCCTAATATGGCATTAAACGCAGACTCTTAGATAATTTTTCAATACTACCCATCAGAATAGACATTACACAGTAATACTTAGTGCAAGAAAATCCTTGATTTTACACAATGACTCCAGATGACTTGAGGGGTATATGCTATACAATAACATGTTTATTCAGAGTTTTATAACAAACTTCCTTAGGAAAGAGATGAGAAATGTACATATTGACTTTAGTGTTTCAAATCCCTTTTTTTAATTGATTCAAAATGTTCTTATTAATAAATATCTTACTCTATTGTAAAATAAAGGAAAGAAGAATGGGAAAAATTTTAAGTTGGAGAAAAACAGAATAATGAATAAAGTAACAAATAAATGCAAATGGTTGCATGAAGGAGACAAGGGGATGCTGATTGCTTGCCTTTTCCTGGAGCAGCCTGTGTCATTTGGCACATTCAGACATCCTCCAGTCTACTCATTTAGTGATCACTTAGAGTCACATGCCAAACACTTTCTGTGGGGCTTTGCCTCCTGATTCACAGAGTAGTGGCTTCGGCTCCTCCCTACTGTCCTAATGGTTCCCATTCCTTCTTGCATGCCTTAATTGAGAGAATTATTCTACCTCAGTATCTTTTGCTTTTAACTTCTCTTCCAGAGTATGGAATTCCCAATACTCACATAAGCCAGGGTCCCTGATGCACGTGGGACTCCCAGGCTCTCGATCCTAGCCCCTTCTTTTTTCTTGAAATTATCGCAGAATTCTCAGTTTCTCTTTTCTACCCAGAACATTTTCTGCAGCATGCTTTAGGTTTTTCAACAGATAGAAAGTGTTCTAACCTCAAATTACTGTCTACTTTCACATCCTCAAAAATCCCTAAGAAAAGTCAATACTAAAGGTCAAGCTTCTGTAAGTAGTAGAGAAGCAACAAAACAAAGTAAAATGTAAGAGAAAGTAAAGTAAAATGCTGCTACTATGCATGTATAGAAAGCATAAACACACACACACATACACACACACACACACACACACACACACACACACACACACACAAGGGATAACCAGTTATTAGTAGGAAATAGACCTGAATGATGACAATGGTTCTTTCTACTTGTAGGATTATGAAATTTACCCCATTTTCTAAGCCTTCTGTAGTAAAGATGTACAACAGTTATAACAGCTAAACAACAATTCCCCAAGGCTGAGGTAAAGTTACTAGCAGCTGGGTAGATAACTTCCGGGCTGCTGTTAGCTTCGCCATAAACACCTGCTTCTCCCTCCTCTGCTGCAAGCTTTCTTGGGCACCCACAGCTGTCTTAGCCTCAACCAGAAAATACCGTGGGGTTGACAATTCGCTAATGAAATCTGGAACTCAGTAGATGATGTGTTGCCCTCCCCACTCCTCCACCTTTCCCCCTCCATACCTCTGCTAGAATAGTCTTCAAGCATGAACCATAAAGACCCCCAGGGGCTCTCAATGAAACCCACACCTTCTCCCCTGCCTACAGTGGGACACATGCTTATCAAGATATGGTGTAATGACTTTCCTTCCTTTTCTTGCCTTGTCTGCCCCAATTAGATAGATTACTTGCACTCACAAAAAAAAAAAATTCCTATCTAGGTTAACAAGCATCAGCCTTGTCTCTTCGCTCTCAATCTCTACATCACCACCATACGCCTTTGCCTACATTAGACACACTACTAAGTAGTGGCTGTGGGATTTAATTAGACTTCAATTCACCAACCTAGAATGGAAGTTTGAAGGTTCACTTAGGGGAGTCAGCACCAGCATGGAATCAAAGCAAAGCCCACGACTTACAAATTGCCACGCAGCCAAAGTGTTTACTTGAAATAGGTGTCATCACAGTGGATCTGCTTTGTGACGCTGTGCAGTTCACAGAAGTACAGATGCTGCAGTTGACATTGCCATTTCTCACACCAGTTCCAGCAGCACATCCTGCCAATGCGCACATTCCAACAGACGTCGCTTCCCTTGCCCATGCCTTCTAGAATAGTCCCACCTTTGGGCACCAGCAGTATGTGCACAATAGGCTCATTCCCTTGTTATGAGATTTCTATGAGCCACTGTTCCACAATTTGCTGGTACAATGAGAATTTATACTAATAATGATGAAGCAGAAGAACAAATTGTGTGGTCCTCAAAAGCTTTCATCAAACACAATTGAATTAAATTGAACTAAAGCATCATCCTTCAAAATTGGACAGTCCATCTGTGGTAGCCACAGTTAACCAAGATAATTTATTGACAGCACGCCTACAGTTGGTTGAGCCACCCAAAGTAAATAGGGCTTTAATTCCATATTACTGTATAAGGGCCACACACTAACCAGTTGTAACCACATAACTGAAGATGTTGACTTCTACATCTAACACTGTCCCTTTGTTCCATAACTAGGTTGTGGCTCAGGTCTCTTAGTGTGCCACCTTGGAGGTAAGGAAGGATCCAACTGGAGAATGTAGTTGAGCATAATTTGGACCTTAGAGACATGCAAAAGCCTGAAAAGTATCATTTCAACATTTACACTAGTTGATTATGATCTGCCAGATTATTTGACAAAGATGACTGATATTCATGACTTTTAAAGTCTAGAAAATAGCTCTAAGCACTTGATAACTTGATAAAGTTCAGAGAATATCTTTCACTTCATTTGAACAATGGGATTCATTTAGCATCATAATTTGAGGGTGAGTTCCCCCCCACAGCTCATATCTTGAATCCTTGGAAAGACTGTGGCACCTTTAGGAAGTGGAGCAGTAGTGGAGGAAGGGCCCATCACAGAGAATGGACCTTGAGGTTTGGAAGTCTGGCTGTTTCCTCCTAGTTTGCTCTTGCTCTTTCAGCCTTCCTGATAACTAGGGAACTAACCCTAGCTTTATCTCCAGCCATCCCTTCTGTTATGTGACTCCTGCCATAATGGACTATATCCCCTCTGGAACCAGAAGCTAAATAAATCCCCCTTTCTCTCTTAAGTTATGCATGAGTGTTATCTCATCTTAGCAAATAAAACTAACTGCAACATTTAGGGCTGTTTTAAGTGAAAAGTCACCATTCTCTCTCTTGGTGCCCTGTATTCCCCTACTCTGCAATTTTGTCTTTCTTCCTCTTGACTGTGCAGGATCAAGCAATGTGGAGAGAACCAACGAGCCTCCGTGGCACACACTGCCCTCCTCTATAATGGAGGCATAGCATGTATCTTTGAACATACATGCTCCTGGCTTCTCTCCGAACATGCTTCCATGACTACTTCCTTTCTCACTTTTTCACCCCTATCTTGACTCCTAAAAGAGTTAAGGTGACCATGGATTTTTCTATTTTGCACACATTTAATGATGGAACTATTTATTATGTGCCAAGCACCATCCAGATCGTTTCATATATAATGCTTGTCTCTATTCAAATCATATATCTTTTTTTTCAAGTTTCTTGCTAATTTCTTCTTATTTAGAGAAAGACAGTCAAAGGAGTTAGTAAACATCTACATGTACTTCTCCTTGCCCAAGGATCTGGATTTAAGCCAACCATTTAAAAAGGCAATGCTGAATTTGAATGAGCCAAAAATATATACAAGCACATCATCGATGGTTGAAAGAAAAGGTCTTGCTACCTAGATGGTAGATGGCTGAGAATGGCAGGTGTGTGCGCTGGTTCCATCACTCAGAACTTATTCTAAGCCTTAGTTTCCTTCTCAATAAAAGGGGACACAGGATAATCTTATGTCACATGAGTGGTATACGTAAAAAGTGTAAGCACTTATTACAGTCCTGAGATGCCATATGGGCAGGCAGAGAAGCTGCTTCTGAGTATGGGTTTCTTCTTTTCTTTTGAAACTTGTTTTCCTTATCCTCATTTCTGTTTCATGTAGCTTGAACTTTAAAATGCTCACTTAACTCTTTTTCTTGATGTGCCCACATTTTCTTTATGCTAACAGCTAGAATCTCAGTATTTGGGCAAACAAGCCCAATTTTCCATGAGTATCACACCTCTTATTGGCAGCCATGGCACTGGCAGCAGCGGCCACTCTTGAACTCTTACTAAAACAACCTTCAAGACCATTGACTTGGACCGGCAGGATAGCTCAGTGGATAAAGGCAGAAACCTACTGGCCAATCCCCAGAGCCCACTTGATAGAAAAGAAGTCACTTTCCAGCCAAAATAGTGTTCCTATGCTTAAGGGGAACACAGGAAAGGGTTCAGGGAAATGCCGCTGGGTCCTTGTATGTCATCAGAGAGGAGGACCCAGAGGAGAGTCAGGCATGCACATTAAAGGATTCTCTGGGGATTGGGGGAGGGGAAGCACTGGGGGTGGGGAGGGAGGGGTGAGGGGAGGACGAGCAGAGGGGTTGGGAGGAGGAGGAGGGAGGGAGGGAACCAGTGTACCTATTAAGTTTGTATGAGTGGAGATAATAAAAAATGTTAAAAAAAAAAGAAGTCACTTTCAAAAAGTTGCCTTCTGTCCAGTAGAAAAGAAGAAAGATTGTAGTGGGAAGGGGAGGCAAGATGGGCCTGGGGATTAAAGCATGAAACTATCATAAATTCGCTGCAATTGTATATGAAACGATAAAATAATATTTTACAAAAGTTGTCCTCTAGTGTTCATATGCACTCTATGGCATGAGAGAGAGAGAGAGAGAGAGAGAGAGAGAGAGAGAGAGAGAGAAGAAAGAGAGAGAGAAAGAAAGAGAAAAAGAGAGAGAGAGAAAGAAAGAGAGAAAGAGAGAGAAAGAAAGAAAGAAAGAAAGAGAGAGAGAGAGAGAGAGAGAGAGAGAGAAAGAATGAGAGAGAGAGAGAAAGAGAAAGAGAGAAAGAGAGAAAGATTATTTTTAGACCAGTGTTAGTTTTTGGCAGTCCACAGCATCTTGAGTATGCACTTTCTTGCCCCACTTATCCTTGCTCTCAACATGATATTTAGGAGTCAGTACACTCTTGCTTCCTGCATACTTGAACCAGCCTAAAATGTTTTCCAGTTGCAACTGAGGCTATGGAGTCTGATGTGATTCACACATGAATGGACAGAAGAGAGTAGAATGTAGCTAAGAATGGGAAAAGCACACATCTGTGAGTTTGGAGATCTCTATGTACCACTCTAAAGGAATTTTTTTTTTATTTCTACTCATACAACTTTAACAGGTACACTGATCCCCTCCCTCCCTCCAACTTCCCACCGCCCTATGCGCCCCTCCTCTCCCCTCCCCCCTCCCTCTCTATCTCCCTGTGCCTCCCCCTCCCATCCCCGGGAGCATCCTTTAATGTGCATGCCAGACTCTCCTCTGGGCCCTCCTCTCCGATGAGGTGCAAGGACCCAGTGGCATTTCCCTGAACCCTTTTTTGTGTTCCCCTTAAGCATAGGAACACTACTGTGGCTGCCAATCCCTTGCCTCCAAGGATCTTAGTGCCTTTAGTGCCCTTAGCAAATGCTAGAATTTGAGAGATCAACAGTGTGTTGGACATTGCGCAGGGTATGCAAAGTCCAATTATGATTGCTTCAGCCCTAACTCGTGTGGAGTATCTTGCATATCATTGCTCCTCCCATCCTTGTGCTCTTACAATCTTACCCCCTCTTCCGCAAATTTCCCTGAGCTTCAGGATGGGGAGAGATTAGGCTGGCCTAGTTCCAGGTAGTTGATATAGAGTCTCTGATGTTCTGGATCATGGTTTGTTGATTTTTTTTTCCAGTTTTGCTGCTCCTGCAATGCCCTTCACTCCATCCTGATGGGTATTGGATGTCACCCCCTGGCCAGAGATAAAAAGCTGTTAAACTAGAGTCTTGTTATAAGAGTATATTCAAAGGTAGATGTAATAAATGTAGGAGACCGCAGTGAGGGAGGGGTCAATCACCCATTTGCAAAATGGTTACTTTTTATCTGCCAGACTATATGCCCTCCCCTTCTGGTGAGATCATACCCCATCAGTTGTAAATGATCAGGAGCGAAAGTCTGTGAACTTAACCAGATGTCTTATTACTCATTTGCAGTCCTTGATGGAGGCCTATTTTCTCTGCTGTAACATGGTCCCCTCTCTCCTTGTTTCTGGTGTGGCCCTCCTACCACATCCCTCCTGTTCATATTCTAAAGGAAGGAAATTTTGCTGCAACGAAGAAACTCAAAATTCCTGAGCAATGATAATCTCTTCTTTAGGTCACTGGTCTAGTTCTCATCTCATCTGACTCCCTTCACAAGAGCAGGCATATCGTTTGCTTATATTTTTCTGCTTCCTTGGAGGATGATTTTTTTTCATGTGTATGTGTGTAGAGAGTACATGCACGTGTTCATATGGGTGGGCACATGTGTGTATGTGTAGGTGTAAATGCACATAAAGATGATACCAGAAATCATTCTCAACTCTGCTTCTGTATTGTTCTGAGACCAGTTCTGCAATTGAACCGAGGGCATACCATTATGACCAGAGTGTGAGGCTGGAATTGCAGCCTGAGACTGGAATTATAGGTGGGTTGCCACACAGCCAGCATCTTTTACAGAGAATTTGAGGACAGGAACTTTGGCCATGTTGCTTGAGCCATGAAATCAGAGGTACTCACCAGCTTCCTCAACAGCTACCAGGGCCGTTCCTATTGGCTGCAAGCAGCACCATGGTTATTTGGGGGCTTGTTGTAGTTAATTTTCCTTCTGCTGTTGTGAGGAAGATGGTCAAACACAACTTGAGGGGAGAAAGGGAGATTTACTTGGCTTATGGTTCCAGAAGGGAGATAAAGTCCATTATGACAGAAAAGGCATGGTGGGTGGCAGATGGGGAGGTGGCTGGGGTCAGAGATCATTGTGGAGACAGAGAGAACAAGAAGAAAATTGCAAGAGGAAGCAGGGCAAGGGTATCAAACCTCAAGGCCTGCCCCCCCCCATGATGTACAAGATGCCAGGACATTCACAAACATTAACACAAGCTAAGTTTTTCACACATGAGCCTGTGGGTGACAGCTCACATTTGAATCATGATAGACCTGTTCCTGTCTTAGATAACTTTATGCATACGTACTAAATACGAATGATATAACTAGTCTGCACACATATGTGTGCACATGCACATATCCTCATTTCAACAACAATTTTATGTTATTTTTTTTCCATTTTCATGTATATTTGTGTTTTGGGGTGTGGATAAGTACATGTGTTCACACACGTAAGAATGCATATGTGTGTGCAGGTGTGCATATGCATTTGTGAACATGTACAGGAAGGCTCAAGATTGATATTAAGAATCAATCTTGATCATTCTTCTACTTTACTGTTTTTGAGACATGCTCTCTAATCAAACCCAGAGTTATAGATAGGGTTGGATTGATTAGCCAGCTGGCTCTGTGGATTCCTAGTCTCTGCCTTCTGAGGCAGGAGTTACAGGAAGGTTACCACACCCATCCATTTATGTGGAGTCCAGGGATATCCACACTTTGTGTAGCAAACCCTTTCACTGCTGATTCATCTCCCTAGATACAGATGAGTTTTATTGCCCCTCATGTGACAACTGCAGAGAGACAACAACAGAGATAGAAATTGAGTTAAACACTGCTCAGAGAATATTCTGTTTCCTACCCGAGCCTGCTTCAGGAAGCCCGGTCTGCTCTGAAAACAGATTGAAAACTAATGGCACTACTGCCCCTCCATCTGATTTGGTGTGACCCACATGTGTGGCCACTGTCCGTTTCTTGCTGTGACATTTTAGTGTCTTACATATTACTGTTCTGACAGCCCTGGCTCCTCCAGGACAGGAGGAGCAAAATGCGTACATGAGAGGAACAGACCTCAGATTATACGCCAGCAACAAGCGAGTGCAGCTGTGCAAAGATGTGGCTCATTGCAAGCCATGCCAAGGCAGGGCAGTGGACACGCACCAGTCCTGAAAGGTCACCGTGTCTGGAGAGGCCAGAATTAAATCCTATGTCTTCATTCTCACTAACAGGTAGGCTTGGTGAAAATGGATGATGTTTTCACTGACAATATATACAAAAAACTAGAGGTATGTGTACAGGATAGGAAAAGGAATCACAAAGGACTCAATGGAAATAACACACGACAACCAGCTACATAAAAAAAAATGATTTCTTCTCCTCACTGGATCATAGTACTGGCATTTTAAAATCTTTTTTTAAATTATTATTATTTATTCAATTGTGCATGTGTGTGCATGTGTGTGTATGTGTATGTGTATGTAGAACCACGGGTGAATTCGGGAACCACCATGGACCGCCTCCACCTCCTCCTTGTTTACTCTGCCTCGGGATTCACAGGCTCCGCCCTACCAGGACCAGAAATGCAGGCCGCCCCACTTCCACCCGGCATCTATACGTGGGGTCTAGGATCCCAACTCAGGACCTTCTGCCTGCAAGGCAGAGGCTTAACCCTTGAGCCACCTCTCCAGCCCCAGTACTAGCATTAAAAAAAAAAAAAAAATCAAGTCCTACAGCTTCCTTTCTTCATCCACTACATAGTTCTTAACCTAAACACTGACATGTGTAGCATGTAAATAGCCTGAAGGAACAATTCATCACTTCGGAAACATTTCAACCAAAAAGGTATTCCCTTCTTCAGGGAATCCAATTTATAATATTTTATTACTTTAACACCAAATGTATATATGAATCATTAGTTGGAATAAACAGTGGAAGGTTTATTTAAATTATTAAAACAATCTATTCTTTTATACAAGATGCTCTGACATTTATAAAGGTTTTTACATTGATTTATTGTGTGTGTCTGTGTGTGTGTGTGTGTGCAATAGCACACAAGTGGAGGCCAGAGAATAACTTGCAGCAACTAGTTTTCTCTTTCAACCATGTGGGCACCAGGAACTGAACTTGGCTCATCATGTTTGGCAGCTAAGCTATCTCACCATCCCCCTGAAGCTATTCTTGAATTGTTCGCTGGAACCTTAAAAATAAGGTAGGATTTGGGGCTGGAGAGGTGGCTCAGGGGTTAAGCCTCCACCTTGCAGGCAGAAGGTCCTGAGTTCGGATCCCAGATCCCACGTATAGACGCCAGGTGGAAGCGGGGGCGGCCTGCGCTTCTGGTCCTGGTAGGGCGAACCTGTGAATCCCGGGGCAGAAGGAAGTGGAGGCGTCCATGGTGGTTCCCGAATTCGTCCGTGGTTCACACACACACACACACACACACACACACACACACACACACACACACACATACATACGCACACACGCACAATTGAATAAAAAAAAAAAGGTAGGATTTAATGGAATGGAAGTTAATAAAGTGCCCCAAGGCTACTCCTTCTAGACACTTGTTTTTCAGATCTATCAACAAAAGGCTTATCCACAGGATTTGACTCTGGTAAATACAGAAGCCACAGAATTAATTGAACAGTCACTTTATGACTCCCACAGACACAAAAATATATGTTTTCTTTTTGATCCAAGGGATCTTGGATCCTAAGATTACACCACGATTTGAAAGGAGCCCCAAGTAAATTAACCTTATTATTTTTGTAAACTAGACAGAGCAATTCCAGACATGAAAGGAGAGTTTAATTAGAACTGAAGTGTAGATGAGCTGGGACTGAAGGGAAGGAATGCTATGAATCCCAGAGCAGCCTTTCCTCACATGCCCTCTGGCCCCAAGCACATTGGACAGGCATCACGGACACAGGCAACATCCCTGGCCTGTTAGGATAAAAATAATCACACAGATAATAGCACATTATTAGAAAGATTAAAAGCATTAATTATATTGAACTACATTGCTGATGATATCAGAGTAATGACTATTTAACTGAAGTCAGTCTCAAAGGACAGCTTTAATTATTAATAGCAATCACAATGCTACTGAAATTATTCCTTCTATCCTTCAATAACCATGATCTCTCAATGGCGAGGATTAAAAGATTCAGATTCAAAAGTCTAAGACAGACTTCTAAGGACACTGGGAGACTTTTTAGTACCTCCAAGTAGCATTGATTAATAAATAGTATATGCTCCCTGAGATCAGACGCGGAAAGAATATTATGCCCTTCCTTTCCAAGAGACATTTCTCATCTAAAGGTATCCAAGCATCATGCTGTTTAACCCAACAAGAGAAAATAGTCAACGCTTTTGACTGATTTAAGTTTGTCTTATGTTCAAAGCTCATTCAATGCATTCAGAGACTTAGAATATCTACATAAACTTCTATTCTTGCATACCACATCATAATATAAGATTTTGAAGATACAGAAAACTCTGTAACTCATTTTTAAAAAGATCAAAAACCATTCATCTATACCTCTGCTAAAACTTGTAATGCTGTATGGGGCAAGAACTTCAGGTGTCAAGAGTTCATGCAATAGTGAGGAGAATTCCTTCTCATTATTAGCTTAATCTAGCAAACGAATGGTAGTTCCACGATGTAGTAATTTCAGGAATCTGCATAATATGTCATTGTGGTAAACCTGGACTTAGCCTTCCAGAGTCTAAATTTCTGTGTTACAATATATTTTCAGTCACCTTCCTTGTAAGCAACATTGTACTTAGATTGGGATGTATTTGTTTATTTATTTATTTAATGCTACCTGACAATACTCATCTCAAATTGGATTGCTTTATCATGTTCATATCAGGTGTAGCTACTCCTACATTTGCTTTGAATATTATGCTGTCCTGTTTCTCTTTCTCTCTCTCCATCTTAGCTTCTTTTAGATTTATTGAGTAATTTTTGTCTGCTTTCCCTTATTTCCTTGATTCATCTGAATTGTTAAATGTGTTCCTCTGACTTGAATTTTTTGTTTCTTTTAAAGGTTCTATGCTGCTAGTTCTCCCAATATTGTCATAATCTCTTTCTACCATAATCTCTTTTGTAGTAGTCTCACCTGTTCATTCCTTGAATATAGTAAGCATAGATACTTTAAAGTCTGAGCTTGGTAACTCCATTATCTGTATTCCTTGTGAGTCTGGGTCCTATTTGGAGTGACAAATTTGCCTTTCCACACATCATATGTAAAATGTAGCTAAAATTTGAAGCTCTACAATATGAAATACTGTTTCCAAAGTAATTCTAAATTCAATTCTGTATTTGTCTAGGAATACCATTCTCAGCAACTTCAGTTCAACCAAGGTTTGACATGAATTGAAATCTATTCTAGGAAATGGCATGTAGTGCATGCCTACAATTCCAATACTGGGTGGGGGGGTGGAAGCAGAAGGATTGCAAACTCAAGGGCGGCTTAGTCTAGAGAGTGAGTTCAAAGCCAGCCTGAGCTGTATCTGAGCTACACAGTGAGACTCTTTTCAAACATACACCATACCAACACCACCATCACCACCACTACCATCATCAGGAGCTAAGTATTATCTTGGTGGAAGAACACTTGCCTAACATTAACAAGGCCCTTGGACTTGCTCCCTAACACTAAATCTATCCTTGTTCCTGGAGAGTTTAGCCTTGCGGGTCCAACGTAGAAGCAGGAGGGTGAGGCAGAGCTTCCCTCCTGAGTGATGTTTTCTCACCAGCCTCACCACTCTGCTTACTAAGCTTCCTACTTGGGAGAAGTGGAAGAAACACAGAAGGCAACCAAGGACCAGCTTCAAGTTTGGGTTTCCTTCTTCTCTGGAATGTCTGGTCCACAAATAGTTACTGTCTTGCTCAACTGTTAAGCTTTAGAATGGATGATTTTCAAATTTGATCCAGTCTGTCCATATTCCCAGTGGGTTGACTGACTCTGATTTCCTCTCTCCCTACTAGCAGAGATGAAACTCCCAAGTGCCTGGAATCCAATCATTGGGGCTGAACCTTTCTCCTACTTTGAATCCAAACACCAGTAAACAGCACATTAATCTATTCATTCATTCATATTTGTCAAGTAAATATATGTGTTTATTCTTTCCTGGATGGTGAGGCTTGGGGTGGAGAATAAAGAAGGAAATTCTGGGGGCCTTCAGTTCCTTCAGTTCCTATTTAATTCACCATCCAAGGCCTCTTGGATATACACTTAGCAAGGATAAAGCGCTGCATGCATTAATCTACATTTTCTCCTCATATGAAAGTTTTTAGATAGTGCTGTCTAAATGGATCGCTGCAGCTGAAGGTGTCCCACTGGGAAGATCTGTTAAGGACAGCCAGCCCATCCATCTGTGGCTGCCAATGGCAAGGTCAGTCATCATTTGTACCATTTGCCCTGAGCATGGAAAAACTGCTTAGCCTTAGCCTGATGAGCAATTCCGTCGCTTTTCCTCAAGAAGCACTGGCTGCTAATTGCAAAATGATTCTCTCAGTAGTTCACAAAGTTGTGCTCTCTGCCAAGGATAGATATAGACACTTATTTAATCAAATATATATTCCTAAACATTCTCAATGTGCAAAACAGAAATCTAGGTGAGCTGAAATGTAGAAAGATGAGTTTTATCCTTACCCTTTAATAACAGGACTCCAGGTGCATGACCGTGGTTTTTAAGACTTTTATTGTTCACAGCTTTGCTGCAAATCATCTCAAGTCCTTTTCAAAAGCAGACAAGATAGAAATAATTAATAAATCTATGGACAAGTCTCTATCCTTGTTCTCAAGGCATTTATGATCCAGAACTAACTCAGCTTGCCGGGGAGTTAATCACATTGGATTGTCCTTGAACAGAGAGTCACTGAGCTACTTCACAGAGTGTTAGGATGCTCATGGAAGGGGGATGCTGTGAATTGCTTGCCCAAACCAAACTCCTCTTATTTCTTCTTACCAAAAATGTAAATGCTGTCCAATTATTTACTTATCCCACCCACAGTAAGGAGACTTGGGGAAAGCTGACCATCCTAGAGGCTGATCAAACTCCAAAGGCATGAGCCATTCAAAGTTAATCTTCTTCCTTTCACCAGTATTTAAGACAGTGTTGGACACATGACCTACTTCTAGCCATTCAGATGTGAGAACAAGTTTCCTAAACAGGTTCTAAGGCAAAACCACAAAAAAACACAGCTTTTCCTCTTCTTCCTCTTGGTATCATCCTCTGAAGCCATCTGTCCACCATTCACTGCTAGAGTCCAGCAGCTCTGAATCCCTAGTGATGAACTTGATAATCACAGCTGCATCCCTCTAGCTGGGTGATGAGAAGGAAGATACCAAGACAGATACCAAGATAGTGCTGTGGCTGCTTCCCAGCTACACAATAGAACTGGGAGATTATATCCAAGTTAGAACATCAATTGCTCCACTGGGTACAGTCCTGCAGGTCTCAGAAAGGTAAGAGAACCTTCATAGTCCACAGAGGCTCCTGATACACAAAGAAGGAAAACTACCCAAGTGAAGATAGCACTGACAGTTATTGGACACTTAATGCAGATTTAGTAATAAAATAAAACATAGGGAAGACAATAATGCACAAGTTCAACTGACTCCTCCCACGTGCACATAGTTTGCAATCTCCAGATTTCTGGACCTCCAAAATATCATCATTTTCTTTTTGAATCTTTTCCTTGTTTTATTAACCTTTGTAATTCCTTTTACTCTTTCTTACTACAACTATAACATAATTTTAACTTTACTGTATTTTTAGAAGCCTTATAATATTTTTGCTAGTTCTCATATATATTTATCTAATCTTATTTAATATTTTCATTGCTAGGCAACAGTTTTTCTATTCATTTAATTTCCTTTTTCACTTTTTTGCTGCCTGTTTCCTCCTTTTATTTATTTGCTCATCTACTTTTTATGTTATATATATTTTAGATTGTTTTTTGAAATACTCTTTTTTATAACCTTACATTTATCTATTTTTGAACACTTTTAAATAGTAGTTTTTACTTTTTATTTTCTCTATCTTCCTCAATCTACCCTCAATCACTTTAATCTCTTTTTTCTGTGTTCCTTCTTTGCCTTACTTTTTCCTTACCTCTGGATCTCTCTTTCCTGTCCCCTTCCTTTACCACATCCATTCACTATTTTCACACTTATTGCAGATAATTTTTAAATTCATAATATATTCTACAGTAGTCTTGCCATTTTCTGTTACCTATGATTATTCGTGATGTATTAATGGGCTTTAATTGGTTAAAATAATATTATTGTACTTTGAATGTTTTGCTATTGCTATTATAGCAGATTGTCCCTCCCTTTTGAGTAGTTCTGGTGGTTGAGAATCCCAGAGTAGACTACTCAATAAGAGTAACCTCAAATGAAACTACAAGATATGCTGAAATCAACAAATCAGCAAATTGTAAAGACAAAACTCAGAGAATATAAAAAAGCAAGGCACTGTGTATACTTCAAAAGATCTTAGCTTCTCAACTATTGAATTTAAAGGCACTGAAGTAGGTGAAATGCCAAATGAAGACTTCAAACGTTTTCTGGCAAAAATGATCAATGTCTTGAAAGCAGATAGATTCAATCCAAGACCTGGAGAGAAAAGTGAACTTCCTGGAGGCAAAAGTCAGTAAAGAGGATGAGAAAATCAGTTATGTGGACAACAGCATCAGCAATGTAGAAGAACAACTCACCAATGGAATTGAAAATTTTGGGAGAAAAATGTAGGGAATGAAAATCTCAGTCAATCAAATAGAAAAACACATGAAAAGAATCATTAATAGATTTGAACAAGCAGAATATGTGATATGAAGAATATGGTCAACAAAATGCAACATTCAAACTCCTGCAAGTTGTCTTCTGACCTCTGCAGGCACTGCATAGCATACACACTGCAGCACATTTAGCTCTCCATACACACAAATATAAGTAATTTTTCAATTACAAAAGAGATTTCAAATAAATAGTCCAATGATGTATCTCAAAGTCTTAGAAACCAACCTCAAAGAAACAGATGGCAAAAAATACCAAAGAATACAGCAATATTAATAAAATGGAGACTGAAAACATAATGTATACGATCAATTAAAGTGTTGGATGTTTGAAAAATAAATACAATTGATAAAACCCCTAGCCAAAAAGAGAGAGAGAGCACCCAAGTTGATACAATTAAACATAAACAAGGATGGTCTAAAATTCAGACAACCATTAGGGAAACATATGTTCCCTAAAATAGAAAGTTTAGAAGAAATGAATAAATTCCTAGACCTATATGACTTGTGAAATTGAAATCAGGAAAATATAAACAATAAATACAAACCCATAACAATTAACAAGCTTGAAACATCAATAAAGTTTTCCAGCAAAGCAAAAGTCAGACTAGACAGGCTGACTTCTGCATGGTACAAAACCATTAAAGAAGAGCTACTGCCAATATTTATTAAGTGGTTCCATAAAACAGAAATGGAAGGAACACAAACAAATTCTTCCTATGAAGCCAACATTACCCTGATACCAAAACTAGATAAGGGTGCAACAAATAAATAAAACCACAGACCAGACCAATTCTCCTGAGGAATATATATATGAAATTCTCAGTAAAGCTCTGAAAAACCGAGTTAAAAAAACACACAGAAGATCACAAACCAGGAAGAAGATAATTTCATTCTGGGGCTACAAGGATGGCTCAATATCTATAACTCAATCAGAGTAATTCAGTACATAAACATGAATGGACAGAAATTGCACAATCATCTCAATAAATGCAAAAATGGTCACAACATTTGTTTGTGATAGTTCTTCAAGAACATTTGTTGAATCAATTGTATGCAAGTTACTAACTTCTAATAAAGAGAAACCATAAATTCTTATATTTCTTGCATTGAACAGAGCAGTACCTACAGTGAAGAATTATCAGCTCCAAAATATCAATGATAATGAAGGGAGCAGTCCTGATATACAGCAAAGGTTTTCCCATAGAGAAAACGTGAGGAGGGACATTGTTATTGCCACATCCCTCTCCTTTCATATTTTTACTATGTTGACATCAGTAGATCCAACAGGGAAGTCCTGGGGATGAAGGAGCATCATTAACTAAGTCCCTGTCTCCATTATGAGTTTGAATTAATTTGGTAAGTCATGATGAAAGTGATGACATCATTCTTGATGAGGCTCGAGAAAAGAATTTAGACTGACCCATGCTCAGACTTGAACTTTTTAGTCAATCTCCAAGTTGTTCACTGTTTTGCCAAGTGCAGAATTCCTTACTCTTTGAAGATACAAGATCTATCAAGAAAGTGTATGACATGATGAGCAAAGACATTTCGAGGGACATTTGAAGGGTGTCCTCCATGGTGCTCGAATCACTAATCCATTTCTTACATTTTCCCTGAAATACACAAAGGATAGAAGAGGCCAAATGTGTTTCTCTTTCATGTTGTGCATAGCAGAGTATTGCTAGCTTTCTATCCACAAAAACAGAAAACAGAGAGAGACTGGTGGCAAAAAGTTTGCATGAAAATTTATGCTTTTTTCCACACTGTTCAAAATTTGACTGTTATAACATGTGAAACACTGGGTTTAAAGTTTAAAGGACTGTATAGAAGGCAGATAGAGTATAGATAGATAGATAGATAGATAGATAGATAGATAGATAGATGATACAGATAGATGATAGATAATTATAGGCTACTATATGCAGGAGATTGTACATAAGAGCAGAACTTAAGTCTGTATAGAACTTATGTATAGAACTGTAAAGAATAAAAAAATTTTTTTAAAGAAAGGAGAAAATTGGGCAGGAGAGATGGCTCAGAGGTTAAGTTTCTGCTTCATAAGCAGGAAGTCTTGAGTTCAGATCCCAGATCCCACATAAACACTAGAGAAAATGGTAGCAGCCTATACTTCCAGTCCTGGAAGGCAGAGTCTTGGAAACTCTAGAACAAAGCAAAGAGGAGGTAGCACAATGAAGGGTGATTCCTGAATTCACCCCAGACCTCCACAGGCACATACTGGGCCCTCTGATATATACAGACACACACACACACATATATAGACATACATGAAAAAATAAATTTTTTAAAGGAGAAAATTTCTATGAATTAATGCATGTTTTAATTGGGTTGTTGGGTAGGAATATTTTAGAGAAAATTAATGGAGTTATTTGTAATAAACATAGATTTCTTGAATAGCATGGGGGAAGACTTGTGATCCTTGAGTTGGCTTCATTGATTCTTCTTTTTTCTCCCTTCAGTTTTTCAGTTTTCCCTTTGTACATAAATCTGTAGTATTACTTCTTAAATATTCACTATAATATAGACAATTCCTTCAAGTTGTTAAATTACTTCTCAAGATCATACATGTTTCTCATAATTAGCAAAAAGTTTAAAAAGGAAAAAATAGCTCAAATTGTACTTTCAAGTCAAGTGGGGAAAATTAAGTTTTAAACAGCTTGGTCTTATGCATAGCATTGGGTAATACTATTTGGGAACAATCTTAAATGACAACTGCAGTAAAAAAAAAATGTCAGTTTCACTCTTCAATTGAACAGAGATCGGGGTCGGGGTCTTCTCAACGTTTGATTTGCAATAAGGGCACTATCCTAGGAAACAATCAATGAAACCAGGGATAGGTCCAACAGCTCAACACTTTATTGCTATGAAATGCTTTTGAACCCCATGGCAGCTTCCTGGCAAAACAAAATAAATACTTGGAGGGCAGATAGAAAATCAATAGGAAAAGATCAGTCAACATGCACGGGGAGGAGCTGTCAGGACAATGTTCTGAAACAGCATTTAATACCCAGTTATCCTTGGTCTAAAGCTGACAGAAAGCCAACATATTGTATACACTCAAGTGCTCAGGGTCATATAACCTAAGCTTAATGTTTTCTCTATGATCTTCTAGTACAAATGAAGAGAAAATAAAAAAAAAACTAATAGTCATCATTTGAGTGTGGATAGTCCCCCATCCACAGGCTCTTGATATTAATGTTTGAGAAGGTTGCGGCACCTTTAGGAGGTAGAGGGAGGCTTGATGGAGGAAGGCAAGTCACAGGGTTTGGGTCTTGAGATTTGGTAGCCCCGTTCAGCTTTCTCTGAGTTAACTCTGTCTCTTCCTGCTTTCATGATGGCTACAGTGATCTGAACCAGCCTCCTGCTTCTTCCTGCAAGCATGCCTTCTGCTACGCAATTCCTGCCATGATGGACTAAATTCCTCTGGAACCATAGACCAAATAAATCTCCCTTTTTCCAGTAAGTCGTGTATGAGTGTTTGTTGCTGTATCCCCAATTGGGCCAGCGAGGAAAAGAGAGGGCCTTGAGGCAAATGGGTGAGCCAGAGACAGGGTCACCACCAGACCCCGGGAATCAGGGGAGAAGCAAGCAGAGATGAGCTGCAGCAGATTCAGAGTCATTAAGGGCATTTGGGCTTCGATAGGGTCAGAGTCCAATCAGGTATTGCTATCCTTGCCATTCCTCTGGGGGGGACAGCCACCAATCATTTAACTGTTTACTAGGTGTCCTTTGCAGGGGCAGGTTAGATGGCCACTTCCCATTGGTTGTTCATCCCTCTGCCTGCATGGTCCTCTGTTGGGACATGTCCGGGGCATGTCTGTGCATGCCCAGGCTTGTCTGTAGCTGGGAGCCGGGCCAGGGCCTCCCTGAATCAGTAGTGCCACATTTCACCCTGTTATTTATTTATACATTTTTTCAGTGGGGACTATGATAGCTGGGGTAACCCCGAGCCTCTTCAGCTGCATAGAATATAGCTGACTGTCCCTCGTGTGGAGCCTTACCCATTATCGACTAACCAGTCATGAAACCATCGCAGTGAAGGAATCATGGTCCCAAAGGGGAACTCAAGGTGGCAGAGAAAAACAGGTGTTCTTCATTGCAGGGACATGCGGAGAGGCTGTGGGCGGGGTAGGCAGAGAGGCTGTGGGCAGGATAGGTGGAGAGGTTGTCCAGAAGAGCTCTGGAAGGCATGTCAGGCAGGATATGTGGATAGTAGATTAGACCAAGTCCTCATGAATCTCTGCAATCCAAGTTTGAACCATGTCTCTAGGAGGGCCATGGCTCAGATGTTCAAGGGCCATAAGCGCCTGTAGCGTGATCTTGTTGATGGACCACTGCTGAGAGATGTGCTGAAGGAAACACTTAAGCAATATAAAAGAACAATTCCTCCTATGATAGTGTAAATTACAATCCAAGAGGGATCAAACAGCCTTTTAAAGTTGTTCCAGATTCTGGTTACAAACCCAGTATCTATAAACAGGAGAACTACATATATCACATTAATATGTTCTATCTCTTGACTCAAAGTCAATGAGTAATTAAGGAAGACCTGAGGCCAAGGCCCCTTGATGTACTGAGAAAGTTGTTCATGAGCCTTGGAAATGTTGGAGACCCTATAGACAAGAAAAAGGACAAAAACTAACTTTTCAGTACATCACACCAAGGAGGATAAATGTATGGAACTTCTGTGAACCAATATTGTAACTTGATTTAAGCTGGGAACGACTTGAAAACATTAAAGCCACATGAGCAAAAAGTAGTAAATCAAAATGTTAAAGATGACAGAGACCATACCTTTTCTGTTTGGGAAAGAACTGGAAATACTCATTAATGATGACAAATCATTCAAAGCTTTTCCCATTTTATTTGTCCCCATTGTAGCGTCTTAAGTCATTCTTTAATTACACTACTAGTTATAACAGTCTAATTTTTAAGGTCTGTACAATCTCTACTATACTATTTTACATGTGATAATAACAATTCTATAAAAAAGCTATTTATAAATCATAGAATAAACTCAAAAAACAAAAATTGTACATATTTCAAACTTGCAAGAAATATATTATATCATGATATATCAATTAGTATTGTGTCAGTATTAACTAACATCTATGGCAGATTTTTCCCCCAATATAATTAAGCAGTGCACAACAGAGCTCAAGCTACAGTTATTCACATTTGTTTTTTCTTAAGAACACAAATTTATTCACTATAAACAATTAAAAAGCAGTTTTTTCCTCCATAACAGACATTAAAACTAAGTTTTTTTAAGTATCAACTACTTGTAAGACTTTTTTAGACAATATACATTTATATATATAATCATTTATAAATGCATACTTTGAAATCTAAGATATTGTAGCTCTCAATTTACTTAACTACTTTAGCATTAAGCAACCACAAGTTTGTATCTTTCAAATACATGAACCTTATAATATAAATACTTTATAAAAATTTCAGTCAATTGTAATACTTTAAAATCTTTTAGAGCCAAATATATAGATTAATTATAACATGGGTTATTAAAAGTTTTTTTTGTAGACACCAAGACATTAAATATGGAATAAAAAAGTAGCACATGGTCATAGAAGAACACTTGTATATCTCTTTAGATAAGCAATCTTTAAAAAATAAAATCTCTGCAGTTACCAATACTGAGTAGAGCCTTTACTAGACCATTAATGTTTTTAACCTTCTAACTTCTGTTGCAAGGAAGTCCTCAATATTTGTAGGTTATCTTCAAAAATTTGTCTTTTAAGAATTATTAACTACCTCAAGAAATTATTAACTAACTTATGAGAAGTGGGCAGCTAGAAAAAACACTCATGGAATTCATGAGAAACAGGCATGGAACTAAAAATGGACTCATAGCACTAAAGGGCCATGAGGGGCTAGGGCACCAAAGATGGCTGCCAGGGCCAAGTATATTTGTACACCTAGGCAAGCCCAGGGAAACTGGCTTTTTCTCCTTTGTTAACTCCCACTGGGCCCAACCCAGTTGCCCTTAGACCCAGGTGAAGCTAGAGATCAAGTTGTTTGTTGAATATGGAGAGCTCCATAACCCCTACATAGGGAAGTTGGCTATTTTATCTCTGGGAGGATTCAAGTCAGTTCTTCAGCAAGAGTGTTCCCTCAGGGTGTTTCCAGCAGTGGGGGATGACCTTCAAGGATGCCAAAGACCTTCAAAGACCTTAGAGACTCTTCCAGCATGGACTGTTCTAGACCTGCCTATTGTACCCTTTAACTTTCTGAGGACCCAGACTGCTCAAGGGAAGATGGGTGATGATCACACTGGCTACTTCCTGCTAAGCTGGGGCGATGGAAGTGAGAGCAGTCTAATGTCCTCATCTATGAACTGCTGGGATGGTCTAGAAGTCTTTCATAGATGACTTTATTACTTCAAGGTCCATTTAAAAGAGACAAAACACAGATAAATTGAGCCTCCAAGATCTACATAAGAATTAAACCATTATAACTGAGGAGGCATAAGGGATAAACCAAATAAGCTTAGCAGTCTTACTGTGGGTACAAGCAAGAGTTAGTAAAGAACACATGCTTGCAAGGTATAAAAGCCAAGAGCTGTAAGTAATTTATATATTGGAGACCTTTCTCCTCTGGCTATTGTAAATCTCCAAGATCTCATTCTAAAACCTGTCCAAAATGATGTGAACTGTCTGATTCTGTGTACAGAACAATCTGAATTAGTCCTCCTTAGGACCACAAATCAGATCTAAATGAAAAGCCAGCATTGATTTGCTTGTGTTGTAAATGCTGAGATCTCACTGCTTTCCATTTGCATCTAAATAGGACAATTAGCATTAAAAGGGCAACTCCAAAAGTTAACCAAGTTACCAAATTTACTGGTGAAAAGAAAGAAGGTATCCTGTCCCATAATTGTTTGCTGAAGGACACAGCAGTAATAATTTGAACTTTAGTCCCATTAATTTTGATATGTCAAAGGATAGTTGGAAACATTCCAGGTGTGGTTAATATTGGCGGGCAGGAGGCATATGGCCATCCCGGACTTCCCTCTTAGGGGCCAGGAAAAGCAGCGCTCAGGGCACATTTAAAGCATTTTTCTTTTCCTTTCCCTACTGGGAAGGGAATTTCAGGTTTATCAGCTTGGTCATGCCTGCTAGTAGTTTATGGATCCTCAGAGAAGCTCCTTAAGTAACTTAGGCCAAAATCTTGCAAGGAAAAAGGAAATATAAACTTCAGTTGACCCAAATGCAATTAGAATCTCCTGAAAAGATTATGCTGAGTCCAGCATTTATCCTTCTTTGTTTCAAAGGAATGGAGGGTTTGACTGAAGTGCAGGCTTGAATTCCAGTTCCACCTTAGCAGGTGTATACATGGGAGCATGTAATTAGAAAGCAGATTTGTCCCCAAGAAAAGGAGCTCATACATACCAGGAGAAGGAATAAATTCCAATGAACTTTTTAGATGAAATTATATTTTCCTGGCTGCTAGATTTGATGGGATAAAATTCTATAGAAGAAGTCAGAGGAATGAGCAAGTTCGATCAAGTAATATAGTGGCTTTGTTATTTTGGAACACATGGAAAAACCTTTAAGAACACAATGGCATTTTCACTTGTCCCATTAAAGCTCAAAACTAAGCAAGAGAATTTTTCATGAAAGAAAACTTACAATTTATCAGAAAAACAATTGTAATCGATATAAAACATAACTAGTTAAGGTCTTAGATGTTACCAAAATTATTTGTTTTTATTTTTTAAGTATGCATACATGTATTTAAAAATGGCATGCCAGAATTTTTCAGCGCGCAATAGAAATGAAAAAAAAATTGAAGTGGCCACAGACACAAGACACACATGTAAACACAGAACATACAAACATGCAAGCACATGAACAACATTTTACCGGCAACTGTACAATTTACCAGCAACTGCCTTAAAATTACCATTGAAAGGCTTATCAAAGACAGACTAGCATTTAGGAAAACCTTATTTAAAACAAGACCTCACATTAGTTAAGTTGGGCCACTTAGCTTAATTATGAAAAACATCTAGCAAGGAAAAGCATCCTCATTCACAGGTCTGGTTTCCACATTTTCTCTAGGGGGATCCAAGGTGCTAAAATCGCAGCCTCATTCCAGAATTCCTCTCAGCCAGCACTCTTAACCTACAGGCCTCCAGTCTCTAGGAGAGATTTTAAGGCACTTATCTGTGGCTCCTTACAGTGTGAGGAGAGGTTGCCCATTTTTCTAAAGAACAGAGATGAAACCAAAAGTGGCACAGATGAGACAAGGAATGTATCGGGCCCAAATGTCTTATGCTTGGTGGGGGACTTCCAGAGTTCCTTACTACCCCCTAGGCCGTATGTGTATATGGTGCCTCCAGGTCAGGCTGATTCAATGTAATGGAGCCTGGGCTCCTAGTTCTGAGGGGGCCCAATTTCTCATGTGAACTCGCTGGAGGAAAGCCTTGGTTTAGAGGGGCTCTTTGATCCTGGGGAAATCAAACAAGCGATTGGGGCTCCTTGATTATCGGCAAATCAAGCAAGAGATTGTTTTCCTAACCTAAAGTGGGGCTCCTTGATCATCAGCAAATCAAGCGAGTGACTGGTCCCTAAGGACAAACAGGGAAAAGGGAAGAAGAGGGGGCCACCTGCTCACCTTCAGGCACCATAAGCACAAGAACACAAAACCAGAGGGCCTCTCACCAAACTTTACCCGAGTGGGTGTCTCGTCTACACCAAAGGTGGCCCCACGTTCGAGCACCAATTGTTGCTGTATCCCCCCGCCGGGCCAGCCAGGGGGAAGAGAGGGCCTGGAGGCGAATGGGTGAGCTGGCAACCGGGTCACCACCAGCTATCATGGTCCCCACTGAAAAAATTTATAAATAAATAAAAGGGTGAAATGTGGCACTACCGATTCAGGGAGGCCCTACCCTGGCTCCCAGCTACGGACAAACCTGTGCATGCACAGACATACCCCCAACATGTCCCAACAGAGGACCATGTAGGACCATGGGAAGTGGGCATCTAACCTGCCCCTGCAAAGGACACCTAATAATCAGTTAAATAACTGGTGGCTGTCCCCCGGAGGAGAGATGGCAACACCTGATTGGACCCCGTCCCTATATAAGCCCAAAATGCCCTTAGTAAGTGTTGTCTCACAGAAGAAAAAAAAAAGTGATTGCCACACCAATCTGGATTTTGTTGTTGTTGCTTTTGCTTTGTTTTGTTTTGAGCTTTAATGAAGAGTTTATGAGAAGAGGGAAAGAATGGAACTCACAGACTCCAGACATGGAGTACCATGAGTGGCAAGGGTGCCCTGGACAAGTCATGGATTTTAGGCATGGAATCCAAGAGGGGCAAGGAGCTGGAAAAGAACCTGCAGTCTCAGGAGGACTGCAACACCAATTTGTAAAAAAAGATTTAATGCATATATCTAAATAATGTTTTCTCCAATCTTTGTATATTGTACACAAAACTTTTAAAAACTGAAATTTGCAACAAAAAAAATCAAGAGAATAGTATAACGGACCATCTGTGCACTAGCTAATTTAAGAAATAAAATAAAAACCCACATAAAGCCTTCCTGATTTGCAGTGCCCTTCCTCCTAAGAAACAAAATGTCAATATTTAACAAGCCAAATACCTTTCACATTTATATTTATTTTTCTTTCCCATACCTTACAACTTAAGACTACATTGTATGATACATTGTGTGTGATCCATAAACATCATATAGTATTGATTATTTTAATTATAGAATAGCACTCTATGGTGAATATCACAAAATGTATCTCTCAACATTATATTTTCCAGACTGAACAAGTGATGAGTTGAGATGTAAGAATTTTTGAGCAAAGGAGTGACAATATTTTCTTCTTTCTTTAACTCAGACTATCAAAATCTTGAGTGCAAAGTTGTTACTGAGCCCATCTGAAACAAGCTAATGTCAATATCCCTGAAGCACCAGGAAAAAAGATAAATTCTGCCTTTATATATTTTGTAAATCAACTTTCCCTTTTATAAATGCCATCTCACCATTCTCTAACTGCCATTATTCCCCTAGGAAAATGTGAAATATTTGGATATCTCTGTCTCAGAAAAGAAGGAAAATAAATGTGCCAAGAACCATTCAGCTAGCTAGTCCTAAAAATCTAGGCATTTCTTAGATGAGCAATAAGGAAGTGGACGTAAAAGAGACTGAACCCTCCATTATAAGAAGCAGTTCCACTCCATAGTAAGGTGAGAAGCATAGATGTGAGGATATCTGGAAGCCTGCAGACCACTTACCTAGCGTATGTAGTACAACAAAGAGACCCTATCTCAAAACAAGGTGGAAGGTGAGGAACAGCACCCAGCATTGTCTCTGACCCCCAGACACATGCCATAGTACACATGAAGCTGCACACATACATGCACATACGCACATGTGCACACATGTACTTCACACCCACACACCATATTCACAAGCACACACACAAGGAAAAAGAAAAGAAAAGCTCTCTCAATATTTCACACTACAGTTTATAGGGCCAGTTCTCATGAAATGCAAACTCCATGAAGGCAGAGGCTATATCTCCAGCTTTCCATATTCTAGTGTCTAGCATAGGGCTTGGCACATTCACATCCAGCCCCCCACACACACAGATCAAAATGTCAACATTGCCAACTTCTTGCACTTTCATATGCTCTCCAAATTCTAATTTTTCTTTTGCAAGCATCTCTTCCAAAGTTCTTTCAGAATCATTAGGGAAAACTTACCATCTTTGAATACTAACTATTCTGACATTTCCAGACTTTAGGCTAAATGTATCATCAATGAGCTTTAACCTTATCAACTGGAGCCCTGCATTATGGCGCTGACAGAAGGGCCAGCCAGTTCTCGGGAGTGAGGGGGAGGGGGAAACATTCTGTCACAGTTATAAACCAGGACCTCCAAAAAATCACCCAACCTTGCCTCATTTAGGCCTCAAAGCTTATGTGTCTGAGGACCACTGTATTTACAGAAGAAATATAACTAGCAAGGAAACAGAATATTCCTGTTGCTAAGCCTGGCATTCTCTAATAATGCAAACTTTCTAAAAGTGTGTGTGTGTGTGTGTGTGTGTGTGTGTGTGTGTGTGTGTGTGTGTGTTTCCTTGTAAACTTGCAGGGGCTATTATTATTCCTAGCCATATGGAAGACCCTGTTCAGTCTTGATCAACTTGACCTAGTAGGCATTTAAGTATGAATATCCCTTTTGGAACATTCACACTCAAAGAAAACTTGATAGGGTGTTGAGGAAAGGTAAATATGAGAGTTGATGTGGTGCTGTAAGACCTAAGGAGAAGCTTTTCATGTGAAAATCTTCCAGACAGGATCTCCGGGATTTAATCCATTCTTAAAGCTGAGAGATTATTTATAACAAAAGCTAAGAGATTAAATGTTAAAGGGACCTTCCGCACCCTGCTCCTCCGGCCAGAACGCGTGTGCGCGGTCCAGCCGGGCCTTCATCCTGCGACCTAGGTAAGCTCCGCCCGCGCCCACCCACCAGAACACCAGGTCAGCCCAAGGGACCCAGCTCCTTCCCCACCATCCAAGCCGGGAGCCGCGCGCAGAGCCGAAGGACGAGGAAGACCTCCCCCTGCGCCCGGGCCCCGCCCCAGCTCCCCTCAGGTTAAATAGATCCACGCCGACACCCCCATCCTCCCTTCCGCAACCCGCTCCTCCGGCCGGGGCGCGCGTGCGCGCGGTCCAGCAGGCCTCATCCTGCGATTTAGGTAAGCTCCGCCCACGACCGCCCACCAGAACCCCAGGTCAGCCCAAGGGACCCGGCTCCTACCCCACCATCCAGCCGGGAGCCGCACGCAGGGCCGAGGGATGAGGAGGACCTCCCCCTGCGCCCGGGCCCCGCCCCAGCTCCCCTCGGGTTAAATAGCTCCACGCCAACGCCCCCATCCTCCCTTTACACCCCACCCCGCTCCTCCAGCCGGGGCACGCAAGCCCTCCAGCCGGGCCTCACCCACAACCTAGGTAAGCTCCGTCCCTGCCCACCCCCAGAACCCCAGGCCAAAATAATTCAGTTTAGTGAAATTGAAAGATCTTAAGAGTTAAAACGACAATGCCAAAGTCAAAGTGCAAATCCATGAGAAGCAACACTCAAGTAAACAAATTTCCCACTGAAGGAATTAATCCCATAATGTTCGACTCCAACAAGAACAAATCCACAGAATATGGCCAAGAAAGCCTGACCCAGGATAACGACTTTCAAAATATGGTCATTACCATGTTCAATACTATGAAAGAGGAAATCCTGGAGGAATTACATAATCGAATCAATCACTTTGAAGAGGAACACAACAGATACTTGGAGGAGTTGAGAAAAACAGTGCAAGAAACAAAAACTGGCATAGAACAGTTAAAACAGACTCAAGCAGAGTTTAAAACTGAGCTACAAGACAAGTTATCTTCAACCCAGAACGCCACAGAGAGTCTTATCAACAGAACTAAGGAAGCAGAAAACGGAATTTCAGACCTTGAAGATAAAGTGGGAGTACTAACCAGCTCAATGGAAGAGGTTGTTAAAGCCAAAAAGATACTTGAGAGAAATATCCAAGAGGTATGGGACACCCTGAAGAAGCCTAACATGTGTATTCATGGAATACCAGAGCAAGAATCTCAAAATACCACTCCTGAGGAAATGTTTCTAACGATCATCAAGGAAAACTTTCCTCATATAAAAAAAGAGAGGCCCATCCATATACAAGAGGCATTCCGCACCCCAAACAGATACGACCAAAACAGAAGCACCCCACGGCAAATAATAGTTAAAACACTCCACATTCAAGATAAAGAACTGGTGCTGAGAGCTTCAAGGGAGAAAAAACAAGTCACTTTTAAAGGTAAACCTATCAAAATAACAAATGACTTCTCAGTCGAAACAGTAAAAGCAAGAAGAGCTTGGAGAGACATACTTCAAGTATTGAATGAGCAAAAATGTCAACCCAGGCTGATTTACCCTGCAAAACTATCAGTCATGATCGAGGGAGAAAGAAAAATCTTCCAGCACAAAGACAACTTGAAGGGATACATGTCCACCAAACCAGGCCTTCAAAAAATGCTAGAAATGATACTCAAGCGTGAAGAAAAAAACAGGCATATCCAAGAGAGCAGAAGGCAAGTATAACACCATTAAAAGTGAAGCAATATACTTACAAAAGCCACTAAACATAATAAATGTCTGGAATTAAAAATAGTTTCTCCATTATAACACTAAATGTTAATGGAATTAATACACTGATCAAGAGACACAGATTACAAACTTGGATTAAAAATCACAATCCATCAATCTGCTGCCTGCAGGAAACCCATCTCACCAAAAAAGATAGGCACGCTCTAAAAATAAAAGGCTGGTCAACAATTCTACAAGCAAATGGAAGCCGAAAACAGGCAGGGGTAGCCATTATGCTATCAGACAAACTGGACTTCAAACCAAAGAAAATTATAAGAGACACGGATGGATACTACATTTTAGTCACAGGTACAATTCACCAGGAAGACTTCACAATACTGAACATATATGCACCCAAAACGGGCCCCTCCACATTCATTAAGAAAACCCTACAGCGTCTAAAGCAAGAAATCAACCCCCAAACGATAAATTCTTGGGGACTTCAACACCGCCCTCTCAACATGGAATAAATCAACAGGTCAAAAGCTTAACAGAGACACTTTGGAACTTAATCAAACCCTTAAAGAAATGGACCTTACAGATCTCTATCGAACTTTTCACCCACGTACCAAAGAATACACATTTTTCTCAGCAGCACACGGAACTTTCTCCAAAATAGATCACATATTGGGCCACAAAACGAATCTACACATATACAAAAAAGTTGAAATTCTAACCTGTGCCCTATCAGACCACCACGGCCTAAAGCTGGACATCCAGAACACATCAAACAAGAGAAAATACACTAACTCCTGGAAACTTAACAATATGATGCTGAATGAGAACTGTATTCAGGAAGAAATTAAAAAGAAAATTCAAGATTTCCTGAAAGTAAATGATAATGAAAATACAACTTACCAAAATCTCTGGGACACAATGAAAGCTGTTCAAAGAGGTAAGTTCATAGCTCTTAATGCCTACATCAAAAAAATGGAAACATCAGAAATAAACAACTTAACAATGCAGCTTAAAGCTTTAGAGAAACTAGAGCAATCTGATCCCAAAAATAGTAGAAGAGAGGAGATTAGCAAAATAAGGGGAGAAATATCTGTATCAAGATTAAGAAAACAATAGAAAAAAATCAACCAGTTAAAAAGCTGGTTCTTTGAAAAAATCAATAAGATTGATACACCCCTAGCTAAATTAACCAAAAGCAGAAGAGAGAAAACCCAAATTAACAAAATTAGAAATGAACATGGACTTATCACTACTGATACCGAAGAAATCCAGAGAATTATCATATTTCAAAAACTTATACTCTGTGAAGTTTGACAACACAAAAGAGATGGATGAATTTCTAAGTAAACACAACTTACCTAAATTGAATCAGGAAGTTCTGAATTATTTAAATAGTCCTATAACATATGAGGAAATTAAGGAAGTAATCTTGAATCTTCCCATCAAAAAATGTCCTGGACCAGATGGATTCAGCACAGAGTTCTACCAGACATTTAAGGAGTTAATAATACCAATAATCCTTAAACTGTTCCATCAAATAGCAAAGGAAGGAACACTACCAAATTCCTTCTATGAAGCCAATATCATTTTAATCCCAAAACCTAATAAAGACTCACTTAAAAAAGAAAACTATAGGCCGATCTCTCTGATGAACACAGACGCAAAGATTCTCAAAAAAGTCTTAGCAAATCGGATTCAAAAACATATCAAAAAGATTATTCACGGGGACCAAGTAGGCTTCATCCCCGGCACACAAGGTTGGTTCAACATACGCAAATCAATAAATGTAATTCATCATGTAAACCAGTCCAAAGTCCAAGACCACATGATACTCTCGAAGATGCAGAAAAAGCTTTTGACAAGATCCAACAGCCTTTTATGATCAAAACGCTAGAGACAGTAGGAATGGAAGGAACCTTTATCAATATAATAAAAGCTGTATACAACAAGCCCACAGCAAGGATTATGCTCAATGGGGAACAATTAGAAGCATTCCCACTTCAATCAGGAACTAGACAAGGCTGTCCACTCTCACCACTTCTATTCATTATTGTACTTGAAGTCTTAACTGAAGCCATAAGACAAGAAAGGGACATAAGACGGATTCAAATTGGCAAGGAAGAAGTCAAGCTATCCCTATTTGCAAATGACATGATCTTATACCTGAGGGATCCCAAAAACTCCACCAGGAAGTTCCTGGAACTAATTGAGAAGTTCAGCAGGGTGGCAGGATACAAAATAAATGTGCAAAAATCAGAGGCCTTCCTATATGCCCAGGATGAAAGAAGTGAAAAAGCATTGAGAGAAACAATCCCATTTACTATAGCCCCTAAAAAAATGAAGTACCTTGGTATAAATCTAACCAAGGAGGTAAAAGACCTTTACAATGAAAACTTTAAAACCCTCAAGAAAGAAATTGCAGAAGACACCAGAAGGTGGAAAGACCTCCCATGTTCCTGGATTGGTAGAATCAACATCGTAAAAATGACCATACTACCAAAGGCAATATACAAATTCAATGCTATACCAATTAAAATCCCAAAGCAATTCTTTAAAGAAGTTGACCAAACAATCTCAAAATTCATATGGAGGCACAAAAGACCCAAGATAGCAAAGACAATCCTGAGTAACAAAAACACTGCTGGAGGTATCACCATACCAAACCTTAGTCTATATTACAAATCCATAGTTATAAAAACAGCCTGGTACTGGCTTCAAAATAGACACACAGACCAATGGATAAGGATTGAAGACCCAGATATAAGCCCACAAAATTACAGCCATTTGGTCAATGGGGCCGAAAGAATCCCATGGAAAAAGAACAGCATCTTCAACAAATGGTGCTGGCAAAACTGGATCTCCACATGCAGAAGATTAAAGCTGGACCCGTACTTGTCACCATGTACAAGACTTAATTCCAAATGGATCAAGGACCTTGATATCAGGCCTGAGACTATAAAAACCATAGTTGAAAGGATAGGGAACTCCCTCGAGCTGATTGGGCTAGGCCAACATTTCCTAAACAGACATCCAATGGCACAGTCACTGCTACCAACTCTCAACAGTTGGGATCTTGGGAAATTAAAGAGCTTCTGTTCAGATAAAGAGATTGTAACATGAGCTCAAAGGCAACCCACAGAATGGGAGAAAATCTTCACTAACCACATATCTGATAGAGCTCTACTGTCCAGAGTGCACAAAGAACTTAGAAAACTAAACACCAAGGAAACCAATGGCCCAATTAAAAAATGGGCCCTGGAACTTAAAAGAAATTTTACCAGGGATGAAATTAAAATGTCTAACAAATATCTTAAAAAATGCTCCACTTCTTTAGCCATCAGGGAAATGCAAAACATCTCACCCCGGTCAGGATGGCAAAAATCCACAATACAAACAACACCAACTGCTGGAGAGGATGTGGAGAGAGGGGAACTCTCCTACATTGCTGGTGGGAGTGCAGGCTCATACAGCTATTCTGGCGAGCCGTCTGGAGATTCTTAAAGAAATTAAAGATTGAAATGCCATATGACCCTGCGATTCCACTTTTGGGTATAACCCCCATACAGCAGAGGTTCACCTCGATAGCACAAGCACGACCATGTTCATAGCAGCACTGTTTACAATAGCAAAGTCATGGAATCAACCCAATGTCCAACAGTTGACGAATGGATAAGGAAACTGTGGTACATCTATACAATGGAGTACTACTCAGCCATCAAAAATGATGAATTACTGGAATTTTCCGGGAAATGGATGTCATTAGAAACAATTATATTAAGTGAAGTATCCCAGTCCCAGAAAACTAAGCGCCATATGTACTCCCTAATAGGTGGCTCCTAATACCAAACCCACCCAGCCCATCTTGAGACACTCATAGGTAAATCTATGTATTACCTACAGTAATTGCAAGGATTATGAACAGGAGGGATGGGGTGGAGGGCCACACCAGAAACAAGGAGAGAAGTGACCAGGTTACAGTAGAGAAAATAGCCCTCCATCAAGGACTGCAAGAAAGTAATGTGACACCTAGTTAAGTTCACAGACATTTGTTCCTGATCATTTACAACTAAGGGGGTATGAACTCACCAGAAGGGGAGGGCATATAGTCCGGCAGATTAAAAAGTAACCATTTTGCAAATGGGTGATTGACCCCTCTCATTGCCAAATGCCATACGACCCTGCGATTCCACTTTTGAGTATAAGTATTACGTCTACCCTTGAATGTGCTCTTATAATAAGACTCCAGTTTTACAGCTTTCTGTCTCTGGCCAGGGGGTGATATACAGTGCCCATTACGATGGAGTGAAGGGCATTGCAGGAGCAACAAAACTGCAAAAGAAAATCAACAAACCACTATCCAGAACTTCAGAGACTCTATATCAACCACCTAGAACTAGGCCAGACTAATCTCTCCCCATCCTGAAGCTCAGGGACATTTGCAGAAGACGGGGCAGTAAGAGTGTAAGAGCAAAAGGATGGGAAGAGCAATGATTTGCAAGGTACTCCACACAAGTTAGGGCCGAAGCAATCATAATTGGACATTGCATGCCCGGCGCAATGTCCAACACACTATTGACCTCACAAAGTCTAGCATCTGCTAAAGGCACCAAGATCCTTGGAGGCAAGGGATTGACAGCCACAGTAGTGTTCCTATGCTTAAGGGTTCAGGGAATTGCCACTGGGTCCTTGTACGTCATGGGAGAGGAGGGCCCAGAGGAGAGTCAGGCATGCACAAGAAAGGACTCTGGGAATTGGGGCGGGAGGCACGGGGGGACGGGGCGGGAGGGGTGAGGGGAGGGGGAGCAGGGGTTCCAGGGGGGAGGAGGAGGGAGGGAGGGAACTGGTGTACCTATTAAGTTTGTATGAGCTGAAATAATAATAAAAAATGTATTAAAAAATAAATGTTAAAGGGAGAAGCACATCTCTTCATATTGTTATTTAATGGTTCAATTAAAAACTTTTACTTGCAAAAATTTTACATACTAAATCACAACCTGAGTTAGTGGACAAAGAAATGAATGATGTTGTCTATAGGAAAAAAAATAAATAAGATTTACACTCTATGACAGTTTTTACCAATATTTTGGCATAGTCTGAATATGGGTTGAATAAGTTACAGAAAAGATTTTGGGGACAAATCCTACAGATGAGTTTAGATTGACTTGCATGGTTAATACAGACAAGCTCTCACTCCATGTGCACAATGTTCAATCCAAAAGAACTTCACACATTGATTGCCTCTGATGGGGGCAGGGGGAAATATAAAAGACGGGGAAAGAGCAGTTGGATTGTCAGAGTCCCATAATTTCAAGTCAGCAGGAAAAATACAATGTAACAGGTATGAAAACATACTCTCAGCAAAATTTCTAATAATGTTTAACAAGTTTACAACCAGGTATGAATCAATAATTGAGTGCTTATGCCCAGATTTTCACAACTGCACCCAAAGGGCACCCCTGTATTCATTCCCTAAGCAGCAATTCCAAAGGTGCAGTATGCCCTTCCTAGGTTCATCCTGAATTTCTTCTTATTTAGGAGACTTCTGTCCACAAACGAATTAATTATCTCTCTTGAGTCACAATGTCCTCTCTAAGAGACCAGAAGCTCAAGGAAAGATGAGCCGTTGTTATTTCATGTGATGCTATGTGAGATCACTTAGTTACAGAGGGAAGGAGTCAATGGTTATTGGTTTGACTCTCAATTCTACCACCCAATTACTTTGGCATAGCAAAGTAATTAACACCTCTGGCATCCACAAATAGGAAGAGACTACTTAATGAATTCTGCAAAGGCAAGGATTGACTCACAGTAAGTGCTCAGTAAGGGTGCTTAGAAGAAGCTGTTGTGATGATGAGGAGGAGGAGGAGGATGAGACTGATATTCCTTCACAGAAGCTGGGGGATTGCCTGAATAAGATACTGAAAGACAAAAGACAGGAAATTAAGCTGCCTAGACTAAAAGAACAGAAAATAGCAACAGAGGAAGTAAAGAGTCAAAAAAAGTAAAAGAATTCTTTTCAAAAGTCAGGTTTTCTCAGAAAAAATAGCTAAGAAAAAACAAAATTGGAGACTGAGAAACCAGAACTCACAGAAATAGCAATAGGCATAGAAGACAGAAATTCTAGCAAAAGCACATGAATACACCTGCTTCAGCATAAGTGGACCTCAGCTGGGCACTGTGATGGGCATAATTCACAGGTCTCCCTAGGATTAAAGCAGCTGCATGAGGCCGCGGAACAACTGTGACTGGTACTGTTACACAGGCATCGGAGGAGAATCGTTTTATATTTACACAGAGTGGCCTTAACCACTATACCCAAAATGCTAGCAAGGGCATTGGCTCTCCTCCTGTCTCCTAGGAAAAGAGAAAGGAAAGAGGACACCAAGGAGAGTGTACCGATTCCAGCAGCTTCCCGTGGAGCACTGAACAGTAGAGACTTTGCAAAGAGAAGACATCCAGGTTTTTTGGTCTTCAAAATTGGTAGAACCTGGACTAGTCAATCAGGTTCATTTGAAGAAGGAGGAGGAAGAGGAGGGGCAGGGGAAGGGGTGGAGGAAGAGGGGGAGGAAGAGGAGGAGACAGGGAGGAGGAGGAAAGAAAGAAGAAAGAAGGAAGGAAGGAAGGAAGAAAGAAAAAAAGGAAGAAAAAGAAAGAAAGAAAAAAGAAGAAAGAAAGAAGAAAGAAAGAAAGAAAGAAAGAAGAAAAGAAAGAAAGAACGAAAGAAAGAAAGAAAAGAAAGAAAGAAAGAAAGAAAGAAAGAAAGAAAGAAAGAAAGAAAGAAAGAAAGAAAGAAAAAGAAATAAAGAAAGAAAAAAAGAAAGAAAGTTTCATCACTAATCTTACACATCCTTCAAATGCCCACACAGAGCAGAGCAGAGCAGAGCACATGAGGATTTACTCCATTTTCCAGTACATAGTAGAACAGCCTTCCTACCTTGCTATCCTCGAAGGAATGGTCAAAGTTTCCCACAAAAGACCTTACCCATTCTTCAGTGTGATTCTTTGCCTCACTTTCTCCCTCACCCAGTGCAACTAACTGTTGAGCCAGGAAACCAAAAGTCTACGCACAGTGGAAAGGAGAGAACTGCAGCATCCTTCAGCTTTCAAGAACTTAGGATGCTGAACAGTAAAAAGGACAGATAAGTTTCTTAAAACATTGGTGAATGTGCTAAGGTATGATATACTAGTCAGACATTACTAGCAAAAATACATTTATATACTTCTTCCCTCAATAAGAAGGAACAGAGCCAAAAGATGACTCATAGGTTAAGACTCAGACTAGCAAGCAGAAGGACCTGAATTTGGATCCCAGGTCCCACATAAAGACGCCAGGCTGAAACGGTGGCAGCCAGCACTTCTGGACCTGGTAGGCAGAGCCTGGACAATCCCAGAGCAAAACAAAATGCAGGTGGAAGAAATCCAGGATGATTCCCTAAGTTACTCTTGGTCCTCCACAGTGACACACAGTGCCCTCTGACACACACATACACACACACACACATACACTCGCACACGCACACGCACGCATGCACACACAGGGGATGAATGAATAGAATAGAATAGAATAGAATAGAATAGAATAGAATAGAATAGAATAGAATAGAATAGAATAGAATAGAAAATATTTTTTTTAAAAAAAGAAAGAACTGAACCAGTCCAGACCCAAATTGACATAGAGTGAAAGATGTAGAAAAAGGTGCAATGAGAAGTCAGCAGATGCAAAGCCAGAAGAACAAAGGGCATGGGACACAGGAATAGGAAACTGTCTACTGTTCTAGTTCAGAGCAGGCTGAAGGTGGAACAGCTCATGGATCAGGCACAGGGTGGACAGCAGCAGAGAAAGAAGTGGGGGGAGCAGAGACATTACTACAGTCCTGAATTGCAGCTTAAATATGGCTGCTTCGCTGGTGACCACAACAGAGACGTTGGCTTTCTTCCCTTGGCAGTGTGGACTGTTACAAAGAGCTGCTGCTTGGCCATATTATGCAGAAAACCGTAATTTCTAAGGCAAACATATTGGCGCAGGGTGTGAAAATAGATTTCTATGATTCGAGTAGTTCTTGTCAACCAAAGGATAAGAGATGGAGAATGCATTCCTACACAACAGCTTTCAAACTGTTTTCATCGCTAGTCCTACTCATCCTTCAAATGCCCACACCAAACAGAGCTCAGGAAGCAGATAAGACTCACTTTCTCACACTCACTTAGATCTCAAAAATATGAAAACTACATCAGAGAACGACAAAGCTCTTCAAATCCTTTTAGCAGGTAAAGGCTTGAGAAGCTAAAAAGATAGAAGTGAACCCAAAAGTCATTTTGTGTGGTCTCTGAGGTGCTTGGTTACTAGCACCTGAAATACACCTCACTTTGTATAATTTGGGAGATAGAATGTCTTTTCAAAGGAAGCACAACTTTTATTTTCACGACTCCTTCCCCACTCACCCCTTTCCTCTCCCATCCTCCCCATCCATACACCCTTCTCTCACCCTCCCCTCCCTTTTCCAATCCTTTCCTACACCACTTCCCCTTCACAGTACTCCGTTTGGGGTGCCCGTGTTGGTAAGGGAGTCAAATTTCTGTTGAACTTGATGTGGCTCTTCAGTGGGCAAAGTTGTAGTGGGGAGCTTCCGTCTCCCTTGTGCATACTTGCCCCTGAGATACCCTCTGAGAACAGTTGTTTCTCTATGATCCTAGTTAGTCCCTTGGGGAATGTTGATATGTTGGTCATTGAAGAGACACAAATTTTCAAGGAGACGTCCCCATTTTGATATAACTGGCATCAAAACCCCAATTGCAAAAAGCATTTACAATGCTATGTAACTTAAAGTTTGAGCTGCAAGAAAAGAAAACGACAGTGTTCCTGTTTGTCCCAACTTAACTGCCTCTTCAGCCACAAAAGGTCTGAAGCACCGAAGTTTCTTGTCTGTAGTACTCACAAGCCAACCTCCAGATTCCCACGTCTTACAAGTAACGAGAATAGAAAACAGGTAACGGAGTCTGAGCTTTACCTCCCTGCCCCGCTCTCCTTCCTGTTCTTCATCCACTTTTCTTCCTGTTCTTCATCCATTTTTGTGGATCTTTTGGAAACGAAGGAAGCTGCACATATCAGCCAGACGGACACTTCCACTCCCTTCTTTCTTTCTTCTTTCTTTCCTATGGAAAAATGAGTCACAGTGTGTGACTGAGTGATACAATAGAGACTGTATGGACAGATCACTCTAGAATAAGACGCTGCTTGAAAATACTCTTAAGAAATACCTTCCACGCCCCTGTGTTCTGACTATCTAGAATGTTGAAATAAAGCACCCCAGGGAACTGTAATTTCCCCCAATTTCATGCCAAGAGCAGGAAATACCTGGAGCCAGGAGCCAGAGAGGGAAAGGATTTCACCAAGTCCTATGGATCATCTTACAGGAAGAACTGGAGCCAAGAGAGTGCCGGGCGGGGCCACATCCTGGCAGGGTTTGCTTAGTTATGACACTTCTTGCTTACTTTTTTTCTTTATTATTATTATTATTTATTCAACTGTGCGCATGTGCGTGTGTATGTGCGTGCACGTGTGTGTGTCTGTGTGTCTCTGTGTGTGTGTGTGTGTGTGTGTGTGTGTAGAACCACGGACGAATTCGCGAACCATCACGGACGCTTCCACCTCCTTCTGCCCCGGGATTCACAGGCTCCGCCCTACCAGGACCAGAAGCGCAGGCCGCCCCCACTTCCGCCTGGCGTCTATACGTGGGATCTGGGATCCGAACTCAGGACCTTCCGCCTGCAAGGCGGAGGCTTAACCCGTGAGCCACCTCTCCAGCCCCACACTTCTTGCTTTCTATTTAAACTCTCATGTTGAGACCTTGAAGATGGCTCGAGATGACTGGATATCCCTGTCCCCTTCCCACGTTTATTCAATGTGGCCATATTGAATAAACCTGTTTCTATTTTTTGTTGTTTTCTGACTCTTTTAATAGACATACCAAGGATAGACACTAGTTGAACCTGGCCTGCTGAGACATAGGACAGGATGTTAGCCTAGGTCTGAGTCATAGTTGGGCAGAGGCATCAACTAGACAATTGAGGGTTTGAGCTCTGGGCACATTTGTGGAGAGTTAGTAGTTGAGTTAAGCCCAGAGCAAACCTGCAGATGGTCTAGCTGATGGGGAAGGCCCAGCCTGTGATTAGATTAGCCCCTGGAATAAATCACGGAGAGCTGGTTGAGAAAGTCAACATCCTTCTGTACATTTGGCCAGACATGTTGGCCTGGCAAATAAGGATTGTTTGTCTCTCAGTCGTTATGTGCTGATGGTGTGACCAGTTCCCTCAGCCCTGGTGTGGGTGCGTGCTCTCCCGTCAAGCTGGATTGAGAACTGTAACCAGACTGTCATAAGGAAATAAACCCCTTGTTCCCTTAAGCTGTTTGATGGTCATTTATCAGCAACTAGCAGACGAACTGCGACAGTCTGGTAGCAGGTGTGGATACCAACCAAACAGCTCTTCAGTGCACAATGCCGGTTGATGCCTGATGCCCTGCAAAATAGTTTAGACAATTCAAAAGACAAATTATTGTTTTGTTATGAAATGGACAAAACATGGTCCATCAGACCATCCAAATGGTCTAGCTTTTCTAATGCAGTCCTAAACATACTTGAGGCAAAAACAAAGCTATTGTCCCTCGTGAATGGACTGTAGCATTGAAAAGATCAGAGATGCATTTTGCTTTGCTTTGTGTTGTTCTCAAGTTCAGGCACTCTGCCAATTGTGAAGCTTGCAGAGGACTCCAGAGAGAAAGTATGCGGGACACTCATTGTGTCTCTTCTATGCAGACAGTTCAGTACCAATAGCTTACCTCTGTTCTGTCTGTTCCCACTCACATTTCAAGGAAATGATTATTACTATCTTTTACAACAGAAGGAGCAGGACCCAGACTGCAAAGCACCTCAGGAAGTGGCAACAGAGATTTTTTTAGTCTCTGCCACTTCTAGGTGTGTATTGCGAATAACTGACCCTTGTAAAATGGTCTCCAGGAATCCTACAGGCTATGAATGTCTATAATGAAACAAAGCATAGATACTAAGATTGCAGAACTTGATAAATTACTTACATATAATAGGAACTTTTTCTCATTAGTTATAGTGGTAGTGTTTTGGTGGTGTTTTTTTTTTCTATTTGTTCATTTATTTTTTAGTAAGAAAACCAGGGAACGTGGACAGGGCAGTAACCAGAGCGACCATAATCTGAAACTGCTTTTGACAAGGAAGCAGAAGAGCAAATTGATAAAAAAGCAAGAGGAAAAACTGAGAAGCCACTTGCCCACCCCACTGGGTAAATTACCCCTCAGGGGAATGGCCAGATATGATAAGGATCACATCAATGATATTTTATTGTAACTGAAAAGTGCATTCCATAACATGTAATTTAATGACACTATTATGAACTGAGACTCTCTCACCTAGCTACTGAATATTGTATTTTGAGATCAGCAAGAACACAGAAGCTCAGTTGTTCTCTCTTTGGGGTTCACTAAAAAGTCCTTCGACACTTTATTGGCAGATAATAATGACTCAGCACTGCCCCTCAATCCCAGTCAACACTGCGAGTCATGGATGTGTGGCTTAGTTCAAGGTCGTATTTATTTGATTCCTTCAAACTTCAGAAGAACCATCCCTGTGCCTTTGTCTACAACTTTGGACATTAAAGAATGCTCCTGTCAGTTTAATTTTAAGATAGTTCAGTGATTCCTCCAAAAGGACACAAAGTCCAAAGCTAAACTAATAGTTTTCCAAGCTCCTTAGACATAACTAGGCTGTAGATGGAGCTCATTGCCCCTCCCTCGAAAACTAAATGTCAGAGAGATACTCTAGTCAATGAGTATGTCAATAAGTCAATAAGAAAGTATGGTGCTTAAACCTTTGTTTCTGACACGCTATTGTTGCAATTTACTGTATAAATAAAGAAATGCTCCTTGAGAACTCAGCTGTGTACTGTGAAAAACAGACTTTCTTCAGTGTTCAAATGAAATGAGTAGGCAATAAAATCAGACAGGTTGATTGTCCCTTCGCTAAAATGGTTGGGAGCAGAATTGGTTTTGATCTTTATTTTTTTCAGATTTTTGGACTGTTTACTATACATAATGAGATATTAAGAGATGGGGCACAACTCTAAACTCATTTTACAAGTACTTTATACACTTAGCCTGAACTTGCTTTCCTATGATAGTCTTTGTGAACCTTGATATTAGCATCAACTTCCTGTGCTCAGTTACTGGTGCCGTCATATCCACATCAAAACGGTTTCAGATTTTATAGTTTTGCTTTATTTTGTTGGTATTTTTTTTCAGTTGAAAAATTCTTTTATAATGTAGTTTCTATTTTTCTTCCTTGCACTTCCTACCTGATGATTTTAGCTCGGAAAGTTTTCCCCAACAACAAAATAGACATAAGCTCTGATACCAAATGCCAAATTTTTTTGAGACAAATGTTATTTTTTATTATATTTTTCCCAATCATACAAGCTTAATAGATATTCTGATCCCCTCACTCCCTCCACCCCTACCCAGTCCCCCTTGCACTCTTCCCCCCTTTAACTCTTCCTTTCACCCCTCCTCCCTCACTTTCTCCCAATGCCGCCCTCTTCCCCCTTTCCCATTCCCTGGAATATCCTTTAGTGTGAATGTCAAACTTCCCTCTATGTCCTCCACTCTGGTGAGGTATAAGGACTCAGTGACATCGCCAGACCTCTTTCTTGGGCTCCCCTTTATTATGGGAACACTCTGTTAATCCCTTACTTCTAAGGATCCTAGTGCCTGTGATCCATGCTAGACTTTGGGGGGTCATTGATATGTCAGTCATTGCACAGATCATGCAAATTTCATTATGCTATTGCAGTCCTAACTTGTGTGGAGTATCTTGCACATGGTTGTTCCTCCCCATTTTTAGGCTCTTACAGTCTCACCGCCCCCTCTTCCAAAAATTTCCCTGAGCTTTAGGATGGGGAGAGATTTGGCTGGTCTGGTTCCAGGTGATTAATGTAGGGTCTCTGATGTTCTGAATTATGAGTGGTGGTTGTTTTCAGTTTTACTGTTCCTGCACCGCCCTTGGCTCCATCCTGATTGGTATTGTCAGAGATAAAAGGTTGTTTAATGGAATCTTACTGTAAGAGTAGATTCAAAGGTAGATGGAATAGGAGTAGGAGACTGCAGTGAGGGGGGTCAGTCTCCCACACACAGGATAGTTACCATCTATCTGCCAGAATCTACACTCTCCCTGACTAGTGAGATAAAACCCCCTCAGTAGCAGTGACCAGGAAGGAAAACAAGTGAGCTTAACGAGATGTCTTGCTACTTGTTTGCAATACTGGATGGTGACCTATTTCCTCTATTGTACATGATCCCCCATCTCCTCATTTCTTGGGGGGGGGCATCCTTCCCCTTGCCTCCTGTTTATAATCTTTGCAATTACTGTAGGTATTACAGAGAATTATCTTTGAATATGTCACTAAGTGGGATTGGTACTAGGATCCACCTATTAGGGAGTGTATACAATGCTTAATTTTCTGTATCTGGGATACTTCAATCAATATAAATTTTTCTAACCAGAAAAATTCCATCCATTTCCCAACGACTTTCATTAATTCATCTTTTTGATGGCTGAGTAGTATTCAATTTATAAATGTACCACCTTTTCCTTATCTACTCGTCAACTGTGGGGCATTTGGGTTGATTCCATGACTTTGCTATTGTAAACAGTGCTACTATGAACATGGTTGTGCGTATGTCATTGAGGTGAATATTTGCTTTATGGGGGATTATTCCCAGAAGTGGAATAAGAGGGTTATGTAGCATTTCAATCTTTAACTTTTTTAAAACCACCAGATTGATGGCCAGAGTGGTTGTAAAAGCCTGCATTCCCACCAGCAATGTAGGAGAGTTCCCTTCTCTTTACATCCTCTCCAGCATTTGGTGTTGTTTGTATTGTGGATTTTTGCCATCCTGACCTGAGTGAGATGATATCTCAGGGAGGTTTTGATTTGCATTTTCCTGATGGCTAAGGATGTGGAGCATTTTTTAAAGATATTTGTTAGACATTTCAATTTCGTCCCTGGAAAACTTTCTTTTGAGTTCCCAGGCCCTTTTTTAATTGGGCCATTTATCTCCTTGGTGTTTAGTTTTCTAAGTTCTTTGTGCACTCTGGATAATAGAGCTCTATCAGATACGTGGTTAATGAAGATTTTCTCCCATTCTGTGGGTTGCCTTTTTGCTTGGTTTACAATCTCTTTATGTGAACAGAAGCTCTTTAATTTCATAAGATAGCATCTGTTGAATGTTGGTCGCTATTGGATTTCCGTTTAGGCACTGTTGGCCTAGTCCAATCAGCTCGAGGGAGTTCCCTGCCCTTTCAACTAGGGTTTTTATAGTCTCTAGCCTAATATTAAGGTCCTTGATCCATTTGGAATTAAGTCTTGTACATGGTGACAAGTACTGGTCCAGTTTTATTCTTCTGCATGTGGAGAACCAGTATTGACAGCACTGTTTGTTGAAGATGCTGTTCTTTTTCCATTGGATTTTTTAGGCCCCTTTGTCAAAGATCAAATGGCTGTAATTGTGTGGGCTTGTATCTGAGTCTTCAACCTTTATCCATTGATCTGTGTGTCTATTTTGGAGCCAGTACCAGGCTGTTTTTATTACTATGGATTTGTAGTATAGACTAAGATTAGGTATGGTGATACCTGCAGCAGTGTTTTTGTTACTCAGGATTGTTTTTTGCTATTCTGGGTCTTTTGTGCTTCCATATGAATTTTGAGATTGGTTGGTCAATTTCTTTAAAGAATTGTGTTGGGATTTGATTGGTATAGCATTGAATCTGAATATTGCTTTTGGTAGGATGATCATTTTTATGATGTTGATTCTCTCAATCCAGGAGCATGAGAGGTTTTCCACCTTCTGGCGTCTTCTGTATATAAACCTTGCTTAGGTTTATACCAAGGTATTTCATTTTTTTTAGGGGCTATAGTAAATGGAATTGTTTCTCTTAGGGTATTTTCACTTTTTTCATCCTGGGCATATAGAAAGGACACCGATTTTTGAATTGTTATTTTGTAACCTGCCACCCTGCTGAACTTCTGTATTAGTTCCAGGAGTTTCCTGGTGGAGTTTTTGGGATCACTCAGGTATATGATCATGTCATCTGCAAATAGAGATAACCTGACTTCTTTCTTGCCGATTTGAATCCCTTTTATCTCCCTCTCCTGTCTTATGGCTCCAGCTAAAACTTCAAGTACAATATTGAATAGAAGGGGTGAGAGTGGACAACCTTGTCTAGTTCTTTTTTTTTTCTTTTTCTTTTTTCTTTTTCTGTTCATACAAACATAATAGGAACCCCTGTCCCCTCCTTCCCTCCATCCCTCCCTGGACCTCCCTGTTCCCTTCTCCCTTTGTCCCTTCCTTTCCCCCTCCCTCCCTTTCTCCCAGTGCCCCCTCCCCCCATCTCTGAAGCATCCTTTAATGTGTATATCAAACTTTCCTCTGGGTCCTCCTCCCTGATGAGGTGTAAGGACTCAGTGGCAATTCCTAGAACTCTTTCTTGTGTTCCCCTTAAGTATAGGAACACTATTGTGACTGTTAATCCCTTGCTTCTAAGGATCCTAGAGCCTTTAGTCCATGCTAGAATTTGAGGGGTCAATGATAGTTTGGTCATTGTGCAGGTCATGCAGAGTCCTATTATAATTGCTTCGGCCCTAACTTGTTTGGAGTATCTTGCATATCATGACTCCTCCCATCCTGTGCTCTTATAATCTTACCGCCCCCTCTTCCGCAAATTTCCCTGAGCTTCAGGATGGAGAGAGATTAGGTAGGTCTGATTTCAGGTGGTTGATATAGAGTCTCTGATGTTCTGAATTATGGTTTGTTGATTTTTTTTTCAGTTTTGCTGTTCCTGCAATGCCCTTGGCTCCATCCTGATGGGTATTGGATGTCACCCCCTGGCCAGAGATTAAAAACCTCTTAAATTAGAGTCTTGTTATAAGAGAGTTCTTGATCAAAGCGGGAATGCTTCAAGTTTTTCCCCATTATGTATAATCCTTGCTGTGGGCTTGTTGTATACAGCTTTTATTATATTGATAAAGGTTCCTTCCATTCCAACTATCTCTAGGGTTTTGATCATAAAAGGCTGTTGGATCTTGTCAAAAAGCTTTTCCTGCATCTATCAAGAGTATCATGTGGTCTTGGACTTTGGATTGGCTTATATGGTGAATTACATTTATTGATTTGTGTATGTTGAAACAACTTTGTGTGCTGGGATAAAGCCTACTTGCTCACCATGAATGATCTTTTTGATATGTTTTTGAATCTGATTTACTAAGATTTTGTTGAGAATCTTTGCATCTGTGTTCATCAAAGGGACTGGCCTATAGTTTTCTTTTTTAAGTGTATCTTTATTAGGTTTTGGGATTAATATGATAGTAGCTTCATAGAAAGAATTTGGCAGTGTTCCTTCTTTTGCAATTTGATGGACCAGTTTAAGGAGTATTGGTGTTAGTCGTTCCTTAAATGTCTGGTAGAATTCTGTGCTGAATCCATCTGGTCCAGGAGATTTTTTTGGTAGGAAGGTTTGAGATGACTTCATCAATTTCTTCATATGTTATAGGACTATTTAATTCGAAACTTCCTGATTCAAATGAGATAAGTTGTGCTTTCTTAGGAATTCATCCATTTCTTATGCGTTATCAAATTTCATAGAGTATAAGTTTTTGAAATATGACCTTATAATTCTCTGAATTTCTTGGGTATCAGTACTGATAACTCCATTTTCATTTCTAATTTTGTTAATTTGGGTTTTCTCTCTCTTGTTTTTGGTTAATTTAGCTAAAGGTATATTAAATCTTATTGATTTTTTCAAAGAACTAGCTTTTTGACTGGTTGATTCCCTGTATCATTTTCCTTATCTGAATTTCAGATATTTCTCCCTGGTTTTGCTAATCTCCTCTCTTCTACTGCTTTTGGGATTGGATTGCTCTTGTGTCTCTAAAGCTTTAACCTGCAATGTTATTTATTTGTTATGCTTCTATTTTTTTGATGTAGGCATTAAGGACTATAAACTTACCTCTTAAGATGGCTTTTATTGTGTCCCAGAGATTTTGATATGTTGTATTTTCATTATCATTCTCTTCTAGGAGATCTTAAATTTCCTTTATAATTTCTTCCTGAATCCAATTCTCATTTAGCATCATAGTGTTTTGTTTCCAGGAGTTAGTGTATTTTCTGCTGTTTGTTGTGTTGCTGATGTCAAGCTTTATACCATGGTGGTCCTATAAGGTACAGGCTAGTATTTCAACTTTCCTGTATATGTGGATATTCGTTTTGTGGCCCAACATGTGGTCTATTTTGGAGAAAGTTCCATGTGCTGCTGAGAAAAATGTGTATTCTTTGGTGTGTAGATAGAAAGTTTGATAGAGATCTGTAAGGTCTGTTTCAGTAGGGATTGGGTGAGTTCCAATGTGTCTCTGATCTGTTGATCTATCCCACATTGAGAGGGCATTATTGAAATCCCCAATAATTATCGTTTTGGGGTTGATTTCTTGCTTTAGACGCTGTAGCATTTGCTTAATGAATGTGGAGAAGCCCATATTAGGTGCATATATGTTCAGTATTATGAAGTCTTCCTGGTGAATTGTACCTGTGACTAAAATGTAGTACCTATTTGTGTCTCTTAGGATTTTTTTTTATTTGAAGTCCACTTTGTCAGATAACATAATAGCTATCACTGCCTGTTTCCTGGTTCCATTAGCTTGCAGAATTTTTGACTAGTTTTTTACTTTTAGGATGTGCCTACTTTTGTGATGAGATGTGTTTCTTGAAGGCAGCAGATGGATAGATTGTGATTTCTAATCCAAGTTGTAATCTGTGTCTTTTGATTGGCGAGTTAATTCCATTGACATTTAGTGTTATAATGGAGAAATTACTTTTAATTCCTGACATCTTTCATGTTTAGTGGCTTTCATAAGTATATTATTTGGCTTTTAGGTTTTGGTGGTATTATACTTCCTTCTGTTCTCCTGGATATGCTTGTTCTTTTCTTCTAGCTTGAGTATCTTTTCTAGCATTTTTTTGAAGGCCTGGTTTGATAGACATGTAAGCCTTCAAGTTGTCTTTGTGCTGGAAAATTTTTCTTTCACCCTCAATCATGACTGATAGTTTTGCCAGGTACATCAGTCTGGGTAGACATTTTTGCTCATTCAGTACTTGAAGTATGTCTCTATAAGCTCTTCTTGCTTTTACTGTTTCCACTGAAAAGTCATTTTTTATTTTAATATGTTTACCTTTAAAAGTGATTTTTTTTCCCTTGAAGCTCTCAGCACATTTTCTTTGTCTTGTATGTGGAGTGTTTTGACTATTATTTGCTGTGGTGAGTTTCTATTTTGGTCATCTGTTTGGATGCAGAATGCCTCTTGTATTTGGATGGGTTGCTCGTTCTTTAGATGAGGAAAGTTTTCCTTTATGATAATTTGAAAAATTTCCTGAGGTGTGGTATTATGGGATTCTTGTTCTGGTATTCCATGAATGTGCATGTTAGGCTTCTTCAAGATGTCCCATAACTCTTGAATATTCCTCTCAAGTATCTTTTTGGCTTTAACAACCTCTTCCATTGAGCTGGTTAGTTCTTCCACTTCATCTTCAAGATCTGATATTCTATTTTCTGCTTCATTAGTTCTGCTCCTAAGATTCTCTGTTGAGTTCTGGGTTAGAAGATAACTTGTCTATTAATTCAATTTTAAACTCTGCGTGAGATTGTTGTAACTGCTTTATGCCTATTTTTGTTTCTTCAACTGTTTTTCTCATCTCCTCCAAATGCCTGTTGTATTCCTGTTCAAAGTGGTTGATGCAGTTATTTAACTCCTCCTGGATTTCCTCTTTCATAGTATTGATCATGGAAAAGATCAGACTTTGAAAATCATTATCTTGGGTATGGCTTTCTTGGCTATTTTCTGTGAGTTTGTTCTGGTTGGAATCTATCATTATTGAGTTAATTTTTTAGGTAGGAGATTTGTTGTCTTGGTTTTTTCTCATGGATTTGAACTGTGACCTGGGCAATGTTGTTTTATCTCTTAAGACCTTCTTTCAGTTTCTGGGTGTTTTTGACTGAACTGAATTAGATGGTATTACTACTCTCGAGCAGTTATTGCTAGTGTTTGCTTTGGAGTTGGTACACTTCTCTGGTATTGGTGTTATTTCCTAGATAAGGCTATTAGAATGTTAGTATATCAATTTAGTCAGGTTTAATGGACAGGCAGTGAAGATTAGTATGGAAGTGCACGTTTGGTTTACTACCTTGGTGATATGTGAGGGTGAATGGTATAGTCCCTGAAGTTGTATGCATTTTTGGGTGGCTATATGGAAAAGTTAAACTACAGTGAGTAAAAATTGAGAGGAACAAGACAGTAAAAAGGGTTTACTTATCTTTGAGCTGGATGTGAAGAATCTTTCCCATGTGGTGGGATGATTTTAGAGGACTTCAGATGTATGGCATTTGTCCCCTAGAGATATGCCTGAGTTTTCTCTGGACTCTGTTGAATTCTGAGGAGCAGGGAGTCTGCCCTGTTCAGGGTCCTAAGCAAAAAGGGCCACGTATCTAGTATGTCCTGCAGATCACCTGGGATCTGGGGCATGGCCTAGGGGCCTTCCCCAGAGTCCAAGCAGACTGGCTGCCACTCTGGCTGCCTGGTGGGAGGGGCAGGTGACCTAGGGCCTGGGGTGTGGTGTAGAGACATTACCTGAGGAGCAGGAGATCTGCCCTGGTCTGTGTCCAGGGTAAAAAGGCAGATTTTATAGGTTTTTTTTTTTTTTTTTTTTTTTGGTGTTTCAGAATAAGGATGTTCAGATTGTAATTACAGGTTACTTCAAAAATAAATAATAATAATAATAAGGACCACATGGTCCTTATTCCCCATCCTACCACTGCTGGTGTTTTTCTCCTTATGAGGACACTCGGAAGGCAAGCATGCCTTCATAGATAGGGTTTGCATATGTAGAGCCAAGGAGATAATCTAGGGCTCCACAGTAAGTATTGCTTAGCAAAACGTCAGGATGAAATCACACCTAGGGAGAGAAACTACCAGGAAGCTTCAACAGTATCAGCGCAGAAGTGCCTTGCAAATACCACTGTGCTGAAGAATTGGATGAGATGAGAATGGATGCCCAATGATACATGAAAGAATCTTTTCTGGAGAGGTTGGCAAGGATACTTTGTGAACACATCCTGGGCATCTACATTCTTGGCAGCAAGAATTTCATATCTGAGATGGAAAAGGCACAGTTCTCTGTTCATTAAGCTGATAGACGACTTGCATTCATTTTTAGGACAATTTGCTTGCTTTAACTCGGACTTGGCGATTGCAAAGTAAAGCTACAGTCATTCATTTGGTATCCCAGATACCATGACATCGACGAGATGCTATCACTCTGACACAGCATGGGTTTAACCACTAGGAAGGTATTTCTGTACCTCTAAAATCAATGGATAAACATCCTAGTTTATCTGTACCTCTAAAATCAATGGATAAACATCCTAGTTTATCAGGTGTTTTATGGCTCAGGAATGCATCTGAACTACTAAAGCACATAACAAATTTCAGGTAAACTAATCCACACCAGAAAACCCCTAAACCATCCCATCCATGAAGGCTGTGACTGTGCTACTGCTGACTTCACATAGATTCATCTTCAGTTTAAAAGCAAAAAAGACAAAATGTTCTCCCTGCCTAAAGTGCTCTTCCTTTTCAGACATCCTCCAACAACACTGCATTGCACTCCACAGAACATTCAAATGCATTCCCCCAACTATCACAAACATGCTTTGTTCTGGAGAACAGTACTTCTAAAGGCAGATGTTAGAACAACCAGAAGACATTTCACTGTGAGGCTTGGATAAGTGTACTTCAAACAAATAAATTCAGTAACTTCTTGTTCTGATACCCAAAAGAAATGTTTCTGGTTTACTTCACAGCAATCATATTTTCTGCAGTACACTGAACTGTCATTCAGAAAGAACAGGATACACCCAATACTTAAAGCACAAAGGCAGAAAATGGTCCTCACTGGTTCCATGTGTGAGCTTGTACACTGCCGAAAATGAGAACCCATGTTACCAATATTTTTATGGATTTCTTATTGTTGTTGTTGTTTTGAGAGAGTTGCACTATGTGACTCTGGAATGCCTGAAACTTGCTACACAGACAAGGCAAGCCTCTAGCTTCCAGAGATTCTATTGCCTCTGCCTCCCAAGTGCTGAGATTATAGTCCTGAGTCACCACACCTAGTTAGGAACATCATATTATTATGAAAAAAATCATTCTCCTTTTATTTCCTTTGTCAGGAGGCCCCAAATGTCAACAATATCGGCCATCTTTTCCCCTCCCCTTTGCCATCCAGCGTATCACTCCATAATGCTGCATCTAATGTGCCTTCAGAAGAATGTCTACAACCAAGGCTGCTTTATTTATTTATGTTAATTAGACTTGGGCTAGAAGGTTGGTAATTTAGAGAGTTGACTTTGAAAAGATGTGGTAAAAAAATCATACAAAGTTAAGTATTGTTTACCTTTTTTCTTGAGAGTACAGATATCATTTCTAGTTATTCTAGAAAAATAATCAATATCCAGCTGGAGGAAAGGAGGTTCAGAAAGTTTAGGCAAGATTCCCAAGGCCACACAGGCAGTATGAACACTGAGCCCATTTGATGTCTGTGGAGTGGTTCAAATATCCCAGAATGATTCACATCTTTGTTCAGTGCTCAACAAATGCATATATTTAAAAAAAATCTACTCTTCATCTCAGTTCATACATCTATAAAAATCAAGGCAGTCCATTACATAACTCTGAGATTCCATCATGTTTTTAATTTTTCTGTTACTATGAGAATTTCTCAGTTAAAAAACCACACCGTCAAATATGCCAACGTAGTGATGGTTTCCTAGGATGTACAGAAGTCTTTGAAAGCCTAAAATGCAAAATCCTACTTATAATCTATTGATTAAACATTATCTTAGCAATTACCCTTAATGGGCAATTACAAAACTGAACCTGGGGAGCAACAAATTGTCATGGCCCTTCCCGGAAGTTGGAGTAGAATCAATAGAGAAAAACAAATGGCTCCCCAATGATTCCAATTACAATCATGTAATCACAGGATAATCTTCCAGGGCTGCACTTACAGAGAACTGTAGCTGTCACTGTTCTAGCGGTCTCTTGGATGTGCTCTGATCTACCTTTTCCTAATAACAGTATGCCATCGGTTGCAGTCCGCCTGCATGGTTGCTGATAAATGACCATCACACAGCTTAAAGGAACAAGGAGTTTACTTTCTTACAACAGTCGGTTACAGTTCATAGTCCAGCTTGACGGGACAGCACGCACCAACACCAGGGCTGAGAGAACTGGCCACACCATTGCTGCATAACGGCTGAGAGATGGACAATCCTTACTTGCCAGACCAACATGTCTGGCCAAGTATACAGAAGGATGCCAACTCTCTCAATCAGGTCTCTCTGATTTATCCAGGGCCTAATCCCACCCACCATGGGCTGGGTCTTCCCCATCAGCTAGGCAATCTCTTGCAGGTTTGCTCTGGGCTTAACTCAACCATCAACTCTCTACAACTGTGCCCAGAACTCAAACCCTCAAGAGTCAAGTTGACACCTGTGCTTAACCATGACACCATCCTTAGGCAGATATGAGCATTGGAAAGCTGAACAACGATCTCTTAGATGTGCTCTGAACTACCTTTTTCTAATGGCAATATGCCATCCTTAAGCAGATATGAGCATTGGAAAGCTGAAATAAAACATCTGGGATTCTTAACAAAATTCCAAGTTCATTTGAACTAGATGCTTTGGCAAATAAGGCAAAATATAGCTTTGTTACAAGTACAAGATCTCTCTGTGAATGTTAGTATATTTAGGTACAGGTTCCAGCCTTCTACCATGAATAGGTTGATAAAAGTAAGGTCAACTCCATGTTGGTCAAATGAGGTACAACATTTTTCTTGAGCAGATACAATGAGCATTAAGAGATGAAGTATGGCTAAACCACCATGGTAGCATGCTGCCTAGAATCCTCCAAGCTACTTGAATTCCTAACTGAGCCCAATACCTTTCTGCCTCAGTTACTGCAGACTTTTCTCTCCACGGAGCAGCCAGAGGGGCTGATGAGAAAGGAGTGGCGTGGCTTACCATTGCTTTCATGTGAATGCCAGTGCGTTTGTATACCTTATAAAGATCCCCATCGTCTAGACCCCTACTTTTTCCAGTCTCACCTCTGACCACTCCTAACCTTGAACACTACTGGGTCATTCCATAAAGCATCCAAGGCTGTTAAGTATAATAGAGTCGCTTCTTCCTTACCATTAGGAGATCATACTCTGTACTGCAGATTTCTTCTCTACCAGCACATATGATCCATTCCCTTGCTGTTTTCAAAGCTCAGTCCGAAGGGTACCTTCTCCTGAACTTCTTGGCATCTTTCAAAAAATTAGAATACCTCAGCCTCCCTTCATCCAATTTCTTTCTCCATTCTCTCTGTGGTCTCTGTTTTCACCTCATGCCTGTCACCATGAAGCAGGTGCAAATTTTACTTACCTGTTTATTGTTAATATTGCCTTCTGCAATCTAAGCTCCAAAGACAGAAAATTTTGGTTTGTCTACAGTTGCATTCTCACTTTTTAGAATATTGAGAACAATGCAAAAAAAAGATATTCTTGAATATCTTTCCTTTTTGAAAATTTGTTAAGGTTAAACAGCACACCGGCTGCAATCCAACAATTCCATGTATACTCGAGTCTCACATACACACAGCAATTACAAAATTCATTAAAGCAACTATTGGAGGCTATTGATGTCCCTACATAGTAGAAGGAATAATTCATGTGTGCTATGTTTGCATAAAATATCCCAAATAGCAAAAAAAAGTCATATGAACCTGTGAACTATTGTAGGAGTACACATAAGGGTGAGCAAAAAAAATTAGCACAAGTTATAAAAGGATATGGACAGTTTGCCACTTATGCAATTTTACCTTCGTTCAAAAGAATGATCAATTGGCTATGTTTGAAAACTTATTTAACAATAATTTTAAGTGCATAGGTATTAGTATGCAGAAAATCATAGATAAGATTGTTTCTAAAACCAGGATAGGTTTACAGAATGGTGTAGAAGAAGCATCAATATATCTATAATGTGCAACCTCACTGATTTCTATGAAGCAGATTGTATTAGAGAATGGTTAAATGTGCCACAGACCAGAGTCGCAGACTCGTGACCAGGGCTCCCCAGTGTGGAGAACAAAACACACACAGCTCCCTCTCGTCCGAGTGAATCCTGAACCCGTTTATTGAAACTTTCGTGACAACTTTTATACAGAAAATTTTGGGGTAAAGAATGTTGCACCTACATACAATTTTCTAGTCAGCAAAAATCACCTTCAGGGTGGACATTTTTTCAAGAACTTAACCCATTGCTTCAGGGCAAAGGCACTTAACAGAAACATTCTCTCAGTATTTCCAAACTTATCTAATCTATAATGCTTCACTGGATAGCTATGGGGCTGATCCTATATAGTTGGCAATTTTAACAGAGACTGCTTTCTTTTAAAATACAGAAGCAGAATGTTCTCCTATTGATTTTAGCAAGGAACGTATTTTACAATTAACTATAGGAGTCCTCAACACCCCATAAGTCCCAGTGTGAGAGTTTGCTGTTGTCCTCTCCAGGTTGATACTCTTAGTCAGGCAGGTCGACATAGGCACCAGGCATGGCAGCAGGTTCTAACTTGGGAAGATATATGCAGCTCATGTAGTCTCTATTATCCAAGCTTAAACTACATCTCTAAGGGGGCCTTGACTTAGATACTCAAGGCCCATAAGCTATAGCTGGTTCTGTCGATGGAGCACTACTGAGGTATGCACTGAAGAAAACACTTAAGCAATATAATTATTAAAAGAATAACTTCTATAATAGCATCCTTCTATTCCTTTAATAGTAAGGTTGTTTATGTCTTCCTTTGAGGAATTCCAGAAGCGTATTGCCAGTTAGATGACCCATCTGTGAACCATGCATACTCAAAACCTGGGGTCCAGTCAGGCCCCATATGCCGAGGGTGTCTCTTTCGAGGGTGTCTCTTTCGGGGCGGGGGCGATCATTGGTGGGAGTGCACTCAGATGGTCCATCTCTGTAATTTCTCATAAGAGTGCTGTTTGGGGTAGGAAAGACATGGCCCCCTTTGCTCCTGACATGGATTCTCCCAGTTTGGATTGCAAATACCATCTCCAGGGGCAGTCTTGGCGTCTAGACTTTCTGACATGATGGTCTCTTCCTTGGTCTTCAGCCAGGATAAGAGGGTATCACAGTTTCTTTTAAGGTTCTAGTGGACTGATAGCATAGTCTTATATCTAGAATTTCTGAGTTAGTACATAGGTGGGAATTTTATTCTGGCTAACAAGTCTACTTATTGTAAATGACTAGACATGAAATTTCTATTTAGTATTTGACTAAAACTTAAAAAGCAGGCTTCTTCTCTAGAACAGAGAGCAGAAAGCTAGTTCCAAAAAAAATTCTAAGTGCAGGTAAAGGGCACTTCTAATTCCCAGAATTCTTCCTGCCCGAGGCAAAACTTGAATTATCCCAAACAAAACCTAGGTAAGGGGCACTCCTAATTCCCAGAATTCTTCCTGCCTGAGGCAAAACCTGAATTATCTAGGAGAAAGTATTTAGCCCCTGTTCATGGGTGGTATTGTAACATTCCAAGAAATTCCTAGCACCTGCCCATGGAGTTACTGTGACCTTCCCCATTGAACAGGCTTTAGGCCTGAGCTAAGAAGAAACACCAAGGCCTGACGATTCCCATATTTTTTCTTATTTCTCTTAAATAAAGCCATATCCTTATCCCAAAACATGTTACTTTGAATCCACCTTTTCCAAACTGAGACATATTCTACCAGATTAGTTGGGTAGGAGCACAACATAAATGCTTATTTTGTTATGACCTATATTTTCTATGCCTGAAACACTGAATTTTTAAAATCCGAGTGTTACTGAGTATGTAGCTAAATGCTGCATTTACAGTGAATACAGTTCTGTAAAACAATTAAACAGGAGTAGAAAAGACACACTTGTTTACTTCAATGCATCTCTGAAGACCTAAAAAATATCAACTACTAACCATCTATGAAATTAGAAGTGTTCTTAATTATATTTTTATTCAATTGTGTGTGTGTATGTAGAACCACGGACGAATTCGGGAACCACCATGGACGCCTCCACCTCCTCCTTGTTTACTCTGCCCTGGGATTCACAGGCTCCGCCCTACCAGGACCAGAAACGAAGGCCACCCCCTTTCCGCCCGGCCGCCCCCTTTCCGCCCGGCGTCTATATGTGGGGTCTAGGATCCGAACTCAGGACCTTCTGCCTGCAAGGCAGAGGCTTAACCCCTGAGCCACCTCTCCAGCCCCATAGAAGTGAAAACAGAGATGAAGAATGAAGAAGGTCAGCCATGCTCTTCTCTGCACTCTTCCAGATTATTTAAACATCCTATCCGAGATAGCCTGAGTAGCAAAAAGAAATCATAATAAAGAGAAAACATGAAGGAGCCAAATCCTGAGAAATCTCCAAAGGGAAAATCCAAAGAACACAAAAGTTTAGACATCAACTCTGTAGAAAATTTAGGATTCGTCTGAAGAGAAATGTCATCTTAATTTAGTACCAAGAGTAGCTTTCAAAGCACTTCCAAGTGCTGAGACATTGGGAAAAAGAGATTATTACTAATGTTATTCTGAAGCAACATTCTGCTCAGAAGGAGCAGGCCAAGTGACCTAAAGATTATAACCTTCTTGTTTACCTATGAGAAAGTGTTGCTTTGCCAGACAAGGAGTATTCATGAAATGGCTCAATCCCACCCTGGGCTCTACAGATTAATGGCAGGACCATGCTGGGCGGGGAGGGCTCTTAGGAGCAATTCTGATCTCCAAAGATGGGAAGCACATCCTCATTAATCACAGTGAAATCCAAGCTCAGCGATAAAGCAGCTGGCTTTAGAATGAGCTGTTTTCCAGGAGTCATTTATTTATTTGATGCTGTGTCACTGATAAACTAAGCCAACCACGACTCTGTGTGATTAAGCCAAGTTTATTCATACACACATCACTGCCTCCTGGAACAGCTAAGGCTAGAACCTTCCATCTTTGTCAGGGACTCCAAACTACTTGGATAACATCACAGCATGTCACTGATGGTTGTCATTAGAACTGGAAATGTAAGCCATGCTTATCAAGGTACCCAAAATAAAGTAAGGGAGGTATGGAGTCACAAGAGGTGGGTATAAAGAAGGGAGGTTATTATAGAACTACGTCAGAAGATCATATCAAAGTCAGAAAGGTTACCTTTTATTGTTTTCTGAAGTTCAAATATTTGGAGCCATACATATTAATATCAGTGTCCCCTTTTTCTTATGATCCACTCATATGATGAGCAGAGTACTGAGTGCTATTTAAATCTTACTGCCTTTAATCTAAAACCCCATGCAGGCAGTCACACCATCAGATTGCATTTCCTGAGTTCTCTGCTACAGGAGAGCTTTGTGTTATGAGACTGGAGCTAACTTGGGGTACCAACCTACTTTTATGATCTCTTGCATTTAATTTATTTTGTAAAGCATTTAATTTATCTGATCTCCAGATTCTGCTCTTTAAAATTGAGTTACATTAATCCATAAGAATGTTGTAAGATAAAATGGAAAAATGAATACAGAAGGTTTCTAAAAATATATCATCAACTCATGGCTGTACAAACTAAGTGAACAGCAGTGGTTAGTGTTTCTCTAACACCCAACAAATATATACCACACAAAGACACACCCCACATGTATCCTTGACCAAACCATCTTTCCTTTCTCTCTAAGTACATTCTCAGTCTCCTTCCTCAAAGCAAAATCATTTCCCTTAGAGGACAAGTATCTGAAGACACCAGTTTACTTCACTGGCATTTATTTAGGTTGTCACATCTAGGGTATTCACAATCGTTTGGAGAGTCCACCACCCTCAGGTGAGAAGGTGTAGGTGAGGCCTTCCTGACCTGTCAGGTTGCAGACAACCACTCCAGGGAGTTGTTTGGTCAAAGCCTACATTCGGAACCAACCTATCTTAATCGAATACTTCAAAAGGTAAATCAAGGAACAGAAGAAAAGGAAGCAGAGGCTCAAATATCCAGATTATAGCAATAGAAATATTCAACAGCTTCTGATATCATACTACTCATTTTATAATACATTTACAATATCTGCCATTCTTCCCACCACCTAAGCAACATCCAGATTGATATATTCAAGTGACCCACGTCTTCTGGACAATTCCTAAAATACTTACTGATGTGATTTTCTACTAAAGATGACAACCAACAACAAAATTTAAAATATAGTTTTTTTGTAATTATCAAATAAAAATAGATTCCTCTCATAAAAATATTAATGTTGTAGATTGTCACAGTTAGCCTGCATGGTTGCTGATAAATAACCATTACACAGCTTAGGGGAACAAGAGATTTATTTCCTTATGACAGTCTGGTTACAGTTCCCAGTCCAGCTTGATGGGAGAGCATGCACCAGGGCATAGTCCCACCCACCATGGGTTGGACCTTCCCCATCAGCTAGACAATCTCTTGCAGGTTTGCTCTGGGCTTAACTCAACCATCAACTCTCTACAAATGTGCCCAGAACTCAAACCCTCAACAGTCAAGTTGACACCTGTGCCTAATTATGACATAGATAAACCTTAAATTATGTTGACAATTATCTCTATTCATTAATATGGATTTGTCTGTGTATATACATGCTCATAACATTACCAGCATCACATAAATTCAGTTACAGTACACACATTCTATAATATGGCTCTGCAACAATGTGTTTTATAGGTTTCCCCATAATATCTATGAGGTTATATTTACATAGACTGTGAATACATGTCTGTGTAACATGGTGAAATCAAGTATATCCTGTTTATTGTCACTTGCACAAAGTGAGGACAGTCTTCATTTTCAAAAGATAGGAGAGAATAATAGAAACAACTGCTGAATGGATTTCAGGGACATCCAATGATGTAGTCCTTGATTAAATGTTTCAGTCCACACTTGATCCCTTATTCATGAGGGAGAGTATCAGGAATCAGACAAACCAGAAAAGAAGAAACAGGGATAGCTCTTAGGATTTTGAAACATACAATCATGATTTTTCAAGTGAAAGGGCCAGAAAAGATTTCATATTCTAAAGTCATAAATAAGAAATTGAGAATAGAAAATTGATATTAAATCATCTAAGGTGACATAATCCAAGTTTCCTGGTTTTCTCTCAATATTGTGTTTTTATTTTCTATTTTCCCAGATCTGTCTCAGACAGAACCTCAGAGATAGTTGATGAAATAGTGTATATTGGAAGAAAACAAGTTTGTAATATATCAACCATGAGAGTTATGGTATTTGATCTTCCCTTTTTAGCTGGGACACAGCAATAACAGGACACTAATATTTAATCACTCAACAGTGAGAGTGATTGGTCAAGACCAAAGTCATTATTTTGTCAAGTAGAGACACTGCCAGACTTTTCTCGGCTATAGATAATCCTTTTGTTGAAAATTAAGTGGTGCATGTTCTTAGTGCAGACCCTCGTCCTAGATGTCTCATTCATGAATGTTTCAATGTACATAATGGTTGACATTTATGTAAAAGATGCCCTCTTGGCTAGAAAATCTCTCATGGCTGACAATTAGAATCAAAGGAGTGAGGACCACTGTGCCCTGCCCACCCACCCTCACAGAGACTGTCTGCTCTTCAGTAGCTGCTACCTTTTTATCACCGAGGAGTGATGATGGTTTGTGGTGGGTCCAAAGCCATTTGAATCCATTTTTCAATTTCTGTTTTATATCATTAGGTAAAATGTCTTTCCACAGTGGGAGTCAGCACTTTTCTACCTGGCATCCATGCTCTCTAATCCTCCTCCCAGGCCGGCCCTTCAAGCCCTCAGGCAGCTGCCACAGGCCAGCTGGCAAGCTGCTCTCTACTTTGGAGACTTTTCTCAGGGTTTTTCACATTTGCTATATTAACAAGTTTACCCATTTGATTGTTTCCAAGGTCTTTCTAATGAAAGATAAACATGTCATTGTCCCTGGATAAGCGCCTCTTTGACCTGCCCTTGGAACAGCTTATGGGAAGCAGATGCTATCTGGTTATAATATAGACCCAGAATAACCTATCCAAGTCCTAATCATCTATGTGAAAACCAGATGTTGGCCATGGTATCCTGGCCTTTGAATGGAGATGAAATCAGTTCCAATCCCTGTCCCATGCCATGTCCAAGCCTAAAACAACTGTGCTCCCCACAGAGTCCCTGCAGATTTCTAGGCAGCCTCCTCCACATGGTTTTCTCTGTTCCAAGACTCCTGATTTCTTGGGTGTTTGTTCTTTCTAGACTCCCCGTCGTATTTTTCCAATGTCAAACTTAGCTTTGCTAGCAAGTTCTAATCAAGCAAGCAAGCAAATAACCCCAGTGCAGGTATGATTGTAACTCAATGAACTTGTAAGTGGTGTAATATGTGGGAGAGAAGGAGGGGATAGGCTCATAATGCTTATATGCATGCCAATTCTTGAATGTGTTTTGTCCAACAACTCTTGGTGAACTTTCATTGGCTGTGAGTGTTCCTAAAGTCAACTTCTTCTAATGTTTCTGGCGTCCTACCTCCTACTTCTTATCTATTCCTTCACGGGATTCTAAACATTTATAAACATGAGATTCCTGCATTTATAGATCATCATTCAACTACTGAAAGTTTGTCCCTGGGCCACTGATATGGTTCAGTGGGTGGAGGTGACTGTGCACAAGCTTGGTGACGTGAGTTCAGTCCCAGGACTGCAACTGGTAGAAGGAAAGAATGGGCTTCTGAAAGCTGTCCTTTGACCTGCAATACATCCTCTCTCTGTCTCTCTCTCTTTCTCTCCCATCCCCTAGTTCTCCTTCATTCAACCAAACCCAACAAAGTGTGGGGGAATCAGACACTCTCCTCCTTCTCTAAAGGATAGTTGACTTAGTCAACAGAAGTTTGCTCGCTCTTCTGTTTTCATTTTGCTATATAAGGTTCAAGTTTTTGGTTGAGATGAGACCAAGGAACTGTACTGCTCTTACTGAGGAATCTAGGAATGGATTCCTAGGGAGATGTGCAGGGCTGAACTTTATGCCCATTTGTAGCGGAAACAAGAGGAAAATCAGTAGAAATTGCCAACTACAGGAGAAAACATCCAAGGCACAGGACAGAAATGAATTAGTTGAAAACATGGGAAGATAATAGAACATAAAAGGTTGAAGGAGTTGAGAAAGAAAAACAGTAAGAAGGAGAAGAGGGAAGCTTAAGAAAACAGGGGAAAGGAAGGAAAATGTGAAGACATGTCTGCTAAGGCCATGCAGAATGATGGTGGTGAGCAGAGGCTACCACTCCCATGTGTGTTCCTGGCATTCCTATCTGTTGACCACCCAGCCGGTTACTGACACTACAATGTAATGAAATGGACTACTAGGCTGGAGCACCTACAGCATGCCATTTAGTCTCATTTTTGATCATTTCTAACAGGCAGCAATTAAACTCAACACGAAGATCCCATCCAGTAACATGAGTCGTTGTCTCCACTACTGGTTCCTCCATCTCCGCTGTGCTCTGCAGTCATCATGTCCTTTCTTTCAGGTCCCCAATTCTTAATCGAGATCCAATGGGCCAAAAAGCCAGAACACTCACTCTGGGTGAAGCTCACTCTGTCCTAACTAATCTCATCCCTCAGGACCTCCCTCCCCCTGAAATGCTCATAGTATTCAAATGTAACTTTCCAACCTCAAGTGAGTATGGCCTCTTTTGATAGTCATTAAAAATCAGGTTATTTAAAAATGAACTGGCTTTTCTCTTTTACCCATTCCTGTTGATCTGAAGAAACCAAAATACTAAAGACTTTAGAAGCTTTGTATATGTCTCGTTAGACACCAAAGAACTAAAGTGTGGGGATCTCTACTATGGGCAATGGTGGGGGAAGAGTCCAAAATAAAATGAATGTGGTATGAGGAATCAGGAGCATCCAAATTAAAGAATGGGGCAGGGGCAAGCAGAGGACTTGGCTGAAGAATTTCTATAAAAAGAGTAGACAGCAGTCTCAACAACATTCCAATCTTCTCGAAGGTCTGTCAACTTTTCAGAGAAAAGCAATTAGAAAATAAGAGTGGGTCTATTAACTGAATGCTATCTATCAATGCCTGGTACATATTCTTTTTAAGGCAACACTAAATCTCTACAGTTCAATTCTGGGACTTAAAGAACATAAAAATATTTTGAACAGAGATGCCTCCAAAATTACAATGCAGAAAATATATATTTCTCTACTTCTGTGCCAACACTCATTAATTTATATTTTTAATTTTACTTACTCGAGGAAAGGCTGAGAAGTTAAAATAAAAATGGTTAAGAAGGCAATTGAGACTAGGATAGATGGGACCTCTCTCTATGCCAGAACTTGGAGCAGGCAGTATTTGCATAGAGCAAGCCTGGTTACCGCAGATTTAGTGCCTGAGAATTAGGTCAGAGATTTGGATGGAAGTAGCAGTTCTCTCAGTTGTAGTGGAAAGCTTGGGAAATGATTTCCATGGTCAAATATATTTGAGCAATGCAGCATACTAGGCTCCTGTCTTTGATATTCAAAGTACATATTAAAGACTCTGAGGTTTTGTTTAGCAAAAAATAAATGAAGCCATTAGATGACTCAATGAGCTGGGCCTCGAACTCAACTCCTTTGTCCACAGGAACCATTTTGATTTTCCTGAGACTCATCTGTAGCCTCTCTTCTGCCATAAGACTTAAGGTTTGTAAAGCATTAGAAATAAAGTCAGCCCTGATTGGCAGAAGAAAAGCATGTGGGTAAGAGGCAGTGTGCCATTCTAACAGATACTTTCTTACTAGAAAAAGAGGACCATTTGTCTCTTGACAAAGGCAGTATTTGTTTGTTTATTTATGTTTAAGGTAGGGTCTCACTGTGATTCTGAAGCTGACCTGTAATTTACTATGTAGCTCAGGCTAGCCTGCACTCATTGCAATCCTCTGGCCTTGGAATCCTGAGTACTGAGACTATAGGTATGCACCACCACACACACTCATTAAAAACTGGAGAGATGGCTAAGCCAGTGAAGTGCTTGGCTTTACCCCAGCACCCAAGTGGAAACTAGACCTGCTGATGTGCACCTGTAATCCCAGCTTTCCAGAGGCAGGAAGGGGATCCCTGGGGCTTGCTGGCCAGTCAACATAGTTAGATCAGTGAGTTCCAGGTTCAATAAAGGATACAAGATGGTGAACAATTGAGGAAGACACCTGATGCTGACTTTAGAATCCACAGGCATACGTGCATACCTACACATACACATGTAAACACACATTTACACACAAAATTCCACAAGTGTGTGGTTGCTGAAAACACCACACACTTTGGTCACAGCCCATGGGGAAATCAAACTGGAACTGACCTGGCTGTTTCCCCTCCCAATGACAAGTTTTCATGGTAGCAGAAGGTGCTATGCAAGCTGGTGGGAAGAAGAGTCTTCAATAGTATTGCCTAGCTGTGAATCCTTTAAGGATGAAATCCACCACCCTGGCAAGATGGGCCTATTGTTATAATGGCATGAACATTATGGAGGTCACCAATTACCTTCTGATTGGATTTAAGACCTACTCCACGTGTCTGTTGCTGCAAACCTAGCCAAAAGCCTATGGATGGAGAGGGCTCAAGTCCGGGGAGGGGGGAACCTATACCATTGTTTTGATAAATAGACATGGAATCAAACTGTCTAACTACTGACTTTTACACCAGTGATTGCCACAGTTTCAGCCTTTATCCATGATGCTTCTTTTTGCAGTGGATGGATGGCAGCTCATATAGACACGACTGGTCAAAACAGAGTAAGAGACTGTGTCCTTAAATGGGACATAGATGTCAAGTGTCTCCCCTTCCAAAATTCAGAACACATCATAGAAACAGGGTAAAAAGAATGTTTAGAATCAGATTGTCATGGTTTGAAATGTGTCCCCCACAGTCTCATGTGTTTAGCAAGGTCATGGTACCTTGAGAGGTGGAGCCTTGCTAGAGGAAGGCAGTCACAAGGGGTAGGCCTTGAGGTGGATTAGTCCCACCCTACCTCTAGGAGAAGTCTGCCTTTGCTGCAAACAGTCTGCAGCTCTCAGCTTCCAAGATGTCTGCAGTGACTTAGCCTCCTACAACTTTGGCCAGCCAGCCATGCAACCTCTGCTTTAGAGACTGTACTTTCCCTCTGGAACTGTAAGCTGAATAAACCTCCCTTTCTCCCTTAAGTTGATTGATTTTGGGTGCTCTCTCACAGCAATAGTTAAGAGTAACTGTTACAGAAATTGGTACTGGGTAGTGGGGTATTGCTGTGAGATTAAGAACAGTGGGTACCACAACGTGAAGTGTTTGTGAAGCTGAGAGAACTTGGTACCCAGAAGCATGGCCAATGCTGTGATGTGGCTAGTGTGCCTTTGGAACTGTTTGTTGAGAGAAATATGGAGAACTTTGGGACTTTGTGCTGGGAAAGTCTCTGTGTCTTGGCGGTTGGGCCAAAGGGGCCTTTCTTGTGAGAGCTCAGAGGAGAGCAATGCTATGAGAGATACAGACAGTGGAAGCCCAGCTTGTGATGGTCCAGAGGGGAACAGAAACTGTGTTTGCAACTGGACAAGTGACACATGGAGCCATGTGTTGGCCAAGAATTTAGTGACGTTTTTGCCTTTGTCCTGAAAGCTTGCCTGAAGTTAAGCTGGAGTGCTTGGTGGAGGAATTTTCAAAGCAATAAACTCTTGACAATGTGATATGGCTACTTTTTAGTTGTCTTCAGAGTTATGAAAAAGAGCAAAGAATCAGACAGGAAGAAGCAAAGAACAAAATGGCTGTTGAAGAGATTAGCTCCACTTGTAAATCAAAGCCTGCTCTCAATTTGAATAACAGGACAGGCCCTAGCTTGAGGGCAAGAGCCTCAGGGAATGCTCCTACTCACAAGAATGCAAATCCTTTCAGAAGACTGGAGCTAAAGGGTGGAGTTCCAAAGCAAGAGTTGGTTTCTCTTACCAAGCAACTGCCCAGGAGTGAAAGAGATGGTCAACATAGAGAAGCAGAATCAGCTGTGATTCAAAGGGGCCAGTCTTGGCAAAGTCGTCCACGTGGTTCTGGTTTTAGAGGCATCAGTGATGTAAGAGGGAGGAGATTGATCATGGAGTCCTCCTCCAAGATTTCAAAAATAGGCAGAATCCAGGCATCATGAAGCAAGAAGCCTGCAGTTTAGAGGCCCAAGAAGGGCAGTTTGTACTGTGGAATTAAAGCCTCTTTTGCTATTGAGAAGTAAAGATGTTAGAAATGCCAGAAACAACATGGGATGCCTGCCAAGGAGAGCTGTATACCCTGGGAGGAGTCAGCTCAAAAGAGCAATGTATTCTATGGGCAGCTGCATTGGAGGGATGGAACCAAAGCCCTTTGGAACTGGGATGATTTAACAAGAGGCTCACCTGTTGGACTTGGAGCTACAAGATTTGGAGTTTATCCTGCTGGTTTTCGGTCTTATAATGGACTGATCTTTCCTGGATATGCCCCCATTCCTTCCTTTTGGAATGGGAATGTTTATTCTGTGCCATTGTATGTTGGAAGTATGTAACTTGTATTTTTATTTTACAGAAGGCTTTGGACTCTGAACTTTTGGACTGTGTTGGGACTACTGATGTAGTCTATGAAGACTTTTAAAGTTGGACTGAGTATGGTTTGCATAATGAGATGGCAACAAGCTTGTGGGGGCCAGGGGTGGAATGTCATGGTTTGAAATGTGTCCCCTACAGTCTCATGTGTTTGACAAGGTCATGTCACCTTGAGAGGTGGAGCCTTGCTGGAGAAAGGCAGTCACAAGGGGTGGGCCTTGAGGTGGATTAGTCCTACCCAACCTCTAGGAGAAGTCAGCCTTTGCTGCAAGCAGTCTGCAGCTCTCAGCTTCCAAGATGTCTGTGGTGACTTAGCCTCCTCCAGCTTTGGCCAGCCAGCCATGCCGCCTCTGCTTTGAGAGACTGTCCCTTCCCTCTGGAACCGTAAGCTGAGTAAACCTCCCTTTGTCCCTTAGGTTGCTTGACTTTGGGTGTTCTCTCACAGCAATAGTGAAGAGTAACCGTTACGCAGATGGTGAGCAAGAGTGACACCAAACTTTTTTTTCTTTTTGAGCATGATGGGGCTATTGCAGCTGTGTTACGTACACAAGACTTGCACAAGATTGAGCCTGTCGACATTTCAACATAAAACAAGGCATTGCTCATGGAGCGCAATTCCTCCCAGACAGGTAATTGATAATTAATGTTGGCAGTGGGGAAAGTGTCACTTTCTTCAGCACTGTAGTCACTGATACAATGTCCATGTTTCAGCAAGCGCCCATGCACATGCTAATCCAGGTAATCCTTATTAAACTCACTGGGACACACACACACACACACGCGCACACACACACACACACACACACACATACACACACAAGTAGACAAGAAATTAGGAGGAAAAGACTTGTTAAGAAGAAGAAAGTTTTTCCTGAAAAAAAAATCAACAAACCATAATTCAGAACATCAGATTCTATATCAATCACCTGGAATAGGCCAGCCTAATCTCTCCCTATCCTGAAGCTCAGGGAAATTTGCAGAAGAGGGGGTGGTAAGATTGTAAGAGCCTAAAGATGGGGAGGAGCAAAGATATGCAAGATACTCCACACAAGTTAGGGCCAAAGCAATCATAATAGGACTTTGCATGACCTGTGCAATGACCAACACATTATTGACCCCTCAAAGTCTAGCACGAACTAAAGGCACTAGGATCCTTAGAAGCCAGGGATTAGCAGCCACAATAGGGTTCCTATACTTAAGGGAAACACAAGAAAGAGTTCTAGGAAATGCCACTGAATCCTTACACCTTAACAAACAGGAGGACCCAGAGGAAAGTTTGACATACACATTAAAGGATGCTCCAGGGATGGACAGGGAGGAGGTACTGGGAGATAGGGAGGGAGGGGGGAAAAGAAAAGGGGAAAAGGGGGGAAGGAGCAAGGGGGTCCAGGAAGGGGTGGAGGGAGGGAGGGGACTGGTGTACCTATTAAGTTTGTATGAGCGGAAATAAATAAAATTAAATTAAATTAAATAAAGAAAGAAAGAAAGAAGAAGAAAGTTTTTCATCAGAAGGAAGGGGAATGAGATGGGACAATATGGGGAAATGACTAAAATTCATTTTATGAAACTAAAATAATAAAATCAAAAATTAATTTTCAAAATGTGAGCATTCAGATATTAAGCATTTTGAGGATCCTTTCTCTTGGTGGTGGTTCTGACAAATGGGTAATCATGTGACTTTTAAGCCACCTTTGCCTGGTATATTGTTTGGTCTCTCTCTTGCAATATTTTTCCTTTTTACTTCTTTAGTGAAGTAATGTTGATTTACTACTGAGGCAAAATGGGCTTTCACAAAAATCACTATTTCTTAGAACAAACTAGAAGTAACTAGTACAGGTGCTAGGAATGCCAGTGCATGCCCATAATACAACCCCAGATCAAACAACTACAGTGAGCAGATGAGGTCACTTCATAAGATGTGACCTACTGTTGTATAGGTGGGTAACGAATGGGAGGTAATGCATGATGTGACTGAATCATGTTCAAGGTCTATGGAATGCAAACTGTACAGAAAGCTATTAACATAAAACTTTCTGCTCATTCAAGACCCTCAGCACCTCCTCCTTCTCCAAGAGGTGTCCCTGGTACCCATAAACCTAGGCAGCAACAGTGTTCTACTCCTTTCTGAAAGCACCACATCCAAGTACACACATTCAAGCCTTGGTCCCCTTGCATTGTGATTCTTTGTGATTTCATCTCTCCAGCTCAGCTGTGAAACCCTCTCCCCACTCCCCTGCACAGTGCCTAATTCATATTCGATGGTCGACAGTCCCCTAGTAAATGAAAGAATCAATAATGCTCAAGCAAACACAAGAATTATTAACAATGGGCTTGGAGCTATGACAGGCTGAATAAGCAGAGAGAAAATAATTACACTGGGCAATAGTTGTCTCTGACATTAGAGATGCTGGTCTGTGGTTATGGAGAGAAATATCATCTTTGCATCCCAGCAGCTCACACCTTCTAACCCTTGGTCACTAGATATTAATTGCAATAGTGATGATGATTACTTAAAACCACTGAAATCTACCTTCACAGTCAGGTCTACCATTCACTAAAGAGCCGGTAAGTGATAAATGTGAATGGTAAGTTTATTAATGAGGTCTGGCATCCTACCCGTGATGCCCATTGTTGTGGGTCCATTTGTTGATGATGCCCATATTATATCAGCCTGGCCATGATTGCATGACTGTTCACTAAAACAGTGATCTGATTGATGAAAAGAAGCCATCGGACTATGAGAGACGGCTCAGGGATTAAGACTCTGCCACTTAAGTAGAAGTACCTGAGTTCAGATCCCAGATCCTAGGCAGAAATGGTGGCTGCCCGTTTTGATGGTGGTAGGCAGAACCCAGAAAACTCCAAAACAAAGCAAAAAGGAGGTAGAAGTAATCCATGATGATTCCTGAAGTTGCCCTTGGTCCTCCCCAGGGACACACGGTGCCTTCTGATAAACACACACACACACACACACACACACAAGACAGACAGACAGACAGACAGACAGACAGACAGACAGATAGATAGATAGATAGACAGATAGATAGATAGATAGATAGATAGATAGATAGACAGACCTGAAAAACTTTTAGGTTTCCATTTAATTTTACTTTTACTTCTAATAAAAAAGTCAGAAACTGTCTAAGGCCCTCATCTTCCCTCTGCATAGTTTTAAATGTCTCTTTTTCCAAAAGACTGTCTCATCTTGGCCGTGGGAGAATAAATAAGGTTAAAGTATCTTTGCATCAGAGGATGCCTTAAACTAAAAGTGAAATTATCATAAAAATATGTAATTCCATCTCTGTCCTAAACATTCTGAAGCTCTTCGGGTCGTTAGCTGCAGAAGGCAATTCAATTTTTATCATTGACTTTGCAGGAATACAGCTGCTCCCTTATGCTGACACAGCTGGAATTTATCTCATTTCCAAAGTTTTGCTTCAGAATTTGGCATTTTCCCTTTCTTCCAGGAATGGTGTAAATAAAGACATAGGCTAAAGGAATGAAAACATAAACCTAACGCAGTCAGCTAAGAGTACTGAGTCTGTTTGCATTATGAGCATGCGGGAAATCCAATCTATCGTCAGTTACCCAGCAATGTTCAGATGCTTGGTAGAAGGTTAATTACAGACACTCTCAGAAAACAGTCTGTGTTGCAAGGTTGGGGTGTTTGGAAATATGGAGAGCTCTATGACAACAAATGATCTATGAAACGAACCATATCAGTTCTTGGAATGATGATCTTTCCTGAACAGAAATGTCCTTACGATTTAGGGAATAGGAATGAAGTCCTCTGGAGAATCATCCATGTCTGGGAACCTTGAAAATAAGCTCAGTGCTGCATTGCTTTCTCAAAAACAGTGTCACCACATTAGACGTTAGAAGTTCTTAACATAATTAGTATCCATCATGAATACATTACCCCATGTACTTTTCTATGGTGAGAACACTTAAAATTTGTCCTTAGCAATTTTCACACATATGCTACAATGTTACTAACTTCAGTCACAAAGGATCTCTGCATTATTTCTCCAATCTAATGGGAGTTGTGCACCCCTACTCTTAGCTTAACTTTCATTCTCTACTTCTACAATGGACCCCATTCACTGATCTTCCAAATCTGGAAAGTTTCAGAGGTCTCTCAGAGATGCTTGGTATAATCATTATGGTGATTGTGTAATAAGCATGTTATCCATTTATAAGCATGATTATAATATTTTATTTGAAAGTTTATAATTGTAGATCATTGACTCTTAATGCAATCTCTTGCACTTAAGCTATGTGAATATGTTATTTAATCTTTTTGCTTTAGTTCCCTCATCTATAACATGGAGTTTGTTTTAATACCTACCCTTATGGGACTATTTGAGGATTGAATCAATAGTGCCTGATATAGGGAAAGTACCATACAGGTACTCAATCACTATCAGATTTTAACTATATATGTACAGAATGGAAATCTGACATATTTTTTGTCAGTTCCGAGAACAATGTTCTGTGATGAGTCCTCCTTTATATCAGGGGAGCCAAACTCAGAATCACATTCTTAATAAGTGCCAAGTGAGTGCTTGAACTTTGTTGAGTCTGGCACTAAAGGCTCTGCTCTTAATCATCGTCCTATACCACACCCTGGGTAGTCGGTATAGTGAATGGGGAAGGTGGACAGCTGGAAGATGGAGCAAAGGAAAGAATGAGCGCCCACCCTCAAACAAACAGTTCACTATTGGGGTCCATATCACCAATTCAGAGAGAAAGCAATTTATGAGTTACAGTTCCTCTAGAGAGGAGGGAATCTTGGACCAAATTCCCTTGTAGTCTCCAAATTAATTCCAGATTGGACTATTTCTAAACAGAGATAATTTGATCAAATTTAAACCTACAACAATCTCATAAGCCAAGGATGACCTCTGGTAATGAAAGATAGAAAGGTCGCAGAAAGAAATGAAGTAGATATGTGTTTGGCAGAGGGCCAGCTGCTGCTGCTTGGGCAAGAGTCGATGAGATTGGAAGATAGCTGAGATATATGTCCCAATCAACAGCTTTCACTTTTGAATGACATGGCAGTTGATCCTACATGAACACTTATTTAGAGCCAAATCTCAGAGACATGGATTCTGAAGTGGCTATAACGTGCAGGAAGCTTGCTGGATAGGACCTCGGGATTACTTCTGATGAGAGGACAGGGAAAGAAGGCAGGGGTAGCAGGGGTGAAGTGAAGCCCCCCCCCACACACACACACACTCACCTCATAGGCATTTATGGTGCTAAAATAGCCCATCAGATATTTCTTCATATTTGACATTTTTTAGTTATGTGTTTATGACATTTTCATTCATACATATCATTATATTTGCTCTCATATATGCTTCCACTGCCCTTCCCCTTAGCCTTTCCTTCAGATCCCTTCCAACCCCAATTTCCCCCTTTCTCTTTCCATGTCATGTCCATTTCATGAGCCAATCTTGTTCTCTCTTCTGTCTCGGCCCTCCCTCCTCTCTCATAGTTCACTTTCAACTTCATGTCCCACATATATATGCTGCACTGGCTACTCTTCTCTGATGGTGTGAGACACCACTGAAGCTCAAACAACTTAGGGGAGAAGGGGAGATTTATTCAGCATACAGTTCTGGAGGGGAGATTCAGTCCATTATGGCGGGAAAAGCATGACTGGCTGGCAGGAACTAGAGACAGGCTGAGAGCTACGAAAACTGAGAGCTGCAAGAGCAGACTCACTAACTCAAGCATAGTGGGGCTAATCAACTTCCAGGCCTACCCCCTGTGACTGCCTTCCTCCAACAAGGTTCTTCCTCTTAAGGACGCCATGACCAAACAACTAGAGATTCAAAGACATGAACCTGTGGGGAACAGCTGACATTTCAGACCATAACATACACCTATATGTGCATTTGTACATGTATTTTTAAATTTAAATCTAGTTTTTCCACATATGAGAAAATAGGTAATATTTGTATTTCTGAGTCTGGCTTATTCTGCTGAACATAGCCATCTCCGGAAGAGTCCACCCAGATTTGACTTGGGCAGACTGGATCTCTGAAATCAGTCTCCAATAGTTCAGTTACTTTTTGAGATGTGGTTGAGGTGACTGTACAGGCACAGCTATTCTCACAGAGAGCCAAGAGCTGAGGATTTTCTGCCTACTCCACGCTTGCTTCCTGGGCTGACATTCCTACCTACAGCTGGATCTGTGATCAGCTGACTGTTCTTCGCTGCCCCCAGGCCGGGGTCTCCCTAGTCAAACAAACACTTGTAAATGCTGTCATCCCATCATCCAAAGGAAACCGATTCCTGAGTCCCATCTGCTACTCTCTGAATCAGGACCTGTTAGGAAAACCTAGGCATGTGCATTTCATAAGCCCTGCAGGTGGTTCCGGCCCAGTGGAGGCTGACCTATAGAGGTACTGGAGAGAAGATGACATTGCCTACCAAACAAAGCTGGACACCTGGAAAGGAAGATTTCCCAGTTTGCCACCAAACTAACAAGGTTCAGTATAATTTGCAACGTAAAGAAAATTGTGCCTGAATGAAAGTTTCCTCAACCCCTCAGCAGCTTCTACAAAGGGACTGTTAGCCCGTGAGCATGCCTGAACTTCCACCCTACGATCATGCCTGCCTCTCCCCACAGGAAGGGGGAACAGAAGCCTCCGACAATCAGCATGAGCCAAGCAACCAGGCGCTCCTGCTGAGTCATCCAGACAGAAAGGTCCAGCAGCACATCGTTCTAGCTTCCAAACTGCGTCTTTCCAAGGGCAGGTAAATGCCTGCCGCATGTGAGGGGCTCTGGAAGAACAGTCTGTAATCCCCCAGCTCCACTCGCCCTGATCAGCACCGTTCAGCTCTTCCACATTTCCACACTGAACTGCTTCCATGTGGTCTGTCCTCCGGACCACTGTCCTCCCTACCCTTCTAGCCATCTTGCTTCTGATAAGGAACATCTGGGTGAATAATAACATATTGAGTCAAACCCTTCAGCCTACTAGGAAATGAACCACTCAAGTAAGAACAAAACACAAGAAACATAGCAGTTTCCTTGTTTGTATTTGCCAATGTGCACCAGGAGACTTAACGAAGTTCATAGACATTGGACCCAAAATCTCACCCCTATGGATAATGAAGGTACAAAAATGACAAAGGTGTTCACTACACAATTATCCATAATAGGGGAAAAATGTTAAAAATCAAAACATACCACAAAAATATAGAATAATTAAATATACAATGTTAAAATGTCTGTGAATTGTCTTGAATAATGAACTGCTTTCATTAAATACTAGAAGTTTAGATTATATATTTATCCAAAATTGATTCAAGTAAATTAATAATGAATAGGAAAAAAACTGAAAGCAAATTTCCCAAACTGTTATTAGCATTATTAGCTTTATGTGTTTGGAAGAAACTAGAAAAACCACATTGCTAGGCACGTGTAAGTAGTTTCATTGGGAGGTGTGTGGACAGAGGTAAAGTGAGCCTTACTGGGAATTGAAGCCAAATTCAGAACATTATAATATATATTATATATTATATATATATATAGAGAGAGAGAATAGATATATAGATATATGACAGAACACCCCAAAGTTGTAATGAATGAATCAGTCCCTGGACCAAGGTTGTGATGAGAGCATGAATGGATGCAGAAGGAAGAAGAGACCTCCCTACTTCTACAATCTCGAACCTGTCAACCCTAAATCCTACCTTAACGTGTCAGCAGGAGTTTTAAGGAACTCAAAAGCAAGTGTGACCATTAGAAACAGGAATCAATTTGAAAATTGAAGGCTGGTGCTCTGGGCACAGATGTGAAAAATTAGTAGTTGAGTCGAACTATGAGCAAGCATAATTGATGGGAAAGGCCCAGCTCATGGCTGGTGGGTCTTTCCCCTGGGCAGGTAGGTAAGATGGGGGGAGCTGACTCAAGGAGCTGGCATTCTTCACATACTTGGGCATGCATGCCATCTGGCAACTGAGGTTTGTCCCTCTCTGAGTAATCCTGTGGATATGGTGTGCTGAGTTCTCAGCCCCTAATGTTGGCATGAGCTCTTCTGCCAAGGTGGAGTAAGAACTGTAACCAAACAATCATAAACCTAGGATAAAATCCCTTCTCCCCCTTTAAGGCATTTTTGTGTGAATCTATTGGCAACATTCAGGCAAACTGAGACAGCAAGGCTCAGGGTATCTATTCCTCTAATACCTGGAATCCCTCATCATGTGGCTCAGTTGGATTATGTCTGCCTCTCTCCCAGCAAATTATTCTTTACAATCATTCTCCAGAAAAAGACTTTTGGAAGTGTATTGACCCTTGATGTCATTAGGGAATCAATTTCATCTGAAGTCTCCGACACCTTGATGCATGAAAAGCGTTTCTGTGGATCCTGTTGTCTTTTTACACTTTGTTCTCTAGTTCCCGAGGCTAGTCAAAGAGAAAGAACTCTTCACTAAAACCAAAGTTCTGTCACTAATTAGCCTACTGTTTCAGTGAAGTCGCTTGTCCTTCCTGGGTCTTAATCATGCTTTTGTACATTAAGCCTTTAGAACGTCAAAGTCCTCACCAATGAGTCTCAATGGCAACCCCAGACCATTGAAATTACTCTGAAGTGTACCTGCTCTTCTGTCATCTCAAGCTCCCACAGAAACAACTTCAAGGAGGTACAAGATGTAAGCAGAAACACTGGGGTGCAGAGAAAGGGGGAAACACGTGGGCAGATAGACTAAACTGATAGAGCTATAAGAGCGAACTACATGCACACACGCTCTGCCTCCACGCCTGCTGGCGCCACTAGCAAGATGGTGATGGTCTTGATAGAGATTGCTTCGTTGTTCTCCCTTCTGAGCGATTTCTATTAAGCCAAGTCTTTAGTTAGTCTCAATAAAAGAAGAGGTAATTTCCTGATATTGGTTTTTCCAAGACTTCTTGCAAATGACTCACTGGGGAAGAATGCCTCTTTTACGCAACTCTCTGCTCTGATAACAATTTTCTGCCTGATATAAACATAAAAATGAGGAACATAATAAAGCTTGTTTACTTAGATTTCTTTGACCTCTGACCAACCCCCCTTTTGTAGGCTTTGAATAAAATTACATTGACTTACCAAATAATCAATTTCTGTCGAAATCCTTCTGTGCCTTCAAGATGCACTCAAGATGTATTTGTTCCTGTTCTGTTTTGTTGGCAGAGATTTCCCTGGTTCTAATTAACGGCTTTCTCTTCTACTGCCCCATAGCATCTTTACTTTGCAACACAACAAAGCATTCTGCTTTGATTTTCATGGCCGGACTCCCACTTTGTAAAACTTACACGGAGGAGGCCTTCGGTGGTTAGCGTTGCAGGAATTTTGCATTGTTGCTGATAAAGTCACCGCAAAACAAGGGGTTTAAGTTTGGCTTACAATAGTCTAGTCATAGTTCTTTGTCCAATTTCACAGAAAAGCTCACCCCAACACCAGGGATCTGAGGAAACTGGCCAAACCATATCCATACATTTGCAAGATTGCTGAGAGAGGGACGATTCCTACTTGCCAGAGCAGCATGTCTGGCCAAGTGTACAGAAGGATGTCCACTTTCTCAATCAGTTCCCTCCATGGTATTCAGCCCTCCCACTATGGGCTGAGCCTCCCTAACAACTAGACGGTCTTCTGCAGGCTTCCTTGGGGCTTAATTCAACTACTAATTCTCTGCAAATGCAAATTCAACTACAAATTCTCTGAGCTCAAACCCTCAGTTGTCCTGCTGACACTAACCTGTATCTAACCATGACAGGTAGCAATGACCCACAAATAGGGAGACCCATATAGTTTTGCCATATTAACTTTCAGTAAAAAAAGTTCACAAACTGGGCTGGAGAGATGGTTCAGGGGTTAAGACTCTGCCTCACAAGCAGAAAGTCCTGAGTTCAGATCCCAGGTCCCATTTTAAAAAGGTCAAGCTGAAATGGGGGCTGCCTGCACTGAGGGCCCTGGTGGACGGAGCCTGGGAAATCTGAGCAAAGCAAAAAGGAGGTAGAAGAAATTAAGGATGATTCTCAGAGTCACCCTTGGGCCTCTACAAAGACATGCAATGCTCCCTGATACACACACACACACACACACACACACACACACACACACACGCACACACACAAAATAAGTAAATAAATAAAGTTTAAAAAAAAGTTCATAACTGAGAAAGACATGGATTCCTCTGAGGAAAGAAAAATCGCAGCTAGAGAAATGGATTGAGCCATGGCTCTCTGGGGAAGGAGAAACAGGTAATAAACCTAGTCAAGGCTGACAAATTCCAGTAAGTGCCAGAAATTGAACAGGAAAGCAAATGGAGTCTGAAACCAAGAACAACAATATGAAAATGAATGCAAAGAAATGGAATATGAAGAATAGCACAAGGTGAGACCTAGCACTTATTAGAATATAAATTTATTTCAAATATATATAAAACCATATCAAAGTCTCACAACTCCCTACCCAGGGAGTAATTTTATATGTGCCTTATAAAGAAAAGGATCTTTCTGTCTTACTTTTTATGTTGTCTGAATGTTTCTCTTTCCTGGTTTTCTGTTGAATTTTTTGTTTTTTGTTCTTCAATTTAAGAACTTTTGGATGTTAGTTTTCAGTACGTGTCACAAGCTTTTCTTATGTGTCCCAGATTTCCCAATTTTATAGTTTTCTGACATTCAAAGATACTTCTTAGGCAAAAAAATCATTTTTTTCTTTTTGTTCATAAGTTTCAAAACTTAATTTGAAAGCCATTTCCTATACTAAGTTAAAGAGGCATTTACTCATATATTCTTATAGTACTATATGGTTTATTTTCACATTGAGATCTTTTGAAGCATTTTGAATTAATTTTATATATTATATAAGGCACAGAACTATTTTACCTTTTTAAAATGGCTCCTAGGTTGTCAATACTAAAATGTCTGTCTCTACCTTCTATCAAATACCAAATTTCCAAAGGAATGTTGGTCTAGTGCCAAGTTTCCTACTTCTTTGATCAACTGCTCTAATATCTCGTTTTAATACAGAAGCTTTACAATATGCTTTAATGTTTGATATAGTCACTTCCCTGACAATTTTTATTTTTCAGTCTTTTCCTATATTTAGGTTTTTAAAACATCTATAGTTTCGACTTGTAAAACACTAAAAACATGTTTATTCATAATTCTCCTGGTGTTACAGCCTGCCTGTATGTTTCTGATAAATTCATGACCAGACAGAAGAACAAGAGGATTTATTCTTGCTTGTGATTCTCCTTTACAGTGCATAATACAGCTTGACAGGAGAGCTCATACCAATACTAGGAGCCGAGGGAACTGCCAACATCATATCTATAAAAATTGGTGAGAGAGGTCCAAACGTCATTTAGCAAACTGCAAGTCTACAAAGTATGCTGAGGCATCCAAAATTGAGCCAGCTCCCCACCATCTTATCTATCTGCCTAGGGAGAGGGCCTACCCACAAGGATTGGGTATGTCCACATCCATCAGATGATTTTCTATAGGTTTGCTTAGAGATTGCCTTAACTACTAATTCTTGACAACCTTCAGCTATCAAGTTGACACCTGTATCTAACTAGCCCAACTGGTATTGACACAGACTTAGACTGTAACAAGAAAAGGTGACTTCTTTGTGATGCGTTTGGATGAGTTAAGTATGAGATTCTGCCAGGTTTTTGAGGAGTCACATTATATACTCATGAAGGTTCTTTTACTTTAGGTATTCTATACTTTACACTTTCATAATCAAATTCTAAAACTAATGAAATTAGACATATTTATGGGTATCTTGTGATATTTTATTTTTATGTATGTACACATTATGTGATGTATCAAGATTTCTCTGTTTCCTTAAGCATTTTTCATTTCTTCTAAGAAAAATACTCCTAGTCTTTCTTACTGGTTTGGTTATTTTTTAATTCTTTTCTCTAGTCATCCTTCTGTGCCATTAGACAGTAGAACTTCTCTTTCTCCTAAATAGTAACTAGTGTCTGTTAATTAACCTCTCTATATCCTCCCTTTTAATCTCAACATCTAGGAAATCAGTTTTGTCAGATGCCAAGTCGTAGTGTAGATATATAGCATGTCTTTCTATGATTGGCTTATTTCATTTAAAGAATGACAGTCTTTCCTGGTCCTCCTACCTTGTCACAAATGAAGAATATTTCCTCTTTTTTTGTTAAATTATGACAGCCATTCATAATCTTAGTGCTAAAATTCCTTACTGTTTTCCAACTTGTAATATCATTTTAAGACAGTATCACTTAATTCCTGTTTAAGTGAATGCTTCTATCATGGATTAATGATAATTTTCTTCAATGGGCTTGTCAAAAATAAATGAAAATAAACATATGAGTTTTCCCTTGAGATATTAACACTATCTGTACCATTAGTACAGATAAGACATCAGGACAGTCGTGGAATAAATTCTAACTACTGGTGGTATGTTATCCTCTTAATGTCAATTGAATTTTTGCATCTATAATCACAAATAATATTAGCCTTTGATTTACTCCTTTGCAATATATTTGTAAAAATTAGACAGTAAGAGTATCATACATATTATTTCTTAAGAGCTAAACTAAAAATATTTGCCCAAGAGTAGGTGAGTAAAACTCTTTCATGACTATTGATATGACTGCTGTGTGACACTTTTTCTAAGGAAATGCCACATACTATCTATCCACCCAGATAGAAATTTGAAATAGAACAAAGTAATGATTACATCAAGTCCTCCTTGATGAACCAATAAGTTTATTGATTAAAGGAGTAAGGGGGAAGTTACTTCCAGAAGCAGGGAGACTCAAAGACAGTTGATTACCAGAAAGTCCACCACAACATGGATGAGACTCAAGAAACCCTGGGAGTCTCTGCTACATGCATGACTTCCTCCTGGGAGAATCTCCTCCAGACTCCTCGACAGAGTCTCTTCCAGAGCCCTGGACAACTGGATGTTTCTTGCAACTGGCAGACTGCTCCTCCTCTCCTTCTGCTAGGCCTGCAGTAGAATCTCCTCTTCCACCTGTTAATTTACTTCTTTTCCTCTTTGGGGAAAGGCCCTTCTCTCTGGATCTTGTTAGCTTCAGGAACTTCCTGTACCCAAATTTCTGTTTACTTGCTGATCCATGTTAGGATGAAATCTTTCAGCCTCTTTTTAGGTTCAACTAGAGACGAAATCTAGGACGGCATTAAGCTTTGACCACAGGAAAAACACAACACAACATATAACTGATTTGTTGATTAGAGCTGTCACAAAATATTTAAAATTTTAAGCATTTTGTTACATTGCCTATGTTTCTTGTTCCTTAATTTGCCTTTGTTTTTTTCTTTTTTTTGAACATTAATTTAAAGTTAGAAAGGTTTAAGTTTTTATTCTAAAGGCTACAATTGCACTTACATGTTTTATAAAACTCTAATCTCTAGAAAGATTAGATTTGGGGGTTGGATATTTCTTCATTTTGTCTTTAACTATTTTGTATAGTTTTTCAATTATTCTTTAATTTTGTTTTACTGTTTCTAAAAATACCCAATAATCTTACCTAATTTTTCTAATCTTTCTGGTTTTTCAGTTTTATTTTTCTGCTGTCATAATATCTAACCTTTGTATTTTAGTCTTCAAACATGATTTCAAACTTTTAAAAGTTTTACATCTAAATTTACATATTGATATTTTCACCTGATTTTTAGAATTTTCAGGCAAATTATTTGCTTGGAACTTTCCAAGTCATCTCTACGTCGGACAAACTATATTCTTCAGGAATGAAAAAAAAAAAAAGAATCAGATGATTTACCATCATTTTGTTATACAAATCTTATTCTAAAACTATGCCTTTTCTTTTTCTTGAAACTAATTTGTAACAAATAACAATTCTGTCTCTCCTTCCTGCCAAATCAACCAAGAAAAAAGTTTTAGTTCATGGTAATATCCTTTTACATTGGATAACCCATTGGAACATTGTCATTAAAAACAACAAGAGCAGACTACATGATTAAAAAAATAAATAAATGTCTTTGAAAAGGACTTTTAATAATAGTCCCCCTGGACTGTTTAGATATAATCAGCACTTAATACAGTCTTTGCTAAAACCCGTAACGATAATGATATTTAGTAAAGGCATCATCCCCCATCGATTGCAGTTCTATTTATTCATTTGATGTCTTGGCATTTAGTTGAATTAGCTAACCAAAGCACCTAAGCTAAAGAATGGAGTAATTATATAAACACTTGAAGCAGAACAATTATGAGTAAGAGCAGTAGGCATGGAGCAGGGAGGTTTAATCTATATATGCATATCTGAAGTTCAGGCATTGGTGGCCTGGCCTGTCTGTCTGTGCTCCTTTTTGATCTGCACGTTTATTTTCTCTAATTAGATACTATAGAATACTTTTCTTAGGTGACAACGCTTGTGGATACTTTATAATTTCCATTCGGAGGGAAAATCGAGAGACTTGTAAAAACAGGTGAAATTTAATTATAACACAACTTTGGGAGCTCAAAGGGAAGAAATGCATGGAGTTAGACTGCCCCTGGTAGTCACAAAGTCTTGGATTACATTCCTATCTCAGCTGTCAACCTCTTAGTTTAATCAGGAAAACTTGTAGCATTTAACTGCAAATAAAAGTGGTAAGGAATTTCAGAAACCTTCTTAAAGTTCCAGATCTAATTTTTAAGTCCCAGTGGAAACTTTTGGAAGAAGCAAATTTCCTGACCTTATTTTTTCAGTATCTGCTTCCATCCATCCCTCTCCCCTTTAACCAATCTCTCTGAAGAAACTATGCATTGATATTCCTTCAAGCAAATTGCTTAAATATTTGACAGCTTGTTTTAATTCCTAAGAAACGTGCAGTTTTGATTCATCTGTTCCGAGATGCAGTGATTTAAAATATGCTTCTCAGAAATGTGTTCCTTGCATCTAAAAAGTGAAGGTTATGAATATTCACTGCAGTTGAATAAAAAAAATCAGAAACCTTTTTGCAAAACAGAACAAAACTCTTAACAATATGAGTAGAAGTCAGGGATCTCAAGATCAGACTAATAGTATCAGAAATAGACCTTGTGTGTGTGTGTGTGTGTGTGTGTGTGTGTGTGCGTGTGTGTGTGTGTGTGTGTTATGTTTGACACTATGTGCCCTAGAAGAAGGAAGTACATTGTCTTATCTTTAGACCAACAGTTTCAGGGAAGATTTAATATACTCACCAGTCTTGATAAGGTGGCTATGCACAAAGAGGACATGAATGACTCATTCAGAATGATTCACTCTCATTCCCTCTTTTAAATTTCATGTAATTTCAGAAGTTCAAATTTTGTGACCAATTTTTCCATGACGTCTTCAAGAATCCTTCAGAATCAATCCCTCAGCAATTAAAACTATCCTACAGAATGTGTATGAAGGTAATACTAGTTTCTTTTAGATAGTGATATTTCTTTTTTCTAAAATAGATCAAATCAAATGGTGAATAATTATTCTTATAGCATGCTAATAGTGTGGCTTTTAGACTATTGCCAGTAAATGAAAACACTGCCTGAATCAATAGGATACTTTCAGCACAGAGCAGCACAAAGGACTGAATCCAGATCAAATATGGGAGACGTGTGGTACACTGAGACATGGACAGATTTTTTTTCTTCCATACACAGGCTTGTTAAAGGAAGCCCGAGGCTCTCTGGGTATTAAGCGGAAAAATCAATCATGATGACTTGCTCCCCATCCTCAGCCTTACAGAAGCAGGTATTGCAGACTTGGAAGTAAATAGATTCTCAGTGAGAGGCACATAATTATTAAATTCACATGAGGCATATAGAATCAGGGAACTTACTTAGGAAAATTCCAGTGGGAAATTTCCAGTGGCATGGAAGTTCTAGAAGAAGCCACCGCGAGGCATGTGATTCGTCCTTTGGGATTCACTGCAGGGCGTCCCTTGTAGCCAAGCTCTTAACGGGTGATTGTTGCCAGCTCCTGAGCTCAGCACAGGGATGCTTTGACCTGCCATTTCTACCCAACATGAATGAGAACTATGTGCAATGTATTAGGATTCTCAGTTAGCTTGGCAAACCTTTTCTCCAAGTTCTGTATCACAGTCTAAGGCCCTTCCTACCCAATCTTGCTTCTTTCCCCCCTCCTTCCACATATGTGAGATCTGCTTTGCAGACTGAAGACTCTCCCTGCCTTCTTCTCTTCCCTCTCTGCTGTGTGTATGCGCGCGTGTGTGTGTGTGTGTGTGTGTTTGTGAGAAGGCACTATGTGTACCTATAGAGGCTCAAGGGTAACTTCACCTGGATTGTTTCTATCTTCGGTCTACTTTGCTCTGGAATTTCCCAGACTCTCCCTTTCAGGATGGGAAGTACAGGTGAATGTCATTTCTGCCTGATATTTTCAAATGTGATCCAGGATCTGAACTCAGGACTTTCTGCTTATGAGGCAGAGTCTTAACCCCTGAGCCACCTCTCTGAACACACACACACACACACACACACACACACACATGCACACATGCACAACCTCTGCTTTCTATGGACAATATACCAAATAAATTCCCTGTACTCGTCCTTAGCATGTTTCAATGAATTCACTTCCCAAGGGAACTATTACTTGTCTGTAAATAGATTTTTACTTGTGACATTGTCCATGTCTTGTTACCAAGGAATCAGGAGAGCTCAATCATCTTGTGTTGTCCAGCAGTTAAGTGGCTAAAATTATGCCAACATGTCATGAAGTGCTTGCAATTTTCTCCAGTTCACCACATCTTCCTTGCTTAATCTGGTTCACTCTTGTGAAATTTCAATACCATATTATACCTTTCATCTTTCTAAGAAGCCTCCCCTGACTTGTCTCACACAGAAGTTTTAAAGGCCCAGCTTTATTTCTATGGGGCATAAATGTATCCCTTCTGTATCAATTATTCTAGATTGCACAAAAAATCACATGGTCCTTTACCCTGCTAGGCTATTACCTTGTAAGCAGTGTTTATGTTTAGATATTTCTATTTCTGACCTTAAACTGGTTTCTGGTGTCCAGTCCTGTTTGTGAACTGTGTGCAGAATTAGATAACTCTAAGACCTTCCCACTACAAGTGTGCAGATGGAAGAGTGGAAACATGCTTTAAGATGATGTTGCGCTGACAAGAAAGGAGGGAAGTTCCAAATGTCAGAAGCCAAAGCAGCCCAGAGACCAGAAAGATATGCCTGTGCTGGTATGGTGATCTCCTGGGAGAACTGGGTGGGAGGCAGAGTAGCAATCCAGGTAAGATGGCATGGGATTCCCATGTCCACACAGAAATAGGAGATGAGGCCTTAGGCCACCAACAAGCTATGACATGGAGCTGAGATCCTTGAAGAGCTACATATTCAGTGAGCATTTTGACTAGAAACTAAAATTCCCACCAATAAAGCAAAATTCTTGTCTACTAGATTTCAGATAAAAATAATAAATGTCTCTGAAGGAATTTAAAGCCCAGACCTATACTTCTTCTGGTTTGTAATTCAGATTTATTTTGACCTGGAATGTACATACTAACAGAAATTAATCTCAGATTCACAATATCCCTATAATGACTTGTCAAAATATAAGTTAAACTTGCTCTGGAAGGACCTCAGCTTAAAGTGTAGATTCCCATCTACAGACCCACAGCTGTAACTAAAATCACAAAATATACAAGGCAACACTACAGTGTGAGCCAGAGTTAACATAAATATGCCCAAACATTCATCTACTAGTATGGCAATCTGAAAGAATTAAATAAAGATATATGATTATTAAATATGATATGAGGAGAATCAAAAAATTTTTGTAGAGTTAGAACTCCATCAAAAACCCAACCTGAAAGGAAATACTAGATATTATTGAAAAATGAAAAATCTAGAAGCCTATAGAAGAATGAGACATTAGGTGTGAGAAAGATTAACCAAACCACAACACAATGTCTCAAAATTAAAAATGTTTGGGCAATGAAAACTTTAAAGTGGTGGAAAAGCTAATAACAAAATGTAAACTGAGAGAAATTTGAACTGGGAGATACATCTGAAGAAACCTAAAGTGAAACGGAAAAATAAAGAGCTGGAAAATGTAGAAAGGAAACAGAAGCATGAAAGAGAAACATAGACTTTCATGCCTATGAGTCTAGCATTCAGTAGGTAGAAAGCAGGAAGATCAAGAGTCCAATATCAGCCGTGTCTGCAGAGGGCGTTAGAGGTCAGTCTGGTCTGCAGGAGGCTCTGTCTCAGTAGGGAAAGAAAAAAGAGAGAGAGAGAAAGAAAGGGAGGGGGAGGGGAAGAGAGAAGGAAAAGAAAGGGGACAAAAGGGAAGGGCAGAAAGGGGAGGAAAGGGGAAGAGATAAGAAGACCAAATCTTTATTTACTCATAACACAATGACATTGTCAAAATCAAATGGGAAAAGGGTACCTTGGGAATAACAGTAGAAAATATTTGAAAAAGAACATACTAATAACAACAGAATCAAGAATAGTTAGCAAAATAAAATTTGGGTAGAAAAAATTCCAAAGATGGCAGGTAGGTTTTATTCTGTATGCCATCTCACATCACCTCGTTATATTTCCCTAGAAGAACCTTAAAGTTCAATTAACCTCAGAATAAAAAATCAAGGCTCTTAATCAGTGAATGCTGTCTGACCCTGGCAAAAGGAGATTGCTATCCGTCTGCTATGACTCAGATAAAAAATGTCTCCCCATAAAGTCTTGCATTAAAGCCGAGGTTCCAGCTGGTGGTGCTGTTTGGAGAATTTATACAAACTTTGGGTAAAGCCTGGCTGGAGGTAGCAGGCGCAGTCCTTAGGAATGTCTTGTCCCTGGTACCTTCCCATCTCTCTCTTTCCCCATCTCTCTTCCTCTGCCTCTTGGCTTCCCGAAGGTAAGCAGCTCTCCTCCATTCCATGTTCCTACTCCCATTATGTTCTTCCCAAGTGTTTGGGGCCCAGTGATCATGGGCTGAGTCCTCTGAAGCCACGAACCACTGTTAACCTGTCCAACTTGAAATGGCCCTTCATCACAGCAATAAGCAAAGTAACTCATGCACCGTCAGAGACCTCGGCCACAGTGGTTTTAGGAAAATGAGGAACTAGCAGTGGTTGACAGCTGCTGAACGAAGGAGAGACATTACCTTTTCAAGTATGGCCACTGGTAGGTTGCTGTGCTCCCCAGTGGGTGGTTGAGAAGCCATGTGCAATGTGCCCCCAAGTAGCTCTAATGGCACTTAATAGAAGAGGAGGAGAAGCAGGAGAAAGAGAAGAAGGAGGAAGAAAAAGAGGTAAAAGTTCATAAAGAATGTGAGGGATCCAGAGGAAGTGGGAGGGGAAAAGTGGATGAGTATGATCAAGATATATTGTAGACATGTATAAAATTGTCAACAAATAAATTTTTAAAAATATGATTTGGGAAAAAGTTGTGCTGGAAATAGGAAGGAACAGTTCTCAAAATAATGTTCCTGGTCAGAGCTCTGAGCTCTGATACTGAGCACACAGACGTACTCCCTCAAATCAGGAAAAGACACTGAGATATATCTGTGGTATAGAGACTGAAAATGAAACTCAAGAGAGCTGAGACCAGACTAGCCCTAATTAGTTCTACCTTTCTACACAATAGTCTGGCCTTCATGAGCATAGACATTAAAACCTAATTAGTATTGGTTTTGTAAAAGCTAACCTCAACTTTTCAAAACAGATTTTGTGAGCACAATGCTATGTAAGTGCATGAGGCTCTTTGGAGTCTTAAGTATGTTTTCCTATAAACAAACCAATATAGAAGAAAAATATACACATTTCAGGACATATTGATCTTATTCCTGTGAGAAAGAGTGTATAGCTTCAATTTGAAAGGGAAGATCCAAGACTATAAGACCAAGGTCTTTTTCTCCAGCCCTGACTTTCCCACTGCAGCATGCGCTCCTCAGCTCTCCTGCTAGATTTGGAACCCTGTCTTATTTCCAAAGCAAGGAAGGGAAGAATGAAGGGTCTAATCATACCAGTGATGATTTATGAACATTTGCAAGGAAAGCTTTCTATCCAGAAATCCAGAAAGATATGCATTTACTTGCAAACTAAAAGTTACAAAAAAGACAAGGTAGCAAACCTTGTTTTCTATTTTTTTCTATATTTTTTTTCATCTCTTAAGAAATCAATTGCTCAAACTGCAGTGCACATACGTAACATTAAGATTTAGTGCTTACAATTAATTGAATGGGGCACTATATTAAGTTCTTCACATATACTATTGTATTTAATTCTCTATTATAAGCTAGAAAATAACTAGTGCTTGGCACAGTTAATTGCAGATGTCAACTTGACAGTTGAGGGTTGTATTTCTGGACACATCTGTGAAGAATGGATAAGGTAAGTCCAGAGTGGACCTGTGGAAGATAATTTAGTTGATACCTGAGGACCTTGTCCATCATGGGTGGGACCATTCCCTGGGCAGGTGGATAAGATGGAGAGTGAACTGGTGAGAAATTGGCATGCAGGCATGTAGATAGACCAGTAAGCATGGGCGTACATCCTGCTCTCAGCTCTTTGTGTGGATATGGTGTGATGACTTCCCTCATCACCTGATGCTGCTATAAACTCTCCTGTGCAGAAGATACAGCGCAAATGGATCATAGAACATGGATACATCAAATGGAACTGGTCTGAGAACTTCCTCCTTGCTGAATAGCATACACAGTATCAAGGAATACTGTAGAAGCTACTGGGGGAGTGAAATAATCATAGACCTTATCAACTCATGAGATCTTCAAGTTGCAATAAAAATCACCATGGCAACAGGTGATCACCAGTATAATAGTGGCATGAGTATCAAGAGACAGCCAATAGCTTTCTGATTGAACTAAAGACCCGTTTGACAGAATGGAACATATTCCTGTTACTGTTAACTAGAACATGAACCTAAAAAAGGGAAGAAAATAGAGCAATGGGCGAAAAATAGCCAATGAACCCATAGGTAGGATGACAGTGCATCAAACTATTCTGTAAATAGCTACTATTATACTCATGGATTTGAAGAGCACTTAGTACTCAGCCTAGAGGGCTTCTTCTACAACAGAGGTAGAGAATCTCAACACCCTGACAGATGGAGCATTAACCAGTAGAAGAGCAGTGAAGTGGACAATGATGGCCAACCATAATGCAGAGTACCAGAACTCAGCAATGCTCACCCAGAATCAGGCCATCCTAATCTCTCCTCATCCTAAGGCTTAGGGAACCTTGTAGAAAATGGGGCAATGAGACTGTAAGAACCTAAAGATGGGAAGATCCACCATTAGACAAGACATTCTATTCAAGGAAGGACTGGTGCATCCAGGAATTCACTGCAGTGAGACTTGTCCTTACCAGAGCTGCATAATGACTGACATACCAACATGCCCCCACAGACAATTGAGGAACTCAAGCCTTGTCAGGGGGGTGGTGTGAGGAGGAGCAACTTGGTATACCACAGAGGCCTGAACCCCCCCCCCAAGAGTAGACAAGCCAGAGGAAACCCTAGGGTCCATAGAAGTGGCCAGGCAGAAGGTGGGAGGGAATGGAATAGATTGATGAGGAAAGGGAAGAGGATAGTAGAGAGGGGCTGGAGGGAAGTAGGGATTATTACTCAATATGCTTGTAAAACTAAAAAAATAAATAAATAAAATAGGAAAAACACCCAGAATCACAAATTCTGGCAGATCCAGAACTTGTATTTTCTCAAATACTCATAAATAAAGCTTTATATAAGGACCCTGAGTCTGTTTCTTGACAGATGGTATTTTTTTAAACATCTTGGTCCCCAAGTCTCCATACAAACACTCTCAATCTGCAAAGAACACAGCGCATACCCTGTCCTTCATACTCAGCATACAGATACATAGAGTCGGTATCCTAGGAAACTTGCTAGACACACAAAATCTTGCCCCCTTGCCAGCACTAATGAATCACGACACACATTTCCACACACCTCTGCAGGAAACTCTTGCCTTTGATTGTTGAAGGAGACCTCTTTTGCTGGTGGGCTCTGAAGCTTTATCAGTGGAAGCACAAACCACTGTGAATTCAGGAAAATGAGGTGTTGCTTAGTCCTGATGGGGGATAGTGGTGGGCCAGGCATTCTCTCCTGGGCATGATAAGACTGTGGTACACATGACTTCATGCCCGATATGTATATTCACAAAAATTGCATGAGAGTTATCTGTCTACCTCTCACCACGAAAGCAGAAGCACCACAACTCTCTGAGAGCACTAATGCTGATTGGGAAGGAAAGGAAGATGTGGAAGATGCTTTCCTCAATGCTACTCAATGGTGTACCCACTGGTCTGTGACATTGCTGGAACATGCGCTACGTCAGGCATGTGCCGTCAAAGACAAACCAGATAAAACACAGTGAGCCACACAAGTGAAAAGACTTGGAAATAGGAGGGAGTCTGGAGGGGGAGATACTGAGTTGCAAGGAGAAAAGGAGGGGGGATGGGATTAAGGGTTAAAGGGTGAAAATATCACAAATTCATGTATACAATACTAAAAAAAATTACAAAACAGCTTTAAAACCACCAACAGAGCCACGTGTCTGTCTTCCATCTTGAAGGCCAGCATACCTGACTTGAGAGCTCCTTTACCTTTGTTTACTTTTTGGCAGGCTACAGAGCTTTTGTTCTGGCATGTCCATGAGCACTTTGCTTTCTTTGACTCCCCCCAATCCGTCCCCCATCTCTCCCATCCCACATTATTGTCTTGTTCCTAATGGTTCCCCTTCGACTTCCAAGTCTCAGGTGCTCCATTACTCTTCTCACACCCATTCCTTACAGACTCTTTTCCCTCTCCTGAGGGATAGTTTACAGTTTCATGGTCGTCTCTATCCTACATAAAGAAGAATTCTACATATATCCGACATATAGAAGAATTCAAGGATCTACATATGCAATATCTGCCTTTCTGAGTTTTGGACACCTCACTTAATATAATCATTTCCAGATCTACCCATTTTTACGCAAATGTCACAATTCCATTTCTCTTTGCAACTGGAAAAAAAAATTCCATTTCATATATGGACCACATTGTAATTATCCGTTCATCCACTGATGGGACATCTAGGTTGATTCCATTTCCTAGCTTGTACACAGAGCAGTATCTCAGAGGTAGGATACAAAGTCCTTTAGGTGTATGCCCAGGGAAGGGACAGTATAGCTAAGCCATATGGTAATCCAGTTTTTAGGCCTTTTTTTTTTAAAAGAAATGTCCGTGCTGATTTCCATAATAGTTTGCATTCTTTCCCAATATCTTCATTAGCATTTGTTAACCTTTGTTTTCTTAATGATAATCATTCTGGCCCAGGTGAAATGGAATCTCAAAGTAGCTTTAATTGGTGACATCTCCTAAATTTAAAAATCAAAAATCTTTCCTTATCCTTCTTTTCTCTATTTAGTTAGCCTCCTCCATCTAGTTTGCATCCTGGTTTGGATAGGAGGGCACAGGATTAGAAAAATGAGACCTGAATTTCTGTCTTGGAGAGTCCGGCATGTTCAGTGAGCCCCAGCGTCCTGTCTGTCAGGAAGGGAAAGTACGGGCCGGCCTTTCTCTGGGTTTTGTAAAAGTTTCAGGTAGAACCCATTCAAAAAAGTTTTCTGCAAGAGGAATAGTGCCTTACAAAAGCAGGCATTCCTTCAGCTTTAATGTTGAACTTGCCATTTCCCAACACATGGTTGGTCCACGCTGAGTGAGATGGATTCTGGCCATATCACGATTCACATCTGAGGACCAACTGTTGTTTGTTCTTATACCCGAAGCCGGAGCAGCTAAGGTAGGACATCTTCCAATTATACGGTTTTGGTTCTAATTATCTTGCACAGCACCCACACAACAGTAAGTTCTTCCCCTTCCCAAACAGAATTATCAGAAATAACGATCCTAGATGCCCTCAGCGCTAGAACTGTGATTTCCCTGAGACACTCCAGCCCACCATGGCCCTAGTGTGGCTCCACTCTTCTTGGAGTTATGATGAGGTCTAGGGATCTGGTTCGGTTTCTCCCCCCAAAATAATGAATTATTAAGTGGCAAAGGGGTTGAGAATGCTTATCTGTATTTAAAACAGGACTAGTAGGACATCTAAAGATTTAAGCTGCAAGGAAGAGAGAGAGGGAAAAGAGGAACAGAGGTGGGCAAGCCATGTGGTGAAGTTAATCTTTAAAGAAACAGCAAAAAAGCCCTGAAGGTACAGACCCCACCCCCACGTCTATTTAGCTTATCTCCAGGTGGGGATCCTGCACAGGTGATTGACAGAGCCAGCTGAATTAACTGAAGAACCCCATAATGACTTCCAACACTGTGACTCCATTCTAGTGTCTTCCAGGAGGGAGACTGGAAGCAGGGTCTAGTTCCTTACAATACCCTTGTCCCATGCCAAGAAGACAACATCACACCTGGCAGGGCAGAGAGCTGCTGTTGGGGGCTCCGCAGGTGGGCCACAGCTTGAGAGCCACAAGCTGTCTAGGGCTTGCTGTCCCTAACCTCCAAGTCTGAGCCCCACCCACATCTGAATTCCCCATTCTGGAAACTCCTGCTTATGCACAAATCTACATTCTTATTGGTGTTTTATTGTTTGCTTCGGGTATTTGCATGTCAGTTCCAGCCCCCCTCAGAATCTTCTTAGCCTACTGCCTTCGGTTGATGCTGAATCCTGAAGTGATGCTTTCGGAGTTCTCAGGACTTAACTTTCTTTTCTGCCACAGCTCCTCAGACCCGCAGCCGTGGTCTCTGCCTGCATGCGCCTCCATAAGACAGAGCTAAAACGACCAAGCCTGTCTACAATCTAGCCTGAGTACTCACCTTCTCACCACTCTCTGAAGTGTGTGCTTGGTGTATCCAGGCACCCCTGTGCTGTTCTCCTCAATCCCACGGCTCTTCTACTGGAAGCTTCCCTAACAGTTCCCTAGCCTGTTTTCTTTTTAATAAACTTACCTTGTGTGTGTATAATCAACATAAACAAAAGTACTGAACTCATAAGCAGCTCAATAAAAAGAGTGAACATTCCTGTACAATGCCCTATTGGAACAAGAAACAGAATATTATCTGTATCTTAGGAAGCCTTCTTTGGTCTCTCCTGAAGCCATTAAAATCCCTTCAAGTCATTACCTCCCCTTTCCTCCCCTCCCCCCCCCACAAAAAAATAACCATTCCTCTAACTTTGCCCACCCTAGTTTTGCCTGCCTGCTTTTGTCCTTCATGTGTGGAATCATGTGGTATGTGTTCTTCTGCGCCCTGCTTGTATTCAATACAATGCTTTTTCTTTATTACTGTATGGTATTTCGTTGTATGATTCCATCATTCTCTGCTCTTGTTGGACATGTGGCTATCTCGTTTTGCTCCCTTACAAATATCAGTGCTGTAAACAGCCTAATGCATGTTGTTGGTGGACACCCCGTCCACATTTACTGTTGAGATAGAACCAGGAAAATAACTGAATGAGCAGATTATGCACACCTTAGATTTTCCCAATTTCCCAAAAACGGAATATCGGTTTACACTCTTATCAGCAGTATATGAGAATTCCAGCTACCATGCATCTTTGCAGACATCTGATACTAGGGGCTGACAAAATAGCTTAATGGTGCTTGTGAACATCTAATACTCTTTCGATTTGGCCATTTTAGTTATTGTGACCTAATGCCATTTCCCCTGGTAATTAACTGAGGATTTATTTTCTTAAGTGCCTGTTCAACTTTTACTAATTTTTGTATTTATATATCTTTTACTTTTTTCCATTCTATTTTAGTGATACAAAAGCACTGTGCATTAAACATCAAGCTCGATGGTGATCATACAAAAATCATGTCAAAGGTAAGTTTTACTGAGGAAAAAAGGTGTAATATTAAAAAGTGAAAAATGAAACACAGCAAGGCATTACCCAAAATAGCACAGAACAAAGGCATGATCTTACACTAAGAATTCTAGTGGTTTAAATTATTAGTCTATTTCATGCCAACATACCCCCATAGACTATCAAAGAACTCAAGGAAGATGGGAAACCTTGGGGACCAAAGTTAGATGAGTGAAGGGAAAGACCCTATCAGTGGAGTGGCCCAAAGAGAGGCAACTTGGTATGCTATAAGAAGCCTGACCCCCACAGGAATAGAGGGAACCCTGGGGTTCATAGAAACAGACAGGCAGAAGGATGGAAGGGAGTGGGATGGACTGATGAAGGGAAGTAAGGGGAATGGGAGAGAGGGAGAATGGAGGGAAACAGGGTTAAGTACTCAATATGTTTGTAAAACTAGAAAAATAAAATAATAATTAAAAATGTATTATTAGAAAGCTGTGAGATCCCCCATTGACACATCTGCCATTATTACACTGATGGTCACCTCTTGCCAAGGTGATTGTTAGTATAGCTTGCAGATGTCACAGATTACTGAAACTGTTGATTGCTTTTCTCTACCGATAGGTTCCACAGTACTTTCTGGTACTGTGAAGGCTATCCAACAAGGAGAAAGCTTCCAAATCAGTTCCAGCTGGTGGTTTTTTTGGTCCATGACCTATAATCCACATGTGTTGTATCTTTAGTAATAGGGTCTTATTGAAGTTTCCAAACAAAAACCAAGAGCAATGGCAAAGACCTGTACTGTTTGGGGAACCTTTAAGAACTCTCTGAACAACGACTAATCCGGGAAAATCATATACCGATTACTTCCAGTATTGCTTAATTGCCTCTGGGTTGTAGTTGGAAGCATCTTAGGGATTTCTTGTTTTGCCCTATCTTCATCTTTCTATGTTCCCTGTGCTCGTTCTTGGTTTTTTTTTAACTAAAATGTTTTTAACCTAGTATAATGTTTTTAACCTTGTATCTGAAAAAAAAATTATATAGTCTACTAAGATAAAGCATTTCATAAAGTTATTGCATGAAAATTTGTTAAAACAATCCACATATTAAATCTAAGCCCACACCTTTTGTCCCAAAATTCTTAGGGTCAGATATATTTAGAATTTAAACTTTTTACATTTTTTGAAATGAAATTACATAGCTTTTTCATGCTGACATGTGGGAAATTTTTGTGCAGTACAAAGTCTCTCTCTTGATCTCTGATTTGTCTTATCACTCTCTTAATGGAGTCCATTAAAGAAAACAACTTCAAGAGAATACAAAAATCATTTTTTCTTTATTCTTAGGCTTTGTGTCTGGCCAGAAACCCAACAGTTTCATATCTGTTGATGTGAAAACCGCTCAAAATAGTCATGTCCTTTGTGAAACTAATATCTCAGGTTGTCTTTAATTTTGGCTGTCCTCAAAGCTCAGTTCAGAGCTTCCCTAGAACTTCAAGTTATCCTCATATTGATCTACCATTCAGTCCTTTACATCTCCCCATAAATGCACAAGACTTACTCTGTCTTAAATAATCCCAGCGAATGAAGCAAATATTCTTTGAAAAACGTGCCTACCTCAACCATTTTCTATTTCATTGTATCATCTTACAAAATAAATGACTAGCCACGCCCAAAATGACATGGCCATCTCATCTAATCCTCATCATAGTGAAGTATTATAATGCCTATTTGTAGATGGAAAATCTGAAGCACAGGTGTAAGAAATGAGAACAGTCCGTAGGGCAGTGTCGTCCATAATGGGCAGCCAATGAATCTTAAATATAGTTGTTTTATTGCAAGATCTTTATTTTAGCATATGAAAACAGATCCATGGAAGTAAAGGAGTACTTGTCTCAGGTTTAATGGCTTTCAATTTGCAAAATTAAACGTAAACTTTCCAGAGCCATAGTCGTCAGAGTAAATTACACATTCTCCCATTCTCCGAAGGCTGCTCATCTACAAGAGCTCTGGAAAGTATGTTACAGGAGTTTGTTAACTTTAAATAACTGGGTAAGGGTCAACTCTCATATTTTATCTTTGCCATTTTGTAAATTATGCTATTTTTCTACTAATTTTTTTTCCTTTTTCTTTTTAAAATGTTCTTCTAAACTTTTTCAAATGAGAAAACCTTTTAGAAAAAAATATATGATGATTGTGTTAAGCTGTCAACTTGAAACTTGAGAACTGAATCATTTAGCCAAGGCAAGTCTCTCAGGAATCCTGTAAGAGATTACCTAATTGATGTGGAAAGACCCAAATGAGAGTAGGTGCGACTATTCCCTCAACAGATGGATAAGAAAGAGAGAGGAACTGATTGACTTTGACAGGCAAACTAGAAAGCATCATTGGTGGGGCCCTTGTTTCAGACTTTGACTGTGGACATGGTGTGACCAGTCCGTCCAATTTCTACTGATAGCACACCTGTAATCAAGAGTTTGAACAAAAATCATCTTATTTTCCTAAATGGTTTTGGTCATGAATTCATTACAGCAATCAGAATATGACACAAAGACAGAGGATTACACTTTCTCCATCAAAATAGGATAAACATTTCACTTTTGTTGGGCACCAAACTATCTTTTCTGTTACTTTACCTTGGGAAATGTGAGACAAGTTCACCTTAGATAAGGCTTCCACAACAGAACAGAGAAACTATTTCACCCAAGTCTAACCTGGTGTGCCAATAAGTTCCCTCGAGTTTTTTATAGGAGTGCTAATAAGAAGTGACTTATAGGAGCAATGGATAACTCAAAGATAGCTATACCAACTGGAAAGCCCATCCCAGCAAGGTCCATGCAAGCTGCATCTCAGGAACTCTCTTCACAATTTACAGACAAATCTATTTTTGCCATCTCTTCTCTTCTTATTGCTTTCATGAGTTGTGTAAGTTTCATGAGCTTCCTGAGTCTCATATGTTTCGTTAGATTCCTGAGCCTTAATGAGCTGCTATTATCCTTCCAGAAAGGAATACTGAATTTCAGTGGAAATAACTACAGAACACTTGTGTACAACTCACATACACATCTGGTTCTCAACTACACATTATTCATAGTTCATTCTGCTCTAGAAATGCTGGGGTGAGAGAGGGCCTGGGTCACATGCTTCTCAGTACTCAATAGTAACCTGCACTTACTCACATGAGAGTTGCCAGGATCCAAGAGATTGTTCCATAAGTGACCACCCACCTGTAATTCCCTCCTTGGAAGGCAGAGACAGGGAATCCCTAAAGCAAGCTGCCTAGGAAGACTAGTCATATTGATGGGCTGTGGGTTTGATTGAGGCTCCCTAAAACATATTCATTGAAGAAATTTTTAAAATTATTTTATTCATTCATTTAAGAGAGAACAGGTACATGCATACCACACATGCATGTGGAGGACAAAGGGCAACTTTCAGAAGATAGTTCTCTTCCACCATAGAGACTCTGGGGATTGAACTCAGTTTACCAGATTTGTGTACAAATGCCTTTACCCACTGAGCTATCTCACCAGCCCAAAATACATATTTTTTAAACCAGAAACTCTTGCTGAGAAAGCTATAAATAAATAAGTACCGATTCATAAAGACACATGCTGTAACCATTTCAGAAAATACTTTTTAATGCCAAGAAACTGGAGAACAATCCAAATATAATTAATTGGCAAAAAAAATTACCCAGAACTATATATTAGAACAGTGCAGTCATTAAAGATGCGTAGGAAAATGCCAAATGATATGGGAAGATAGTCACAGCAAATTAAGGTCAGAAAAATGATATATGGCGTGATTACCCTGATTTATATCTTTAATAGCTGTTTTCTAAAGCAGCCACAATGAATATTTCTGCTTTTACCATTAGAAGGACACATGCTCCTAGATGATAAATGTGTCACCTGCTGCAAATGTTCCAGCAACAAAAATTCACTGTGCGTCTGTCTTCAAGGATATGCTGATCTCAGACATCAGGTCTCTGTGACTGGGAGTCAGTGTTTAAACTTGAAGTGACTCACACTTGCCTGTCATCTGTTGTTTAAACACTTGAACAACTAGTATAGGCAGCTCAGTTCCTTTGGAAGAAGCTTCATAGATGTCTTTGAATGAGTCCAGTTTTGTTGTGTTTTAGTGGAGTGATCAGAAGATTGAGATCACTTCTTCACCTTTCTCCTCACCTTATTTCCCATGAGAACTTTTCTTAACTTTGAACACCTTGAGAGAAACACAAAACAACAGGTTGAATTTCACCTTTGCGCTCTCATCTTGCTTGTGGGGAGAATATATCTGACCTGCTCCACAAGGAGCCTGGCCACCACCTCGTGAAGCCACAAGGAGCCTGGCCACCACCTCGTGAAGCTGTGAGGGGTCCTTGGTAAGCATGCCACCGTGCGTGTGTAAGGTTTCTACAGTGGAAACGGTGAAGCAGCCACTTCTAGACCACACAGCTTCTTTCCTGTATGCCCTTCCCCAGGCCACTGGCCAGTTGTCCCAACATTAGTAGTTCCGGTGACTCTGTAGGAGATCCAACCAAGTTGACATGAGTTCAGTGACAGAGTCTATCCCATTCCCATTCCATACACTCTTTTTTGCAAAAAAAAAAAAAAAAAAGTCAAGTCCCCATAACATTAGCAAGAGCATGTGATTTGCCCATGCTGCTAGACAAAGAGTCACCCCACTATCTCCAGAGACAGTGGTTGCTCCTGACTGCTGTGAGAAGTCAGGGTTGTTTTCACATGATGGACAAGAGGATGAATAAGCTTAGAAGCAGGGACCGTTCTGGAGCGTCACTTGGAACTTCTCTGCTCAGTACTATTGATAAATGGAGAATCAGAGCCATTGTAGTCTGACATGACCAAGGTACAAAAACCCTTGGGGATAACAGTTTGGGTCATCTTTCTGGAAGAGCATCCCAAGCCAAATGAAGTATCAACCCCAGGACCAATGAATTGGAAAAGATTGTAGAGGAGGAAGATGATAAATTTCAGCCAGGATCTGGAGATTGTCTGTATCCAAAGCAACTACGGTTTGCTTCATTAATTCTCTTGCTTTATGTCTCCTCAGAGCTTTTGGTAGAAGGGGTCTTGAAGGGGTCTCTTAACTAATTGGACTGTTATCGTCACTCTTAGAGAATGTTCCATGCCATAGTATTGGAACCATATGTAATTCTTCCCTTCAACAAGTGCTCCTTGTGCAGGACTGCTCATGATCCTAATAGACCATACCCCAGAGCCCATATGTGCACACCATGGGCTTAGCCCTTTATCAAGAACAGAAAGGAGCTAGTGAGTAAATCTCCCATCTTCCCTTGGATATTCTTTCTTGCACACTGGTTATTTTCACTCTCTTGCCAAAGACGATCCTGCAAGATTGAGCCATCAGTTGCTCTCGGCACAAGTGCTGACTGACTGAACAATGTCCCTTTGGATTCGCAGCCCCTCCTTTCCTGACTCACTCTCCTTCCCTCCTGTTACCAAGGTTGCTCTCCTAATAAGGAAGTAGAACCTAAGCCTCTGCCTCAGGCTCTGACTTCTGGGGAAGCCAGCACAAAGCAGAAAATAATTGGCAGGTACAGCCATAGTATTCTCACCGTGGCAGAGACTCTTAAGACAGGCATCAGTACCCCCCCAATGTGGGAAGATGCAGTCTTTTCTTCTCCAGAAGCGAGGGAGTCCTCAGGAACTTCCTACCAGCCTTATCCAATGCCCATGATTAAGACAAAGAGTTTCGCTGTCTGAACAATTGAACAGATATTTCCCATAATCTCTTTCTACATCTGCCTTAGAGCTCACCTTCAGTACACCCCCAGGAGAGGAATGAGACTCCAGGCCTGGCCACTCAGAGGTCCTGTTTCCTCTAATGAGATAGCTTGAATATAACATCTTCACAGTTCACATGGTAAACATGCAGGGGCTTTTAGAAGGTGATTAGACCACAGTACTCTGCTCTTATGAATAAATCAGTGATTTATGAAAATGTAGAATTATCTAAACCCCCTTTTCTCCCCCACCTACTACCTCAAGCATGTATGCTGCAGACCACCCCTTCACAAGACCCCAAGCCCATCAGTGCTTTGAACCTGGACTCCCCAGTCCCCCAAACACAGATTTGAATTTCAATTCTTAATACATTTCCCAGCCTGTGGCATTTTGTTATATTAACACAAGTTGGCTAAGATACCTATGATTCATGAGCAATTGCTGAAGCTATTGGTCTCCGATTATAACCCAGCCAGGTGGGATCTTGTTAGGGACCTTTCCTACCAATGCTATAGGAAAAAAAATAATGATTTCTTATGCATGACTGAAGTTGGGGATATGTCTTGAATACCTAATAATGTTTATTGATTACTTGTGGAATATGTTCAGTAATGAAGACTAGAGAAAATCAAAACTAGACACACTTGCAATTGCCATTAGGGCCATGGGCTCATCGGGGGTCAGCAAGATGAACACATGTAAGTATGTAGGGAAGAGGTGAAGGTTTTCTCGCTGTGTGTGCAGGGGCGCGTGCACATGTTGCGTGCACATGTTATAGGCATGCAACTAGAGGCCCTAGAACAACCTCGGCTGTCGTCCTTGGACTCTGTCCACTTCGTTCTCATAGTCAGCGCCTCTCACCGACCTAGAGCTCCGCGGGTAGGCTACACACTGCCTGAGCAGCAAACCCCAAGCATCGACCTGTCTCTGCCTTTCCAGTACTGAGATAACAAGCACATAGGACCCTACCTGGCTTTTTTTAAAAAATGTACATTCTGGGGATGAAATTCAGGTCCTTGTACTTAATTTCAAAGTGAGCACTTTGTCTGCTGAGCTGTCTCCCCAGCCCAGAGTTAAGGTTCTCTATAAGCACAGCCCAAGAGAGGGTGTCGGGATTTGAAGGTAATTCAAATCCCGTTAAAGCTAGCGACCATAATGCTAGTATGGAGGGCTGGCTTGGGACACCTCTGGCTTGGGGCTTCTTTCAGCTCTATGCTCTGCTTCGTGCCCCCATTGACTTCCCTGTTAGGCAGACTGTACCCCAGTGGCCTTTGGGCAAGTGCAGCGACTCACTGACTATAGTCACGGGCTGTTGCTGTGGATGGAAAGCAGGAGACACTGCTCTGTCAGCTGAGCAGTGGCTGCCATTTCAGAAGTGGGATAAGAGGACCACCCACCCCTGGATCTGTGAACAGGAGAAGCAGTCAGAAGTTTAGAGTTGCAGTTCTTTGAATCACCCTGGAAGGAAACTCAAAATAGACATGTTCCTTTTGATTGGCATCTTTTCCTCCTTCTGTGGCTCCACTTTTATCCCATTCAACACACGAACCAGACGAAATGTTAAGCAGATGACACTCGACAGGCACAAGGTTCTGTTTTCCTTACCATAGCAGTCCCCTGCTACGCTGTTTAGATTTCTCACTTGCCCAGAATTCTATGCACTGAATCGTGTGAAGTGACAGACTGAAAGACAGCACTTTCCTCAACTTTTTTTTTTTTTTGGTTGAACGTACATGCCAAACCAGAAAGATCAAGCATATATGAAATGTAGTTTTAAAATCGAATAAAATTCAACACAATTTATCTGGATGGTCTATGGTGCACGTACATTTCATCATGAACATTTGTAAAAACTGAAGTATGTAGACAAATAATTCAAGAAAATGATTTTTATATTTTGTTTCTTATAAGAAGTCAAATTAAATATTTTTGAAACAGCTGAACACTCAGACAAAACAAATGTATTCAGGTCAAAATAAATTTTTTTGTTAAAAAATGAATCTCATTTGTTTTCAAATATACACATCCTATTTATGTCATTCATTTAAATACCTTCATGTATAAAATTATATACATAAACAAATACTAAAATTTATATTATATTGAAATGTATATATTTATAAATATGTAGACTTTAAAAGAGAATTTCTTGGCAATCGTTCACTATTTAAAAAATGTTCTACAGTATCATTTTCAACTGTACTTATATGCCTTATCTATTGTATTTATTTTTCTACTCTTACAAGCATATTGAGTACTCATGCCTGCTTCTCTCCATTCCCCCTTCCTCCCATTCTCTCCCTTCCCTTCATCAATCCCTCCTACTCCTTCCCACCCTCCTGTCTGCTTTTGTGGACTCAGGGTTCCCTCTAGTTTGTCTACTCTTGTCAGGGTTCAAACTTCTGTGGCACACCAAGTTGCCCCCTTTTGGACCACCCCACTGATAGGAGCATGTTTCTTCACTCATCCAGCTTTAGTCCCCAACATTCCCTCTGTATGTTGTTATTTTTGTTGAGTTCCTCTATAGTCTACGGGGGCTTTTAGGTATGTCAGTCTTTATACAGGTCTGACAACAGGTCAAAATTTTTGAAATCACCTTGCACAGGAAATGGTAGCATCGCTTTTCCTGCGATTCATACAGGGAGGCTCCCTGTGTCTTTCAGGAAGCACACAACCATCAGTAAAAGAACTTTTGAAGTTAAAAAGATGATTTCAAAATTTTTGATGGAGCAGTGGGTATTCCTATAAATAATAAATGTCCTCTTACCAATTCTTTTTACTTTCTAAAGATTTTCAATAGATTTTTAGCTCAAAGAAGTAAAAGGAAGGCTGAATTGTTTATCACCCTGAAAGAGAGAGACAAAGAAACTGCATTGAAATGCAATTAATTCTAATAGTAATTTGTAGGCAAATGTGGCAATTTCCCCAATTACTATGGAGAACCTACTACTAGAGATTTTGTACATGGACATGGTATCAAGCTGCCTTCTATGTACTGATCATTGCTAAATCCTTACCTTAGTACAGCTCTTGGCCTTCATCCAAAAGCTATTTTTGCAATGGATAGCGATGAATTCAGAGGGTCACAATAGTCTGATTGCGGAGAATTCGTTGATTATGAAGTACTTGACTCTAGGAAAAACATCTGCAGCAGGGTTCAGGGAGCGCTGGGGAAGAGGGAACAGAAAGAACGTAAGAACCTTTGGGAAAAAGTAAATGTCCTCTGGACATGACAGGGCTAGTGCGCCCATGAGCTCATTGCAGCTGAGTTTACCCGCACAACTCTATCTGGCCTGCCAACATTTCCTCATGGATTGCGGAGAACCTCACAGACCTCAATACTCCCTGAAGGAATAGTGCCAGTTAATGCTGGCAGGTATAAAGGGACCCACTTGCTTCAATGATATAGCCACTGATACGCCATCTAGACCACAGGAAATGTCCAGGCACATGCTAATGCAGGAACCTTGTTAAACTCAGTGGGACACATATAAGCCACACACACACACACACACACACACACACACAAAGAGGTGGATGGTAGCTACAAAACAGTTCATTTTATCAGTGTAACCAACATGGCTCACATCCCCTGAGAAGGTCTAGTCGCCAAGGAACCCTTGACGGAAGAACTGAGGATTCCGTGAGGCATGCTGCCTGCTGTTTGCAGCGGTCCTGCCTGCAGGCCCCCTGCAGACCAGCACTGTTACCATACATCCGGCCTCTTGCCCCCTCCACAGAGGTTCTCTCACGTGGTTTTTCACTCTTAGACTCCTGTACCTGAATTCCAGCACCATCACTTCCTCAAGACCAGATCAGGTCCACGGTGAACCTTTGGAGATATAATTTTAAAAAAATACCATAAAATCAAAACTGCTTGTGCACAGGGCGCTCTCAAGACCTGCATGCCATAGCCTGAGACCTAGTTCAAAGAGATCCTCGGCAGCTCCCTCCCATCCTCGTGAGGGAGGAACTGGCTAAGAAACCGGTTGCACATCTGCCTCAGTAGAAGGCCTTTGCCCAGTACGCATGCCATGACCCGAGACCTGCCTCTGTCTCTCCCTAACGGGAAATTCCTTGGGCTTGGGATTCCTTGGGGACCTGACTAGAATAATCTCTTAAATTTCACACAAGATAGTCCACAGTTATGGGGCCAGGTTATAGCTTTCAAAGTCCTGTTCTTTGTGCCCTTCTTCTACCAGCCAGGTCCCCCCTTTAAAGGCTCCACATCACCCCATAACCACCAGCTGGGAAACGCAGGAAGCACCATCCCATAAGACTTTTTTCATTTCAAACCAAAATGGGGTAGCAAACCCCTGTGAGAGCCCAGAAATCCAGGGCGGATGCACGTGCTCAATATAAAATCACTAGGTCATTTCTCAGTTTGACTTCCAGAAGGCAAAATAGCCAAAACTACATTCCTCACCTGGAAGGTTGAATAATTCAGAAAACAATATATTAAACTTTGAGAGAAAAACCTAAATATGTCGACACTGACATTTTCTGTCCTCCCCAAGGCAATGAAATATCTGTGTGGCATCTGATATCAGATGTGAACAAATCTCATGTTCAGACAAGCCCATGCAAACGGCCTTTCAATGACCCCCACATGCAAAGTGACCCAAGCCCTATCACCAGATACTCGAGAAATGTCTAAATATAAAGAGAGTAACCAAAACACATAGAGAAGGGAAAAACACAGAGGTGGCTCATGCAAGGAAAGGAAGAATATTTGCAAAGAGCTATCAGCTATTGTGCCCTAAGAGATAAATGACTTTTTTTGAAAACATTGCAAGAATGGAACGTTTCACAAAAATGAAAAGGAACAGCACGAAACAAGAGACAGTCTGTGGCAATTAAAAGTTCCACACATATTAAAATTCATTATGCAAGAGAAGATGAATGTTGAACAAATCTCCCAGGTAGCAGGGGTTGTTTCAGAGGGCGAGGCCCGGAAACAACTGTCACATGGGCTGCTCCTGCCTGGGCCCAGTCAACGCTGACCCTGCTCTGGAACTGAGCTGACAACCCTATAAACTGAGTTTGGGGGACACAGGGGTGGCTGAGCTTTTTGTTCCTTTCTCGGCTTGCACAGTGCCAAAGCAGCCTAATCAACGTGACAGTTTACTGGTTAGACAGATGGGCGGAATGCATGATGCCAAGTATCTCAATATTCAATCCAGCAAGATCCCAGAGACAGGCGCACTGACTGGGCACTATGACCAGAGACGGCGCACTGACTGGGCACTATGACCACACAGCAAAGGGGGCATTCCAGCTTTCATAGAATGATTAAAGCCTAGCAAAAACACGACTCTTTGCCATCCGTTGCTGCTAGATGGTGATTAGTTTAGTATGAAGGTATTTGCTGCCTAGAAAACTCAGTGTGGTCCTGCATCTGTGCTCTTATGAACGCTTCCTTGGCATCATTATATTTAGTATGATTAATTTTCCATGAGATTTACAAAGCAATAAAAATCCCAGCCTCTAAAACTTTAACTTGTATTTCATAAATAACTCCTGATAGTAACTGCCTAAATTATGCTTTAGTTTACATCAGGAGAAGAAAGATGTTTTGATTTTTTTTTTTTGCTAGACATTCTCCATGGGACATTATCTTTTTTCAATATAATTATAGAGGCTATCAAATTTATTTAGCATAGCACCTATCAGCTAGCTATGCATCAGAATCTACTAAAACAAACTTCAAGTGATTTGGAAGTTCTCTTAAACTTCTATTCAGAAAGAACAGAGTAAACTCAAGAATCCAGTTCTCTAGACCTTGGTGCATAGACCTTCTGGGCACAATTCCAAGCTTGTAAGCAGGACAACTACTCACAATGACCTAGCACTGAGCTGGGTTTGCGGTCTCTTCTTGCAGAGTTTGAGACAAAAACAAGGTCATTGGAAAATGACAGAAACTTCAGAGGCCTATGTGGAATGAAGAACCAGAAATTAAAATGTATGCAGTGAGCTGTTAAGTAGATATACTGGTGGTGCCCATGAGTTTTGTAGACAGTATCATAGAATAAAAACAAATTAAGATGCAACTTCCCTGCACATACCTCCTACCTACTGTGTCCTCCCAAACACAGTCACGCACGCAAAAAAAAAAAAAAATTGATTGGTTAAATTTAACATGGAGTGCAAAATCTGTACTTTTAAAGACACACCCGTACAATCCCAGAGGTGAGCTAGGGGACTCCTGATCCCCATGACCTTGTAAGACTCTTTCAGAGCTTTTGTAGATAGAAGACACGGTGCCATTCCCCCCAGGACCCTGAAGTAGATTCTAAAGTTAATTCAGAGCAATGGAAGTGTTATAAAAGCTCTATGAGAATGAAAAAAAAAAATCTAAGGTTGTAAAGGTCCAGAGGAAGACTTAATATAATTCTTTGAGAATTTTCATGTGTTGATCATATAGTGAGATATCAACACTTAAGTAACTCATTGATAGTCTGATATGTATTTTAAAAAATATCAATCAGTATGTTAATAAAAAGTCAGGAGAGGTAGAGGAAAACATTCTGGAAGAGAAGCAGCAGGCAAACAGGAAGGAAGGGAGAGAGGGAAGGAGGGAGGGAGGGAGGGAAAGAGGGAAGGAGAAAAGGAGGGAGAGAGGGAGGGAGGGAGGATAATGATATTTTCAGATGAAAGCAAGTTATGAAAAATTTTGCTGACACTATAATAGCAAAAATAAATAAATCTGAAAATGCTTTATATTATCCATCAAGGAATTATAAATTAAAACTACATTGCATTGTCTCACACCAGTCAGAATGACAGTCATTAAGAAAAACAAAGAAAGAAAATAAATACGGGCAAGGACAAAAGAGAACTCTTATTTACTACTGGTGGGAATGTAAATTAATCCAGCTGCTGTGAAGTTAGTATGGGGGTTCTTCAAAGGAGTTAAAATTAGAGCTGTCATATGACCCAACAACACCATTCCTCATATTTACCCAGCAGACTCCAAGGTAACATGTCACAGAGAGAAACGTCAATGTTTATTGCATTACTCTGTACAATAAGTAGCCAAATTGTAGCCCCAACCCATGTGTCCAACAATGGAGGGTGGGTAAAGAGCATGTGGTTTATAGAAACAACAGGATTTTTTCAGCTATAAAGAAGAATGAAGTCATGTCATTTTCAGGAAAATAGATGCAGCTGGAAATAACTATATTAAGAAAATTAATTCTGCCTCAGGAAGATATGTATCATGTGTTTTGTCATTTTGAATTATAGATTTTACAATGATACACAAAATTACATAAATATATATATATATATATACATATTAATAGAAGCCTAACTATTTAGGAAACAAAAGAAGCTAATGGGAAGGGGAGAGAAAGGGGAGGGAATGAGGTAATTTACCCAATGTGCATTGTATATTTGCATGAAAATGTCCTTATGTAATATATTACCAACTACATTGAATATACATGACCAAAAAGTTAATTTAAAAAACAATGGCAAAAGGTAGCTCTCTATACAAAAACAAAATGATAAGAATGAAGACTCTCAAAATGTCAGGAAATAAGAACAAAGAAAGAGTAGAAATATGATAAAAATACATTTTGCTCTTCTCCTTGAGTGTCCCAAATTCCATTCGATAGTTAAAGAAAAAAGCATAGCACTGCCTATAAATATAAACAAGTAAGGAAGGGTAAATGAATGGTACTCATGAATGCTAAAGAAATACATAAAACAGTTATATTATAAATAGGGACAGAAAAGTAATACAAATGAAAAGAAGGCTTCTACACTTTCACTCACACTGTTAAAATCTTGGGAGCATTAGACAGTTCTCTGGGGTCTCTCCTTCAAGGACACTGATCCCCTTTGTGAGGGTTCTGTCTTCAGAATACAATCAATTTCCAAAAATGCTATATGGGATGCAAACATTCAGATCCTAGCATGATTATTAAAAGAAAGTGAACACACCTAACTAGGCAGACTTTGGAACCGGGACAATTACCCTAGACAAAGGAATATTATATAATAATAATCTCTCAAGCAACAACCCCATGTATGTGGATAATAATAATCACAAAATATGTGAAACAATGGCTCACAGAAACTAAAGAAAAATTTACATATCTATAGGTATACATGGGTACTTAACATCTTTCTTTCAACATTGAGAAAATAACCAATTAGGAAATCAGCAAGTATGGAGAACTCAAAAGCACTATCAACAAATAGGATCTGACCAGTTAGAGAAAAGGAAGATAGAGAGAATAAGGGAATGGGAAATGTCCTCAGCCTATATACATACTTGCACAGAATCTTTCAAAAATGCATTAAAAATTGAAGAACGCTGAGATGGCAAGGACTGCCACTCTTCAGTCCCTAACTCAACATGATCTGCTGCTGTTTGCATTATGGATGATGATTCCAGGGCCCTTAGACCGCCATTCTCCTGGACACTTGCAGCTCACAGCTGCTACACTGGTGTAATTATTAGTAACACAGTCATACAGTAAATGACAAGGGTACTCATCTGAACAGCACATACATATTCTTTGCAAGCACCCATGAACATGCATCACAACAGGCCATACCCTGTGCCATTTAATAACTTAAGATTCAACATCATATCATTGATATTATAGAGTCACTAACCACAATGATATCGAACAAAAAATAAAGAACAAGATAAGAGAGAGTTAATGAAGGACTCTAAACCTTGAGGGTTGAGCCTACTTTTAAATAACCTTTGGGATTAATAAAAAGGGAAATTTCATAGAAAACTTTGTAATACATTGAGCCAAGTTAAAAGGAAGTCACAACACATCCAAATTAAAGTCACACTACATTAATAAAAAGGAACATTTTTTACTAGCAATATGTGCTCTTGCTGCAACATACTAAAAAAGAAGTAGCAAAATGAATCTAAATCAAGCAGAAGGAAAATAAAGAATGTAATAATGGATATTAAAAGAGAAAATAACCATGGATCAAACTTTTTTGAAATATCAGTAAAATTGTCAAAGTTCAGGCAAGACTGACAAAAAAACTCAAAGAAAATACATAACTCACCAAGATCGTGAATGATAATAGAGACATCATTCTACATCCTGCGGAAATCAAAGCCACAATGAGAGGAGACTAGGAGTGTTTCTTTGTGTGTGAATTGTTCAATTGAGATGAAGAAGATCCTCATAACACAAGCCACTACAAATCACAGAAGATGAAATACAAAATTTGAATAACCCTACAGTTTGTTTAAAATGTCCAATTCATAATTCAAAACCTCCCCCAAATTCTGCAGGCCCAGATGTTCATAGTCAAGAACCTCACCAAAGAGGAATTCAGTCCCAGTTTTGTAAAATGTCTTTCAGGAAAGAGAAGACCAAGGGTGTTGCTCAGAGGCACAGTGCTTACTTTGCATGGCCAAGGCCTTAGGTTTCATCCTTAGCACCAGAAAGTAAAAAAATGGAAATTTCCAGGCATGGTGACATACACACGTCATCCCAGGATGCAGGAAGTGGGACAAGAGGATCGCAAGTGTGAGTCTAGCGAGGGCTACATAGTGAGACCTGTCTCAGTAAATAACACTTTCATTTCATTGTATGAAGAGAGTACACCCCTGATATCAAACCTAGACGAGAAAGAGAGAATTCACAAACCATTATTCTTCATGCATGTAGATGCCAAAAGTTACTTAAAATACAACACCGAAGAGAATTCAGCAGTCCCAAAAATGTGCATACATTGGTAGAGAATTTATCCCTGGGGTGCAAGTTTGGAAGAGGTGCAAGCCTAGAAAGACTGCACACTGTCTTTCTACAGTCAGAAACACGACAGGAGCATCTGTTCTCACTGCTGTTACCCACTGCTGCATTGAATAGTCTACATGATAAAGCAATAAATGTAATAAAAGGAATATAGACTAGGAAGAAATAAATACATTGTCTCTGCTTATAAATGACATGATTACCTTAGCAGAAAAATCTCAAGGAATATACAAGAATGAAGACTCTTAGAAAATAAATAAATGAGTCACAGAATATAAACATAAAAGTTCATTGTATTCCTATGTACTAGCAATGGACACTGAAGAGTGAAGCATAATACCAGTTACTTTCATCTAAAAGTGAAAAAGAAATACAAGAGATCGGTCTACAAACCAGAAGGGACTTGGAATCTGAAAACTACACAAGGCTGATGAATGGAAGTGAACATAATCCAATAAAGGGAAAGGTGAACCAAGTTCACAATTCAGAGCAAAGATGCCAGTTTCTCCCAACCACATATGAGGTTTTTAAAATCTATCCAAATCCCAGCAATGCTTTTTACACAGATATCATTATTTTAGATTTTGTGTGAAAAGGAAAAAAATTATTGCAATAGCTAAAATAAATCTTACAATCATAAAGTGAAAATGAATCAGACTGATTTCAAAACTTAACAGTATCGACACTACATGGTACTGCAGAGAGACAGAAAGATAGATCAGTGGAACCAAATGAAGAACTTAGAAATCAGACTGATCTTTTCACCATGGGGAGAGCAAATTAAAGGAGCAAGAGCCTTGCTGAGCCATTCTGGAGAAGTCAGCACCCAGGGTCACGAACAAAAACTAAAACAAAAAGCTGGCACCAACCCCCAAAGTTAAAGTAGAATCACATTACATTCAAATTTAATGCATAAAGCTATAGAACCTTCAAAAAAACTCTGGGAAAATCTTTTAGGGACTGGGATGGGCCAAGAGGTATTAGGCTTCAATGCCAAAATTCACAACAGGAAAAGTTCCAATATTAAAAACTTTGTTTGATAGAAGATCCTACTAAAGTATGAAAAGACAAATGACAGACTAAGAGCAAACATTTTTAAGTCCCACTATTTGGCATCTAAAATACACAATGAGCTTTCAAACCCCAGCAGCAGAAATTAATAATTATTGACTCAATTTGAAATTTAATAAATACAATCCAATTTGAAAAATGGATAAAAAATAGACATCTTTATTCAAAGAAGCTAGAGGTTGGAAAATATGCATAAGTGTAAGAGGTTCAACACCAAGAGTTCTTAAGAGTCTCAAATTAAAACCATGACAGGGCAGAGCATGTTGGTAGAGGCTGACAGTACCAGCATTTACGAGGCTGGGGCAGTAGGAAGATTGTGAATTTGAGGCAGTCTGAGCTGCATAATGAAATGGTATCTTTTAAAAATTGATAGTAGGATCTTTAGGGACAAGGGGTTACACAGAGGCAGGACAGTACCATATCAGTGGGCCACCCAAGGAAGGGCCTCTCTGTCTGCCACAGATGCCTGAACCCTTACAAGAACAACTGATACAGAGGGAACCCCAGGATCCATAGAACCAAAGGACAGGAGAATAGGATGGAGTAGACAGGAGAATAGTAGAGATGGGAACATGAGGGAAGGAGGAAGGAACGGAATGAAGGCGGCAAGGAGCAGGTGTATAAAAATTCAAATTTAATAAATTTATTTTTTAAAAATTAATAAAGGAAAGAAAAATCAAATAAAACCAAGATTAATTCTACTACATTCTTAACACAATAATTAAAATAAAAACTAGTGACAATATCTAATTTCATTGAATACACAGAGAAATGGCAAAATCCTGTTGCCTATTCAGAAGATACTTTGTTTAAGCATGAACATACATAACGCTTGCATTACTGGGCTTCTATTTCACAGAAATGAAAACGTGTGTGGACAAAACATGAATGCTAACAGTTTTTCCATAACAACTCAAGCTTGGAATAGCTTAAATGTCCTTCAACAAGGAGACAACTAAATATAGTATATCCACACAATGAAGTACTACTTTCTTGGGAAAAAAATATACTCTCGACTGTCTTTTCCTGGATAATTTGTTATAACATGTTTATTCTGAAAGTCCGGGAGGCACTGCTAAGCACACTCCCTGCTGAGCATTGGAATCCCTTAATCAGCTCTAGTTTACACTGGAGGCAGGCAGAGGGTGACTTCACAACAAACCATGCAAGAACCTCATCTTCTTGCTTGTGTTAAAAACCATACAGTCTTCATTCCCAGAGAGCCTATAGGGTCGAAACAAAGATCACCATCACGACCACTGTAACAAGTGCTTGGCTTGTCCTGGGACCCACCAAGTGAGGAAACTACACTGCAGTCTTGGTTATGGTTATAGCTTGAAGGAAAAGGAAGGCGATTCTGTGTGGGAAACTCCAGTGCACACGCTGTCAGTGGAGCAGGAAATGAAGTGGAAATGTGAGAAGGATCAGTTTTAATTCTAAAAGAACAGGTTGGTTTGGGTCTGAGTCACTCCAAGATCGATCATCTATCCCCAGATATGGGGCTTCAGGATTCCCTTCCAGATGTGCATTTGCCAGCAATGAAGAAAGATCCAATTCCAGTCGTGTGGTATCTTCTGTAATATAAAACTATTGCATAAAATCATTTTATATATTATAAACTTGGCAATAGTTTGCATTTGATAGGAAACTGAAGACTGGTAAATATTGTGTCATTTCAATGCTAATACTGCCCTCTAGTGGCTCAAAGAAATATCTGGCTTTCCTAGTGTATATTTTACACCACCCTTAACAAGAACTTGACATGCAAATTGTATTGTTTTTAATGACAGTCCATTCCAAGGAACCACATACTACAATATTCACTGACTTAGCTATGATGGTTATATTTAAGCTAGACTTTGAGTATTATCTAAATTACATTTGTAAACTAATTTTAGAAAAAGGTTGCTGATAGTTTCTCTCAAATATCTATTTGAATACTAATAATTCATTTTAAACCTGTAATGTGATTCATTTTACAGAAGCCACCATTTTTAGTCATAACTCTTCAGGAATACCTATGCCATCTGATGAATGCGTGGGTCTCCATTGCTAGTTAAGATATACGTAATGCCCAGCTGCTCAGGACAAAGGTGTTCAAGGAATGGGCGGAGTACAGTTTACAGGCCGTGTTCAGCTCTCAAGTCTTTAAGTGGCACTAGTTATAAATCTTGATCAAGTTTCTCAGTTTGGGGATGTTCTGGTTGACTCTTCTATTAACAAACAGAGAAAAAAACACTTATAATACAAACAAATGAGAATAAGATCCACAATTTCTGGTATATAATAGGTTTTTCTGTAAATTATTACTATTTTAGGTATAAGGTTGTAACAGTTCCTACACTCCCAAAAATGTCAACTCAACACAAAGTGTCATTTAGAAAAATAAAACAAATACGAGTTGTGGAAGCTTCTCTTTAGGAATTCAGTCACTTAAGACATCTAATACCCATCAGGATGGAGCCAAGGGTGGTGCAGGAGCAGCAAAATTGAAAAGAAAAAAATCAACAAACCATAATTCGGAAAATCAGAGTCTCTACATCAACCACCTGAAACCAGGCCAGCCTAATTTCTCCCCATCCTAAAGCTCAAGGCAATTTGCGGAAGAGAGGGTGGTAAGATTGTAAGAGCCTAAAGATGGGGAGAAGCAACAATATGCAAGATACTCCACACAAGTTAGGGCCAAAATAATCATAATAGGACTTTGCATGACCTGCGCAAGGGCCAACATTGAAATCCCAAAGTCTAGCATGGATCACAGGCAATACAATTCTTAGAAGCAAGGGATTAACAGCCTCAATAGTGTTCCTATACTAAAGAGGAACACACACACACACACACACAAAGAGCTCTAGGCAATGCTACTGAGTCCTTACACCTCATCAGAGAGGAGGACCCAGAGGGAAGGTTGACATGCACACTAAAGGATGCTCCAGGAATGGGGAGGGGGGCGGCACTGGGAGAAAGGAAGGGAGGCGGGAAAGGAAAGGGAAAAGGTGGGGAGGGAGCAAGGGGATCTAGGGAAGGTTGGAGGGAGGGAGGAGAATGGGGTACTTATCAACTTTGTGTGAGTGGAAGAAATTTAAAAAATGCTAAATAAAAAAAAAAGGAATTTAGTCACTTAAGAAAATTGTTTCCCCCAAATGCTGTCTTTTCAGTTTCTTCTTGAAATACTAATTACTACATTGCATTCTGAGCACTGTATTTTAATTTTTTATTTTTCTAGTTTTATAAGCTTATTGAGTATTCAGCTCTGTTTCCCTCCATCGCCTCTCCCTTCCATCCCTTCCCTTCCTCAATCCCTCTCACTCATCCCACCCTTTTTCCTGTCTGCTTCTATGGACCCCAGGGTTCCCTCTGGCTTGTCTACTCTTGTGGGGCAAATCAAGTTGCCTCTCTCTGGGTCACCCCACTGATAGGGGCATTTCCCTTCACTCACCCAATTTTAGTTCCCAAGGTTTCCACTGTATGTTCTCAACTTTCTTGAATTTCTAGATAGTCTATGGGGGCATGTTGGGATGTCAGTCATTATGTGGGTCTGGTAAGGACAAGTCTCACTGTAGCAAGTTCCTACATGCAGCAGTCTTACCTTGAATGGAAAGTCTTGTCCAATGGCTAAGCACCACTCTTAATACTTTATGTAGATTGTCTCGTTTAATCCTGCAAATGTCCTATAGGAAAATGGAGAACAGGACAGTTAAGACCATAGGTCATGTGTGCCCCAATGGTATTTGACCACAGGCACCTCAATTCCAGACACTTTCCACCACTATGCTTTCTTTAAGTAAGTCCCAGAATGCTAAGAAAAATATTACGTGTGGCTACGCTAGCACTGATAGCTTACTTTTAAGAACACTTGAGGTCAAGCTGACCAGATTTTGGAAGCCTAGTGGAAAAAGATTCTAATAAAAAATTCTTGCTAACCATTCATATTTCACTTATACTTGCCATGATTAAATCAAAAGGCTCGTTTTTTAAACATGTGCTACATTTTATGGTATGTGGTCTCTTCAAACTCCTACAATTTTCTTCCTCACAGTAATTTTGACCCAAGAACATATCCTTGGGCTAGAGAGATGGCTCAGGGCAGTAGAGAGAGCTTGAAAGCAAAAGAAACTGAGTTCAGATCCCAGATCCCATATAAAAACATGGGAAGAAATGTTGGCAGCCTGTACTTCCTACCCTTGTGGGGAGGGGGTTCAGAGTGTGAGAAATCCCAGAACAAAGTGATAAGGAGACAAAGCAATCCAGGACGATTCTTGATGTCAACCTTGGACCTCTCCTACACACACACACACACACACACACACACACACACACACACACACACACACATACATTTTTAAAAAGAATATATATATATATATATATATATCCTCCTTGCATGCATGTATGGTAAGACTGCTGTGTGCCAGTGTAACCCAAAGTCACATGACTAGGAAATGTCAGACCTATCACTCTTAAACTCCAATTTTTTTATGTTAAGCTTGTTCTTCAGGTCTCTGCAAGAATGGTTTCTAGAAAAATCTGCTTTCTATATACAAGCACTGAGAGGCTCCCACTGGAAGATTAGGCTCCAGTGTCAGAGGGAAGATGCACACAAGGTCGAGGTCGGTCAGGCCACAGGAGCATCCTTGATTTTCTGTGCTGCAGGGTCACTTATGGTTCTAACATGTCACGCCCGGCATCAGGACAAAGGAGAAAGGGACAGATGAGTATCCTTATATCTGCCGAAACACGCACCTACAACAGTACAAACAGATCTTCGTCTACCATCTCTTGGGTCAGTAACTTCATTGCTATAGTTGAGACAACATACATCATGGTTTGCCTTTCAGTCAACCAGCAATAGAATTAGTTTTGTGATTCCTTTTTCCTTTGAGAACTTTCAATAAAATCTGAAAAGGACATCTGAGACTTCCCCAAATTATGTCAGACCCTTCCAGTGGTCCACCCCATTCAAGGGTTCCTTGGGCTCACACCTACATTCCCATCACACCATAATATCTCTGTGATGGTTTATCTTAGATGCCAACTTGACTGGCTCTGGAATCAAACAATGCTGGTCACATCTGTGTACCTGTGGGGGTGTTGGTTATATACAGGTGTCAACTTGTATACAACTTGACAATTGAAGGCTGAACTCTAGGCACACCTGTGAAGAATTAGCAAGGCAAGCCTTAAGCAAGACAAGTAGATTATCTAATTGACGTAAGAACACCCAGTTCATAGTAGGTGAGACCATGCCCTGGGCAGGTAGATATGCTAAAGAGAGCTCATCCAGTATTTTGGCACACTCAGAAACTTCAGCAGACTTGCAGGAGGGCAAATAAGAAAGTTTTGCCTCTCTGGCAGTAATATCTGTGGATATAGTGTGGCCAGTTCCCTTGACCCCTGGTGTTAGTGTGAACTCTCTTGCCAAGCTGAATTATGAACGATGAACAGAACTGTAAGCAATAACGAACACTTTTCTCCCCTAGGTAGTACTCACTTTCTAGAGTAAAGGGGGGCAAACCCCTCTTAAAGATAAAATGGGTGTCTCGCCAACACTGGGTAAAGTCATTCTCCAGTACATGGGAGCAGCCGAGACCATGCTTTCCAAGTCGTCTGGCAAATTATCTTGTCCCCTACTGAAAGAAAACAAATGCCTTCAGATATACGCAGCTGCAGGCAATTACTCATCCCCTTTAAACGTTCACTTAAAAGGCTAACTCGAATGACCCTGCTGCCTACACCTGTGTGAGAAAAGTAAACAAGCTATGAGGAGAAAAGGAATGTTGACATAGAATTTTTTTTAAAAAGTCTACAAACTATGTAGATGGTCATTTCTAGAACACCAATATTAGCTAATCAAGGCATCAAATAACTAGTTAATAAGTGACCCAGATTACTCCCAGGATAAGTAATTGTCAGCTTCCTAAAGAAATACAAGTCGGGTGCACTGTTTTCAAAAATGAAGTAAATAAATGATTCAAAAGACACTGTAGGGCCTCATATAGCTTCTACTTGTTCCAACAGATGGAACCAGTACAGAGGCAATAGATGCAGAGTGCTTCTCCCAGCAGGCTCTGAAGACATTCCAGGCAATGGCTGGAGGATTTCACTGCTTGTCTTAGTTCATTCCCACCACAAAGCCATGCTGTTGCTAACATCATTTTCAGAGTTCAAAAAGAGGAGGTAAGCTGGCCCCTCTTCACACAACTCCCTGCAGGTCAGAGAGGAAATGCAGTTCTCTTTTTCCCAACTCCAGAATTTATACCAACTCTGCCAATCCATCTGGGAGGTATATCATTTACTCAAATTTGACTGCCCATTGTGGTCACCAAATGAAAGTTATATCGAAACGCTAATAACATAGAGCCATTCCCCAGGAAAATTTGACTTAATTGGTTTCAGATGTATCCTGTACATTGATGCAATTTTAAAACTATGGACATCATTCGTGTGTGCAACCATGTTTGGAAATTACCAATGTAATATAACAAGAAGGACTCATGCATTCCTTTTTCTTTATATCATGTGCTGCCAATAGAAGCAAGATGTAGGGGGAAAAAGCTGGGGAATCATTCAAACTTGGGCATGAACCTCAATTGTGTTAGTTGTTAGTTTTGTAACTCAGGCAAAATTTGAACTCTATATCTGTTTCCTCTAATAAAAAGGAAAAAAGCACAAATAGTGTTAATGATAATGAAACTTGATATTTAAAATTGGTTATATAATTAAATACCATTGTAAATGGTGGTGAACAGGCAGCACATATCCAGAAAATACCACCATTCATATTTTATTATCTTATAAATGTGACATATCATTTTATGAATTTATCAAATTTAGATAAGAAATAATGCATGTGGGGTAAGAAAGTAGCATAAAGCTGCCTCTTCCTGATTCAATGAAAGAAAAGTCAGAAGAAGAAAACATAGACTTTGTTTTGAAAAGAGAGAAGAACTTCAGAAATGCACAAAGATATTGCAAAGATGCCTGAAAAGTGCAGAAGAAATTAATAGGTGATGTGATAAATACTGAGCACAGCTCCATCTATGCAGCTGCCTGTAAGGACAGGGAAAGCAGAGCCTTATCCGAAATGTAAGATGGGTAAGGGGCAGTTCTACTCCACAGCATTCCTGAGCTTCAAACCAACTCGTGAGCTGTGGTGAGCTCACTATTCCTCTAGATATGCTAGCCACAGAGAGAAATCCTGCTTTGTTGCTGTCTGTGACTTGGAGGGCAGCAGCCAATTGTCATTGTGAGAACAACTTACTTGGACACTGTGGTTGCTTCTTATATTTCCAGAATACTTGGGAGACACCCTCCAGAGAGAGGACCTATCTTAATACTTTCAAGACTTCCTGAGTAAGAAGAAAGTGGTAGGATTTTAAGAATTTGGAGTAGGGGCATGGCTAGCCACTATCTTCCGAACATGACATTTGGTGGACATTCAGTGCAACTCAGTAGATGAAGTCATCCTCAAGTACATGAGAACAGCCTGCCGTGATCCTGAATTCACTGTAGCTATGTATATTCCCATAAGACCTAATGGAAAGATTATCTTATCAACATTTCATCATGGAAAGGGAAAGATCTCAAGAGACTCCACAACTTCCTGAGAAACTGATGAGGGTTAATGCTGACAAGGAGGAAATGCAAGATGCCAGATTAAACTCAGTGGGCCACACAAGAGAAAAGTCATGAAAACGGAAGGGAGTCTGGCAGGGAAGAATTGTAATGGAAGAGGAGGGATGAGTCTGGAGATTAAGGGATAAAAATATCATAAATTCACTATATTCGTGTACAAGACACTAAAAGAATAATACTACTAATAATAAATTATAATAGTTTGGTAAAAAAAAAAAAAAGACTTCCTAAATCACTGTAATGGAGGAGCAGCTGTAATATTGAGTACACTATAGAAGTTAAAATTATTATACACCCCATTATTTTTTACTCATGGTTTTACTTGTTATTTCTCTTTATTTGCCCTCTTTTTTTCCAATAGTGTTTTCCTTTCTTATTTTTTAAAACCTTTTCTCCCTCCTTACTATGCTTTTAACCAGTAATTTGACTTGACTTTACTGAGTACTTTTTTAGCTTTTTATTCCTTTAATGTTTCATACATGAATACAGTACATTTATAACATTTTCAAATAGGAAATTCATAAGGAATTTTCAAGCCTTAATCCCTAATCCCATTCCCCCATCTGTCCCCAGTACAAGTTTCCTTCTTCCACACTATATTATCTCCTATTTTCAGGCTTTTTTTTTTTCACATGGGTGGTCCACTGAATTTCACCTGGGTTGCCTTTTATATGGCATGTGTCTGAGTACTTGCTGGACCATGAACCATATAGCAATGGTTATACCACTGAGGAAAGTATCTTCCACCACCATCCCACACAAACCTCACCAGCATTGACCCTCATCAGTCTCTCAGGAATGTGAGGGGCTCTTGAGATCTTTTCCCCTGGTAATAAAATGTTGACAGGGCAAGTACAATGCAAATCTTGTGGAAATACACATATCTGCAGTGAATTTATAGATCCAATAGCCCTGTCATGTCCGCAAGATAATGTCTGACCATATCCTTGGACCCCTTCAGGCTCTTGCAGCCTTACCACCCCCTATTCCATGATGTTTCCTGAAAAATTATACAGCTGCTTTTGAAGGCTCAATTCCCACTTCTATTTAGAGAGGAGAAAGTCAACTACTATAAGAGGGATGAAGTATAAAGGTGATTAAAAATTACAGCCACATGCCAAAGCAAAACATGAACATGGACTGGAGAAATGGTTCAGGAGCTAAGACTCTGCCTCACAAGCAGAAGGTCCTGAGTTCAGATCCTAGGTCCCATATAAAAACTCCAGGCAGAAACAGGAGTGACCTTCACTTCCTGCCCTGGTGGGCAGAGCCTGGGAAATCCCAGAGTGAAGAAAAAGGAGGTAGAAGCAATCCAGAATGATTCCTGAAGTCACCCTTGGTCTTCCACAGGAACATGCAGTGCACACTCTCTCTCTCTCTCTCTCTCTCTCTCTCTCTCTCTCTCTCTCTGTCTCTCTGTCTCTCTCTCTCTCTCTCTCTCTTTTTCTCTCTCACATACACACAATAGATGAATAAATAAAAAGTTTAGAAAACAAAAACATGAACATGATTATAATGTCCAGAAACTCTAGAATTTGCTCAAGAACCCAATCCTAAAAATCCACAGGTTAGAAGAATGAGCTAAGTACTAAATCATAAACAATATATTTAATGAAATTGTAGTATAAATTTTCCAAATCTAAATAAGTGATCAAACATACAAATACAAGAAGTATTTAGAACCCCAAGTTAACATGACCAGAGAACAACCTCTCTTTGACATATTATAGGCAAGATGTCAAAAGCACAAATCAAAGAAACAATATTAAAACAATATTAAAAGCTATAAATGGAAAATGTCAACTCATCTGCAAAGACAAATGAAACAAAATTTTCATAAGCAGCTCTAAAAGCCAGAAAACCATGGAGCAATATATATCAGGATATATTTCAATATATCTAAAAGCAAATAGCTATTAACCAAGATTATGATATCCAGCAGAACTATCTTTTCAATTTCAAAACAATGTCTAAAACAATAAGCCAAAGAACACTACTAGTAACAAAATAAAATAAAATAAAGAATAAAATTACAATAATTGGCTCTGAAAGGTGGAGCTTGAGAAATCCCAGAAAGAAGTCAAAAGTAGGCAGAGGCAATCCAGAATGAGTTTCAAAGTTATCCTTGGGCCTCCAAAGGGATACATAGTGTCTTTAAATATATATATATATATATATATATATATATATATAATATAGATAGATAGATAGATAGATAGATAGAGAGAGAGAGAGAGAGAGAGAGAAACTAAAATAAAATATGATCATAAAATGTCACTTTAAGAACAAGAAAACACCCTCCCTGGGCCACGCCCCAGCTCCCCCAGGTTAAGTGGCACCCCGCTGCCACCACATTCTCCCTTTCCCCACGCGCCGGGTCCAGCAGGAACTTACTACGACCTAGTGAAGCTCCACCCACGCCCAACCCCAAAACCCCAGGCCAAATAATTCAGTTCAGTGAAAAATGCACAGAAATTGAAGGAAGGCCTTAAGAGTTAAAATCACAATGTCCAAGTCAAAGTGCAAATCCATGAGAAACAACACCCAAGTAAACAAATCTCCCACTGAAGGAATTAATCACATAATGATAGAGTCCAACCAGAACAAACCCACAAAAAATGGCCAAGAAAGCCTGACCCAGGATAATGACTTTCAAAACATGATCATTACCACGTTAAATACTATGAAAGAGGAAATCCTGGAGGAATTAAATAACCACATCAATCACTTTGAAAAGGAACACAGCAGACACTTGGAGGAGTTGAGAAAAACAGTTCAAGAAACAAAAACAGCCATAGAACAGTTAAAATAGACTCAAGAAGAGTTTAAAACTGAACTAAAAGATAAGTTATCTTCAACCCAGAACTCAACAGAGTCTTATCAGCAGAACTAACTAAGCAGAAAACAGAATTTCAGACCTTGAAGACAAAGTGGGAGTATTAATGGCTCAATGGAAGAGGTTGTTAAAGCCAAAAAGATACTTGAGAGAAATATTCAAGAGTTATGGGACACCCTGAAGAAGCCTAACATGGGTATTCATGGAATACCAGAGCAAGAATCTCAAAATACCACACCTGAGGAAATTTTTCAAATGATCATCAAGGAAAACTTTCCTCATGTAAAAAAAGAGAGGCCCATCCATATACAAGAGGCATTCCGCACCCCAAACAGATATGACCAAAATAGAAAATCACTACGGCAAATAATACTTAAAACACTCCACAGGGCTGGAGAGGTGGCTCAGAGGTTAAGCCTCTGCCTTGCAGGCGGAAAGTCCTGAGTTCAGATCCCAGATCCCACGTATAGACACCAGGCGGAAGCAGGGACGGCCTGTGCATCTGGTCCTGGTAGGGCGGAGCCTGTGAATCCCCAGGGCAGAGTAAACAAGAAAGAGGTGGAGGCATCCATGGTGGTTCCCGAATTCATCAGTGGTTTTACACAGACACACACACACACACACACCCACGTGCGTGCGCACATACATATGCATACATGCACAATTGAATAAATAATAAAAAAATTAAAAAAAAACACTCCACATTCAAGATAAAGAAATGGTGCTAAGAGCTTCAAGGGAAAAAACATGTCACTTTTAAAGATAAACCTATTAAAATAACAAATGACTTCTCAGTCGAAACAGTAAAAGCAAGAAGAGCTTGGAGAGACATACTTCAAGTATTGAATGAGCAAAAATGTCAACCCAGGCTGATTTACCCTGCAAAACTCTCCATCATGATCGAGGGAGAAAGAAAAATCTTCCAGCAAAAGACAACTTGAAGGGATACATTCTATCAAACCAGGCCTTCAAAAAATGCTAGAAATGATACTCAAGATTGAAGAAAAAACAGGCATATCCAGGAGAACAGAAGAGAAGTATAACACCATTAAAAGCGAAGCAATATACTTACAAAAGCCACTAAACATAATAAATGTCTGGAATTAAAAATAGTTTCTCCATTATAACAGTAAATGTTAATGGAATTAACTCACCAATCAAGAGACACAGATTACAAATTTGGAGTAAAAATCACAACCCATCAATCTGCTGCCTGCAGGAAACCCATCTCACCACAAAAGATAGGCACATCCTAAAAATAAAAGACTGGTCCAAAATTCTACAAGCTAATGGAAGCAGAAAACAGGCAGGGGTAGCTATTATGCTATCGGACAAAGTGGACATCAAACCAAAAAAAATCATAAGAGACACAGATGGATACTACATTTTAGTCACAGGTACAATTCACCAGGAAGACTTCACAATACTGAACATATATGCATCCAATATGCCCCTCCCACATTCATTAAGCAAACCCTACAACGTCTAAAGCGAGAAATCAATCCCAAAACGATAATTCTTGGGGATTTCAATACCACCCTCTCAACATGGGATAGATCAAAAGGTAAAAGACTTAACAGAAACACTTTGGAACTTAATCAAACCCTTACTGAAATGGACCTTACAGATCTCTATCGTACTCTTCATCCACGCACCAAAGAATACACATTTTTCTCAGCAGCATACGGAACTTTCTCCAAAATAGATCACATATTGGGCAACAAACAAATCTCAACATATACAGGAAAGTTGAAATTCTAGCCTGTACCTTATCAGACCACCACGGCCTAAAGTTTGACATCCACAACACAACAAGCAACAGAAAATACACTAACTCCTGGAAACTTAACACTATGATGCTGAATGAGAATTGGATTCAGGAAGAAATTACAAAGGAAATTCAAGATTTCCTGAAAGTGAACGATAATGAAAATACAACTTACCAAAATCTCTATGACAATGAAAGCTGTCTTAAGAGGTAAGTTCATAGCTCTTAATGCCTACATCAAAAAAATGGAAACATCAGAAATAAATAACAATGCAGCTAAAAGTTTTAGAGACACTAGAGCAATCTGATCCCAAAAGCAGTAGAAGGGAGGAGATTAGCAAAATAAGGGGAGAAATATCTGAAATCAAGATTAGGAAAACAATACAGAAAATCAACCAGTCAAAAAGCTGGTTCTTTGAAAAAAATCAGTAAGATTGATACACCTCTAGCTAAATTAACCAAAAGGAAGAGAAAACCCAAATTAATAAAATTAGAATTGAAAATGGAGTTATCACTACTGATACCCAAGAAATCCAGAGAATTATAATGTCATATTTCAAAAACTTATACACCATGAAATTTGACACAAAAAAGAGATGGATGAATTCCTAAGTAAACACAACTTACCTAAATTGAATCAGGAAGTTGTGAATTATTTAAATAGTCCTATAACATATGAGGAAATTGAGGAAGTAATCTCAAATCTTCCCACCAAAAAATGTCCTGGGCCAGATGGATTCAGCACAGAATTCTACCAGACATTTAAGGAGTTAATAACACCAATACTCCTTAAACTGTTCCATCAAATAGCAAAGGAAGAAACACTACCAAATTCCTCCTATGAAGCTAATATCATCTTAATCTCAAAACCTAACAAAGATACACTTGAAAAAGAAAACTATAGGCCGATCTCTCTGATGAACACAGACGCAAAGATTCTCAATAAAGTCTTAGCAAATCGGATTGAAAAACATATCAAAAACATCATCCACGGGGATCAAGTAGACTTTATCCCAGGCACACAAGGTTGTTTCAACATATGCAAATCAATAAATGTAATTCACCATATAAGCCAGTCCAAAGTTCAAGACCACATGGTACTGTCGATAGATACAGAAAAAGCTTTTGATAAGATCCAACAGCCCTTTATGATCAAAACCCTAGAGAAGGTTGGAATGGAAGGAACCTTTATCAATATAATAAAAGCTGTATACCACAAGCCCACAGCAAGGATTCTACTCAATGGGGAAAAACTTGAAGCATTCCCACTTCGATCTAGACAAGGCTGTCCACTCTCACCACTTCTATTCAATATACTACTTGAAGTCTTAGCTGAAGCCATAAGACAAGAAAGGGACATAAAAGGGATTCAAATCGGCAAGGAAGAAGTCAAGTTATCTCTATTTGCAGATGATATGATCACATACCTGAGTGATCCCAAAAACTCCACCAGGAAGCTCCTGGAACTAATACAGAAGTTCAGCAGAGTGGCAGGATACAAAACAAATGTACAAAAATCAGTGGCCTTCCTATATGCCCAGAATGAAAGAAGCGAAAAAGCCCTGAGAGAAACAATCCCATTTACTATAGCCCCTAAAAAAATGAAATACCTTGGTATAAACCTAACCAAGGAAGTAAGAGACCTCTATAATAAAAACTTTAAAACCCTAAAGAAAGAAATTGCAGAAGACACCAGAAGGTGGAAAGACCTCCCATGTTCCTGGATTAGCAGAATCAACATCATAAAAATGACCATCCTACCAAAGGCAATATACAGATTCAATGCTATACCAATTAAAATCCCAAAGCAATTCTTTAAAGAAGTTGACCAAACAATCTCAAAATTCATAAGGAGGCACAAAAGACCCAGGATAGTAAAAACAATCCTGAGTAACAAAAACACAGCTGGAGGTATCACCATACCAAACCTTAGTCTATACTACAAATCCATAGGTGTAAAACGAGCCTGGTATTGGCTCCAAAATAGACACACAGATCAATAGATAAGGGTGGAAGACCCAGATATAAGCCAACACAACTACAGTCATTTGATCTTTGACAAAGGGGCACAAAAATCCAATGGAAAAAGAACAGCATCTTCAACAAATGGTGCTGGCAAAACTGGATATCCACATGCAGAAGATTAAAACTCGACCCATACTTGTCACCATGTACAAGAATTAACTCCAAATGCATCAAGGACCTCAATGTAAGGCCAGAGACTATAAAAACCATAGGTGAAATGGTAGGGAAGTCCCTGGAGCTGATTGGGCTAGGCCAACAGTTCCTAAAAGGACATCCAATAGCACAGTCACTACAACCAACACTCAACAGATGGGACCTTGTGAAATTAAAGAGCTTCTGTTCAGATAAAGAGATTGTAACTCGAGGACACAGACAACCCACAGAATGGGAGAAAAGCTTCACTAACTACATATCTAATAGAGCTCTATTATCCAGAGTGCACAAAGAACTTAAAAAACTAAACACCAAGAAAACAAATGGGCCAATTAAAAAATGGGCCTTGGAACTTAAAAGAAACTTTACCAAGGACGAAATTAAAATGTCTAACAAATATCTTAAAAAATGTTCCACATCCTTAGCCATCAGGGAAATGCAAATCAAAACTTCCCTGAGATATCATCTCACCCCTGTCAAAAATGGCAAAAATTCACAATACAAACAACAACAAATGCTGGAGAGGATGTGGAGAGAGGGGAACTCTCCTACATTGCTGGTGGAAATGCAGGCTCATACAGCCACTCTGGTGAGCCATCTGGCGATTCTTAAAGAAGTTAAAGATTGAAATGCTATATGACTCTGCTATACCACTTTTGGGAATAACTCCCCATACAGCAAAAATTCACCTCGATAACACAAGCATGACCATGTTCATAGCAGCACTGTTTACAATAGCAAAGTCATGGAATCAGCCCAAATGTCCAACAGTTGACGAATGGATAAAGAAAATGTGGTACATTTATACAGTGGAATACTACTCAGCCATCAAAAATGATGAATTAATGCAATTTGCCGGGAAACTGATGGAATTAGAAACAATTATATTCAGTGAAGTATCCCAGACACAGAAAATTAAGTGCCGTATGTACTCCCTAATAGGTGGATCCTAGTACCAAACCCACTTAGAGACACTCAAAGACAAATCTCTGTAATACTTACAATAATTGTAAAGATTATAAACAGGAGGGATGGGGAAGGAGGGCCCCACCAGAAACAGAGGGGATCATGTTACAGCAGAGAAAATAGGCCACCATCATGGACTGCAAGTAAGTAATGAGACATCTGATTAAGTTCACAGACTTTCCTTCCTGATCATTTCCAACTGATGGGGTACGATCTTACTTGAAGGGGAGGGCATATAGGCTGCCAGATAGAAGATAACCATTTTGCAAATGGGTGATTGACCCCTCTCTCACCACGGTCTCCTACTTCTATTCCATCTACCTTTGAATATATATACTCTTATAACAAGACTATAATTTAACAGGTTTTTATCTCTGGCCAGGAGGTGACATCCAATACCCATCAGGATGGAACCAAGGGCTTTGCAGGGAGAGCAAAACTGGAAAAAAATCATCAACAAACCATAATTCAGAACATCAGAGACTCTATATCAACCACCTAGAATCAGGCCTGCCTAATCTCTCCCTATCCTAAAGCTCAGGGAAATTTGCGGAAGAGGGGGCGGTAAGATTGTAAGAGCACAAGGATGGGAGGAGTCATGATATGCAAGATACTCCACACAAGTTAGGGCCAAAGCAATTGTAATAGGACTCTGCATGATCTGTGCAATGACCAACATATCATTGACCCCTCAAATTCTAGCATGGACTAAAGGCACTAGGATCCTTAGAAGCAAGGGATTAACAGTCACAATAGTGTTCCTATACTTAAGGGGAACACAAGAAAGAGTTCTAGGAATTTCCACTGAGTCCTTACACCTCATCAGGGAGGAGGACCCAGAGGAAAGTTTGATATACTCATTAAAGGATGCTTCAGAGATTGGGGGAGGGGGCACTAGGGGGAGGGAGGAAAGGAAGGGACAAAGAGGGGAGGGAACAAGGAGGTCCAAAGAGGGGTGGAGGGAGGGAAGGGATAGGGGTTCCTATTATGTTTGTATGAGCAGAAAAATAAAATTAAAAAATTATATTAGAAAAAAAGAATAAAAAACACTAATATTGAGTAAAATATTGGTCTATAGAAAAGGAACCAAAAAAGGAAGCAAAAACATCAATAGTTCTTTTGGGTTTCATAGATATAATCTAATCCTTACTTAGTTTGCAAATAAAAATCTATGTTCAAAGGAGTTGAAATAACTAAAAATATCAGGAATAACATAACATGATTACACTGAGTTTTGTTTGCCCAGCACCTTGCTAAGTACTGATGAGCATTTTCTCATTAGTCTTCACAAATCAGTTCCATTGACATTCCTATTTAACATATGAGGAAACTAGACAAAAGAATGCAAGAAATTGAGACCATGTGACTTCTACTGCAGGTAGTCTTTGAAAAAGCCCACAGTGAGTCTTCTTCACACTTACTACTGAGTGACTTCAACTACCAGACTAGTGATGAGACGTCCCTACTGTGACCTTCACCCCGTTACTCTCTTCTAATTCTAGATCATTCTCTCTAGAGAAGTCAGTTCTTATAATGCCAGATGCCCTGAGGAAAGACATGAAACCAAGGGTGGTCTCTGGCCCATGGGGAGTCATAAAAATGGGGCCTTCATTCTACAGCATACAAGACACTAAACTCCAACAACCATATAAGCACACTCAACAGAAAATCTCCCCTTAGCTCAATCCTGACATGATTATAGCCTTGGCCAACATTTTGATTGCTAATAATAACAGACCTAAGACATGATCCAGCTAAACTACAATAGGATTCTTACTTGGGATAGTAAATGTCATGGTTTGAAATATGTTCCCATAAACTCATGTTTGGGAAAGTCATGGCACCTTTAAGAGGTGGAGCATGTTGCAGTTTGTCTATATGGTTGCTGATAAATGACCATCAAACAGTTTAAGGGAACAAGGGGGTTATTTCCTTACGACAGTCTGGTTACAGTTCTCAGTCCAGCTTGTCCAGAGAGCATGCACCAACACCAGGGCTGAGGGAACTGGCCACACCATCACCACTTAACAGCTGAGAGATGGACAATCCTTACTTGTCAGACCAACATGTGTGGCCAAGTGTGCAAAGGATGCCAACTCTAAACCAGCTCTCTGTGATTTATTCCAGAGCCTAGTCCCACCCACCATGGGCTGGGTCTTCCCCATCAGCTAGACAATCTCCTGCAGGTTTGCTCTGGGCCTTACTCAACCACTAATTCTCCACAAATGTGCCCAGGGCTCAAACCCTAACTATGACTGGAGGAAGACAGTCAATGGAGGTGAGCCTTGAGTTTAATTAGCCCCACCCTACTTCTGGGAGAGGTCAGCTCTGGCAGTTGAAAGTTTAGCAGCTCTCAGCCTCCATGAAGGACTTGCTGTAACCTGTCTCCAGCTTCTGCTGCCAGCCATGCTTCTTCTACCATGAAAAATTGTATCTCCCCTCTGGAACCATAAGCTGAATAAATCTCTCTCCTTTTAAGTTGCTTGACTCTGGGTGTTCTCTCGCACCAATACAAAGAGTAACCAGTACAGAATTTGATATCAAGTAGTGGCGTGTTGCTGTGAGATTCAGATCATGTGGTACCACTACATGAATTGCTTTGAAGTTGAGAGAGATTTGCAAAGATGTTGTTTATGAAAAATTTTGCCTACCGTCAGCACAGAGAAGCTGAACCAGCTGTAAGTCAAGGGGGCCAGTATCCACCTGGAGGTTATAGCAGAACTTGGAAGTGTCATCCGTATGATGCTGGCTTCAGAGGCATCAAAGATAAAAGAGAGAGGAAGTCATGGCAGAAGCTAGGCAGCATGTGGCCAAAAAAAAAAAAAGCCCAAGTAGGATGGTTTGTTGGGCTGTGGAGTTAAAGCTGGCTTGACATTGAGAAGCGAAGATGTTAGAGATGCCAAAGCAACATGGGGCACCTGCTAAAGAAAGCTATATACATCGTGGGAAGAGTGAACCCGAGAGGATAATGTGTTCTATGGTCAGCTGCATTGGAAGGGAGGGACCAAAGCCCGTTAGAAATGAGATGATTTCAAAAAGAAGTTCATCTATTAGACACGGAGCTACAGGGTTTGGAGTTTGTCCTGTTGGTTTTTCCATCTTGTTATGGATCAGTATTTCCTAGATATGCCCCCATTTCTCCCACTGGGAACGTAAATGCTTATTCTGTGCCACTGCGTATTGGAAGTATGTAACTTGTCTTTTGATTTCATAGGAGACTTTGGACTCTGGACTTTTCGACTGTGTTGGACTACTAATGTAGTCTATGGGATTTTAAAAGTTTGACTGAGTATGGTTTGCATAATAAGATAGCAATGTGTTGGTCAGGGGTGAGATGTCATGGTTTGAAATGTGTCACCCACAGACTCATATGTTTGAGAAGGTCATGGTACCTTTAAGAAGTGGAGCCTTGCTGGAGGAAGGCAGTCACAGGGGGATAGGTTTTGAGGTTGATTAGTCCATCCTACTTCTGGGAGAGGTCTGTTCTAATAGTTAGCAGTCTGCAACTCTGAGCTTCCTGGATGGATGTAACCTAGGCCTTCTCCAGCTTCTGCCACCAGCCATGTCACCTCCATCATGAAAGACTGTTTCTCCCCTCTGGAACCATAAGCTGAATAAATTTTCCTTTTCCCCATTAAGTTAGTTGAGTTGGAGTCTCGTCTCACAGCAACAAATAAGAATAACTGTTATAGTAAATATCTTTAATTCACAAAGGTCTGGTAAGTAAAGTGAAATCTCATGATTGACCTTCAAAGGTATCTTAACTTCAAAGTCTTTTTACAGCAATGCCATGATGATAGTCTATGGTCACTGGACCACAGACCAGGTTGTATTCCATCACAGCAGAGAATAACCACAGCAGTAGCCAAGAAAACTGGTCACAGCACATTCACAGTAAGAACATAAAGCGTGAACCAATGCATACATGCTTACTTGTCTGCCTGCTTCTCTTTTAGTTAGCTTTTACTAGTTAGATGGTCCCAGACCACCCGCATAGGGAATGGTCCCAGCCACATGGACTGGATCTTCCCGCATAAATTATGCAATCAAGACAATCCCCCTTAGGCATGCTCCGAGATGAACTTTAATCTGGAAATACCTCTCGAGGGGACTAGAGACCTGTCTCCTAGGTGTTAGATTGACAATTAGCACTAACCAGCACACCTGTTGTCATGTGTTGCAGCTGATTATCAACTTGACAGGGTCTACAATCGCCTAAGAGATAAGCTTTCAGGAATACCTGTAAGGATTATCTTTATTAAATTAGCCTCTGGTCATACCTGTGGGGATTAATTGAGATGGGAAGTGTGTGTGTATGTGTGTGTCAGATGGTATGTGGTCAGCACATCACTATCCCTTAGACTTGGATCCTGGATTACATAAAAAGGAGAAGGCTAGTGGAAACATTCATTATTCTCTGCTTCCTGTCTGGAGATACAATGTGAACAGCTGCCTCGAGCACCTGATACCAGGACTTCCCTGCCAAGATATACTAGACCTTTAACTCTGAGCCAAAATAAACTCTTTCTCCCTTAAGTTGCTTTTTTCAGGTTACTTTATCACAGCAAGAGAAAAGTAAATAAGAGAGTAGTTTATAATTAGCCATAATAGGTTAAGTTGACATCTTAAAAATATTATTGATCCTCTATTAGGTATCTGAAACCCTTTTAGATTCTATAATATGAAGTTTCAGAAGACAAAGATTCTGCTCTTATAATACTCATATTTGTGTATGTGTGTGTGTGTGTGTGTATGTGTCAGGTGGTATGTGGTCAGAGGACAACCTTCAGCAGTCAGTTCTCTCCTACCACTGTGTGAGATAAACAAATCAAATTCATCAGACTCAGTGACTCTATCTACTTCGCCAGCCCATGTTATTCACAGTTTTTAAAGAAAAACACATAAATAAGTAAAAATTCAGTTTGGACACACGACTATATATGCAATTCTATCTATCTTCTCTGGATTTATGTAGAGATTACCCCTTTTGTTTTTCTTAGGGGGGTACTGTTATATTATACATGCATACCCATAAAATGTTATTCAATATTAAAACCATTATTCACTTCTACTCTTCATTAAACTTAAGCACAAGAGAATTTTAAATGACTCTTCCTAAAATTAACATTAAGTGGTTATGCAGTGGACTGGGGCTTAGTGAAGAAATCTACAGGGAGGGGGAAAGAAAACCATGATAGTTTAAGGTAATGCATAGATTTCAAAAGAACAATATAAATTTGAAGGCAATACTAAAATTGGCAAGAATGAGCTGATCAAATTAGTGATCATTTTCTATAACTAATTGGTTGTGGTTTCCTTCTTGCTTTCCTTGTCAGTGTAATTGGGAATTTGCACTAAGATAATCATCTTCGGCTTATCTAAAAAGGCATCTGACTTAATTAGCATGACAGAGAATCGTGAGGATGCTCGTCTTGACTTTGGATCCCTAATGATATTCTGGGGAATCATCTCAGTCTAGCTGATGAGACTGATGGACTATAAGTTAAAGTAAGGCAGGTTTAGAGCAGCCATGCTGGGAAGATCTCTGAAGGGCTGGGAAGGTCATCCCCCCACTGCTAGCACTACCCTGAAGGAACACGCCCTTCGCCAACTTCCCCTAACCCTTTGCCTATGAAAGGATACGGAGATTAGCTCTCTTGCACAGATAGGCCCCACCTGGAGGTGGGCACAAGATCAAGTGGGCTGGGCCCCAATGTGAGCTAACCAATGAGGAAAGGCCTTCTTTCCCGGGTTTACCTATGTATATAAATAGTCCACACCCTAGCAACCATCCTTGGCGTCTCCCCTCACCGGGCACTCCACTTGTGGGGCTGGTGAGTTCATTTCTAGCTTCTTGCCCCTCATGGATTCCATGTCTGGGATCCATGAGTTCTCTGGGGACGGACGCCCTAGCCCCTCATGTCACTTCACATTCTGGAATCCATGAGTTCCATTCTTTCTTTTCTCTGGTGAACTCTACCTTAATCTTCTTTACAGGTGTTCTGATTTCAGTCTACCACTCCGAACACAAGAACCCCACAACAAAAGGAATGACAGGCTAAAGAAATAAATTGTTTTCCTCGAGTCCTTTAATAAAGACCTAGAGCTACAGACGTGGAGGATTTTTTTAAAAATAATTTTAAATTGGGACTGGAGAGGGGGCTCAGGGGTTAAGCCTCTGCCTTGCAGGCAGAAGGTCCTGAGTTCGGATCCTAGACCCCATGTATAGACACCGGGACGGGGGGAAGCCTGCGTTTCTGGTCCTGGTAGGGCGGAGCCTGTGAATCCCGGGGCAGAGTAAACAAGGAGGAGGTGGAGGAGGCCCATGGTGGTTCCTGAATTCGCCCTTGCACAATTTGCACATGCACAATTGAATAAAAAAGAATAATAATTTTAAATTGGTGGAGGGAGCACTGGGAGAAAGTGAGGGAAGGGGGAAGAAACGGGAAAAGGGGGAGAGAGCAAGGGGATCCAGGGAGGGGTGGAGGGAAGGAGAAGAATGGGGTACTTACCAACTTTGTATGAGTGGAAGAAATAAAAAAAACTTAAATTTTAATATCAAAACATATTTCTTCCAATGGCTTCAACAATCTTTGTTTCCTAGTACATCAGCAGTATTAGCTTTGCCTTTCTTTTGGTTTCACATTCCTCTTCTTTCACTGTACTAATGCTATATTTTCACCCTACAAATGACTCTATAATGGGAATTAGCAAAGTCTTAATGCTCATTTGAACCAGAGTCTAAATCAAAAGAACATCACATTTGATGAGACACACACAGAGAGAGAGAGAGAGAAAGAGAGAGAAAGCCAATAGAATGACCTATGTAGAGGCAAGCCTAAGGAAGTTAAACAGGTAGAATGACTCCACTGAACTGGCAGGTCATAAAGCAAGTGGACTTTGAACACATAAAGCAAAGACAAGAAAATGATGTATTTTAATTTGAAACCTTGGCTATGTGACAATACTGCATAAAGACACAAACTCTGGCCAAGTATGGTGGCTCATGTCTGTGATCTCACCACTGACTAATAAGGCAGGACTGTTGTGAGTCTGAGGCCAGCCTGGGTTACCCAGGGAGTTCCAGGTCAACCTGAACTACAGAATGGGACCCTATCTCAAAAAACATTAAAGAAAAGGAAAAGAAGAAAACCAAAGTGAAATGAAAGCTCAGTAGCAGGAATTAGTAGCCAAGTGGATGAAGTGAAATGACAGGTTAGAGAGAGGAATGGCCGGAAGGAGGAACTCTCCAGGAGACATCAATTGGCACAGAAAGAGGGCACATGAAGCTAAAGGATAAAAAGAGTTGAAGTGTCCATGGAAAAGTGTCACATCATCAGTGACGCTTTTCCAGAAAGACCAGAGCCTGCACCCCGAGAGTTCAGACTACAAAGACGCTGGAGAAGACAAAATGGCTTTCAAGACAGTGTGATAATGTTCTTTAGGAAATAGACCTCTGAAGGGCATTGAGAGGAGCACATCTCAGAAAGAAAGAACCTGAAACTGATTCAGATCGCTCAGCCACACTGGGCACATGAATGCAATGTGCTAATATCTTCAAGCTGCTGGAAAGAAAGATCATTAATCTCAGAATATTGTCTCTTACTGTACTAGCATCTAAAAGTGATGGTGCAATAAAGACACTTCAGACTTTATGTGATAGGTCAGTGAGGCACTGTTGGAACAGGAAAAGGCAAATAGAATGCAGAAGGAAGCAAAGATGAATGAGATGAAAAAGAGAGTCATAAAAGAGAATCGTAGTATGGTCTAAATAGGAGAAGAAAATGGAGGAAGGAAGTAGCTAGAAAGGGAAGGAGAAATAAGAAGAGGAATCGACATAGCTACCACTCATAAAGGCCTGGGGAAAAAGAAAGAGATTTCTTACAGAGTTAACAAAAGAACCAAGGGAATGAAAGAGGAGCAAGAAAATAGAGCAGGAAGGTGGCTGCAGGCTGTGATGTTTTTCTCCTTAACAAAAAGGGAGGGGGGCGTGGCGTGGGTGTGGACACCTTCTATAAATTAACAGACACACATAAGGCCTTCCGTTGATTAATAACCATCAGAATAAGAATTAAAAGTTCAACTTTCACATTCATCCCTTCACATAAGATGATTTAAAAAAAAAAAAAAGTACCAGGCCTGAGAAGGTAGCTCAGTGATTAAAGCCATTGTCTTTCAAGTAAAAGGACCTGAGCTCGGCTCCCCAGATTCTTGGTAAAGATGTCAGGTGAATGTGGTGGCCCACCTGAGATTACAGCCCAAAGCAAGCTGGCTAGCCATACAGCCCTAAATGGCATGCTCTGGATTCTATAGAGACCAAAGATCAAGACCGTAAGGCAGAAGATGATTCCGATATCACCCTTGGGCCTCCACAGGCATACACACTTAAGTGCACTCGTACACATACACCCCCATGCAAACCTATACCCACCCATATGCGAAACACACACACATGTACACACATATGTGAAATTTAAAAAGCAAAAATAGGAAACACTGACATAGCTATCAGATATTTTAGTCCTTCGGTCTGTAAATATGAATCACACTAATACGGTCACTCTTCTTCTGAAGTAAACATATTTAATCTCATACTTTTTAAAAACAGTTATAAGTTTGTCTATGGAAAACATTAAGATTTTTGCACTTGAAGCCATAAATTAAATGGTCCTATAATTTTGTTTTGTGTTGCAATTGTTTTGTTGTTTTATCTTTCTTCCTTTGTTTTAGCAAGATCTTGCTTTCTTTTGTGAGACAGAGTCTCATGTGTCCCAGACTTTCAATTTCTATAGATAGCAAGATCTCTATATATAGACCAGGCTAATCATAAACTTACAATCCTCCGACCTCATTAAAGACTTGCACCAATAACCCTGGCTTCTTACTTGATTTTTTACGTTAAAATTAATCGAGCCCTGTTTACTATTTTTGCATAACTTTTCTTCTTTTACTATTTTACCAGTTTGCAGTTTCTGATGTCTTAATGTTCAAAAGTGTTATTTTTCCAGTTTGGCCTATTTTTGTCTCAAGATCTAGCACCTTCAGCATTTTTTATGTTGTTTGTTTGTTTGTTTTTTGTGATCTGTGGTCCACTTTGCTGCCCACATTTCTTGCCAGCATATGAATGAATAAGACATTTTTCAGTCTCACTTCTTAACCTTTGTCTGTGTGATTTCTTCTACCCACCTAAACTTGCTGGCTGGTTTCCACTTCTCATACTTCAGCGTATCTTCTCTAGCTCCTGTGAGAACGTGAATGGGGACACATTGATCTCATTCACTGAATTAATTCCACATCAACATTATACTTTCTGTTTACACGTCTTGTAGTTTCAAATAGTACACAATTTGGTGAGCTCAGGACCAAGCACGGAAGGGATGGTTCTGCTGCAGTTATCTGGGCTCCTCTGTTCTTGGGGATCCACCACACTAACCTCATGATTTAGGAGCATTCAGGCTGGGGTTGTAGTGCAGTTGGTAGAATGCTTTCACTAATATGCACAAAGCCCTAGGTTTGAGTCCCAGCATGGCATACAGTAGGCATAGTAGCACATGCCTGTAATTGCAGCAACTGGGAGCCAGAAGCAGGAGGATCAGAAGTTCAAAGTCATTCTTGGGTACATAGGAAATTGAAAGTCTGGGATACATGAGCCTCTTGTCTCACAAAAGAAAAAGAGTAGAAGCATGTCTAGGAAATGGAAAAGAGATAGGTTTTTAAATGACTAACATGTTCAAAACGTGATATTTTTCAAAGTAGCAGGGTCCCCTTATGTACATTCACCTGAAAACATCTCAAGGCATTCTTCGGCCACCGCTTCTTTGATGATTTATGTGAGGACAGTCACTGCACCTGAATCATCCCCACTGCACCTCCATAATTGCTGTGGATGACTTCCACTTTTTTGTTGTACAGAAGGAAACTATGTTTGATCATCATGGACAATCAAAAAAAAAAAAAACTGGAAAAGAACATTGCCCAAAGCAATGGTAACTATTTGAAGAGATGATTTATGCCTAGACTTCTTTGAACATTATCCAATGTCTAGAAGCATCGAACCATCACATGGAATCCCATGAATGTTTACTAAGTGTTAATTAAAAACTTGGATTAAATCCAGGAAACCTAGTAACTCAGGGGGTCTGCCTTACTTTCTCTCCACACATCTGCCCAAATACCCTCATCTTTCTCCCAGGTATCCTGATCCGAAAGGAATGAAACTGGATTGCTCATGTACAACTGTCTTATTAATTCCAAAGAATCATATGAATATTGAGGCAGGATTGGAGCAGCCATGCTGGGATGGGTCTCTCAAGGTCTTTGAAGGTCTTTGGAATTCCTGAAGGTCATCCCCCACTGCTGGAATCACCCTGAAGGAATACTCCTGCTGAGGAACTGACTCCTCTCAGAGATAAGACTAGGGAACTTCCTTATAAAAGGATTATGGAGATGAGCTCTCCATACAACTTGACCTCTAGCCCACGTGGGCCCAAGAGCTACTGGGTTGGGCCCCAATGGGAATTAACCAATGGGAAAAAGTCAGTTTCCCAGACTTATCTAGGTGCATAAATACACCTGGCCTTGGCAGCCATCTTTGGCGCCCTAGCCCCTCATGGCACTCCAGTGCCATGGATTCTTTTCCTGCTGCCTACTTCTCTTGGAGGCGCCCTAGCCCCTCATGGCCTCCAGTGCCATGATCCATCTTCTTGTTCCTCGCTCCTCATGGATTCCATGCCTAGGCACCATGAGTTCTCCAGGGCATCCTAGCCCCTCATGGCACTCCACATCTGGAGTCCATGAGTTCCAACCTTTCTCTCCTCTAATAAACTCTACTTTAATCTTCTACACCGTGTTCTGGTTTCAATCTTCGACTCCAGAACACAAGAACCCTGCAACACTGGGACGGTCGATCCTGTCACTGCAACATTTGGTGACCCAGGTGGGACAGCCGAAAAGACCATTTCCCTGAAACAAATATGATAACCAGTAAACACAAAATCCTTAACTGAACTCTTGGAAGTGTGGTATGCATGGTTGCCTGGCCCCCTGCTGTGCACTAAGTGAGAGAATTTTCTAAGTAACAGTCTTTTCTTTAAAGACTTGTGAAACTTCACTGGCTAAAAGTTTTTGCTGACTTCTTAGAAGGATGGATTCTTCCCATCTGAATGCTCATATACCAGGGTCAAAAAGTTTAACTCACTGTCTTCACATGCACAAGATGACTAAAATAGTATTTAATCTGTGACTGATGCAATCTTCCTTCCAAATCCCAATTTCTGCTCATTCTACTCTAGGTATAAAACCTAGTTTAACAGTTCAAATAGCCCCTTGAAATATCATTCATTCTAAGAAAGAATGCTCAGAATCCCAGGATATTCTCTCTCTCTCTCTCTCTCTCTCTCTCTCTCTCTCTCTCTCTCTCTCTCTCTCTCTCTCTCTCTCTCTCTCCCTATTTTGACATCTAAATGTAAGAGGAGGCAGTAGGGAGGCAGGTATGCAAGCCCTCAGATAAAGGATTCCCATCCTCTGTGCTGAAATGTTGTGTTCACTGACTGACCTAGATATATGGCCTTAGTCCTATTGTGGTCTATGGCTTTCTATACAGGTCAGTGCACATTGTACTCAACCTCTCACCCAAATGAGGGTCCTTTTCCAACCTGCATTGTTGGACCACTGCAGGCCACAGGTGCAGAAGGCTCTTGCCATTTCCCTTGTCGCCTCACCTTGCTATATCAGGTTCCTTCAGAAGCCCACAGATACTCAGCTCACTGCCTTCCCGATGATGAGCAGGGAACTGCAGGAAGAATAGAGAGCTGGTTTCTCTAGGGCCCCTCAGACCACGGCAACGCAACTTCTGTCCTTGGAAGGAGTCCTGGGTGAACGTCAGTGAGATGGCTCGTGACGACGTAAATGTTACCGATTTCAAGTTTTTTTCCTTAAAAGGGAATATGGCACACATGTTCCTTTATTTCTCTTAATAACGGGTAGTCTGAGTCACAGGGTCACCATGGGCTGGTGGGTAGGAGCATGGGGTGGAGGGCAAATAAAGACATAAACAGAAGGCTTCCTGCTTTCTTCATGTCAGCACCCGGAGTGTCTGCTCTCGCTTTAAAACTGTGGGCTGCTGGATCCCATCACAAGTCAAAGTCAGACTCACCTGTGCTCATATTTGATTGGGCTTGCTCTGCGCTTTTTTGTTTTTTGAAGTTACTTTTCATTCTCTGAAACTTGGGAGATTCAAGAAGGTCCAGCTATCCTTGACTTAGCCCTCTGCCTGACGCGAAGGAGAAGCTGCTGTAGCCAGAAAGCTTCTGCCCCATCACTGCAGGCCCCGCCCCTCCCTGAGGCTTCTCCACCCTGCAAGTGGCTTTCTGTCATCTCCCTCTTGGCCTGCACTTGTGTTTATTTTAGATACTAGATCCCTCATGTATGTCTCCTACTTGATTCAACAGGCATTGAGACTGTGGTCTCTTTTATGGAATCTCCTTCCCTAGTTGCCCCCAAACACTAGGTGGTCTGCAGGATTGCCTCCCCAAACTCAGCACATCACCAGTGAACCCAACCAAATGCCATCTAAGAGCAGAAAATGCATCGTGTGGCAGCCTGAAGTCCTTGCATTCCTAGGGGTGACCATTTCAACCAGATGATCCTCACAAGAATACTCTCAACTATGCTCCCTCCTTGGAGACAGATTCAACGTGGTGAGGGACTTCAAATTACAGCCCTGGACAGCAGCTGGCCCCTTTTTGGACAGACTTTTGCTAAAATTTTGAATGTGACTGGTTCAGTGTTGCCATGCATGAGTTTTCTCTCTCTCTGGGGAAAAAAAAAAAAAAGAACATGCATGATTTAGTCAGTCTCCCCATTTTAATTTCTCAGAAGAGAGGAAATAAGCATCATTAGACCTGGCACATATAAGCAGGACGTGAACAAGCTGTGCGTGCAGTAAAAGTGGATGTTTTTCCTGCGTTCATACTCTGTCTGGTTATTGAGCTTTTCTGCCTCGGTATGCTGAGCTGGAGAACTTATCAAAATCTCCTAATTAGACCTCACAAACCCACTCTCCGAGCTTCGTGATTACAGTGATTCATCAGACTCCAGAGAGGAAACATCATCCGGGTTCTCGGCAAGCATCTGATTGCTCTAGACATTCCACCTGTGACTCAGAATGTGACATTGCCCTGAACCCGCTGAGGAGAAGAACTTACAGCTAATGGCCCTGCTTTTCCTCCCAAGCCAAGGCCAAGCCTAAAAGGGTCAAAGGAATCACTTGTGAAAAATACAGTGGGCACCATCTGTTCTGGGAAAGCAAGCATGGGTTCAAAGGTGGCAGACAAAGAGGCTGGATGGCGGCCAAGTGGCATTTGTTTTGTGTACATATACTTTTAAATGCCCCTCAGCATGCGTGCCCTTTTTGGTAATGGTTTATTTCCCGGCTGGCCTCTTGCTACCCAGAGCAGAGGAAGAAAATAACACCTGGAGCAGGAGGAAACAAGATGGAGGGGAAGGTCTTGTCAAACAAGAATCGGAAGTCCCGGCTACAAGAGAGAGAGGGATGACCTGTGGGTAGTCAGATAAACTGGGGAGGAGAGAATAAATGAGGAGTCCAGTGGACCACAGATGGAGTCACATTCTGCAATCCACAATTTTCACCAATATTTATGTACTCTTTATTAAATTAAACTGCGGTAAGTTATCAATCAAAAGAAGTGATCCATGTGCAGCTTTGAAGGTTTTAATATGTTCAGATCATGTCAGCCTTCCACAGGAAGTGACGCTGTACCTCTCATGGAAGGTAAAGTTGAAAGGACTGTGAGCAATGATGCAATGCAAGATACCATGCTGGTTGTGCAACTAAGACTTCATGAACAAATTCAGGGGCATTCAGCCCAAGCTAGACATGTTCTTCTTCCTCTCAAGTAAATGCTAGACGTAGGTGTATTAAAAATAAAAGTAATTGGTAAAGATAAGTAGATGTAAGTTATCCAAAATCACAAGCAAGCCATGCTAGCCATGTCAGCTGTCCCAGTGATGGGCAAAGGTTACTAGGTGCAGGGTGCAGCCTTGCTGTTCCTGTGACAAGCCGGCAGAGCAGACCTGCTGAGGTTCTACATCAGGGCTGTTTCCTATGCCAAAGGTCTTGTACATCACAGGGGACACAATATGAGTAACGGAACCAAGGTAACAGCCATTGATAATATCAAATATAGAAAGGAAATTTACAGATCCATTGTGTCTCTTCCTTATAATCCAGAGGACATCTCAACCATCTTTTGTCTTTGAATCATGCACAATAAACCGTCCATGACCTCCCTAATCAAATTTTAGCATTTGAACCAAAAACATCAGGAACCCACACGCGTGTGCACACATACATACACGCTTCTTATTTCCTTAAGGCTAATGACAATGTCTTACTGAATTAGAGGTATATACACTGTGATTAGAGAATAGATTCTTTTTTTAGCATGAATTCATTCAGATAAAGCAAAGACAAGACCCTGGTCCGGTTTACATTCTTCTGTTTTCCTAAGACATGGACCTCTAACGCACCTGACCTTGGGTGTGCCTGCGGGTCTTTGGAGGACAAGAGACCACTGCTTTGATCTTGACATTGCTCTTACATTCCAAAAGCCTCTGGAAGTACAGCTAAAGGGAGGACTGAGCCCTTTAAGGGGTGGTAAAAATGACGGGGTATCCAGGAGTGACCTTGGGAGACTTATTTTCATTTAAGTTTTCCTTCCCATAGTTGGAATAGATTTATCTTATATCTCTCACACCTTGACAACAATCAAAGTGTAGCAATATTTCAGTGTGTGTGTGTGTGTGTATCACAAGACACTGTGTGTATCATAGGACACTTGTACCACAGGGCATTATATGTGCCTGTGGAGGCCCAAGGACAGTTTTGGGAATCATCCTGGATTGTTCTTCCTCCTTTGTACTTTGCTCTGGAGCATCCTGGGCTCTATCCTTCCAGAACCAGAAGTGGGTGTTGCTGCCACTTCCACCTGGCATTTTTTATGTGGGATCCTGCATCCGAATTCAGATCCTTCTGCTTTTGAGGCAGAGGCTTACCTCTTGAGCCATCTTTGTAGCCCAGCTCTGAAACCTTTAAAGTAAAACAAAAATCTAGAACTTTCTGGTTCTGGCTGACATTCATGATCCCACGGAAGCCTACTGGTCACATGCAAAAGTGACTCCTTTTGGGAGCAAGCTCATAACAAATCGTGTTAACTACCCAACCAGAATCCTGTTGAGTCAATTTCCCATAGATCCCCATCTGTTTTTAAGCAGTTTTCTCATTGTGGTCTATTTCATGCAATGCATCGTAAAAGACCTTGAATGACACCAGATGAAGTAATTAAATTTGTCAAAAGGAAGAGTCATCGGGAAGTGTTCAGTGGATTATTCCGGAACTATAATTTAGAGTAAAACTGGAAAACCAAAGTGGAGAATGTGACAAGAGGTAAAAACATCACTCTGGAAAAGCAACTGTTCTCCCTTCTCAGCTTTTCCTAGTATTGACAGCAGCCCCCACCTGCAGGGCATTAATGAGATTCCACGCACGGGGACCATATGTCTCACCTGTACCTGTTGACTTCTTACAAGATTTTCAGCACTGCTTCTGTTGTGCAGTTAGAGAGGCATGGCTCGGAGTAGAAACTGTCCAAGGTTGAAGACCTAGCAAGTGACAGAGATGGCATTTGATAGCAGCTCCGTTTGATTCAAAATCTTTGGTTATCTCCCTCCTTCATACCTTCATCCTCTGCATTATCCACTAGAGATTCTGCTCTGATGGTTTCGGGAACAGGAAAGGAGGAGACTAAGGAGAACTGATGCAAATAAGTGGCATTTCTTAGATATAAAATGTTGTAACTTTGACAAGACAAAAGGGAAGTGTCAGGATCCATCATTTGAAGCGGATGGCTGGACTTCCATGTGTGTGAGAAAGCCAACTGTCTAGCGAGAAATAGACCTGAAGTCTATTACAAGCACGGTCACTATAAAGACACAAATTGCAAGTTCCTCTGAACTTCCTGGGTTTTTCATTGTAAAATAAGTGAAACTACATAGCTGAGAAAATTGCCTGGACGCTAAGTGATTCCGCACACACTGATCACCTATAACACAATAAATACTTAGGAAGTGCTGATACCCTCAAACCCTTCTCTGGCCCCTAGACACCGGTCTTTTGTCTCCCACTCCTTACAGAATGAACCCTCAGTCTCAGTCTAACAAAAGGAATCTCTCCAAGGCGCCTCTCTGTCCTGCAGTTTCATAATCCACTAAACAGACAACACATATTCTAATAGAAATCTGCTCTCAGCTGACCTGTTCCCCTTAGCTTATTCTCTTTCTATACGCACTTGCACATAGGAAACAAAATGTTGGGCCTCCAAGCCTGAGGCCTGCTGGAAATTCCTAAGCCTGGCTGGAGTTTCAGGACCTGTCCTTGAGTTCTAAAACTTATCTCTGACTCCCTCCTCCCCTCTCTGATGAGGTACTGCTGTAACCTCCCCTCACTGACCTGGACACATCCCTTTGGCTGCCTTTCTCCTTCACCACCCCTCACGCCACCTAGCTCTCCTCCTCCCAGAAGGACCCTGTATAAACTCAGGTGCTATTCAATAGAGTTGAGATCCTGCTTTGACAAGTCTCCCGGCCTGGTGTGTTTCTCCCCGGTGGGGAGGGGGGTCTGGGCCGGGACACTCATCACCCACCCAGCCCCGAGGGATATTTGGCTGGACCAGAATCCCTCATTCGCACCAGCTCCAGGGCCATCCTACCCCCCTGCAACAAAATGTACTTCACGATATGCTTCTAAATATAATTTCCCTCTTTCCATCTTCCCTGTGGCATGGCTCCCAGAAAAAGGTTTTGTACCTCATAAAAATCACAAACTTTATTAGAATTTAGTCCCTGCTAGTCGGCTCCTGTCCCGGATCTCCAACATTCTGAAGAAGGCTGAAGACAGAGCCACAAACACACCTCCAGAGGGGGACTGCAAATCCCATCATCTAAGGAACTGTACATGTGACTTGCCGCACTAGATAAAAAAGATGAAGCCTTTCAAAATGACAAAGGCTATTCAGTAGCTTTACTCTGTGGAGAAAACCTTCATCTTCTAAATGTGTATTGAATTGTGATTTACTTTCTTCTACGTTTGTATTTTTACTGTTACTTTCAAAGTCCTGAGTAACAATTTTCACACTGTCTTTCTAAGAATTGTTCCCCTTCTTCTAAACCAGTGCAATCTAACGGGACCCCACTGAAGGGGAATCTGATCTCTTGAAGGCAGATGCTAAATAGCTCATATTGGATCCTGGCTCAGGGTCTCATATATAAAGGATACAAAATAAGTACAGAGTCTAAAATATCACTGGGTATCTAGTCATGTTTTGTATATTCCTGGTGGTTACACTGAGTTGGGTGGATTTCTAACTTCTTTAAAGGCAAGTGTTATAGTTTACATACATGTGCTTCCTCTTATTATATGTGCTTCCCTGAATATTCCAAAAATGGGGATAAATTTAAACATTTATCCTATACAAGTGTGTGGGTGTGCATGTGTGCATGCGTGTGCCTGAACACAGATGTGGAGAGATATGTGCAAGAGGGCACTTGAGTGTGTGTGTCTGTGGAGGCCAAAGGGTGATTTTTGGAAATTACCCTGAATTTCCCAGGCTCCACTTTCCAGGGCCATAATTACAGGCTGCTGTCATATAAAATCTGCATTTTTTTAAGTGGGATATGGGAAGCCAAATTCAGATCCTTTTGTTTGGGAGGTAAGGACTTGAACCACAGAGCCTAATTCAAATATTCTGTGAAGTGAACAGTTAACAGGAAAGCTGTAGAAAGCAACTTAAGATTCCACTTCAGCACTTTTGTGTCTCTTGTACACATAAGAGGCTCTAGTTTTATGACAATTGCATAATCCTTTATCAAGAGCTCACAGAGAAGGCCAGGATTCTAGCTCCACCTTACAGCAAGCCAGTGTCCCGAAACATCTCAGCTCCCTGAAGAACAACTGGGTGATTGGTAGGAGAGCTGCTAGGGAATGATGTTTGTTCACTGTGCTGGCAGAAATGAGGCCAGCCCATCCCCGTGATAAGCCTTCGACTGGCCCCAACCAGTAAGGCCATATCTCCTTCCAGTCTAGTTCCTTAAATACAGGAATATTACTTAAAGAATGGAAACAGGTCTGCAAAATCATTCTGCCAAAACATGGTGCCTCTAAAGCCTAGTGAGTGAGTGTGCAGGACTCAAAGAGTAGAGACCAAAGAGTAGGTCCAGTCCCATCCCACTATTAGAGAAACAGGGGGTCAAAGCAATTCAGAAAGCAAGTGGTGTCAACCTACATGAGAATATGGCTCATCAACAGAACAACTTAGAACAGTGCTTACAAGGAAAGAGAAATTCATTTTCTAGAACGATCTTCTCACAATACAAACTACGCAATATGTTTCATTCATTGCAATCCTTGAAAATTAGGACATTTAGTGTCATTGCCCCAGGCATAATAAACTGAAAGTAAAAGTCCAAGATTTTTTTCTTTGAGGTTTGATGTTAATTGGTTCAGATAACCTGCATCAATAATCTCCTACAGTTTCAAGATGTGTAGAATGAATCTCTACACTTAGACTTTGCAAAACACATGTTAAAATAAGATTAGGAATTAAGAAAGGATGTGTTGAACTAAAACTGCAAGGAATCTGTCGTGGAAATAAACAGAAAAGCAATCACAGATATGTCACTGGACCAAAACCCTCTCAGGTCCAGCAAGATTCATGCATGTCATGGTACACACACACACACACACACACACACACACACACACACACACAAATAAATAAATAAATAAATAAATAAATAAATAAATAAATAAATAAATACAAATTTAAAACAAACATCAAAGTCTGTTTAATGGGAATTCCAAAGTTGAGATGATTTTTTTCTGATATGTTCTATTATGAGTTTAAACTTGTGAGAATGACATTATTTTCCAAATCATAGGCAACTAAAAGATGCTAATGACTAAAGTATGCTAATTTGGGACCTATTTTTTCCCTTTTCCCTCACAACAAAAAATTCAGTGTATCTGAGAATTAAAAAATCATGAGTCTTTCTACATTCTACACTGCCTGAAAAACACTGAACTTTAACTTTATTGGAACATTTTAGGTTTTTCTCCTTAGATGATCGACAGATTAGTGTCTGCAAGAAATGATCACTCATTGACAGACTTTTTTTTAACCTATCAGAAGACTCTCAAGCAAAGAGACCCAGAAGGATCCTAGCCCTGTGTTTCTTTTTAATTAGAATGCTTAAATTTTTTAGATTTATTTGGAGAACTATGAAAAATGGAATATATGGTAATGAAGAGATTAATGAAGGCTCTTATGAAGCAGACTGACTGGCTGTCAGCAAGAAAGACCCAGGAAGACATCACAGAGAAAGGAAAAAGAATCCAACTTTCAAAGATGGAGAGAGTTATACCAGGCAGAATAAAAGAAGGTATTTTACCATGCCAACCAAAATGTAAGAGAACCCCCAAGAGAACCCATGGACTGGGTTAAAGAGTTTGACAGGACCATGGGGTCAGTGTGAACTCATGCAGGGAAGGCTGAGGAAAAGCACATTGTGAGCAACCTCTGAGGTGAATGTGAAGTAGGATTCTCCTTTGCTAAAAGACAGAGAGCAGGGAAGGGAGGAAGGGATTGCTGCCCCAATCCTCCTGGCACAGTGAACCCTGACACATCTTTTTTCAGAAGGTTGACTTGACAATGAGACCATCCATTACACATCCTGTAAGGGGCCACTAAGAGATGGACAAGTCAAGGACCAAGAGCTGCTGGTGGTCTCCAAAGGTCAATGCACTTAGCCATGCAGAGCTATAAATAAGGTTTGAAGAGAACATCATAATTTGAGCTACCTGCTAAAAAGAGGGTTCATGTAAACATAACAGTCAATTGTTTATAAGCATTTTCTGCATATCAGTCAATATTATCAGAAATAAATTCCATGATATAGTTGATCTCTATAGTTCAAGTATTGTTCAGCGATAGCCTATGACAATAGAATATAACAAATAGTTGATGAGATTTTTATGATCTTATCATGGAGCAATTATAATAACACTTTTCAAATTATGGAACTCTGTCATTTAATTCCCACATAGCCACAACACTGTGCTAAATTCGAAGGAGCATATTGTCAGAGAGCATTACTAGTTGGCCTAGAATTATCCACAGAGAACCACATTGGCAAAGAATCTCAAGGCAAAGATAATGAAAGGTATGTGAATAATCCCTCCATAGATTTAGAGTGTCTCTCAGCACTTGACCTAGGAGCTTTCTTTTTCAATGGAAGCTATTTGATACAGAGAATTGCAACTGACCAATGCAGAAAATAAGTGACTGCGGACAACTCAGCTCTAAACAAGATATCAGTTCACCCTGCCATCAACCCAGGGCTTGGGGAGCATCAAGGAAGAGGGGGTGGTGAGAATGTAAGAGCTCGAAAGCAGGGAGAGGTGCAATCAGATGGTATCTTCCAGACATGACTAACTGCAGCCATGTCTGTTTCCATGGGACCTGGACAAGATTAGGCCTAACAATATTTCACCACAAAGGAGAAAGATCTCAGCAGGCTCCACGGAGATTAATAAGAGTTCATTCTGGGTGAGAGGAGTAGGGAAGGGAAAGCTACATGACATTAACAGTAACTCAGATTAGAGTTAGTGGGACACATACAGAAAAGGACAGGCGAGCAGGACGGAGACTGGTAGGGAAGAAGGTTTGTAGTGGGAAAAAGTAGAAGACTAGGATTAGATAATACAGGGTGAAAATGACAGGAATTCATTGCGTTCATGTATAAGTCTCTAAAAGAATATGAATTCAAAGGAATAACCCCTATTTCTTACTGACTCCATAGCTTTGATTATGGTTATTAAACATGTTTTATTTGTTTATAATCATATTGCATAGCATAATGGTCATGGTAACTTCTACTATGTTGAAGGTACATCCTGATGAAAGGTATCGGTATGGTATCCTAAAGGTCAAGACCAAGTAGTGGGCAGGATATAGGAGAATGATCTTGTAGATAAGAAAAAGTATGGATTAAAGATAACCATTTGATAATAAAGCACATCTTCGCAGGTTATTATGAGCTGTCTGTCACAGAAGTGTTCCATCAGAAGTCAGACAATTATCTATCAAGAAGGATAGAAGATTTATTCTTAAATAAAATGGTAAACCTAATGCTCCAGCCAACTCCATATGTACATTCATATCCTAGGATTCTCTCCTTCCTTGAAAACGGTCTGTCTATAGGTAATTAAAATCTGCTCAAACTAGAATAAACAAAGGTGATGTTTTTCATGAAGAGCTTAGAGGTTCCCTGTAGAAGTTGAGGCCAAAGAACAATGATTGATCCTCAGAAAGGCCAGAAGGCAATAAGGAACAAAGACTCCATCTCTGTCAGTCTTCTAGCTTTTCTGCCTTTTGGGAAGATCAAGTGCTGCTTCTCCATATCTCTTCCTTTATCTCCCACTCATTTTATCTCTGTGTCTCAGAGTCTATAAACTCTCCTTTAATCTCTCTAAGTTAACCCATGTGCAGAGTCTCAGCTCTTGCAAGCTGAGAGCCTGCAGCTAGCTGATAACTTCAGGCCTTCTATGTCCCATAATCCAGTTTATATCATATTACTCTTTAACATACATCACTAAGTATAATAGCAGAGCAGATTAAAGTTACTCTTTGCATGAACAGGGATATTAAAGTATCTGAAAAGACACTGGAGATGGGGAGCAAATTGTTGACAACCCTAAGATATTAACTAAAAATAATGAGATGCCTGTTTGCTCTGGTATTAAATGTCCTGTCCGGAATGCTAAGAGAGGGACTGGGGAGATGGTTCAGTGGGTAAAAAGTGCTTGAGGACAAGATGAAGACCTTGGTTTAGAAACTCAGGACCCACAGAAAAGTCGAACATACAGTGTAAGCATCTATAATCCCAGTGGTCCTATAAGGACAAAGAGATGAGAAAATCTCAGGGACTCACAGGGAAGCTGGGGAGAGGAGGTACCCTGATTACTATTATTATTATTAATTATTATTATTATTACTTTAAACAGAGTGGAAGGTGAGGACCTGATGAACTATCAGGTTGGCTCAGGCAATACAGGGCAGGTATTTAGCACACAGTCTCTTCACCATCGGTTAGCCTTATCTCTTACCAGTTATGCAGCTTCAGGTAAGCTACTTAACATCTCCATATCTCATTTTCCTCATCTATACAATGAGGGAATTTCATTTTTTTTCAGATGTTCAGACAGCAATGATATTTCCCATGTAAGAAGGTCTCATTCTGAAATTGAAAACTACTGTAAACCTTGGCAGAGGAACTTGCCTTCATTTCATGCATTATAAGCTGACTCAGAATTAAATCAAGTCTCATTCTTATAGTTAACAGCCTGACTGGGCCTACCTCCAAAATTTCCCAAGTCCTTTCAAATGATCTTTCTGCACGACATCCTGCTTATCTTGATCAGTTTTATTCTTTAATAAATTGGTGGGCTCAAGGAAGATTTACTTCAGTCCGATTTCTAATGATCCATGGTCTCTCAGAGACATTCTTTATACAGCATGCTACTTTCAATAACTATATTAAGTTGAACTTTTCCTTGAAAATAATTTCAAAGAATATTTGTAACTGTTGCTTCCTACACCCAAAACCCATTTCCTCTAAAATACTTCTCTTCATCTCCCCCCAATAACCCAGTAATTCCAAGAAGGAAGCATCTAGAACAATGCCAATGTGCAGTACACACACAGTCCATCTCTGTTACAGTCTATGGTCCTTTAAGAATTTCCATCATTCTGCAGTCACTCTGTCTGCAGAGACAAAGTTGTCAGAGACTTTGTCTATGACACTCAATTTAACAGAGTTTTAAATAAGAGAGTGTGTAGGACATAGTTTCATGAACAGCTGTGGTCTGATCTGAAACTTGCTTTACTCCAAAGGAAAAAGGATAGCTAAAAATGATAGAATGGATCTCCATCGGTTAGGAATAATGGATCAAAGGAAGCAAGATGATTATTACACAAAGGAATGGGTCAGAGAGCATAGGGTACCAGCAGCAAGAGCAAAAGGAGATTTGCAGAGGGACAAGTAACAACAGATCAACAGCGTTCAAGTTACCTTGAGACTGACATACTTAAGAATCTTCTTAAATAGGAAGAAAATTCAAGGCAATTAAAAGTCCAGAGTATTGGCGTATGGTACAGATTTGAACAAGGTTCAAGTAATATGGTCAGACCCAGCCTGCCCCTTTCCACTCCTCATTATGCCTGTTTTCCACACTAACTCAATCTCTAAAGGGTCTTTCACCCTAAAACAGCAAGAGGCTGCAGTATTGCTAGTTTCACAACACAACTTGTAATCTTTAGTCCCCTAGGAAAGAGAGAGCTTACCCCAGAGATGGAACAACTAGGTCTCAGAGTTCTGGTCGGCCAGACCTGAGTCACATGCCCATCTTTACCCATGCCTTCTACTCAGGAGTAAAGGATTGGTGATTGGTCCATTCCTAGGTATCATGTTCTGTCACTAACTCAGGTGTAATTAATTAACTTATTTCTAATCACATACAGCCGGTGGAGAGGTAGTTCCTCCAATGAGGGAACGTGTCTCATACAAAGTAATGGATGCTAAAGGCAAGAATAAGACGGGCCCTGAATTTTCCACCGTTGCTTACATCTGACTTTCAATCTAGTTGGCCTAGGGAGAACTTTGATTCTGACATCAAAGGTAATATAAAGTTGGCAAACACAAGCATGGATTAAAAACCTTGCTCCAACTTTTACTCACCATGGGATCTAAGACAAATTATTTACCTCTCTGATCTTCAGTCTCTTACTCATGATGAATGAACAACACTGGAGTGGATATGAAAGGTCGCCCATAGGATCATGTGCCTGGGCACATGCCTCCCAGAGGGTTCCACTGAATTGGAAGATTGTGGAAACTTTAGGGGGCTGGAGCCCCTCTAGAGGAAGCCTCACTAGGAGAGGGCCTCGAGGTTTTACAGCCACCCCACTTCCTGCTCTCTTCCTGCTCCCAACTGCTGGCAGGTGACCAGGTACCTCACACTCCTGCCTTCATGATTTTCTGGCCACGATGGACTTTATGCCTTTTCCTTCTTAGACTTAAGTAAAAACCAACAACAGAAAGCCTCTTTCATTTTTTAAGTTGCCTCTTGCCAGGCATTTGGTTATAACAATGAGAAAAGCGATACAAGTACCATCACAAATTATTCTTATTACCATTATAATATTAATATTACTTCATTCGGTAGTGCTTATGGATCCCAACAAAGATAACAGTGGTTGTAATGACAATCGGGACAGTGGAGGTACTTCCAGCCTGATTATGTTACTAAACTGAATAAGACAGGGTGATCCGAAGACTATATAGTGGGCATTCAAACCTCTGCACCCCTCCTGTCTCGAATCTACAACCTTCATTGTATGCATTTCAGCCTTGCCTTTTCTAAACACGTCTTAATATACATTCAGTTCAGCAAAAGGAATATTTCTCTCTCTCCCACAAAATTAAAGTTTTCAACTAACTTTGCCTAGGAAGTCGGAATTTCATTATTATAAAAACCAAAGAAAAGCCAAATCCCTTTAGAAAGCTGACCATTGTGAAAAAGCCCCGTTTACTTGGCCAGAGCACATTCTGCCTGAGTCATGGTCTCTAAATCCAGAATGCTGGCGTTCTCCACAAAGGTACTTTTTTTGCACAATAGAACCATGCACAGTTTGGGACTTTCTGTTGGTGGAGCCTAACGAAGTTACTAACGGAAATGGGCAGATCCTATCAAAGCGTCTCAGCCACAGGGAGCTCTCACCTGCAGCCCATAGAAGCCCATAGTAAGTGCTGTGTGCACTTCAGTGTTTCAATAACACTGGAAGGGCCCGCTCAGACCATTAGATGGAAGGCAATATTTCCTTGCACATTTTAATGGGTATTTCTCAAGCTGCTCCTGTGTCCTTTCCTTGTCTTTCACTGTGACAAGAAAATCCTCATAAAGTTCCCGAACGCCTTCCATAATTCAGCTTGTTCTCAGTCAATTTTATTCCACCCCAGAGAATACCACCCAGGTCGGGCTGCGGGAATCTTTCATTGAGAACACACTCGCTGCTTCACGAATTTGATTGTCGTTTGAAATATTCTCTGAGCCAGCTTTTTAAATATTAAATACTGCTTATAAAAACAATAAAGCCAACCAAACATCAAATCTACACTACTGCTTTAGAAAAAAAAAAATACCAGTAGATTTTAAAATCCACCCACAGGGAGATTCGTCACCAGTAGACCATGAGACATTTATGAACTACTGTGTTAACAGAAAGAGAGCAAGCTGAGTATGTATTTCAAAGTAGGTGCAGCAAGGCAAACTTCAAATTATATGTATGACTCGGGATTTCTCTTCAGCATGTGTTCTCCAGGGGCAAGGGGCACATAAATGAAAGTTCAAAACATAAACTGAAAATCAAACTTGGGTTTATGTGTTGCCAAGAGATAGTTGAACTATTGCTATTCTGTGCCAGGAAACTGAAGAAACTGGATTTTGCTGTATATGTGCAAGGGTTGTGAAGATACAGATTTCTTACATTCTTTTCCAAAAGAAAAAAAAAAAGAGTAAGAATTCCAGTTAAACAAAGTGTTTTCTTAATTACATAAAAAAATAAAATGCTTGGCTCAAATCTTACTAAGCCATCTATTTGATAGGAGATGCTCCTGCTTTCACAACGGCTTGTTTCCTGGGTGGAAATCAATTTTCGGCTCTAGATCCTGACATTTAACGAAGTTCTATTTCGAATCAAGTCTTATTTATGAACTTCGTTTTTATTTATTTCTCCCACTTCAATCAATTTTCTTTTAAGCTTTCAAAAGATGAATAGTCATGTTTTGATGTCCTGGAATTTGAATTCATCTTTCCTTCAGCCTTGCATCCATTATCCTTTTCCTGGAACTTTAAAAACCTGTGTGTGTGTGTGTGTGTGTGTGTGTGTATGTGTGTGTGTGTGTGTGTGTGTGTGTGTGTCTGTCTGTCTGTCTGTCTGTGTGGGTGTGTGGGTGTGTGTGTAGGTGTGGGTGTGTGCTTCTCACAGGGTACGTGCAGTGCAGTGGTAAGAGGAGTACCTCAGGTAGTGCTCCCTGCCTGCTAACTCCTTTGAGATAGTATCTCTTTTTACTTGCCTCCGGGTATGCCAGGGTAACTGGCCTACAAACTTCTAAGAATTCCCCCATCTCTGCTTCTCATCTCATCATAAAGGAGTGGGGATTGTGGACATGCACGACCACCAGCCTCGCATAGGGTCTGGGGAATCTGAACTCAGGTCCCCGTGCTTTGGCCTCAAGCACTTTGGTCACTGAGTCGTCTTGTTATGACAGAACTTCTTGCAAGTAAAAACTTGTGAATTGCTGGAAGTTGAAAGGAACTAAAGGTTTAGGAAGCTAAACAAGGGTTACTATGTGACCAGACTTGGACCCCTACCTCCAGAGACTAGCACAAGTGCCAGGAGAAGAGAGTAAGGTCAAGTGACATGATCAGGACCCAGTCTGTGCTCTTCCTCCTCTGCTCTGCCTCAATCTCTAAAGGGTCTTTCATCCTACAAGAGCTAATCTTGCAGCACTGCTAATCTACAACCACCCTGTGATAGTTAATCCTGGGTGTCGACTTGACACACCAGGCATTAACTAAGATCAGCTGAGGACACCTGAAGAGATTATCTAGATCGATACCTTTACAATACAAAAACCAGCCCTAGATTCCACTGGAATCTCCTTAAAGGGGACCAGATAAAAGGAACCATAGAACAGGAGACTGGGAAGTAGACAGACTCTCCAGGAATCCTCCAGCCTTCAGCCGTCACCCAATAGCCTACTGGACGTTTGCAGTGACGTAGTCAGCCCTGTTACGTCCTCCATGAAAGATGGTTACGCCCCTCTGAAACTGTAAGCTAAATAAATCCCCCTTTCTCCCTTAAGTTGATTGACTTTGAATAGTTTCTCACAGCAATAGTTAAGAGTAACAAGTATGTACCCTTCTGGTTCTGAACAGTATTATCAAGTAGTCTCCTTTGGACATCCTTCCTCCCCACTCTCCTCCAAAAGCTCTATGCTGGCTTCTTGGCTGACAGCATGAACGAGACAACCACAGTCTCCATCCGTAGGTGCTCACAGGCAAGCACTCCCGTCAGCACAGAGAGACTCACCTTCATGAATGTGCAAGCTGAGCAGTCACAGAAATCTCTTGCTTCACAGAAGGCCCTTTGAGCTTTGGAACCAGTACTGGACAAATCTGTCATTCAAAGACCATGTATGCATGGTTTTCCCTCTCGGGTCCAGCCGAGACTCAAGCTAGTGCCGTCCAGCTAGTGACTCAAGCTGGCAGTTTCATATAGTGGTTGCAGTTGGGATTCGGATAGGGGTGAGGGGAGGGGTGAAAACTTTGAGTGGTGGTCCTGCTGACCCAAGGCTGTAATTACAAAACAAGTAGTCAGCAGATAGCGAAAGCAAGTTTTGTCTATCTTCATGTGTAAGCAGTGGCTATGCTTATGCATAAGCAGTTTACAGAAGCCAAAGGAGCAATTAGTCTAAGGTCAAAATTTTTCCACAGCATATTTTCTACAGCACACTGCATACAGTTTCATCACAGCACACAAAGAAAGGGGTCTTCCTTTTACACCACACCCACCAGCAGGTTTTGCAGGGAAAATGTCTACCTGTCAAGGGGTAAAGAAAGAACAGAGAACTGCATGGTTAGGTGGGGCAGGTACAGCCGGAATACCTCTTTCTGGAGGCCTGCTCTTTCCAGGGACATCCACAGGAAAAAAGAACTTGTGGGAGGAGAAAACAGAGATGTGAGGTCACACCACAAAGGAGATCCAGAACAGGAACCAGGTTTGGTACGGTGGTGAATCACTAATACTGAAAAGGGAGGATCTTAAGCAGCTACTGCAAACTGGAAGTCCATGCAGAAAGGAAGATTGCTAAATTTAAGTATCTGAATAAAGTATCTGTGCTGCTCTACTAAAAAGAGTTATTGTTGGGGGGATTCTTCCTTAGAGCCTTCTACATTTTGCCTGTTTTATCTTTGATGCTATATCAACATGAGACCCTGGGACTGATTCTGGTTGCAGGGGGAACAAATTGGTGCTTCCCCACATTTCCATTGCTTTGGAAAAATCCAGAAGCCTTCCCAGCACAATTCATCCTCCCCAAAGCCCTATCCTTAACTCTCTCTGACTCCAGCAAATATTAGGTACTTTTTTCTAGTGAAAAGATTTTTTTAAAAAGACAAGCAAAATCATTAGACATTGCAGTTCTTTAAAAGCATGTCAGAAGAAAGGGAAAATTCCAGTGTCATATAATCAGCTACCAAGGGAGCAGAAAATAAACCATACATGTAATGAGCAGGTGTGCTTTTTCTGAAGTGCTGAAAAATAACACTGGATAATGGGGAACCTGCAGAGGCTTGGCTTTCTCTATTAGGTATCTGTATTTCTGGTGAACATTTTAGCCCTGGAGAGGACTCTGGGAACATGTGTATTTTGAGATAATTAGTCATGCTGTGATGGAATGTTTCAGCAACTTTTCACCTTAGTGAAATCTTGGATAAAGAATCCATTAAATTACATTTGCTCTTGGGAGACCAACTCCCGGATCTGCAAAGCAGAGTGATGAAATAGCGACAGTTGCATCATCTCAGGAGATGGAATTAAGGAAGTTGTTTCACCTGAGTGGGAAATAATCTACCTTAGTAAGCAGCCTAGGACCAAAAAAAAAAGTCAAACAAGGCAGCAATCAGGCTGTTGATGCCAAGTGAATTCCCAAGCTGCAGTTAAGATTTGCCTTACTGGCAAAGACGGATTTGTTCTGCACGTGGCCAAGAAAGCCATTCTCTGAAATAAAGACAGGCTTGAGATTGGCAGCGCTGGGTCAGGGGCCTCTTTCATCTTCCAACTGTAGCACAAACTACTCAATCTTCGGGTAAAGGAAGAACTTCAGAACTCCAGGCCTTCCTTCTGGAAGACAGTGAGTTATTCAGGGTCACTGTGTGTTGAAAAACCTGAGGAACAAGCAGTCCCAGCAGTTCACATCTTCCTCCTTTCATTTGACGACATTTCAGTGGCATTACGTACATCCACAGTGTTGTGTGGAAGTCACTTCTGTCTAGTTCTAAGACATTTTCTCTAACGAAGCTCTGCACATGGAACGTTCATTCCCCATTCTCTGTTCTCCCTTTGTCCCTGACAACCATTAATTTGTCCTCTGGCTCTATGGATTTACCTGCTCTGAATGTCTGCAATATATGAGATAATACACTATACCATTTAGTTACAAGTGCTGACTTGACAATTGAGAAGTAAGTCTTTATCAATGAAGAGTTTGTTAGGTAAGACAAGTCCTGAGCAGCTTGGGGGAGTGATCTGATCAATATAGAAAGACCCAGTCTATAATGGGCAGGACTATTCCCTAGATAGCAGGAGAAGATGGAGAAAGCTGGTCAGTACTTTGGCATGCTGGCAAGCAAGGAAGTATTGCCTCTCTCTCTCTCTCTCTCTCTCTCTCTCTCTCTCTCTCTCTCTCTCTCTCTCTCTCTCTCTCTCACCAGTTCCCTTGGTCCCCGACGTTAATATGAACTCCCCTGCCATGCTGCTGAGCCATAACCAAGAAACAGAAGCCGGAATCTCATTCCTCTATGTTGTTTTGGTCATTTATATTAGCAATGGAAGCAAAACTGAAACACAGGTACTTTTTGCATTCAGCTTTTTTCTCTTGGCATAATATAATAATCATTCATATTGCAGTATATACCAGTGCTCTATGATTTATTTGAAGCTGAGTAATATTCCTTTGGCTGGATATATATATATATATATATATATATAAATGGTACACATTATATTTATATATATATATATAACTAAATGGTACATATATATATGATAAACAAAAGTTATATGTATAAGTGAGAGGCATTTGGGTTGTTGCCAAATCTGAACTACTATGACTGCTGTTGCTTGAACTGCAGCCTCATTATTAGCTAAACATTTCATCCTATAAAGCACCATGTAATTGTCAGTGATTTCCATAGCACCCATGTAATGCCCATGCTACCCATATCTCAGGATTTCTTTTCAAACCTAAAAGATGTTCAGATCATTCATTTACTGACCAAAAAGTCCCAGGTCCTTTGATTTTTTGTACATGAGATCTCTGTTCCCCACACAGGAAAATTTCTCATCCTTAGCTACCTTGTATTCATTCATCTGGGACCAACTTGTTTTGGACAAGTGAAGTCAGACAAATCCACTTCATGCGTCAAACACCACTCAAAACAGTGTCTAAACTTTAAGCTCCTACGGGGTGGGATATGCTCTAACATTAATATCATCTAGCATTCAAAGCATTGCTTTTCTATGTTGCTATCAACACAGAGCTATCAACAAAAAACAAGATTGGAGAAAGCAAAGATCAAAGGAGCAGAAAAGAGGGAATGGACACATGCTAGACTGACCGGCACTGCAGGCAGTCAGTGAAAGGTGCAGCGATGAGATGCCATCAGCGGAGTCCCCTGACAGCGACAGGCCTTGCTTTCCCTCTATTTCCCTTCTCCAGTCTAACTACAACATCATCTATAAGGAAAAACTAATACGGAAAGAAGACTCAACAACTTTATAAAGAGCATCAGTTCCATTGCATTATTACAGGCTGACGTCTGACCCCTACTGTCTGTATCCAGGATAACCTATGGCCCTGAGTCCATCTATCTTTTTTTTTTTTTCTGTTGTTCCTATTTTATTATTTTTGTTTTAAGACAGGGTCTCACAACATAGCCCAGGCCAGACTGAAACACATGATCTTCCGGCCTTACATTCCCAGTGCTGAGGTTACAGACATGCACCACACATCTAGCCTACTCCAGCTTTTGAATACACAAGTGTGCATCCTGAATGTATGTGAGTTAAGACTCTTCCAATGTTAAGCAGAGAACTCTACAGATGGGACTATTGTGACTTTAAGAGTCTGGGAAACAGAGCTGCAAGACAAGAAGAGGAGGGCATCACTGGGTGCTCGCCAGGCACCCACTCAGGTAGACCAGATTATCCAGGTCTTGCTGGATAAGAGGCTGATGTGGGCTGTAAGTCATTCTTATTTTATTCTTTTCTATTTTTGTTCCATATTTGCTTGTTCCACTGTTTTGTAAGTAGAGCAAAGGGTTCAACTAGTCCAAGAATGCTTAACTGTCTTACTTCAATGTATTTAGTCTTCTGCAGATACAATGGGTTTTCACCTAAAATTATTATTAAGATTACACAGTAAGTCAACTGACGAGACAGGTGGGGTGTGGGGGCTTGCCACCACTCTTGGGCACAGGACTGGTGATGAGGTGCCAGCTGCAGTGGACAGGACCAGCTAGTGGGCCTTCTCCAGGAAGGCCCTGCAGCACCTGAGACACTGCTTGCACACCTGCTCGAAGTCGGAGTCACTGCCATAATAGGGATCGTCAACGATGAGTTGTTTCTGTGGATCATAGCTCCCGAGTAGCTCAATTTTAGCTTTGCAGTTTTTAACTTGATTACTTTTTCTATTCAAATCTCTCAGATTGCTTTCATCCATATACAGTCTATAGTCAAAGTGGCAAAGGCTTCTTTAGTAACCTGTCAGGCAATGTGACTCATGGGGATGCCATGTTTCCTCATGCAGCTCTGTTCTCGATAGTCAGGAGGGTTCCCCACTTCATATGTGGATGTAGCCACACTGTCTATCCTCCAATTATCTGAAATGTTTTCATCAGTTACCAGTTTTCTGAACACTGCTTCTGCAATGGGAGACCGGCAAATGTTACCCAGACACACGAACAGCACCGACTTGGGCCCACGCTCAGCCATCTTCCTGAGTCCATCTATCTTAACATTCAGATAAGTCCATATGTGTATATGATCATATAAAAAGAAGTGCACAGTCTCTGTATCGTTACCAACTACCAGATAGATTCCAATAGAGATTCATTAAAACGCTGGAAACCTGTACAGTAGAGAGTCCCAATCGTTTCCCTCTGCCAGTGGACCTGAAAATGACACTCCCATGATTGGCAGGTTGTTACATAATGCTCTATGTTTTTTGCAGTATGACAGAAACATAGTGTTTGGGTTTTCTCCTGTTTCCTGCTGGAATCTTAATGCTAACATGCAATCATGTAGAATCAAATCATCTACCTCATGGATAAGAAAAGGAAGCAGGGTGCTGGAGAGATGGCTCAGGGGTTAAGATTCTGTCTTGCAAGCAGAAGGTCCTGAGTTTGGATCCCAGGTCCCAAGTAAAAACACCAGGTGGAATTAGCCAGCAGCCTGCACTTCTGGCTTTGTGGGTAGAGCCTGGAAAATCCCAGAGCAAAGCAAAAAAGAGGTAGAAGCAATCCAGAATGATTCCCAAAGTCACCTTTGGTCCTCCACAGGACATACAGTACCCTCTGATACACACACACATACACACACACACACACACACACACACACACACACACACACACACATAAAATAAATAAAATTTAAAAAAGAAAAGGAAGCAAAGCGTAGAAAAATAACTTTATCAAGCTCACTGATAACAGACCTTCTGTTTCAATCAGATTTTCTGATTAACTCTATTGTTCCATTACTTAGTATATTCTTTTTTGTTTGTTTATTTTCACGCATTCTTGTTTGCTTGTTCACACTTGTTTATTTGTCTGTGTAAGTAGACGTGTAAGGGCTCCCATGTAGTGAGTGGCCCAAGAACAACTTTCAGAAGTTGGTTGTTTCCTTTCACACTCTGGGTTCTTAGGATCAACTACTGTGCTCATCTGCCCACTGAGTCATCTCATAGCCCCTCCCACTTTTTCTTACACCTGACTTTGCACCAGAGTCATGTGAGAAGCTTGTTAAAATGTACAGAGTTCCAAGCTTGGAATCAAAGAATCTACCAACCCCCAGGTACAGCCAGTCTCAGGTTCCACATCTGGATTCCCAGGCTGCTGAGCTGACCCGCACTCATCACAACAGGCCAGAGAGCACAGCGTGGACCAGGCTTTCTCAGCTGCCCATCACTTGCCCACGGACTTCAGTTATTGGTCTCTTCCCTGGACAGCATCTCAAGTTTGCTGTGACTCCAAGCCTGAAGTACAGCAGAATAGAAGTGCACAGCCCATCCGAGAACCAGGTGACCAGAGCAAGAAGCAGCTGTCAAGGCACCACTGTGCTGTTTCTCCATGGCTTACCCAATGTCCCTTTGACGGTTCCTGCTGCTGCTACCCACCCACCCGTGAAAGCCTTACTCTACTGAGTTTGAGACATCTATAGATCCTGAAATCAGAGAGTTCATCCACTCAAAGCAATCGTTTTGAATAAAGTTTCTCCGTACCAGATGCATTTCGATTTGGCAGAATCCTCAGCAGCTGCCCAAGCTGTCAACTTCCTGAAGTTTGTCCCAACAGAGGAAAGGACCTGGCAACACTGTTTGGGTGTATGCATGCACAAACTTGCTGGGCAGTTCCCCTGTGGACGGCCTTGAGATCCCACAGAGACCACCTGTGTGCTTCTTTCAGGCTGGCTGCAGAGCGCTCTGATCTTACAGCCTCAGGGCCTAATTCAGGAATTTGGACATTCATTCTGTAGCAATATTAGGATGAACACTTCTCTATCGCGAGTTCTCAAAACAGAGGAGGTAAAAGCGGCTGTTGTGAAATACTCCTCTCCCTAGACACACCAGTATCCCTGCGTCCCCAGGAAATGTCTTGGAAGGTTGCTAAAGGTTTGCCCTTTGTCAAAGCAATCTTGAGAATTGATTTTCTCCCCCAGGAGAAGGCTCTTTACTACTACCCAAGTTTGAACATGCTTATCTCATCAACTATGACTAAGCATCCCCAGCAGCCTTGGGCCGCCTCCCTAGATTCCTCACAGCCGAATGTTTGGCCTTTGCTTTGTCAGCTCGTGCCAAGAAACCACCCAGGTTCTTAAGATGCAATTTTAGGGGAAAAGGAAATTAAGTGCCAAAGACCAAAATTCAAAGCACTTTTTCTCTACATGCAAAAATCCCTTCTCAGACAGTACCAAACTGATTTGTTCTTAACACGTTGTTATACCCACAGATTGGAAGATCACTCAGTACCCATCCTAGAAGTCTTCTTCTACGACAGGTATTTATTGCTGAAAAACAATTTCCCAAAATAAAGAAAATAAGTGTCTGCAGACTCTTCCCCTGAATAGGACACATAAGCCTCACCCACCCCCAGCCCAAGCTCATGGCACATGAAGGAAGAGGGAGCAGTAAGATTGTAAGAGGCTGAAGTGGGAAGGGGGCGGGCCTTGTATTATCTCCTGGACACAACATAGTTGTGATATTCAAGATTTCATAGCAGATGTTTATACTTATACAAGAAGGCATGGGAAGTGTCTTATCAGCAACTCACCATAACAGAAAGATCTCAAGAAGAAAGACTGATGAGGACTGAGGCTGATGAAGAAATAAAGGAGGATGCTTTCCTCAATGGTATAACCACTGATCTAGGATGCTTGCTGGAGCACGAATCAGGTCAGGCATCTCAGAATAGAGGAAATGCAGTGGGCTGCACAAGCTAAAAAAATTGAAAATAGAAGGAAGTCTGGCAGAGATTAATGATTGTAAGGGGGAAAGAAGGGGGAATGGGATTTGGGAGTAAGGGGTGAAAACGTTATAAATTCCCTATGTTCATGTATGCAATGTTAAAAAGTTAAATTAAAAAAAATAAATGCAAATGAAAAAGGTAGTTAAACCGTATTTATGTGAGTATATCTGGCTAGATAGCAGGAAACAGTAATTACTTTGTAATGATTATATTCCTACTTATTAAAGTTAATCTAAGATTTAAAAAAAAGGAATAACCCTCCCTCCAAAAAAAATCCCTTTTCATCAGTATTAGAATTAGACTAGACTGCTACAAGTCTGATGTTTAGAGTGATTTCATTTAAGTTTTGTTACTATCAGTAATTATACAATGATTCCATGGACACACACACACACACATCCCACGAAGACTTGGCAGGGGTTTAGGGAGATGGTTCAGTGGGTAAGAGCACATGGTGCTCAACCATAAAGACCGAGTTCAGAGTCATAAAACCCATGTAAAAAGGCAAGTGTGGTCATGCATACAGCTGCAACTAACACTCTGGGGAGGCAGAGACAGGACAATCTCGGGGCTTGTTAGCTACCAGCCTGTCTTTACATTTAGGAAGAGGCTCTGTCTCAAGGGAATAAGACAGTGATAGAGCAAGACACACATCACACTCACACACACACCATACTCAAACATACACATGTTCACTAAAAAAAAAACTGTTATGGAATGATGGTATTTTAATTATCTTTATTGCAATGATAACTCATAAAGATAAATATCAAAACTCATCCAATTGAATGCTTTAAATAAGTATAGCATGGTGTACTTCAAACATACATCAAAACTGCGAAAAAAAATCAGTTAACAATATAAAAATAACAATGTTGGCAAAGAGGAAATATTGCCTAGCATATGATCCAGTAATTTCCTGTCCAGGAATACCTCCAAAGGATTCAAAAGACACATGGAGCTCTTCATCCATCAATCTCCTTGGTGAAGATCATCAGTTTGCCAAAGACGTGTGACTTCTAGAGTTCTGTTCTCTTTTTATGTGAATACCATGTTGTTTGGGTTGCTACCAATTTGTAGTATATTTTGAGTTCAAGTAGTATGATATCTCTGGCTTCTTTCTTCTCAAGAACATTTAGGCTACTTGAATCCTTTTGTATCTCCATACAAATTTCTGTATTATGTTGTCTACTCCCATGAAAAGTTCCATTAGTGCTTTGTTAATGATTTAATTGAATCTGTAGATCACTTTGGGTAGTATGGACATGTTAATGGTATTGATTCTTCAAATCCATGAAAATAGGGCAACTTCTCCCTTTCTCTCTTTCTTAATTTCCTTCAGTGTTTTTCCATTTGTACTGCAGAGTTCTTTAATTCTGTTTGTTCGTAGGTTTTTCACATCATTGTAGTTATTGCAAATGGACTTGCTTTTATGATTTCTTTCTATTAGGCACCTAAAATTGATGCTGTCTGAGTTAATGTGCAAAATGAAAAGGATCTGATTCAATACATAAAATAAAAGACAGATAATCTCATTAACACTGACAAATAGACCTAAACAGATATTTATGAAAATATGGTATGCAGGGCGTATTAATAAATATCAGAGTATATAAGGCAGCAAGTCCAAAACAAACCTTAGATAACATATACTATAATTTTACAATAGCACTTGTTCATATAAGGCTTCATTTAAGCTCTTTTGGGATTGTCATAGTTTCATGACAGCATTGCTGTAATAAATGCCTGAAACAAATGGTTTAGGGGAACAAGAGATTTTTATTCATGTTCACAATCTCAAGTTATAGGTAACCACAGCAGGAGCAGTCATATCAACAGGAGTTGAGAGAATGGCCACACAATATCCATAATCAAGAGTTGAGAGTGGGCCAGTGCTCAATATTTGCTTTCTAGCATTCCAACTTGCCAAAATGTTAACCAGTTCTCTCCATCTTATCTATCTGTCCAAGAAATAGTCCTGCCCGGCATGGGCAAATATTTCCATTTCTGTAAAAGTGTCTATCCCACAGGATTTCCCAGAGGACTGTCTTAACTAAATAATTCTTCACTGTTGTGCTCAGAACCCTGATACCAAGTGACAAGCTGACAGCTAAAAGTAACTGGCATAGGGATTAAGCAAGCAATTTTCTTGACTTACTGGAACTAATTGTATACATAGAAGAATATGTTTTTGCCTTTCTTGTAAACCAGGAACTTCTGCTACTTTGCAAATCTTAAACATATTGTACTTCTAACACTGGATTTTCAGTGCTGTATTATTGTGTGATCTTTGCTTCCTAGTGAGGCATAATACAAATTAGCAACAAAGAGCTTCCAAATATCTGCTCTGCTTGCTTCTCTTGGCCTGGGCCTTGAAAATGGGTAGGATCCTAATCTCTGTGTAATGTGAATTTATCTACATCTTAAGATACAGATACTGCATAGCAAATCTAGTTAATGTCAATACTTGCTTAAGACAAATCTGCTACTGACCTAGGAGCAGACAGAGAAAACATCCATGTTTGACTTTATGATACTGTTCCAGAAACCTGAATCAGGGTTCAGTATAAGGATCCTTTGCAAAAGCTCTTTACTTGATACTTATAGATGTTTAATATTTTATTCTTCGATATTCTCATACATAAATGCAATGAATCCATATGTTTTCATCCCTTGCTGCCCATTCCCATCTCCCCTCCTCTCCAGTCAATCTCCTCCCTGCTGTAGGTCTTTTTGCCTATGTGACCCATTGGGTTTCATCTGGGATGTCTGTTCTGACAACTGCCTGAGGCCCCGTGTACCAATTACTCTTCTGTGTTACTGTGAGACAGTAATCAAGCTCAAGCAACTTAAGAGAGAAAAGGAGATTTATTCAATTTATGGTTCTGAGAAGAGATTCAGTCCATTATGTCAAAAAAGGCATGGCTGGCTGGCAGAAGCTGGAGGTGACCTGGGTGAACCTGCAGACATTATGCAGGTTCAAGATCAGATTGAGTGGGGCTAATTAACCTCAAGAACTGGCCCCTTCCTCCCAGGCTCCAACTCCTAAAGGTTCCATGACCTTCCTATAAAGAATCAAACACATGAGCCTGTAAGAGACAGCTCACATTTCAAACCATGACACTTCACTCCTGGACCGATAGGTTTATTGCCATCTCATTATACAAACCATACTCAATTCAACTTTAAAAGTCCTTTTAAACTACATCAGTAATCCCAACGCAGTCCAAAAGTCCAAAGACCAAAGCTTCATGTAAGATCAAATGATAGGTTACATACTTCCAACATGCAATGACATAGAGTAAACATTCCCATTCCAAAAGGGAGGAATGGGTACATAACCAGAGATCAGTCCATAACAAGACTGTCATGGTTATGTACAATGTCAACTTGATGTTTGAGGGAACATTTGTAGAGGATTAGTAGTTGAGTTAAGCCCAGAGCGAACTTGAAGGACATTATCTAGTTGATGGGGCAGACCCAGCCCATGGTGGGTGGGACTAGGCCCTGAATAGGTGAATAAAATATAGAGAATTGGTTGAGGAAATTGGCATCCTTGTGTACACTTGGCCAGACATGCTGGTCTCACCAGTAAGGATTGTTCCTCCTCATCCATTATATGATGATGGTATGGCCAGTTCCCTTGGCCCTGGTGTTGGTGCATGCTCTCCCATCAAGCTGGACTAAGAGCTGTAACCAGTAATCATCAGAGAGAATAAATTTCTTGTTCCCTTAAGCCATTTGATGGTGATTTATCAACAACCATGTAGGCAAACTGCAACAAAGACAAAAAACCAGCAGGAGAAACTCTAAATCCTACAATGCCATGTCCAACAAATGAACCTCTCCCTAAAATCATGTTAGTTCCAAAGGAACTCGGTCCCTCTGGTGCAGCAGCGCATAAATCACATCATTCTCTTGGACTGACTCCTCCCATGGTATATAGCTCTCCTTGGCAGATGTCCCATGTTGACTCCAGCATCTCTAACATCTTCACTTGTCAATGGTAAACCAAACTTTAACTCCACAGCACAAACTGCAGATCTTCTGCCATATATTGTCTGGCTTCTGCCATTCTCTGAAACCTTGGAAGAGGGATCCAGGACCTCCTCCCTCTTGCATCTTTGAGGCCTCTAAAACCAGGACCATGTAAATGACTTGGTTATAACTAAGTTCTCCAGGTGGAGACTGGCCCCCTTGAATCACAGCTAATTCAGTTTTTCTGTGCTGACACTGGGAAGAAGAATCATTCTTGGGTCTTTGCTTTAGAAGAATAGGCAATTTCCTTGGAACTTTGACCTTAAGATCTTACTTCTGGGGCTGGAGAGGTGGCTCAGGGGTTAAGCCTCTGCCTTGCGGGCAGAAGGTCCTGAGTTCGGATCCTAGACCTCTCGTATAGACGCCGGGCGGAAGCGGGGGCAGCCTGCGTTTCTGGTCCTGGTAGGGCGGAGCCTGTGAATCCCAGGGCAGAGTAAACAAGGAGGAGGTGGAGGCGTCCATGGTGGTTCCCAAATTCGTCCGTGGTTCTACACACACGCACATACATGCACACATACACGCATACACGCACAATTGAATAAATAAAAAAAATTTTAAAAAAAGATCTTACTTCCAAAAGAATTTGCATTCTTATGAGTGGGAGCCCTCCCTAAGGATCTAGCCCTCAGGGTGCAGCCTCTTGCCCTCAGCTTGCAGGCCTCTTCTGCTATCCAAATAAATAATGAGCTTTGGTTCACCAATGGAGCTCATAGCCACCATTTTACTGTCTGTCTTGTATGTAGACCTGTCTTCACATTTTCCTTCATTGAACTTTACAACTTTCATCTTTTCCTGCCTGATTCCTTGCTTCTTTTCCTTATAACTCTGAACAAGAGCACTAAAAAGTAGCTATGCCATACTATCAAGACTGCCTTGCCTTGAAATGTCTTTAGCCAAACACTTGAATTTAACTTCAGACAAACTTAACCAAACTCTCTATTTTGCCCTTGTCAAGTTTCCAACACCGTTTCTGTTCCCTTTGGACTATCACAAGCTGGGTTTCCACTGCCTCTCTCACTCACAGCATTACTCTTTCCTAAGCTCTCACTAGAATGACCCTTTTGGTCCTGTCTCCAAGATGCAAGGGCTTTCCCAGTGCAAAGCCCCAAAGTTCTCCATATTTTGCCCAACAAACAGTTCCAAAGGCATACTAGCCACATCACAGCAATGGCCATTCTGCTGGGTATCAACTTCTCTCAGCTTCGCAAACAATAGCTTCGCTTTTTGGTACCAGATTCTCAGTCTCACACAGCAACATCCCATTTCTCCACTACTGATTTCTATACTTCAGCTGTGAAATCCTGTCTTTTATCTGCTGTACCATAGTATTTTTCAGTGATGGTCTGATGAATCACTTATATTTACTATAATTTAGAAAGCACAATATTATTGATTGTGACATATAAATACTACAGTGAACAATATGAACATGGTTCTTTATGTCCACCCACAGTAACTCCATATCGCTAGTTTTAGATGTTAAGAAGGAAGTTTATTTCTCAATTGCTCCACTGTGGTGACTTGGCTATCTTCTTCCTGGAACGTCTGCACTTGGAGATCTTTCTGAGTTACCTATGCATCCTCTACAGAGAGAGAGAGAGAGAAAGACACAATAAATATTTATTACAAAAGCACTTAGCTCAAGGAATCGAGGAGAAAACATGCAGCCCTGAACACCTGCTGCCATGATAAAGAGAACTGGAATCTTAAGCCAAGTTTTTTTCACAATGCTGCCTGAACAGCTCTGGCCATTGCTGCCTGTAACTAGAGAGATCAGTTCCCTGAGAGTCTGACTGAGAGCTGATCAACCCAATTGATTCTGTCAGCTGAAACAGAGAACTCCCCCTAACACACACACACACACTCTATTCCAGACACATTTTGGTCCTTGGAGTCCAGCTCCTCTTTATCTATAATTCTTCAGTGGCCTTTTCTTTGTCCTTCCACTGAGACTGAACACATCTTTAATCTATTTACATGGCAGAAACAAAACTCTCAGGAGTATACAGCGTTGTTTTGTGTTTAGCACTGCAGCCTTCCTAGGATGTAGGCTGGTAATGCTGCCTAACCTGGAAGCACTGTGGTGACAAGCTCCAGCATCTGCATTGGGCCAGCAGGGGAAATCCACAGGATGGTCCAGCTTAGCCAGGCCAACATTGGAACACTGCTACAAATTGGCTGAAAACTGCAGAGCCCACTCCAGCATGCCAGCTGGGGGGATGTGCTGAAGCCACCCCTGTGGCTGCCATGAATCTATGTGCAAGCTGCCTCTGGGTCTCCAGCATGTAGAACTTGGTCATTAATTAGCTCATTTAGGTTGGAGAGAATTGGGATGTCTTGATCTTCTATTTAGATTGCCACTTTTCTGAAGCTCATTTTAGCATTGTAAGACAGACGGGAAGGTGATACTTGTAAGAAAAAAAAAAAAAACAAGGGTGGGAATCACTGAGCCCAGCATGCCATATCAATTCCTCATGTTTCTCCGTGACCATGTGGCTGTCATCCCAGCTTCCCACTCCTATGTGGGCTGTTAGAATGCACTTCCAAAGACACAGCCACAGCCACAACACTCTCAAAATCAATACCCCTCCTGTCATAGTTTGAAATGTGTCCCCCACAGTCTTATGTGTTTGGCCAGGTCATGGTACCTTGAGAGATGGAGCCTTACTGGAGGAAGGCAGTCACAAGGGGTGGGCCTTGAGGTGGATTAGTCCCACCCTACCTCTAGGAGAAGTCTGCCTTTTGCAGCAAGCAGCCTTGCAGCTCTCAGTTTCCAAGATGACTGCAGTGACCGAGCCTCCTCCAGCTTTGGCCAGCCAGCCAAGCCGCCTCCACCATGAGAAACTATCTCCCCTCTGAAATCATAAGCTGAATAAATCTCCCTTTCTCTTTTAAGTTGCTTGACTTTGGGTGCTTTCTCACAGCAATAGTTAAGAGTAACCGTTACACCTCCCCCCCGCAAAAAAAATCAATATGTCATAAGACAGTTCTGAACTGAACTGAACCAAAATGATGTAATTCTCAAGGAACAGGGGGTATACTGACCATGAAGAAAATCTCTCCGAGGTAGCGGCGTCCTGATGTGGAATGGCACCTCAGCAGAAGCAAACAGAAGGTGGCACATAGGACTGCATGAGGAAGGCTTCTCAGTAGCTGTCCCCTGTGACACTCCCCCAGTTGCCCCATCTCTGTCTTGCTGATGATGATTCTCGATCTTCACTTTAAAGCAGTCAGAGTCTTTTGTTCCTCAATCATGTTTAACATGCAAATAGCCTTGGTGTTTCATTTGCCGTTAAGACATTGATGGCTTATGTCAGATCCTATGCTTAGCTCAGGCTTTGATGGCAGAACAATAAGAAGCAACCACACTAAGTGTAAAAAGGAGAAGGGAAAAGAAGCAAAAGACTCCCTTTTTAGCTGAAAATAAATAGTATCCTAGTTTTTGATCCCAATTATATCCTCTCTGGAAAAATACATCAGCAGAAGAAAAAACAGCAGTGAGTGTTCTCAAGTGGCGGGATGTCGTCTGCACAGTGTCTCCATGTGTGTTGCTGAGTTGCGCTCCCAGAACAGTCCCGTCAGGTAGACCAAATTCCTTCCTGACTGCTGAGGAACATACATCCTGTAGAGATTAACTGAGGGACTCGACATGCCATGCATGAATTAATTGCGAATTAGATTTCAAGTTCTGACTATATTGTGGTTTTATCAGCAATGATCATGCAAGATCTACCGCCGATCTGACTTGTATTAGGTGCCAGAAATAAAATGATGCGAGGACCCAGCATAGACTCTGTCCTTGTAGACTAGGAGTCTGCTCAAGTAGACAAGGGTTGATAAATTTGTGGCAGAAATAGATGCAGCAGAGCAGTGGTGAAAGAGTAATGAAATCAAGGGGAAATGGAAGAGGGTGCAGTGGGATGACGGGAGTGCACCTCTCCAAGGGAGGGGAGGGCAGGAGTTTTCCAGACACAAAAGCCATCACAAGCAAAGGTTCTGTAAGTGAACTGCTCATACATTTCAGAAGTGCTAAGAGGGTCAGCATGGCAGCAGGCAGAGCAAGTGAGCACATGGTGCTGATGGAAGTTGGAGGTAAGCCGTGCTGGATCATACAGATCCCACTTTGTTCTAGCATCCGCTTCAAGCTTTCTGGTAAGAACGACTGGAGTGACTGCAATGGTTTAATCAAGGAGGTGATTCCGTGGAGATCCCACAATGAAATAGCATTGTCGTAAGAGCAGCAGCCTATTCCCACCCCACAAATATCTCAAATCTGAGTCTCAGCCCTCCTACTGGCTGTAACTGTCCATTTCTGTGGGTGCTGAACCGAGAAAGAGTTCACTGTGCGCCTCCTTTTTCTACCTAGACTCTATCGCCTGCGCGTGAGGTTCCAGGCCGAGCACCGCTGCAGAGAGTGACATTCCTGCCTTCAAGGCCTAGAAGAAAGGAGCAATGTAGACAACGAACTCCTGACAGAGGCAGACAGTAATAGCTACCTCCTGGCTGAGGGAAAGGAAAAGCTGAACATATAATAACAAAGTCGCCATCTTTCCTTGTACATTGCTTGGATCTGAAATGTCCCCAAAAGGTTCTCATGTTTAAGGCTTGGTCATCCGTCTGGGCTCTATTAGGAGATGGCTCTATCAGTTAGCCATTAAAGTGTGCCTTTTGATGGAATAGCAGAATCCTCTTCCTCTCTCTTTTTTGCTATGGTGCCCCTGTGATAATGATAGTCTTCCTCTGCCACACATTTGCATTGGCATGACGTGTTTGAAGCCACATGCAGAAATAAGCCAAGTTGATTTTCTCAAGTGTTTAATCATAGCTTTGGAAAACTGGCTAACACACTTCAGAAGGGATCAAGCCTTCCGCATAACCCTTGTTAGTGCTCAAGGAAAGATTTTAAAAAATAAATCAAGCCTGGCCCTTCCTCAATCTCTCTAGATTCCTGGATTCCATGTGATGTCTCTGGGTCGCAAGCATGACATCATCTAACTATGATGTCACTCTCCACAATGTGACAAGCTGAAGGAGTCCTCGCCACAGTGTGAATCAATCCAGCCCCCCAATGTTGGGTTTTTCTTTTTTTTTTTATTAAAAATTTAATTATACATTTTAAAATTTTTTACCAGTTCCCTCCCTCCCCCCTCCCCTTCCCCCAGTGTCTCCCCCCCAATTCCCAGAGAGTCCTTTATTGTGTGCGCCTAACTCTCCACTGGGTCCTCCTCTCCGATGACATATAAGGACCCAGTGGCATTTCCATAAGCCCTTTCTCTTGTTCCCCTTAAGCATAAGATTACTACTATGGCTGTCAATCCCTTGCCTCCAGGGGTCTCGGTGCCCTTAACAGATGCTAGACTTTATGAGGGCAACAGTGCGCTGGACATTGCGCAGGGCATGCAAAGTTCCATTATGATTGCTTTGGCCCCAACTATTGTTGAGAATCTTGCAAATCGTTGCTCCTCCCATCCTTTTGCTCTTACAATCTTACCGCCCCCTCTTCCGCAAATGTCCCTGAGCTCCAGGATGGGGAGAGATTAGGCTGTCCTAGTTCTATGTGATTGATATAGAGTCTCTGAAGTTCTGGATTGTGGTTTGTTGATTTTCTTTTGCAGTTTTGCTGCTCCTGCAATTCCCTTCACTCCATACTGCTGGGCACTGTATGTCACCCCCTGGCCAGAGACAAAAAGCTGTTAAACTGGAGTCTTGTTGTAATAGCACATTCAAGGGTAGATGTAATAAGAGTAGGAAACCTCACTGAGGGAGGGGTCCATCACCCATTTGCAAAATGATTACTTTTTATCTGCTAGACTATATGCCCTCCCCTTCTGGTGAGATCAGGAAAGAACGTCTGTGAACTTAACCAGGTTTCTCATTACTTACTTGCAGACCTTGATGGAGGCCTATTTTCTCTGCTGTAACATGGTCTCCTCTCTCCTTGTTTCTGGTGTGGCCCTCCTAACCCATCTCTCTTGTTCATAATCCTTGCAATTACTGTGTTAATAGGTTTACTTTTGAGTGTCCCAATGTGGGCTGGGCGAGTTTGGTACTAGGAGCCACCTATTAGGGAGTACATACGGTGCTTAATTTTCTGGGTTTGGGATACTTCACTTAATATAATTCTTTCTAATGACATCCATTTCCCAGCAAATTCCAGTAATTCATCATTTTTGATGGCTGAGTAGTACTCCATTGTATAGATGTACCACAGTTTCCTTATCCACTCGTCAACTGTTGGACATTTAGGTTGATTCCATGACTTTGCTATTGTAAACAGTGCTGCTATGAACATGGTCGAGCTTGTGCTATCGAGGCAAACCTCTGCTGCTTGGGGGGTTATTCCCAAAAGTGGGATAGCAGGGTCATATGGCATTTCAATCTTTAATTTCTTTAAGAATCTCCAGACGGCTCGCCAGAGTGGCTGTATGAGCCTGCATTCCCACCAACAATGTAGGAGAGTTCCCCTCTCCCCACATTTGTCGTTGTTTGTACTGTGGATTTTTGCCATCCTGACCGGGGTGAGATGATATCTCAGGGAAGTTTTGATTTGCATTTCCCTGATGGCGAAGGAAGTGGAGCATTTTTTAAGATAATTGTTAGACATTTTAATTTCATCCCTGGTAAAGTTTCTTTGAAGTTCCAGGGCCCATTTTTTAATTGGGCCAGTGTTTTCCTTGGAGTTTAATTTTCTAAGTTCTTTGTGCACTCTGGACAGTAGAGCTCTGTCAGATATGTGGTTAGTGAAGATTTTCTCCCATTCTGTGGGTTGCCTTTGAGCTCGTGTGACAATCTCTTTATCTGAACAGAAGCTCTTTAATTTCACAAAATCCCAACTGTTGAGAGTTGGTAGCAGTGACTGTGCCATTGGATGTCTGTTTAGGAAGTGTTGGCCTAGCCCAATCAGCTTGAGGGAGTTCCCTATCCTTTCAACTATGGCTTTTAAAGTCTCTGGCCTGATATCAAGGTCCTTGATCCATTTGGAATTAAGTCTTGTACATGGTGACAAGTACGGGTCCAGCTTTAATCTTCTGCATGTGGAGATCCAGTTTTGCCAGCACCATTTGTTGAAGATGCTGTTCTTTTTCCATTGGATTCTTTGGGCCCCTTTGTCAAAGACCAAATGGCTGTAACTTTGTGGGCTTATATCTGGGTCTTCAATCCTTATCCATTGATCTGTGTGTCTATTTTGGAGCCAGTACCAGGCTGTCTTTATAACTATGGATTTGTAGTATAGACTTAGGTTTGGTATGGTAATACCTCCAGCTGTGTTTTTGTTACTCAGGATTGTTTTTGCTATCCTGGGTCTTTTGTGCCTCCATATGAACTTTGAGATTGTTTGGTCAACTTCTTTGAAGAATTGCTTTGGGATTTTGATTGGTATAGCATTGAATCTGTATATTGCCTTTGGTAGGATGGTCATTTTTACAATGTTGATTCTGCCAATCCAGGAACAAGGGAGGTCTTTCCACCTTCTGGTGTCTTCTGCAATTTCTTTCTTTAGGGTTTTAAAGTTTTCATTGTAAAGGTCTTTTACCTCCTTAGTTAGATTTATACCAAGGTATTTCATTTTTTTAGGGGTTATAGTAAATGGCATGGTTTCTCTCAAGGCTTTTTCACTTCTTTCATTCTGGGCATATAGGAAGGCCTCTGATTTTTGCACATTTATTTTGTATCCTGCCACCCTGCTGAACTTCTCAATTAGTTCCAGGAGCTTCCTGGTGGAGTTTTTGGGATCACTCAGGTATAAGATCATGTCATCTGCAAATAGAGATAGCTTGACTTCTTCCTTGCCAATTTGAATCCCTCTTATGTCCCTTTCTTGTCTTATGGCTTCGGCTAAGACTTCAAGTACAATATTGAATAGAAGTGGTGAGAGTGGACAGCCTTGTCTTGTTCCTGATCGAAGTGGGAATGCTTCCAATTGTTCCCCATTGAGCATAATCCTTGCTGTGGGCTTGTTGTATACAGCTTTTATTATATTGATAAAGGTTCCTTCCATTCCTACTGTCTCTAGCGTTTTGATCATAAAAGGCTGTTGGATCTTGTCAAAAGCTTTTTCTGCATCTATCGAGAGTATCATGTGGTCTTGGACTTTGGACTGGTTTACATGATGAATTACATTTATTGATTTGCGTATGTTGAACCAACCTTGTGTGCCGGGGATGAAGCCTACTTGGTCCCCATGAATGATCTTTTTAATATGTTTTTGAATCCGATTTGCTAAGACTTTGTTGAGAATCTTTGCATCTGTGTTCATCAGGGAGATCGGCCTATAGTTTTCTTTTTTAAGTGAATCTTTATTAGGTTTTGGGATTAAAACGATATTAGCTTCATAGAAGGAATTTGGTAGTGTTCCTTCTTTTGCTATTTGATGGAACAGTTTAAGGAGTATTGGTGTTATTAACTCCTTAAATGTCTTGTAGAACTCTGTGCTGAATCCATCTGGTCCAGGACATTTTTTGGTGGGAAGATTCGAGATTACTTCCTCAATTTCCTTATATGTTATAGGACTATTTAAGTAATTCACAACTTCCTGATTCAATTTAGGTAAGTTGTATTTACTTAGAAATTCATCCATCTCTTTTGTGTTGTCAAACTTCACAGAGTATAAGTTTTTGAAATATGATGTTATAATTCTCTGGATTTCTTGGGTATCCGTAGTGATAACTCCATGTTCATTTCTAATTTTGTTAATTTGGGTTTTCTCTCTCTTGCTTTTGGTTAGTTTAGCTAGGGGTGTATCAATCTTGTTGATTTTTTCAAAGAACCAGCTTTTTGATTGGTTGATTTTTTCTATCGTTTTCTTAGTCTCGATTTCAGATATTTCTCCCCTTATTTTGCTAATCTCTTCTCTTCTACTGCTTTTGGGATCAGATTGCTCTAGTTTCTCTAAAGCTTTAAGCTGCATTGTTAAGTTGTTTATTTCTGATGTTTCCATTTTTTTGACGTGGGCATTAAGAGCTATGAACTTACCTCTTAGAACAGCTTTCATTGTGTCCCAGAGATTTTGGTAAGTTGTATTTTCGTTATCATTCACTTTCAGGAAATCTTGAATTTCCTTTTTAATTTCTTCCTGAATCCAGTTCTCATTCAGCATCATAGTGTTAAGTTTCCAGGAGTTAGTGTATTTTCTCTTGTTTGATGTGTTGTGGATGTCCAGCTTTAGGCCGTGGTGGTCTGATAGGGCACAGGTTAGAATTTCAACTTTCTTGTACATGTGTAGATTCATTTTGTGGCCCAATATGTGATCTATTTTGGAGAAAGTTCCGTGTGCTGCTGAGAAAAATGTGTATTCTTTGGTGCGTGGGTGAAAAGTTCGATAGAGATCTGTGAGGTCCATTTCTTTCAGGGTTTGATTAAGTTCCAAAGTGTCTCTGTTAAGCTTTTGACCTGTTGATCTATCCCATGTAGAGAGGGCGGTGTTGAAGTCCCCAAGAATTATCGTTTGGGGGTTGATTTCTTGCTTTAGACGCTGTAGGGTTTTCTTAATGAATGTGGAGGGGCCCGTATTGGGTGCATATATGTTCAGTATTGTGAAGTCTTCCTGGTGAATTGTACCTCTGACTAAAATGTAGTATCCATCCGTGTCTCTTATAATTTTTTTTGGTTTGAAATCCACTTTGTCTGATAGCATAATGGCTACCCCTGCCTGTTTTCTGCTTCCATTTGCTTGTAGAATTGTTGACCAGCCTTTTATTTTTAGAGCGTGCCTATCTTTTGTGGTGAGATGGGTTTCCTGCAGGCAACAGATTGATGGATTGTGATTTTTAATCCAAGTTTGTAATCTGTGTCTCTTGATCGGTGAATTAAGTCCATTAACATTTAGTGTTATAATGGAGAAACTATTGTTAATTCCAGACATTTATTATGTTTAGTAGCTTTTATAAGTATATTGCTTCGCTTTTAATGGTGTTATATTTGCCTTCTGTTCTCCTGGATATGCCTGTTTTTTTCTTCACGCTTGAGTATCATTTCTAGCAGTTTTTGAAGGCCTGGTTTGGTGGCCATGTATCCCTTAAAGTTGTCTTTGTGCTGGAAAATTTTTCTTTCTCCCTCGATCATGACTGATAGTTTTGCAGGGTAAATCAGCCTGGGTTGACATTTTTGCTCATTCAATACTTGAAGTATGTCTCTCCAAGCTCTTCTTGCTTTTACTGTTTCGACTGAGAAGTCATTTGTTATTTTAATAGGTTTGACTTTAAAAGTGACTTGTTTTTTCTCCCTTGAAGCTCTCAGCACCAGTTCTTTATCTTGAATGTGGAGTGTTTTAACTATTATTTGCCGCGGTGTGCTTCTAATTTGGTCGTATCTGTTTGGGGTGCGGAATGCCTCTTGTATATGAATGGGCCTCTCTTTTTTTAGATGAGGAAAGTTTTCCTTGATGATCGTTTGAAAAATTTCCTCAGGGGTGGTATTTTGAGATTCTTGCTCCGGTATTCCATGAATACGCATGTTAGGCTTCTTCAGGGTGTCCCATATCTCTTGGATATTTCTCTCAAGTATCTTTTTGGCTTTAACAATCTCTTCCATTGAGCTGGTTAGTACTCCCACTTTATCTTCAAGGTCTGAAATTCTGTTTTCTGCTTCATTAGTTCTGTTGATAAGACTCTCTGTGGCGTTCTGGGTTGAAGATAACTTGTCTTTTAGCTCAGTTTTAAACTCTGCTTGAGTTTGTTTTAACTGTTCTATGCCACTTTTTGTTTCTTGCACTGTTTTTCTCAACTCCTCCAGATGTCTGTTGTGTTCCTCTTCAAAGCGATTGATTCGATTATGTAATTCCTCCCGGATTTCCTCTTTCATAGTATTGAACATGGTAATGATCATATTTTGAACGTCTTTATCCTGGGTGAGGCTTTCTTGGCCTTTTTCCGCGGGTTTGTTCTTGTTGGAGTCTAACATTATGGGATTAATTTCTTCAGTGGGAAATTTGTTTACTTGAGTGTTGCTTCTCATGGATTTGCACTTTGACTTTGGCATTGTCATTTTAACTCTTAAGATCTCTCAATTTCACTAAACTGAAGTATTTGGCCTGGGGTACTGGTGGGCGGGGCCTGAACGGGGACTTACCTAGGGAGCGGGGTGAGGCCCGGGTGGACCGCGTGCGTGTCCGGACTGGCGGAGCGGGGTGGGGCGAAAAGGGACGATGGGCGCGTCGGCGTGGAGCTATTTAACCCGAGGGCAGCTGGGGCGGGGCCCGGGCGCAGGGGGAGGTCCTCCTCGTTCCCTCGGCCCCCGCGCGGCTCCGGCTGGATGGCGGGAGTCGGAGCCGGGTCCCCGTAGGCTGACCTGGGGTCCTAGAGCGCGCGTTGAGGCCCGGCTGGATCTCGCCTACGCGTCCCGACCGGCGGAGCGGGGGTGGGCCCAATGTTGGGTTTTTCAGCCTCTAGAAGTATAAGCTAAATAAAGTCCTTTCTGTATAAATTACTCAGCCTCAGAAATTTTGCTGTAGCCACAGAAAACAGAATAATACACAACTGTGTTGTAGTCATATTAAAATCATAAAAATAGACAGTGATCCAACTTTTGGGTATTTTATGGTTATTGTATAACTTGCATGTCACATTCAATGAACCTACATGCAAGGGGTACAAAATGTCCTTTCTGTCTGATTTTAGGAAGACAATCCTAGCTTATCTGTAAGTATGGATGGCTTATCAATCATTTCAAACCCAATTTTCCATTCCTGTAATTGATAGAAAGTTCTCATAAATTCTGGTAGTGATCCATAGTCTCTACATTTTTCACAATATTTTGGGATTTTATTAAGAACCTGGGGGCTGAGGGAGATGGTTTGTGGATGAGAGTGCTTGCTGCACAAACATGAAGACCTGAGTTCAGGTCCCCAGCACTCCTGTAAATAGTGAAAGGTGGTTATGTGTCTATAAGCCTAGTGCTGAGTACAGGGGAGGGGAGTACAGAGAATTGCTGGAATTTGCTAGCCACCAGCCAAGCCAAAGACAGTGAGCTGTTGGTTCAGTGGAAGATTCTGTCCTAGGGCAAATAAGACAGAATACAATAAAGGAGGACAGCTTCTGTATCCTCCACATACGTGCACCTCCACACACACACACACACACACACACACACACACACACACACACAAACTAAAGTACATGAGTGTTATAGGGTCTGGGGCCACTTAGGATTTTACCACATACCACACTGACACCAGAAACCTTATCAAAAATAAAAAAGGAGAGGTTTTATTGGAAGCTGACCTGCAACCATGCACCAGAGAGTCAGGATCTCAGTGCATGGTCCTGGTATGGGACCATGGGGTTTTTAAAGAAGACTAAATCTTAAGCAGGCAGGAAGCAAACAACTTTTCATAAAAGCCACACTTTAGCAGTTATGCCTAAGCAGGACTTCCCTAACGTTGGGTGTTTCAATTCAACCATGACTAATTAAACTGTGATCACAGGAATGTTTCTGGAAGACCCAACCCTAATTGTTTTTCCCAGAACTGCAATAAGGTGGGGGCAGGCATATGAAGTGGTCAGCCAGTATTTTTCTGGTCTAACTTAGAAAGTTGATGGCTATTTTTTTAACTCAGCTACAACAAAAGCAGATTCACTATCTAAAGATAGGCCACAAGAGGCAATGGAAGCTTGGGATTTATAATGCTTTTGTCCTCCACCTAGAGCCGATAAAGTTTTGCCTACGAATGCCCCACCTATACATGTTGAAAGACTCCAGAAAGCAGCCCAGCCTGGGATTACAGGACTCACTGGGCTGAAGTGATTGAAGTATTTCCTCCTCTTGGAGTTGCTAAGAGAATCCAGTCAGTCCCTTTTGATCTCAGAATGCAGCATTGCAGATGTTGTCTCAGTGTCTTGTGATTTCCAAGTGAGAAAGATGAAAGGGCTGAGTCTATCCCCGAGCACCTAGAGTACTGTCTGGAAATAAGGGCTTGAACATGGTGAATGTAATAAAACTGTTTTCTGGGACTGGGATGTTCCAGGAGCCCCAGGGTAGAAGTCATGCCTAAAAACTCAGTGGCAATCAACCTCAAAGTAAAAACAAACATGTGAGGGCAAAGACTTTGGACTCTCAGTCTAGCCACTGAACTACAAAAGAAAATCACCAAAACTTTCAGCAATGTTTTAATGAAGCTTATGACTGTGCATTGGACCACGTTCATAGCTATCCAGGGCTGTGAGGCATACTCTAATGTCCTGCATATATGACAGGATGGTATTTGGAGAATCAAACTATTTTCTATGGGTTGACAAGGGAGTTCAGGGGGCAGGCATGTGCTTAGCCTGTACAAGGACCTCAGGTCAATTCCCAGCACCAATAATAAAGAGTAAACAAGGTTACTTCTCTAAATCAGGGTTACTCAAGTAGGAGAAATGCAAATGGTGGAACACAGTCGCATCTGCAGGACATTGACACCCCTGAATAGTATGACGTCTGAGAAGAATTGGAAAAGCCTGAGTTCCTACTTAAGGATGCTGCCAGGTCTAAAATCCGATGGTTTTATGAAAACTGACTTTGCCACATGGGAAGTGGTGTTTTGGAAAATATTTGGCCCCACATCCTAAAGGCCCATAGCTTCCATGAACTGCCCGAACACGACTCTGCCAAAATTTCTGGTCTGGCCTAGGCCTTGATGACTTGAGGGCTGCTATTGCATCCAAAGTGGTAATGTTCCTTAGCCTGCCAGACCAGCTGTGCTGGATTCAAAGTGACTGACAGTGAAAGCCAAAAAAAAAAAAAAAAAAAAAATCCATTAAATCAACCCAGGCAGAAAATAGCTCGTGCAAATGTATGTTGTGCAGAATAGATTTCCTTTCTTGCTTTCTTTTTAATAGGGTGGAAAAAGGAAGAATAAAACCGACTCACTTGTCAACATGAAAAAGGGTAATGACACTCTTGGGGTGCCCTTTATTGTACAATGTTTCAGTTCCTTCTTCCTGCCATCACTAAGTATCAGTAGCCCCCTTTCCGTTCCCACCTCTAACCCCTACATAAGCACACCCATTATTTTAACACTCAGTTTTTCTGCCTTCTACCCACACATTCTGTATGTTGTTTGCAATTACAGCTACTGTCTATTTATTGAGTGCCTTCCGCTTAGAAAATGTTTCAGCTGGGTAGTTTGGCGCATGTCTATAATCCCAACAATCAAGAGCTAAGGCAGGAGGCTCAAGAGTTTGAAACCAACCTGGGCTACACGACAAGTTCAAAGGCCATTCTAAGCTAATAAGATTTTGTGTTGTGGTTTGAATTCAACTTGCTCTTCATAGGCTCATGAGTTTGAATAGTTGCTCCTCAGCTAGTGATGCTGTTTTGGGACATTATGGAAGCTTTTAAAGGTGGGCTCCATTTAGAATAAATTTCACCTGGAGGTGAAATGAAAGTTTTCTGTTCTGTCTTTGGTTCTTTGTCCACTGAGATTCAAGATTAGAGATTCTCATACTTCTGCTCCCACAGCTACCAACCACTCCTTCCACCATATTTTCTCCATAATGACCGCACCCTCCTATCTCAGTCAAAACATCCCCTTCATCCCTAAAGCTGCTTTATTAGATATTGGAACACAGCCATGAGAAAAGCAACTCAGACGCTATCTCAAAGAAAGAAGGGAGAGGAGGGAAGAAAGGAGAGAGAGAGAGAGTAAGGGAAAAGAAAAGAGAAGAGAAAAGAAAGGAAAAGAAGAGAAAAGGAGAAAAAAGGAAAGAAAAGAAAAGAAAAGAAAAAAGAAAAAGGAAAAGAAGAAAAGAAAAAGAAGAAAGGAAAAAGAAAGGCCAGAGACATAGTTCAGTGGTAGAATGCTTGCCTAGCATATGTGAGGTTTTATGGGCTCATTCCCCAGCCATGAACACACAATACACACACACACACACACACACACACACACACACACACACACACACACAGAGTACACAAAACATAATATTTTATGTATTCTGCTTTGTTTAATTTTCAAAGCATTGGGGCTGGAGAGGTGGCTCAGTGGTTAAGCCTCTGCCTTGCAGGTGGAAGGTCCTGAATTCGGATCCTAGACCCCACATATAGATGCCAGATGGAAGCAGGGAGGTGGCCTGCGTTTCTGGTCCTGGTAGGGCAGAGTAGTTCCTGAATCCATCCGTGGTTCTACACACACACATATATACACACACATACGCACACATGCATATGCACAATTGAATAAATAATAAAAAAATTTTTTTCAAAGCATTCCTGAAAGACATTTATAAGAAGAAATTAAAACCTAAAGAAAAGGAATTTGTTTGAGAAACTGTAACTAGTATCTAAAAAATAATAACTGAGACACCATTAAGCTGAGAAGACAGCTGAGGTTCTCTCAAACAAACCCAAACCATTGCACATGGCGTCAGTCCAAATGGCAGATATATATATATACATGTATGTTAGTCATTTGGAAACAACAGCGCTCTGCTCTGGAATGTGTGTGTTATAGTAAACTGTGTGTATTCAGAAAGGCTGAGGAAGGGGAAGTACATTACATATTTTGAAACAAAAAATCTCTGGCCATAATCAATAATAATAGGGGTGTGGTCAGCCCAGGCAGATATCTTGTCAAGATGCACCCTTCGAGTAAAGTCAGGTGGCCTTCATGCAAGCATGCTGGTCAGGTAGAGCCTTTCAGGAGTATCAGGCGACCATGTACAAGAACCACCATGTGCAAGAATCCTTTCTTCATGACCTCCAGCTTTGCTGTATTTAGTTGTTCTGTCTTTTAGTTGCTTAGCTGTTAGGGTTCACCAAGTGACTCCTTTTTGGTTCTGTCTAATAACTTTCACAATGGGAAAGTAAAACGTAAACTTGACATATCACAGACCTTCACTTATCATCACTGGAATGGTCCAGTGGGTCTGAACTGCTCCATTCGCCAGTGAAGTATCTGTTTTGTTTCCCTGTTTAACCTTATAAAAGTTTCTCCTTTATCCCCCTTTCTGAGGACCCAGTGACTGCATGTCTTCTAGAGCCCACTGCATTAACATCTCCCTATGTCTCAGTTTAGCTCTTAACACTCGTAAATGGCAGCGCAGTCCGGAGAGCCAGAGCTCTCGCATATGAAGATCACATACTCTTCACTGGGACCCCTACTTTACTCCCTCTGCCACCACCAATAAAAGATCCCACCATGTCTCTGTGCAGATCACAGTAATAGAAAAGGATACAATCTGGCAAGTCGAGCTATTGTAAGAGTGATTTGCTATTTGTTTTACCATCACTGCTGGATTCGAGAGGGTAGCAAAACCCAGAGTGGTCATATTAGAAAGAAGTTTAATACAAGTGACTTGAAACTGACAAAATGAGTAGAAAGCCTAAAGGAGCAAGGTGTGGCCAGCCAGCCGAATGCCACCACAGCACTGCCCACCACCAACTTTACCTCTGGCATATCTCCTTCTTTCTCTCCTTCCCCCTCCCGGACTGAAGTAAAGACCATTAGTCTCCTTCGGTTGTACCCAATTGATGGGATGCAAAATCCAAATCCTTACTGCAAAGAATCTGTAAAGTAGAATCTATGATTTTCTAACTTTTGTAGTATAATAAAGCACAGGAGAAAATCTGGAACAGATATGAAGAGATTCTGTGTACAAATTTCACCCCCTCCTTTCTAACAGAAAGTGACACTCTAAAAGAGAAAAAGGTTGTAAGGGGAAAAGGAGGGGGGTAGGATTGGGAACTGATCTTAATTGATGCCAGGTGTGTCAAGTTGACACCCAGGCTAATACAGGGACTAACGGGTGAAAATACTATACATTTACTATATTCATATATGTTACATTAAAAAATAAAAGTAAAAAATGTAAAAGGGTGGCTTGATGACTCTTTAAACAATATTTAAAGGACACTTGGAGTGCTGAAGAGAGGAGTCAGCAGTTAAGAGCACTTGCTTTGCATAAAGAGCTAAGGTCAAATCTCCAAAGGATATGTTAAAAAAAATGTGGGCATGGCCATAAGTCTGTCACTACAATACTCTGGGGAACTGGAGGATTTCTGGGGCTCCCTGCAAGTATAGTGAATAGTAGTGAGCGCACACACATACATACGCACACATGCAGGCATGTATGACACACACACATGAAATTGACAGACCCTGCACTCAAAGTATGAGAAAAGCATGCTCCTACGAATATTTAACTGACTTCTTCATTTAGACTTTAGTCAAAGACAGTGAGAAAGTTAATATTACTAAAAATAGTCAAACTATTTTAACAGTATTTTTCTCCCTATAAAATGACAAAAATCATATCCTTATTCATGGATTCAGAGTATCAAAGGACACAAAATGACTTTTAGAAAGTAATCAAAACAAGAAAAAATAAACAACTTGAATAAGATAATAAATAAACAACATGAAAATAAATATAGATGCAAAAAAATCTGAAGAGTTACAAAGTGCCAAAGCATGCACACACATGACACATTTATACAGATGCACACAGGCACATGCATGTACACACACACACACACACACACACACACACCATGCATACATTTCCAGATCAGTGATGATAAGTTATCCCAACCATTGTTCACCTACTGAGCATTTGTTTCCCTCCAGAAACAACCTTTATAGCCAAGCTTTGTATCAATGATGCTTAATTTCTTTCTCTGTAGTATTTTTCCCATACCCATGGAATATTCCATATCCAGAAGGTACAAGATAACATTAGCTGTTTCCATCATCAACCAATGGGATTCTTTAATGACAGTGGCACTTCAAATCAGTCTGCAGTCTGACCATCACGGACCTCAATGGTGCTGGACACTTCCAGAGCTGCCCTCTGAGCTGCACCTCTCCAAGTCTAGCTATTTTCACCAATTATACTGAATGGGCCATGAAATCTCCCTTTCCTCATTTCCTTGCTGAGATAAATTTCTGAAATCACTAATAGAATTTTCAAAGCTCACGTTACCTCTTGTTTCAAAATTACACATCACAGGCCAAGCAAGAAATTTAGAATTGTATGTTCCCAGCTAGAGGTTTGAAATGTGTCACACGGTCAAATAGAAATGCATTCCATTTGGGGGGCCATTTGTTCTGTCTCCCATTACATTTCCCCTGCACTTAAATATAATAATTCCCCCCAAGAGAGAAATTAACTGCAGGGCTCTACAGAGAGTAAAGGAATTCTCAACAGACTGAATTCACTTTTGCTAGAGAAAATTATACACAATTTGCTATATATTGCTATATATTGCTATATATAACAACATGTAAAACTGAGCAATTAGTTATAAGCCCTGATGTCACAGTTGAGGGAACATTTGTGGTGGTTTCCTTTCTACCTCTGTGTGGCTTTCTGTCCTGTTCTTTCCATCATGGTTTGGTAATATTTCAGAGACTCTGTTACTGTCATAGATCATTTGTGGGTTTTGAGATCAAGCCTGAGAGACATCCAAGGAATCCAGGTCTCTGTCTCTTCCTCCTTCACAGTCACTTCCCCACAGGGCTGCCTGAGCACTGTGGGATGTGAGAGAAAGAACCACCATTGTCCTAAGCTGGTAATGTAGATACAAATGGATTCTCACTTTCACACTCTACATTGGCTTTTCTTTACAGTCTCAGTACATACTCCCCTGGATGGAGGTGTAGCTCAATGGAAGAATGCTTTCCTAGTGTACGTGAAGGCACTGGGCTCCAAGCCCCAAACACACCACACACACACACCAATCTCCTCATACTATAATTGAAGAGTATTAAGATATTATTGTGTGTGTGCATGCATGTGGGTGCTCATGAGTACAGGATGGTGCATGTGTGTGTGTAGGCGCATGCATATATGTGTATTGTGAGACAAGTGTACAAACCAGAAATCAACTTTGAGTGCCATTCCTCATGTCCCATATACCTTGTTCTTTGACTGTTGTATACATGAGCACAATGAGTTTTTGTCATTTTTCTCTTCTGAGTACCCTACTTCATTCCCCCTCCTTCTCTCACTGAGAATCTTATACTTCTCAAAAAATTGCCTCCTAGTGTGCTATCTTGTAGAGTGTGTGTGCCTCCCACTGAGTTTAACAGTTGCCTACAATAGCATGTGCCGAGGTGATTTCTGCAGCATAGATGATGTATCAGTAGCCACACCACTCAAGCAAGGATGGTGATTGGTTCAATGTTATGGTGGTCTTTTACAGGAATGCAACTGTAGTGAATGCATGGTTGTAGCGCTCTTAATGACCAGAGGACATGGTTTGATGGCACTTCTCCCTCCAACCTTTGCCTTTTACATTCTTTCTGTCCCCTCTTCTGAGCCTTGGTTTTTTTGTTTTTTAAGACAGAATCGCTCATTGGCATGAAACCCACTGGTTAAGCTGGACTGACTGGTTAGTGAGCCTCAGGGACCCTCCTATCTCCATCTCTTTAGCGCTGGACTTAAAAGGGTATACTCTGTGCCCAGCTTTTTCATCTGAGCTCTAGGGATTAACCCAGGTCCTCATCTTGCTTGACAAGCGCTTACTAATAGGCTTCGCCTCAGTCCCAGGGATATATACTAGAGCATCTTAATGCCCACCCAAGCAGGAGAACTATTGGAATTCACTTCACCTATTCCCTAACCTCCTTATCGTGACTAGTGATGGAGCATTTTGACCTTGAAGATGAGATGAAAAATCAGAGCGACATAGAAATAGAAAATCACTAACTCAAATAATAGAAAATCAAGCAGAGAAAATGTTTGAAACCTATCTACCTTTTAAGTACCTCTCTCACAAATCCTGACTAACGCAGAGCTCATGTACTCTTTTGAATTCCTACTGCATTTAATATCAACCATATATTGTCATGGGGCCACACACTGAACTGCTTTTGATATAGGCCTTAGTATTGATTCTGTAATTTTTTAAAAAAATATTTTTACATTTATTTACATAGCATTGATTCTGCAATTCTTTTTTAAGTATTTTTACAACTTTGCGTGTATGTGGTGTACATACGTGCCCACATGTGTGTGCATTAAGGAAGAAAGTACTCTTGCTCGTGTGTATGTGGAGGTCAAAGGACAACTTGCAGGAGTCAATTCTTTCTTTCTAGGGATCAATATCTTTACTCCCTGAGGTACTTTGCCAGTCCTATAATCCTTTAAGAGCAAATATTTCCCAGTGTTAGATCTAGACATGTGTCATGTACTCTCTAAAGTCCAGTGATTGACAGCAGAGCACTCATGAGTCCCTGTCTTCTAAACACTGAGAGAGCTGGAGGATTATCTTTACATGTAAGCCTTCCCAAAATAAGAGCTAATCTATCCCAGAACTAAGCTCTGTCAAGTGGAACTATTGTCAAGCATTTCTTTGGTTGGTAACAAGTTCTAAATGAAATGGACACAGGAAGTTGAAAGGTAACCTGCTTCACCGTGTCTCTACTAGTTGCCACCTGTGCTCTTTACTATTAATATAAGATACCTGGTCTGCAGCTCTCACCCCAGTTGAATCAAATCTTTATGACACCAATGTCACAAGGGATGCTATGTCATCATTGGCCAGTTCCCAGAGGATAGTGCCTTATCCTGCAATGCCCTGCATTCCTTCCAGATAGGAGGCTATGTATGTTATACATGTTACTTTTCAGATGCTGTGATACATGCATGACCCAAACCATTTGGCTTTATACCCCCACTTACAATTCTCTGGGTTACTGTCCATTTAGATGTCAGGAGAGCTCATTCCAGCATCAGGAGCTGAGAGAAACTAGCCACAGTTCATACACAAGAAAAGCTGGGAAACATATTTTCCAGCTTGCCAGTTTGGCCAATTTTCCAACAGGTTCTCTCTCCATCTTAATCACCTGTCCAGGGAATAGTTCTACCCTCTACAGGCTGGATTTTCTTCTTCTTCTTTTTTTTTTTTTTTCTAATTCACATTTCTTTGATACTTAAATCATATCACTGTTGAAGCAAAAAAAAATTATTGTAGCACTGTTCACCTAGAGGATTCTAAAACCCAATTCTCACCAGCCATTTCTGGTGTTTCATAACGACAAATATTATGCTACTATACCACACATCTTTCACATTTGAAAAAGGAAAAATTTGTCAACTAGCAACAATTCCCATGCAAGCTTATTCAATCCACACCCTACTGAACAAGAATATAAGCCAAGGAAACAATTCCTATGCCAATGTGTTTATATTTGCTTACTTCACCCTGAGAAAGTCTCAGCACTAAAGGATGTTTGAAGGTGACCTGAGAACATAGCAAGTGGTCAAAAAGAAAATGACCAAGAACATATATAGAGGAATAGGATTTCTGGCAAACTAAGGGAACATTATCCAACAACACGCACATGGAAAAATCAAAAGGGAAGTGGGTTCTATAGAACAGCTATCCAGGAACAGGAAATGCCAAGCTTTGATCCACAAGAACAGCTGTAATTCACCCTGTGCTTAGACAAAATCTGGTAAAAGGAGCTCAACATCCTTGGTAACTGATATTTTGCTACTGAATTTTCTAGCTCAGAACACAGTCACTGACATGGCATGCCCCGTACTGAGTCTTTGCTGAAGTACAAGGCACAAATCCATGTTCCACCTTGAAGATCAAGTCAGCTTTGGCCACGCTGTGTCCCAAACACACCAGGCTGTAGTAGTTCTCCAGCATCAAATCCTCGTACGGGGTCCTCTGTGCAGCATCCAGGTAATGCTACTCCTCCCAGGTGAAGTTCACAGCTAGGACCTCAAACGTTACCGACCTCATTTCTGGCTCCTGGAGCAGAAGGTGTTCCTGTCGTGGATTTTCATACAACAGCTTGTCAATGAGATCCAAGGAGACTCCAAGTTTATATAGCTTCCAGAGGTGGGGACAGCACACATCCGCCTGTGCTTCTCCCGCAGCAGCATGTCCAGGGCCCCCGGGAGGCCGAGGGTCTGAAACTACAGCAAGGAGACATAACACACACAGGTCTGGCAGTAAAGACTGTGCCTCTCTTAGTCGTTATGTGGATACATTGTGGTCAGTTCCCTTGGCCCCTCAGTGTTGGTGTGTGCTCTCCTATCATAAGAGAAAATAAATCCCTTGTTTCCACCAGCTGTTTTGTCGTGATTTTATCAGCAACCAAGCAGGCTAGCTCCCACAGCGCTTCACTAGACTTCTCCAGCTAGACCAGGACTCGTCATGAAAGCAGACGAAGAAGAGGGCTGATTCAATTTACCCTAAACCCCACAGCAAAAATAAACATATTGTTAAGTTCTAACTCCCAAAAGGTGCCATTATTAAGCAGAATCGCTCCTTCAATGAACCTACAGCCCTCCAACCATCTAAGTAACAATGAAGTATGCATGACTCGAACTCCAATAGATCAATTATACTCTTGTCTGTAACTGAGTCTATTTCTAGCTGCCAGAGCTTCTGCTGTGACTTACAAGGTCATTGACCACATCGAAAAGTCAGCTAGACATTCTAATACAAAGGCGTTACCATAGAAACAGTATAAGCTCACTGGTGTTGGCTGTTGATTGGCCGGGCCATTGCAGCTGGAGCCCTTTCCATTCTCCTCCTCATCTTCTCACTGCCCTCCCTCTGAACTCGCAGGTCATGTGATAAAGACCAATCGTCTCTTCCTCATTCTTCCTCTGCACAGCTCCTCAGGGTATGGATAATTTAGTTCTCCATTCTTGAGACAGCAGGTCAATGAGCAAGAAGGATCCTGGCCTGGGTCCCTGAGGAATTGGTGGGCAGTCACCATTGCAATCTCTACCAAACCCCAGGCTTTTACGTCAAAGAGAAATTTCTACCTTGTTTCCATCTTCTTTCTAGAAACTGGAACTTTTCTATTGTTTCCAGCTGGACCCAGTCTTCACGGATACAGAATTTTAACCTGGAAGTCTGGAGCTGTGCGTGACCAATAATGGAACATTGGAATGTACAGCACAGGTCACTGAAGAACCTTGAAATGGATAGAGACATAGCAACATACAGGACTGGGATCTTGGTTTTAATGTAGAAAATATAATTTTTTTTTTGAGACAGGATCCCGTATAGTCCAGGCCAGCCTTGAACGTGCTATGCAGCTAAGGCTGGCCTTGAGATCTGGATGTTCCTGCACTTGCCTCACCATCCCTTGGTTTACTTTAGGAGACCACATGTTTACCAAGACCAGCACAAGCAATGCTAGAAGAAGATGGCAGAATGCTGTGTTTTCATGTTCTTTGACTGTGACTGTGAAACACTGAGCCTACACCTAATTAGACTCCAGGTTTGAGCTGCAAAGTCAAAGCTATATAGTAACACTCCTTCTGCCAGGAACTTGAGACCTTGCCGACTGAAAAGCCCACATTTCTCTATCACACATTAAGACAGTGAGGCGGAGTTCTCCAACATGCAGCAGCTTTAACAAGAAATCACTGACACTCTGCCACAGAAAGGTCACAAAAGCCTGTTGGTAAAGACAAGATAAGCATTGCCTTCAGTTCAAACACCCCACCCCCATTTCAAAGAGCTTCTAGAAAGGTAGCATTAAACTAAGAGGCAGACACAAGGTAAAACACAATAGTCAGTAAGCAATAAAGAGTCTCCAACCTGAAAATCTTATCTAGACAAGAGTTACTGGAACTGCCTGGAAACTTACTACATTTGCAGGAGAATATTCTAGGGGCTAAGAAAGTGCATGTGAACAGATTGGGTCAATAGAAAAGTAAAGGTTAAAACAACAAGAGACCACCACACTCCCATTAAAATGGTCAAAATGTGAAACATTGACAATACCAAATGCTGACAAGGATGTAGAGGCATGGAAACCCTCTTCATAGGCAAAAATGTCAAATTACACCCCCACTTTATAGGACCATTTGGCTATATTTTAGAAAAATCTAAGCATATATGATCTAGCAATCATGTTCCTTATCAAGTGTTTGAAACTTATGTTCTCATGAAAACCTGTGCAAAGACATTTATAACAGCTTTCATTAGCCAAATTTGGAAGCAGTCAACTAGGTTAATGGCTAATACACTAAGATACAGTCATACAATGAACATTATGCAATCCTCTTAATTTCTCTCCTGTTTCTATGATTAAAATAAAAATACTCTGGCAAAAGCAACTTAAGAGAAAAGGGGTTTATTCTGGCTCATAGTTCAAGGCACTGTCCATCATGGGAGGGTAGCCAAGGCAACAGGAGCTTGAAGCAGCTGGTCATGCCACCTCCCATTCAGGAAGCAGAGGGCAAGAAATGCATGCCAGTGCCCAGCTTGCTTCTCCATGTTATACAATGCAGGATCCCCAGTCCAGGGCGTGATCCCACCCACAGTGGATCTTTTCACATCAGTGTGCATAACTAAGATCTTTCTTCCCATATTCTCAGAGGCTAACCTCAATCTAGATGGTCCCTCATAGTTGGGCCTAAAGGTTTGTATCCTAGGCATTCAGTTGACAACACTAACTATATGTTCAGTGTGAATAAATGAATTATCAAACATGAAAAGGGGAATCTTCAGTAGCTATTGCTAAGTGGAAAAGTCCGTCTGAAAAGGTTAATTTTTAACCTTGAAAATAGTCATTCAGAAAATATGGCAGAAGGTTCCAAAAACCTAATAAAGAGTGGCAACTTGGAAAGCATCGGGGGAAAAAAACACCAACACTTATTTACTGCAGCTTTCTAGTAATATCTTTCATCACCATTGAGTTACTTTATCACTCTGTAAGATATAAACATCTGAGAGCAGAGCAAATGACTCTTGCCCAAAGAGATCCAAATGAAAGTTGTCCAGCTGAGATGCATTGATGTCCCCGTTCTGGAAAAGATATTCTCAAACATGTGAATATTTACCAGCTTTAGCTCATTTCTGCATTTCCAGTCACCTGAATATATATACCTGAACACTGGATATTCTGGGGTCAGTTACAACAGTTGTAATGAGTGAAATAAAAATTGGTGCTATGCATTCATTTTAAATTTACATATTTCACAAATTCACCTTGATGAAGTCATCGCTTAGCCCTCTTCTGGAAAATCTAAACTTTCAGAATGGCAATGGTATCGTTAGATTTTTTTTGTCTTTCCCTCATGTTGAAATTTAATAGCCATTCTAACAGTACTAAGAGGTAAGACCTTTGAAAGGTTCTCCACTAATGCATTGACGCCTTATTGTTCCTTATAAATAAGTGAGTTGACTATTATATTCTGGCTAGCCCCCAGCCCAGACTCTTGAGAAAGCAAGAAAGCCCCTGCCAGAGGTCAACACTTCCCATCAGGCTTCCCATGCTTCATAATCATGATTTAATATACTTCTGTAAGTTATAAATGATGCAGCCTCAGGTATTCTGTGACAGTAGAAAAAAAATGGGATAGGACGGACAGAAGCCACAGTCCCAAGAGAATATTCAAAATCAACCCTGAAGCCAAGAACATCTACTATCCACAAGACAGACAGCACTTGGAACCAGGATGCAGGAAAAGCTGCCACAGGGAACTGCAGCTCTTGCAGCTGAGCCATGGAAGCTTAGAGATGTGAAAAGTTATGGACGTCAGCTGCTGCGGGCAACACTTCTGCAGCAGAAGAGGAAGGAAATAGAGCCATTCACCATCTGAGCTAAAATTGCAGGCATGGCCTTGCCAGGACCATGGTCCAGCTTCAGCAGTGGACCACTTCCAGTACGCGCCCTATAAACCCCCACTCACCCACGCTTCCACTTCTCATGTGTTCAGAGAGAACTTTGCGCTCCCTCATTACACCTGCATTTTTCTCCATCTTCAATGGCTATGAAAGAACACGGATATGTTCTAGAATTCCATCAAAGAATCTACTTTTTGTCAGGGCTGGTGAGCTTGAACCTAATTTTGAAAACTAAATATGATGCATTGCCTTAAGATTTAGCATGTTGGTACCGACTTTTCCAAATGCAAATGCTCTCTCTTTCCTGAACCAAAAGGAAATAAAGTGGGAGTTGAGTAGATGATCCTGCCCTCTGAGAGCTGTTCATCTTCCATCCCCCATGACAGTAGGGTCTCTTACATGTTATTGATATGAGAGAGAGGAACATGGAGACCGCTCACCCCTTTACCACTGAGTTAATGCTCAAGTTGCATGCTGTGCAAGATGCAATTATATGTTAGCCTGAAAACACCTCCAGTCCTAGCCCTCATGAAGCCACAATACTACACAGACAACACTCAGAACATACACCAACATACGTCCCACCACTCACATATAATCATCTATGACAGTAATAAGCAGATGTAATATCCTTTAATACCTTCCTTTGTTTGCTCCTAAATCTGAGCTCTCCTGAAAAATAGATAAAACTTTGCCACAAACTCGAAATATGACTCAGTAACTAATGTGAAACTTTAAAGTACTGTACAGAACTTGAAAGGAAGATATTCATTAAAGGCATTTCTTATGGCCCTTGAAATATACTATATTGGTGTATATCATTACACTGACACAGCATCAAAGTCTTTTTGCTTCAGATAATTTCAGGAATGAGGGAGATGTCTTGGTTGATGGTAAAGTGTTCACTATGCAAGCAAGAGGACCTGAGTTCAATCCCAAGAACCCTTATAATATTGCTGGGCACAGTGGCACACCCTTGTTATTTCAATAGTGGGGAGGTAGACACATGAAAATTCTTGGGGTTCACTGGCCACCCAGCCATCAGCAAGTCCTAGATAAGTGAGTGATCATGTGTCAAAAACAAAAGGTGACTGGAGTCTACAGAATGACACCTGTAGTTGACCTCTGATCTCCACACACAGGCATGCATGTGCACAAACACCAGCGCACACATATGTATCTGCACACGCATGAACACACATACATAAGAACATATAAAAAAGGTCATTTTGTTGTGTGGTAGACAAAAGGAATATTAACAAAGAGGAGCAAATACAGAAGAAAATATACCCAGAAGATGTTCTGCAAGCGTAGAACAAACCCTTCTGGCCAGCACTTCCCACAGACCTTGAAGCAAGGAATGTGGATTGACAGAAAGGATTTGCATGGCAATCTTCTATCTAAAGATTCAGACTTAATCGACATGGAAATTTTCAGATAAAAACTCCTCAAGCAGAGAAAGGACATTGGGAACATGTAAATCATCTTGCTCTTGCACAACACATCAGAGCTGGACATTTTATGCCATGAAATAGAAAGATGGAGTCCCCAGCCTTGCAGAAGAAAAGGTGATATTAAATATGCAAGCAGAATTTGGGAATTAATAGTTCCATTAAGATTTTAAGATGTCATTCTGAATATATGCAATAGCAAACACAATACTAACAGCTCACTGCTTCTTTAAGCCCTGCTCTACTTAGAGCAAATACATCAAGTTGAACAAGGCCATTTGCTTTTTTCCATGTGTGCACACAAACAAGAATCTTCTGCAGTACACCCGAGACTTTGCACTTATTTCACTGTTGCTCTCCATCAGTTTTCCTGTTACACGTCTATTATCTCATGTAGAACATCTCATCTAGAACAACAATCTAAAGTGGACTTAAACATGGAATCCTTCAGAGGAGTCATTTCCTTTCTTTTGGGAGGAAAAAAAAAGGTGACCAGAAGTTTTCAGTCTTTTTGATTCATTGCATCTCAGAGACAATCAAACTCAATCTGCCAACAAGTACTTAATATTGACTTTAGACAACTATAAAATCATAGTGTGGACAGGGCTCTTGAATTTTGCAATCCAAGTGAAATTATTTGAATTAATATTTGTCTTTTATCATCCTCGCCATATGCCTTCAGCAGCAGTGGAGTGAGGGGATTGTAAGAAAGGCATTGTGCCTACTCCATAACCTTACCACATTCATCTTTGGTTCACAGCAGCAAGGTTCTACCAGACTTAGAAAGAAGAGTATCTTTCCTTTGCCTTTCGTGTATACTTTTCATGTGTGTGGCTTTGAGAAAGGGTCTGCGAGTTTCGCTTCCCTCATTGATAACCCTCAGGATCTTTCCTGAGTTTCTAGCCCTATAAATCCAGTCATCCTTCTGACCCCCTCCACAGTTAAACCTAGGAACAGCCCCAGGTTCTTAGAGTCTTCTTCAAAGAATAAAAGAAACATGACAAAGCAGCAAGGGATTGTACTCACAATTCAAGGGAGGGACAGAAAGAAGGCTCAGCGGGTAAGTTCTCACCATGGAACCCTGGCTGGAATTTAATCTCTAAAACTCCCACATGAGAAGAAAAGCCAGTTGGTGGCTCCTACTTCTTTGGCAAGATTGGGAGGTGGAGAGAGGAAGATCACCTGGAATCACATGGGTCAGCTGGCCTGGAATATGCAAAGAAGCAGAAGAGACGTCGCCTTAACCAGGTGAGGGGAGAGAATGAACTCCCAAGGCTGTCCTCTGATCTCCATAGGCACATCACGATACACGCAGTAGTACTAATAATTAATAAAGTAAAGAAAACTCTTTAGAAAGTGAAAGTACAGAAGAGATACTTGGAAAGGCAGAGGAGAGTTTGAGCAAGATTTGCTCCAGAGTCCAGGTTGCTTCTCATTTTGCTCTGCATGTCCTGGAGAAGTTGATTGCCTTGGGGGGGGGGGGGCTAAGGATGGTTTTGTTTTGACTGACAGGTTTGGGGTTAGGTAAGTCACTGTTCACTGCTTGTGCCTTTTCCTATGAAGCACCTGACTTTAATCGTATGTGTGGCCAATCATGCATAGTCACAGGGTGATGAACAAGGTTTCCCCTCTCTTAAAACTTTATTCTGATGGAACCTGTTGCCCTGCTGGAGGTGTCCCTAAAAAACGGTCCAGGCTTAGGTCTGATTTATGTTATGTTCCAGGATATGTTTGACCACAAAGGGGAATTCCTGGGGGGGGATGTTAGGGAGTTTCTAGGGGTTACTAGGATGGAGAGGACTGGGTGTGAATCTCAATACAGGTGCATGGTTGCTGAGTTATCCCTCCAGACCTCCTGCCTCGGAAGTTCCTCAGCTCAGCAAGAGACTAACCTGTCACTTCCTGCCATGTACTTGCTTCTCTTTCAATTTTTCTTGCCTGAGATCACCGGAGACTAAACTTTGTTTCCTCTACCTTTATGGCCGCTCTGCTACCACATTTCATGAAACTTACTCTTGGAGTTTCTTTCCCTTCAGTCCGTCTCAAGATCGCCCTTCAGTACCACTCTGAGAGCTTAGTGACTTGTCCGTTCAAACAATACAGTTTATGAAACGTAAATCATATCCAATCTTCCTGATACCTAAAGTGTTTGGTGACACAGATTGTTCCCAGCAGGGGAACTGGAAAGCTTTTGCCTCACAAGCAAAAGGACCTGAGTTCAGATCTCCAGATACCACATAAAAATACTGGGCAGAAATGGTAGTGACCTGTGTTGTGCCCAGATTTCTGAAGCCCACAAAACCACCATGGAGCTGACACTGATGCAATCACATGAGGGCCTTTATTCAAGCTCGAACCCGGACTCCCACACTCCTCTCGCACAGCAGGTTAGCAACGAGAGCCCCAGTCTTTGTTTTACTTGGTCTTTTATAGGCTATTCCTGTAGGAGGAGGGGGTTTCTAACCTAGCAGATACATGATTGGGTAAATTGAAGCAAAAGTAGTGTTGGCACGTGGAGATTGTTCAGCTCTGGCCCCCAGCAGTTTTGAGTACTCCATAAGTAGTTTCTAGTACCCCCTACGTTATCTATGGCCTTTGGAATTCCTCAAGCAGTTAGTGGCTGACTTCTGACTGGATAGTTCCACCTGCTCTGACCAAAATTTTTACAAACTGTTAAGTATTTCCTAATTTGGAGCTGACTGGTTATGGTTATAGTTACGTATGTAATTGGGTCAAATAGTCTATGTACAACATCTGGTAGGACAAGTGAACAAGTACAAAATGGAGACAGATATGCAAAATGGCATTTCTTATGTTCAGGTCCCACACCTGCAATTCCAGCCCTGTAAGTCATAACCTGGGGAGCCCCAGAGCAAAGCAATAAAGCAGAAGAGAAATCTAAGAAGATTCCCAATGTCATCCTTGGGCCTCCAACAGTACACACACACTCAAGCACCCTCTTACATACTCCCACACACACGTACATACACATGCACACACATACACACATACACACACATGCAAAAGAAAGTAAAAGAGATTCGGTAGGGATTTCTGGTCTTGCATGGGCCTTACAGTTTCTAGAACATGTCATGCTCCCAAATCACAAAGCCTTTGCATAACCTCTTCCCCAATCTTATCGCATTACCAATCCTCTAGTCAATGTCTATGCTTCGATCAGGCTCACCTCAACCTTCACCCATATAGATGACTCTTCTCCTTATCTGCTTATTCTTTGTCCATAAATTCATCGTATTTATGTATAAAAATGTCAAAGAATTTGTTAAATATTAAAAGTGGAAGGAAAAGCTCATTTCACACACACACATACACACACAGTGCACACGAGGGGAACAATTTCAGGAGAAGTTGAGAGTGAGAACAGAAGGGCTCAAGCAAAGGGGACAAAGGCAGCAGCTGAGACAGAGAAATGTGTGGGGTGGATGGAGGAGCGTTGTGGGGCAGAGAAGTAAGAAGCAGCCTTCTGAGAATGGGAAGGCCTACTGCTGTGAACTAACAGAACCGTGAAGGACTGTACTTAACAAAGACTCCAGTGGCACAGGTGGCCCCAGAAAGCAGTTTAGGTCAAAAGCTAATTTTATTTTATTTTATTTGACTTTATTTTTGGCCTGGGGCAGCAGTCATACCACTGCGTTTTCATTTCCGGCAGCTTGAACGATATCAGAGCAATGATGATCTCCTGCCAGCCAGGCTTATGGCAAAAACAGTTTACCGCTGGCTGTGAGTGTGAGCTGCTCAATTACCTGCATGAGAACCCGCACCAGGAGCTCTGAGGACAGATGGACGGGAAGAGAAATTTGGAGGAGCTTCAGAGTTTCCCCAAGGACACACACACACACGCACACATGCACGCACACACACTCATATACAGATGCACACTCATATGACAAATACATACTCATACGACATGAACATACACACACTCTTACACTCAAGTGTTAGCCTCTGGACTCAATATGGAAGCACGAAGGTCAGGACTTGCAGAATTATGTTGCTCAACTAAAAGGAGGGAGACATAAGCCACCTTTACTAAAAATAAAACCCTCTTTTGCATTGCTGCATTTACTGGTGCTTCCAGTTCTAAAGGAATGCTGGAATTGTAGCTTGCTTGGTGGAATTCCTGCCTAGATACACAAAGCCTATGGTTTAATCCCCAGCGCAGTCTAAACCAGCTGTAATTGTGCATGCCCGTAATCCCAAAATTTGAAGGAATCAGGAGTTCAAGGTCATATTTAGCTACATAGTAAATTTAGGGCCAATATGATAAACATGAGACCCTGTCTCAAAAAAAAAAAAATAATCTAAGGGTCACTGTAATTTTCTTGAGCAATTTTCTTGACCCAAATTTTTACATCTTGAATTTTCCAAATACTTTCAGGTAAATTATTTTCCCTCCTTGGCCTTGGTGACTACTACATTGAACTACCACTGCCATTCCCACAAGTCTTGGGCGGTAACTGCAACTCGGCTTTTCTCAGAAGCGTTCGCAGGTCGTTGGCCAACCAGATAGCAGCTAGTCAGCTGTCCCCTCTGGTCTTCCAGCCCTGGGCTCCTGTGAAAGGCACCAGTGTCATTAAGCTCTGATAGCAGCTTTGTCTCCAACAGCCTTTGAAAGGAACTGGTTATGGGTCTCTTAGCATTGGGTTAGAGACTCCAGTCTCTGAAGTATCACCCTGCTCTGATCTCTGAGCAAACACACCAGGAGCTGGTCTTTCCCTTGGTGCAGGTTCTTTTCCATGTGCAAATGAGCCCTTCTTGGCAGGTCAGAAGGAACCCATAATTCTTTCCTGGAAAACACAAGATATTTTGAGGTTCTTGTCTTCAAATCTCTCCCAGATGTTCTTCCAGTGCAGCACTGGGGCGCACTGGAGAACAAGGATTAAGAAAAGCGCCGAGCTTCCTAACACTAACATACAAGCTTATCTTTAAAGCTACCTGGGGCATAAAGTTATTTTATTTTTAAAGAAGTACAGATTTGAGATGAAAATCATGCTTGCTCATCCAGGGAGTGCAAAGGTCACATTATCTTGGTGAAATATGTGAGCAAAGGAAAGAGGAAGCACAAAACTGCTTTTCATATCCAGATGACTGGTGAGTTACTGTGTTTAGTCTTCAAAGTCTATCTGTTCATCTTTAGGAAAAATCAAGAAGCTGCGGAGCTCAGAGCAGGTCTCTGGAGTGCAGCACTGCCTTTGTCCTTGAGTGACTCACGAAGCATCCCCTATGACTGTGGACAGCACTTACATTAAGTTTAAGACAACTGTAAAAATTATCAATAAAATAATGGGAATGTTGACCACACACGGGGACCTGAGACAGATTCTGCACTTTGTAAGTCTGCTTATAAATCCAAATTTTCCAGCCAGTCTTTGTTTACAGTGGGGAGAAGCTATTTATACTACCATGACATTATTCCGCAGACCGTGAAAAGACATAAAGCGATCAGAGGGAATGAGAAGGTTACCTCCGTTAAACAACTCTCAGATACTGCTGAGAAATGCCAACATCTCTGGGGTTCATTGTTTCTGGCTTTCACAAACAATCTAAAATCTTCTAACTTCTGTGAAAGGCCTTTTTCCCCAAATGGAAACAATTTACAAATTGTTTCTGTCTGGTTATCCCTTTTACCTTGTGATTTCATGAAACGTAGATACGAACATCAAATCTAGCTTGGGATGGAAGTCCAAAATCTGACTATGATTACTTAAACTTATATTCACATGTAAGAAGCAAATCACAGCAGGGCTCTTATATTCACTCGTGAATGGACTGGAAAGATGGCTCAAGAAGTTAAGACTCTGTCTCGAAAGTAGAAGATCATGAGTTCAGATCCAAGGTCCCACATTAAAAATGCCAGGTGGAAATTCAGCCTGTACTTCCTGCCTTGGGAGGTAGAGCTTGGGAAATCCTAGAGCAAAGCAAAAAGAAGGTAGAGGCAATCCAGGACGATTCTCACAGTCACTGTTAGTCCTCCACAGGGTCATACAGTGCTCTCTCTCTCTCTCTCTCTCTCTCTCTCTCCCTTTCTCTCTCTCTTCTCTCTTTCTCTCTCTCTCTCACACACACATGTTCAAAAATAAATAAAATTTTAAAAAGATACAGTAAAAAAATTTTTCCCAAATAGCACTAATACATAAAGTGTTGACCCTAGCCAAAGAAACTTTGAGAACCTTGTCTTCCATGTATCTCTGAAAGAATCAAAATGGTTTACTGTATATCTTACAGTCTTCTTAAGTAACTTCAAAGTACCTAAATAGAAAATCTTTGCTGATGGTTCAGTCACAGAAGCGGAATCATCTCTGGGAAAGGAAGTAGTTCTTCCGGCCCAGGATTTGAAAGCATTTGTATGGAGGGGACAGTTAGCCAGTGCGAAAACCCTCCCCAAAGAACTTAGGCTCCAGCTGAACATAAAGCTAAATGCTGCGTTTCCCATTGCCTCTGTACAAAAGAGGTTCCACTCCAAGTCAGAATACAGGAAGAAAATTATCACAGGCCGAGTCAATACTTTCATCCGCCTCCTCGTGCATGCGACCCCCTTGAAACATTAGCAGACATCTTTGCCTGATGCCCGCCGCTCTTCTCGGTTGTTTTCTGAAGTTCGTTCTGTCTAGAGCCAGGGTGTCACGTACTGTCCTTTCTGACTCCTTTGGGTCCACTTCTTTTCTATATCTGGGATGGGAGTCACTTCCTCCCTTAATGTCTGGGCAGTTTCAGGTTCCGAGGCTGCCTCTACCCTCAGGTACCGAGGCTGGAGCATATGGCTCCTTGATGAAGACCTGAAGACCAGTCTTCCTCTCTCCCGTCTCTTCTCTAACACTTCACCTACCTTTCATTACAAGAGCACTAGAATGTCCATATTAACAGCTGTCGAGACACAAATTCATCTGAGCTCATTACACCATAGGATAGGCCTGATTTGGGAATGACAGATACGAGACAGCTGTCCTCCTATTCCTGAGGAAGCAAAGAGGTGAAAGGCTTGCCTTTGTGGAAAAATAATCAACGATAACCTGCCCCTGTGAAAAACTAAAAGGAAATTAATACTGAAGAAAAGATAAAGAGCTAGAGACTAACATTTCAAAGCCATGTTGACTCATATTGACTAGACTTCGATTTTGCATACAAAAGCCCAAAGCCACCCAAAGTGTCAATCCATGAAGATCTACTTGGATCATGCTTCCACACGGGACTTACTTTTCTTACAATTTGAGTCACAGAAGATGGTCCTTTCTCATCCTTGTTAACTTGAAGGAACACACTGGATTTTGCTCTCCCCCCATGTCCTGTTGAAACTTCTCCTACACATGCCTGAGACTCTGAGAGCAGTAAAGCGGCTGTAACCGAGCACACACTCACTGTGGAGGAAACGTTTCTTAGACCCTTGCTCTAAGGTAAAACTGAATCAGACCTGATGGCATAAGACTTTGTGGAGTTTTTTTTTTTTTCCACCCATGACCTGTTCAGATTGGATTTTCAGGACTCAAGTCAAAGCTGAACTTTCTAACCACTGAGAATCTGAGCACCAGAGACTTCAAAGCAGAGCATCTCGTCCCCTGCGGCGCTGGCAGAGGTGGGAGGAGCTTGGTTTTACACTGTTGCAGGTCTTCGTGGTCTTTCTGAATTTCTTTAAAAATCTAGCAAACCCACAGTGAGTAAAAACTTGATCTCCCCAGGGAAACGCTCATTCACAGCAAACATGACCATGCAGCCATGACACGGAGAGAGAAGGGAGAGTTTGGCAGCCTTGAAGCCCTGATAGCCAGCAAGCCACACGCAGCTGTCACCTGCAAGGGAGATGGGAGGAACTCAGCGCTCCTGAGTAATGCTAGTGGCAAAGGAATCCTGTGCAAACAGTGTCCTGATTCGCCTAGCTCCCACCACAGCCAGGACACTTTCTGTCCAGGCAAATCACTGGAGGGAAATGCCACACAAAACCTGGTCCTTTCTCACACATCCTTCACCACCCTCTGAGACACTCACTTCCAGGTGCAAAATGTAAGGACCCAGACGTACGTCAATACCACCAGTACATTTCTAAATACTTTCTTTATCTACATGGGTAATGGGGAGTCATGAGGCGCTTGCCAGCAACGCACACACAGATGCACACTCATACGCACATATGCACAGTCACCTGAACCAATAATATGCTCTGATGAGAAAAGTAAGAGAAATACATATTCAAATGTATCAATGAGGGTCATCAAGATAGCTCAACAGATAAAGCAGCTGCTGGCAAACCAATCGATGTGAGCTTGCTCCACAGAGGGCCACACACTGACAGGAAAAGTCTGACTTTCAAAAGTTGTTCTCTGGCTTCCTCCCGTAACTATGACAGACGCGCGAGAAACCTCTCTCCCTTTCTTTTGCAATATGCACCATTCCCCTTCACCTCTGCTGAAGGAGCTTTAAGTTGAGCCATCAATCAAATCCAGATCCCCACTTTTTTTTTTTTAACGTGGGACCTGGGATCCGAACTCAGAACCTTCTGCTTGTGAGACAGAGTCACAACCCCTGAGCCATCTCTCCAGCCCCCAGATCCCCACTTTTAACCAACCTGCTACCACAGACTAATGGAAAACTATTGGGAATAATACCATTTTTAAAGACAACCAGAGGGTGGGGGGGAGAGACAAATGGTTGAAACAATGTGAACTTTTTCCATGCCGGTTATTAAAAGTGTCACCACTTTCCTCATGGACGTATTTCCTTATGCCGATCTCATAGGTCACATGTCATCTAATGCATGGAGGGTGTATGGATTTGGTAGCACCATTTCCTGAGTTTAGATTTCACATACTCTTTCAAATGTGAAAAGAAACCAGAGCTCATTTCCTACAAAGTATGTCAAGTCTAGTAAAAGAATCAATTAGCACAACTTCCTGCCAATAACAGAGATGCTGTCAACAGCCAGGCTGTGCTGGAGAATTACAAATTATTCTCCAGGTCTTTCTTCCAGAGATAACTCCACTTTCACCATTAAAAGATCGCAAACTCTACAATGGCATTGCTTATGTGGAGTCTAACACACTTGGCAGGGACTTTCACTTTCCTATTACAGTTTCAGGATTGTGCCACACCAGGACAAGTTAAATGTCCACTTGACAAGCTAAACGTCTAACCTACTTCATTATTTCAATAATTCTTCATTGGACACAATTTATATAACACTTAGTACTCACATTCCTTCTTTCTATGTATTCTCTTTACTTTATTAGTACACTTCCTAGAATACAGCACCAATTGTTGAATAGTCTGCACATGGTCAAAACGGGAACGAAGCAAAAATTTTTACTCTTCGTGTTAATTTTATTCTGAGCATTCTGAGACAAATATGTCAAGCAGACAAGCAAATAAGGTCAGATTTAGTCATGTTCACATTATTATCCATCAAATAAGATTGTCTATATTCTGTATAGAAAGAGAGAGAGAGAGAAAGAGAAAAAAGAAAAAAGAAAGAAGAAAGAAAGGAAGAGAGAGAGAAAGAAAGAGAGAAAGAGAGAAAGGGAAGAAAATGTTAAATATTATTTATATGAGTTTTGAGAGTTTATCTTTATTACTAGGTTCTACTAGATCATATCACAGCAATATTGGTCACCACTGTGAGGGAAAGTATTCGCCAGGAAGGAATGTAAGGAAGTATCTCAGGGTACTGGAAATATTCCAGGACCTAATCATATGGGTGTACACATACGTGAAAATCCACTAAGTTTTATATTTATGATTTATACATTTTGTGTACATATGTGCTTCATTCTAGGTACTAAGTCATTTTATTCTAAAACAAGCTGCATAGAGAACTTTTGATTTATAGCAATTGAACTTTCAGCTCACAGGTTTAGCTGGTTTTTCCAAGATCATGACTTTTGACCCTAAAGAGCTTCTTCAAACTCCTTGGGCTGCTTCACTCATTGAAATCCTCCTAACTTTATATTTTTGCTGCCCGCATCCATTCATCTTACACAAAGTCATGAAAAACTTTTGAATAAGTCCTCATTGATCCCCTATTACTCACTATTTACTTCTATTAGCAAGTTTTTTTAATCCTCCAGATATTTCCATGATAAGCCTGCCAGTTTCAAAGAGAAATGAATAAAACTTCCCACTGTTGTTGCCATGGTTATTTTGGCAATTTTTAAGGCTATTTCATAAGACATATGTAAAAGTAAGAATTACAATTTCCCGGTGAGTCAGCTTAAATCAGTTTGAAGTGTCCTTCTTCATCTCCAATTGCTACATTTAATTGTATCGTGTCTCTTAGAATACAGCTACACCAGCTTACTTTTCATAGTTTTCAAATAGTTCTGCAGTGCTTTATCCCTAACTTGAAGTGTGTTTCTCCAAGCCCTGTAAACCTTGCCTTTTTTACTGCATTCCTAAAGATTACATCTATAATATTTTGGGGACACAACCTATCTTCGTGTATGCATGCATGTGCATGTTTGTGTGCGTGAGCATGACACGGTCCATCTTTTTGTGTTTGTTTTTGAGATAGAGTCTCTCACTAGCTTGAAATCTACTAGCTTGGAATTCACTGATTAGGCTAGCCTGACTAGCCAGTATTCCACAAGAATCTGCTGATCTTTGTCTCCCCAGTGGGGTCAAGCCTGTCATGGACCCCAGCTTTTGTACCTGAGTGGGAGGTACTCTGGGAATCAAACTTAAGAAAGCAAAACCTTTATCAATTAAGCTATTTCCCCAGCTCCCAACTTAATCTTTGATACTAATGGAACACTGCAGTCTTATATTTTCATTCATAGTTGACTAAATTTCCTTGTCTAATTCAGGGACTGGGAAATTACAGCTTATAAGTAAAATTGAGCCTACCCCCTATCTTTATGAGGTTTTAAGAGAAAACAGAGGTCATCTGGCATGCAAGTCTAAAAATATCCACTGCCTGGTCCTTTATGGAACGCTCATTCACTCTTCAATTTCATTCCTAAACCCCATACTTCATTGTGCAAATCAAAGTTTTTCACCATATTACTTCCCTTTTTCACTTTGCCTGCATTCACTCAGTTCTACTCCATATGGTCACCACTGGTAGACTAATATCCTGAGTCGTGACTCAATTCCATTACCCCTTTGCTAAACCATTTGCAGTGGCCTTTCCTTTTAACCAGAAATTGTTTCTTATATGCTAAAATTTCTTTCCTACGCTATCCAATATTAATTCACTTAACTGAATAATGATTCTAAACTTAAAATGATCTTTTAGACTCCATAGTCTTGAATATGAATATCAGTGGCCATAATGATATACATTATTTTCAAATCATTTCATCTGAAATGGATGAACCTAGAATAACAACACTGAGTAAAAGTAAGTTGTACTCAGAAAGACAAATATCACATATTTTCTCTTGCTTTCAGAAGTCTATATTTAAATATAGATAGATAGATGGATAGCTAGATGAATGGATGGCTAGATGGAAGATAGATGATAGATAGATAGATAAGTAGGTAAGTAGATAGATAATAGATAGATAGATAGATAGATAGATAGATAGATAGATAGATAGATAGGAGGAAGAGGTTTCAAGGGAAAGGGAACAAAAGCAGTTGAGCAGTTGATGGAACACATGTGGTGGGAAGCAGAAGGTTATTTTGGGGAGAATAAGAGGACCAGAAAAGGGTCAGAACAGTAGAGGGAAGCAAGAGCTAAACATAATGACATGTATATATTAAAATGTCATTTAAAAAAGCATCACTTTATATGCCAACAACAATTTCACTTGAAAGTAACTCCCCCCTTCCACTGGACAACTTTCCTCTCTTCCTTCTCTCTTCCCTTTATCCCCCACAGGAGCCAACTCCCAACAATCAATTCCTCTTAGAGACCGCTTACTAATTTCGCATCACTCCTTCTGCCGCATCCTTTCTTGATGCTAAGTGAGATCTACCTTGTGTTTTAAGGCCTTGTCCTTCCGTTCCGATGTCATGATTTGCTAGGTAACATTCTGCTCCACAGAGCTGTATTTATAGCCAGGTCAGTCCTCCACTCTCCCCTCTGTCCTAAAGCCCCCGAGTTAAACTACAATGATAAATGAATAAGAAACCAAAACAACCCTTATCTTGCTCCTTTATTTTCCTGCCTAGAGACTCAAGTCTCCAAAAACAAAAACATAAAAAGCACAGATGATTTGCTCCAAGTGATTACACAAAGGTAGAGAATTTGGATGAGGAGGGAAGGTTTAAGTTCTTAAAATTTGGCTCCAACCTGCTCTATTTATCTTTATTTGCAGAAATGCATTCCTTTTACTAAGCGTTCTGCTTAATTTGTTTATTAATTCTGTTCTGTTTATTTGTTTTATAGCCTGGATACACCTTAAAATATTCATTGAGATTATGTAAAAATGACTTCCTTAGTTCTAAGTCTGAAATGTTACAGATGAAGAAAGATAAGGCAGCTTATTCTACTGCAGGATTTCCAGAGAACTCACATTTGCAAATCTTGCAGAACCACCGTGGAATTGAAGTCACTTTTCCAGCTTATTGTTCCTCATATGTTGAGATAAGCTGTTAACATCCCAATGACCTGCAAGTCCTCTGAGAAAACAATTTGACTGAAACTGACAGAACTAAGGAAGATTGAGTTGAGAAGGAGCAAGATCCTTTTCAGAAATCACTATTAAAAAACATGGTTTTATATCTAGTAATTTGCTGAACTACATTCCTCTTATTTTTTCCTCCACTTTGAAATATCATTTTATTATAATCCAAATTCTTTTTCAAATGAATTTTTATTGCATGTATTTAAGGCTTGTAACATGATGCGTATAGAGTAAGATTGTTGCTATAATACAACATATTCATTTCATATAGAGCTAGAGTTAGGATCTTAAGTGTCCCCCAAAAGTCCATGTGTTTCAGACCTAGACTCTATGGTACCACTATCAGGTAGAGATGGCACCTTAAGAAAGTGGGTTCTTGGCAAATTCCAGTAATTCATCATTTTTGATGGTTGAGTAGTACTCCATTGTATAGATGTACCACCTTTTCCTTATCCACTCGTCAACTGTTGGACATTTGGGTTGATTCCATGACTTTGCTATTGTAAACAGTGCTGCTATGAACATGGTCATGTTTGTGCTATCGAGGTGAATTTTTGCTGTATGTGGGGTTATTCCCAGAAGTGGAATAGCAGGGTCATATGGCATTTCAATCTTTAATTTCATTAAGAAAATCAACAGCTCAGGGACATTTGCGGAAGAGGGGGCGGTACGATTGTAAGAGCACAAGGATGGGAGAGCAATGATTTGCAAGATACTCCACACAAGTTAGGGCCGAAGCAATCATAATTGGACTTTGCATGCCCTGCGCAATGTCCAACACACTATTGACCTCACAAAGTCTAGCATTTGCTAAAGGCACCAAGATCCTTGGAGGCAAGGGATTGACAGCCACAGTAGTGTTCCTATGCTTAAGGGGAACACAGGAAAGGGTTCAGGGAAATACAACTGGATCCTTGTACGTCATCGGAGAGGAGGACCCAGAGGAGAGTCTGGCATGCACATTAAAAGATTCTCTGGGGATTGGGGGGGGAGGCACTGGGGGATGGGGAGGGAGGGGTGAGGGGAGGGGGAGCAGGGGGTTTGGGGGGAGGAGGAGGGAGGGAGGGAACCCGTGTACCTACTAAGTTTGTATGAGCGGAAATAATAATAAAAAAATTTTTTAAAAAAGTGGATTCTTGGGCTCAGGGGCTGAGTCTTTGCCTCACAAGCAAAAGGACCTGATTCAGATCCCAGATCCCATGTAAAAACACTGGACTGAAATGACAGCGGTCTGAGATTCTGGCCCTGGAAGGTGGAACCTGGGAAACCACAGAACAAATCAGTAAGAAGGTAGAGCAAAACAGGATGATTCCCAATCTTATCCTCGGGCCTTCTCAGGCACACACAGTATACTCTTCTATACACACCCAACCTACACACACACACACACACACACACACACACACACACACACAGGTTCTTTTTTCTGACATGTAACAACTTATTTTCTGAATGAGCCTAGAATAATCCTTCCCGTGTGTATTCCCTCTTTTCATGAATATTTTCTATTTTTCTACTTTTACAAGCATATTGAGTATTCATCCTAGCTTCCCTCCCTAGCATTTCCTCCCTTCCCTTCACCAATCCTTACTACTCCCTCCCACTCTTCCACTGGTATGCTTCTATGGACCCCAGGGTTCACTCTGACTTGTCTACTTCTGTGGGGGTTCAGGCCTCCATGGCATATCTAGTTACCTCTCTTCAGGCCACCCCACTGATATGTGCTTCAGGAAGGCAGGTTCTTGTGCAAGGCCTGAAGATAATTGGAAGCAGAACTTTGAAGGGAGTAGAAGGACCCCAACTCCTTCCTCCTTTTCTTTCACTTCTTGGCCATGAAACAAGTGGATGTCCTCTGCCACACTCTCCCACCATGACATCATCAAATGCCACAAGCAACTCTGAGCCAAAATGAACCTTTCTTCTTTATATAATTATTACCTTGGGTATTTGTTAAAGTAAATCAAAAGATGACTGACACAAACATATACTTGTTTTTTTCCTCCCTGTGATAAGAACAGGGATGGATCCACACAGAGAAAAAATTCCTGAACATAATGCACTAACATCAATAGTCATCCTTGTGTGGTGCTGTAGATTTTTTGACTTCTTTGCCTTACATATGCTATCCCTTTGTAACCTTTGACCTGCTCCTCCATACATCTTCCCCTTTTACCCTAGCTCTGGTAACTACTGCTTTATTCTTTATCTCTATATATTTAACCTTTTTATTGCAGTGGTAGCTGAACCCAGGGTCTATCACATAGCATGAGAATTCCCTACCACCAGGTGATATCCCCAGTTCAACCTTTTCCTTTAAATCTTCATTTCTTATAACAAGCAATCTCTAAGTTGATCTCAGTAGTAACTCAGCTTCTGATGGTGGCTTGCGACAGGATCAAATGGAGCTTAGCCAAAATAACTAGATAAAAATCTACTTTGGAGTCACTATAAAGTTTCTATGCCTTCTTTTTCATTTTATCTTGTCCATTTGATTTTCAACTTGTTCAGCCAATAATCACACTCCAAGAAAAAATAATTTGCAATTATAACTCCTGGACCCCTCACCTTATCTTTGCCTTCCCCAACTCTATCCTTGATTTTTCTTGCTGTGATAGAAAATAGTTCTGCCTGGCTTGATGCGTGTTTGGCTTTCCTCCCCAGATAAGATGAGTAATTGATTAAATATTGAAAAGGCAGTTATCACGTCTGCCAGTGTGTTGAATTTTTCCAAACCTATTTACAATATCCAGAACACTGAGGGAGAAGCCAATTGTAAATTTATGAACAGATACATAACCTCCACTTCTTCAAACACTGTAGCCATCAAAAGTGTTTCAGAAGACTCACGTCGATCCAGGAGTAGGCACGAGACACTCGGGGTGGTCTGAGAAGCCCAATGGCACATTGGTAAGAAATGGATGACAGGAGAAAGTTAAAGATTAACAAAATTTTCATACTCAGCTCAATTTTAAAAAATCCATTTCCACACCTGTTACTTTACTATCGGTGACAAAAATGGAAATGTCTTCCTTTCAGAAGCTTAAAATATTCTTATAAAGAGATGGTCCACTTGCAAAGCTAGGAAGACATAAAACTGCATCCACATGCAATTTTCCCGTCTCTTCCTCTTTTCTCATTGGCACCCTTAGAACATCCACAAAAATGAAAACTCAAGGTGATTTTTCGGGTAGAATTTAGGTATTTAATTCCAGGTGGCACACAGAGCCCATGCCCAGGAATTTATTTCAGAAAGACAACGTAACAAAAACAAGTGCTTATAGGCATCAAAAAATTACCATGATATTTATTTCAAAGAAAGAGGATATGTCCAAAGTATTTAATAGTAGGGAAATGTTAAAGAGTTTATCTATGGCACAAAAATCACATCACAGCTTTAAAATATAGGAATAGACATGCTGTAAATATTAAATGAAAAGGTAAAATTCAAAACGTAATTCTTTATCTTTGAAAGAAAATATACATATATGGATACACTGGGAAATGTAAATCAAATTAATGGCAGTGCTTGCCTTATAAATCTGCTGTCATTTTAGGCAAAGAGTTTTATTCTTCCTCTTTGTAGAGATACGCCTAGCACCATAGCTGTCTCTGCGCCTCATATTTTCTCTGGATACTAGTCAAGCTTGCAACTTAGCAACAAATAAATAATCTATCCCTCCAGTTAAGTTTCAGGTTTCAAAAAGTGAAATCAGCTGAAATATAATTTGGTACAGCAGTCTGACTTTTTAGCATAATGTGCATGCAATGATTATGTACCTCTAAAAGAATTGTGTTTTTAGATGAAGCTCAAGGCTGGCTGGTGTCTAAGACAAGTGTGGTGAGGAATTAGAAAAAGAGGATGGAGGGGTCTTTTTTGGGGGGGAACAGTTAAATGCAGATGACTCACCTTGTCCTTATATATGTGCTGACAGAAAGGTGTTCTAAAGTTGACTTGGGGCACCCCACATTCCAAAGAGCTTCCCACTAAGCTGAGTTCATCCTGAGGTGCCCCGCATTCTTGGTTGGACAGGGCCAGTTCAGAAGATAGGTTTCATCCTACACAAGGTTTTCAGGCAAAAATAAAATCTCTCCTGCTTTCCTCACATGGGATGTGACAGGTGCTGAGACATGAGGGACTTCTTTTAAGATGAAAACTCAAATGGAAAAAAAAGTGAAAATAAAATATAAAATGCTTCTCTCAAGTCAACTTTAAAAATTGACATCCTTGTAGGGAAACAAGTTTCCTGTAGCTGTCTTCATAAGATATTACTGTGGGAGACAGAGTAGTTGGTAGAAATAGGATTGCAAGAACCATGTCAGAAGTTAATATAAATATTAAATGCCTTTAAATTCTAAACTTTTCCTCACTAATCTAATACCAGCCATCAGCATTTTTAATGAGTCATAAAAATGTCCTCAGAAGTAGAACAGTCAGCAAAATGTCTCATTCCATAGATTAAACGTAGGTGCCACAGGCAATGCAGTTCAAAGCGATGTGTGCTTCATGGTTTGCCTTTAGGAAGAAAAATCAAAATCTCTCGATTTTCATTTTTTATACCAATAGGCAGGTGATGGAGGGCCCCGGAACTGACAGAACATGAGGGTCAGAAGATTCGTGGCAAATGAAAAGCAAAATGTCGGACATTTTGTTTTCAACAAAATCCTTGATAAATTCAAGGATTATGATGAATAAATGTATCCTGGCCTGAGCTGGGAATATAAAGACCACCTGATAACAAATAATGCTGATTCCCTTTGCACAAGTCAGCAACTCTTTGCAAAGGCAGCAGCCCACTTTGCATTCAGGTGGAGGTTGCAGGCTGCACATGGACTGCAGTGTGGTCACTTTGTAGAAAGAACCCGTCAAACAAATAAACAGAAACAAATCCTTGTATCTTTTATATATCGCTTCCACAGGCTCAAAGATCAGAACATATTTCCAGGAAGAATTAGAAGCCTAAAATGTTGACTAGCAACACTGTTATGGTGTGACCTTTTGTGGTAGTTCCACTATACATCAAAAGCTAGACTAATGCCAAGAATCCCAAGTAATAAAGCTTGCACACAAAATCATAATCTCTTGTCAAATAAATGAAAAGTGACTCTGGGAAATTGTGAGCAGGGACCTGGTTTTTGTTGAGGCATCAGAATGTTGCAGAAACAAAATACAGGGGCTTTTCCTTCATCCAATAATAATACTGCAGAGATATAACCAACAGAAGAAGAGGGGCCCAAAAAGCACTCGCATGGCGTCACCTCTCTGTCCCTCTACAAGGGTGGCATCTTGTGGCACAAACACGATCTGCTTCTGTAAACTGTCTCTGAGCAAAAGGGCTTGGGGAAAACACTGGGTTCTGAATAGTAGTGCATATTTTTAAATTTCCTTCCTCTGGGAACCTGCCCTTTGGGGCTATGCAGTTGCTGCCAGGAAAGACAAAGTAGTGGGCAGAAGGTGCTTGGTTTAATAAGCACAATCTGACCCCCAAGCCACTGGAACAAGGATCTTGCACGAAGCTGGCATTCTCCTGTCCCCTCTTCGTGGGCAGCGAGGGTGGGAGAACTCTTATTTTCTGATTTCCTGAGCTCTTTCAGTCCTACTCACGTAGCCTAAGCAATCAATCTGTTCTCTGATTAGAGTCGAAGAGCTTTGCCTCTCAGCGCACCGCCCCTATTTCTGGACTAGAGAACAAGTGCTGCGGGTTCAGAACAACTCAGTAGTTTTTCTTATCTCCGTTGATGCCATAAATTAATGCTCCATGGGGTATGATATGATGTTTCTATACATGTATATGGTGAGAAAAGCAAATCAGGATAATTAGCATATTTATCACCTCAAACAGTCATTAAGCCTCTGTGGTGAGAACATTCAAAATATCTTGTAGCAATTCTGAGCTAGTCATTTGTTATTGCCCAGTGTCATGACTGTCACGAGACAGAACCTCAAAACCAACTCCCCCTGTGCAACTATAATTTTGTATTCATTGGCTTCCATACTTCCCAGCCTCTGGTATCTCCATTCTGCTATTTCTACTAGAAGGACAGTTTTAAATTCTGCATATGACGGGATCAAACAGTGCCTGCCTTTCTATATGGGGCTCAGATTACTGGAGTCAATGTCCTCCAGGCTCATTCATGCTATTGTAAGTGACCAACTTTCCTTTTTTATAATGCCTGAATAGTACTCTATTATGTGTATACAGTGTGCGTGTGTGTGTGTGTGTGTGTGTGTGTGTGTGTGTGTGTCACATTTTCTTTATCCAGTCATCCGCTGATGAACACTGGACACTGATTCTATATTGTGAACAGTGTTGCAGTTTACATTGGAGTTCATATATCTCCTGACACACTGATTTCATTAGCAATTGTTTCAAATGCAGTGTAAGGGAAGAGAAAAGCTCTGTCTATTTGGACCCATAAGGGAAGCAAGATGTTCCACGGTATTTTGTCATGCCACACAAAGGAAAGGACAACACATACATAGTATAGTAATTCATGTGTTCAGCTCATTTCAGCCTCTGTCTCAAAACCTTTAGCTTTCTAGCTACAAGTTTGCAAAGATATTTCAAATAAATATCTTATTAAGTACATCACAAAAGTATTTCCAATCTTTCACTAATCTTCTTTAAATTATCATTGGTGTACAACTTTCTTCACCAGAGAGATCATGTTTGTATACATTCTGCATGTGTAAATGTCTCCTTATGCCAGGAAGTTCAATGTCGATAAAGTGTTCTCCATGTAGATGTCCACATATTAGTGTGTGAATTATATTAATATTAAGTGTGTGTAAATAATGCCATGGAAGTCTTGGCGTACAATTCTGATGATCTCATTAGAGAACAATAGCCTGGAACTTACACTTCTGGGAAAAAACAGTATGAGTCTTTCAGGAGTTTTGTAACAGGCTGTAATATTTGAAAGATCATGCCAATTTACAGTGCAGGCAAAACACCAACTTCAGTTTTATTACTTTTTAAAATCATTTTTATGTCTCATCATCACAAGATAAATTTGTTTGCTTTCTATGCTTAGAACATTTAAGTGTCTTTTTTATCTTGTATTTTTTTATAATCTTTTTCTTTAGAAAATTAGCCCTTGGTGACGTAAGGAAATATCCCAGCCTGTTTCTTATACCTCCAGGGACAAAATCCTTAGCATTCCTTTCCATGGATCACACACACTTTGTAGTGTCATCTTCTACCAAATCTTGTATCTAACCTAGTGCATATGCTGCTTGCCCTAACTTCAGGGCCTGCTCAGAATCTGGCCAGTGCTTACTACATAATCTCAAAAACTTATTCTCTCTTTAAGTCATTATTATCTCTTGTCTAGTCAAAACCTTAGCATCTATCTCATAAAACAAACCAATAATTGTGTTATCAAAAAAGTATATAATTTATTTAACTACTTCTCTACTTTCATCATCCTATCTCCAGTTTTTTTTTATATTAAGAATAAATAATGCTGGGGCTGGAGAGGTGGCTCAGGGGTTCAGCCTTTGCCTTCCAGGAGGAAGGTCCTGAGTTCGGATCCTAGACCCCTTGTATAGACGCCGGGCGGAAGCAGGGGGCAGCCTGTGTTTCTGGTCCTGGTAGGGCGGAGCCTCTGAATCCCAGGGCAGAGTAAACAAGGAGGAGGTGGAGGCGGTCCATGGTAATTCCCAAATTCGCCTGTGGTTCTACACACACACACACACACACACACATACATACACACACGCATGCACACGCACGCATGCACAATTGAATAAATAATAATAATAATAATAAAGAATAAATAATGTTTAAAATAAACCAGTCGCTAAAAGGAAACAAGTCCTGTAGGAGTCCACACAAGCAAGTGATCACGGGTTGACTGCTAGTCATGCTAAGTCAGAGCTGTCAATCTAACATCTCATTGCTGTATGTGCTCCTATATAGCCATGTTAAACCATGTAAAACCATGCATTCAGTTAATCAATTTGTCTCATATTGTGAGATCAGATCAATGAATTTCAGTTAACTTTTATGGTCTTGGTTTTAATTTTTGTTTGTTTTTGATGTATTGAAAGAGTCTTATGCAATCCTAGCTGGTCACAAACTCACCACACAATCAGGGATGACCTTGAGCCTCTTTTCCTCCTACATGTGCCTCCTAAGTGCTAGCATCTGCCATCACACGCAGCTAAAACTTTCTAATTTTTTTAACTTTATTTATTTTGTGTGTGTGTCAAAGGGCACTATGTGTCCCTGTGGAAGATCAAGGGTGAACTTTGGGAATCATCCTGAATTGCTTCTACCTCCTTTTTTGCTTTGCTCTGGGATTTCCCAGGCTCCACCCACCAGGGCGAGGAGTATAGGCCCCCACCATTTCATCTAGCATTAAAACTTCCTAATGTTAAAAAATGAATACTGCATGTAAATGTGACTTTCTAGCTCGATTTGCATTTTGAGCTGGTAGCCTATCACACAATACTTAAATGAGTCCATCATAGTTTCATAAGACTCAGGTACAGTGAAGCAATTTATAATGTAAAATAGAATGATCATATTTGATGATTATGAAAACTGTCAGCCAAATGAATGAAAAGTCCCATCTGTCACCGTCTGCCTCTCACCCATGTGTGAAGGCCACACAAAAGGGAAGAGTCCCAGGAGCTGCTCCAAGGGGTCATGCAGAATGAAATTTCTCACTTGGCCGGGGCTGCCTGCTATTCATCTTTGAATCAGCCACAGTAGGCTTGCGTGTAGTAGGCATTCAATTGACATTTGGGATTTAATCAATGTCTGTGTTGCTGTGAAGAAAAATGTCACGGTCATTATTCGATATATTTACACAAACATTTATTACGAAATTTTTAAATGAGATTAACTTCTGTCAGCTTCAAGTACCTACCAAACAAATAATAGAGAGAAAGTAAATGAAAGAGGATTCATTGCCAGTAAAAGCAATTGTGCTTTTCTGCCTCACAAAGGACAGTGGCTTCCTCGGAGATGAAGACAGGCTTAGAAAAGATGCAAATTAAAGTCCATTGACTTAACAAGATGGTAAATTAGAAGCAGCAGAAATATATAATGAGTTTAAGTGAGGGGAAACAAGCAAGGTGATCCATCATAAGGTACAACAGTCATTTATTAAAAGTGTTGGCAGGCGGGGATAACGCTCCACGTAGCATGCTTAGGGCGCACAAAGCCCTGGGTTCAATGTCAAGCAGTACTACACATATACGTACATCTGCTGGAAATACACTTCACCTACAGCAAAATTTCATAGCTTATGCACAGAATGATGGATAAAATATCTAGTTCCATTAATTCATCAATACAAAACTCACATTTGAGAAGTGCTGGTGATTTAAACATAAGATACAGAGTCACCAATCAATGACAAACTCACCCAAAAGAGAAGATAAGGACCATGTGTTACATAAGCAAAGACAGACCATGAAGTTGAGTTTGTAGAATGCAAAAGAGGCAGGAAAACAAGAATGTGATTCATGGAGGGGCCCAGTGTCTCAGGGACCAAGCTGGCTAAATATGGGATCAAGTAACAGTGTGATCAGAGACCTAAATAAAAGGGTATTTGGAGCAATATTGTGGAAGGAATACCTACCAAGAGGAAGGCTGGGTTTTCAGAGGTAGTTGAAGTTCGGGGTGTGCTGACCCCAAAACCAAGCCGCTGGTGAGGTGAAGCTTCCTTCTTAAAGTTTTTACCTTGTTAGATGCATCAGGGTTCAGCTTGAACTATTTTAAGTTGAACGTTTTATGAAGAATTATGCTTTATAAACTGATGTGCCAAGGAGGTGTTGGCTGTGCTTTCTTCCTCTACATAAACTGTCCCAAATATAACACATTTCCCACCATCTCTTCTCTGCGTGTGTTATTCTCTCTTCTGGGTGTCCTTTCCAGGCGTCTCCATTTTCCTTTCCATTAGAATGGAAAAGAGGCTGTAGTGGTCCACTACAGACTTACTCTGAAGTACTTTCCATAAGTGTCATACAAAGACTGTAATCTAGAACAACAAATATAACGAGAGGTGCACATTTGCAAGAAAGGAGAAAAGAGGAAAAAAGAGGGGAAACATACTACTCAATATTTTTACCATTTCTATGTGGCCATGTTCTCATTTAAGAATGGGACTGATTGGTGGCAATAAAATGGCTGCAACTTGCCAAGTTTCTAATGTCCCAAAGCTCAATTCCCTTATGCCTCATTTTTTTAAAGTCATTTCAAGAGGTTTTTCTCTAATACCAGTTTCACTCAGCAGTTTTTAAATAATTTCGTATTCTATTGAATTTCAAGTAGCCGCTGAAATTACAACATAAATCTCAGCAGAGAATGCAATTTTATCAGCAAAGAGAGTTTCATTTTCAAACCAAAGGCTTCCCAGAGTTGGAATGCTAAGCACAAAGCTTTAAAAAGTAATGCATGTTTCACAATCACCCCACTGCTGGAGGTAGGAAATCAATTCCCAATTATTTTAACTCCATCTTATATTTAAAAAAAAACAAGTTTTCAGAGTAAATTCTGAAAGATTCATCTATCGCAAAAAAATAATGCTTCTGGTATGCATAAGATGAGCTGAATATGTCCCACCCAAACTAATTGATACATAGCATTAATAATGAGGCAAACCAAGTTTGCTGATAAGCTGATCACAGCCCACTGCTGTAAGAAAGGGTTTAGAAAGGAAAGCCTGTCAGAGCTTCTCATGACATGTACCAGTTACTAGCCAAGTGCAAAGAGCTTGTTTGCCAGTCAAGTTCAACTCAAAGGCTATGCCAAATAAGTCCACAATGTAAGTAAACGAATTCACACACACACACATGCAGAAAGGGGAGGGGTATTCCGAAGAGTCAACAAACCCATTTTCCACACTTGTAAAAATTAAGTGCATCTTTTTCTATACTCTCATAGGATACACAGGGTGTTTGCAATTTTATACTAAATACTGACTGTAGTCTAGCTTAGTCTCTTTGAATATATAGGTCAGTGACTCCAGATCTCTCTGATCCCTCTCCATCCTCCTTTCCAAAATGGCAGCTGGAAAAGTGAAAGGAGTCCATGATTTGCCTGCAACTTTTACAGTAAATTTCTCACTTGTTTGGTCAAAGGGACAAGTGCAGTCTAAGGTGTCACCAATGCTTCTGGTTGTTCTGATGTCTTCACCATTACACCTTCACACCTTTTAGTCATCTGTTATCAAAAAGAAGGAAGTCAGCAAGTGCCAGTGACGAGAGATGGAAAAACAGGAACCTGTGCACATTGGAATAGATACATACTATAATGGACAGTATGAATGAATCTTTAAAAAAGTGATGAGACCACGGCTTAAAGCTTGACATCCAGAACACAACAAGCAACAGAAAATACACTAACTCCTAAAAACTTAACACTATGATGCGGAATGAGAATTGGATTCAGGAAGAAATTAAAAAGGAAATTCAAGATTTCTTGAAAGTGAACGATAATGAAAATACAACTTACCAAAATCTCTGGGACACAATGAAAGCTGTCCTAAGAGGTAAGTTCATAGCTCTTAATGCCTACATCAAAAAAATGGAAACATCAGAAATAAATAAATTAACAATGGAGTTAAAAGCTTTAGAGACACTAGAGCAATCTGATCCCAAAAGCAGTAGAATGGAGGAGATTAGCAAAATAAGGGGAGAAATATCTGAAATCGAGATTAGGAAAACGATAGAGAAAATCAACCAGTCAAAAAGCTGTTTTTTTTAAAAAAATCAATAAGATTGATACACCCCTAGCTAAATTAACTAAAAGCAAGAGAGAGAAAACCCAAATTAAAAAAATTAGAAATGAAAATGGAGTTATCACTACAGATACCCAAGAAATCCAGAGAATTATAACCCATGTTCCTGGATTGGCAGAATCAACATTGTAAAAATGACCATCCTACCAAAGGCAATATACAGATTCAATGCTATACCAATTAAAATCCCAAAGCAATTCTTCAAAGAAGTTGACCAAACAATCTCAAAATTCATATGGAGGCACAAAAGACCCAGGATAGCAAAGACAATCCTGAGTAACAAAAACACTGCTGGAGGTATTACCATACCAAACGTAAGTCTATACTACAAATCCATAATTGTAAAAACAGACTGGTATTGGCTCCAAAATAGACACACAGATCCATGGATAAGGACTGAAGACCCAGATATAAGCCCACACAACTACAGCCATTTGATCTTTGACAAAGGGGCCCAAAAAATCCAATGGAAAAAGAACAGTATCTTCAACAAATGGTGCTGGCAAAACTGGATCTCCACATTCAGAAGATTAAAACTGGACCCATACTTGTCACCATGTACAAGAATTAATTCCAAATGGATCAAGGACCTTGATATAAGGCCAGAGACTATAAAAACCATAGTTGAAAGGATAGGGAACTCCCTCGCGCTGATTGGGCTAGGCCAACACTTCCTAAACAGACATCCAATGGCACAGTCACTGCTACCAACTCTCAACAGTTGGGATCTTGTGAAATTAAAGAGCTTCTGTTCAGATAAAGAGATTGTAACATGAGCTCAAAGGCAACCCACAGAATGGGAGAAAATCTTCACTAACCAGATATCTGATAGAGCTCTACTATCCAGAGTGCACAAAGAACTTAGAAAACTAAACACCAAGGAAACTAATGGCCCAATTAAAAAATGGGCCCTGGAACTTAAAAGAAACTTTACCAGGGATGAAATTAAAATGTCTAACAAATATGTTAAAAAATGCTCCACTTCTTTAGCCCTCAGGGAAATGCAAATCAAAACTTCCCTGAGATATCATCTCACCCCGGTCAGGATAGCAAAAATCCACAATACAAACAACACCAAATGCTGGAGAGGATGTGGAGAGAGGGGAACTCTCCTACATTGCTGGTGGGAATGCAGGCTCCTACAGCCACTCTGGCGAGCTGTCTGAAGATTCTTAAAGAAGTTAAAGATTGAAATGCCATATGACCCTGCGATTCCACTTTTGGAAATAACCCCCCATACAGCAAAAATTCACCTAGATAGCACAAGCACCACCATGTACATAGCAGCACTGTTTACAATAGCAAAGTCATGGAATCAACCCAAATGTCCAACAGTTGACGAGTGGATAAGGAAACTGTGGTACATCTATACAATGGAGTACTACTCAGCCATCAAAAATGATGAATTACTGGAATTTGCGGGGAAATGGATGTTATTAGAAACAATTATATTAAGTGAAGTATCCCAGACTCAGAAAATTAAGCACCATATGTACTCCCTAATAGGTGGCTCCTAGTACCAAACCCACCCAGCCCACCTTGAGACACTCAAAGATAAATCTATGTAATACCTACAGTAATTGCAAGGATTATGAACAGGAGGGATGGGGTTGGAGGGCCACACCAGAAACAAGGAGAGAGGGGACCATGTTACAACAGAGAAAATAGGCCTCCATCAAGGACTGCAAGTAAGTAATGAGACACCTGGTTAAGTTCTCAGACGTTCGTTCCTGATCATTTACAACTGAGGGGGTATGATCTCACCAGAAGGGGAAGGCATATAGTCTGGCAGAAAAAAAGTAACCATTTTGCAAATGGGTGATTGACCCCTCCCTCACTGTGGTTTCCTACTTTTATTACATCTATCTTTGAATGTGCTCTTATAACAAGACTCTAGTTTAACAGCTTTTTGTCTCTGGCCAGGGGGTGACATACAATGCCCATCAGGATGGAGTGAAGGGCATTGCAGGACCAGCAAAACTGCAAAAGAAAATCAACACACCACAATCCAGAACTTCAGAGACTCTATCAACCACCTAGAACTAGGCCAGACTAATCTCTTCCCATCCTGAAGCTCAGGGAAATTTGCCAAAGAGGGGGCAGTAAGAGTGTAAGAGCACAAGGATGGGAGAAGCAATGATATGCAAGATACTCCACACAAGTTAGGGCTGAAGCAATCATAATTGAATTTTGCATGCCCTGCGCAATGTCCAACATACTATTGACCTCACAAAGTCTAGCATCTGCTAAAGGCACCAAGATCCTTGGAGACAAGGGATTGACAGCCACAGTAGTGTTCCTATGCTTAAGGGGAACACAGGAAAGGGTTCAGGGAAATACAACTGGGTCCTTGTACATCATCAGAGAGGAGGGCCCAGAGGAGAGTCTGGCATGCACATTAAAGGACTCTCTGGGGATTGGGGGGGCACTGGGGGATGGGGCGGGAAGGGTGAGGGGAGGGGGAGCAAGGGGTTCGGGGGGGAGGAGAAGGGAGGGAGGGAAGTGGTGTACCTATTAAGTTTGTATGAGCAGAAATAATAATAAAAATGTTTAAAAAAGTGATGAGAGAGAGAGAAAGAGAGAGAAAGATAGAGAGTCCATTTAGCTTTTTAAGACAAAAAAATCTTACCATTTGCAATGGCTTATATGAACCTGGAGAACACTGTGTTAAGTGAATTAATCCAGGCTCAGAAATCCAGATCGATAGTCTTATTTACATGTTGGGGTCTAAGGAAAAGCTCCACCAATAGAAATCAAGAGTAGAAGTTTCCGGAGCCTACAAGATGAGGGTAGGTTGGATAGGAGGAATAAGTGCCAGATATCTATTACACAATATATGACTGCAATTACTATATTATTTTAACTCTTGAGAGTTGACTTTTAGTATTCTTAATGTTTATGAGGGGATCTAATACAAATGATAACTAGCTCAATTTAATCATTCCATAATCTACACATATTTCAAAACATCAAGCATCTTGAGGTACAGCATAAGTATACTTAATCTTTAATTTTGCCTGAACAAGAAAATGGTGGTGTGATGAGGAAGAGACAACAGCTGGAAATGAGAATAAAATAATTAGCTGGTACATAAGTAAACAAGCAAAAGAGAAAGGAGGTTGGAAAGGCAAGAGTCCATAAATGATGGGGTAAGATGACAGGGATCCCACTCTAATCATCTCCCAATAATGATCACCATCATAAATGGGAGTCTGCACTATGATGCAAACCATCCGTTTTTCCCCCAAGTCTTGCATTGGTTTTTCCATCAGCATTTCCATGCTGCGTGATTCTGCGCCATCATTTTCTCCCACCCTCATCTTTCCCTGGCATTTTCTTTCCAGCTTCTCTAGTTTGTCTCCCTTTTCCTCTTTCTTCCCTGTCTGTAATTCACTATTTTTTTCTTCTTCCATGGATTCCCTTCTTCTCTCTTTATATCCAACTCCTCTTCTCTCCTAAAACAAAGGCTTCTAACATATATATTTCACATGTAGCACCATTGTAATAGTAACAATAGCTAGCATTTGATGACCACATCTTATATGCCAAACCCCAACCCAAGCTATATGTATAAATCCTGTAATAGTTAGATATATAAGGTGTCAACTTGGCAATCGAAGGCTAAGCTCTGGGCACATTTGTAAGGCATGTTCTTGAGCAAGCTTGCAGGAGATTGTCTGATTGATGTGGGAAGACCCAGCCTATAGTGGATGCGACCATTCTCTGAGCAGTTGGATAAGATGGGTAAAGCCGGTTCAGCAGTTTGGCATCCTTCAGCATACTTTGGACAGACTTGCTGTCTGGTGAGTGTGGTTTGCATGTCTCTCAACAGTTCTGTGGATATAATTCAGCCAGTTCCCTCAGCTTCTGGTGTTGGTATGAGCTCTCCCACCAAGCTGGACTAAAAACCATAACTGAGAATCCTAAGAATAAAACCTTCGTGCTCCCCTAAGCTATTTAGTTGTGAATTCATCAGCCACATGCAGATGATTTGCAACAATTCCTGTTTTGATTTGAATTACTTCCTGGGAAGCAAGTGTATACCTGATCAAACCCAGAAACTGAACATCCTGACGTGGAACTGAAGGAGTGGGACATGGGATGATTAAGAGATGCCTGTGCTATGAAGTGGAATGAAGGTCCCTAAAGAGGAGCTCTCCTACCCTCCCTCCTCCCATCTTGCCATGCGAGGACACAGCATCCTGCCCTCGGGAGGATGCAGCTGCAGGCACCATCTTAGACGCAGGCTTCTACCCTCACCAGACAACCAAACATCCTGGCACCTTGATTATGGGCTTTCTGTCCTCCAGAACCACAAGAAACAATGTCAATTCTTTATAAAAGCAGCCTCTGGGATTCCCTTACAGCAACACAAAATGGGCTAAGATTTCATTATAGGCACATATATTGCTAGTCTTTTCCTACAAGACAAAAATTGAAGTGAGTTCAGCAATGCAATCAAGGTTGTATGGCTAAGAAGAAGCAAAGAGCAATTCAAATCCAGGCAGTCCTGGCACACAATCCGTGCTGTTAATTTCCATGTTGTGCCACCTTAGCCTACAGGTGTCTTCTCTGACGTGGTCCAAGTCCTAATGACTGCCATCATAGCAAAGCGTGAAATAGGAGAAGTGTATCAATATTAATGAGAACCATCACTGGTAGTTGTTATATGTTTAACATAGAAGAAGAGTGACCTAAATATGTGTATATTCACATTTAAATGAAATATATGTGGATCAAAATATTATACAAAGTATGATTATTCTATTTCCATTTTAAAGAGATGTCTGTATACATTTCCATATAAAAATCCATATATAGCTACAAAAACTTTAGTGACAAATGATACCTAATTAGGAGGTGAAAAGGGGATGTAGAGTAGAAGAAATAGAATTCAACTTTTTGTTTAATTCCTATTTGTGTCATTTAAATCTGATCACATTCAAATTATTTTGTATTTTAAACAAAGATTCGCTGAATGATGAGACAATGGGCCATTTTCTCTGTTTTTCTTGATTCCCATACTAAAAGAAAACCAAAGATGCGTTATTGGAAAAACATTCATGTACTTTTAGCCCGGCAGCAGCATGAATCATCAATGCTTTCATAATCAAATATTCACTTTGTATGGGACACTTCTGAGTCTGTGCATGTTAGTGCAAACACAGTTTCATGGAGAAAGACAAATACAAATACTTGAAATTCTTAGCCTGGTAAAGTAGCAGAAAATTGATGGCATCCCTCCAACATGACAGTACATGGCCTTTCCTATGGATTTATGTTAGAATCAAAAAGCCTGGTGAGAATATGAAGTTGGGCAAAGAGGGAGGCAGAACAGTGAGGTTTTGAGATTATTCAAGAATTCTTAGCAAATCCATTTGTGGAACTGAATGTTTTACTTCTTTGTCAGTGATTTTTCAGGAAAATTAGATGCAAGGCCAACATGTCATCAAATGTCCTGGATGACACTTGTAGCAGTTATTCTTAACTATTGCTGTGAGAGATCACTCAAAGTCAATCAACTTAAGGGAGAAAGGGGGGTTGATTCAGTTTACGGTTCCAGAGGAGGCAGTTTCTCATGGCAGAGGCGGCATGTCTGGCTGGCCAAAGCTGGAGGAGGCTGTCACTGCAGACATCTTGGAAGCTGAGAACTGCAGACTGCGTGCAGCAAAGGCAGACAGAGGTAGGGTGGGACTAATCCACCTCAGGGCCCACCCCTTGTGACTGCTTTCCTCCAGCAAGGCTCCACCTCTCAAGGTGCCATGACCTTGCCAAACACATGAGACCGTGGGGGACACATTTCAAATCATGACAACACTTAATGTGCGGGAAACTTATGTAGCCAACCAAGGAACAGCCCTTGGTTCCTAAGTATCATTACACCCAGGCACAACAGCAGCAAAGTTAAATTCAGATATAAGGCCAGCACAAAATATCCAAATCCAGTCATTGTTCACCAGCCAGATAGAAAACAAAGTAACTGCATTATCCCCTTCTTATCATTGCATATTGTACATGTCACCAGTTAACTGTGTATTTTTTCTGTAATAAATTTTATAACTTGATTAACGAACATGTTATACCTTCTAAAATGAAGTTTGAAAAAATCTGATTGGTAACATTTAAAGAAATGTCTTTAGTCCAACTCAATAGCAACAATAAAGATAAAATAGCATGCAAAACACATAGCAAGAAAAAGGATACTCCTAAACAACCAGAAGGAAAATTGAAAATATGACAGCCAGCACAAATCTAGTGATGATAATTCTTCTCAAAGTACATCTGTATGTTATAAAAAGACCAACTGAATTTAGAAGCTAATCAGAAAGCTCTATTACATTTTTAAATGCACATACAAATCCAGCTTCTAGGAACCAATCTTATAAATCTAGTAGAACCAAATTAATGCTTCAGTTCAAGGTCATCCACTGAGCATTGCTTATAAAATCAAAGACTGTAAACAGCCCAAGTTATCACCAATGGAGAGACCAATTAAATAAACTAATGAGTATTTATCAAACGGAATTATATTCAATTGACTAAGAACAAAATACTATAACTTTTAATCTATGGTATGCTGTGTTGTCAGTTGTGTTCTTAAACTGAAACACTCCAACTGGTTTTAAAATTTTTATAGCTGACATGAGTACACATACATAAGAAAGGAGGCAAATGAAACAAAATTGAGTAAGGGATTCCTAAATCATTTCTGAAGCACTTTCAGGCCTGGGGTTGTAGAGATCTGTATGTTGGTGTGGAATATGATCCATTGAAGTTTGTCACCATCATCAAGATCTTTAAAATGTTGACCCACGTTAGTTCTGGTGCTAGAGCCATCTTGATTTCCATTAAAAAGAGAGATTGAAAGGCTTTCAGATGTGGGCCAGAGCTCACAGCTCTTCCAAGGTGACTGAAACCTCAAGGCATTGCAATACTCCCATTCACACAGTGATGACTGAACAATCCCTGTGTTATGACTGTGGTTACAAGGTACTATTGAATGTAAGGTACGTCTTAATTCAAGGTGCCGAAATACAGGGGAAACATATTTCATCACCATGAAGATACACCAAATGAAAAGACTAAAGTGCAGTTTTGTTTATGAAACAAGCCATCACTTGCATAAATGTGGACATAAGGAATAGCTTTAAATGGGTTTAATGCATCGCTCTGGAAACATGCACACACAGACAGGCACATACACAATTGGTTGTCTAGGTGATAGGAAGAGAGAATGGGATGAGCTATAAAGGAAAGCTTCATTGTACGGTCTTTTAAAACCAATTTTAAAAATTGCAATGTAGTATCAATTCAAAAAATAAATAGCATTACATATTTACAGAACTACTTTTGCTGTTTTTACAAACAAATTTGGAAATCAGGTATCATTTTATTCTAACTGCAAGTTAAAGCAAGTTTCCAAAGCCACATAAAATGTGTTTGTATAGAAGGAGCTCCGTTTGTTGCTTTATGCAGTTATTTTAAGAGCAAAGAGAACCCCAGAGTATGCATTACCACAGGTAAAATCTAAATGAAAGCACAAGTCAGTTGGCAATCACTCCAGGGTTGCCATTTATATTATTATTCATGGGTTCAGAAATACACTAAAAAGCTTTGCCCCACAGGGAAACTGAAACATGCCATTCCTAATCCATCCTTTTGAACCATACATACACATACAAAGGGGATAGCAGGCATTCGTCCAATAGACCACTGAGTGGCTTTTATTATGGGATTCTATAGAAAAAAAAGGTGCTGACCTGGAGGAGCTCAGATTATGGTAAAGTAAGAGGATGAAAACCTGAAGTTGGGACTCAAGTGAGGGAAGACATACAGTGTGATGAGGAGAGGTGTAACCTATCCTAGGGACAAGTGTCTGAAGACATACAACAGCAGATTCAATGTTTTCTCCTAAATTCATGTGTTAAATCCTAGCATCCACATAGTGAGAGATGGAATCTTTGGGAGGCAATTAAGTCAGGAGAGACAAGTCCTCAGGATTGGTTGGATTAGTGTTTCTATGTAGGAAAAGGACACAGTAAAGCTAACCCCCATGCCATCCTCCAAAACTTAAGAACCAGGAAAGTTGATTCTCATGACACCAGTCTGTAAGCACTTTGACCTTGAACTTCCTAACTTTCAAAACTGTGGAAAGTAAATTTCTCTTGGTTTATAAACCACCCAGCTGGTGATATGCTGCTGTAGCACCCAAGAAAGATTGAAATATCACTTTCAAAATGGATATTCAGTCTGAACCACAAAGGACTCTCACACTAAAACTGGCAGACTTGTGGAAGCTGTGCTCAAATTCTGCTCAGAGATGAACTCACCTTTGCTCTAGAGCCCACGCTTTGCTGATAATTGATGAAAATGGCAGTTCTATCAGCACCTCTCATATACTCCTCTCCTTTTCTCATAGCTCTTTCTTCCTAGTGTAGTAATAGGCTCCTCTTTTCCATCTTTACATTTATTAATTGCTCCCATGGACCTTCTTTGATCTCACTTCTCTCCTTTCCTTTACAATAGAGCTGTTGATAAGAACATGGGGCATTTACTGCTATTACTTTCTCATTTCTCATCCATTCCTCTAAGAACGATAAGTTGCCCCTACACCCAGTTAGCCAATGAACCTTGACTGCGGAATTGAATTCAAATCTTATCATATCTTTTTAAGACTATTGTTTTAGTCGCTCTTCTGTTTTAGTGATATAATATTCTAACCCAAGCAACCTTCAGGGAGAAAAGGTTTGTTATTTTGTCTTATAGTTCCAGAGGTGATAGACTCCATCATGGTGGAAAACATGAGGGATGTGTATTAGTCAGGGTCTTGTGGAAAAACAGAATCAATATATTGATACTTATAATAACAATAAATTCATAATAAAAAATAGTGTTCTTCAAAGTAACTGCCTGTAGCTGCTTTGTTCTTGCCAGGAATGTTTCACAAGCTGAAGGATCCCAAGAAGGTCTCAAGCTTCGACCTTGCTGGAGGGTTGAAGACACTGGACTCGGACATCAGCAATGAACAGCAAACAGCAGCAAGGCCTATGAGACCAGCCTCCAAAGGCAGCAGGAACAGTGACAAGGTCGAAAGGATGGAGCTCTGAGTCAGTCGAGGATGGAGGCAGCAGCGGCAGCAACAACAAAGAAGCCAACGACGCTTGAATATTTAGACTAGTAAAAGACATTAATCCACAGATTTAAGAAAAAACACCTCTCTAGCAGAGAACATATAGAAAATCTTAAAAGCAAGTAAAAAGATTTTCAAAATATCAGAAATTAAGTTGACAGCTGACTTCACAATGCCAAGAATAAAAACCACAAAGCAATAGAATATCTTCAGCACAAGGTGGTGATGGTGGTGAAAGTAATGTGACACTTTCCCTGGGGAGATACCACACATTTATTGCCCCGAATAGAACAGACCAAAGTAATGATTATGCCCAAGTCCACATCCCATCTGGCCTTTAGTATTGTAGCTTTCAGGGTTCATACCTGGGTAGGACCATTGCTAACAATCCTCACCAGCAGCCCAAACAACATCTTCTGGCACCATGAAAGTCAACCAGTAAGGAGGGAGCTAACACAGTCCTAGTTTTACTTCTCCTTATCTTGCAATCCAGACTTTTCATACTCAATGAAAGTATCTTTCAAAAATTAAAGAAAATATCAACATTTTCATATTCATCAAGCAAAAACAACGACAAAATTCTCACCAGAAGATAGGTGTCCAAGGAAAGCGTATGAAATACTGAGAAAGAAACTTCAAACATAGCAAGGAGTAGAGACTGGGGATAACTCAACGGTTGAATCATTTGCCACACAATTAAAAGAATCAAAGTTCAGATCCCCAGATCCCATGTAAAATTCTGGGTAAGCGTCATGGTCTGCCTGAAATTCCAGTCTCTAAGGAGGAGATTGGAATTTCCTAAAGCAAGCTAGCTAGCCAGATTAGTTTTATGGGCAAACTCTGAGATTGATTGGAAACCTTGCCTCAAAAAAAAAAAAATAGTAAGGTGAAAAAGCAATTGAGGATAATTCTCAGTATCAGCCTGGAGCTTCCACAAGTGTGTGCACACCTAGAAACATGTGTGCCTACAAAAATATGGATATACATACATACGTACACCCACACACACACATACACATGAAAATTGAAAAAATATGTAGTAAAGTATAAAGGACAAATATGTGTGGAATATACAGTGAATATGAAATAATATTAACTCAATAAAAATAGCACCTTATGGCACTTAAATAATTAGAACAAAATTATCTGGCAGCAATAGCACATGTTAAGAGGATGATAAAGTTAATATACTCTAAGATCTCAATGTATCTGGAGCAAGGGGAAAATACCTTAGCTAAAATTGTACTTTCATAGATTACTAACGTTTTAACAATTTGATGCTTTCAATTTTCAGAAAATGACAAAAGAATAAGGTGTGTACCTTACAAACGCGTGGCAGATAAAGAATTCTTGGCACGTACAAGACTCTGGGTTCATCATTGTGAAGAAAATAAACACTAGGCTTTTTCAAAAAATCAAATCTCAATTAAATCCAAATACAGAGGAAAAAGGAAAGAAAAGATGCCCATGGCAACTGGAAAGACCCAAAGAAGGTAACAGGTCTGAACGTGAGCACTCCATAATTTCAGTAAGTGGACAGAACCTCAGAGTTAACAGTGTCTTCCCCGCCCAGGCTCAGGACCATTGTGGATCATAGGTTTTACCTGGCAAGGATGACATTTGCCTGCTGATGATCTACAGCATCTCACCAATGGAGTCTTCAGGGATGAGAAGGGGAGGCTCTTCACCCTTCCATGCCTACTTCCTGTTGTCCTGTACAGATGAGGATGATGATGATGATAATGTTTCACTTTTTCTTTAAGAAGAATGCAGGAGTTGACAGGAAGAGATCAAGAATATTATAATACTTGGGAAAGCAACACCAAACTCAGGCCATCCATACAAATATTTTGTACTCTACAAGTAATTGCACTGGTGCATATCCATATTCTCAGCACACAGGATAGAAAGGCAGGAGAATCAACAGCTCAAAGTCATTTTCGGCTGCACAGTGAATTCAAGACCAGCTTGGGATATGTGACGTTCTATCTCAAAATAAATCTTTAGTATTCTAGCTTATTCCATGCAAGATATTTGTTTGGAGGAGGGTAAACAGAGGATGGGTTAGAGAGAGAAAAAGGGAGTATATGTACAAAGCAAATTCTGCACTAGGGTTATGGTAAATAGAATGCCTGAAATATTTTCAGGAATGTCCATGATGTAAATAAAGAATGGTAGGAGAAGAGAAGAAATGATTGGGAGGGATAGGAGAGAAAACAGGTGGATCTAAAATTCCAGATGGTAAGCAAGTTGGGAAAGCTGTCTACCTAGTGTGTATTGGCGGTGCAGTCATAAGCTCAGACTTACTGCCACCACCACCACCCCCGAACTATCACTGAGCAGAAGCCCTTTTTTCAAAGGCTGCATTTTTCACCTAAAATTGGAGCAGTTTCAATCAAAGGGCTCAAACAGAGTTAGAAAAGACATCATATCAATCTATGATCTTCTGAAATATCCCAAAGTCAGTCTTCTCAGAAAGAAAAAATGCACCTATTTTTAAAGGGCTCCAGAAAAAGTGCATTTTTTTACATGTGGTCTTGACCAGTTATTCCAGTATCTAATAGTATCTCTTTTATGAATTAAATAAACCATCATTCAGAACCTTAATGGAATAATTAAAAGCAAAGAGGGAGGAAAACCCTTTATGAATTAAATTAATTCCCATTCAGAACCTTAACCAAAGTTTCTAGGAGAAAAAAATGGGAAAAAAGAAATAAAAGAAAAACCAATTTAAATTATAGATTCAGTCTCTTGCTTGTTTTGTCTCCCAGCGGATAGGTATAGTAAGAACTCGATAAGGTGGGGGTGCAGTGCCCTGTTGAGCTCACAAGCCAATCTCCCACAATAAGACCTACAAAGACAGAAAGCTGGGTGAGAATAAAAAGACCTGAAAGGGACTCACCCTTCATCATCATCGAGTGACAAAGTAGGCATGGGAGCGAGATTTACAATACTGAAGTGAATTGCTTGACTTTGTGAAAATCAATGAAAATAAAATTCAATTTAAACTTTTTATTAAAATCACATAAATTGTTAAGACGTGACTCTCCTGTCTTAGTAAATCGTATAGCCTGGAAGAGATCACTAGAAGGGGACCAGAAAAACCATCATTCAAGGAGGTGAGTTACATCCTTGTAAGGGAACACCTGGGCCTTTCAGGCTCATGGGGAGAGGAGATCTATGCCAACTTCACACACTGAGGTCACACTAAGCTTTAGTATAGCATCCCATTCCCCAGAGATGGTGACTGATGTGGCCCGATCAATTAAGCCATGATGTGCATCAACTACCCAAACTGCTGAAATTTGGAACGTGGCCCTGCTGTACGTGATCCTTTTTGAAGACTAATGAGACTATATGAGAACCAGAAAGAACGTAGAGAACACATATTAGCATGGCATTGAAGAGGCCCACTGCTGGTGGCTGTCCTGAACACAATCCTAAAGAAGCAAAAAGATATAAACAAAGCAGAGCAACCAGATGGGATTCAAGGTTAAAACATTAATATTGATGTCATTAAGAGCTCTTTGGGGATCCAATGGGGGGAAGGATACAGCAGCCCACAATTACTACAAGGTCCACCAAGAAGTCTCATCTTGATCCTCCATAATCATGATAAGCCAAGGCAGGAGATATCCCCAGGAAAATGAAAGCTTGCAAAGATAAGAAATATATCTAGAAAGCATGATACAATAAATCAAGAAACAAGTAACACATAGCAAGCAGACAGCAATTAAAGACTGATATGGATGGAGATTTAAAAGCAAGAATTCACTGCATGATGCAGGAACAATTGTCAAGAACTGATGAAGAACCAAGAAAGGCAGAGGGGAGCAGAAGGAAAAACAAGATCCTGGCTATCTGGAAAAATCTAGTGGACAACCATCCCATATTTGGGGAGAGACTAATGGATGGATGCTATGGATACATAAAAGAAATGTGAGACTATACTATTACATTTGCATACCAATACGCAGGGGCTGTCAGAATGAGAGCAGTCAAAGAAAGAGTGAAGTAATTGAAAGATCAATGATGGATATTTTCTCAGAATTAAAGATGAAATAACTTGGATTTTAAGGACTCATAGAGGAGTCAGAGAGACAGTTTATCAGGTGAGGCACTTACTTGCAAATATGGTGACTTGAGTTTCATCCCCAAAAGTCCACTTAGGGAAGGAGAGAACCCACTTTAAAAAGTTGTCCTCTGACCTCTGCATGCACAGCACAGTAAGTTATGTGTCTTCTCTCTCTCTCTCTCTCTCTCTCTGTCTCTCTCTCTCTCTCTCATTTATAAGAGCCTCTCTCAAAAAAAAAACATTATAGGCCATCGTATGTGCCAAAGTCCAAACAAAGCAGTGAGGAGGAAAAGATATGCAAAATCTAAACATCAAATGAGAAATCTCAAGGACTTCAAAGTCCAAAATAAATAGCTAAAAGCTTTCAGATAGAAAGAACAATTCCACTCTAAAGTATAAAAATCTAGATTGCTATCAGACTGCTAGAACAATAAGAAGATATTTTTAGCATTTCATCAAGAGGATGTAGAACAGAGACTTTTTATGTCCTATAAAGCTACAGATCAAATGTAGGAAGGCAATGAAGATATCCCCTGTATGTAGATCTTCCGTAGGTTGATCACAAACACCTGCTTTGAAAAAAGTAGCCTGATGAGAATGGATGCAGATAAAGCCATATATATAGCAAGTTAGGAGCAAATGGCTCAGTAAAGTTGGTTTTATCTAAAGTGAGAGCTGGTTCAATGCAGGCATTCTAGCAAATGAGAAAGGTTGCTCCTCTATCAGCGATTCCTGCAGATACAATGCAGCCCATTCTCTCAGCTCCTGATGGTATGAACTCTCCCACCAACCTAGACTATGAACCATAACCAGAAGCATAAACAAGAATAAAACTCTTTGCTCCCCTAAGCTGTTTGATTGTGAATATAATTATCAGCAACAATCAATGAACCTATTTTGAGTATTGATTGTAATAACACTGAAAAAAATGAAACAACCTAAATGATTATACCAAATAGAAAGTGGAATGAGATATCAGGGCTTGAGACGTAGCTCAGTGGTAGATCACTTGTGTAGCATGCAGTAAGTCAAACAGCTCAACCATTGGAACATGGAGCATTTAAATGCAGAATAGAGTCTATGAAGCTACCCCAGAATGGTACTATAAAGCTTTTAGGTCCACCGTCTTTAATGAACACCACAGATAATCAGAGTGCAACTGTAACCACAGTATTGGAAAGTACAATAAGAAGGACAGGATAAACAAAATGAAAATCATGCCTTGTGAAAAAATTGAAGTGTGACAGGCAATGACACATATTTTTAATGCTAGAAGTGAAAATCAGCAAAATATCTTGAAACACTGTGGCTATTGCCAGTGATACTGCAACAAGGGTTGACTTGAAACATCTATTAGGTATCTCATGAAGGAGAAGGAGTGAAGTCTAATAGGGAGAGTCTGCGGTTTCAGGTTGGAGTATCACAGCATACACCACCCTCTAACATTGGGGGAGGTCAATTACTGCTATGTGGTTCCTAATCTGGGAAGTGGGAATCTTGGTGATATCCACCTCATTTCTGGGAATAACCAGGGAGAATGAATGCAAAAGGCTGGCATAGTCACTGGCACACAGGGGAAGTCTCCAATAGACACAGTTGAATTCTAACCTATAGGGAACAAAGATACAGCTGGATACTCATCCATAGGGAACGCTATAACTGAAACTCCGCTGTGACCGCAGAAGCAATGCACTGAGATTACTCTCTTCTGATAGTTAATCTTAGATGTCAACTTGACTACACCTGGCATTAACTTAAGATCACCTCTCAGACTACCACAAGAGATTGTCCAGATCAAGCATTACAATAAGATCAGCCCTAGATTTGATTGGAACCTCCCAGTAGCAAACGAGATAAAAGGAACCATAAAACAGAAGACTTTGAAGAGAGACTCTAGGACATTTGCAGAGACTCCAGCTTCAGCCACCAGCTATGCCACCTCTGCCATGTAAGACTATTTCTCCCCTCTGGAACTGTAAGCTAAATAAATCTCCCTTTCTCCTTTAAGTTGTTTGACTTTGGTGTTCTCTCAGCAACAGTTAAGAATGAGTGTTACATCTCTCTTGTTCTCTTTTCCCTAATATGGCAGCAGAATCAATGTTGAAGGTACCACCTGTCATTATTTTTTTCACTCACTAAGAAGACCCAGGTATACAGTGATTGGGGACACTGTTGGAGAAGAGATGGGGGAAGGAGTGGGTATCTATGGGGAGGGTGGAGCGCAGCTCAACTTGTAGGTGTTTTCATGTTACGGAGACTATCCTGAATGGATTCTCGTGAACAATTCTTAATAATGCCTGTGATGGATGATCATGTGGAAACATCTCACAATCAATACCATAGAAAGCACGGCGTGAGCACTGAAATTCTTTCAGTTAAAAAAATCAATTTTAATAATAGAAGTTATAGAAGAATTTCTCTCAAACCTTTAGCTTTGACCCTGCGTTATGCATCAAAAGGCTTATCTTATTCTGACTGAGGGTGAAAGGTTAGCAGAAAACAGGTTATATCGCATCTAATATAACGTTACCAAAACATAGTGGGTCCATTTCTTACTGTCCAAGCATCAAAAATAAATGTGAAGCACAGCACTCTGGAGGTAGAGGCATGAAAATGGTGAGTTCATGACTGGATGGGTAGCAGAGCAAAGCCTTACCTCGAAAACAGCAAATAATAAACATAGAGCAAGAGAACTTGGAAAGTGGTTAAAGCTCATGACCCCAAAGACCTGATTCAAGAGCAAAACTTGAATATAACACATGTAATGAATGCATTTGGGGGTAAAATTAAACTTTACATATCTCTGAGTAAATTTTTTTGGGTAAATAATTTAATGATATAGCACTCAAATTTCTTTATAAGCAAAATGTCAAGTTATTTTATATATATGAGAGAGAGCACATACAGTTGTGCCCAAATACTGAACCACAAATTAAGCAAATAGAATGAAAAAAATTATCTCCTTAGGTTTTCATTCAATATCTCTACTTGCTTCTGACTATATCAATGTAAGACAATTCATTAAGTTTTTAATGGACAGCCTGTAAGAAAACCTACTTCCAGCACGACTAATGTGCATTAGTTCCTGGGCATCAGGCAAGGAGACTCTGGGCCCTGAACAGTTCCCTTCCTGAAGGAAATCAGTTTTGTTTTCTACTTTGCTTCAACCCAGGTCTGTCTGTACTGAGGGACCACTCAGTAGCTACTGACCATTTAGTTACAGAAAGAAAATTAAAAATAGAAAAGATAGTTTTCTCATAAAGACTAAATGGAGGACCAGCTATAACTCTGGAGAATATCAGGCTGAGAGGTACCCCTCCCTTTTTGGTAGCACCTTGATTTCCTGACCCTCATGCTCCCGGTACTATTTAAGAGTTGCAGAACGTTTATGGAGATTAGGAGCTTCACCCAGCACTTACCTTCTGCCAGCAGGACAGACATACAAGGCAAGGACTTATGAATAAGGTCAGGCTGCTTCCTTTAGCTCTACAGGCTGGTAAGAACACTTCCTACTTAGAGCACCTGCCGATCTTGGAACTTCAAAGATGAGGCTTACCTCTGTAGTCCAACTTATACCACTCTGCAAAGAACTAAGTCTGTGGGGGCCAGAAGAAATGCTACATACTACCTAGTTTAATAAAATCACTCTTCTTACATTCTAGTGTTTTTTAAAGTCTTTAAAATCACACCCTATTTCACTCATTAAAACTCTCAGACTGCCAGTTCCAAATATAGAACACTCCAACAATGAAAAAGAAAGGCAAGGAGTCATCGATCTCAAGATGAACTTCAGGAGAATGAGCCCTGACTTCACTTACTATGGAACGGAAGCACTAAACTCTTCCTGGTTCTGAGAGGAAAAGGGTCTCCCCATGAGTACTACCATTGGCTCAAGAGGTACCCAAGACTGCTTTCTGAAAAGACTTGTTTAGTGGAGGCAGAAAGGACATGAGAATTCAAGGTGGATCCAGAGATGGACTTAGAACTGACAGACTCTTCGTCAGAGCATAGCAGAACAGCTATTTCCCTTGGCCTCTTTTCCAGTCTCCAGCTCAGCCTAAGGGGAGAGGAAAAGAAGGCAGAGGCCTGTCCTGTGGTCACACCTAGCAATATCATCAAAGTAGGAAATAAAAACCTGCCTAGAAAGTAAATGGCACAGTGTTAGAAGAGCATCTTGGGAAAATCTAGAATGCCCACCCTGAAAATGTGGAAGCCATACCAATATGCATATAAGCTCTGCTAAAAATCTGGATGGCTATTTTAGTTTCCAAGTTATCACATGAAAAAACTTTAGCATTTTAACTTTAGTGTACAGGTTCAGCAGACTTCAGCAGGAGCCCTATATCTAGGGTATATCAAGCAATCACTTACAATCATCTCCATAAAAATTTGTCATCTCTGACTCTCTGGGGATTGAGGGGGGGAGGCACTGGGGGATGGGGAGGGAGGGGTGAGGGGAAGGTGAGCAGGGGTTCAGGGGGAGGAGAAGGGAGGGAGGAAACTGGTGTACCTATTAAGTTTGTATGAGCGGAAATAATAATAAAAAATGTTAAAAAAATTGTCATCTCTGGGCTTTCTGCTACCATTTATGATTAAGCATGGAAATAAATTTGTTTTTTCAACATACAAGCATCCAAATTGCATGTACACATATAGGATTGTGCAGAAATTATGCCCTGACAGAACTATATGGTTTTTTAAGTTAGGTGCATAAGGCCACCAGTCACAATAATTATTGTATCAAGGGAAAGAGCAGCTTCCCTTTCAATACAATTTTGGGCAAAAATCTTGTGGTGTAAGACAGAAGTCTTTCCTTAAAGTTTAAGGTTTTGGATGGAAGAAGGGAAGACAAAGACAAATTGCCATAATATCTAATAATTCCACATTGTTCCTGTACTCCATGAAACCCTGAGATGAACAGTAGTCCACAAATGCCTATTCTTGGATCCAAGCCACCAGGACACTTCAGCAGGCTTCCAACTGGCTCATCATCAACTTCCTGCTGTATTCATAAGCCAAAAATAGTGCCCCATTGGCAGGGAATGCACGAATCATAGTAGGTTTCAGTCCAGAATATAAGGCTGTTATTCCTTCGTTTTTGACCACACTCAGAAATGTTCCGACAAACCCTGCTTGTGTTCCAGACATGGAAAGGACTTGAATTCTTGATTCGATGCAGTCTACTGGATAGACAGCCAGCCACAGGCAGATCCCACCAAATCCACCGCTGAACATCAAAGGGATAGGACCTAGTTCATCTTTTGATCGCCCTGATGCGAAAAATGACCGGCTCAGTTCATAGCCACCGAAGAAGAAGAAGTAGCCTGGTACTTCTCAAAGTATAGTGCTTGAAAGTCCGTGATAGAAGCCCAAGGGACCGTCCTTACCGAGAATGCTCTTCACAACTGACCAGACTGTGTTCTGGCCTTTGGCTATCTTTCCTGAAGTCTCCATTTCACTCATGGTCTGTAACCGGCACTTCACAAGCTCCGTTGGGCAGAGCACAGTGCAGCGAAGGCAGAGGCGAAGGACCGGGCAGCTGCGTTCTGGAGGTCACTTAGCTTTGCTTGCCTGTCCAATCCAACCACTCTCCGTACCACCTGCTGGCAGAAGCCATAGCACATGAACAGCACGGAGTTCTCGGCGATGTTGGCAATCAGCCCTGGGCTGGTGCCCTTGTAGAAGCCTCGGAGGCCCACCTGGGAGTAGGTCTTCAGACAGCAGTCAGTAAGACCCCGGTACATATCAGGGAATGTCTGCATCTTCACCTTCATCGTGTCAAAGGGCTGCCCAGTCAGTACACATGCCGTGCCCCCTGCGGCTCTGGCCGTGAGGTCGATGGCAGCTTGGATGGCAGGATTGGACTTCATGGTGCTACTCGTTTCTGGGGAAGGCAGCTAGCTCTCCAGCGCTTAGGACAGGTATCGCATATTCTTTTCCGAGGCCTGTGGTGAAAGCCCAGAAACAGGGCTGAGTTTTTAAGTTCAGTCAGCAAGCCGGTGCTACGTACCAGGAAGGTTTGTAAATAATAAAGAACAATTTTCATTGTAGATTATACTGTAATCAGGTGGATTCTCTCCCTCCATCTCTAGGTGGGTTTCAGGAATTGTGAGGTTTGTGAGTTACCCACTGAGCCGTCTATCTCAGGGGCTTGAAGGTGAGCTCCAAAATCATTCTCCATTGTTCTTCCACTTTATGCCGTGCACGTGGCCGCGTCCTGCTCGTGCTCTGCCACCGGGCTTCCTGAGTAAATATTTTAAATTGACCACTTGAATCCAAAGAATAATGATAATCTCTAGAGCAAGGTGAATCTAGTGTAGAAAATGAGAGCACTTTATCCTGTTAGATCAAGTGATTTGCAAGATTGTGTATCTCTCAGTGAAACTGGGAATGTTATCATTTGTAGGTACAATGCTCATTTGGGTAGGTGTGATAGCACATGAATATAATCCCAACACTTGAGAGTCTGTGGTAGGAAGATTTTGAGTTCAAGAACAGCCCGTGCCTCATTGTGTAATCAGTCTCAAACAGATAATAGTAATAAACACTGCTGCTAGGTCATGGGCTTCATGTAATGGGGATTAAGTATAAAATGTGGGAATCTCTTGGGCTGGAGAGGTAGCTCAGGGGTTAAGCCTCTGCCTTGCAGGCAGAAGGTCCTGAGTTCGGATCCTAGACGCCACGTATAGACGCTGGGTGGAAGTGGGGCGGCCTGCGTTTCTGGTCCTGGTAGGGCGGAGCCTGTGAATCCCAGGGCAGAGTAAACAAGGAGGAGGTGGAGGTGGTCCATGGTGGTTCCTGAATTCGCCTGTGGTTCTACACACACCCACGCACACACACACACAATTGAATAAATAAAAAAAAAATGTGGGAATCTGTCATGTGACCATTGGAAACCTTTTGTTTTCTCCCTCTTTGTGTATGTGTATGTGTGTGTGTGTGTGTGTGTGTGTGTGTGTGTGTGTGTGTGTGTGTGATGTTCATATGGGATATGCATGAGTGCCTGTTCATTGTGTGTGCACATATACATGTGCAAGTGGAAGCCAGAGGGAGATGTTAGGTATCTTCCTATATTACTCTCCACATTATTTTTTTCTCAGTATGTAGATACGTGTGAATGTGTATGGCTATGTGTAGACGAGGACTCTTGAATATGTGTGCCTGTGGAGGCCTGAAGGTCACTTGGGAAATCATCCTGAATTGCCTTACCTCCTTGGTGTTTTGTGCTAGGGTTTTCCAAGCTCCTCCTTCCAGGCCTGGAATTGCAGGCTGCTGTAATTTCCACCAGTTGTTATTAAGCAGGATCTGGGATCTGAACTCAGTTCTTTTTGTTTTTGAGGCTGAGGCTTTAACTCTGAAGCTATCTCTCCAGCTCATTGCCTTCATTTTTGAAAACAGAGTCCCTCACTGAACTGAAGCTCATCCATTTGGCTCAGCTGGTTGGCCATCTATACATCCTGTTGCAGCTACTCTGGGTAACTGCAATAAATTCACAAGAAAGAGCTTAGGAGAACAAGAAGGTTTTATTCTTTCTTACCAGTTCCACCTGGGTACTGGGGATCCAAGAACTCACGCTCACACTTCAGGGACTTTTCCAGCGAAGCATCACTGGAAGCCTCTCACCCCATGCTAAAGCTATGCTAAAGGACCCACCTAAAGCCTTGGGTCACTGGTCCTCTGCTGACTTGTGCCTCCTCAGTAATTCCAGAATTGATCAAGTCATATGAACAACAACTTAGAAGTATATTCCAAATAAAGTCTGGAAAATTACCTGCTTCAGTCATATCACTGCTGCCACCCAATATTCCTCTGGTAGCATTAAAACCTGCATGACGTGAATGATATTATCAGTCCCAAAAGCACAATAACTAAAAGTTTCAATTTAACACCCCATCTATGGATTGACCTTTTCTTGAGATATCTAGCAAAAAGCTCTCCTGTGTTTTCTAAATATTTTTTTGATTGATTGATCCTAACCATGCCCAAAATATAGCCACATTCATTTTTGACACAGGAGCAACACTTGGAATTTAACACGAATTTCTTTCTAACATTTACTTACTGAAATATTTGTGAATAATAAAATACAAATGGTCATGCCATCAAACCTCACCTCTGTAGGTAATGCTAGTGTTGATGCAGTGGAATGCAATAAGCAAGGAAGGGTAGGTAGAGTTGTTTTCAGTGGTGATCACTGCTTTTATAAAACTTGCTCCTGGGGATGTGTCTTATCACACTTGTTTACACCTGTCCAGATTGCAAGATTGGATGGTTTGCTTCTGACAGCTGTGGAAGCTGGGATAAAAAAAGAAATAGTTTTCATTTAGTGCCATAAAGCTATCGCAATAACTCAGGGGAAAAAACAGAGCAGGGAACATTTTTTTACCCACACATCATAAGACCATGGACTGAAAATATGTCCACCCTTAAGCACTGGGGTTGGGGGGGCCTGATGACACACCCACCTGTGCTGGGGAAGGATGATAGAAGCAGGTTGGAGAGCAGGTTCCAAAACACAGCTAAGCAGAAGGAAACGTTCTCATGTTCATAGTGTATGTGGCCACTATAGTTCACAATAGCTCACAACATGTCTTATGAATAACTAGAAGAGATGAATTTGAAGGCTGATGAATAAAAAGAGATGGAAAGTTAATTATCTTAATTTGATCAATGCATACTGAATACATGCGTTGAAATATCATGGGTAATTACTTACCAATCAGAAATTATTATTTACCAATCAAAAATGCTTATAAGTGGTCAAAATGATAAAAAGAAAGCTATGTGTTATGTTGTAAAGATAAACATGCAGGTGTCAGCCATATCTGGAATTGTTTGGATGAACAATGGTTCCTAGAATTTGTTATGACCTCTTGTGTTTTATAACTTGCTTCAGTGGATGCTTAGTACCAATATGGTCTTCCAAGAATCCACCCCTCCAAAACTGTAACTGCCATTCTCAGTCACGGACATCAGGCCTCAGAGTTTATAGCAGTATTTCATACACATTTACTATTCAATACACACACACACACACACACACACACACACACACACAACTTTAGGAAGATATTAAAGAAGCCAGTATCACTACCACTTAAAGAGTATATGGAGCCAAGCTACAAAATCTGGAGTAGTTACATTCTTCCAGACCATAATATCCACATCTAATACAGATAGCCAACAGAATAATCTATATAAGCTATATATAATGTCCATATTGCAGATTTAAGCAATTCTGATTATTATGATTAATCCATGTGCTGATGAAAAGTTAATATTACTTTAAATTTTTATAAAAGGACTGGGGATGTCATTCATCGTACATGGAGCAATGCTAGCATGTACAAGGCTCTGGGTGTAACTCCAAGCACTGCAAAATAAATTACATAAATGAATACTGCAAAAAAAATGGTCATCCAAAAATATGACAGTGAGAGTGTTAAGCCCAACATCTAATTACAATACCATGAGTTGACCCAAGATTGTGTTGTCTGCATGATCGACAATATGTGATGAGCACTGGACGATTATCTATTCATCTGCATAGCACTTATTTCTCTGGGTGAGAGATAAATCAGCTGTACCCGGGTGTCAACTGCAGCTTTGTCACTGTCACTGTCTGACACCACTTCTATGGCAACGATGACCCAGCACCTTTCTGAATACCTTTTCCCTGGAGACTCACCCCCGTCCTTCCAGCCTCTTCTTCGACTTCTCGCTCCTGTGAATGACTCACTTTAGAGATTTCCATAGCCACACAACACTTTCCCTTGGGCATCAATCAGATACTTTCAGATACAGGCAAAGAGGTGCATTTTATTTATTTTGCTAGAGCCCATAGCAATGCCATAAACACATTAGAGTATTGGCCATCCTTCTTTAAAATTCTTCAGTTTCTTCTCATCAGGAAATCTCTCCAAGGTCACCTTACCTTCAAAGGCCCTTGTGCCACACAATGATATCCTACACACCCCCTCCTACACTTGCTCTGCAGCCTAAGCTGTCCTAGAACTCACAATTTAGGCCAGGTTAGTCTTGAACTTGTAGGACTCCCCCAACCTCAGACCTGAGTATTGGAGTATAGACATGAGCAATCATTCCTGGCTGAGACAGATAATCTTGAAAACTAAAGTTGGAATTTGCTTTAGAAATTCAGTCATCTCCATTTGTGATAGTTAAGCCTGAGTGTCAACTTGACATACCTGGTATTAACTAAGATCAGCTGAGACCACACCTGGAAGGATCAACTGAGACCACCTGAAAGGATTATACCCGCCCTAGATCCCATGGGAACCTCCACAGATCTCACAAGAACCTCCCAGTAATGGACCATATAAAAGGGACCACAGAATTTAGGAGGAAAGACATTCCAAGAATGCTGCAGCTATGTGGAGGTCCACTGTGACTTAGTCTGCAGCCTGCCTGCCAGCCTCAGCCAGCCAGCCATGCCATCTCCGCCGTGAAAGACTGTATCTATTTCCCCTCTGGAACTGTAAGTTAAATAAATCTCCTTTCTCCCATAAATTGTTTGATTTGGGTGCTTTCTCACCGCAATACTAAAGAGTAACCATTAGACCATTTAAGAAAATCCCTTGACGAGTTCAGTGATGCTCAGAAGTGTTGAGATCAGGCTGTGCCCACCCTAAGTCACTCCATCTGTATAAGACGGAGTTCTCAGGCCACCCCTTGCTTTTGGATCTGTTTTGAGCACAGCTGCAGAAGCAAAATGCCTGCACCTGCCACAAAACCACCATCTGTCACCATGAGATACAGACAGAAATAATATCAGTGAAAGACAAACACCCTCATCCTGGACCCCCATAAAGAAGAGGACCCCCGACCTTGCCATGGTAATGGCCTCGCAATGCCATCTGACCACCAGCCTAGCCCCGGGATGACAGGCAGAGAGTTCCCCTCCCTTGCAAGAGCTGCAGCTTCGGTCCGTCCCCACTGTGGACTCTGCCCCTTCAACTTCCGTGCAGCTGCAGGAGAGGCCATCTGAATCTGCCACTCATTCACCTGCTTCTCCTTCGGAAACTGGCCCTGCGCTTCACCCTCACAGCCTCCAACAGTCCTGCACCTTGCTTCAGCCACTGGACTGCTCCAGAGGGTGGACTCAGCTCTGACACTTGACTCTGCAGTTGCACCTCCGAAGCAGAGTCTCCAACAGGGTATCTCATTCCCCTAGAGATTCCCCTTCTACCCCGACAGCTTTCTGAAAGTATCCAGGTGGGCTGCTCCAGAACTCCTTGATCTCCACTACAGCCTCTTTACCCCTTTGTCTCTATGCTGTAACCTACACACATACATCTAGAGAGATACATTTACTGTATGATGTGTGTGTATGTGTGTGTGGTCTGAGAGTTAACATTAGTAAAAATTAGTAAAAATGGAATAAAATAGTTTGTATTTGCCCCAGCCAGATACTTAGGGAGTTGGGATTACTTGACAAACTGCAGCCTGTGAAACAGACAGCTTGATTTTTTTTTTATTGTTCAATAAATGCTGACCTTGTGGAAAGACACAAAGGTACCATCCATGTTTCTGACATAGCACACTCAGGACGGCCATGGACTAGAGAAATGCAGGCAGAGTTAAACTACTCTAAACAAAACAGCAAAAGAAGATGGAGACTACTGGGAGGGAAAAGATGAAATCCGAGTGGATCAGAGGCATTGTAGCTAAGTCTGTTGGCACACACCTGTGATCCCAGTGCTGGGGAAGCTGAGGCAGGACGAGGCTGACCTGGAGTACACAGTAAGATCCAGGTCAACATGGGCTACAACATGAGACTTTGGGGGCTGGAGAGAAGGCTCAGGGGTTAAGACTCTGTCTCACAAGCAGAAGGTCCTGAGTTCAGATCCCAGGCTGGAAATTCCAGAGAGAAGCAAGGAGGTAGAAGCAATCCAGAATGAATACTGAAGTCACCCTTGGTCCTCCATGGGGACACACAGTGCCCTCTGACACACACACATACACACACACAAAATAAATAAAATATTTTTTTTAAAAAAAGTGAGGCTTTGTCTCAAAAAAAAGAAAACAAAATTTTTTTAAAGATTACTTCCCTCCACTGGGTTACATTAGATTTTGAAGCTCATGGGGCAGAAGATTGATGGCATCTAAGTCAATCAGAATGACTAGAAAATATAGTTATAAATAATGATCAGCAGTACAAATATAATCTCAGGGAGCAAGGGGATCTAGGGAGGGTGGATGGAGGGAGAGGAATGAGGTACTTATCAACTTTGTATGAGTGGAAGAAATAAATAAAAAAGTGGAAAAAAATAAAACAAACATAATCTCAAATATGGAAGTTTAACCTGGTGTTATGTGGTTTCAAGCACTACGTACTATTAAAAACTACTTTTATAAAGCGTCAAAGGAGAGTCTAAGGTCGTACTGCAGGCTGTCTGCTTTTATTTTGAATCTAAATTACATTTCTTTAATCGAATAAGTCACACTCGTTATTCTAAGTTCTTCCATATGAACACACATGGTATGTTTTTAACTTATAAATTTCAAACTTTTAAGAAAGATGTTAGAAGAGTTGATCATGTGTGAATATGTAGCCTGAGAGAACTTTTCAATGGCACTAAAATCTGTGTATTAAAACAGCACAAAATACCTGTGAACTGCAAGAAATTATCACCCTTCAAACAATAGAAAAAGATGAATACATGCAGAAAAAGCGAGTATGTTTATTCCATAATCTACTGGCTGAATTAAGTCAGTTATCTAATAATGTGTTCACATTCTGTCCTGCCAAACACTATTCACTTAAAACAGGGTATGCTATCTGTACTTTTTTAAGAAAATAAAACCTGGGGCCAGCAAGATGGCTCAGCAGATAAAGCACCTGCTTGCAAACATGGCAAGCCAAGTTTCATCCCTGAAAAATCTACATGGTAAAGGAGAGAACTAAAAAAACTAGTTTCTGAAAACTGGGCTAATTCATGCACCAAGCATGTACCTCTCTCTCTCTCTCTCTCTCTCTCTCTCCCTCCCTCCCTCCCTCCCTCTCTCTCTCTTTCTCCTTTCTCTTCTTCCTCCTCCACTAAACAGAAAATAAAACCTTTTCTTTGGTTATTTTGTTTATTTTTAGATCAAATGTGTTTGAGTTTTAAGATGATTTTGTTCAGACATCACCAGCGAAACATCCAAAACGCATGGCCATTTTCTACAAGAGAAAAAGACCAAAGAATGAAAAAAGAATAACAATATGGGCATCCTTGCTGGTTCTGGAACTGTGAAATAGAAAAAGAGAAGATATTAGCCTGTAGTAGCAAATCCCAATGATTTGGGAGGCTAGAGGAGGAGAATGTCTGAGTCAGAGATCAACTTAGGAAGTATGGAGAGAAGCCATCTCAAAAGAGGAAGAAGAAGAGGAAGTGGAGGGTAAGGAAAAAGGGAAAGAGGAGATGGGAAAGAGGAGGAAGAGAAGGAGGGGGAGGAGCAACCTAAGGAAGAGAAAGACAAGGAGATAATAACAAAGCTCTAAAGGAAAATAATTCATACAAACAGATGAAGCAAGAAAAATAACATTAAAATAACAGTCTGAGTTTAGGTATGCATAACTGTCAGAAGATGGTGACTTTATTTTATTGGGGCAACATAGCTTACTACAGTAAATTGAAAAAAATTGCAAATATAGTCATTCATTCATTCAGCAAATATATCGAACAATTTTCCTATCCTCTTCTAACTGGGATATGATGAGAGGCTTACAAATATGGATACAGTTTTATAGGCTCAAATTATATTTCAACAAATTAATCACATCAAATTGTTTAGTGCTTTGAGATAGGAATAAAATATAAGACACGTTTCTCAGAAAAGGTACTAAAACAACTTGACTGTATTTGTGCATAAGAGATAATTTCATATACCTCAGAACTAAATCTGAGACAGAACATAAGAAGGAATTGTCTCTATAGATCAGTGTGTCCAGATTGCCTCTCTGGAATTTTGATGATCTACTAGAAGTACTGGGACCTAAAGCTAATTAGCAAGTGGCATTCTAAAGACAATGTTTTCATATACTTTGCAATAATTTTTGTTGACACCCTCCCCCCCCTTTTCTTTTCACTGGGTATTCAAAGAACCACTTGAGGCCTTTCCAACCAGGAAGTGGTAGAGGGAGGACCCACTGCTCCTCTGGTAAGGCTAGACCATGCCCTAGGTCCCAGGTCACGTGCTCCTCCTAGCTCCTCCCACCAGCCAGCCAGAGGGGCAGCAAGTATGGTGTGGCTCCAGGGAAGACCCCTAAGCCACGCCTCAGGTCCAGGTGATCTGCTGGACAACTAAATGCAGAGCCCTTTCTGCCCAGGACACAGACCAGGGAGGACCCACTGCTCCTCAGAGTCCAAAAAAAACCCCAAGCAAAGCTCTGGAAGACAGACACCATACATCTGAAGTCCTTTAAAATCACCCTATCACATGGGAAAGATTCTTCACCACCAGCTCAAAGATAAGTACACCTTTTTTATCATCTTGTTCCTTTCAATTATTAGTCACTGTAGTTTAACTTTTCCATATAGCTACCCCAAACATATACAACTTCAGGGACTATACCATTCATTCACCCTCACAATACCACCAAATTACTAAAATGAAAAAGTGCACTACCATACCAATTTTCACTCCTTGTCTACTAAACCTGACTTAATCGATGTATTAACTGTCTAATAACCTCATCTAGGAAATAACACTTTTACCAGACAAGCATACCCAACTCCAAGGCAAACACTAGTAATAACTGCTCAAGAGTAGTAATACCAACTAATTCAGTTCAGTCCAAAACACACAGAAACTGAAAGAAGGTTTTAAGAGCTAAAACATCAATGCCCAGGTCACAGCACAAATCCATGAGAAACAAAAACTAAGACAACAAATATCCCACTGAAAGAATTAACCCCATAATGATAGATTCCAACCAGAACAAACTCACAGAAAATAGCCAAGAAAGCCATACCCAAGATAATGATTTTCAGACCCTGATCTTTACCATGATCAATACTATGAAAGAGGAAATCTGGGAGAAGTTAAATAACCGCATCGACCACTTTGAACAGGATCAAAACAGGCACTTGGACAAGATGAGAAAAACAGTTAAAGAAACAAAAATAGGCATAGAGCAGTTAAAACAGTCTCAGGCAGAGTTTAAAATGGAACTAAAAGACAAGTTATCTTCAACCCAGAACTCAACAGATAGTCTTATCAGCAGAACTAACAAAGCAGAAAATAGAATTTCAGATCTTGAAGACAAAGTGGAAGAAATAACCAGCTCAATGGAAGAGGTTGTTAAAGCCAAAAAGACACTTGAGAGGAATATTCAAGAGATATGGGACACCCTGAAGAAGCCTAACATGCACATTCATGTAATACCAGAACAAGAATCTCAAAATACCACACCTGAGGAAATTTTCCAAATTATCATAAAGGAGAACTTTCCTCATCTAAAGAAAGAGAGACCCATCCAAATGCAAGAGGCATTCCTCACCCCAAAGAGATATGACCAAAATAGAAACTCACCATGACAAGTAATAGTCAAAACACTCCACATACAAGACAAAGAAAAGGTGCTGAAAGCTTCAAGGGGAAAAAAAAAAACAAGTCACTTTTAAAGGTAAACCTATTAAAATATCAAATGATTTTTCAATGGAAACAGTAAAAGCAAGAAGAGCTTGAAGAGACATACTTCAAGTATTGAATGAGCAAAAATGTCAACCCAGGCTGATATACCCGGCAAAACTATCAGTCATGATCGAGGGAGAAAGAAAAGTTTTACAGCACAAAGACAACTTGAAGGCTTACATGTCTACCAAACCAGAACTTCAAAAACTGCTAGAAAAGATACTCAAGCTTGAAGAAAAGAACAAGCATATCCAGGAAGACAGAAGAGAAGTATAATATCACCAAAACCTAAAAGCCAAATAATACATTTATGAAAGCCACTAAACATAAAAGTGTCAGGAAATAAAAGTAATTTCTCCATTATAACACTAAATGTCAATGGAATTAACTAACCAATCAAAAAACACAGTTTACAAACTTGGATTAAAAATCACAACCCATCCATCTACCGTCTTCAGGAAACACATCTCTCCACAAAAGATAGACACATTCTAAAAGTAAAAGGTTGGTCAAAAATTCTGCAAGCTAATGGAACCAGAAAACAGGCAGGGGTAGCTATTATGCTATCTGACAAAGTGGACTTCAAACAAAAAAAAATCATAAGAGACACAGATGGATACTACATTTTAGTCACAGGTACAATTCACGGGGAAGACTTCACAATACTGAACATATATGTACCTAATTGGGCTCCTCCACATTCATTAAGCAAATGCTACAGCATCTAAAGCAAGAAATCAACCACAAAACGATAATTCTTGGGGATTTCAATACTGCCCTCTCAACATGGGATAGATCAACAGCTCAAAAACTTAAGAGAGACACATTGGAACTTAATCAAACCCTTACTGGAATGGACCTTACAGATCTCTATCAAACTTTTCATCCACCCACCAAAGAATACACATTTTTCTCAATGGCCTATGGAACTCTCAACAAAATAGACCACATATTGGGCCACAAACGAATTTCCACATATACAGGAAAGTTGAAATTCTAGCCTGTACCCTATCAGACTACTATTGTAAAAAGCTTGACATCTGCAATGCAACAAACAGCAGAAAATACACTAACTCCTGGAAACTAAACACTATAATACTGAATGAGAATTGGGTTCAGGAAGAAATTATGAAGGAAATTCAAGATTTCCTAGAAGAGAATGATAATGAAAATATATCTTATCAAAATCTCTGGGACACAATGAAAGTTGTCCTAGAGGTAAGTTTATAGCCCTTAATGCCTCCATCAAAAAAATAGAAACACAAATAAATAACTTAACAATGCAGCTTAAAGCTTTAGAGAAAGAAGAGCAGTCCAATCCTAAAAGCAGTAGAAGAGAGGAGATTAGCAAAATCAGGGGAGAAATATCTGAAATTGAGATAAGGAAAACGATACAGTCAAAAAGCTGGTTCTTTGAAAAAAATCAATGAGGGGCTGGAGAGGTGGCTCAGGGATTAAGCATCTGCCTTGCAGGCAGAAGGTCCTGAGTTCAGATCCTAGACACCACGTATAGACACCAGGCAGAAGCGGTCCATGGTGGTTCCCGAATTCAGCGTGGTTCTACACACACACACACACACACACACACACACACACACACACACACGCACAATTGAATAAAATAATAATAATAAATTTTTTTAAAAAAGAAAAAATCAATGAGATTGATAAACCTCTAGCTAAATTAACCAAAAACAAGAAAGAGAAAACTCAAATTAACAAAATTAGAAATGAAAATGGAATTATCACTACTGATACCCAAGAAATCTAGAGAATTATAAGGTCATATTTCAAAAACTTATACTCCATGAAATTTGACAACACAAAAGAAATGGATAAGTTCTTAATTAAGCACAACTTACCTAAATTGAATCAGGAAGTTTTAAATTACTTAAATAGTCCTATAACATATGAGGAAATTGATGAAGTCATCTTGAATCTTCCCACCAAAAAATGTCCTGGACCAGATGGTTTCAGCACAGAGTTCTAACAGGCATTTAAGGAGCAACTAACACCAATACTCCTTAAACTGTTCCATCAAATTGCAAAGGAAGAAACACTGCCAAATTCTTTCTATGAAGCTAATATCATATTAATCCCAAGACCTAATAAAGATACACTTAAAAAACAAAACTATAGGCCAATCTCTTTGATGAACACAGATGCAAAGATTCTCAACAAAGTTTTAGCAAATCGGATTCAAAAACATATCAAAAAAATCATTCACGGGGACCAAGTAGGCTTCATCCCCGGCACACAAGGTTGGTTCAACATATGCAAATCAATAAATGTAATTCATCATATAAACCAGTCCAAAGTCCAAGACCACATGATACTCTTGATAGATGCAGAAAAAGCTTTTGACAAGATCCAACAGCCTTTTTACGATCAAAACCCTAGAGGCAGTTGGAATGGAAGGAACCTTTATCAACATAATAAAAGCTGTATACAACAGGCCAACTGCAAGGATTATACTCAATGGGGAAAAACTTGAGGCATCCCCGCTTCGATCACAAACAAGACAAAGCTGTCTACTCTCACCACTTCTATTCAATATTGTACTTGAAGTCTTAGCTGGAGCCATAAGACAAGAGAGGGAGATTAAAGGGATTCAAATCAGCAAGGAAGAAGTCAAGTTATCTCTATTTTCAGATGACATGATCATATGCCTGAGTGATCCTAAAAACTCCACCAGGAAACTCCTGGAACTAATACAGAAGTTCAGCAGGGTGGCATGTTACAAAATGAATGTACAAAAAAACAGTGGCCTTTCTATATGTCCAGAATGAAAAATAATGAAAAAGCCCTAAGAGAAACAATTCCATTTACTATAGCCCCTAAAAAAATGAAATACCTCGATATAAACTTAACCAAGAAAGTGAGAGACCTTTACAATGAAAACTTTAAAACCCTAAAGAAAGAAATTACAGAAAACACCAGAAGGTGGAAAGATCTCCCATGCTCCTGGATAGGCAGAATCAATAACATAAAAATGACCATCTTACCAAAAGCAATATACAGATTCAATGCTATATGAATCAAAATCCCAAAGCAATTCTTTAAAGAAAATGACCAATCTCAAAATTCATATGGAAGCACAAAAACCCAAGATAGCAAAAATAATCCTCAGTAACAAAAACACTGCTGGAGGTATCACCATACCAAACCTTCATCTATACTACAAATCCATACTAATAAAAACAGCCTTGTACTGGCTCCAAAATATACACATAGCTCAATGGATAAGGATTGAAGACCCAGATATTAGCCCACACAAGTACAGCCATTTGATCTTTGGAAAAAGAATAGCATTTTCAACAAATGGTGTTGGTAAAAGTGGATGTCCACATGCAGAAGATTAAAACTAGACCCATACTTGTCACCATGTACAAAAATTAATTCCGAATGGATCAAGGACCTCAATATTAGGCCAGAGACTATAAAAACCCTAATTGAAAGGGTAAGGAACTCCCTCGAGCTGATTGGACTAGGCCAACAGTTCCTAAACAGAAATCCAATAGCACAGTCACTAGAACCTACACTCAACAAATGGGATCTTATGAAATTAAAGAGTTTCTGTTCAGATTAAAAAGATTGTAACCGGAGCACAAAGGCAACCCACAGAATGGGAGAAAATCTTCACTAACCACATATCTGATAGAGCTCTATTATCCAGAGTGCACAAAGAACTTAGAAAACTAGACACCAAGGAAATAAATGGCCCAATTAAAAAACGGGCCTGATGCATGGTTCAACTGGACTAGAGTTTTTACATAAACAAGGATGGATAATAGGTAGGAGACCAGCCTGAGATCTAGTGAGATGTGCAAAAAGTTTCATTACTGACTTCTTCTCTTTGACCTTACAGATACAACAGATCATAGAAAATTCAAACATACAAAACAAAAAGAGAAAACATAAATATGTAGTCTGGGAATCTGGAGCTCCCCATGGTAGAATGCATGCCTACTAGTACAAGGACCTGGGTTCAATCCCTAACACGGGGGGTAGAAGCAAACAAACAACAGTTTGGAAAGAAGGAACTCTATCTGCAGCTAATACTTGGTGTCATAGTGTCATAATTAAGCACAGGTGTCAACTTGACAGTTGAGGGTTTGAGCTATGGACACGTTTGTAGAGAATTAATGGTTGTGTTAACCCTAGAGCAAACTTGCAAGAGATTGTCTAGCTGACGGGGAAGGCCCAGCCCGTGGTGGGTGGGACTAGGCCCTGGAATAAAATACAGAGAGTCGGTTGAGAAAGTTGGCATCCTTGTGTACACTTGGCCAGACATGCTGGTCTGGCAAGTAAGGATTGTCCCTCTCTCAGCTGTTGTGTAGAGATGGTGTGGGCAGTTCTCTCAGCCTTGGTGTTGGCTTGAGCTCTCCTGCCAAGCTGGACTGAGAACTGTTAACTGGACAATCATAAAAGAAAATAAACTCCTTGTTCCCTTAAAAAAAAAATGGACCTAGAAACTCAAAAGAAATTTTTCCAGGGACAAAATTGAAATGTCTAACAAATATCTTTAAAAATGCTCCTCATCCTTAGCCATCAGGGAAATGCAAATCAAAACTTCCCTGAGATATCATCTCACCCCAGTCAGGATGGCAAAAATCCACAATACAAACAACACCAAATGCTGGAGAGGATATGGTGAGAAGGGAACTCTTCTACATTGCTGGTGGGAATGCAGGCTCATACAGCCACTCTGCCGAGCCGTCTGGTGATTTTTTAAAAAGTTAAATATTGAAATGTCATATGACCCTGCTATTCCACTTCTTGCAATAATCCCCCATAAAGCAAAAATTCACCTCAATAACACAAGCACAACTATGTTCATAGTAGCACTTTTTACAATAGCAAAGTCATGGAATCAACCCAAATGCCCAATAGTTGAGGAGTGGATAAGGAAAATGTGGTACATTTATACAATGGACTGCTGCTCAGCCATCAAAAAAGATGAATTAATGAAATTTGCCAGGAAATTTATGGAATTAGAAAAAAATTATATTGAGTGAAGTATCCCAGACACAGAAAATTAAGCACCGTATGTATTCCCTAATAGGTAGATCCTAGTACCAACCCCACTTAGTGACATATTCAAAGATAAATTTCTGCTTAATTGCAAAGATTATAAACAGGAGGAAAGGGGAAGGAGGGCCCCCCCCCAAGAAATAAGGAGATAGGGACTCATGCTACAGCAGAGAAAATGGGTTACCATCAAGTATTGCAAATAAGTAGTAAGACATCTGGTTATGCTCACTCACTTTCCTTCCTGGTCACTTGCGACTGAGGGGGTTTGATTTCACCAGTTAGGGAAGGCATAGAGTCTGGCAGATATATGGTAACCATCCTGCAAATGGGAGACTGATCTCCCCCTCACTTCAGTCTCCTACTCCTATTCCATCTACCTTTGAATCTACTCTTATAATAAGACTCCATTTAAACAGCCTTTTATCTCTGGCTAGGTGGTGACCTCCAGTACCAATCAGGATGGAGCCAAGGGCAGTGCAGGAAGAGCAAAACTGAAAACAACAATCAACTGTAATTTCAGAACATCAGAGACCCTACATTAATAACCTGGAACCAGACCAGCCAAATCTCTCCCCATCCTAAAACTGAGGGAAATTTGTAGAAAAGGGGGTGGCAAGATTGTGAGAGCCTAAAGATTGGGAGGAGCAATGATACCCAAGATGCTCCACACAAGTTAGAGCCACAGTAGCCATAATTGGACTTTGCATGACTGTGCAATGACTGACATGTCAATGACCCTCCCCCCAAAGCCTAGCATGGATCACAGGTACTAGGATCCTTAGAGGCAAGGGATTAACAGCCACAATAGTGTTCCCATACTAAAGGGGAGCCCAAGAAAGGGCTTTGAGCAATGCCACCGAGTCCTTAAATCTCATTAGAGTTGAGGACACAGAGGGAAGTTTGACCCTCACACTAAAGAATGCTTCAGGGAATGAGGGGGGCGGAGAAGGGGGCACTGGGAGAAAGAGAGGGAAGGGGGTGAAAGGAAGAGGAATAGGGTGTGAGTGCAAGAGGGACTGGGGAGGGGTGGAGGGAGGGAGAGGATGGGGTGCCTATTAAGTTTGTTTGATTTGAAAAAAGAAAACATAATAGAAAAAAAAAAAGAAGGACCACTTGAGGTGATTGGACACATAAGTACTTTAGTATGACCAGCAAACGACTAAACCTTCTGTACTAGCTACTCTTTGTGTTGCTGTAAGAGAATATCAAAAGTCAAGCAACTTAAGGGAGAAAGGGAGATTTATTCAGCTTGCAGTTCCACATGCTGCCTGGATTCCACCGTTCTCTCCTCCCTCTTGCATCTGTGATGCCCCTAAAGCCAGTACCACATGGATGACTTTGCCAAGCTCTGCTCCAACCTCCAGATGGAGATTGGCCCCCTGGGCTCAAGCTGGTTCAGCTTCTCTGTGCTAACTGTAAGAAAAATCCTTCTCTCCTTGGCAGTTGTTTCTGCCCAGAACAAGCCTGTTCTTTGGAATTTTTCCTTTAGCTCTTCCCTTCTGAAAAAGTTTACATTCTCATGGGTGGGAGCCTTCTCTGAGAATCTTGCCTTCAAAGTAGGGCTTCTCCTATAATCCAAATGAGCAAGCTTTGATTTGCTAACAGAGCTACACTGTTTAACAATGGTTGACATTTTGATTTCTGCTTCTTCCTGGTTCAACTCTTTAGTCATTGTATTTTTCCTCGTCATATCTCACAATTTTTGCTTCTTCTGCCTGATTCTTTGCTCTTTTTTCATAACTCTGAACAAGAACTCTAAAAAGTAGCCATGCCACACTGTCAAGACTACAATGCCTTTAAAGTTTTTCTGCCATACTTTAGGCACGTTCTCAGAACCATCTGTCTTCCAATGCATGGCTCCGTTCACCACTCATCCAGTTCCAAACACAGTCTTGTTCCCCTTTGGACCATCACCATTAGAGAAGAAGGAAGAGGAGGAAGAGGAGGAGGGAAGGAAGGAAAGAAAGAAGGAAGGAAGGAAGGAAGGAAGGAAGGAAGGAAGGAAGGAAGGAAGGAAGGAAGGAAGGAAGGAAGGAAGGGAGAAATAAACAGAGAGAGAGGCAGGAAGGGAGATAGAACATGAACTCAAGCTTCATCCAGGAAAACTGGAAGCTCCTCCAAAACTCTAGACGGAATTACTACTGACTTGGTGTCAGGGTTGCAAGTTTTTAACAGTTGGAATGCAGAGGAAGGTATGTTGGTTTGACCGGTTGATTCTATTCCATCCCAGAATAACTAGGAGTCTGTCCAGTTCCCATTAGCATTCTTGGTGGGGTCTCCAGTTGATATCTGTTTTTAGTCTCAGATCTATCAGGTGGGGCCTCTGATTTTGAGGTCTGGTTCTGAATCTGTCAAAATCAGACTCTTGATACATAAAAAGGAAAAAAAAATGGATTGGGAGAAATTGGGAAATGGAGGATGACAGGGCCACAAATCTCTTTAAACTGCTTCCAGTTGGTGAGGGGCATTTTAAAGGTTGTTAGAGGGCTTGTAAGGAGATGATGTGAGGATTAGTCGATGGAATGCTCTGGATGTAATGTCTCTCATTCGATCCTGTGTATAGTGGAGGAGTCAGGAGGCTAGAAGGATAAAACGCATAGTCATTCATGGACCTAGAAAAGGAAGGGGTCAAGGTTTTATACAATTATCAAGCTCCTCCCCCAATTAAATTGGCTCATGTGTCTGAATTCTTACTTGCTGTTGATGTTTGGGAAGTTCATGCCCTTGTTAAAGGCAGGCATGTCACAAGGTGTGGTCCTTGAGGTCTGGGTAACCCAGCCCCACTTTCAGCTTGTTGCCTGCTTTCTCTACCTCCATGATGACTATCGGGACCTGAGCCATCTCCACCTTCTGCTCCCCAACATGTCCTTTGTGCAATAGTGGATTATACCCCTCTGGAACTGGAAATCAAATAAATCCTTTCTCCCTTAAGTTGTGCCTGAATATTGTCTCACGGCAGCTGAAAGAAAGGTAAGTGCAACACCTAACATCCTTGGATGGCTAGGTAACTTCTTTGGAAATGCATGAAAAGACATCCACTAATCCAAAGCTGGGATAGCATGTGAGACCTAAAACAGAGGTTTCCCTGCTTTGCTATAACCTGCCTATATGATATATACACCAATGCATTTGAAAAACAGGGCCTTTCTTTCATAAATACGTGTCATGTGTGTGCATGTGGAGACCCAAGGTTGATGTTGGAGATCATCTTTGATCTCTCTCCTATCTTATTCTCTGAGACAGATTCTCTCAACCACACCCAAGACTCACCAATGCAGTGAATTTCATGAGCCAGCTTTCTCTAGGGATGCTCTAGCTCTACCTTCCAAGGCTAGAATTACAGGCGGTACACCATACCCACCCAGCATTCCATGTGTGTTCTGGGGCGCCTTAACTCCTGAGCCATATCCCTAGTCCCAAGAAGTACTTTCGATTTATGATTTCCTTTGCTCTTTTACTAGTTTTGTGAAACTGTTGCCACATTAGAACATCGTATTTAAACTAAATCCGTGTTTCTGGGCCATGTTCACTCCTGTTTGATTGTAGAGCATCCATCTCTCAGTCCACAGGAAGACTTGTGGATGTCACGTCATCACTGGAAGACAACATGACCTGAAAGCTGGTGCTCCCAACGTCTTCCTGCCAGAACAACTTTTGTCTTCTGCTAATGAAATTGTCCCCGGAGGCCAGAAGCCCTTCCCAGTACCCTGAAGAAGTACCCTTTCCCACAGGCTACTCACTGCTGAGTCTCATGCATCTCATGAGAAAAGCCTAAATCATAGTCTGTGACCTGGGTACAAAATAGGTTCTACCTCTTGAGGAGGTCGTCTCTGGAGGGCAGGGAGTAGCCCAGGCTTGTCAAAAAAATGTTTGAAGGTGAAAGAAACACATACATTCATACACCATAATTAAATTTTTTGAAAAAAAAAGAATTGCCAATTACACCAAAATAGGGAGCTATCTTAAAACAAAAGGTCCTCCCTATCCTTATGCATCTCCGCTCTAAAAGACTATCTTTTCTAAAATTGTTCCTGTTGACTTCCGACTTCCTGAGTGTTAAATATGTAGTATCATGTTGAATATGCAAAACTCAAATGGTAAATCATAGCTAAATTCATCTACAGAGATCCAAGATTATTTTTAGCACAGACTTTTTTAATGAGAAGAAGAAATGATAAAGGAAAGAAGTAAAAGGAGACAATTCCAGGCAACTCTCTTTCTGAAATAACAATTCTTTTTGTCCCTAAAGAGGCAGAACTCCATGTATCATGTATTCCAACTCATTACAAGCATTTCCTGAAAGGCTTGGTGGATGTAATTGGTTATAGCCCATAGATGAACAAATATATAAGACTCCACAACTGAATCAAGAGCAGGTTTGGTGACTCAGGAATCCTGGGAGGGGAAAGACATAGGAAGGAAGGGAAGGAGGGGGATGAAACAGGCTGGCTTTCCAAGATTTCAGCCAGCTCAGCCAGGATTCCCTCCAGAGTGCACACTGACGGCGGTGTGCGCTAGGGACTCTTTTCAGTAGCCTCGGGAAGCACTAACATGAACCAGCCTCTCCTTGCGTCTCTATCTTTATCCCTAATGGCTCCTCAATTCATCTAATGGATGATCTCATGCCTAACTGCTCTCAGGCCTTCTCGTCTCCAGCACACTGTCAGACATCTGTACCTGGTATTGCTCCCTCCCACACTCCCCAAGATGGACTTAGGTTTGGTTTTCTTTGAAAGCTTTTCCTGTTGACTTACTTGGGAGTACCAAGGAGGTTTCATAGTCCTGCCCCCAAAAAAATATGAATGTCAGAACCCTAAAGTATAAGAAATTGGAATTTGCTGTCAACAACCAAGAGAAAAAACAATTTGAAAAAGCAAGGATTCATCAAGTGAAAGGTTTTGAGAGCAGAGGACTGAGCCTTTGAAAAGACCAAGTGACAGCATGTTGCTGTATCCCCACGGCCAGCCGGGGAGGGGGGGCCCTCAAGGCGAATGGGCGAGCGGGCGACGGGGTCACTACCAGAACCCGGGAATCAGGTGAGAAGCAGCAGTGGACGAGATGCCACTGATTCAAAGTCATTAAGGGCATTTGGGGCTATATAAGGTCAGGGTGGGGGGACAGCCACCAGACATTTAACTATTTACTAGGTGTCCATTGCAGGTGCAGGTTAGACGGCAGCTTCCCATTGGTTGTTCAGCCCTCCGCCTGCACAGTCCTCTGTTGGGACCGGTCTGTACGTGCCCAGGCTTGTCCGTAGCTGGGAGTCGGGCTAGGGCCTCCCTGAATTGGTAGTGCCACAACAGCACATCTTGGGGAACTTTTACCATATATTAACATTGTGAGGAGAGAAAGTGGGCTAAGGAAATACCAGTTGTCCATTGATCCATTCATATTCCACTCTGAAGGACAAGAGAGGCACACAAAAGAAACCTTCATTTAACAATTTGTGTGTGTGTGTGTGTAGAAAGGCCCTGTGTGAACCTGTGAAAGCCCAAGGGTGATTTCAGAAATTCTCCTGGATTCCTCTACCTCCTTATTGCTTTGCTCTGGGGTTTCTCAGGCTCTGCCTCCCAGGGTCAGAAGCATAGACTGCTACCATTTCTGTCTAGCATTTTCACTTGGGAGCTCGGATTTGAATTCAAATCTTTCTGCTGGTGAGACAAAGGTTTTAACTCCTGAGCCATCTCTCCAGCCCCCTTTAACAATTTCTATATAGTAAATCCAATATATAGCTACATAGTTAATGCTATCCAGCTTTTCAATGAATTCTGTTTCATCTAAGTCATATTTTCATTGTTGTTTGGAAACTCAGAATTCAAAAAGTATCATTTCTATTCCAACATGAGAGTCACACAAATCAGCTAGAGCAACTGGTGGGTCAGTGCATTCATTCATTGATGCTTAGTTCTGCTGTTCTTTGGGAACGTGAAAACATTTTGCGGGCCGACAGGCATTTTTGTCGTTCGTTTGATCCAATCCTTGAATTAGGAACAGTGTTCCTTCTATGAAGAGGGAGAGATGAAGGGCAGGAGGGAACAGTGACATATTCACTGTACTAGTTATGGGGAAACCGAGATCCGAGCGTCCGCTGCACGGTGCCCGGCCTCTTGAGACATTCGTCCCCTCCAAGTGAATTCCAGGACTAACGACAGTATTTCACCTGGGAAACACATCCCTGCCATTGGATGCCCAGCTCACAGAAGCGCTGGTTCAGAACAGAAATGTAGTTCCCAGGGACGCCCACAGGGGTCGCCCTTGCGGAGCCCACACTTCGGGGGCGCGCGCCTTGGGCCACGTGACCGGGCATCGGGGCCGCGCGCCAGCGCCATGGCGGCGCCGTCGATAGAGCCAGGGCCCGCGCCCGCGGGGGGCGCTCGGTTCTTCTGCACGGCGGGCCGCGGCCTGGAGCCGTTCTTGATGCGGGAGGTGCGCGCACGACTGGCTGCCACGCAGGTGAGTCGCGCACGGGGCGCGGCCGGGAGGGGGCGGGCGCCGCCGGTTTTGCCCGCTCCCCGGTTCCAAGCAGCGCGGGGACGCGCCTGCAGGCCTAGACCCCGCCCCCGAGGCCTCAGGCCCCACCTCTGAATTTGACTGACAGGGCCTGGGACTGCGAGTAGCCAATGGCTACTTAGCCAATCTCTACTTAGCCAATCGCGGCAACATTTTAAAAACAGGGTTGCTGAAACTATTTCCTGGCTTCCTTCAAAGAAACTAGGAGGTAGAGTCTGTACCTAGAGTTAGATAGAACCCTTTATCCCCCTAAACCTTGTAAGATGCTTGTGAGGATTGAATGGTCTAATTAATGCATGGAAAGTACACCTTAACCGTGCAGTTAGCAGCTTTAGAAAGAAAATAACGCCTTCCCACGCGCCTCCTCCTTATCCGTTCATGTCGAATGAACAGGTCTTAAACATCCCTTTAAGTTCAAGAATATGCAGAGCCAGATTCGTGAAAGCAGAGGAAAAAAGATGTCCTAGAAGAGACATCTTTAGTGGGGTGTATGTGACAGTGAGTGATGTGTTCTTGCTACGCCGAATTAATCACACACTCCTGGGGATGTTGAAAGCCTCCTACTAGAGTTTATGCAGTGGGAGCTGAGGGTGAGTTGGGGGGATTATGAAAAATGGCAGTAGTGATATTAGATGACTGCCATTTATAATGTGCACCATAAAATTTAATAAGGTGAATGCAGCTAATCTGAAATAGTCACTATATAATAATATCTGTGTTTATCAAGCATTTAACATGTCCAGCCCATGTTCTTAGGTCTTTTCCTTCTGTTGATTTAATTTTCACAACTCTAGAAAGGATCCTACACTTATCAGATGAGAGACCAAATAAGCATGAATTAACCTAATTATGTATTCCAATCATGTAATCAGGAAATCGTGAAGATGAGATATCTGAATCTGTCATATCCAATCTCGGTCTACCATGGGGCCATACATTATGTTGCACTGTTCTGTTTGTTTAATTTGCAAAGTACAAAGCATAAACCAATCTGGATATATAAGATTATTATTAGAAGAAGAAAAAAGGTCCACCCCCATTAGTTCATTCCTCTGAAGATAAAATGACTAGGAAGAAAATTCAGCGGAAGAATTCAGTTAAGGACGAGGGAAATATTCCTAACAGTGAAAGTGGCGATTTGCCAGGGGAATTCCCATATTCAGCTCTGGTGTGTGGAAAGCAGATCTGAGATTGAATCCTGGTTGCTCAGAGCAGAAGCAAACCTTTAAAGTGAGCTGCTGTCATTGTTACTTCAGGATTGCCCTACATTTACTAAGCACTTAAAATGTGGGATGTTGCACATTCTGATGCTATGCTCCAAAGTGTGCTAGTATTAGTCATGGTTACCTCCATTTAAAAATAAATAAATAAAGAGAAGCCTAATGCTGAATGGTTGAAGGAGAATTTGTGTCTGAATCTCCGTAAACCATAAAATCCATGTATTTTTCCACTGGACTAAATTACTTTGTTACCAATCAGCAAGGTTTTTTCTTGCTTCCCGAGTAGGAACCATGGATAGTTGACAAGAAGGTCTTCCAGGGCTGGTAATCCTGGGCCCTTTGGTGCCCAAGGCCTTGGGGCTGGATCCGCAGATCAGATGACAGCTTCAAACATACAGTGTATGGCATCTATTAGGCTAGGCCTTAGAAACACTCAGCTGGGAGCTCCTCACTAGGCTTTAGCCGCTAGCAGCACTTGGCAGCTGCTATGAGTGGCAGCAACAGTGGTGGCAGCGGCGGCAGCATCAACAAGCAGTAACATGTAGTGCCCACCAATGTTACAGCTCTTGTGCCTAGAGGGCCAGGATCTGGAGCCTTTCACAGTAGCCACTGTTGCAGCTCTGGTCTTGGGGTGGCTGAGACCCTTGGTCTTTAAGGCTTGGCAGCTCCCTAGTAGTCCTTAAGTAGTTCCTCTAACCAGGGTCCTGCAGTTCTCATCCTCAGCCCTTGTCGCCCCTGTCACGGTTGTTCTCTGGGGCTGCGGCTCTGCCTCGCTTGCCGCTGCTGTGACTGTGTTGCTGTTTCTGCCCTCTTCCTTTTGTGTCCCCTGCTCAGCCAGCTCTACAGATGATGAAGACTGAAAATAGGCATGGATAAAACACTTGAGAAGCTTTTGATCACCCTAATGTTGCGACACTAGGCAGAAGGGTGTCTCTCTCAGATGGTTCAAGAACTGGGCCAAACAGCCCATTAGAAAGAGTGTGATTCACATCACTCACAGACTAGTCTCTCCTGGAAATGAAGGTTTGTGTTTCCACCGGTCACAGGACATCGAAGAACGTGTTTGCACACACTTGGTGGTCCACCAGGGAAAGCGCTCCCCTTTTGGCCTGAAGGGTCACTCTCAGTTTACCAAGGCTCATGATGGCAAAAAGGTCCAGTAACTGAAACAGTCGTGGTGAAGAAGAGACTTCTCAAGGCAGAGGTGTGCCGCAGCAGCCAGCATCTGTAGTTGCCGTGTGTCTTCCTCGGGGTCTCTGTGGCCAGAGTAGCCAGCTATAAGGACATTCTACACTCATGACTGGCTAATAGATAGTCCTTTCTACCAGTGGTCAGATGGATAGGGGAACCAATGCTAGGGGTGGGATTCCCCCTTACAAGTTGTTGGGCAAAAAGGCACTTTCCATTCCTCCTGGTTGTCCACCAGGATGAAATAATACCCATGAGGGCTGTGCTATGCTTTGTGCAAACTCAGTTGTATGGACCTTAACTTCGCAATATAGAATCTGACCCGGGGACAGCTGGGGTTGTCCCTCGTTGATAGGGAGGGAAAGGAGATGAAAGAGTAATCAGAATACATAAATATACATGTATGAATGTGTCAAAGAACTGGCCCATACAAAAACTTAGGGTTGTTGTAACCTATAGGTGCATGGTGGAGCATTTGCATAGAACCTCCCAGGTACTTTACCTCATCTCTAGATGACTTGTAATGCCAAATGCTATGTAAATAGATGTTAAACTTATTGCTTAGGAAATGGTGACATAGAAGAAGTCTCGATGCATTCAGCACACAGGACTTTCTTTCCAAATGTCTTCCATCTGAGAGTCACTGACTCCTCCTGTAGGGCCACTGCAGATATAGGACCAGCTGCCATGTGGGGAACTGACCTGTAACACTGGCTGGCATCTATAAAACCAGAGTGCAAAGTATGTGTGTACTTTATAATCAAAAGACATGTGTTCAAATCTTACATTTCCCTTTAATAGATTTGTGGCTTTGGGCACACCATTCAAATGTGTAAGCCTTTTCCTTGGCTAATACCTACTTTCAATGATTTATTAGTCATTCAGTGAGGATAGATATTACAGTCCCATGATGCATGGCACGTCAGTCATTGGTACTCAATGAGCGCCAGTTCCCACAGAAGGAGTTGCCCAGGATTACTTTAAAATCATTCTCATAGTAAGTAGTCTTTTAATTTATGTGAAGAAAATTAATATTAAAAAACCCTGAATTTACAAAACCAATTAATTCAGAAGTGATTGTTTGCTTTTGGAAAATAATCACTCAAGTTTAATCAGTGTTTTTCCAATTTTCATGAATGTAAGAATCACCCAGGGAGTTTGTTGAATGTGCAGGTCCCTGCGTGCCAGCTCCCCAGGGGGCTTCTTTCAGCAGAGCCCTGACAGGTGTATGCATTTGAACATGAAAGTACTGTGCCTTCCCAGCAGACTGTGGTGTGGGTACTTCCTCCAAAACAGCATGCCGTAGAAAATCTCCTGTGTCTTCATCTTGGCTTTTTTCTTTTTTCTGGAGGATTTCACACATACAAAAAGCAAGGATAATAAGATGGTGACTTCTAGCTACTGGTGAAACAGCTGCAACAAAAATCAACCCACAGCGAATCGGCTTCATTCCCCCTCCAGCCCATCTTGCCCCTCTGTATTCTGAAAAAAATCCCAGCAAGCATTTCATCTGTACATACTTGCTTATACAACACTATGTTACGGTGACTTTTCTAGAGCACAATATATGTAGCGTGATGTAAAGGAGATAAACGGATTTAAATATATAAGCTCCCGTCTCTTTCATGCCTAAAAATAATTGCTAATTAACAAATGTTTGATCCTAGTGTTCCATCCAATGTCACCTTGTCTCATGGTGTCATTTTTTTACATTTGTGTCTAAATCAGAATTCCAGTACCATTCATGCATTGAGATTGACTGCTGTTCTTAGTAGCTTAATCTACCAAGTCCCCTCCACCTCTATTTTCCTAGAATTTACATAGTCAAGAACTAGGTTGTCTGCCCCTCTCTTGTCTGAAGTCAGCAGACTTTTGCTATTAAAGCCAGATAGTAAATGTTTGGTTTCAGGAGTCACGTGTGGCATATTCTTCAGTATTGTGTTCATAATCCTTTAAAAAGCTGGGCTAGGAAGATGGCTCAGTAGGTCTTTAAAGCACTTGCCATGCAAGGTTGAGGACCTGAGTTCAGGTATGCAGAATCCACCTGAAGCTGGGCATGCAGTTTTGACTCTGCCTTCCTCCAGTGAGACAAGAGAATCTTCCAAAACTTTCAGGCTACCTATCCTGGTATGCACAGCACTAACAACAGAGACCCCGCCTCAACATAAAGGGGGAAGACAAGGACCAGCACTCAAGGATTGACCTCTGCACGCACGCGCGCACACACACACACACACACACACACACACACACACACGCGCGCGCACGCGCGCGCACGCACATCATAAACATGCACGCACGCACATCATAAACACACATACACACAAATCATGTATATACATATAATACACCCCCACATTTATGAACATCACACACACACACACAAGAAGCCATCTCACTAGACTAGTTTTCTGACCCGAGTCTACAGCTGTGCTATCCAAATAGGGTCACCACTATACCAAGTGGCTATTTAAAGTCAAATAGAAATTTGCTTCCTCAGGCACATTAATCAGAGTTCAGGTGCTCAGAGACCACACATCCTGCCTGCTGCCATATTGGACACACATACCCCTGGTTTGGATTTCATCAGCTACATGTACATGGTACAGTAGCTATAGCAGATTGAGCCGTTGGTACTTTTTACAGTCCTGGGACTAGGAAGAATGAGGGACTCTATCTGGTGACGGATTCTTGTGGGCCTCATAACATGGCAGAATGCTTCACAGGAAGAGAAAGCAAGAGCCCCAGGAGTGCATGGGAACAGGCAGATTCATGTTCAGAACGAGTCCACTCTCAGGACAGCCAGCCCATTCCTGCAGTAACCTTACTCCCCTGGGGAGGGCTCTCCTCTTAACAGTCCCACCCTGCAGCATGTAGATGCTGGAGGACAGTGCAAACCGTAGGTCCTCAGCCTCAGCGTGTCCTGTAAAGTGGATTCCTATTATTTATGTCTGGGGTTTGATTCCCTACCTCATAGTCCAGTACTGGGGTAACCCTCTTTGTAGGTACTTGGATATTTTTAAATAACACACGCACACACATGCACACATGTGCACACACATGTATACTAACTCACTCAATTCATTTAAGCCATATATATATATATATATATATATATATATATATATATATATACATATATATATATATGCCAGCAAGATGGCTTAATTCAAAATGGAGCAAACAAATTGTAAATCGTATTTCAAATAACAAACATTAGGATGAAAATCCTAAAATGCCACTTTCCCCCTAATCCAATTGAAGCGACCATTCGAGCCATAAGCCGAAGAAAAGATGGAAATTCTGCTTCAGCAGCTGACAAAATTCTAATGGGTAAAAAGTCTCCTGGGAACAAAACTGACATCCTGAGTTCAGTCCCCAGAGTCCACCTGACTTCCAAAAGTTGTTCTGTGACCTCCACTTGTACACCATGGCATGTGTGTGCCTGATCACTCATTCTCTCTGACTCTCTATCACTCCTTCTCTCCCCTGTCTCTCAAATAAATAAAATTAAATTAAAAAGAATAGTAGTAGGAACAGTCATTTTAAGGATAAAATTGGATATAGAAGTGCCAGCTCAGCAGAAGCTCCTGTCAATTGATTCATTGATCTTTATAAATCCACATATCAAAGACTATTAACCCCAGCCCCAAGTAGGCCAACCAATTTTTAGTTTTTAATAGTGTCATGACAGTAGGGGACAGTCAAGTTAGAACTGTACAGTACCCAACTCCTTTTGGTTACTCTCATATAATGGAAGGATTGCACGTGTCTGCCTTTTCCAAATCCTGCACAGACCTTTCAGATCTAATGCTTTTTGAAAAAATAAGGTATATTTTAAAATTCCGTGTTCAGAAAATGAACCAGAACAAATTCAGACACCACCTTAACACATCATGTAGTGCTCTAGAGCCAGTCATGGGTCTGCATGGCATCTGGAGACTCCGAGAACCTGGTCCTCCTCTAATGGTGCTTGCTGTCACCCACATCTAAGCTTCCAATCTCCAATAAACTTGAGTCTGAATTTGAAAAGAACAGAAAATTGTCAGATATGTTAATAGACAGTAGAGCTTATCAGAAGTCATCTTCAGAAGAATTAAATATAAAACCAACTGGTTTTAGACACTTGATTTTAATTTAATTCAAAATGGAGCAAACAAATTGTAAATCATATTTCAAATAACAAACATTAGGATGAAAATCCTAAAATGCCACTTTCCCCCTAAAGCAATTGAAGCGACTCATTAAAACCAGAGATGGAAATTCTGTTTCAGCAGCTGATAAAATTCTAAGCACCCAGCTCCCTGTCTCCGACAAGGTAGCGTCATTCTTCGCCGAGAGCCAAGCGTTTGTATCACACACGTAAGGGTGGTGTATGATGACGTGACTCTCACAGGGCCGGGCACATGCAGTCAGCTACTTCTGGTGACGTCCTTGTTACTTGTGAAAAGAAGGCAAGCCTGTGCTCATGCTCGGCAGACTGATGTTGCCACTTTGGGTACTGAAAATATATTTGGTATTTTAATTACTCAATATAATAATCTTAGGAGTTGGAGCCCTAGATTAGTCAGCTCTTTCCATTCATTTTGTTGTTGCCCTGTTGTGTTCTTTTTATAAATCTTTCTTTTGAAAAAAAGATATTTCAAGGAAAAAAAATTTCATTGTATAAAAAGTTCCTCTTAATATGCAAGCAAGTAAGAAAAGAGAAAATCTTTGAATAATTATGGAGTTATAAATTAATGTTTAGATCCTTGACCACTTAGATAAAATTCTGATCTGGGTATTTATGTTATTTTTCTTTCTTTAAAAGTGATTGATTGATTGATTGATTGATTGATTGATTGATTGATTGAGGAAACACATGCATGCCATATGGGAAGTCAGTTCTCTTTCCACCTTGTAGACTTCTGGGGATTAAACTCAGGTCTCCACATTTGCAAGTAGGTTCCCTACCTGCTAGGCTATATTGACAACTAGTTTTTTTGTGTATGTATTGGGGGGGGCGTGTTTTGCATGTGGGTGCAGACATGTGTAGAGGGCATTTGAGTGTGTGTGCCTGCAGAGGCTCAAGGGTGACATCAGGAATCATCCTGAATTGCTCTTCCTCCATATTGCTTTGCTCTGGGGTTTCCCAGACTCTGCCTTCCAGATATTACAATATGCCGCCCTTTCCACCCAGGATTCTTTATGTGGGATCTAGGATCCCAGCTCAACTCCCTTTGCTTTAAGCAGTTTTCTTATTTTTATAACTTCAATCTTAAAACCAGTAGTAAAATGTTCAGTTTCTCCAGCATCTCAGCAAGAATTTTAAGTCCATTAAGCTGTGTAATGGTTTTAGCATCTGCCACATTTTTCTGTGGGTTAACAAAAGTTGGATTTTTAAAAATTTACTTTTTTCATGTAGAGGTGCGTGTTCAGTTTGGGAAACGATGTGACCAATGTAACAAGAAGAAGCACGCTCTGAAGTTCCCGTTTGTGTTTCTTCACTGTCATCTCAAGCATAGGTTCCCGCTGCTTCTTGTGCCCTGGTTCCTTCTCCTATTGTCCATCGTCTGGTTCCATCTTGAGGAGAGGTGTGCCAGAGGGCGCTGCTGAAACCTAAGCTGTGTGGGTTTAGTTGATGTCTGCCTCCATCATCATCCTCAAGTAGTGACCCCAGAAATTTCCATGCCAGAGGTTTGATTTGAACAAAACAAAGAAGGAAGATTTAGGATTCCAGCTCTCACAAGTGGTAACTTGATTGCTGTAGCACAGTGCCTGGCACTGGGTGGTAAGCAAGGACAAGAAGTGCATTTGACTTATGGTTCTGGTAACTGCAAAGTCCAAACAGCACTTACAGTATCTGCATATGACCATCCCTGCCTGGGTCACAGTGAAGTGGAGACGTTTGTAGAGGGAGCCTGGCACGCTAGCCAGGAAGCAAGAGAGCCGGTAGAGCCGTGCTTGCTCTTGGATAGCAGCCTGCTTTTCTAGAAAGTAATCTACTCTCCTGAAGCCCAGCCCCGCGCAGGACACCAGCATCTGTCCTTTCAAGGCCAAACCTCTTACAGCTGCTCCACCTTTCAGTGATACCACACTGTGTGCCAACTTCTTGTATGTAACTATTGGGGTGCACATCAACCCAGTGTGGGATACCCCAAGTTACCTGGTGCCTTGGATCTACGAGTCGACTTAGAAACATGATCGTTAGCCCAGGACCATGACTAAATAGAATTCCAAGACCATCCACACCTGCCCTGAGGGTGAGCCCTGGGTTGACCCCCAGAAGTTTAATCTTTCTCCCCACTCTTCTCCACCCCCTCCTGTGAATCAGGATCTTTTCATTTCCTTCCTCCAGGACTCTGCAAAGCCTGTCTCCGTGAGGTGCTTCTTGATTCTATTCATTCTGCATCTACAGCCAAGAGTTTCATCAGCCCTGCCTGGGTTATGTGCTTCCCCCTCCAGCATCGCATTTCGTCCTCAGTCTTTTCCGCCCCTTCCAAAGTCATTTTTTTCTGCTGGCTAAATCAATGCTGTCATGGTTTTCATCAAGATCTATAATGGCTGACATTACTATCCTAGGTACTCAAAATTTCATGCCCGTGTATCAAACCGGCCTAAGCGGCACCATCCATCATCTGAGACGATCTGTGCGCGTAATTCAGCAAAGGCTGCCGGGAGACCTCCGGGTTGCTTCAGCCAGGTTCTCACCCCCACCTGGCACCTGCCCCTGTTCTTTTGTTAGAATCTTCTTCCCAAACCTTGCAGGATTCCTTCCCAGCCCTCAGAAATGCTGGCCTCTGTGCTAGCATACCACTGCGGCTTCTCTGTGCATCCCACACGCTTGAAAACCCGTTCATTTTCTTCTGGCTCTAATTCGCCACCCTGTCTTACAAATTTTACATTTGGGTCCACATGCCAGTGTATGTCTGTGACATTTTGATTCAGGGTATTTGCTGCATGGCTCCTCATAGACTACAAGGAAATAGTGAATAAATATTGATCTAGCACATAGTTTGTGTTAGGCATTGTACCTTTCTTTTGCCAGTTTTTAAACAATGTACAAGTCTTGGAAACATAATTACTGAGAATTTGTATCCCATCTCTCCAATCATGTGTGTGTGTGTGTGTGTGTGTGTGTGTGTGTGTGTGTGTGTATTCTGCAAGTAGCATAGAAGACTGTGGAACCTTAGATTATTAAACTTAGCCTAAACTTCAGTTTGTTGATACATAAAATGGGTATGATAAAAATCTATCTTAGAGGGTAGTTTAGGACTGAAGGTAGTTTAGGACTTCAGAAATAGCTTTACTGTTAGTCTCGAGGTTATGTCTTAATGTGTTAAGGGGGAAAAGGTAGTGGCTCTTAACTCTAAACCCAGGGCCACATTAACATCTGTCCTTCTACCTCTAGGTTGAATATATTTCAGGAAAAGTCTTCTTCGCCACTTGCTCAGATCTGGCTGCAATGAAGAAACTCAAGTCAGCAGAAAGGTTATTTCTGTTGGTTAAGAAGCAGCTTCCACTGACGGTGTCTCCTCTGAGTAGAGGTACAGTACAGAGTGTCCGATGCTTTTTTCTCGGGACGCACTACTGCCAAAGTCTGCTGCTTGCTGAGTATGTGGCCGTTTTGCACTTTGAGACCCATTTGTGCGTGTCATCATTGGTCACACCGCTTTCTTGCCTGGATGTTGTGGCATAATCATAGGTTCTGTGTTTGTAGCCTGAAATTTTATTCTCCTGAGCCACATTTTTTCTTTGTGAATTAAGATCTGGAAACTTCGTTAGACGTAGATAAATGTGCTCAATTGCATTTATTTGTTTGTAGAAGCATATAATAGCCCAACATGAAAACTGAGTGATATGGTTGAAAACATACCACCACATAATAAAACTTTCTGCTCTTGGTACCTTAAATATTTTCAATAAACATGTGCCCATTTATCAAGGGAATTTACGAGATTTTTGCATTTACTTCCTAGTTTTATATAATTCTGCTGAGAAAAATCATTGAAGGATCTTGATCAAAGTCACAAAAAGAAAGGTCAGACACTGCACGACTGAACTCTTCCTTCACCTTCATTTTTATTGCTGATGCATAAGACACCATATAATTATTTTTAAAAATCTGTAAAAACTATTTCCAGAAAGATGCAGATGAAAGAAAAATCAAGGACAGACAGGATAAGTTGTTTCAGACAAATTCCAAGATTTTGTGTGTTCAATGTAATTTCCCACCATTCCACATACCTCCATGTCTGAGGAACTGAGTGGTAAGTTTTTTGAGAGAGTTTGAAACCATCTTAGCAACTCTGCTCATCATGCAAAGATTAAAGTTTCCTGAGTGTGCTGGCAGCCCTGAAGTTATGAGTTAAAAGTTTAACTTTCTGGAAACTTATCTGAACATTTATGCTAATCTTTTGTGGCCTAAAACGAATTAGACCCAAGGCTTAGCCGCTCTGGTTCTGATATCTCTGTTTTTCAATTCAGTTTTTTAAAGCCTCAACTTTATAGGCAAGACCACTGTTATCTCAAAGATCCACATATCCTCAAGATATATGCATAAATTCACAAGACAGATACATATATTATAAGAAGATACATGGTTTTGCTCAAGTATTACATAGTAATTTGTAGGAATTTTAGTAAGACTTATGTATGTAACATAGTAACAAAATTTATTCTGATTAATATCCTTATGGTACATTTTATAAGTTCCAAATGGAACTTTTGCTTACATAGCAACTCAATAAAATTTAGTTTAAAAAAAATTAAGTAATGGAATTGGGACTGATGAATTTAGCACTCTTTAAAGCTCCAGGAAGGGTAATTCACAATTTTCTTTGTTCAGGAAAAACTCTTAGTGAAATGCAAAGGCTCGTGAATGATGACCCAGAAAGCTGGCTGAATGCCATCTCTCTTTGGAAAAAGCTTCTGGAACATGATGCGGAAAAGGGAGAACTTTCTCGCAGAGATGTTAACTCACTGAAAAGAAAAGTGGAGGGAACTGAAACCAGCAACACAAAGAGACTGAAAGCAGAAGAGACGCAGAGGGCTGAAGAGAAGCGTGGGGAATGCTGGCTGGAGAAGCTACCAGAAGGTGCGCTGGAGCCGAGGGATTCCATCCCGAGAAACGAAAGCCCCCAGGAGCAGAAAGCGCAGAATGAGGCAGAGGAGGCAGGTGACGCTCCTCGCAGGGACTTGACCTTCAGGGTTTCCTGCCGCTGCAGTGGAGCTGTTGGAAAAGCCTTTGCTGCCCAGGTAGCTGCCCTCCCACAGCGGGGTCGCGCTTTCCAAAAGCAGACCTCTGAGAGAACGATAACTTGGCCCAAGGTGCCAATGGGGTCTAATTTCATACGATTAAATGCTTTTAAAAGCACATGTTCCTTTCTGACTAAGCTTCAGGTGCTTATGGCATTCCACATAATGCTGCCTTCTGTCCTTTGCTATGTAAATCCCAAAGTCATGTCCCAAGATGTTTGCACTCCATTCAGTTCCGTGCTTCCTGAGGGTCGCTCTGCACAAGACTATCTGTGGGGTTGTCACTGGGGACTAGACAGAAAATACTTAAGAACTCATGAGGTCTCAGAATCTAGAGAAGAGGAGACACCACAGTTTCCTTCACAAAAGTTTATCGGTGGGCCCTCAGAAAGTTTGGATGGTCTAAGTTGGTTTTTCCTAACGGCTAACTTGCTTATAGCTAAATTTTTCATTCTTTTCTATAACTTTCTACTTTCCAGGAGGTAGGAAGAATAATTGGAATAGCTCTTATGAAGCAGTTTGGATGGAAAGCAGATTTGAGGAATCCAGATTTAGAGGTAATGAATATTCTTCTCAACTTATGGACATGTAACCTTTTTGTTTTCTTTTTTCTTTTCTTCTTTTTTTTTTTTTTGGAGAGATTGTTTTTTTTTTTTTTTGCAGTCTCATCAGAGGAAGTGTTTATTTGGCACCCTTCAAATAAGTACCTCAGACAATTTATTACACACTATAAACACTGACAGGGCAGCTTGCACAGTACACTCAATTCCGGCTGGACCACATGTAAATCCTCTTGTTGTCCGTGATATGTTATCCCCTCTTCTCTGCCTCCTAACATAGTCTTGATCTTCAATTTAACTTTTTTTTTTATTTTTATTTTATTTCAGCTCATACAAACTTATTAGGTACACCAGTTCCCTCCCTTCCTCCTCCTCCCCCTGTACCCCCTGCTCCCCCTTCCCCACCCCTTTCCCTCCCCATCCCCCAGTGCCTCCCGCCCTAAGTCCCAGACAGTCCTTTCTTGTGCATGTCTGATTTTCCTTGGAGAGATTGTTATGTGACCCAGACTGGCCTCCAGCGACCTTACTGTACAGCCAAAATTGGCTCAAACTTACAATTCTTCTGCCTCTACTTCCCAATACTTCTGGAATTACATGTCTGCACCACTGTGTTTAGCACATGTAACCTAATTCTTTAAAGACTGTGTATCTGTCCTCACCATACTTTGCTCAGGTTTATTTTAGTTATGAAAATCATTCTTCATAGATTCCGTAGTCTGCCTTCTTTTTGGCAGTAAAATAGTGCAGAGACTGTCCTATTCAAACTAAAAAAGAAATCTGGTGGTGGATTCTCATCAAAGTGACCTTGTGGGTACAGAGCCTTTTCTTGGCTGGAGTGGGTTGGTCAGGAGTACCTCATCTCACCGTTAGGCCTGGCACGGGATAAGATTTTGATGGGCTGCTTAAGCCTGAATGTTCCAGGTTCACTGATACTCTGTACTCTGACCAGACGTGGTTTTCTGCCTCACTAGTCTTCCATTGCAATAGGTGCAACTTGATTGAGCTCTGAGAGCTTTTCTTACAGGTGTTCCTTTGTCTCCACTCACTTGGGATCTTCTTTCCCCCAAATTATGGTCCTGTGCAGTTATAGTGGATATTATAGACATTTCCCTTTGAGTATATCACCTTGAATGTCAACTTAACATTTCCTCAGGAAAGAAAGAGGAGAGAGAGAGAGAAAGAGAGAGACAGAGAGAGAGAGAAAAAGAAAGAGAGAAAGAAAGAGAGAAAGAAAGAAAAGAGAGAAAGAAAGAAAAAGAAAGAAAGAAAGAAAGAGAAAGAGAGAAAGAAAGAAAGAGAGAAAGAGAGAAAGAAAGAAAAAGAAAGAAAAGAAATAGTTAAGCACAGGTGTCAACTTGACTGTTGAGGGTTTGAGCTCTGGGCACAGTTGTAGAGAGTTGATAGTTCAGTTCAGGATGGGGAAGACCCAGCCCATGGTGGGTGGGATTAGGTCCTGGATAAAAATAACAGAGAGCTGGTTGAGAGAGTTGGCATCCTTTTGTTCACTTGGCCAGGCATGCTGGTCTGGCAAGTAAGAATTGTCCATCTCTCAGCCGTTATGCAGTGATAGTGTGGCCAGTTCCCTCAGCCCCTGGTGTTGGTGCATGCTCTCCCGTCAAGCTGGACTGAGAATTGTAACCAGACTGTCATAAGAAAGTAAGCTCCTTGTTCCCTTAAGCTGTGTGATGGTCATTTATCAGCAACCATGCAGTTAGACTGCAAAAGGAAGAAAGGAAAGGAAGGAAGGAAGGAAAGGAGGGACGGAGGGAGGGAGGGAGGGAGGGAAGGAAGGAAGGAGGAATCTTAGAAGAAACAGCTGTTCACAGAGAGTGTCTCAGAGGCAGGTTCTAGACAAGAGAAGAGGAACTTCCCTTAACCACTGAAGAGTCATATAAGCTTCAACAGAAATCTGACTCTTACCAACACAGGCACCTCAAAGGGAGTCCTTTGATACTCACAAGCAAAATGATAGAAATAGGGTGAGGAGAAGAAGGGGAAAGACAGAGAAGGATGGATGGAGGGGAGGGTGGGAGAAGGGTATGTGGATGGGGAGGATCAGGGCAAAGACATAAGCCCAGTTTGTTTGTAAATAAATAAATTAATAAAAAAAACTTTAAAAGGCAATGTCTGTTGTCTCTGGAATATACGTCTCTTTAATCAGAATGTCACTGCTATTTGAAGACAGTGACAAAGGGCCAGCATGAAGCCCAAGAGCATTGTGGATGGTTTCCTTGGGACGGAGGGAGTGTGTCGATCCAGTAATGGGAACGAATAAATTCAGCTCTTCACTACATTTTGAAAGCAATCTTCTGACAGCAGCTGGTCGTTTTCATGATTTGTTTATTCATAGCGTTATTTATTCCCTGTTACACAGCTTGACAGGGAGAAATAGCTGCCCAAATGAATCAGAGTGTGTTATCTTATTTTGTTTGGTGTCTTCCACTTCTAAAAAGGGATACCTAGTAGGTGATCAGCTTGACACACCAACTACTGCGCCCTCAGTGTTTGATGTGAGGGTGCATTGCTCCCAAATTTCCCGCCAGTTCTCTTGTCCTCTCCTCTGGCTTCCGCATCCCTTGCTCCATCTCACCACCAAAATTACAGTTTCTATTAGATATTTTATTCACAAAAATAAATAATAAGTTTTATTTGCTACTAGCCATCACATGCAGTTAATAATACCTACACTTGGTAGAACTAATCATGCACAACCAAAATGGCTTCCAGTAAAGAGTCAAACTCCTATTAACAGAGGAATTTGTAACAGTCTGCATGGTTGCTGGTAAAATCACAACAAAACAGCTTGAGAGAACAAGGATCTCAAACTATAGTCTGATTATAGTTCTTAGTCCAGCTCGGCAGGAGAACCCATATCAGCACCAGGAGCAGAGGGAACTGACCACACCATCTCCACATAATGGCTGAGAGAGGGATGATCCTTACTTGCCAGACCAGCATGTCTGGCCAAGTATACACAACGATGTCCACTTTCTCAAACAGTTCCCTCCATTTATTCACTTGCCTGGGACTAATCCCACCCTCCGTGGGCTGGGCCTTCCCCATCAAACAGATGATCTCCTGCAGGTTTGCTCTGGGCTTAACTCAACCACTAATTCTCTACAAATGTGCCTAGGGCTCAAACACTCATCTGTCAAGTTGATACCTGTATCTAACTATAACAGAATCAAATCTTAGCAAGTTTTGTCCTACAAAACTGATAGGAAAAAAGTTTTTGTAGTAGGAGAATGCTTAGCATTCTGCATGAGATCAATATGTCATAAATTATAAATGGAAAAGAACTCCCAAAAATGATTTTGATAAAGTACATCGTAGATAAAATTGCAAAATTTAGTGCCAATGTTTCTGCTGGTGAATGGCTTGTCTAACTGAAGTCACTTCAGGCAATTCTTGAGGAAAAGTGTATTGGATGACTCTGATTAAAGTGCTCACTAGCCAGGAATGGTACCTCACGATCGTGATCACATATGAGCACTTGAGAGGAAGAAGCAGAAGGATCCTTAGTTCAAGATCATCTTAGGTTGTACAGTGGATTCAAGGCCAACCTGGGCTGAAAAAGAAAAAAAAACTGCTTATAGTAAAAATCACCTCAGAAACTTTGATTGGGCTTCCATCTCATAGTAGAGTTATGTACACTAACATGCAAGAGACCTCGGTTTAAGTGTGCACTCTGACAGAGTCTGAGGGCAGACACCTTTGCCAAAGTATCAGGAATCAGACGATCATAGAGTCGGAAAGACCGTGAAGATGTTCTGTAAATCTTTTCGGCTACAAAGGGAAGAAAGATATTAATTTTTAAATTGTATGTGGGCATTTCACAGAAGAAAGGAAGAGAGTCAGACACTGACCCAGAGAAGGCAAGGAAAGGGCAGCCCAGGTCCCAGGCCGCACCTCCACTGCATTGTTTGCATCCCAAGAGGCAAGTCTGCCAGCCACTGACAGTGGTATTAGAGTCAGTTTTAGGAACTCTTATCCTACCACCAAATGCAGAAAAGTTTGATCCAGTTATAATAGTTGAGGTGTGACCAGTGTGGCAATGATATTGTCATCTGCAAAGTTCACACTCCAGGACTATGTAATTCAGTTATTAGGGAAAAAAAATTTTGATATTTGCAGATTTCTAACTTTGTATTGGGCCACATGTATAATCATAGCCGTCCCGTACTGCAGGATTCTGGTTCTTTGAAAGGTACTTCCCCATGTAGTTTACAAGCCAACCTGACCACAGAATTTTTCTTTGAAATATCTCTAAATTTTAGTCTGCTTCTGCTTAAGGAAAAGAACTATAGAATATTTTGCTTGTGAATACAGAATATATTGTGAAAAGGCAATGAATTAGAATATTTATACTTTTCAGAAGTGGCAAGTAGGCATTATGATCTCTTAGTAACATCCAGGTCATGTAAGTTCAAAATAGAGACTCCAATTTGTCAGTGGCTTGATAATGCAGTTTCTTGTTCCGTCCTAATTTCCGTGTTTGATCTTCCAGGTCTTTATGCACCTGAATGATGTTTATTGCGTGGTTGGGATTCCTCTGTTCAGGTAAATGCTACATTCTAACTTTGAGTACTTTACCACCAAGCTGTAGCCCTGACCTTGTCAATTCTAGGCAACATAATGTTTTAAAGTTGAGAATGCTTTAGTCTTGAATCAGGATATGTCCTTGTTTAGTTGTTTTCAAACAAACGTGTGTGCATGTGAGTGGACACACATGTGTACATGAGCGAACTTGAGTGCTTGCTCTGCCTGTGGAAGCCCAAGAGTGATGGTAGAATTCATCCTTGATCATTCTTCCACCTTACTGTTTTGAACTTGGGTCTCTATTTAAACGCAGAAAGCACCATTAGGGTTAATCTGGCTAGTCAGTTTGCTTTGAGGATTCTCAGATTCTGCCTTCCACGATTGGAATTATACCGCCCAGCATTTTTATCTGGGGATCAGATTTCGGGTCCTTTTCTGAGCCATCTCTCCAGCTCCCAAACAGCATATATCTTTTTAGATGCAAGAAAATCAACATTACCTAGTGTTGAGTTCAGTGGGTAAAAGCACTTCTTCACAAACCTGAAGACTTGATCATATGCCAAGAACCCAAGTATAAACTGGACGCATAGTGGAAACATCTGTGATCCTAGCGCTCCTGTAGGGGCACGGAAGATGAAGTCATCAGAAACCCCTGAAGTTCTTTCAAAACACTGTAGATGTGCAGGAGCACTAAGTTTCCAGAGGTCCTACATAGAAGACTATAAAGTACTCAGATGAAGGCAGTTTCTATCCATCTGCATTTTGGGTGTCTGTAGTATAAATCAATGTGTTTTATAGCAAGATAATTGCCATACTTACTCTGTAGGAGCAGAATTCTCGATCAAAATATTTTATGGTCTTTCTATCTGTCAATTTACAATCTGAATTCAAATCTATGAATATACTACCATTTACAATGAGAATTCTTACTTTCTAAAAAAATTTTTATTAAAAAGCCAAACTCCCATGATTTACCACGCAGAACCTGATTGTAACAGTAAGTTTACAATCATACTATTTTATTGGAAGGCAACACATCATTTAATTCTAAGTATCTAAGAGACTTGCAATGAATACAAACAAAACATGATAACGTAAAGTCAAAAAAGATAAGAAAAAATGATTTAAAAAATCAATGTTTAATAAGTTTATATTCATGGAATTGTGAAAATGTTTTAAGAAGAGTTTAAAGAATGCTGTGGCTTTGCATATTTGTAAAAGAACCCTCTTACTGGTTTTAAAAAGATCCTACTACAAAACATACCAATACAGATTTTTGAAGTTATAACTTCTTTCTCTTACCCACAAATTATGGGTATGAGCTACGAAAGCATGTAGAAATTTCTAAGATGTCTCTTGCTCATTGCATTAGAAAGTTGGAAGTAGGGGTTAAGAGATTAAGTGCTTGCTTTGCAAGCATGAGGATATGTCTGGTCCACAGCACGTGCATAAAAAACCAGGCATGGAACATGCATGCACTCCCACCAGTGGGGAAGGAAGGTCGAATGCCTGAAACTCTCTGGCAGTCAGTCTATCTTCATCTGTGAGTCCCAGGTCCCACTGAGACCCTATCTCAAAAAACAAAGTAGCAACTCCTGAGGAACAATGCCCAAGGTTGACTTCTGGCCTTTGTACACAGGCACACACAGATACCCACAGGACACAAACATCACACACCAAAAAAGGGCATGAACAACACATAATACTGTGCCAGTAGTGTAACATTTTGAACTCTGTCAAGTCTAAACACGCAAATGATAGCAGGAGGAGGTAGAGACTGGCATGTGAGGTAGAAATGACAGCAGTGACCCATTTGACAGTCAGTGTCATGCTGCATTCCATCACTCGAGATGGAACAAATCAGCAAAAGAAATTCTTTTACAGAGAATAGATTTGACAGTTTGCATCCATTTATCCATACTTTCCGCACTGCATGTAGATCACAAACCACTGTGACAAGAAAATACTAATTGAAAGTTTCCTCTGTGTATGATTAAATTTTTATAAATTAAACATAGGAGAGTTTAATTTCAGTTCTGTAAAAAAAAAAAAATTGCTTTTCTGAAATACCACACTGATTGATTGGATCAAGTGCTTACAGAAGATACTTCATAAAAAGGTTAAAATATTCTCTGTTTCAGAGAATATTTTATGCCAGTGAATATGTTAAAATGATTATCAGACATAGTTAGTCATTTTTATCCCATTCTGTAATATGGAATTACTATTTGCCGTCTAATCGGCTTCTTTTCCTTCCAGGGTCCCTTTAGCCAGTAGAACGTACATACAGACGGCTGGGCTGAGGTCGACCATAGCGTGGGCCATGGCATCCCTTGCGGAAATCAAGGTAAGGGAGAGGCCTTCGCTGGTTAGATAACACATCGCAAGAAGGTCCTTTCTGCTGTTAACTCCTTCTTCTGGTTGTTTGCTTTTCTTTCTTTTCTCTGTTTCTTTTTATTTATCCTTTCTCTTGTTTTTTGTTGTTTCCACTGCTCTTAAAAGCTGCTCCAGTGATATTTCTACTTCATGTCATTGAACTTCTGACAGTTTGGGTTTTGAGAGGCTCAGCCCAAAGGTAGTTGCATTTTATTGGTTCTGATTATATATATCGTTATGAAGACGTGGCCCTGTGAAACCTCTACATCTTAAGTAACGTCTGCTTTTCTCTGTCACCAAACTCGTCATCAGGGTTCGTATATTTAGTTAAGAGATGTCCGCTGTAGTATTTACTCACTGTTTATCTGTACCATTCTGAAAGAGCCATCTTGAAATCTCAATGTGCTGTGTGATGAAGTGTTTGCATTTTGTTAGTGAGTACATTGGTTGATGTAGTTTGGGATATATACACATTATTGCTTCCTTGATAAATAGTCTTCTTTATCTTCATAGTCAATTTAAATTGAAATTTAATTATGCCTTATTAATATATTCATACCTTTTTCTTGATTTCCAAGTCCAAGTATGTCCTTCTGGTTGTATACAGCTGGTTTCCAGGCGAGGGTTGTTTTCATTCTTGGTTCTCTTGACACAATCTCACTGTGCACCCCAGATGGACCTAATCTTCCTTTGTAGCCCAGGGTGGCCTCGACCTTGTGGCAGTCCTGCCTCTGCCTTACCTCTGCTGGTGTTGTAGATGGGAACGTCTGTCCTCACACCTGGTTTTGAGTCTTTGTGTCCTACTGTGATGGTCCCTTTCAGTGCAAGAATCCAGGAAGTAGCCTGGTAGACCTACTTATCTGTTTCCTGCTTCGGTCTGCTTACAGCTTCTTGCTGTTTGATTTTTATGCTGGGCATAGCTATCTTGGCTGGTAGAAGGCTCTTGATTTGCAGTTCTCCCCTTTCAGGCCTATGATGCTGTTCCTACCTGTTGTCTTATGGTATTGTAGGTAAATGAGCCATGGAATAGGACATTTTCCTTTTCTTGTAGATACCCAAAAGCTTAGGAGAGCTTTTTCTTTACTCTTGAATTTCAGGAGTATTATGGAACCTCCTTGTGTGTTTGCAAGCCCAGAGTTTCCTGGTTCTGCCTGTCTGGGTTCTAATTCTGGCTCCAACATTTATCAGCCTGGAACTTTTAGTCGCGATACTTAGCAATTTTGCCTCAGTTTCCCACTCACAAGATGAAAATGGTACCTCTCAGCGCTTCCAGAATGTCAGGGTGAACGCCTAGGCCCAGCTTTAGCAAGTGGGGCTCTTCCTCAACCCTTGGTAGGCTGATTAAAGAGACAAGTAATCATGAAAAGCAGAGATAGGAGATGTGTTTAGTGTGGCCACGTTGTAAAGAAAAGAAATAAAAGAGATCCAATGATTTCCTCGCTCCATTTCCCTCCAACACATGCACCAACTCTATCTCTGGGGTTCCTAACGTGAGGTTTAGGTTTAAACAGTGCCAGAGGTACAAACAACTAAGCAGGCCTGGTCAAGGCGTGGCCCCGTTCAGCATTCCCCCTCATTGTCTGGGCTCTGGCTGTCCTGCAAGATGGATGACCTGGTGTCAGAGCTGTCCGAAACCTCCTTCAGGAAGACACGTCCTTCCCTGCACGAGAATGCCAGCATTTTTCTTCCTCAAGTATTAAGCTCCACGGGACATTCCAATTTGTTGGGTTCACTGTCTCAATAGCAGAAAGGAGGGGCACAAGTGTCTTTCCTTAGAACATCGTCATTCCTGCCAGGACAGTTAGAATAGGGATCTTTTCAGGACTAAATGAATTAGAATTGATGAAGCAAGTAAAATGGGGCCTCCTGCTACACAGAAAATGCATAAGTATTAGTTGTTATGGTAATAATATTCAAAATGATAATTTTATTATGACATAAATAACTGTTAATATTTCATAATAATAATTATCTGTTATTTCTCCAACCTAAGCTCTCTTCCATTATCTTCTTAATATCATCGCCTCAGCTTTTTCATGACTTTAACTTTAGACACTTTGGGGGTTTTTTACATCTGAAATTCCTGCCATGAGCCTGTTAAGCTTCTGACTTCATCTTCCAAATTCCTCTTCATTTCCCATGTGGTTTTTATCTCTTTATATTTAGCTTTGCTTTTGAATTATTCTTCCAAGTTACAAAGCAAATAACAGAGACATGCTCTCCCGTAATTTAGTGATTGACTTTTTTCATTTAAAGATTATATATTTTAGCTTCAGCAAGGTGTGTGTCATGTGTATCTACGAAGCTCTCACTCAATATTCAGACCATCCAACCCCCACCCACCCCCATGGCCAATCTCTCTGCTCTCCATAGTGAATAGGATATGTCTCCCCTCCACCTCTCTTAGATAGATCAGTTTTTCTTTGTTGGCTCACGAAACTAAAGTGTGGGTGTTAAAGGACCTCGAATGGCTGCAGTGACTGATAGCAGACAGGCAGGTGTCTGCCTAACAGTGTGTCCACACTGAGACACCTGGCAGTCTTAGGTCTGGGTGCTTCCTTCAGGCCCTCAGATCTCTAAAGACCATGTCTCCCTGGTTCACTGGTTTTCCCCACTGGGCTCCAGAGCTGTTCTTGTCATTCATTCCTCCGTGCACGGTGGCCCCCTGCCAGTTCTCTCTGGTCCTCATGGGAGGCCAGGCTGGTCCTAGTCCCAGCGCCTCCAGGTCTGAGCATCACTGACTTGGAAGTGAGGAGCACTTCCTTCAGCCTGCCGCGGACCCAGCGCCCATGCTGTGCTTCATTTCTTTCAGTACAAGCAGTGGGGTATGTTACAGTCTGTAACTTGCCGGTGCTTTCAGGAGCCTGCATTAAATACAGATTTACTTAACCACCTTCATATGTGTCTTGACACAGACATACAGTTTCCACAAAAATCGAAAGTAAGAGATTCAAGCCTTGGTAGAACTAACCCAATGGTCAGTTTGCCCTGCCGTGTCAAGAGTCAGGAGTTCCCCTGCAAGAGCGAGCGCCTGCGCAGGAGACCGCAGAGCCCGGGATGGTGCTGACCCAACAGGGAAGGAATCCCCACCATCTAAACCGATGCCACTCTGAAGCTTCGTACCCAGTCAATGTGCAGGCGGCGCAACCTGTGTGAGCCGGTGCTTCTCACGATGGAGTCTTAGAATGGGGCGTCAGATGTCTCTTATCTTCCTGCTTTCCACAAGCGAGGACATCCAGTTCTTTAAGTACAAGGTGCTGCTCCGAGCGTGCAGATACCCTCCTCTACCCCTGAGAGCTGCTCTGAGCGTGCAGATACCCTCCTCTACCCCTGGGAGCTGCTCTGAGCGTGCAGATACCCTCCTCTACCCCTGGGAGCTGCTCCAAGCATGCAGATACCCTCCTCTACCTCTGGGAGCTGCTCCGAGCGTGCAGATACCCTCCTCTACCTCTGGGAGCTGCTCCAGCATGCAGATACCCTCCTCTACCCCTGGGAGCTGCTCCGAGCGTGCAGATACCCTCCTCTACCCCTGGGAGCTGCTCTGAGCATGCAGATACCCTCCTCTACCTCTGGGAGCTTCTCTGAGCATGCAGATACCCTCCTCTACCCCTGGGAGCTGCTCTGCACAAGCAAAGGCCCTGATTTGATGCTGTGGAAAAGAGAAGCGTGCCAAGATGGTGTGAATGAAAGGGACAGGCTGATGAACGGATATGGCTCAGAGACTAGAGAGCTTGGAGTGTCCAAGGTTCCAGCTTCAGCACGCACTGTCTTTAGCCCCATAATACCCATGTTTCCCCTCCTCGGTATCTGTCCTTGTGACTATCAGATGGAACTTCTTGGAACGTATTAACTTAGCCAACCTCTAGCTCCCACGAACCAGATTACGAATGTCCTCAGATCGCATTTGAGACACGTCTCCCCACTTTCCTGTGACCCTCCTACCCAATGTTTCTACCAGTGTATTTGAAGTGATTTGTGATTCTCTTTTTTCTGCTGCCATAAAATTTCACAAACTTAACACCATACAGCAAATCTTCAGTAAACTGAGTCCTAGCCATGTTTGGTTCCAGAATAAACTATCTTTTATCCCCTTTAGAGGAGAGTTATGATCTTGTGTTGACACAGCTAGAGATATTTATTGCATGGGAGCCTGAGGTGAGGAAGAACTTGGGCACATTTTAGTGTCTTAATAAATATCAGTTCTCAGAGTGTTAACCTTAACCATAATTGCCATTTGAGTCATTATCCCTCTGTTACATAGTATCCTTCATGGACATACAATGTCTTCATCATAGTTAGGCACAGGTGTCAACTTGATAGTTGAGGGTTTGAGCTCTGGGCACATTTGTAGAGAATTAGCAGTTGAGTTAGACCCAGAGCAAACCTGCAGGAGATTGTTAGCTGATGAGGAAGACCTAGCCCATGATGGGTGGGACTAGGCCCTGGAATAAAATACAGAGAGCTGGTTGAGAAAGTTGGAATCATTGCGTACACTTGGCCAGACATGCTGGTCTGGCAAGTAAGGATCGTCCCTCTCTCAGCCATTATGTAGAGATGGTGTGGCCAGTTCCCTTGGCCCTGGTGTTGGTGTGAGCTTTCCTGTCAAGCTGGACTGAGAACTGTAACCAGACAATCATCAGAGAAAATAAGCCCCTTGTTCCCTTAAGTCATTTGGTGGTGATTTATCAGCAACCATGCAGGCGAACTGCTGCAGTCTTCTCTTCAGAATCTGGTCCCAAGGCCCAGTTTCTCTCTCCTGAACATTTCACTTCTCTTCAGGTGTTCTCTGTTCTGATTGACATATGACTGTGCCCTGAGGACCCTGCTTCTTCTGTAGACATGTCAAGTGATGGGTGTTTTTCCGTTTCTCCAACATCCAAGTGCCTGAAGGTGGAGTAAGTCCCTGCTTGCTTCCTTCTGTGTAGAACTACTCAGTGTCCTGGAAGCACGTGTCCTCAGGCTATACTAGTCAAGTGCAGATTGCTCTCCTGCATCCCTGCACTGGAGGTGATTGTTCTGTCACAGTTCTCAGTGGCCTCCATGATGGTCCAGAACCTCCCTTGTAGTTTTCTGCCCCCCCTCCCTCTGATGACCTTTCCCAGTCACATTCTACACCTCGTCAAGCCGAGGAAGTTGTGCTGTCCAGATGTCTGTTTCAAGAGCCACTACTCTTAGCCAGCTGTGGAGATGCACACTGTATCCTCAGCTACTTAGGAGGCCAAGGCAGGAGTATCACAAAGATCCAGGAGTTTGAGACCAGCCTCTAACTTTGCAAGACCCCGTGTTGTAAAGAAAAACTCTGATGTGTCAGGAGAGTCACTTTTGTTTGTTCACTCAGCTCTCTTCTCCCTTGACTTAAATATCGTTCTCGTAACTTGAGCATGTTCCCCACCAAATCTGTCCGTGCCAGCATCTGTGCCAACACGCCCCGCCTTCGCGTCATTGCAGGAGAGGTTTGCTGCTCCACCTCCCCTGGATTCCACTTCCTTTCACACTCAGGACTTTCTCTAGTGGACTGTTGTCCTGCTGAAATGTGTTGGAAAAAAGTAAAAACCCTCTGTGAAGCCCACCTGTTCTTTAGATGCCCACCCCCTTTCTCTGTTTCCTTACACCAAAAGCTTTTTTAAATAGTCATCTCTGCTGTCTTGGTTTCCTTCCCAATGTCTCATGTACCTACTTCTTCAAGCTTTTATCACTAATGTTCTAACTTAAAATGCAGCTTGGGAACATGAGATTATGAGGGGTGAGTGCCTCGTGACCACAAGAGTGGGGCGGCCGTGACTGGCCTTGAGGTGGGGGAACGTTATAACAGAGCATCGTGTCCATAAGCAACCATAATGGGGCTTTGGAGGGAAAGATCCTTCTCTTCAAAACCTGGGACCAACGAGGGGTCTGACTCTTACAGGTTTTCTTGGTAAGTGGTAAGTTTCAGACCATTTGACACTAGGAAGCACTAGAAACTTTCCTTGTAGCTGCTACACAACAGGACTTCTTGTCAACTGTGTCCCAGAGAGCCTGATCTCGAAAGGACGGAGCAAGGCCGATAGGTCTGTGGCTTGACAGTACTGACTTGATCACTTTCCCTGAAACAGTTTGGCTGTTGATCATGGAGGTCTCTAGGCTCTTCTCTGACCGCGTACGCACCACCTGTCAGTTAGCTCGACTGGACTGCGCTCCCAGCCATGGTCTCTTTTTCCCAGCTGCCCTTGCTTCTTAGATGAACTCGTCCAGTTCTGACGCTGTAACACTATTTATCATCTGGTTCACACTGCACGCTCCCAGATTATTTTTGTAGATTGAATCTTGAACTCTAGATTCACCCATCAGTGACTCGCTCAACATTTGTGCCAGGATTCCCAGGAGGTCTCAAAGGCGGCATGTCTAGGAGCAGATTCTTGGTGTTCCCAGTCTTTCCTCCCCACCTCTTTGCTCGTCTCGGTAATAGGCAGCTCTTCTTCCCATTGTTTGGGCAAAACACTGGTCATTCAAGACTTGACACTAATATTCCACACCCAGTCCTTCCTTTTGAAAGGCTCAACCTTTTAAAATTTACCCAGAACCAGGTGTTTGTACTGGTAGCATTCTTAGTTCAACCCCATCCTCTCCACCCGAACTCCCTAACTGTGAGCATCCATATACACACGCTCATCTGAGAGGTCCGTACTCCAAAGCAGACAGTGTGATCCCTTTGAACTGTAATGTCATGTGACAACTTTAATCACACCTTCCAACAGCTGCCTGTCTTCAGAATAGAACCAGAATCCTGACGCACCTCAATCCGACATGATGTGGTCTTCAGAGTGGTTTTGTTTTTTTTCAAATTACCATCCCATCTCAAGCACAATATTTTACTGTCTGAGTCCTTGAAGCTGTGTGTCATGTGACTGACGTGCTGACTGGTGCTAGAGGAGACATCTAATCTAGAGGACACTTTCAGAGCGATGAAGCTTGTCATGCAGTCCTTCCCTTTGCCTTGGCAGCATGTAATCCACATCATATGTAAGTGACACTTTCAGAGTAATGCATCTTTTCATGTATTTTTTCCCTTTGCCATGGTAACTGCATATCAGCCTGAATTCCACAGCATGAGAGCCTTGGGCGCCCTCCATGGATGGGCATGTGGCAGTGAGCTGCATGTTCCTGTGGTCCTCAAGGGTTTGGAGGTTATTGTAAGTGCAGCGTACCAGCCTATCGATGGAACCGTTGCCTGTCCAGTGTTAACACCGTCTGCTCCCACGGTACCTTGGCCATAGCAAGCTCTCTCCAACCTCTAGCCATGGAAGGCCAGTCCTGTCTTAGAGCTCCCTGGCGTTTCTATGTAATTGTAAGAAGGAATCTACACTTTGAAAGACTGATTCCTCGTGTTTAAGGCTTTTCATGGTAAACCTATTAGAGCAGACTCAATAACTTCAAATTCATTTGTCTCTCTATAGGCAGGTGCATTTGTTTTAGATCCAATGTGTGGACTTGGAACGATTCTTTTGGAAGCTGCTAAAGAATGGCCAGTAAGTTGTAAGCATTGTTGTAAATGTTTAATATTTAATAAGGACAGTTATTTACAAGTACATTATCTGCTTGGGGATCACCATTTTTAATTATGAGTGTGTGTCCACTGTAATTAAAATAGATTTTTTAAGGGTTAATTAAATTGCTAGGTTATGTCTTTAAATACTGTGAAGAATCCAGGAAAATGTGACAGAATTTTGATAATTAATTAAATCTATTTTGATAATTATACTAATCCCTAAATTCTTTTAAAATTTTTAAAATTTTTATTCTCTTAGCATTTTCACACATGAATCCCCACTCTTTTAATCCCTCCTCTTTTTTCCATTACAACTTTTACTCCCTACCAGTCTCCCTCCTATTTCCATGTTTTTTTACCTGTGTGGTCCACTGTGTTTTATCTGGGCTGCCTTTGATGGCATGTGCTTGGGTACTAGCTGGATCATGAATCATGTATCGGTGGGCACCACTGAGAAGGCATCTTCCACCCCACCCCATCCAGCACTAATCTCAACACTCTCCCAGGGAGGTGTGGGGCCTCTAGAAGTCTTTTCCCTTTGATGGTGAAATGGTGATTGGCCAAATCCCGTGCAGGTCCTGAAGAAGTAGATATAGCCACAGTGAGTTCATGGAAACAACAGCCCTGTCATATGCAGAAGATACTGACTGGCCACACCCCTGCCCTTCCTCCCTTAGATTCATATTCTTATCACTCCTTCTTCCATGAGGTTCCCTGAGTCTTGAGGTTAAGGGGTGATTTATATGCCCTATTTAGGGCCAAGCAGTCCACAGTCATTTATTTTCTGTACTTTGGCCACTTGTAATTTTTTGGAAATAAACACCTTCTGTGCTTTTTAAAAGGCAATTTGACATTGAGTTTTTAATAGCCTACCTTGAATAGTTTGCATTCCCTAGGGCCCATACATTCCCTTTCACAGGTCCTTGGCCTGGTTTCTAGCACTAATCCTTACATTCTTTAGCCCTCTGTACTTTTAAAATTTTACAAAAAATAAAAATGCTTGTAACTTTGCCATTAAATATTTTGAACAAATATTCTAAATTCATGTTAACTTGCATTTAAATAATCTGTTAACTTCTCTTTCACCTTTTGAGAAGGTACAAGGAGATTTCTTAGCCATTGAAATATCTAATCACTTCATTTATACCTAAATGAATTTCTTTCCATGTAGGATGTCCATTATGTGGGCGCTGATGTTAGTGACTCACAGTTACATGGTGCATATGACAATCTGAAAGCCGCTGGCCTCGAGGATAAGGTCGAGTTGCTTAAAGTCTCTGTTACAGGTAAGATGCTAGCACTGAAACCCACTTTCTGCATGCAAGACATATGTCTGTTGCCCTGAGTTAGGACTGTGGGGTAGTCTCACCTTACTTCCATAACTGCAATTGTTTGAGATTTCGGAAAATTCCCTGATCGGGCAGTAACATTCATTTAGCTTCCACGAGCGCTTAACTAAAAACATGAATTTTTAAGATGGGTTTGTTTGTTTTGTCATTTATATGATTTGATTCCATCTGAATCATTTCCCATGTCATAACCTAGGTCAAATGATATACTCGCAAAATAAACAAAGCATTATAGTAACAATTTAAAAAAATTTTGAGGACTAGAGAGATGGCTTAAGATTTAAAGCCTTTGTCTCACAAGCAGACAGACCTGAGTTCAGATCCCAGAAACCACATAATGCCAGCGATGCCTGCACTTCTAGCCCTGGAAAGCAGAGCCTGGGAAACCCCAGGGCAAAGCAACAAGGAGGTAGAACAATCCAGGGTGATGCATGAAGTCTCCCTTGAATATCCACAGACACACATACTCAAGTACCCTCTTCTACAGACGCATATACACACACAGATGCATACACACACACACAGACGCATACACACACACAGACGCATACACACACACACAGACGCATACACACACACAAATAAATAAGTAAATTTAATATCTTCCAGCCAACCATATGAATGCTTTGAATGACCTGATTTAGCATTGGACACACAGGAGTGAGTCGGTCACTCATCTCTCTTGGTTAAGCCAGGAAGACAAACCAGAAGCAGTGCTCACCCAGCAAGGGCCAGGGAACCATTGACAAGTGGTTAACAGTGACCTGTGCGAGGAAGAATCAGGCATATCTCCCTGGCACCTGTGACTTGACCATTCCTTAGCTCGGCCTCACTCACACGCCTTGACTGCTTGCTGTTCCCTGGATTTTCCTCTGTTCTTTAAAACCAGCAGCACACGGGGCTGGAGATGTGGCTCAGGGGTTAAGCCTTCACCTTGCAGGTGGAAGGTCCTGAGTTCGGATCCTAGACCCCACGTATAGATGCTGGGTGGAAGCGGGGGAGGCCTGTGTTTCTGGTCCTGGTAGAGTGGAGCCTATGAATCCCGGGGCAAAGTAAACAAGGAGGAGGTGGAGGTGGTCCATGGTAGTTCTTGAATTCGTCCGTGGTTCTATACACACACACATACACACACATACATACATACACAATTGAATAAATAATAAATAATAAAAAAATTAAAAGGGGCTGGAGAGGTGGTTCAGGGGTTAAGCCTCTGCCTTGCAGGCGGAAGATCCTGAGTTCAGATCCTAGACCCACGTATATATGCCGGGCAGAAGCAGGGGCGGCCTGCGTTTCTGGTCCTGGTAGGGCGGAGCCTGTGAATCCTGGGGCAGAACAAACAAGAAGGAGGTGGAAGCTGTCCATGGTGGTTCCCGAATTCACCCGTGGTTCTACACACACATACACACACACACACACACACACACATATACACATGCACACGTGCACAATTGAATAAATAATTTTAAAAAATTTAAAAAAAAACAGCAGCACACATGACTTCTACTCTTTAAGATGCTGTTTCTGAGACCTTTAAGGAAACTGCTGCACAATTTAGTTCAGCACCATGGATTTTGAAAGCATTTGCCCTCTGTACAGCACTTGCCATCCCAGATTCACTTTTGTTTCTTTCTGGAGGCAACCTCTACAGTTTTACGTTGAAAGCAAGCCCAAGTGCCTCCTGTGGTTTTAAAACTCTGTGACACCAGGTTACCAAATGCGTCATATTTTTTGAAAGTACCCTTCTAACTGCCAACTTAAATGTAGACCCTATCAGGAAGAGAGTAGAAACATTAGTCAGGAGACAACTGCAATTCCTAATAAGAATACATGGAGACTTGGATCAAAGTGTCATTTCTTACAGTAATGAGATCAGGAAGTTTGCTAACTTCCGGCACTCAAGGCCCAAGGCCTGAGTCCCAGTGCACGTCTTAGAACATGGAGGCCAGGGAGCAGTGGGAGGGGAAGGGGCGCAGAGCTCTGACGTTACACTGGACCAGCAGCAGATAATACTGTATGTTCTCTTTTCATTATAACTTTTCAAACAGATTTGATAGGTTTGTTTAGACGTACTTGTTTCTCTGACTGCTTACTGAGGCAAATGTATTTCACACATCATTCACAGACTTTTATTTTATGGATTATTTTAGGACAACTTGTAGAAAAACTGGAACATCTAATTTTGTGATGTCCATTTACTTTAGTTTTTCTTTTTTAATTATTTTTATTCTTTGACATTTTCATACACAAATCAATGAATTTGTGTGTTTTCACCCCTTACTACCTAATCTCATCCACCCCCCATCCCCATTCCACTTCATGCTTTCTCCCTTCCAGCCAGTCTCCCTCCTACTTACAACATTTGCTTTAAGCCACTTTGTCCCCACAGCCTTATAGTGTTAAGTCTGTCTGGAAAACTACATATTATTAGCACTGGGCTAGTATTACCTCATTAATAATTAAGCCATTTGTTGCATTTCTGTCTTTAGAAGTAGACATTCTAACTAAAACTTTTGTAATCTGGCTTCAACTTCAAGAGATCTAGTAGTAAGTACAATTTAGAGTGTAGAGGCCCACGACTCCCTTCTCAATACTGCACGTGTAGACCAGGCATCTCCTGCCTTTTCGCTGTAGTGATGAAGAGCCTGCCTAGACTTTCGAGTCCAGTCTGCCAGATGCTGGACTTTGCCATTATTTCTTTGTGGGGGGACCCTGTGGAGAAAGCTGTCAATGTACCCTCTTCCCGAAGTTTCGGCGAGACTGTGGTACATGGCGCAGTGCCCAGAGCAGACATCTGCATGGGCAAGTGAACAAGCAGGAAGCCAGGAGTTCTCTTCATAGCTTATGTTTGCACGAAAGCCAAACTTCATTCTTTTTTTTTTAATTTTTTTATTATTATTTATTCAACTGTGCGCGTGTGCGTGTGTATGTGTGTGCGTGTGTGTGTGTGTCGGTGTAGAACCACAGACGAATTCGCGAACCACCATGGACACCTCCACCTCTTTCTGCCCCGGGATTCACAGGCTCCGCCCTACCAGGACCAGAAGCGCAGGCCGCCCCCGCTTCCGCCTGGCGTCTATACGTGGGATCTGGGATCCGAACTCAGGACCTTCCGCCTGCAAGGCGGAGGCTTAACCCCTGAGCCACCTCTCCAGCCCCTAACTTCATTCTCTTTCCAGTGCTTTAATGACTTAATTTTTCTACTTTTCAGTAGCATTCACTCTGTGTTATAACCTGTTGCTAGTGTAAACAGAGATTCTCATTAATATGCAAAATTCTTTGTGTTTGTTCCTGAGTTGTAATCATCATGAAAATGTGGAATAAATGAATGTTGTGCTGCAAGTCATCTTAGGAAATAACAACTCATCGCTGATTAAGCATCTTTTTATCTGCCTATGTATTTATTTACCTTCTTAATGTAAGACAGAAATGGTAACATACAGACTTGTGTAAGAGAAACATATTTATGATGCCAAAGCATGACAAATAAGAGATGTTTCCGTTGCTTCCAATTAGACACGCCACAGTCTGTCACCTGCATTTCATTGGCAGGTGTCACAGGTTGTCATTACTGTCACTTTGTTCAAGAATATGATATGCTGTTTTTAAGGACACCTGTAAGTATCCCCAAGTACGGTTGCATCTTCCTTTATCCTAACATGTTTTCCTCTATACTGCCCTGCCAGTGCGGCTCCTGACGCTTACCTTCTTAGGGACCCACAGGTGTGGAGTGTGTTGAGTTAGATGTACATGAAGTGCACCCAAGAGACAGGATAAGACGCTTATGTTGGAGACTGTACGTGTGTTTTCTCTACAGCCTCTTCAGTTATTATATGTCTCTGTTGTATACATTATATGATTATATGGTAGTATTTTATCATTTGGTAACATATTTGTTTTATGCTAAATAAACTTTTTTAGCACCAGTAAGTTTTAAAATGCATTTTGAACTTCCGTTTCTCTAGAAAGGTAACGATAAAGCACAGAACATGAAGGAGATGCCTGTTGACATTTACTGTCTGCTGTCCATCATGAGGCTCAAAGTGACATCACCGATCAAATGAAACCAGTTGGTTTATGGACACTTCCACATTTACATCAAAACATAATTATTTTAGGGCTGCTTGGTTCAAAGCCAACTTTGTCACATGCAGCTTAAGAAACTGCATTTAAATCTCACACGGTGAAGCATGACTTCTCATTTATATGAAATGGATATTTTTCTAAGTTAATTTTTCTTATGTTCAACTACAAATTCGTATGTCCACAAGCAACATTGATATGTTGGCACTGTTGGCAGACCTTTTGGATGACTCAGGACTGCCAATTATGTGCAAATATCACATTCTACAGATGTTTTGCAAAGTCCAGTGGAAGTCTGTATTCAGTTCAACAGAGTGCTGGAGAATTCTTTGGTGATTTTCAGTGATACTTGATCTCAGCCAAAAGGCCAAGAAGCCATGACTTACAATTATTCAAAAACAAAGTTGGCAGGTCTAGGGGAATGACTCAGTGGGGAAGTAGTTGGTACTGAAGGACAAGCACCAGGATTTGGATCGCCAGAGCCAGGAGGATGAGCAGGCAGCGTGCACCTGCAATCCAGTGCGGAGAGCAGAGGCAGGAGGGTGTGAGGGGCTTGCAGCCAGCTCGGCTACCAATAGGCAAGTTCCAAGTACAGCGAGACCTCATTCGAAGAACAAAGTAGAGAGCAGTGGAGGAGGACACCTGAGGTCAACCTCTGGCCTCACACACATGCAGAAGCATGTACAGCTGTGAACATACATGCCCAAACACACACACACACACACACACACACACACACACACACACCCCTGAGCCACCTCTCCAGCTCCCTGAGACTCTAATTTTAACTCTGGTAAAAGAAAAGAATAATAGAGACAGCTCGTTGAATTCTGTGCTTGTTGAAGACACTCTGCGTAAAAGGACTGTGAAAGGCAGTCTGGAGCCACGTGTACCCTCCATTTAGCAGACTATGCTGTGAGTTCTGTAATCACAAACATACCTATAGACAAAGTGTCTTCTTTAATATAAATACAAAATAAGAAGAATGTGAAACTTTGCAGGTCATGGTTGGTTTTATTAAAAATAACTTTAAATTTCATATTTAAAAGTAAAATACCAATGATAGCACGGAATTAGAGACTAATGTATCTAAGAAGCTGATCTATGTATGAATATGTACTGCAATTATTTTGCTTATTCTAATGTTTATTTTAAGAGTTGGCTACACAAATACATGTTTTAGATTATTATGAGCTAACACATGAGATAATAATGTCAAAATATAAAATTTTATTCCCAGCATTCTCAGTCTCAACAATATTCTTCAGATTATATGGCAACACAACCCAAATACCAAAACACTTTTTTAAAGATGTTTAAAAGTAATTATCAACTTTTGGATTAAATTAGCAGATTAAAATTGCAATAAAGTTATTTCCACCCTTCTGTACCTAATGAAAATGAAAGAAAGAAATAATAAAAAGAAGGGGGGGGGACTCCTAACAGCAACTAAATGAGGAAGGTGAGAATCTAATGCAGTGAGCTTCAGATTTTATCTGGCCACAATGCCAAGAAGCACAGGCATTTTGACCTTGAATGTCTCATGAGAAGAAGAGAGCAGTGAGGAGGACACCTGTTTCAACAGGGTGCTGTGTGCTTACAAAGCTGTGAGGTCGTTTTCACGGTTACGGAAACAATGACTCAAGAAGTGTACCCCGGTCCAGAATGTCACTCTGGCAGGCATTTTCCAATGTGAAAAAGTTCAAGCAGCATTTCACTAAGAAGTCTGTTTGAGGGGAAAAGTAACTTCATGAAGTGCAGACATTGAATAGATAAATCAGCTGAGGGGCAGAGACAGTCAATGATTGCAGGTGTGGATGTGAATGTAGAACTAACTTTAAACAACTGCAGGAATATCTTCCTTGGCAGAACATGAAAGTTATAAACTTGGAAGCTGAAGAGGACATACACAGCAGAGATGTAAGAAAGAAAAGGGAGGAGGGTGTGCCCACTTCTAGAAAAGTCCTCAGAAGACTAGTTTCAAATACATGCACAAAGAGACAGCACTTAAAACCTGTTAGAAGAAAATATTGGAGTCATGATCCTGGGGTTTAAGCAGTTTTTAACCCATTTTTTTCTGCTGGAAGGAGGGGAAATGGTAATTTCCTTATTCAAAACAACTAGAATTTTACAACTAAGCTTTTTCACATTCCTGAACCATCTTTCAGAGGTGGAAAAAAAATGAATGACTCTCACATGTTTCTCTTGAGCTATTTCTGCTTTAAAGTCTTATCTCCTTACTGGCACAAGCGAACTGTTCACAGGCCCGTTTAAAGCACTTAATAATTTACAAGGTCTTATCCTGTGTTCTGTCTCATGGCCGGAGATGTTTCTACAGCAAACTCTCTGGAGGTGAAGCCCGCAGTTCTGTTTTACAGATACCCATAAGTCAAGTGAGGCTTGTGTGTCTGGGACCCCTGGAGAACCTCTGCTGTAGGGGGAGACTAGGAAGGAGGCCCACCTAGAAGTGGGTGACCTGCTCAGGCCTTTAAGGACCTGATAGGAGTGAAGGAAATCCTGAATCCCACTGAGCTCTGTGAGCAATACCACCACGCAGCTTCTAGACAGCAGCAGGGACCTTAAAGAAAGACCCTCAGAATGGCTGATGTCACTGGTTGCTTACCACGGGCCTCCCACATACAGTATTTATTAAGCAGCAGAGGTAAATGCTGCTGGTATCCGCAGCACCTGCATGCCTTCTATATCAACAAAAGCACAGGTTGCCCTATGTTCAGTCAGATGACGTTGCTTAGTTCTGGGGCTTTTTGAGAAATTAGTCCCTTTTCCTTGTGTAAATGTATTGCATCAACTTCTAAAATTATTTATGAAGCATCTTGTCAACTTAAATAATGTAGGAAATAAATAAAATAGGAAAGTTGTGGGGAAAATAAAGAACAGCCAGGATGGGAGGTGAGATAGTATCAAATATAACAAATTGGAAAACTTGAGCAGTTAATTCATAGGGTGAGTGGGGGTGAGGGTTAGGCAAAAGGAAGAACTCAGGTTAAATTCAGACAAATTATCACATCGTGCTTCATACATAACACATTTGACGCTTATGCTTTCCTACATTGTGTATTTTCTTTGGTTATTACACAAAACATTCTTAAATGGATGTGCCCCATCTCAACACCTTAAAACTAAGTGCATAAAGTCAGAACATAACTTGGAAGAAAGGAATTCCTGTCTGGGTTTAAAAGAATTCTGTTGTCTTAACTTTTTCCTAACCATCTGTTTTTTTTAGCCTCACAGAAGGTTAGAACTCAGGGAGAGCTGGCAAGCAGGCACTGGCCCTCCTGGATGGCAGAATTGATCTTGTTTTGTTTGTAAATTTCCTTCCAACAACGTTTTATGTTGTTTAATAAAGAAGAGTTAAATATTGCATCACCGTGGCATCAGATATTACTCAAAGTGAAAGCTGAGATTTTTTTTTTCCTTGAGACTGGTGTGTGACCTTCTGGCATAAAACTCAAGAAAAAGATGTTAAAGTTTAGATTTAATAATTAGGTGCTGTTTGTTTGTTATAACCCTCATTAGACTGATTATGATCACATACCCTATTTATATCCCTTGGGCTTGTCCATATATTCTTAACCATATATACCAATAGCTGTGGGTCTTCTCCATTAAAAAAAAGATAAATAAGCCAAATTTTATATATAATAATGAAAACAATGGAATATAATTTTATAAAAAGTTTTTCTAAATAAGCTTATATATCCCTTCCTAGATCTGGCAACTCTCTATGCATGTAAAATGTCTAAAATTAGGTTTTCTCATTAACTTGGCATTCTACTTAATATATATCATTTTATCCTCTCTAATAAACCATTTTCAAAGGACAGAATACAATAAGTGTGCCATTTATCTTTGGTGAGTCCAAAAGTACTCTCCTGATTTTATAATTCCACAGAGACAATATAGCAACCCTAAGTTTTATTGAATTTGCAGAAATAATTCTGCCTCCATATATTCTCTCATTATTTAAGTAGGAACTATTTGGACTTCTTATAATAATAGTCTTATAATAATTCACTCTGATTTCTGTGTTCCAGAATTGCCATTGCATTCAGAAAGTGTCGATATTATCATTTCTGACATTCCATTTGGGAAAAAATTTAAGTTAGCGAAAGATATCAAAAGCATTCTACAAGAAATGGAAAGGTAAGTTGTTGAAGTTATTTCTGTAATTTATTAGCTGCTGGCATTTAATTGAAATATATCATTGCACTTAAGTCTGATTGCATCGTAGCAATTTCCCCAATTTTTGCAGCTTAACTTTCTAAAGGCTCAAGTCAGAAACTTATAACTGAAATAAATGTTTCCTGTGTTACCTTAAACCATGAATTTTATTCAGGGAAAAAAAAATGTTTCAGTCACCAGGTTGAATAATTTAGATTTCTGCTTCTGATCCTCACCGAATCCTCCCTCTTGTGTGTCGGTCCCCCAACTTCTGTACGTGAGAAGTTGAGCCCTATAGATATTAACTTCCTGAGGTTCACAAGCATTTGAGTCATAGGCCAGAATAGAATTGATAGGACGATGGCTGCCATGAGACGAAAATGAGAAATGTGGTTCCCCTTGTGTTTTCTAATATAGCAGAGAATCATTTAAGTGAAGTATTTCTTCAAGAGATCCGGACAGTGAGGCCTGTGTCAATGCTTTTGTAATCATTTATGTTGATACAGAAATGAATAGAACAAATAAGAGATCAGTCCATGTTGAAGTGTCTCAGCTGGACACTTGACAGACAAGGACAATGTAAATGAGCCTGCTATGTAAGCAATTTGCCACCTGTTTTTTTTTTTTAAAGAACAGTGTCAAGACTGACATTCTGTAAGGCAAATTACAGCATGATTTGAAGTCCGAAGTAGCTGCCATTTCTCTGCATTTCCTCATCTCCTGCTTCCTCCTTCTGAGTCAGAAACAGCTGCGCTGCTTCGCCTAGAGCCCAGGCACCCGCCTTCTTGCTGTATTGGGGCAACTGCCCTTCCACCTCAGCTTCTAGGTCATACCGTCCAGCTCAGCCCTGCCCGTCACTTGGCCAGCTCGCTGCCCAGGGCAAGCTTCTCTCTCCCTGAGTTTGCCCCTCCTGTGCCTGCCTTCGTTGGGGTCACCTAGCTTCTGGGCCTCTCAATGCTGTCCTACCACCTCTGCGGGCCACTTGCCTCTTCACTTGCTTCTCACTCCCATTGCAAATTTTTGCTAACACACTGGCCCCTCCGTGTCCCTTACTGCTTCTCAGAGATTCCATTGACTGTGGCTGAATCGCCGAGTGCATGAATTCTCCAAAGCCAAGTGCCAAGACCTGCCCTGCCCCTTGTCCCTCTTCCTTTGCCACCTCTTGGTCCATGTCCTCCCTCTTCCCTGGTGATTTTCTTCACACCAGTCCCCAACTTAGTTGAATACGCCAATTCTGTCGGATTCTTTCCCTTGCCTTTTTCTCTGTACAATCATTTATTAGAATGTGACTATAAATTACTTTGAAGCTTGCCTTTTAAGTAGAGTAAAAATAGATAATTAAGGCAGATTTGTACCAGAGATTCCGTAATTGCTGTAATGAATATGCATTATGGAAGATGCTACCTAATTATCAGAACCCTTGTATTTAAATAGACAGAATTAAATTTCAAATTAAAAACAACTATTTTTAAATAAAGCACGATTGTTTGTTGTCTCAGAAGAAAGAGTGCTTATCACAATTATCATTTTCTGCCAGAGTGCTGCGTGTTGACGGAACTGTGGTTCTGCTGCTCAGCGAGGATTACCACAGGAGCCTTGGGCCCCCCAGGGACAGCGGCACCCCCGTGCACTCCAGGGACAGCCAGGTCGCTGATCCCGAAATCAGAAAGTTCTCAGATCCTGATGGGAAAGAGGACACATCCCCGACAGGCGAAGCCACCAGCCAGGAGTGCCAAGACAGTGTGTCACCGTTGGGCTCCTTGCTGCCCGGTGAATGCTTCCGAGTCAGCCTGGGGAAAACAGGTGCATTCATATGCAAATACAGGAAGGCCCAGGCTTCGGGACCCTCACCTGGACCCTCACCGGCTCACTGCCAAACAGGAACCCCCAGGACTCCCTGTGACCCCAGAGTCCCACGTGAGCATCTCTGAAGACAGCGTGGCCCACGGGTAGACTGTGTGGCCCATAGATGCACTTCCAAGACAGAGTTTCTGCTTTTTACTCTCCGGGGTTCAGGGTTCTTGACAGAGCGCAGCAGCTCCTGGAGTTCTATGAAATATGAAAACCAATTCGCCTCTGAATGTCTTGTTTTTTAATTTTTTTATTTCCATAAATACAATGAACCTGTATGTTTTCACCCCTCTCCATCCATCCGCATAGCTGCCTCCTGTTCCACTTCATACACTGTCTTTACCAGACTCCTCTTTCCCTGTTTCTTCATGGTGACCCCATGTTTCACGTGGGCGTCTGCATTGGAGATGGCCAGAGCATCTGCCGGAGCGCAGAGGACGCAGCATCGTGAACCACTGAGTGAGACGCTCCCTTCTCCTGTCTGCCGTTAGTCTTCAGTGTTCTCTCAGAGTGGTGTCGTACTTCTTGAGGTCTTCCTCATCCGTGGCGAAAGGTTGATTAGCTATTAGCCATTGTGCAGGTAGGTCTAGTGGAGGCAAACATTGCTGCAGCAAGCTCCTGGGTGTAGTACCCCTTTCAAGACCTCTGAATTTCTGGGCAGATGCTCAGCGTCTGGGGGCTTGCACAGGTGTTCCTCATCAGCACAAAGCTGGTGAAATTTTAACTATAAATGTTCAGAAATGTAAAAAGCTTTTATGTAGCTTTTTTTAATATATTAAATTTGATTAATATATAGTTTGCTTCTTCATTAGAATTAAAATAATTTTATTGGACATATATTTTTATATGAATCATATTGTACTTCAGAATGAATTAAACCAGACTCTTTCATTATGATGAAGATGAATTTGCGGTAAGCTGCCCCTTCTCTCCTTCGTAGAAAATCAATGTGTCCCCTGTATTTGCTTCTTGAAAAAATGAAAGTTGGTTGAAAATGTTTTCTTGCTTGATTTTTTTTCAATGTCCTGATACAATGGCTCAGCGTCTTGTGGCTTTGACACATGTGAACAGTCTTCCCAGGCTTAGACAATTCAACTTTGTGAATCTTATCTCCAAAAGTTTTCCTTCCAAACGTGGCATGGTTTGTACCCTGGGCCCCAGCGTGAAGGCACATCCAGGCACCCAGGCTGTGTGTCTGTGCACAACAGCAGCAGCTCAGCGGCCTTCGCCAGAGCATGCTTGGCCTGAGGTTTCAGCTCTGCTCTTGATTGGGGAGCCTTTAGTCGGCCCTCTAACCTTCCTAGAATAATACTAAGCCTTACTGACAGTGAGATTTTAAATGTTCTATGTGTTTATTTTTTTGCCCTGAAATGCACCACACCACAGACTAGATAGAAGTTTTAATGGAGTTCCAAGTCTTGGGAAGAGAGTGAGGAAAAAAGAAAGGGCCAGGTGAGGGGGCAGGTAGGTTTTAAAGCCCAGGGTTGGTAGGTGGGCTGATGGGGCAGGGTCCGGATAGAGTCCTTCTCTCTTGTAAGGTGATACCTCAGTTGTCTGCCCAGTCCAGGAAGTGTGGTCAGTGTGTAACTTTGACCCAGCGGCCACTGAGGGCACGGGCTTTTGCAAGCACTAAATGGCCACCAGGGAGAGTAACCAGGAGGCAGAAGCTCTGCCTGGAGTATGGAGGAATGGTGTTTCTAACACTAATTTTTTTTTAAGAGTAAGAGACAGACACAATGGACAGAACAGCCCCTCCCAATAAAGAGTTAGCTAGTCCAAAATACCCAAGGGCCCAAGTTGCAAAACACTGGCTTAAGGCAGAACCAGAGAGACCATGAATTATGCTCATGGAGATGCCAAGACAAACTCTTTCTTCTGGTTCTGTTGAACCGAGGTAGCTGAAAAGTTGAGCCTGTAAAATGGCAGATTACATCCGTGGAATTCGTAGCCTAGCCCAGGGTCCTAGGTGAAGATTGGGAAGGCAGGGACCCCCAAGATTTGCAACGAAAACACAGCTGACTCAGAGACCTCAAACCCATTTGGCCTCCTGCAAGCTCTGGTGTGAGCCTGCGCTCCCGTGCAAGTTCTCATGTATTTCATGCCTCGTCGCTTCTAGAACCTTCCTGAAATTAGAGCCTAGCAGCCTTGGGACCTAGGGAGGGCTTACACAGCAGAATTCCAAAGATTGCCAGTTGATAAAAGAAAAGCCCAATAAATAGGAGGGGATTTATTGTGTCACTCCAAATTTGATTTCAGATCCAATTAAATGTATTGACACAAGTGCACTTAGCAAAGATGGGTGGAATGTGCTGAGATAAGCCACTGGGGCGGGTTCTGGTAGTTTTGATCTGGGAGAAATAGGGTGCTTGAGTGCGTCAGAGGCTGCCTAGTCTTGGGTGGGCATAAGTGACCTTGAGAGTGCTGGATGCTCACAGCCCCTCGCACGAAGCTTCCACTGACTCAGTGACTCTGGGTTCTTCTCAAAGAATAAAATTCATAAACCACCAGGAAGCATACTTTCTAGAAAGCGATTATTTGAAGCTGATAAGTGGGAGCTTAAGAGATAAGCAGAGCTCATGTATAGCAGGGAATGGGGTCCCTTCATGCCACTAGCCTGAAGGTCTTTTTATAGGACCTGTGGCCAAAGCTGAACTAACAGGATATACATATATTGGAAGAGGGTTATTAGGTCAGTTTACAAGATACCACCCAGGTAGTCTGAGTGGTACCAGTAGCTGCTCAGTCTCAGTTCAGTGCTGAAGGCCTAGGAGATTCCTGGATAGCCGCTGATCTTTGGTCCATATTTGGAAGGCTGAAGAAACTGGGTTCTACCTTCAGTGAAGATTGACAGCAGCAGTAGAGCCAACAAGCCAGGTGAATGTGCCCATCATGAGGGCAAGCAGGCAAAGCAAACTTTCTTTCCACCATGAAATTATACTTCTTATATTCCAGTTGCCACCAAAGGAAATCACCAACATTTAGGATGGGTCTTTCCATTTCAAATAACTCAATCCAGAAAACTTCTTGCAAGTATGGCCAGTGGTCAGTCTACTGGTTGAATCCAAATCCCGTCAAGTGGACAAGCAAGGTGAGCTACCACAGACGGGTGTCTGTTGTTTGTTGTGTCCTGGTTATTTGTTTCTGTGACAATATCCAGGCTTGGCTCTAGCTACCCACATCCTCCTGCCCCTACCTCCAGTGTGTTAGGGGTATAGGGGGAGAATAGGATCTGCTGAGGGGCTTGATAGATGGCTTGATGGTTGACGGGAAACAGATGACTGCAGGATCTTTGCCCACAGGTGACTGCAGGATCTTTGTACACATTCCCTAATGGCGCTTCCACCAGTTAAGAGGAGAGAAGTTGGTAGAACAGGGGTGGGTTTGGGGATACCAGAAGTTCAGTTTTAGAGTTTTAGACTTGCTAGTCTAGACAGCCTAATTTCAACTTGTCTAGCCAGGACAGTCTAAACAGGCAAATCTGCTTTGGAATTGCTCGCTAGACAGTTTTAGACTTGCTAATTTTGAAACGTGCATTAAGTGAAGTGGAGATGTCAACTAGGCAATTGAATATTTGAGTCTGCAGTTTAAGAGGGAAAAAAAAAGTCTGCTCTGGGGATATATAATAGGAAATTCTTATTATTTATTTAGAGTGGCATGGAGGTGGTTGGCATTACCAAAGGACTAAGCTTAGTAACACAGGAAAAAGTCCAGAGCTGAGCCCTCGATTGATTCTTTCCATGCTAAGAGGCTGGGGAAAGAGGAGAAATTGGCAAAGGAGACAGGGGTGGGGTAGCAAGAAGGGATGCCGAGAATGTGGTCGGCTGACTCGTAAGGAGGGTGCGAAGAGGAGTGAGCAGCTCACTGAGCAGTCAGGAGAGGAGGGAAATCGGCCATTAGACTTGCCAAGAGGAAGGATCCTTGCTGAGAGGATGGAAACAAAATCAGCCTGCAGCGGGGCTTACGAGAAGGCAGGAAGGGGGCTGGAGCTAGTGAGCACAGACCACGGTTCCCTGCCAGTCTCGTGGAAAAGGGAGCAAAGCAGTGAGGTTGTCAATTTATGAGGAACCAGAAAGTGATTTTTCACTGGTAGCAATCATAGGTATTATCCATATAAAAGCAATAAGTAACATTGTGTTACATTTACATAAAATGTTTGAATGTCCATGAGAGGTTTAAAAAAATGGATGAGACAGGAGAAAGGCAGGGGCAATGGAAGAATAGGCTTTAGGTAGCAGCAGCGTGAGTAGCTTTTATCCATATTATGGAGGAAGTCAGTAGAGATTCATATTTTGCTATAATATGATAAATATACTCCTTGAATTTTTCTCACTCTCAAATTAATGCTCTAAAAAAAACCAAATTTCTTTTTTAAAAAAATAAAGTTCGGCAGACCATCCCAAATTCTTCCAATTTTGCGACTCAGATGCTGAGAAAACAAACCAATCTTAATAAACAAAGGCAGGCATGGTAGCAGATAGCCAACATCTCAGCGTCTTTGGAAGATGAAGCTAATGGCTTGAGCCCAGGAGGCCAGGACAGTATAGCAAGACATTTCTCCAAGACCAAGATGCACCCCACCTCCACGAAAAGGGGAGAGGGGAATCACATCCCTCATAAATTAAAAATGCATCGGTAAATGAAGGATGCTACTTTTCCAGTCAAAGGACAAAGCTGCTGTGACCAAAGTGAACTACAGCAGCCGCACAGCAAACATTTCCCACATTTGATGTTACGAGATATTAATACGCTACCAGGGAAAAGTCACATAGGAACCAACCCTATTCCACATCCTAATGACATCATCTTGTCCTCAGCAGGAGTATTTGAGTCAGTGCCCACGGCAGAACGTGTGCTGCAGAACAGATTGCAAGCAGGAGGTGGGCGGAGGAGGCCACCATAAACTGTGGAAGTTCTCTGCTGCCTGCTCTGGCTTTCTCAGAAAAAAATAACAAAAATAATAAATCGTGATTCACCCAGTTCCTGAATCTCTTGTTGCAATAGTTCGCCTCACCAATTGCAGGGGCCGCATCACAGCTTTCTGACCTATGAAGGAAGACTGTCAGGTAAAGGAAGGGTGAAAGTCAAAGTTACAGTTCCCCCTTCCTACCAAAAAGCCCAGCAGAAAGAATGCCATGTCCCGGCACGCGCTGCGGACATCCGCACTACCAGGAAGAAAGGCCTAGGTGCGTGACGGTACTCTCTGACATCTGCAGGCAGCCCTGTTGGAGTTGGGGTCGCTGCACTTGTTGGCTCTTCATGGGGGTCGGGTAGGAGAAACCCCAGCTAGCCCAGACACGACTGTCGGCAGCTCTCCTCTCCTGCACTTGTGACCCAGGAGATCTGATGGTACCCAGAGCATCTGTGGAAGCCCCTGGATGTTGTGGGGAGCCTGTCGCAAATCCCACTGGGGGAGGCACAGCTGCAGACTCTTAGCTTTGGGAGCCAAAGCCAAGCTGTCTTCCAAGAGTGATTATTCCACCTCTGGAAATAACTCCCGGTTTGCTACTGGGTCTTGACTGTGGGACATTACATAAGCACGTGTCCTGTGTTGCACGTTTGAGCTCAAAGTGATTTGCTCCATCTAGCCGAGTTCTTTGGGCTCAGTCGAGCAGCAGGTGCTCATCACGGAGAAGTGGTACTCTCAGGGCACACCTCCCACAAGGTCTAGGAAGTCAGTGCTTGTCCTGGCCGCATGCTTCATCACTGCTTCTCTTCTCTCACAGCTGTGGTCTCGGAGAATTCCCAGCGTACAGCTTGACAATGCACCAGGAAAACCTGGCATTACAGACAATGCACGGCAGGCTTTGCTGGGGCCCGCTGGAGTTTAACTGAGGGCATTTCAGCCCCATTCACAGTGAGGGCTAGAGGGAAAAGAAATCTCCCCAGAGTCCAGAACCTGGATCTCGGCACTAAGTGCTGTTTGCCTCCAAGGAGAGATGCCGCAGCCTGAGGGCCTCATGGCACAAGTGGCAGCAGAGAGTTTGGATGGAGGATCTAGAACATGATAGAAGGTTTGAGGAAGAAGAATGAGTACGGATCTCTCAAAATAGACCCGAGCATGGGAGAATATTTGTATCCCACTTGTAGGGGTCTTTTGTTTTGTTTTTTGGCCCTGCTTGCTATGGCGGAGGTTCTAATGTATAACCACCCTGGTTCTTGCTCGAGTCCTCGTAGATGAGTGGCGGGGATGGAGATGTTGCACAACCATGACTTGTCACCAAGGCTGTGTGGCTGCTGTAGTAGCAATCAGACTGAGACTCATTATGACACAAACAAATGGGAGAAACTATATGAGAAAGCCGCTTAACTACTTTTCCTGACTGGACTAACTGTTCTGGGTTTGAATTCTCTGTATCATCAGCATGCTCCGTGTACTTACCAAATCACCTTAGTCACTATCCTTTATTCCCATTCAATACAAGCTCATTTTACAGGGATGTGGTAAAGACACTCAGATGTCCTAGTCTTACCGAAGCAGATAACCTGTGGTACAATAATACATACACGCACACACACACACACACACACACACACACACACACAAACACACCATGACACTTTGATATAGTATATCATTCATATATATATATATATATAATTCATTGTGTGTTGCCTACATTCATCCCTCCATTGCACTCTCCAGTACTCTCTCCCCTCTCCTTCTGGTCCCCTTCTTTTCAGAGAGTCTCCCTTCCGCTTTCAAAGCTCAGCCTATTAAAAGTTAAGTTCTTTTTGCTGTCAGAAAGCCTACTTCCCCAGAGGATAAGATGCCTCCCTGCTGGATGCTGTGTGCGCTACAAACCAGTGACCAGTAGATGGTGCTGTTTCTCCCACAGTCAGGATTAAGTCCGAAGCTGAAAGAGAAAGGCATTGGCTACCATAGATAGCACTGTGTCACTGGAGTGTCTGGGATTCTCAGTTGGGGTCTCAGTGTCTAAAGGAGCCTTTCCTATGGGAAATACATAAACTTCTCAACACCAGAGGGTCTGAATTTGGTCTTCTAGCTCTTTATTGAAATTGTCTGGAAAACCAGTTTCCTTGTTTCTAGAATGTAGTGACTCTGTGTGTGTGTGTGTGTGTGTGTGTGTGTGTGTGTGTGTGTATCTGTACAAGCACACATATGCACACATACACACGAGTTCCCAAGGGAACACTTGAACATACCTATAGAGACCAAGGATGATATGGGGAATCATTCTGGATTGCTCTGCCTTTTTACTTGCTTTGCTCTGGTTTTCCCAGTTATAATTGGAAACTGCTGCCACATCCGTGTGGTGTTTTTATGTGGGTTCCGGAGATCTAAACTTGGGTCCTTTTACTTGCGAGACAAGGCTTTAATCCCTGAACCAGTCTCCACTCTGGACTTTGGATCTTGGGACCCTGAAATGCCATGATATGTTACGATCACTCTCCTTCAAATACATGGAAAGAGATATAAGGGGAAAAGCTATTGGTTCTATGTGAACCTGAGTTTGAATGTATCCATCATCCCCCTTTCTGAAAGAGAGATTCCCAAATTCCCGGCACTCAGGATCACTCAGTGAATGCCCCGGCTCTTCCAGTGGACAGAAAGTGATTTCACTAGAAGAAAGACACAAGGGAGATTACCTGTGTGGGCAAGAGCATTTTTGCCCCCTAGAGCCCAGGGACAGGCAAATATAGAACCTGGTGTGTCACTGTAGGTTACTAGTAAGACCAGAACCTGATGATTTCTTTGCAGGTAATTTATTTGGGGCATGGGAGACTGAAAGGAGTGAATGAGAAGAAGAGGGAAAATTAATCCAAGTATTCACTGCTGAGTAGAACACCACTGTTCCCATAGGGCCCTTGTGAGGAGCACCCTAGAATAGTCCACCCAATGGGCAAAAGAAGAGGGAGCCTGCCAGCTCCTGCTTCATTAGTCAAGAAGCACAACTTTCAATTCCCTCCAGTTTTTAGTATCTAACCATCTCAGTCTAATCCATTATTCACAGGGAACTGGAGGAAAAATGGAAACTCCTCAGAAATCATGCTTTTGAACGTGAATGTGTTATCTTTGTCAAAAGGAGAAAAGATGAGCAAGTTCTTACCTGTATGAAGAATAATTTGCATTAGTGTTACACGGTATTGCAGTTTGTCTGCTTGTTGTCAATAAATTCACAACCAAACAGCTTAAGGGAAAGGGGGGATTTTATTCTTTCTTAAAATTCTCAGCTACACTTCTTAGTCCAGCGTGGCAGGGGAATTCATACCAATACCAGGCGACGAGGGAAATGGTGTGGTCATATCCACAGGAATTGCTGGAAGAGTGGACAAATCTCACTGCCAGACAGCACGACTACCAAAGTATATTGAAGTATGTCCAACTACTGAGCTAGCTCCCTCCAGGGAATGACCTACCCCCTGTGGGCTCCGTCTTCCCTCATCAATTAAATACCTCCAGGCAGGCTTGTCTATTACCTTGATGACTAACTCTTCACAGACGTGCTTAAAGCTCAGGCTTTAATTATCGAGGTGGTACCTGGGTCTAACTAGCACGTGCAGGAACACCAGCTGTCCGGAGGAACTTTAAACATGGAGAAAGAGGGGATGTTACTATTGAGTATCCAAAGGATTTCACTAAAATAGCGAACGATCATATTTTCAGACTTCAAAGGACATGTCAACCTGATTCCAAAGTTTGCAGCATTTCCTACCTTTCCCAACTCTACAAGGTAGAAACCAGAGCATTCCCTTTTCCAGCTTCTAGTAGAATGTCAACGAGACCCTGGCGTTGGATCATCTGATTGAGACTGCAGCTGTGTTGAAGATGCGAGCACACCGAAACCACTCTCTGGCGTGGGGACAACAGAAGCAGCAGCAGCGATAGAACTGCGGGGCGGCACCAGTTTTTCAAGACAGACCACAAACGAGGACCTGCTTTCACCAGGGGACTGGGCCATAGGGTGGATTTAAGCCATGCGTATGGAGAAACTCTAGACAGACAGCATAAACCGCATCTTTTCAAGGAGGGACAGTTGAAATATCAGGTCATCGATGGAGACGTCTCTCCTCCACGGTCAGAGACACTCAGGTGGACATGGTGTACCCAGCCCACATCCCTGAGCATCTGCGCTTTGCTGTGGAGGTCTTGGGTCTGGTGCCTGGGCTGATGATGTACGCCACCATCTGGCTGCGGGAACATAACCGAGTGAGCGATATCCTCAGACAGGAGCATCCCGAGTGGGATGATGAGCGCTTATTTCAGACCACCAGGCTGATAGGAGAGACCATCAAGATTGTGATCGAAGACTGTGTGCAGCACCTGAGCGGCTATCATTTCAAACTCAAGTTTGACCCCGAGCTGCTCTTCAGCAAACAGTTCCAGTACCAGAACCGCATCTCTGCAGAGTTCAACGTACTTTATCACTGGCATCCGCTGCTGCCCGACACCTTTCACATTGACGACCAGGAGGACGACTTCAAACAGTTTCTCTACGACAACTCCATTCTCATCGGGCACCAGCTCACCCGGGTTGTGGACTCATTCACCAGGCAGTCTGCTGGCAGGGTGTCCAGTGGCAGGAACGTTCCTGTTGCAGTGCGAGCAGTGACAAAGGCCTCCATGGAGCAGAGCAGACAGATGAGATTCCAGCCTCTGAACGAGTAATGCAAGCGCTTCTCCATGAAGCCCTGCGCGTCCTTTGAAGAGCTCACAGGAGAGAGGGGCACGGCCGCGGAGCTGGAAGCCCTCTATGGGGACATCGATGCCATGGAGCTGTCTCCCACCCTTCTGGTGGAAAAGCCTCGTCCAGACGCCATCTTCGGGGAGACCATTGTAGAGCTGGGAGCACCCTTCTCCTTGAAAGGACTTATGGGTAACCCTATATGTTCCCCTGCTACTGGAAGCCAAGCACCTTTGGCGGAGACGTGGGATTCCAGTCTCTCATCTGCAACAACGTGAAAGGCTGTCCCGTGACGTCATTCAGTGTTCAGGATCCGCAGCCCACCCACACAGCCACCACCCACGCCAGTTCTTCCCACTCCACGCTGGAGCACATCAACCCCACGGTTCTGCTCAAGGAGCGGTCCACCGAACTGTAGCAGCCTGTTGAATATATATATTTATTTATATGGACAATTCCAGTTGAATATGTGAATCTTTTGGTGCCTTGGACAAACGTGTATTTAAATTAACTTAATATAAAATGTTTATACTATTTTTACACGATTTAAGAATTGAGAAATGCTTTCTAAAAATAAATTTGGATTGTTTACACACAAAAAAAAAAAAAACCGTAGGGCGGGCAGCAGAGGCCGCAGTGGGCCCTGGAGACAACTCTCCTGTGTATAGTTTAGTTGCTGCTACTGGTTCTAAGGCTCCCTAGACTCACTGTCTGATTCTCATGAGCATCCTAATGCATTTTCTAAAGCAGACTTCCTTTCTGCTAACCTGCCCCAAGCAGGGTGGTTGCCATTAGAAGGCTAATCCCACATGCTGAGGTTGCTGATCATACTTATCTCAGTCTCAAGAGAGTAAGTACCTCATAGGTTCTGCACATCTTCCTATATCATATTTTCCAGGTGTTGCCTTAATTGTTCTGTGTCACCCTTTTCCCAGTTTCATGGCGCGCCTAACTGTACGGAGCAGGTCTCTCGTGTGTGTGTGATGTAGCAAGCAGACAGCAGGTAGAAAGTATGATCCCATCCTTGACTTGAGTGACAGCTCAGATGATCTTTGTGTGTATCGCAGAATTAAATCATGGCTCTAGCTTCTGTTTTGATATATCTTAAACAGAAATTACATACAGCCAAAAAGTTTTCTGAAATTTAGCTGGAATGTTTTATACTGTTTTTTTTTTTCTCCTCCAGAATGTGTCTCGGGGTGCGGCACACAAGAACTTCTAATGCTTCTGAAACTAAATTGACATAGCCCTTCAATTTAGTGTGTGGGTGTGCACATGTGCCCGTGCACACTTATGGAAGTCAAAGGACAATTTGCAGGAGTTAATTCTTTCCTTCCACCTGTGTGTGTTCTGAGGATCAAATGTGGTTCATCGAGCTTAGTGGCAGCTTTTATCTGATGAGCCATTTCTCGGGCTCCCGTTGGAAGCAAACAAATAAATACCTGTGGATTTGGGGACAGCGAACAAGGGGACACTCAGAAAGGCATGTGAAAAACAGAGAGCTGTCAGGAGAGATACTAGCTTCCCACATAACCTGAGGCTCATTAGGGATTCAAAATAAATTGAGCTTCAAGAGGAACAGCTTACTTCAGTATTAGATAAATACGACTGTTCAGGGAACTATGCAAGAACGCTCTTGAACTAAATACAGAAGCTGCAGAGCGTTAACTGAGAAATCCCGCTAATTAAGAAAACGTGAGTGTTTTCCTGTGTGCTTGCACTTTCCCTCGCGTGTGCAGTGCTCTGGAATCTCATGAATTCATACATTTCATTCAGCCATTCATTTGCCTTTCATTCATCGCTGACCGAGCACTTGCTTGGCATCAGGCTCTGGAGCTGCCCCGTGGCACACTGGACTTGACTGAATCTCTATCAGGATGGTTCTCCGAAAGACAACTGAGCCGACGTAGGAGGGCACCAGTTCGATATCTGGGTGCCAGAGGGAGGGGAATCGCCCTGACCTTGGGAAATGAAGGACCGAAGTCATTCTGAGAGACTCGACACAGAGAGATAGTCAGAGAAGCCAGGACAACCCTGGAGAAACAATTTCAGGAACGACCAAAAACCTGTCTGCCTCGGTGACAGGCTCAGCCTTGTCTTTCCGTTAAGTCTCACGAGCTTTATTATGTTTGAGAGAATCGAGGGATTTAAAGTGTAATTTTGCCGCCTGAATGCCACAGCCATTTAATATTGTCAGTCTTCATCAGGTTCCTGCAGCAGCAAAGGGCCTCTCAGGATGGCATGAGACCGGTCACTCCAGCCCCATCAGCCACCTGCCCCCTCACACATTGCTTCTGGCTGCCCTTCTGCGACTTCTACCTTGATACCCTTAATATTTTTTGAGATTGATTTCAGCCCAGTACTGGCCCTTTTAACATAGGAAATAAGGAAAATTAATTTACTGGATCAGGGGGTGGTTGTCTTTATTATTGTTGTTTATGGTTTTGTGTGTGTGTGTGTGTGTCTGGGTACAAGAGGGCACTTGAGTATGTGTGTCTGGGGAGGTCTGAGGGTGACTGGGAATCATCCTGGATTGCTTTACCTCCTTATTGTTTTGTCTTGGAGTTTTTGGGGCTCCATCTTTCTGGGCTGTCAGCGCGGGTTGCCACCATTTCCACCCAGGATTTTCACTTGCGATCTAGGATCTGAACTCAGGTGCTTTTGCTTGTGAGGTAGTGAGGCAAAAACTTTAACCCCTGAGCCATCTCTCCAGCCCTGTCTTTGTTTTTATGTAAGTAGGATTTTATTATTATTCTGCACGAAATCATTCAGTGATTATATTTTACTAAGAATGAAGCCCAAAGTCTTGATCTGGCCCCAGCTACCTCCCTCCCTTGCTTCACCCAAGTTCATTCTCAGCAGAGGCTCCATCTTTGCAGGTCCCTCTGTGGACACTTCTGGAAGGCTCCTGAATCACTCAGGCTCCCGCTCATGCAGAGGCATCTGTGGTTTTCCTCTCCCGACTAGTCATCACCTCGCCATTCACACTTGGCTCTCTCAGCTATCTCCTCTACCACATTTCTTCACCACACGCTGTGTTAAGCCTGCTTCTTGTCACCGTTCTGCCGCTACAGTGGCAGCTCCTAGAGGGGAGTGCCTGTGATTTGCTCGTCATTTACCCTTTGCCCGTAATAGGTCTGTGGTCCACACTGTCTACTCAGTATACTTTTGACACGTGAAGGACCCATGAATGAACAAGTATGAACAGACCAGTCACCCTAGATCCTGTGTAGCATTTTCCCACACTGTGGAGACGTCTCTTTTTATCCTGAGACCCAGAACCACTTACCTGCCGTTGCCTTGCCTTTGAGAGGCCACAAAAAGCTTGGACCAAAAATGGCAGGTGGAGCTTCTGAACAATTAAAGAACATAAGGGTCCTGGGATAAGGCTTAGAAGACAAAGTGCTTGCTGCATAACCCTGACGACCTGAGTTCAGTTCCCCAGTCCACATAAAAGTCTAGAGGCAAACATGAGAGGATCCCAGGGGTCATTGAGCCAGTCAGTCTAGCCAATCAGTGAGCTCCAGCTGGGTTCACCAATTGAAACATTTCAGTTCAACAGCCAACATTAAAATTTCGCCTACAAACACATACAGACACGATACCTACACACATACACACACACACACACACACACACACACACACACACACACACACACACACATACACATACCCACAGACTTATAATATTAGGGGACAAGAGCTACAAGATATCAAGTGTATTCTGCAAGTTCATGGACCATCGACACCGTACTATGCTCACTTATTCCCTCATTCTTTCATCATACAACCTATAGCATTTTCTCCACACCATACTGACCCCCTCACAAAAGCCACTTTTTATGGTCAACTGATAATACTGAACAGAGCCAGCATGCCCCAAGATGCTAGACCAAGGCCCCTCTTGCTTTGACCAAATCCATGCATTCCACCGTCCTAATGGTAAAAGGAAAAAGTTCTCTTTCCCCAAGGCCAATTTCTTTTCTCTCTCCTCCATGGCTACATTGGAATGCACGGAATCACGCAGCACAGAGCCAGGACTGGCCTCTTCTGCGACACCTTTCGTGACTATGTGGGCATATCACAAACTCACAACCTCATTGCTTTAAAAAATAAAAAAGTCCCCCCCCACCCGTTTCCCTTAACCCACTGCATCTTTTCGTTTCTCACAGAATGTTTGTTTTCTTTTGCTTTAGTGTTGCCTTGGAGGGGCATGGCTGGTTCACTTGTCTCTTCTCTGCTCTCCCCCCACCCTCCCTCCAGCTCACCCCCAGTTCCTACTTCAGTTTCATTTCATTTTTCCTGAAAACTGTTCCCTCTGCTGCAAACACTCACAGCTGCTGCTTTATTTAGAGAATTCCTTCTTTAAGAACCGCTTCATCCTTTGAGCCAATATTGCATTCATCACTTGTGTTATCTCCTCAGATTACCTTTCGCACTTGATTTAGTTTCAATTCCCATGTCCATTTTATTCGAGAAACATGTCGGCGTGACAGCCATTCACGACAGCCACCGCAGAGGCATGTAAAACAGAGGCTGAGGCACCATTGATGTGTGTTCGGAAAGACAGGTACTTACTCGATATGTCGACCTCAAAATCCAACCCACTCTTTGGCAGGGAGTTTAGCTAGTGCTGAGGTTCTCGGGTTTTAATGATGCTAACAAGAGTGATAATCACTCTCTTTTTCATCTCCAAGAATATATCAAGGTTTGATTTGCTTCATTTTATCTCCCCCCCCCCCCTTAGGTCATGGCAGAATAACCATCTCTTAAAGAGAAAATATAGAATGAGGTACTCTCCTCCATACATCACAATAATAATAATAAAATCTTGGAAGGCATCCTTATGTTGACTCAACACCAGATAGCTTTATCTGGTGGATGCAATTTAATAGTGTAAGCATTTTAAGTAGCTCCCATTTAAGTTAGGTAAAGAAATAAAGTTTACAGTGAGTTCATAGTTGGGGGAGGTTTCATTAGTGTGTAGTGGATTGCAAACTCGCTGATAAGTCCGCACATCAGCTCAGCAGGGATGATTGACTTCTAAGGAGGCCACACGCCAAGGCAGCCACGAAGCAAGAGCTGAAATTTCCGAATCTCTGAGTGGTTAGTCTGGCCAAGGTTCTGTTGTTTCCTTTTCCAAATAATTGCTTTCATTTAATAATTTTTTTAAAGTCACCAAGGACATTTTCACAAGACAAAGTAAGGAGGACTCACCTACTTAAATATGAATCTTCAGGCAGCTCTAGTGACATGGGAATTTCTCATAACATGTCGTGGTGGGAGTGCCACAGGAAGGTAATTAAAATTGCTGTCATACCTTCAGGCTAGCATAGACTACAGGATCTCTTGGAGGTTAGTCATGTAAAGAAAAGTGTGTGCTTATAAAAATAGTTCTGGCATTCCTTACAGAGTCACAAAGGCCAGTGTGTGGCTGGTTCACAAACGCAGCTGCTTGATCAAAAGCAACCAAGCAGTTACTTGCAAGGGGGAACTAGCAAAACAGCAAAGGAATGGGAATCTACCTAGATGTATAAAATCTTGACGTCTTAGACATGCTTAGAGATGCACTAATGGTAGGTGTGCAGAGCTGGGGAGGGTCATTGACATGAATGTTATGTAGGGAAACAGAAAGACTTTGGAGTGTCTGAAAGCCAAATCTCAAACACTTAGTACTTTAGGACAGGAAACTTAATGTCCAAGAGATTTTTGTGCCTCCATCTGTAAAGGAGGGGCTTAAATGACAAGAGGCGCTACTGAGCAATGCTGGAATGAGATCCCTTAGTCAAGGACTCCCTTTCATTTAGGAATGGAGAGCTGAAACATTCTTCTCCTCTCTACCTCTTGCTTATGTCTAATCAGAATGAAGACCCAGCCATGGCCATGGATGGACCACGTATCATTTTCTTCTTAAAACAGAGAGCTTGGAAAGAGCGAGGCTGGGGGGGCAGAGCTGACATGCTCCTACCAGAAGATCTAGGTGATGAAGCAGAATTCCAGGCACCTGGAATATGATCCTTCCTAATGAACCATTGTTCTGAGAGGTCTCAAAGGCCACCCCAAAGTAATACAGGCTTTTTTCCTTTGTTCTTGGTTGTCCCCCAGAACCTGACAGTAAGACTGAAGACACCACACTCAAGGATCACAGGTCATGGAGAAAACAAGCTGGAATGGACACATAGAAAGAAGCGTTCTTCTTGCCATCTACCCTGCCAGAAGGCATGATGAAGGCTGCCAGGGGGAAAGAGTAAGGAACAGTCTTCCCCAGCTGTGAATGCTGTCAGCTGCGATGAAAACCACTCTGGCAAGAAATGACCATTGGTGACATGTATGGTATGGGGGTAAGCAACTGCCTTCTGATTAGATTTAAGGCCCACTTTATAGCAGGGAACACGTCTGCACTATAAACTAGGTCAAGTACCTCTGGAGAAGACCATATACCCTCGAACAAAGCAAACTACTAAGGTTTAACTATGAGTACTTGATAGCAAACTGCCACCTAAACACTTCTCATTATACCCATAGATTATATCCATATAATGGAAAATGTTTAATGCAGAGAACCACAACTGGTCAAAGTACAGAGACTCTGAGAGCTCAGCTCTAAACAAGACATTGACATCACCCCCCCACATACACACACCCCACATCCCAAGGTTTAAGAAAACTTGTGGAAGAGGGAACAATAAGAATTTAAGAACTTGAGGATGGGGAGGGGTTTTGGACCCAAGAACTCACTGTAGCAATGTCTACTTTCATAAGACCTGCACAATAGTTGGCCTAGCAACAATTTAGCAAGGAAAAGGGAAGGTCTAAAAAGATACTACAATTCCCTGAGAGACTTCTTTACTCCATGATTTGCCCATGTCCTGCCAAATACTCAAACACGTGCCAATACAGACATCTAGATGAAACCCAGTAGGACACACACACACATACACACTCACTCACACTCGTAGAAATAGGATGGAGACTGGCTAGAAAGGAGAAAGTATGAAATGGGACACGAGGTGGGGGGATGGATTGGGTAGTAAGGAGTGAAAACAGATAAATTCATTATATTTATGTACAAAAGTGTCAAAGAATAAAAAAGCGAGGTTTTTGTTTTCCTATTCACTTTGTTATGTGAATACCCCACAGAGTTCAGAACTAAGAAATAGAAAACCAGGCTTAGGGGAGAAATGAGAAAACCTCAACTTTTTATTCAAGTCTTTGGGTGCATTTCAAAGACGTGTGTGGAATGCACCGGAGCAGCATGATGAGATATAATCTGTTTTATGTGTGAGGAATGTGTATGAAATTCACCATGTCCAAGGCTCAGTGACATTCAGGTCAAGTATGGCCCCGCTTCTAAAGCAAGTCATCTGACAGATAGGAAAAGCCTTAAGGAGAGAAAAAGTAGGCATTTTACGACGCCCTGAGCTTCATATAGGGCTGTGATCCAGCAAGACCTACTGTGTTCTACAGCCATGGTCTACAGATAGAGGTGTCTCCATGAATCTCATAAGGCTCTGTGTATCTAGAATCCCAGGGGGCCTCAGTCCACACAGAAGCAGGTGCTGAGGGAATGAATGCACGTCTCAGGTACTCCGCAGACCCACATCGCTTGTGGAGAAATTTGAGGACATAGATCACCCACCAGCCGCACAACCCACACTTGAGGAGGTGGTGCGGTTAGAGACTTGGTCATTTAAGGTGAACAAGACATGGGGCAGTAACCTGTTCATTTTAGAAAGGTCAGAAAGATTTAGAAAGGCGCTGTATGAGCTCCTTCTAACAATTTCAGGTAAGCTTCAAAAAAGGAAAACATTTAATTGAAGAAGACCAAGAGCCTACCAGGTGTGGCTTAAGTTGCGCATCACCTGTTCCATTCACTCACTCACAATCACTGCGTGCTTTCCTTTTGAACCAAAACTGAAATCCTCCCAGTTACCACAAATCAATCAAGTATTGCTGTGCTGGTACGGTCGGCTTCTAGAGAATAATTAGAAATAAAAGTGGAATCAGCTGGAAGTTGGATCCATTTGAGAGAAGGGCTAAGATCTTTGAACTAGATTCTCAGCTACAATTTTCAGTCCAGGGCTCCGCCCAGTTCAGAATAGTATGCCTCGTGTGGCACAGACTTTACAGTGAAGCAGAAATTTTCTTTCTTTTTCCCATTTTTCTCTAATTATCCATATTTTTGAAGAGCAAACATTTACAAGGTAAGAATGTAGTTCGGTAGGTAGAACCTGACATTCACAAAGACCCACATTCAGTCCCCACATTGTGCAGACCAGGCAAACGGCTAAGTGCCTGTGATCCCACCAGTCAGAAGAATCAGAAGTTCAAGGGAGTTTGGGGCTACCTTTGAGAAAAAAATTAACTTTTTGGTGGGGTTCGTTATTTTTTGAGACAGTTTCACATAGTCCAGGCCAGACTCAAATTTTCTGTGGAGCCAAGGATGATCTTGGACTCCTGATCCTTCACCCTCCTCTTCCCAAGGGCTGGGGCTGCAGCTATGTGCGCCCGATCTAAGAACCACATATTTCTCAGTAAATAACCCAACCCTGGGAATTCCAAAGGCACCATTCTTGCCAGCCTCTTTTCTTGCCCCCACTCCAGTCTCCCACTAGTCTTGCCTTGTGGATGCCACCTCTGCGACATGTCCACCCGCTTGTCTCCATCTTCATTGCCCCTCCCTGGGTCCAGGCCACCATTTTGCCTGTCAGATTTCTCATGACATCCTCCCTCCCCACTGGTTTCTCCGCCTCTCGTCTTGGCCTCTTCTGATCCAGTCTCCACCCAGCTGGATCACTGATAGCTTTAAACTGGAAATGAATGCACATCCATTCTCCCTCATTAAACCCTTTAATTGCTTTCCATTACAGGAATAAAGCCCAGCCGCTTGCAGGCAGCCAGCAAGACCCTGCCTGTCTCAGGAACCTCCCCTGCACCACTGTCCTCCTGCCTTCTCTACTCTGCACCCATGGGCTTGGAGTTTTCTTTTTCCTGTATTTCATACGTGTGTGTGCATGTGTGTATGTGTGTGTGTGTGAGTACACAAGTGCACTCAAGTGCATGTGCCTGGGGAGGCCCTAGAGTGATATTGGGGGTCATCCTCCATTACTCTTTCACCTCATAATTGTGAGCCTGAGTCTGTAACTGAGCCCAGAGCATGTCATTACGGCCAGTCTGGCTAGCCGGCTTGCTCTGGGGATTCCCAGGCTCCATATTCCAAGGCTAGACCCACAGGGGCCCACCGCACCAGTATGGCATTTTTTTAACGCAAGATCAAACCAAACTTAGGTCCTTTGACTTGAAAAGCAAAGACTTTCATCCCAGAGCTATCTCATCAGCTCCATCCAAAGTCTTCTTTGGATTCTGTCTGCCAAACGCTCACTTACAAGACCTAAGGGAGGAAGAAAAAGAAGTAAGGAGTACAGACAGAATTATCATGTTTTATAGATGATCAATTTGTTATTCTTTTGTAGGGGCTCCAAGCAGACATACTCAAAGAGAGTTTAAAGCAGCTAACAATCTTGCTTTGAATGTTTGCAAAACATAGGCTGCATACAAGCAGGAAATAGAATGGACGACTATATTCCCAGGATGCAGTTGGGTGCCCTGAGCATCCTCAAGCAGTTGTGGTTGTTTTGCATGACAGGAAAACTTATCTCCTTCTGGTCAAAGGACAGAGCCCTAGAGAAATTCGAATGTAATTTGAAAGAGTCCTTGGTCAGTTTAGCTATTTGCATTCAAAGGAAATTATTTCTGAAGCATTCCTTTCAGAATAGCAATTAGAGATTTAAAATGTCTTCACATAAATGGGAAGTTTAAATCGAGGTGTACAGCCATATTGAGGTTACTAACTTAATAACATTTGGACCATCAAATAAACGCTCCATAGTACTTAGTTCATAACACATTCCAGATTCTATCTGGGTTAGCCTGGGTTAATTGTCCCCTTAATTATTTTAATGAGGCTCACTTGCTGGCCAAGCTCTAGCCTCTTTCTGTTTAGCCTCATCATATTCCGGGCCTACTTCTAATGACTTCCCTGATATTGGTCTCAAGGGACTTGGTTGCATCTAGGGAAAGGGAGTTCATCTGTGACTCTGAACTCACTCGCTGATTCCTCAAAGTTCTAAGGGTACCTACTGTGTGTCAGGCACTGGCTAGGCACTGCAGACAAAGCAGGAGCAAGACGAGATTTGTGCCTCGCAAGGATCTGGGCTTGATTAATGGTAAGAGGCATGTGAAAGGTAACTGACCAGAGAAGAGGTGAAGACAGTGCCGTAGCCCGCCTGAGGAAGCTGCCTGAGGAAGGCTGGGATAGGGCCCTCCTCAAACAACAAACAGGCAAAAAAGGCTACTTGGCAAGAAAGGGGTGGCCTGAAGACTATGCGACAGGAAAAGCAACGTGACCAGAAAGGGGCCATTTGGCTTAATCAACGCATAAGTGTATGTGTGATTCCCAGAGAATGCATGAAGGCAGATATTGAAGACAAAACCCCAGTACTTTCGGGGCTCAGTCTTTAGGTTTGAGTCTGTTAGACCCATATCTGTACCAACTAGAACTCAGTGTGTCCTCCCCCACAACAAAGTAAGCCAGGCAAAGAAGTGGGTGTCCCCAGCAGGGGGTCAGCTGGGACAGACCTGAAAGCAGTCAGAGTCCTGCTCTGGAACACTGTTGGGGACACACAGGCCAGTATCCCCAGACTTCCTAGGGTTCTCCTGGCTACTACTGAGAAGCCTCTACTGGAGACTCGGTCCTTCCCAGCCCAGGATTCTGCCTTTGGGATGTGGGAATTATTATACCAAGGGTCCCCAGTATCCCTGAATACTATGATACCTGCAGGGAGGGCACAACCAACCACTAAGGTCGTTACTCTCTTTACCTTTTCTGAGGGGCCCACGGGCACTTCCTGTCTGTGAAGTCCCTTCTTGGCCCCCGCCCTGCTGTGGACTGACTAGAGCCTCACTTTGATGAGCGCAACTACCTTTTCTTTCTGCCCAGCAAAAACCCTTAAGAAAAAAAATTAGTCTAATCTCATGCATGCACTGGAAAGTGGAGAAGAGCAGAGAAACTGGAGGAATTATTCATCTCACACAGTCCTGTTTGGCCAGTGCAACCAGTCATCCTTCAAGTGCCAAAGTAGAAAACACCCAGAGGAGGACCCCAGAATGGGGCCCAATGCCCAGTGACGATGACATTGCTTAAGCTTGCTAGACAGTGAAATCCAGGAACTTCGGCCACATACATGGCTCCAGCTCCCAGGTCTGGAAAGAACGAAGGCTCCCATTGAAATTCAAAATGAACTCCCTGGCTTCCTGCAAACCTCTCTGGTGTTTGAACCCTTCCAACCTTCTGCCACCATGTAGCTTTCTTCCATTCTCACCCCAAGCCCCTCAGAAGCGTCTCAGAAACTTCAAAAGTCGTTTCCTCAGACACTGCTGCGGTGGGTGGAATACTAATGCTCCAGAGCCCTGACATCTTCTACGGGGACCTTTCAAAAAGACTTCAAAGAAAGAGCTTTCTTGCCTTGAGAATTTCCCACATAAGTAATAAATGAAAATAATTGCCCCTTTCTAGATGTCTCTGATCTCAACCAGAGAGACGGGTTTTGTTAAACAGGCCACAGAGACGGGGAAGAATGTGAGTGGATCCCCTGGGGAGTGCGTCAGGGACCTCTGACATCACCTGCCTCTTCCTGGCAGTCTTGTTGATGACAGGTGCGCACTGTCACTTGGAAACCAGCTTTATTCTTTCTGGGAAATCATCACCTCTGTTTTCTGAGTCCTAAAACAATTTTTTGCTATTGTCGTATTTTTTTTTTCCTTTGAGATAGGGCCTCAATTACCCCAGGTGCCCTTGGATGACCTTGACCTTCTGATCCACCTACTTTTTCTGAACTCCCAATGTTGGGGTAGAGGCATGAGCCACCGTACCCAGTTTGCGCGGTGATGGGGATCGAACTCAGGACTTCGTGCTTTTGAGGCAAACACTGACCGGCCTCAGCCTGAGCAGCAAGGCCAGGTGCGGCCTGTGCCACGTCCTGGGGCCACTCCCAGCACACAGGTGATGGCCGCAGCTTCCCGCCTGGCACTCTGGTCACTACATATTTGATGCAGTAAATTCTGTGCTTATGTCATCATCATTGTTTGCTCAAACATGCGCCACTGGGTAAAATTATATTTACAAAGCAGACTTCGATTTTTTTTAATTGACATATACTATGTCAGCCTCACCAAGAGCAGAAGATGGCTAAACAATACTGCAGGAAAAAGCAGAATCAACTGTGGAAACTTGTGATGGGGGGGTCTCCTCTTTCTGAGCCCATGTACAACTGTGAGATGGGTATAGCTTGGTGTAAGAAGATGAACCTGGCACTCTAAAAACCTAGGCTGTACCAACTGAGCTATATCCTAAGCTCTTAAGTACATTTTTCTTTTTTTGTGTGTAAAGGGACTGGATAAGATGTTTGGAAATACGAAAGCCCAGTGTCATAGTAAAGCACATGTGTCAACTTGATGGTTGAAGGTTCGAACTATGGGCACATTTGTAGATAATTAGTAGTTGAGCTAAGCCCAGAGCAAACATGCAGGAGATTGTCCAGTTGATGGGGAAGGCCCAAACCATGGTGGATGGAACTAGGGCTTGGACGGGCGAATAAAATACAGACAGCTGGTTGACACGCTAGTCTGGCAAGTAAGGATCGCCCGTCTCTCAGCTATCATGTAGAGACAGTGTGACTAGTTCCCTCAGCCCTTGGTGATGGTGCATGCTCTGCTGCCAACTGAACTGTAGCCCCTTGTTCCCTTAAGCTGTCTGGTGGTCATTTATCAGCAGCCATGCAGATGCACTGCAGCACCTAGTTTACTGACGTGGAGTAAGTGCTATATAGGTTGCTGCTTGCTTAGCAGCCTAGGAAACAAGCTGCCCTCTGGCCCTGGCATCCTCGCTGCACAGCAGAATGCCTGGGAGTTGGTTTGATTGTTGCTGGTGTTTCGTGTCTTGTTTATTTTTTCTTTCCTTTGTTTTTAATTCGAGTGTGGGCTTGCCGCATTAGGTCTAGAGTGGAGTCCGGCTGCGTCCTGCTGAAGACCTTCAGGGGAAGAGCAGGCAAAGTTGAGAACCTCTGGCCTAGAAGTTCCCAGAACAAGTGTCCTATCACTGGGTAAATGCAGACATGAAGTGATGAGGAGATAAACATCATAGTAAAATGTAAAAAGGAGTTAACATATGTAACAAAGCTACCTAACTTTTGTTATATGAATGGAAGTATAAAATGATAATAAAATTAAAAAGGAGTTAGGAAATGACATCTGGTGTCAATAGCAAGCATGTGATTGCTACAAAAAGAAAAATAATAATAATTCATGTGATGGACACGTGGCAAATAGGCTTAGCAAGATTCAGGCCTGGTGGCTCCTGTCTGTCATCACTCACAACACTCAAGAGACTGAGGAAGGATGATTGCTGTGCAAGGCTAGATTAGCTGCAGAGTAGGTTGGAGACTAGCCTTCACTACATAGCAAAATGAGCTGGCAAATAAATAAATAAATAAAATAAAAAGTAAGTGAATACCATGTAGACCAAAAAGAAAAAAAATGTCAAGAGATCTGTCCTTGTGGTGATGGTGACTGGTCGACCCAGCTAAAAACCAGTGAGAAATGCACCTGAATTAACAAGAGGGAATCAATTTAATGCAGAAATCCAGTTAACATAAAGAGACTGAACAATGGGCAGGACTCCAAACAATGCTGCATAGTGTCACAGATTAGTTCTGACACAGTTGATAGGCTTTTCCTTATGCTTCCAAACAATTCCACTACAATGACAGAGAACAGATTTCAATTCATAAAAGTAACCATAAGGCAACAGAAGAATCCTCCTGTGACAAGGAACAGCCACAAATAATGCACAAAGACCAGGTGCCCACACAACAAGACACCATTAGGACAGGTTCCAAAGATGCTGTCTGTATTAAAATCTAACAGGTATGGGACCGCGACAAAATTATACTCGCTTTGTTACGAATCCTTTTGCAAATAGAAATGACTCTCTGGTGATCACTATACACAAACTTTCTGAAATAAGTGGAAATCGTACAAATTTTTCCGTTGCACTTCCCAGTTTTCGAAGCCTAGGAATGTTCGTTCCTTCTCACAGCTCTCCATTTTCCATGCAGTCAAAGCACAAATAGTCATTAAAGCACTTGAATCCACAGTAGTCTTGTCTTTAGAAAGGTTGGGAGGTTTGCATGATCTTTTATCAGTCATCCGGAAAGGGCTGCAGGCAACACGTTGAAATGTAGAAGACCTCTTTGTGCTTGGAATCCTGACGTGAACCCCTTGCTCCACCCGCATCATAGCTGGGTCTTGAGTTCATGCAGTCATACCGTGGAGTCCCTGCCAGACTTTAGATGCGCAATCTTGGTCCGGCTAATAAACGGGTAAGCGATGCAGAGCCCTCCAGCTGCCACAATAAAACCCAAACTGCACCAGGCGCAAAAGATCGACCAGCTATAGCCGTGTTCCACGTCATGAGGCAGGCTATAAATTAGCTTCGGGAGTCGGTTCAAATCGTAGGAGATGCTGGCGGCGTACGTGCAGAGAGAAATGGTGCAAAAGATCCCTGTAAAAAAATCCAGAGAGCACAGAATGGTCAGGGACAGCTTTGCTTGTGACCGGGCAAATGCCAGACAGGCCATAGCGATAATCAGATCAACCAGTAATGCCGTGCTCAACATTCAGAGGCAGCTACAATTCCTTCACTTGAATGAACTCATTCTTCAAATACTGACAAAAGAGCAGTGACCACTCAGGTCACTTGGATCATTAAGATTTACCTAGTTTCAAAGACGGTGCAAGTTCAAATTCATCTTTGTTTTTAATGTGTGAAAACAATAGAGTAAGTCTGGTCTTCTGTGGTTGCACAAGTGTGAGTGTGCACATATGTGTGGCTGTGCATATTTGCCCTACATGTGTGCATAGAGGTCAAAGGACAACCTCTGGGGGCATTCTTCAGGCGCTGTCTGCTTTCTTTTGGCACTGGCCTGGAGCTTGCCAAGGGCTAGATTGGCTGGTGAGTCAGTGAACCCGAGGTCTTTGCTGCTCTGGTAGTAGGGTGACAAACATGTCCATCACCACACCCCACTTTTTTATACAGGTTCAGGGGGTCACACGCGAGTTCTTATGCTTGCAAGACAAGCCACGTTACCAGCTGCACTGTCTTCCCAATCTTATTACTTGTTCGTTTATTTTTCTGAGACATGGGCTCCAGTAGCTCAGGCTAGTTTCAAAACATGACATGTAGCCAGGATGACCTTCAACTTCCGATGCTTCTACTCTGCTTTCAGAGTGCTGGGATCGCAGCATGTAATAACATGCTTGCTTTTATATGTATTGGGGATCGATATGCCAACCAAATACTCTACCAAATGAACTCCAATCCCAGTCCCTAAAAATTCTGTAAGGAAGAATATCTTCTATAATCTCTCAGATCTACTATAAAACACCTATCATTTCCTTTGCTCTTGACCAAATTTAACACATTTTTATATAATCAGAAACTTTATGCAAACCAGCTTTCTTTATTCATTAGCATTGCATTGATTATGTTGCCTGTGAATAATTCAAATAAACTCTAACAAGTAACTACATCTTTTTGATTGATATGGAGTTCAACAATTTTCAAGTGAAAGAACGAATGATTTCAAATACTATAAAATAAGTACAGGAATTTGGAATGGATGCAAAAAGTTTAGCAAAGAAATCATACACTTCAAGTCATAGTTAATTTGAGGATTGAAAGATATATCCAACCCTAATTTTACTTTGTGATATAAATACATGTATGGATAACTGTCCTTCGAGTTACTGAAATCAACCTTGCAAGCATGAGGACCTGGATTTAATCCCTAGAATCCACACAAAAAGACCACATGTGGTAGGAAAGACTTATGATCCAGGTACCAGTCTAGCCTGTGTGACACTCCAGGACAGTATGAGAACCTGTCTTACAAAAGACAAGGCAGACAGCCCCTGAGGAATGGCACCCAAGGTTGCCCTTTGGCCTACACAAGTGAACACACACACACACACACACACATGCACGCACACACACATGCACACACCATAAATCAAAACCCTAACTAAAAAAAAAAAATCTTCAAAACCCAAACTTTACAGCCTTCAATGCTCAAGTGATGCTGTTTCTACTCAGTAGACCCCAGCGATGCTCCTTTTTTTTGGGGGGGGTGTGGAGGGGTAAAAGAGGGAGGGATCAGAATTAGACATTCACTGAGCTGATGACATGAATGGGTGGAAACAGAAACCGGCGTGCAGCCAAGTGAGAGAATGTCCAGTTCTGCTCTGAGTCCCTCTCGTCCCTTCATCGCGCTGTGGTTTATCCCTGTGGACAACGGATGCAACCTCTATTTGCTGGAAAATTGCTTTCGTATCCTTAGGGATACATGCAGCAGCTTCTCCACTGGAAACAAACACCATCTTTAGAGCAGAAAAGAGAGCCAGAAAGAAGCAAGACCCAACCCTCCCTCCTTTTAATCTACAGCTTTAGAGATCAGAAACAGTCGCAGAGAAATTCAGAATAGGCAGCAATTTGGAGAAAATAAACATCACCTCAATGCACCATTGCAGAGGTACTAGAATTTTGTTCCCATTCAAATCCTGTAATGACGCACTCCCTGGATCTTTCTCCAAATATGAATTTACAAAAATAAATATTCTAAAAGGGATATTTGATCTGAGATGACTTGACCTCTCCTACTCTTTGCGTAATTCTGTGTTGAACCTCTGAAGTGGTTTTATTTTTCTGAAAAAGGTAAAATCTGATTCTCTGACTTCTGGCTCCTTTCCCCCCACCCCACCAAGCATATCGGTTTGAGTCCTCCTCCAGGAAAATTAAGTTAGGAATCATTCTTTTCACAATGGAACAGACCATTCAAAACAGTACTGCACTCCCTGCTTTTTCCAAACCTTGTGCAGAACAGACGTTCTCAATTCACAGGACCTTTTTTTCTGGCACCTATACAAAGACAAGGTTTGTGCTCCACAAGACTCCTTAAAGGAATTGTTGATAATGGAATGATAAGGCTATAGAAAAAATTGATCTCTGGAGTATCAACAGGTAAAAAAATATATAATAGCACAAATGACGTGTTCACAGGGGAAACAACTTCATTGTGCATTTACCTGTGTGCACACAGCTGAATGGCTAAAAGCAAGCATTTTTTAGAAGTAACTTGGTTTTCATGACCCCCTGAAAGCTTGAGTTCAAACTTAGACTTTCTAAGCATCCTTTGATGTCTGAATGGTTTGGGCTGGGGCAGTCCGTTTTTCTCGCTCTTCCACCAAACTCTGTGTGACCTTGAAGTTGCCTGGCTTTCTCCAAGTGTCTTTGTCTGGGGGAAAAGAAGATGGGCTACGAAGGCCCCTTACAGCGTTGAACTTTTGTGATCCCATTAATTCAAAAGAAGATGGAGACTGAGCATGCTTTCCAAGACTTTGGTGAACTTGGTACTATTATGAAATTAAATAAAAACTGGACTATCCTATGTGTTTTGCTTTCTGAATTTGCTCTTTGACTTTATACTAAAAAGTCATTTTTTTTGTTTATTAGTACCCCTCCTCCATAAACTCTATGAAACTGCTTTTAGTGAAATGTCTTATTATTATTATGCTTCATTGTGAGAGATAAGGCTTGGCCACACACCCTGCTTTCCTGCAACCTAGAATCTCCGTCTCTGCCCTCAGGTCAAAACAGCTGAGCGATTCCCTTCTCCCAGGAAATTGATCTACATGGGGACTTCCAAGGAGGTGGGAGTGAGGGTCTGCTTCTCAACTCCTGGACGCCATCTCTCTATCTCTTTCCCCTTCTTCCTCTCCGCAAGATACAAGCAGAAGTAGGATGAAATTTCAAGATGGGATTGTATAAGCCATATGTCTTTGAACTATCTGTAAGAATAAAGCTCTCTTCCTCTCTCTTTCTATTTCCTCCTTTCTCCCTCCTCTTATCTCTCTCCTCTTTGTGTTCTTGTCTAAACGGAAGCATAATATCCAAGACTTTTACAGTTCCCTGAGGCATCTAACTTCTGCCTTCTTTACCACGTGGTGACTTGCCAATCTCTAAGCATGACCTACCACGGCAGCAACTTGAATTGCCAGTATCCTGGTCCTATTGTTTTCTGTTCTAAAATAATCATAAATATTTTCAAGTCATCCTGCTCCCCCCCAAAATGAATCTTTAATTCACAGAGAAAACAAACTTGTACCCCTGAACCCCTTGGTTTATGCTAAATAATAAAAAAAAAATTAAGGAACAATCTAATCCTAGGACAGACCTAAACCAGGGTGAAGTTTTCTCTCTGCCTTCCCTGTTTTGAATGGCCAAGCTTTCCCTGGGCACCTGGGGCATGTGGTCTCACGGATGCTGTGAATGGAGTCTCCAGCAACATTTCTTTCTTCACTGAAGCAGCTAGCATGCTGACACTTGCTCCCCACGAGCAAAATTTTTCTGGCTTGTTTGTTTCTTCTACTTTGACTCTTGAATACACCCTGCTTTGTGCTATGGTTTGGTGGGATTTGGTGGAAGGAAATGAGGCTGCTGGTGGTCATATCCCCTTGATGGGGATATGACTCCCTCTGTGTCTTTATCTCCCCTTTCCTCTCTCCCTCCCTTCTTACCTACCTTGAGCAACTTCGCTCCACCATTCACTTATTCATTGATATAACATTCTATTTCATAGCAGTCCAAAGCACTGCAGTCAAGAGACCATGAACCCTCCAACACTGTGAACCAAGGAAAAACCTTTCTTCCTTTAAACTGATCTCCTCAGATATCCTGTCACAGTGACAGAAGACTCGCAAATCCAGTTGTCCTCTCTTATTTGTATTATTTACTTATATGTGTTTTACTAGGAAACATCACATGCATCTCTGGGTCACTCAGCTCTTTGCTGGAATAGACACTGAATAGACTGACTTTTATTTCCAGTTGCCTTGATTCATTCAGAAGAGAGAAGGTTGAAGCAGCCAAACGGACCATAGATTTGCTCCCTGTCTGCTCTTGCCTTTTTCCCATCAGTTCCCCTGCAAGCTGCTGGTCTTCCAAAAAATGCTCTTGGAGTGTTTGGGGCAAGAGTCTGCCAGACTCTCATCTCTTGAACGAAGCTTACAAATATCTAGCTGTCACAGGTATTGCCTGTGAAGTGGGCAGACTTACTTGTGACTCTACTGAGAGAGGTGGGAACATGACTTCCTTCTAAATTCCAATACATTAGGAAAACATGGTTTTAAACAGTAAAAGCATGCTAAATGCAGCTGGGTTCATAGTTTACTGGCACGTTTTGAACTGTGCATGGATATGAGTTAGGTGCAGCTACCATAATAATATAATACAGACTAAGTGACTTAAACCGCAGGGATTCATCTTCTCACAGTTCTGGAGGGTAAGAATCAGTGATCAAGTTATCAGTGGGATCTCACACTTCTGAAACCTCTCTCTGGCCTTGAAGATGGCTGTTTATCATCGTGTCTTCACATGTGACTCTGTCCATTCTCATGTGTATGCAGGAGGAGTTTATGCATGATTGCACGTGTGCGTGTGTGTGTGTGTGTGTGTGTGTGTGTGTGTGTGTGTGCGCGCCCAACCATGGATGTGGACACCCAAGGTTGACACTAGGAATCATCCTCAATTGCTCTTACACTTAATACATTTGAGGCTGAATCGCTAATTAAATTCAGAGCCCATCTACAGGGCTATGTGGTTAGCCTGCTTACTCTGGGGATTCTCAGACTCTGCCTTTGGGGTTTCAGGGCCATCACACCTGGCCAATATCTCGGGATTTTAACTCTGGTCCTTTATTTGTGTAGCAAGCACTTTAATCACTGAGCCATCCCCACAGTCCCCTGTATTTGCTTTTTATTTATCCTGGGATAAGACTCTATTTACAAGTTAGGGTCACATTTTGAGGCCCAGAAAATTAAGACTTCACTGAATTAAGGAAGCTACAACTCAGTCCATAATGTGTGTGTGTGGGGGGGTGCACGCGCGTGCGCATGTGTTCAGTGAATGAAGTATATTGCTATCTTTTTATAGATCTTAGCAAAATTATACAATTTTAAGTATCATTTAACCATTTGCCCAATTATTTGTTATCTTCTGTATAAGACCTAGTTCTGATTAGTTTAGAGGTAGCTTCATGAATTCGTCTTGGTTTGAACATAACCAGTTCAAACACGTGGTCAGGAGCACCATGTGTTCTCTCCACTCCATTTTCTAGCGTACACTTTAGGCGAAAGAAAACTTCTTGAACTTCCTACAAGTTCTACACTAACATAGCCAAGTGTATAAATAGAGCCAATAAAAACTACTGAACAAAGCGAAATTTGTAATTAAGGAGCTGTACTCATTTAAGAACCAAGTTACCTATGAAGGACTCGTTGCTTCAAATAATATTGTGCTCTTATCCATAGCAATCCAGCTCCTGCAAGGTCTGAGAAGGGGATGCAGGTCACTCTGCACTGGAAATATTTGGAAGGGTCCATCCTGACCATCCATGGGGGACGCTACTTTCCACTCTTCCCCCAACTTCCCTTCCCCTTCCTCTACTCCCCTGATGAACCCATACCCTTGAGTCCAGCCAATGAGCCCAGAGTCCAGCTGGTGACTCAAGAAGAGAAAGATTCCCCCATCTTGATCTTGCTCCTATCTATTGCAGACAGCGTCTTCAAAAGAACGAATAATTACTGGTCCCCAATGAGCCCCGCGTGCAGCGCTTTTCTTATAAAATATTAAACGTTTTTCTGCCAATGTTCTTAATTAGAAGATACTGTGATATCAGAGAAGCATAGGGCTGGAAGACACGATTTAAGATGGGAACAGCAGTGTACACACCACCAGCCCAGGTCACGAACCTCATCTCCTACCAGCCTATAGGCAGCTGGAAAGATGAAGTCAGGGTAACCACACCCCATTCTTTTGACCTTCCTCCTTTGATGTCCTTAAAAGGCTAAAAAGAACAGAAGCCGCTTCACTCTGGTTAGCCTGTTTGATAAACAACTGAACTACAATACCCAAAGGCATAACATTGATTTTCTTTGCCTTACTCCTTCAAAAGATGGCCAGTCTATCATTCTGGTCTCTTGGCCCTTCTAGCAAAACAGCCACATGTTACTTTTCATGTAGATTACTCAAGAAGCCATACCTATATTGCCCTAACCAAATGGCAGGGCCAAACTAAGAGACAGACAGTACTTAAAAAAAAAAAGTGACAATAAAACCACACACAACAAAAAGATCATGATCTTCGATTCCTAAGCTTAAAAGATAATCCAATCTTTTCTTCGAGACCACATCAGTCTCCTTTAGTGACGAAGCCTCACCTGCCCTAATATGAGGCCATTACAGTCCTTTCCGATCCTGCTAAGTATATCTATATGTTCTGATGCAGAAAGATTAATGCATTTGATTCTGCAACAGACTTTCCTGAGCATGTTAGGCAACACAGCACATGTGCACAATATCATCTTTCTAAAATAAAGCTTTCTAAGTCTTGAATTTCAAACATATCTGGTCCTAGAGATTTCAGATCAAGTGTCAAAGCTCTCTTGTTTTCCGTCACAATTGATGGGTACCTCAGGTAATTCAAAGTGCCTCCAGCCGCAGAGTCTTTTCATCTGCACGTGTCAAAGCAAAGGAATGGACAGGTGGAGTGGGTGCTAACTGTCCCTGGCAGGATCACATCACAGGCCACGTGCACTCTTCCAGAAGGACTGGCCCACAAAGGAGAAGGGGTCAGTGAGTAGTGAGACCTGAGGTATAAGAGCTCTAAGCATTATCCAACTTTTACATTGATTGATTGACTGATTGATTGACAGACTGACTGTGTGTGTGTGTGTGTGTGTGTGTGTGTGTACATGCCAGAACAAATGTGTAGGTCAGAAGATAACTTACAGAACTCAGTTCTCTCCTCCCACCAGGTGGACCCTAGGGACCAAACTCAGGTTGTCGGCCTTAGCAGTAAATGCTTTTGCCCATTAAGCCAGCTCACCAGCCTTGTTTCATCCATTTTTAAAGAATTTTGATGCACTAAAAATGATTTTAGAGCTGGCAAGATGACTCAAGAGAAGTGTTGGCTGTGAAAGTATGCAGATCTGAGTCTGATGCCCTCACTCACATAAAAGGCCAGACAATGGCATGAACTTCTAATTCCAGTACAGGGGAAGCAGAAACGAAAGAGATTCTTGGGGACCATTGGACAACCAGCTTAGCCTAATACGTCTCAGTGAGAGACCTTGTCCCCAAAATGGGAGGTAGACAGCTCCTGTTGAAAGACACTTAAAGTTGATATCTGGGCTCCACATGCACAGACACACATGCATACACATACACACACACATGCACACACACACACATGCACACACACACACAACACATCCTCACAAACACAACAATTTAAACTCTACAACAAGGCCAGGCAACACAGTGCTTGTTTATAATCTCAGAACTTGGGAAGTGGAAGCGAGGAAGACCAGGAATCCAAGGTCATCCCCGGCTACATAGCAAGTCTAAGTCCTACAAGAAATAAGCTTCTATTAAAGATAGTATGGAATGATTTAACCATTTAAATATATTTATATATGTATTATAAATATTTAAAGTACTTACAATGTAAATATATATATCTATATATTAAGTTATAATTTAAATGTATAAATAGCAACTGCACCTGTGTTACTGTGGCCACCCAATTGAATGCATCATGCAATGTGCATGGACACACTCATTCCCGGTACCCTGACGTGTATCCCCTAGCAATGGACAGAAGTTGAACTCTGGAAGAGCCAAGACACTCACTGCCCCTGCCCTGCAGGCCTGTCATTGTGCCCTGATATGCAACCGCAGAGCACGTGCCATCGAGAGTCTAAGATGAGACGCCCTGCAGGACGTGGGTCTTGTTCACCCCAGATCTTAAGAAAACCTTGCAAATCCCCAGGAAAGAGCAGAGGGTGCAGCCCAGCACCCAGATGGGATTTGAAGGACCACAGGTTGCTGCTCTACCTGTGGAGCTTGAAAGCTGTCTGCACGCTCAAAGGCAGAAGGAGGAGGAGGGTGAGGGAGGAAGGCACAGGAGGAGGGTGTTTGCTAGCTTCTATTTGAAGCTTGTCACTGAAGTTCTCCATTGAAGGGCTGGCTAATAGGTTCAGTCAGAGAATGAAGATGCCAGCGATTCAAAGGGACTAAGTTTAGCATCGAAAATCTGTGGGAGGACTGCTGTCTAGAACTGCCGAAGACAGCCTGCTTAATTAAAATCAGTCCCGTTAACTCCTCGCCGTTCCCATGGTTCACTCCTGCTGGACGGCTCGCCAGCTGACATCACACACAGTGGCTGAGTGTTTATGAAGGAAATTTCAAGGCAGTGGTTGTAGCAATAGAAACAAAACAAACCTCTCTAAACCCTACTGCCAGGAACAGAAGAATACAGCACGGTGGAAACTGCTGGCTCTCTCCTGTGACCTCCTGATGCCGAAGGCACGAGTTCCTCTTGTTAAAGACAGACATCTTCTTGGCTTCCACAGAAGCACAGCTGGGTCTAGCTGGACGGATCTTTGTGATTCATTTCAGTGCTAACAATTGCTTTATATGGTGAGGTACTTGTGCATTGCCTGTATTAAAATCATCCTTTGAAAAAACTAATCCTGGGGCTGGAGAGACGGCTCAAGGCTTAAGGCTTTTGCCATGCAGGCAAAAGGTCCTGCATTCAGATCTCGTGTAAAAATGTCAGGCAGATATGACAGCAGCCTGTAATTTATGCCCTGGAAGGCAGAGTCTGGGAAATCTTAGAGCAAAGAAATAAAGAGGTAGAGCAAAGCAAGATGAGTCCTGATGTCATCCCTGGGCCTCACAGGCACACACACTCCAGGGCTTTTTTACACACACACACACACACACATAATCCTTCTGAGACTTCTGTCAAACCTAGAGTTGTTTTTTTTTTTTTTTTTTTTTACATTTTGCTGGAAGGGGGATTGTGATATTGAGCCTTTCCAGAGTGACACACACCTGCAATCCACACAGGGAGACAGGGCTAAGAGTGTACCTGACTACAAGTGAGGTCATCCTGATCTACACAGCAAGTTCACAGGGTCACATAGCAAGACCCTGTGTCCAAAACAAGTCAACCAATTACACGGAATATAGAGTCGAGGGAAGCAGATCTGTACTTCTTTGATGAAAGGAGACGTAGAAACAAAGACAATGGAGCACAACTAATAAAGGGAAGAGGAAAAGAACAGAATCTTACTGGCCATGAAGTCCCAGTGGAAGGCTTGAATCTCTGGGCAGTCTGTTCACCAGGAAAACACCTGAAGACTGACCTCAAGGGTTCAAATCCTCCTGGAACTCTGGAACTAGTTTCCCCATATTACAGAGTAGCCACTGCAGACACCAAAATCTATAAAAGCTTGTTTGGTTCCTGTTCTGGACTACGTGGGAGCCTGTAGGGATTATTAAGGTGTCTCTGATAATCCACACACAAAATCAGGTCACTGCGTAGAAAGAGGGACTAGTGGAGTGAGAAGGAAGGTCCCTGTTTGTGCCATATTAGGGCCACACAGCACCACCTACCTGCAGGGTCTAAGGGACAGATGAGCCGAGGCTGGTGTGGACATGTATAAAAATCTGTCGTTCTATACAGTTAACACATGCTAATAAAAAATAAAAACAGATGGTTTCAACGCTGAAGGTGCACCGCTGTCTCCTATGGGCTTGATAGGTCATAGAGAGACATGTTGGCAAAATCTTGTCATGGTCACTTCAGAAACAACTTCAGGGAAGTAGAAATAGGCTTATTAAACATTGCCTGCTAGGGCGGAATTAGTTCTCACGCTGGGTATACTTAATTTGGCATCTACTCATCATTATCATGTTAACTTTTTTGTGAAGGGCAAAAAGAAGAGATTTCTGGCCTGCAGCCACCTTCTGCTAACATTAGCCATCAACTCAACTCTGATTCTTTTTTTAGATAAGAGACCAAAGTACCCTTCACTTGTTAATAAAAATAAAATGCCTAGCCATGTCTCCATACCCCTTTCCAATCTCATGCTTTGAATAATGTCACCCTCTGCTTAAAGTCTTCTGGTAGCTTCTACTTCAAATTCCCATTCTTCCCTTTACCAAGAGCTCCCTGAAGATTTGGCCCCTGTCCGTGACTGTAACTTTGTGTGACTCCTCCTTCCAATGTCTTGTGACTTCATTGGCTCAGCCACTGACCACTTCTCACAAGTTAGTTCAGAAATCGGTGCCCCAGTACAGCCCAACCTGAGCTGTACCCCACGCATTTCTTCACAGCTTGCATCGCTCTCGAGAATCATAGTTTCTGTCTGTCCACAGCGAAAATGGACGAGGTTGCCTGCTTTCCCTTGCTGCATCTCTAGAGAAGCATTTGACATGGCAAGTCCTCCAACCACAACCAGTGGGGGCCAATGAATGACTGACGCCTAGGTGACGGGGACACCAAGGACACCATCCAACCCATAGACCTGTAGCTGACTTGCAGCCTGCGAATCAGGTGTGTTTGTGTCTTGTCCTTCCGCTTGTGAGCGCTTCTGAGCAGCCCATCTGTTCCAGGAGCTCAAGACAGGGCCAGCAAGATGGTGTAGCGGTATAAGTGCCTCTTCTCAAACTTGGTGACCCGATTTGATCCCCAGAAACCCACAGATGGAAGGAGAGAACTGATTTCTGAAAGTTGTCTCTGACCTCCACCATAATCAATAGTATATATTCTCTCTCTTTCCTCCTCCTCCTCCTCATTCTTCTTCTTTTTCCTGTGTGTATGTTTGTCTCTCTCTTATAGATGGATGGATGGTTATATAGATATGTAGATAGATAGATAAATAGATAGATAGACAGACAGACAGACAGAAAGAAAGAAAGAATTCAAGCCAAAATTTGGGTACAGAGGAAAGAAAGGACAGAAAACATCAGACCTGTTTCCAATGGACGGGCAACCTCCACACTTCCCTCAGCTCTACTAATCCCATCATGGGGAAATTTGGATTTAATTTTTACACTGCTCTGTTTTAGTTCCATACTTCCCAGGAAAGTTGAATGAGCTTCTGGCTGCTCTCTTCTCGCCAGTGCAAACAAAGTTAACGGGAATACGGCACCGCAAGGCTGGCCTGAAGGGAGAGGTGGCCCGAGGGGGTTGGCGTACCTGTCATGAGAAACAGGAGTCCCGCCACGTGCTGGGTCAGGCTTTCCTCCCAGAAGAAGCTGACAGTGGCCACGATGCAGCCGCACAGCAGGACAGCCACCGCCATGCCCAGGAAGCCAGCGGTGATTCTTCTCAAATCTAATCTCGAAACAGAAACAGTCGGTCAGTCCCCCCAGAAGAATCAGCGACGTGACAGAGAATGACAGCGCGTGGGCCCTCGAACGCCCCATGAGAATTGGTTACTCAGACAAGCACAGGGCCTGCAGGGAAGAAGGTCTGCGTTTGGGGGAGTCTCACCCTGGGTGTCTGTGGGTAGAGACAGTGGCAGGGCCTGTGCATCCTCCGTGCCTGTGGAGAAGTCCATCCCAACTGCAGAACGTGCGAAGGGCAACCCAGGGAGGCTCAGGAAGCAGAACACGTTCTGTTGTAAACTTGAGCAACTGCCTTTTTTCCTTTAATGTATATATCTATAGAGTGCCTCTGTGTGCGTGCATCTGTGTGTGCATGCATGTGTGCGTGCATGTGTGTGCATGTGTGCAGGTATATGTACACGTGTTTGTGCTACATGTACACAGTGCATGTGCCTGGGGGGACTCGATATCACCAATCGTTCTCCATATGTCTTCTACCTTATTGTTGTGAGCCTGGGTCTCTAATTAAACCCAGAGCACTGCCATTATGGCTAGTCCGCTTAACCAGCCTGGTCTGGGGATTCTCAGCTCCACCTTCCAAGGCTAGAATTACAAAGCAAGGCACCGCATCCACCTGGGGTTTTTAAATGAGATTTGGAGACATCAACTCAGGTCCTCTTGCTTTCAAGGCAAAAGGTTTAACCACTGAGTCAGTCCCCAAACCTCTGAACAAAGCGGTTTCAAGAAATGCCTTTCTTAGTAATAAAAGAGTGACAGAGATGAAGGCTACCACCACCGCGGCAGCTGCAATTAACAGAGCTTTGGAGGAAGCGCCTAAGCGGTGAGCCTATATTGAATAGACTTTTCTCTAAGCATCGTGGATACCACTTAGGTGTTCACTTACATTAAGATCTACTCCTGTCTATTTTCAAAAGATGCCACTTGAGATGTTGAAGAGAATGAGACAGTGGCCCAACGAGTGTAGTTGAGATGTCTGCTCATAAGCACCCTCGCCCTAGAGCTTGATCCCCTATTTACTCAGACCAACAAGGGATTGATTATTCCCTTGAGATAAGTCTCTGCCATGCTCCCAACTGTCTAATTTGGTTTATGGTAAAACCCAACGATGCTTACACAGAAACTCAGCCTCCGTTTGCTAAAGTACCACTCAGCACTCAGATCACTCACTTCCTGGTCATTTTACTGCTTCCCTTCTGCTTCTTTCTACCCTTTCTTCTCTTGTTTTGCTGTTTTAAACAAAGCTATTTCGAAAGAGTCATTTCCTTAATGCTAAAATTCTTTGATGCTTCTCCCCCCTCCTGTGTGTGTGTGTGTGTGTGTGTGTGTGTGTGTGCGCGCGCGCGTGGTGTGTGTGTGTGTGTGTGTGTGTTTGTCTACAAGACAGTGCTTCAGTCGTATGCCCATGGAGGCACAAGGGTGACATCAGCCTGGATGCTCTACTTCCTTGTTGCTTTTACTCTAGAGTTTCCCAGGCTCCACCCTCCAGGGCAGCAATTACAGGCTGTTGCATCTCGGTCCTGCATTGGGTCTTATCTTCTGTGACTCCTAAATGCTACAAAGGTCAGAGATAATCCTTGTGGGATGTGCGTGGGATTTGGGAATCTGAATTTAAATTCTTTGTTTGTGAGGCAAAGGCTTTAATCCCCGAGCTATCGCCCATTCCTCTATGATGCTTCTAAAAACACTAAGACATCCAAGTGCACCTCTGACCTGCTACTCCTCCTGAGGCCAGGCAACAGGTCTGGACAAAATATGCATGCAGCACATGTTGGCACATGGGGCCAAGATAATAATACCCACACAGCATAGCTTGAAGTGTGGACCTTCCTGTTGTTGTGGACCCAGGCAGCCGCCACTTTGCAGACTCTGCAGCAGCGTCCAATCAGAGCTTTAGGTTCTTAGCCACATATGGACTTTCTCTTTTTCATAAAGGAGATTCCTCATTTCTGGCTCAGAGCTTTTAACATTTTTAACATTACATCTAAATCAAAGGGAAGCATTTCTGTCTAGAAGAGGAGGTATAACATCACAAAGCAAAAAGCCAAGGACAGTGACAATTTAAAGATGCTGGGTTTAATGTGGAGAGTATAAGTAATTTGGAGCTATTCGGACCTGGATAGTGGAAATGTTAATAACAGCTCAGCCGTTATTACCTTACAGCCTCCCACATTTCTTGTGATGCGAGCAAAAGCTCTATCTTCTGTGACTACTAAATGCTACAAAGGTCAGAGATAATTCTTGTGGGATTTGCGTTAGCTCAGACTGCAGAGCTTGTCTCGTGAATGTGAGACAGATCACCAAGAACGACTTTCTTAGAAAGAGCCATGCATGAACAAGCATGCCTACCGAAGACTCCTCCTCCAGAGCCAAGTTAATCAGTTTCTGCGGTGGTTGTAACCACCGCTGCTAAAAGTACCTTTCTATGCACCCTGCCAAAAATACCAAGAAGAGAATCCCCAAATACCACCTCGTTTGGTACCAAAGCACGAACTTTTAGAGATGAAGGGACTAGGGCCCTGTGATAAATTCCCTATCTGGCCAGAGTCAATAACAATAAGCATTCTTCGCAAAAGATTAAGACAAAGAACTCCAAACATGCTCATAGAGATTTAAGAAGCAAGAGCACTTAGGCAATACTCTTCCTTGGATATGCTGAGAAATGGCCATTTAGATTTGCCAGCAAGAAAGAATATTCAAGAAATCAGTCATACCCTAAAGATACAAACCACATTTTTTTTTGCCCAATAACTTTCCAAGTCGTAAAGTTTCCATTCGATATTTGTTAGGCTACTGTTGAAGCAATGCTATGTGAGTCTCCACATTTGTGTTCAAAATCAAAAGAATCTTTTGCTCTATGAGGAGATCTCCTGTGGCTTTCTTCACTGAACAAGATCACTGCTGTCTTTGCAGTTTATGTCACTGGGGGGAAAAATAGCACAGTTGACCTCTGACTTGGGGAAACCTTGAGAAGGATCCAGGGACTGCTTTGGTTTGCACATACTGTGTGTCAGTAGCAGGTAAATCTCAACCTTCTTGAGTTTCACATCGAATGAACCTATCAAGATTTTCACGATTTCCTGATGGTGCTAACGAGCAGTTCATTGCATTGAGATGTGGAGGTAACAGACACCCCCTGAGAAAATTATGACCCATGCTCATCCATGATCTGAGATCATCAGATGATCCAAGCTAAGCACAGCAACGAAATAGATGCTGTAGCAACGAAACAAACAGAAGAGGACTAGAGTCTTTGTGTTTGAAGGTGAAAAGTCCCCCATGGGCTCGTGAACTTGAGCAAGTGCCTGGTCCTCATTGAGAAGTTGTGGAACCTTTAGGAGGCAGAGCCTTACTGCAGGAGGTACATCACTGGGGACGGCTTTTACAGACGGGCCTCGCTTCCTGGTTCTATCTACTTCTTAAGTGTGGCTTCGATGTGAGTCACAGGTTCCTGTTCTTTTTCTAAGTCATTTTTATTGATATTTAGTCTTCCTAATTACAAACACAATGAGTTGTTGTCCCTGACCCCCTCTCTCCTTCCCCCTCGACATGCTTTATGTTGTTCTTTTTAAATTAATTTTGTTTTTATTTTTACTCTTTTACAATCTTATACGTAGAGACAATTTTGATCATAGCTGCCCTTATCTTCCTCCCGCTTCCCCTGGACATTTCTCTAGCATGTCCATCTCCTGCTTTATGTTCTAATTTTTTTAAACTGGAAAATATAAAATACTAGGTAAGCCATAAAAGAAAATACATTAAGGATGTAGATAGTTATACTTGAGCTCCCAGTTCCACACGGTTAAGAACACATGATAAAGCTGAAGATAGCACTTCTGTCCATCCTCTATAAGACTAAGTTCATAGTGTGAGCACACGGAGCCCAGGCCCACGGGGGGCCGTCCACATTGTGGGTACCTGAAGATCTCAGGAACAGCCTCCTGCTCTTGCTGGCATGCCTGCCCTGCCTGCGGCCATGTCTTCCTGGCCATGACCAATAAAGCTTCACACCTGGTTTTCCCACATTTGGCTCATGAATATGCACTCACAGCCCAGGGAAGCGATGTTTGGAGTTGTCTGACCCAAGTTCAATTGGATCCATAAGATTACATAAGGTAAGTGGTTTTCAATCCCAACCAAAGAAACTTTTCTCGCAGAAAGACGCCATTTCCAGTCTCATCCCTTCCCCCCCAAATACTTACGAAGCAGGTGCCATTCATCTTGCTGTATTGTCTTGGTTAAATTGAAAGGAATATTTCTTAAGCGGATCGGCTGAGAAAAGTGGTACTTGATGGCTGTGCATCGTTGCGCAATACCTGGAAGGAAACAAGAAATGCGATTTACTAGTTTTTCCGTTTGTAATGGAATTCTGGAGCCCAAGGCGGAATAATTTATCCTGAATCAGGTTGAATGGGAGAAGGGGTAGGAATCTCTTGATTACATCATTAGCAGAGGCAAGTCCCGGCAGTAAAAACCTAAGACATGAAACATTTTTAAAATCATGTTCCATTTTTGAATGCATTAAGTTGTATAAGGATATATATGTTCTGTTGAATGCTTTCTGATACTGAGTTTATAGGACCTCAACAACTACTCAAATGCATACAGATGGTTGAAGAAAATCAGTTTAGAATTTTAAATTAACACATAAATTCCATGTCTGAATTCAATTCAATTTCAAACTCTCCAATAAGTTGCATCCAAAAAAAATTCATTAGGAAATGTGTTATTTGGAAACTAGAAGACACTTTTTCATAAAGACAGCTTCTCCTTGGTGGCTTAGGCAGTACGTGTATCTCTAGACAGAGGTCTATCAACCCTTGGGAAGGGGACGCCATTCTGTAATAATCATGTTATTGGCTGAATTGACTGACTTGAATCATAGATTTTCTTCAAAGACAATTTCATACATGTATACCATGAATTTTGATCATTTCCAACCCCTAAATCCTCTCTTATCTCCTTCCCTCTCCCACTGAATCCTTTTCCTCCAAGTACCCCTCCTACTTTGGTGTGTGTGTGTGTGTGTGTGTGTGTGTGTGTGTGTGTTGCATGCATGAACAGGGCTATTTACTTGAGTGTGGGTGACTTATCAAGGACTACATCACTGAATAAAATGCCACTTCTCCAGCAATTGTTAGTCATTAAAGGCCTCAAAAGTTCCTTCCCTATCCATGATGAAAGTTGACTGGCCCGAGCTTACACTGAACTCTGGAGCTTGAGTGAAAACCTAATATTGAAAGTTGAAAGAAGGGAATTCATTTCCTCCCCTTACCTGATGGCATGGCCAGACCCAGACACGACATGTTCATTGGGCTATATGTACCCATTAGTTCATCAATTTCCTATCCTCCTCCTCAATGCCTACCCAGTGTTTTTATTACATAAATTTGCAGGAGTCTGTTCCTTTCCTAAAGTCTCCTGAATCCCACATACAGTATCTACTACCTTTTTTTAAAATTCAGCAGCAAAAAAAAAAAAAAAGGCTTCCTTAGCATAAATCTCTGAGCTGATTTTGAAAAAGACGCACAGGTAAAAGAGTCCTTTAGCAGTAAAAGCTGCTAAGAAGCATCCACACAGACTACTCTCTAATGGGTAGAACCAGCGTAAGTTTAAAAGTGAAGTTAGAGAGACACAAGCTCAAAGACTACCTCAAGAAGCAATGGCAAATCTGAATAGAACCATAATAAGATAATGGACTGAGTAGCTAACTTACTAAAGTCTAAGGCAAGATGGCTTGACCAGTGAGTTTTTCCAAATGTTTCAAGAAGACTTATCTTCAGACTTTTCAATGCAAATAGAACTGGAGAGAATACTTCCTAACTTGTGCTATGACATAAAAACAAAAAAAATGAGAAAAAGAAATTACACAATATTCTTTTGCGTACAAGTATGTGCAGATGTGTGCAAGTATGTGTGTGCATGTATGTGTATGTACGTGTGTGTGTGTGTCTGTCTGTCCGTCTGTCTGTCTGTCTGTCTGTAGGCAACAGGACATTTGGATGTGGTTCCTCAGTCATATCTACCTTTTCTTTTCTTTTTTTCTTTTCTGTTCTTGAGGCAAAGTCTATCACTGGCCTGAGATACTGACCATGCCAGCGAGGCTGGCGGCCGGTGAGCCCAGGGACTGACTTGTCTCTGCCTCCCCAGTTCTGGGATCACAAGCTTGTTCCACGGTGTCTGGTTTCTTTTTTCTATTTTAATGAGGGTTCTGGAGATAGAATTAGGTCCTCTTGCTTACAAAGTAAGCAATTTACCAAATGAGCCATCTCCCAACCCCAGGAAATTATATTTTATATAATATTCCTTACCAGTCTATATGAAAAAATTCTTCACAATGCAAACAAATCAAATCCAGCAACATTTAAAAAGAGTTCTGCATTATAGCCAATGAGATTTACCCCAGGAATGCAAGACTGGTTCAACCCACACACATAGGCTAGAAACCACTACATTACTTCAATCACAGAGAAAAAAATATTTGATATTCAATCCACAACACTAGGTACTATTACTTTACTAAAAGAAAATATGATGCCCAAAGAGATTTAGTAATAGCATAAGGCCACACCACAGGAAGTAACTGAGTGTGTATACTACTAGAGAAAAGAAAGCTAGATTCTTTAACCTTTAAAGAAAAATCATCTTAATTATGTATACTTTCACAGCTGTAGTTCTAAAGTATATGGCCAATGAACATAAAAAAATTTCAGGCCAGTACTAAAAGGCGCATTTGGAAACAAAGCTGATTTCTAAGGGAGGGTTCTGTGTGTTTTTCTACACCCTCTGCATGTTATTGGAAGTGCACAGGCTACAAGGCTGAATCAATGCTTGTCTTGGCCTGTATTTCTCTCAGAAGCTGATTCAGGCTGGAGACAGGTGCAGAATAGGAGAAAATTCTCCAGGGTCCATTTTCTCCTCTGCTCCTTGCTGATGTCAGACAGGATCCCAAAAAGCAAGGAGTACGGCAGTAAGAAGGTGGACGACTAGCCAGGTGTTCTGTTTATGTCAGGAAGGAGGTAAATGGTGCACACATCACCAAATAGCTTTTCCTTCCCCACCAGGATCTTAGTTCAAACTTAAGATACCAGGAATTCTGCAGTGAGAAGAGAAAGGAGGTAAGGGTAACCACCAGATCTGACTGAGACAATGACAAAAGTCCTCAAAGATGAAAGAACTCAGCGCAGGAATGTCCCTGGTCCCTTGGGAAATGAGAGAGGCTTTGGTCTACTTAGAGGAGAAAGTAAGAGGAAGGACAGATCAGCAGGAGCTCCAGAGACCAGCCATTAGCTTCTCTTGTTCCTCTGTCACAGCGGAAAGTTCAAATGGGCTGGAGAGATAGCTCAGGGGTTGAGACTCTGTCTTAACCCCTCTGCTTGAAAGCAGAAGGTCCTGAGTTTGGATCTCAAGTCCCACATAAAAACGTCAGGCAGAAACAGCGGCAGCCTATACTTCCCACCCTAGTGGGCATAGTTTGGGAATTCACAGAGCAAAGCAGGAAGAAGGTAGAAGCAATCCAGAATGATTCCTGAAGTCACCCTTGGTCCTCCACAGGGACACACAGTGCCCACACACACACACACACACACACACACACACACACACACACACACACACAATGAATAAATAATTTTTTAAAAAAGAAAATTCAAACAGGTAGAAGGGGAAAACATTAAGGTTTGGCCTCCTACAGCACATACATTAAACTGACAAAAATCACACAGGAAAAGACCCATAGCTGCTTGATGGCTTGCCAAAGACTACACAGGTCCTATTGATTGTAAGGACAAGTTTGTGAAGTGTTCATCAACAGTCCTCCCTGATGAGGGTGAACCCTAAGTTTTTCTTGTGGTTATGCTATGGAGCAGTACCGGAGAAATCCACAAGGAGGCGTTGGATTCCAGTGCTTTCCAAGTCGCACACGCAAACTTTGAAATCACTGCTTTCTGGGTTTAGAGAGCTAGGAATCTGGCTTTCTGCAGAGGAACACAGAAAGTATGAGCTCATAGCACCAGATGGCAGCGCACAAAGGGGGGAAGAAGCATGCAGAGGACTGAAAAGAACAAGTTGTAGTCTATATTTAGTGATTAATTAGTTCCTTAAAGGGCCAAGTAGAGCCACTTTGATGATGATATAAGCTATAGTATAAGATACATAAATAAATATGTTATACCAGGACAAGGAACACAGCTCTAGGTCTGGTGAATTGTTGTTGCTTCTGATGCTGAGAGGAGTGAACTAGTTCCAAGGTAAGTTGTAGGAACCTACCCTGCATATTAAATGAGGAAGGAACATTTAGCCAGAGAAGATGCTATAAAAGTCATTATCAGCTAACAATGAGACGCCATACGTGATGCTTATAGGTCTTGAAGCCTGTGTGGGTTTGTTTTCCTTCCTGTCGTTGTGATTAAATACAGGACAGACACAAAGTTAGGGCACAGTTTCAGGTTACTGTTCATCATTGTGGGGAGTCGCAGCAGCAGCTGTCTGAAGCAGCCGCCCAGGCCACATCCGTCAAGGGCAGACGCATCAGATGAACGCACGAGACATACTTGTGCTCAGTTCTCCTTTATACAGTTCTAGATGCCCCGCTTAGGAATAATCCTGCCCACAATGGGCAAGATTCTACTGCTTCCATGAAAGCCATCAAGACAGCGCCCCCAACTTTAATCTAGAGAGTCTCTCTCAGGTGTGCCCAGAAGCCTGCCCTCTAGCTGTCGGGCTGACCACTAGCACCAACCATCACGGAGCCAAACAGGACTTGGGTTTGAATCTCACCTGTGTAACTTTAAGCAAACTGTTTAACCTAAGCCTGCGTTCGCTTACTGCTAAAGGAAGAGAGATGGTGGCAGAAAACTTATGGGGTTGTTGTAAGGAGACTATGAGTTGTCAATTGGCACTTGGTCACATTCATTGTACGGGACCACCTACCTCCCCATATCAGGAGACACCCTATATGGCTATCACAGATTAACCCACGTGTTCAGAGAGATAAGCAGAAATATCAGCAGCTCCATGAATAACGATCTAAGGACTGATGGTCACAATTCCTTTCCATCGGTGCCCCCTTTGCGGACACCATCACTCTGCCCCTGAAGAGGTTGCCAGCCGACCTCTGTCCACACATCTCGCTGTTGGATTAATCAGCTGTGTGAAGACCTAGGGCTTAACCAGGTTCAAGTGCCTACCAGTCAAATGGAATACATAGAGCTTTGCAGCTTCTGCTATATCTATCTTTCACAGTATCATAAACTTACATCACTTATTATTTTTTTCTTTTTTGAGGCAGGATCTGGAATTCGCTATGTAAACAGGCTAGCCTTAAACTTGTACGACCCTCCTATTTCCGAGTGCTGGGAGAGATCACAGGCGTGTGTCAACAGCCCAAATCACATTGTTTTAAATCGATGCCTGTGATAGCTTTATTTATTGTGACATGATTATGCATTTACTGAAAAATGTAGTCCCTGGCATGCTTTGAACGTATCTATTACATAGCTTTAATGCTTTTCCAACGTGTTGACTTTAAATTTGGATGATCAGAGAAAATCTGATCTGAGAAAAATCTCCCCCTGGCTCCTCACAGCGTAAGACTGGGTTTTACCATCTGGCTCTCTCACACCCTGTCCAAGAATCTGTGCGTGGCTTCCCCTTTACACAGATCTCTCATCCATCTCTTGCCTCCACTTTACTTACAGTATCCCAGGTCTGGCTCCCACTCTGCCCTCCTTGGACGTGTTCCCTGGCAATATCAGCCTCACTTCTGTGACCTTCCAATAGAGTTACACCTCTGTCACCTCAAAACAAGTCAAACCCACTACACCGCAGGGCCCTTGCCTTGGAAAAGCTTTCCCCAAACTTTGAAGACATGTAAGTCCTTCTTGGTTCGTTCTTTCTTTCTTTCTTTCTTTCTTTCTTTCTTTCTTTCTTTCTTTCTTTCTTTCTTTCTTTCTTTCTTTCTCTTTCTTTTGTCTTTCTTTCTTTCTGTCTTTCTCTCTCTCTTTCTTTCTTTGCATGTGTGTATGTGTGTGTGTGTGTGTGTGTCTGTCTGTCTGTCTGTCATCTGCCTGCCTATCTGACTATATCAGAGGCACTGTGTGTGCCTATGAAAGCCCAAGAGTCACTTTGGGGATCATCCTGGATTGCTCTACCTCCTTACTGCTTTGCTCTGGGATTTCCCAGGCTCTGCCTTCCAGAACCAGAAGTGCAAGTCCCTGCCATTTCCACCCAGAGTTTTTAATGTGGGATCTGAATTCAGGATCCTTCTACCTGCGAGGCAGAGGCTGAAGCTCTGGACCTTCCCTCTGGCCCTCTCCTTGGTTCTTAGTTACCATCCCAATAGACCAGAAAGTCATCCTCGGTACTCATGACCCACGTTCCTCCTGAGCCGACATGATGTTTTCCTCAGCACGTGACACTCTAGAGATAGGTCTGGAACAGCAAGGAGGCCAGAGGGCCGCTGCCCTGGAGCTTCAAGCGCCTATCAGAGAAGCTCTGCACCTGTCCACCCTTCCTAAGACACCTCAAAGGTGCTCTGCAATTCCTTAACCGGCCCACGAGCAGGAGGCAGAGAACCCTTTAGCTCACCCGCTCTGCCAACATACATCCATCCCGGCACCACAGGAGAGGTCGGCTGCCAGGCCACAGGGCAGCAGCCATGTCTTGTCAAAGACATTTCATTTCAGAGTAAAACAGGTGCCAAGCAGATGAAAGAAAATGCTGTCCTGGTCACCTCCTTTGTGGAGCCCTGAGCACAGCACATGCACAGAGGGCAATGAGTTTAGGGACATCTATTGACTCTGAGACCCTTCAGCCAAACAGGAAGGAAGCCCTGAAGGCAGACCCTTCTGGCTAGTGCAGACGCAGAAGGAGCAAACCAGGCAGTATGCCCAGGAGAATGTATGGCAGCCAGCTCCAAGTTTCAAATTTGCAAACAGTCTTGTTAAAAAAGGAAACAGGGAAGGTTAACTTAATAATGCATACGTCAACAGACAAACACACGATAGTAGCATTTAATATTTTAACATGGGATACTTTGAGGACTATTAGTGCTATTTGCATACTTTTTCCCCACACTAAGTCTTCAGATTCTGAATCAAGCGCTTGCACTCCCCTCATAGTACATCTACCTCATTCTGGGTAAGCCTCATTTCAAGTGTGCAACGTCATGTGACAAGTGGCCATCATACCAGAGAGTGGAGAAATGTAGTAATGGACCTAGAAATCAATACAGATTATTGTTAGTCATACACTGCCTTAGCTCAAAGGCAATTATTTCCCCTTTTGCACAGAATCTTACTTGTTTGGATGTTCTCATTTCTGGTTAACTCTACTGTCTCTTTCTTTCTTTCCTTTCTTTTCTTTTCTTTTTTCTTTCTTTCTTTCTTCTTGTGAAGGTGTTCACTGTCTCTGACATGGGCTCAGTCCGTATGACTTGTCATTGATACCTCCTATCAGTGGTCTCAAATAAAAATACTCAGCTAGTAAACCAAAGCAATCCAGAGCAAGAATGCCAAATAGAGAAAGTACTACCTGAACGAGGTGTGGCAGAGCATTTATAACCCCAGCACTTGGAAAGTGGAAGCAGAAGGATCACGAGTTCAAGGGTTACACAGAGAATTTGAGGCTCCATGAGACCCTGTCTCAAAAAAAAAAAAACAAAAAAAAAACAAAAACATGTACCCGAGGGCTGGGAGATGGCTCAGCAGTTAAAGCGCAGGCAGGACAAGCAAAAGGCCCTGAGTTTGGATCCCCAGATTCCACATAAAATGCCAGGTGACTGGCCCATAATTCCATTTTACAAAGGCGGAGACCAGGAATCTCCAGAACAAACTGGGAAACCAGACTTGCCCTATCAAGCTCTAAGTGTGATTAGAGACCCCTTGAAAGAATAAGGCGAAAGACTGGCCTCAGGCCTCCAAATGCACATTCATGTATGTGTACAAACACCTACATACGCATGTGAGCACACACACATGCATGCACTCCCTCTCCCCCAACACACACACACACACACACACACACACACACACACACACACACACACACACGGGAAAAATGGGGAGTGCCTGAAAAGTGTGAAGGCTGTTCTTTGTTTGCATTCTCTCCAGAACACACCATAATGTTCTAACCTGACTTGCTTATTATTACTATCATTATTATTAGGAGTTTTGTTATTGTTTTGCAGCACTGGGGATCATACCTAGAACCCTACATGTGGTAGGCATGCACTCTGCCACGAAGTATGCCTCCAGCCCTTGTTTTAATACAGAATCAACTCCTTGGTAGGTATGAAATTAGGCCTCTACTTACACCACATTCACTTTGGAGCAAGTAACCTGAATTTCCATTCTGACTTCCCTATTCACTAATGATGTGCCCTTGTCAAATTACAAAAAGATTCTGAATATTAATTTTTTTCAGCTGTAGTAAGTAGTCAGAGATAACCCGTCTATCTTATAGGAGGACAAAGTACAATAATTATATTACCACCACTATTATTATCATTTCTAGGGCTGCATTATTTGCTTTTTTTTTTTTATCAGAACAACCTCAGACAACTGGATTTAAAGACAGGTTTTTGGGTAAAGTTCCTTGAACTGCAAACACGTGATTGTTTGGGAACAAACATGGAGGGCTCAATGATCCATCAGACAGACTCAACCCAGGACAGGACAGAAAGCATCATTACAGGAAGTATAAAAGGAAAGTGGCAGTGGGTGAACTAGAAATTAAAGCATCCGAAGAAGAATGGTCCTGTGTGAACGTGGGAGTCAGCGTGGTAGATGACCACTGCTCCCTGAGTTAAACTCTGCATCTCTCTCTCTCTGTGTTGTCATCACAGTAAATCCACAGCAAGTCAGAAAATGCTTCACAATTTAAAACCAAAAGCCATCAAGGCATAGAGTCAGGGACCTGGTTGGCATGACTTGAAGAGAAAATCGGGATGTGACTTCAATGACATAGGAAGGATGTCAGTCCTTCCTGAGTCCCTCCCCGGATTCCTGATGTTCCCCCCCCCTCTTCTGGTCCTTTACCTCTGCACTCAAGCAGGAGATAAGAGAACTGCCAAGCACAGACAGCGCCTCCCCCTCTCTCCCATCTCAGACTTACCAAGGTGAGAAAAGGGATGTGATTGCGCCACCGCCACCGAAGAGAAGGCAGAGCAGACAAGAACCGGTACCTGAGCCACTGCCTCGGGCAAAGTCGAGTAGCTTAAGTGCACCGAGGCATTTTCCTTCCTGTGGGGGCATACCTTGCTACGAAGACAGGCCAGCAGCCACGGCTGGACCCTCTTGATGTGGCCGCATCTGACCTCAGAGAGATGAGCACAGTGCTGCTGATAGACATATCAACTTGAGATCTTCCAGATTGAGGGAGGCATGGAAAAAGCAAACCCAAGTTTTCTTCCCGTTGCAATATGACCTTTATAATTAGTGTGAACATCAGTGAGTGATTTTCACTTGCAAGGTTGCGTCTGCGTGTGTAAAAATATCAGGAGGAACTTGGGAATGCATTGCATTTGTGTGCATAAGAGGCATCATAGAGGGCTGGAGAGATGGCTCAGGGGTTAAAACTTTTGTCTCCCAACCAAAAGGACCTGATTTCAGATCTTCAAATCCCAAATAAAACTGCCAGGTTGATATAGTAGTGCCCAGCAATTCCAGCCCTCCAAGGTAGAGAGCTTGGAAATCCCCAAAGCAAAGCAATAAGAAGGTAGAAAAATCCAGAATGATTCTCAAAGTCACCCTTGGGCCTCAACAGGCACATATACTCAAGTTTCTCTTGTCTACATGCACACACACCAAAGGGGGGGGCAATAAAAGAAGCAGTATATAAGTTAAAACAGAATGTAGCTTTGGAAACAACTGTGTGACTTCAAGCAACACATTCAACCACTTGGAACGTGAATTTCTTCAAAGGTAAAACAGGTGACCACCATCTTTCCTGGGTTGTCACTAGGATTGAATGAATTTACAGAACACAAGCCCAGACTGTAGTCAACTCTTAGTCAAGGCTAATGTCCATTTTCTCCCTCGTCCCTTCGTCTTTATAAGGAGGACTAGCAAAATGTGAGCCAGAGACTGCACTACTTCTGTAATTCTCCACTCTAGTAACCACTGAATTCCAGTCTCCCCCACCCTGCCAAAAAAAGCACAACTGTTCACTCTGTGGTAAAGTGCATGTAATATAAAATTTACTGTCCTTATTTTATCATGTATGTATTTAAACTTGAGGTTTTAGCATGGATATACGATTATTAAGTAATAACCACATCCAAGTCAATGAGCATACCCATTACCTCGTATGTGTGCATGAGTGTGTGTGCGTGTGTGTGTGTGTGTGTGTGTGTGTGTGTGTGTGTGGTGGCAACACTTAAGATCTCAAGTATATAACACAGTTCTGTTACCCAGAGTTGCGATCCTGTACATTAAGTCTATAGAAACCTATTCATTGTATAGCAAAAGCACCCCTGCTTCCACCTCTTGGTAACCACTGCTCCGTGAGTTTTGTTCTTTTGAGTTGTACATGCAAGACTATAGTCATCTTTCCACCTGGCTTATTTCACTCAGCACAGTATCTTGCAGGTCTCTTCATGCTGCTGCCTAAGGCCGGCTTTCCTTTTCCAGGTCTAAGCAAATAGCACAATATACATAGACTTTAAACTTCCTTTATTTGCTTATCTACTGATGATGATCTTTTCCTTTGTTTCATATCTTAACTACTTTCAATGATGCTGCAAAGAATGTGAGATTGCAGATACCTCTATGAGATTCTAGATTCTCTTAGATAAATACCCAGAAGTGGGATTGCTAGATAGCTTTTTTTTTTTAAGGAAACTCTGTATTCTTTCCTATGATAATTGTACCCACTAACTTTCCCATCAAGTGAGTACCAGTTTTCCCTTCCCTGCATATCCTTCCCAACGTGTATTTTCTTTTACGTCATTGTGACTTGATTGTATTTTCCTGATGGATGATTAGGGATGTTAATCATGTTTCCACATATAGACTCACAGTGTACAGTCTTCTTGGTTTGCTTTCTATTGAATTCCAGGAAAGTTCCTTGTGCATTTGATACCAACCCCTTTAAGCATAAGGTTGGCTAACTTTGTCACTCATCCTGACTATTCCCTTTGCTGACAGAGCGTTTTTAGTTTTAATGACCCCACATTTTGCTGTTATTGGGGTCATAGCCAAACAATCATTGCCAAAACCAGTATCAAGAAGCTTTTTGTCATCTGGTATTTTAGTTTGGGCTCTTGACAGTTAAGACTTTATATTAAATATATTTGTATATTTTTGTATGCTATATTTTTTCATACAATGAAAGTATTCTAGCTCATGCTTTTAGATGTCTGAGTTTTTCTAATTAAAATTCATCAAAGGAATTACCTTTTCCCCACAGTGTATTTTTGGCATCTTCGTTAGAGATTAGTTGGGCATGTATGTGTAGATTCCCATCTGGTCTCTGTTCTTTTATTTGTGTGTGTGTATCAGCGGGCACTGTGTGTCCCTGCAGAGGACCAAAAGTGATTTAGGGAATCATCCTGAATTACTTCTACCTCCTTTTTACTTTGCTCTGGGATTTCCCAGGTTCCACCAGGGCCCATTCCACCTGGTGTTTTTACATGAGACCTAGGATCTGAACTCAGGTCCTTCTGCTCGCAAGACAATCTTAACTCCTGAGCCATCTCTCCAGTCCCTGGCTCTCTGTTCTATTCCACTAACTCACATGTCTTTTTCTGCAGGAACCACATGGTTCAATTACTCTAGCTTCATAATTTGAAATCAAGACCTGTGATGTCATCCATCTTTGTTCTTCTTTCTCGAGAACAAGTTGGATACCCATGGTCTTTTATGGCTTCCAAATAATTTTTAGAATTTTTTCTATTTCTGTGGAAAATGTCATTGGATTTTTAATAGTGATTTCCGTGGATCTGAAAGGCATTTTGAGTGGTTCAGAAATTTTAGGAAAAAGTATTTTCTAATCCATAAATGTGGAATATCTTTCCATTTATTTGTGTCTGCTTCATGCTCATTGCTATTTTATTTACATTGTGCAGGTCTTTCACCTTCTTGGATAAATTTATTCTTAAACATTTCAATATTTTTCAATGCTATTATAAATTATGTCCCTGATTTCTATAATAGATGGTTTGTTGTTAGAATAGATAAATAAAATTGATTTTTATAGGCTGCTTTTCTATCCTAAAACATTGTTGGTACTATTTCCTGTTTGTTTGTTTTTTGTCTTGTATCGATTTCTGGTTTCATATTGTTGTGGTTACAAAAGATGATATGATCTTGCTAATTTTGTTAAGACGTCTTCATTTTGCTATGGTTTCCTTTGCGGTTGAACCTAATGTAGCCTGAAGAATGTCCCCTGCATACAAGGGAAGATAGTGTACCCTGCTCCCAAGGGACCAGATGCTCCATGTCTGTCTGTTGGATCCATTTGGTCCATATTGCTATTCAAGGCTGCTGCCTCTTCATTGATTTTCTGTCTGGGTGATTTGTTCTGTGTTGAAAGTGGAGCATTCAAGTCCCTTACTTTTACTGTATTGCCTTCTCTTCCTTCACTTCTGTCAATATTTGCTTTATATGTTCAGGCATTCTGACGTTGGGTGCATATATACTTATAACTGACAGAGCCTCATGATGACCTGACCTTCCTAGCATCAAAAAGGTGACCTTTTTATCTCTCATGACAGTTTTTGTTGCATAGACGTACAGCCGCATTGGCTCTCTTTGAATTGCCATTCGACAATGACACTTCATAAGGCTGTTCTGTCCCTTGCCTTCCACTTCATGTGTGTCATTAAAACCACAGTGAGTCACCCACAGGCAGCAAGTGTAACCACCTTGGTAACCACCACTCGGTGAATTTGGTTCTTTTGACTTGCACATGTAATCCATAATGTCATCTTTCAGTCTGGCTGATTTCACCTGTGTGTTAGCTTCTCAGCATCACCCCATTCTGCTGATACCAAACAAGCTAGTTTCACCTTTCTGTTGCTGAACAAATACAAGACCAAGCAACTTAAGGGAGCAAAGGGTTTTATTCTTGCTCACGATCCTAGTTAAAGCTCATAGTCTAGTTTGGCAGGACAGTTCATGTCAATGTAAGGAACCAAGAGAATTGGCACACCATAGCCACAGAAAGCTGAGAGGGGGACATACTTTCTTGCTTGTCAGAATGCTTGCATGCCAATAAGCCCAAGTATGTTAAACTACTGAATCAACTCCATCTTATTTACCTGCTCAGGAAATGATCCCACCCACCATGGGCTGAGACGTCCCACATCAATTAGATAATCTCCTCACACATTCACTCAGGGGCTGTGTTAACTAAATAATTCTTCACATATGTGCTAAAAGGCTCAGTCCTCAAATGTCAAACTGACACTTGTATCTAACTGGTACAATCTTGTTCTCCATCTAACAGCTCCTTTGTCCTACCTATTCGCTCTTCCTGTCTTCCTTTGAAATTTGGTAGTGTTTCAAGTTGCTATGCTTTGACTGCTTCCTCATTATCCTTTCTGCTCTACTACAGACTTGTGTTTATGATTGCTGTAAGGCGTACACAAAACATCATACAGTTATAACAGGCTATTTTAAGCTGATAAAAACCCAACTTCAATTGGTTACAAAACTTTTTATCTCTCCCTCCCATATCCACGTTATGTTCTTGGAATCATGATTCGCAACTTTTTAAACAATATAGACCATTAACAAATTGTGGTTCTTTTTAGTACTTTTACTTTTATCTTCAAACTTTTTTATGTTAGTGCTAAAAATGATTACCACTACAGTTTTTGTAGCTTGACTGTAGACTCACCTTTACTGATAAGTTTCATGCTTTCATACTGATAAGTTTCATGTTACTACTGAGCACCCTGTATTAGTTTCCTTTCCCATTGCAGTGACTAAATACCTAATGATAGCATCTTAGGAAGAAAGGTTTAACTGGATCTCAATTCCAGGTGACAGTTCATTGTTGTGGAGCCTTCACAGTGGCAGGAGTTTGTAGCACTTGATCACACCACATCCACCATCAAAAGCAGAGAGATGGCTCAGGGGTTAAGCCTATGCCTTACAAGCAGGAGATCCTAAGTTTGGATCCCAGATCCCACATAAAATTGCCAGGAGGAAATAGCAGCAGCATGCACTTCTGATCCTGGGAAACTCCAGAGCAAAGCAAAGAGGAGGTAGAGCAAGGTGATTCCAGAATTCACCCCTGGGCCTCCACAGGCACACACAGTGCCTTCTTATACACACACACACACACACACACACACACACACGGGGGGGGGCAAAAGAGAGAAGCAAGAGAGAGAGGGAGAGAGACAGAGAGATCGAGAAAGAGAAGCATGCACAATAAATTAAAAGAGCAATGCATGCATGCCCATGTAGAATTCCTGGCCTCTGCTTCATGTAGGTGAGGAAATATCTGGCTCACAATTAAGATGAATCTTCCCAAATTAAGATAATCAGAATAACTTCTCCACAGGCATGCCAGAAGCCCTTCTCTCAATAATTATAGTTTGTGTCAAAATCAAAATTGAGACTAACCATCACACACCCCTTTCATTTAGAAGATTCCCTTTAGCATATGTTGTAGGGAAGGTCTCTCGATGAACTCCTTACCTGTCCTGTGTAAGTCATTAACTTTTCCTTGTCTCTGAAAGACACAAAGATTAAGTATTCTTTTTTTTTCTGAGTGTGTGTATGTGTGCATATACATGCTTTTACGTGCATGTGTACAAAAAGGCACTTGAATGTGTACTTATGGAGACCCAAGGGTGACATCAGGAATCACCTTGGATTGCTCTACCTCCTATGGCTTTGCTCTAAAGTTTCCCAGGCTCTGCCTTTCAGAACTGGAATTACGGGTCAATGTGGTATCCACTTGGCAATTTTACATGGGATCTGGAGATCTGAACTTAGGTCCTTTTGCTTTTGAGGCAAAGGCTTTAACCCTTGGGCCATCTCTTTGGCCTTTGTTAAATATTCTTGATCGGCAATTTTTACTTCTAGCATTTTGATTGTATTATTGCATCTATGTCCTGCCCTTCAAAACATCCATTGAGAAAGCAACCGAGAGCCTTAGAGAGAGTCTTTTTTCTGCAATGAGTTGCTTTTCCATTGCTGCTTTGACTTGTTTTCTTTGACTTTTGGCAATTTGATTATAATGTGTCTTGGTAAAGACCTTTTGATGTTTAAGATATTTGAAGTTTGTGTGAGCACCATAGATCTGTATGCTCATTACCCTCTCTAGCTTTGGGAAATTCCCTATCTTTATTTCTGTAAATAAGGCTTCTGGAATTTCCACAATGCATATATTGTTCCATTTGATAATGTCCCATAAGTTACACAGACAATATTTTTCATTCCATTTTCTTTCCTCCTTGGACTGTACAATTCCAACTGATGTGTTTTTTAACTCACTTATTCGTCTACAAGATCTACTTTCCTCCCATTGGAACTTGGTCAGCTCAATCATTATGTTGTTAAGCTCTAGCAGTTGACTCTTCTCTTATTTATACGTTTGTGGCACGTATTGCTTTGTTCAGTATTGCTTTCTCGATTGCATTAACACTTGCGATGACTACTTCTAATTCTTTGTCGGGTAATTGATTGATCTCCATTTCTTTGGGATCGGTCATTGAAAATTCATCTTGTTCCTTTCATGGAGTTACAGCTCCTGGATTCGTTGTGTATTGTCATTTTTCTATTTAAAAAAGTGGAGCCCTCTTCCAGTCTTGACTGGCTTTAGAAAAGAATGTCCTTTATACCTAGGAATTTTGTGCCTTTCAGGCGGTTTTAACAGAATCATCCGCCCACTCCAGTCACTTCCCCTTCATGGAAGATCTTAAGACTGTGAGCCTTTTCTCAGTTCTACAAAGTCAGGGCAAGTGTTAAGAGATCTCCCAGTATTTTCCTCAGGAAAGGGCCTTGAAGTCTTAATGTGTATGCCTCCTCCTAATCCAATAGGATGGAACTGGTGAGCAACATCCACTTGTTGTCCCTGGCAACAAATGTGCACTGTCTGTGGAGGTGCACGTGTACTTCTTGGGGGCGTGCGGAGCAGTGAGGACACACGGCAGTCCACTGTGGGCATCCCACAGGCTTCATGGGTGGGGCTATTGGTGTGAACATCAGTGGCCAGATTCTGAGTCCCTGAGCCCCAGGTGGCATCCTTTCTGCGGCTCTGCTCCTCCGACCCCCCCCAGCTATTCAACCACCTGATCTCTACGATGATCTGAGTGAGTGGTGAGTCACCAGTGGGCGGCTGAAGCAATGTCCACGGAGGCTCTGGAAGCTGGGCACTCACTGCACTCTACGCTTCCTCACAGAGGAAACCATAGACCAAGATGGTCCTTTTTTTTTTTTTTTAAGCATTGAGCTGTACTGGCATGGGGAGAAGGTAACATGGGTAAAATAAAGCTGTTGAATAGACAGACGGACAATTAGACAGACAGATAATTTACTGGAGGGGGAGAGAGCAGGCATGCAGGTACCATGTCCTGCATTGGAGGTCAGAGGGCAACTTTTGGAAATATTTACCGTGTGGGCTCTGAGGATTGAACTCAGGTCATCAGGTTTAGTCACAGGTGCTTCGCCCACTGACATCTCACTGGCCCCTGAAACTGTTCTTATTACATTTTTAATATATTGATTCTCAGATAAAATAATGATATTTATTATTATTATTATTATTATTATTATTATTATTGTCAAATAGGATTGGAATTTCTCCAAATAGGATGCCAGTCTTCTGAGCATTTATAATCTGAATCTAGAATTTTCTACCACAAAAAGTTAACAAAGTGAGGGTTGAGGAGATGGCTCAGGGATTAAGACACTGCCTTGAAAGCAGACCTCCCTGAGTTTGGATCCCAGGTCCCACGTAAAAACGCCAGGCAAAAACCATGAGGACCTGCACTTCTGGCCTTGGTAGGTGGAGCCTGGGAAATCCCAGCAAGAAGCAAGAAGGCGGTAGAAGCAATCCAGAATGATTCCAGAGTCACCCTTGGTCCTCCACAGGGACAGAGAGTGTCCTCTGATACACACACATACACACACACACACACACACACACACACACACACACACACACACACGCATGCACGCATGCACACACGCACACATAAATAAAATAATTTTTAAAAAAAATAGTTAACAAAGTGAGATTAAACCAGAACTATCAAATGCGGAATGAGCGAAAGAGAAAAAAATAGAATAAGAACTTCTATTTGTCTTGTGCTGACCTATAAGCACCTTTGGCTTTGGCAATTTCCCAAATACTCAGGCAAGAGCAACTTATTAGAAAAAGGCTGCCCAAGTTCGGATGGGTTGGCAATGTTCCAGGGAAAACTACCTTGCTACAGTGTGCTTGGCCTGTTCCGGGTGCTTTGACAGAATCTTTCTACTCGAGTGATACATTTTGAAGTTTGTTTCCTTTATAAAAGAAACCCTGGATCCAGATGAATTGACTAATTACTATTGTGTATGGAGACTGGGAAAGCAATGTTTAGTGCAGCTGATTTATGAAGACACAGACAAGGGAAATATCTCTGCTCAGGCTGTTAAAAAAAATTAATGTCTATCTGCTATCATGAACAATGCCCCCCTCTACCCATACCACTTAGAGGCTACTGGACTTGTGACAGGAGTCATGAGAGATACATACATACATGACAGATAAATGAAACTAGGGTCTTTCTTAAGGTTGGTATTTTGGACCTGAATTCAATCCCCCAAAATCTAAACAAGGTGGATCACCCTTATAATCCCACCTCTGGGAAGGCAGAAATGTTCAGTCTGGTTGTGTCTGATTCTGTGTGGTTCTTCCTGATCTTGCCTGGTCCTGTTTGGTTGTGTCTGGCTCTGTTTAGTTCTGCCATCTCCTGTCTGGTCCTGTCTTGCTCTGTCTGGTTCTGCCTGGTTGTATCTAGTTCTGAGGGATCTCTTGAGCGCACTGGCCAGCCAGCCTACACTAAACCAGTGAGAGACCCTGTCTTAAAAAACAAAGTAAGGAGAAATGACGCGGTGGATTCAGTGCTTGTGGATCCCCAGCAAGCACATAAACAAAGCTGGGTGTGATGGCTCCTGCCTGTAACCCCAGTTCTGAGGGTCACAGATAAGAGGATCACTGGGGTTCGCTGGCTAGTGAACTCCAGGTTCAGGGAGAGATTCTGTGTCAAAACATAAGGTAGAGGGCTGAGAAAAAAGCTGAGGGGATAAGGCACCTACCACACACGCATGAGAAACAGAGCTGGGGATCGTAACAGCCAGGCCGAGGTGGCTGCCTGTCATCTAGGCACTGGGGAAGCAGGCCAGGCAGTCCCCAGAGTAAGCCGGCTAGGCTAGACTATGGGTGAGCTCTGGGCTCCACCGAGAGACCCACATCAAGAAAAAAAATGAAGACACAAGACAACAAGTTCAGGCCTCTACAAGCATCCATACACATACATACATATACAAGCACACAAGTATGTCCATACATGTGTACACACAAAACAATAAACAAGGTGAAGAGCAATGAAAGAAGACACTTGACATTAACCTCTGTCCTTGTGTATACACAGACACACATTCCCACACATGCATGTGCCACACACACACACACACACACACACACACACACACACACACAAGCAGGGCAGATGGCTCCGAGGAACAGCACTCAAGTTCTCCCTATTTATTGCTCACATATTCACACATGCACTCACACACTTACAAATAACACGCATATACACATACAAAAAAAGCGAACCAAAACCTGGGTAGACAGAAAATCAAAACTGTCTCCTTAAAGAGATGCTCCAATTCCATGTGTGATAACAATTTCTTGAGGTTATATAATCACAGAACGAAGAACACCATAAATCATAGCACTTTTCAAAAGCACGAGTGGGTGCACACCTCGGAACATGGGGTATAGGAAAGAGGGGAGTCTCTGTTTCAGGCTATGGATGTTCTCTGACGACATACTTTGCCCTTCAGTTGATGTCAACTAGGGTCTGCTTGTGCGTCCAAGGGGGCGTTTACCCGAGTCACAAGGAAAGGTGGGTTGCAGGCAGAGCTGTCAAGAGGACTAAAGAAAGGCCAGGCGAGGCTGTTCTGGACTTGTAACTTCCAACCCTTTGCCCCACTCAGACGTTCATCCGTCAGTCAGCCTCACAGGCCGAGCTTCCCTTCCAGAACTTCATTCGCACCTGAGAAGTGTGTGCAGGAGGCTGAAATGGACAGGGATGGTCGCCAGGTGTGGGTGGCAGGCAGACAGGGGCGTACCCTAAAACCTGCCGCAGCACAACAGCCCCACTACAGGGGCTCACAATGATTCATTGAATATTTCAAAGCGGCCGATAGAGGGGATTTTCTTTTGGCTGAGGCTATGTTTTGTTTTCCACTTTTCTTTATTGATGAATTGTGCTCGTTGACAATTTCCCACAGGAATATAATACATTCTGATTCTTCTCCCCTCTACCTTGCTTTAATCTCCCCCTGCCCAGAATTCTTCTTCCCATATGCATATCCTTTTGTTTCATTTAAAGAGGATTTTTGAGTGTTCCAGACACACACACACACACACGATTACCCTACCCTTAGCTGATCATTACGCATTTTTGTATGCATGTATTGAAATGCCACATGGTACCCCGTAAAAATGTGCAAGTGCTAGGTGTCTATTGAAAATATTGTTTTTAAAGGGGAGTTTATTATAGAGCTGGCTTTGTAATTGACAGAAATGTACCTCTGGGCTTTTATGGATTGTTGAAATCAATTTCAAAACAACAACATATAAATCGATTTGAAGCAATATTTTCAACTTTCTAAGCAACGGTGAAGCAAAGCTGATGCCCGACTCTCCTTTCTCTTGGTGTCTTCAGCCCACCCTGACACAGGTGGATGGCCCAGTAAGTGTCATGAAGAAGAGAAGTTTCGAAGGGTCAAGAGCATCTACACACTGGCTGGCCGCATTAGCCAGGATGTTCTCCCGCAAGAGCTGAGGCTGGATGCCCACCTCCCAATGGCTGGCAAGAGCCAAAGGATCAAGAAGCAACCAAACCCCACAGCCATCGGGGCAGTGGCAGGAAGTGACACTCAGGGGCGGGTCCTCTGCCCTGGCAGCCTGTAGCTCTAGTTCTCGCGAGAGCTCTAGTTCTCACGTGATCTGCGTCTTCTGAATCTGCAGCCACATAAGCGCACTCCAAAGTAACATCCACTCTTCTGTTTATTCAGTCAAAGCACCTTTTCCCCACCCCTGAGAGCTACATGATGCAGACAGTCTTCCGCTATCAAGTGGGGCACTAAAGAGGGCTGCTCACCCCACATGCCCAAACACCGATGTGAATGTCCAGGGGGTTCCCTCTGTGTAGACCACATGCCATGATGGGTTTTCTTGCCATCTCTGTGTTACAAAGAAAGAAACCGAAGCTCACAGTGGTCAGATCATGTGCCTAAAGACTCCCTCTCAACCTGCTTCTTGGCCTTTCTGCTAACATCAAGGGAAGACTCAGATCAACGAGTGATGGAGCTGCAAGTGAATTTTCATCAGTCCTCAAAGCCACTTCTTAGCGATACACACAGACCCGGGTCAGATAAGAATCACTGTGGCTACGTTCGATCGCGCCCAATTAATTCTTTGGAACGGCCAAGGACAGAGCAGGCGGCCGCTGACGGGTGGCTCCGCGTTTACGATCCTATCAATCTGCGCTCTCGCCCGTGTGCTCTCGGCACCGCCACACTGAGACTGTCCTCTGCCCACGCTGGAGCGGAAGGAAAGCTCGCAAAAACCCCTTCCAGAGACATCTTTCTCTGATGGGGGAGCAGATTTTCAAGTGCCAGGACACTTGACTGAGGCCAAGGAAAGCAAAAACAATAAAAGGGGACCACCGAAGTGACCAAGAAATGTGAGCAGTGGGGAGGGGAAGAAGGACTGGGGGCGGGGGGGGGGGGCAGGATTTCAAACCCTATCATGATAATGGGAAGGGAGAGCCTCACGTGCTGATCAAGCAAAACCGACATTTGTAGATGGGCATCTCTCTGTGCCCAGGGGTTAGGAGCACCCCCCACCCCACCCCCACCCCACGCACCCACCTCCCCATCCCTGCCACTAGCTGCACACTTAGAAACTGAATTGCCATGTTTTCTCCTTCTGCTATCACCCACCTACCCACACAGCCAAATACCCGTCAAGTGCTTGAGCTTAAAAAGTTGGGCTGGAGAGATGGCTCAGGGGTTAAGACTCTGTCTCGAAAGCAGAAGATCCTGGGTTTGGATCCCAAGTCTCAAGTGTGGCCACCCACACTTCCACACTTCCGTCCCTGGTGGGCAGAGCCTAGGAAATCCAGAGCGAACAAGAAGGAGGTAGAAGCAATTCAGGATGATTCCCGAAGTCACCCTTGGTCCTCCACAAGAATACATGTGCCCTATGATACACACACACACACACACACACACACACACACACACACACACAATAAATATTTTTTAAATTTTTTTTGAAAAGTGAGAGGACTTTTGGTTCAGTTCCAATGACAGTGTGAAGGGGAACAGTAATTCTCTTTCTGTCTATACCTGTCCTTATCACATCCAGTCCTAACAAGGACATACACAGGGCCTAATTGAAGACAAAGAGAAGACAAGAAGCATTGACACAAACTAGACCTGGACCTTAGCTTTCTTACTGCATCATCTTATACACACACACACACACACACACACACACACACACATACACACACACACACAGCAATACCTTTCACCCTACACCACATCAGCATTAATCTTACGTCAAGCAGCATGATGTAGCCAATCAAGCAGAGAAGGAAAAGTGCCAACAAGCAGTTTTGCCTAGCATCCTCTAAATTAGCTATTTGAGGATACAGTGCTGAAACCCAGTTGATTGACAGAGTTCACAGGGATCACAGAAATCAAAGGTTAGCACCCAGCCCCCATCCTGCCTCCCCCCAGCAGCTATGCCCCCTCTCACACCAACCACATCCACACTCCCTGGCTCGGGCACAGACCCCATCAGCTTGGCTCCCTGCCCCCGGGCGCAGAGCTGGGCTGGCTCCCTCAGCCGCCAGCGTCTGCCTAGAGTTGCTGCACATCAGCATTCTTCTCACTCCCCTCGACCCAAGGGGAAACGTTTCCAGCTGCCTCCTACTTAAGCATCACCCTCGGCACCGTAAGCCGGAGCCTGTGCATAATTGACAAGGAATATGTTGATAAGGAATGGGACCGCTCCAAGCTTCTGAAGGATAAGTAGGTAATTAAAAGAAAAACCTAATTTAAGAAAATTCTGAAGACTCTTTTTTTTTCCCCCAAATCTCTCTGGCAACATCCTTTATGGATTATTCTCTGTTACCACAAGATTTCTGGTTTGAGTCTGTTTGTTTTTCTAAGCCTGAGGCTAGATATCCAATGTTCTAAGGTATCCAACAGGTCTGATGCCTCCTGGCGGGGACAGCTCAAGAGTCCTGTGCTGGGAGCAGACAGCTCACCTGTGCGTCCCCAAGAGGGCTTAGAAGAACTGGAGTTTTTCAAAGTCTGAGCACCTGCTGACTTGTGGCTAGTGTTCAGCACCCTGGACAGCAGCTGCCTAAATTCCCCACCCCACCCCCAACATAGACACACACACACACACACACACACACACTCAATCCACCCTGATGTGGGGTCATGCCAAGGACCTCTGAAAGTACTTGATGTCACATTTGTGCACAGGCGAAATTGCTTTCTGTGGGTCTCCCAGCTTTTAGTCTTATGACTTTGCTACTAGCTGATTTAAGATCCACGGTGAACCAGCCAGCCAGCTGCCAATATTCACCTCAGACATACTGACCAGTGTGGGCTTTAAAGAGTGCACACCAGGCAGTCTGTCACTTCCCAAGAGACAGCCTAGACTTGTGTGCTTCGTTTCATGGGCCTCTCTGTCATCTAGAAGTTGGGGAACATTGATTATGACTCTGTTACCTTTAGGACTATCAGCAAGTAACTCTGTGTGTGTGTGTGTGTGTGTGTGTGTGTGTGTGTGTGTGTGTGTGTGTAGGGAAGTACACATATGTAGAAATCAACAGTTGAAGTTAAGTACCTTCTACTTTACTTTTTAAATTATTTACTTGTTTTGAATACATGTGTGTGTGCGTGGGTGCATGCATGCATGTGTGCCTTAGAGGACACTGGAGTGTATGCTTCTGTGGAAGTCCAAAGTTGACATCAGGAATCATTCTGGAGTGTTCTATCTCCTTATTGCTTTGCTCTAGGCTTTCCCCAGCTCTGTCCTCTAGGGACAGAATTATGGGACCGAAACCATATCCATTCAGCAATTTTATATGGGATCTGGGGATCTGAACTCACAACCCTTGGTTTGTGAGACAAAGACTTTATAACCCCTGAGTCATCTCTCCAGCCCCTAATCAAAGGAAAGCCTATAACAATTTCTTAGGCACTTCTTGGAGCTGGGGAAACGGTTTAAATGAATAAAGTGCTTGTGGCACGAGTCTGAAGAACTCAGTTCAGATCTCCAGAGCCCATGTAAAAGCCTGGCAGATATGGTTACTACCTGTAATCCCAGCATTTAAGAGACAGAAATAAGGCAACTAGATTAGCAAGACTAGCCAATAGACAAGCTCTAAGTTAAATGACAGATGTCAATAAATATAATGGAGACCAATTGAGGAAGACACCTAACATCAACTTCAGGTCTCCACATACATGCTACACACATACACACCTTCATGCATACCAAACACATTGCACAAGAAAAAAGAGAATCTAATCATTCCTACCCTCCTCTACTTTGTCACATAGAACTTAACCAGTCTTGTCTAGCAGGGTGGTTGAAGCACTTATTTAACCTCACTTATGTGATCCTCCCCCATCTTATTTCTTACCTGAACACAGCACGCATCCTCCCTCCACGACTTAGGGCCTGGTGAAGGGCATGGGCATTCTTGAAATAACAGCACAAAGAGATGTAAAGTTACAACTCTGGCAGGAAACACACACAGTTCTGAGATCACAGAACAGTGTGCCCAAGCTACAAAGGAAAGACCGAGGTCCCCAAGGATCGAAAGGATGGAAGGACAGCTGTGTACCAGGAAGACCATGTGCGACAGAGAGACCCAGGCTGGGAGCGGAGCGCAAGAGGGATTGTGGGAAAGAAGTGGCTGGCAAGCAAGGTGAAGGCTGGATTGGACCTTAGAGAGCATCAGATGTCCCGCTTGCTGACACTTGGTTTCTACCACGAATGAGCTGGCCCCAGGCTGTAGACAAGAAGACAGGATCAGAATTGATTTTTTTTTAAACAAACAAGCAAAAAGCCTTTTCACTTAGGTCAGGCGTGGAGAATGGATTGGGGGAGGACAGAAGAAATTTAAGTGAAAGAAGTCATTAGAACATTACCAGATGAGGAGGAGTCCAGTGCTGGAAAGGGTGAGAAATGCCCAAGGAATCTGGGGGCCAGGTAGCACTGGAGGGAGGGAAGACCTCCCCGCCAACAGAGGAACAGCCAAGATACTTATGCTTATAGGAGCTGGCAGGAAGCTCAGGATTGCTGGAGCAAAAATGTATGATGCGGGCACTGGTAAGAAAAAATCAGCTAGGAGAGAATGCGGGCAGAAGGCAGGCAGGAAGATGCCACCCCGCGCACCACTTGACCTCATCCACGGGTTATAGGGAGCCACAGAGAATTTAAGCTGGAATTGTGATATGATTGAATTTATTTTAGATGCCAGATTCTGTCCATTGGGTGGAAGGTGCTTGGAAGGGGATGCAGGAGCCCGAAAGATTAGTTCATGAACAGTTAGCTATGCATCCATGCACAAAAATACCATGGGGACAGCAAAAGTCATTCACACTGGAAAATTCTTGGGGTTGAATGCTGGATCTGGAACAGTAGATGTCAGAGTATCTCAAATATGTGTTCATGTACATATGTGCACAGATGTAAACAAATCTTCTAACAGTGTTGCACTAATTCAACTGGGTTATAGATGGTTTTTGTCTCTTTCTCTGCAGTCTTCTGCGACTCTTACACTGAGCCTCCACTTACGTAAGTTCAAATCAGAAGAGTAAAAATTGAAGCTTCAGGACGTCAGCATGAATGATCCTATCAAACAATTTGTATTTCGATGGTCCCTGCTGTTTAGTGGTCCTCTGTTGGAAACTACAAACTAAACATCATTTTCCTTTTTGTTCATGGAGAGGAACAGGAAAAACAGGAAAGCAAATATTTCATTTAACATGACACAAAAGGGCCTCAGGCAAAGGTGGATGGAATTAGGGAAACACATGCACTCTTTGACACTGGTTCAATTCTTCTTGCTGAGAAATGATTTGAATGGAACAGATCATGCACAATCCAATAATTAAGATAGCCAAAATAATTAGAAACAGCCCAATAGACTGAATGATGATCAGCCCCAATCAATGCAGGGAGAAGTCAGTCCCAAGCCTTGGAATAAATAAGGCAGCCTGCATTGGTAAAGGGACTGTGATTGCAGAATCCCATGCTTAATTAAGATGGTGCTTTTCTTTCGTTTGCTTTTTCAATGTGCGTATACATGTGTATGTGTTTGTGCATTGTGTGTCTGTGTGTGTGTGTCTGTGTGCACACATGAGAAATCAATGTCAGATGTCTTTCCCAATTGCTCCCCACTTTATTGCTTTACACAGAGTGTTATACTTTCCCAGAACATACGATTCAGCTGTATCGGCTGACCGGCGGCATCCAGGGATCCTCCTATGTGTATCTGCCCAACACTGGAATGTAAGTGTGCATCATTCCCACACCAAGTGTTTTCCATTCATTCTAGGGGAAGGAGTCTCAGTCTGTATGATTGTGCAATGAGCACTTTTCCTCCACACCGAAGGTCATACTTTTCTAGTAAGAGATCAGCGTTAGAAGGGGGGAAATGTATAAGTTCGCCTTACTCTACACATGATGATGCACACTGTATTGGAAGAGCGTGCACAGCTCTGGTGTGCTTGGCACCATGCCAAAACGGGTGGTATGGAAGGTCCTCATTCTCGCACTTCATAGAGTTCAAAAATACTTCTGTGTCACCTTCACAAGTTAAGAAAAAACAGCCCTAGCTGAAGCCGCAGCCGCAATATGACTAGACCCTCTAGCCCACCCAGATTAGTAGGAACTCCCATTCTCTTACTGGCCAGAGGAAAGTGTGTGGTCCCAGTAGGCAACCAGATCTGACTGCAACACGTGTAGCTTCTCTGCCATGGGTACCCAGAAAATCAGCAGAGGCCCCCATGTAAAGCCAGCCCTATTTTTGTTGATTTCTTGTAAAGTTTCAGAAAAGTTTAGAGAAACTCGGTGATCTATTGAACATGGCTTCCATAGCCTAAAATAACACTCTTGGCTCCGTTGTTGGATGGGTGAGGTGAGACCAAGAAGACGGAGGAGGTAGGAGGATTCCCAAAATTGCCAGCCTTGCAGACAGCATGACTGTAAATTAGTCAGCATCCAAGTTTATACCCACATGGCCATACTGTAGTTTGTAAGCTAATAAAATAGCTTTTGTTTGTACATACGCATTAAGTGAATAATCACTTTAAATATTTGTGATCTACTGCCCAGTCCTGAGGAGCAACAGAATAATGGTGACCTAGAAACTCCGTTCTCATGGGTTCCTCACTTAACCTTTACGCCCACCAACTCCCCTTCATCCACTTCATCTCAAGGAGGTATTGACAGGCGAGCCGAGGCTCTGAGCAGGGTAACTATACGGGACACCCCACAATGATATCTGACCATGCCTGTCAGTCACCTGGCCACCCTCACAGACCCTCCAGCTCAGCCCTGTTGTACCCTCTTTCATATTCCCTAGCATGTGTTGCTCTTGCTTTTCTATGGCTGCCATGAGACAGCACTCAGACACGACTCAAAGGGAAAGGGAGATTTATTTGACTTATGTTTCCAGAGGCGACACAGTCTGTTAAGGCAGGAATATCAAAGCAGAAGGCCTGGCTGGAAGCAGAAGCAGCCGTTGCAATCACTGCAGCCATCACAAGGGCTGAGAGAAAAAGAGCAAACTGCTGGAAAGCAGGACCTCCAACCTGAAGGCCCGCCCCCTGTGACAGGCCTTCCTCCAACAAAGCTCCACCTCCCCACAACCTTCCCAGTCATTGACATCAGCGAAGGATGCAAACAACCAGGAACCTGTGGGGGGCAAGTCACACTCAAATCATGACACCCTCTAGTAGTTACTTGGACTTGCCCAACCCCATTTTCTCCTTTAGAAGGACAGTCACAAACTCTACTAGGAAATGGTATATGCTTTGACAAATACCTAATAAGGATCACATATTACAACACAGGAAAATACCTCCAAAGGCCTCAGGTAGTGACATTAGAGTCCGTCACTCACAGGAGTAGCTTCTGAAATGTCACCTGGAACTATGTGTCCTCAGATTGGGTATAATGTGAACTTAGGTCATCTGAACCCCTGTTCCTTACCCAAAATAGAAGCAGTAAAGTGGAATATAAAAAATGAACAAATGAAAAGAGATTATATTTAGCAAAGCAACAAGCATGTGACATTATCAAAAAAATCAAAACAAGCACCAACATTTTTTTAAGGCATATGACTGTGTCATCTATTTGGAAGGTGCATAGCTCTGACGTAAATTTACCCTCCATCGGGGCACTTAGGTGGTACCTCCCAGCTCATAATGATAACCTTGAGTCATTAAGCAAAAGTTAGATTCAGTGTCACTGCTTCAGAAGGCAGAAGTGTGCATAATGCACTGAATAAATGCATTCACCCAGTCAGATAAAAACAAGCTTTTACACACACACACACACACATACACACATACACACACACACACACACACACACACACACACACACACACACGAAGGTAGACTTGGGCTATTTGTGAAATTCACTCTAGACTTCATGATGCCATGAATAAATGTTATAAATGTTACAATTTAAAAAAAAGAAACGCTTAGAAATTGCAAAGCTTGACCTTCATTTTAAAAATGAGGAACTAAGGATTGTGGAGATGGTTTGAAGGTTAAAGCTTTTTCCCTGATAGCCAAAAGACCTGAGTTTGTTTGGATCCCCAGATTCCATGTAAAAATGTTGGGCAGAAATGGTGATGGACTACAATTCCAGCCCTGAAGGCAGAGTCTGGAAAACTCCAGAGCAAAGCAGTAAGGAGATAAAGCAATCCAGGACGATTCCCAACGTCACCCTTAGACCTCCCTAAGCACTCACACTCAACTGCCCTCTTATATACACACATACACACACACCCACACCCACACACCCACACACCCACACACACACACACACACACGCACACACGCACCTACACACACGCATTCACACACCCCATATTAATAATAATAGAGAATACACATCCCTAAAACTCTTGAACAAAATGAGACATAATTGTGGGCTTCCCTTTGACTTCACACAGATTATGCAAATTAAATATCCTCATGAAGCAAAAAAGAAAATCAAGCTAGAAATGTTTCTTGTAGTATTAAAAGACAGTAGATTTCGCTCTTTCATCAAAATCATTTCAAAAGTTTCTTTAAAGAAATTTGAAATGAGCAGGTAAGGCAAAATTTAAATTATGCACACTGTGATATTTTCTAAAGCATATTCTCTACTTTTGCTCTCCATTATAAACTTGATTTCCATTTTCTAAGACCAGATATACTTTATTGATAGCAATTCCGGATGAAAACCTCTAAGCAGAAAAGTCTTTGTATAGTTGAATCCTTCTGACCAAACAGCAAATGCTGTTCCCCCAAAATGTAATTCCTGAAATATTATAGAAAGTCTTGATTTCTCCTTTATTGCTCACGAAATGAAAAAGGGGGTCCGCGCGTGCAAAGTGCATCACATTCAAAAGAGCAAAGCGAAGCGACACGGGTGAACGATTTGAAAACAGGAAAAGACCTTTAAACCGACTTGTCCTAACTCCTCCCTCCAGCACAAACTGACCTTTTCCCAGTCTGACACTTTGTTAAGGTAATTAAGCTGCTGTTTCTAGAACATGCCATCATCTCAGCAGCAAATGGTTTACCCTACTCTAACCTCTCTATCTACAGATGAGCAAATCAAGACCTAGAAGGGCAAGGTGGCAAAGTCACAGAGTGAAGGAAGCCGCCAAGTTTTCTGGGTGCCCTGGTCTCAACAGACTGCAACATAAACCTGCCAGGGAACAGTCACTTGGGAAGGCTGGTGAAAGCCCTTCATCTCTTGAAGTGCCACCTCTGTCTGAAGGGCCAGAAGAGCACTTTCACCTTCCACGGGATTCTCTGGGCTTTTTTTTACACCCTAGGAACAAGCCTGGCAGCAACAGCTTGAGGGTCTTGCCATCAGCAATAACTACCAGGCTGCCAACCATCAGTCCATCTATTCTTTCTGGCTACAGGAAGCATGTAACTGGACTTTCCATCACTTCATTAGGAAAAGAAAAAATGTTTAATACACAAAAATTGTAGAAGGATATGCATAGAACTTGCTGGGGGTAAGCAGAATAGTAAGTATACTGAGTTCCTATGAGCTGGAAACCAACTGGCCAGACCCTATAAAAGAACAAAAGACCATCCCTGAAGACAGGGAATCACTATGGAGACGCATAAGATGAGAAAACCCAAATAATGCTGTAGACCATCAATTAAGGATTGAGAGCATTTTATCAGGGAAAACCCCAATGAAGAGTTTTCCTAATTTTACACTAATATTTTGAATTCTTGAAAAATGAAAACGCACCACAAAGACTGGCTTTTGTGTATTTTGGGTGGTGGTAGCTTTTAACACCTACTATTATCACTGTTTTGAAATAAGTGCGAAGTACTCTGTATTCTCATTATTAGTGTTTTAACTCCATCAGTTATCTGTATCTTCGTCTTTGAAAACAGAATAATTCTCTTCTCTTTGTTCTTGAACAAAAACCCAAGATTTGACGACAAGAGAATGAATCAACCCAAAGGAATCGCTTTGAAGAGCCACTGAACGGAAAAGACCCCCATGGTGGGCATACTGAGCTAGCAGGTATCTGTTCCTGTCTCAAGGCAGAGAGGAAAAGCTGGATAAGGAAATAAACAACAGTGCAATGCAGATATCACTGTACTAGACATACGCACAGAGCACAGTGGGGTCCTAGTCAGCAAGTTGTTCCTGTTATGACCATGCTTAATTTATATATTAAAGGTTCAATAATAACAAATCAGATAAGCCAATCATACAATTTCAGCATCAATACTTCAGGTATTTTTAACTTGTGCACACCCGTGTGTGTGTGTGTATGTGTGTGTGTGTATCAGAGAGCCCTGTGTGTGCCTGTAGAGGCCTAAGGGTGACTTCAGGAATCATCCTGGATTGCTTCTACCTCCTCTTTGCTTTGCTCTGGGGTTTCCCAGTTCCACTTTCCAGGGATGGAAGGTCAGGCTGCCACCCATCATTTCTACCTGGCATTTTGATGTGGGATCTGGAATCTGAACTCAGGTCTTTCTGCTTTCAAGGCAGAGGCTCAACCCCTGAGTCATCTCTTCAGCCCACTTTAAGATATTATTAAGTGAAATAACTATCACTTAAACACAAGCACCAAGATATCATGACAGTCAGTAACAGACTAACAGGTAATATATACAGTGTGGTCACACTAATCAAGGAGATGATTGACATCCTGGGCACCATGAAGCAGGAAGGCTCAAGATTTCAGCATACTTCTCAGAGTGGTACATTATTTATTGTTTCTAGAAACTTCTACATAATAATGTTGGGCCAGAACCGATCATGGAAAGCCAAAACTGTAGGCAAAAGTGGACTACTGTAAAAGTAATTGATATGCGGAAAATGAAGGAAGAGCTGAGGACAGAATCAAGAAAAAGCAAAGGAAGGAAATAATGGTACTAAAATTCAGGGAAAATAAGGCACTGCCCAGGTGGAAAGGATAGAGCCCAACATCAGAGGAAACAGGACATGCGATGCCACAGGAAGGTGAAGGGCACGTGCTCTGAGACAGCAGCAATGGCCCATGGGCTTCATGGGAAGTGGCTGGGGGTGCGATCAGAAAGGTATCAGAGCCTTGTGGGCAAACCTTTGCCATGCTCGCATAAGAAATCCAGACTTACAGGTGTGGGCAATGGACACTGCCAGTTTTGGACTCTTCTTATTGTTCACACTTTTATTGATTTTTAAATATCTTTTGTACTTATGAGAGAGAGAAAAAGAGAGAGAGGGAGACAGAGAGGTTTAAAAAAAAGAAGACAAAGGGAGATATGGAGAGAGGGTGGGGTGTATGCACATGCCACCTCTAACAGTTACTCTTCACTATTGCTGTGAGATAGCACCCAAAGTCAAGGAGCTTAAGGGAGAAAGGGAGATTTATTCAGCTTACGGTTCCAGAGAGGAGATGCAGTCTCTCATGGTAGGGGCTGCATGGCTGGCTGGCCAAAGCTAGAGGAGGCTGTCACTGCAGATATCTTGGAGGCTGAGACTTTGCTGCAGACTGCTTGCAGCAAAGGCAGACTTCTCCTGGAGGTAGGGTGGGACTAATCCACCTCAAGGCCCATGCCTTGTGACTGCCTTCCTCCAGCAAGGCTCCACCTCTCAAGGTGCCATGACCTTGCCAAACACATGAGACTGTGGGGGACACATTTCAAACCACGACACCGCCTTATCCTGTGAGATCAGAAGACAACTTCCAGAAGTCTGCTCTCTCCTTTCAAGTGAGCTCCAGGAGTGGAATCCAAGTCACCAGCTTTGCCTCACTCGCTGAGCCATCTTGTCGACCCCATTTTACTTGTAAAATGCTCAGCTTAGTGACAGCGCGTTGCGCACGCTCCCTCTGCTTCCAGAGCATTTTCATAAACCCCTCGCGAATGCTATACCCCTCAAACTTCCTTCCCTATTTCCTCTTCCTGTTTCCTCTCTCTACAGGACTGTGTACTCTGGATTTGCCATGTGGAATCATCTTGTACATGGCCTCCCCCGCCTGGCTTTGTTGAGTGGACATACTGTTCATGCTGCAGACCATGTCAGGGTTTCATTTGCTTTTACAGATGAACCCGCTATATGGTGGGCACACATTTTTGAATGGCTGGCATTTGGGTTTTCCTTTTGGCTACTGTGAAGAATGTTGTTATGAACAAACAGAAATTTTGTCTACATTATATATATATATATATTATATATTATATATTCAAGTGAACCATATGAGTGGAGGAACTACTATATTCTTTAGAAACCCATCACAGTTCTTTGAGATTTTTTTCTTTAAAGACATAAGATTGCGTTTTGGAAAATTAACTGTACTTAATGGATATTTCAGGAAATAAGAGCCTATAGAGATGATTCCCAAAGACTCAACCAATACTAGCTTCTTTCTTGGCCTTCTTCTTCTTCTCTCTCTCTCTCTCTCTCTCTTTCTCCCCATACAAATTGGCTCAATCTGGTGGTCCAAATATGTGTCCACCCACATACCTTGTGGCTTTACAGCAACTTCTCAGAATTCTGTGCTAAAAAATCCTGCTAGCTCAGCCCATCTGCACCAGTTCAGACATTCTTGCTTGGTAATTCCTGCTCTGAGCAGATATCAAACAAATAAATAGCCCTCTCAGTGCCCAAGGAGAGGCGTGGGGGGGACCTGGCAATTCCACCGGGAAATAGGCTCCCAGAAGTGGTCTCAGGAGAATCCCTGCTGAGATGACCTGAGGCTCATCTTTGGTACATTTCCTTTACTCCCCACCCCACCCCCTGTCCCCCCAAACACATGCAGCTCAGTGCATTTCCTCAGCCGGCCTTCTCCAGGGTCATTTTTTTTTTTTAGATTTGAATTTGAATATCTACCTCAATCAACACAAAGCGCACAAGCAGTAAGAGCGAGGGCCTCGCTGACTCTCTTGATGGGGTGAAATGTGCTGCTGTCATTGTCCTCCGAATCAAGAAATTAAAAATAAGTCACAGTGTGGCTGAAACAGGCTATGTTAACAGGACTGACTGAAAAGGTGGGGTTGCGCTTGTTCAGAACAATGATCTCCAAGAGACTCTTTGGGATGTACTAAACTTCTACTGGGGATGGCGGGGAGCGTAGGGAGAATCACAAAGACTGTACACCTGAGAAGAGTTCAGCCCTGACCTCACCAATCTAATGTATATTAAGTTTTAAAAACTGCACCATTAAATCATAGAGCACATTGCTAGCCCCTAACATGCACAATTTTGAGCATCGCATATTTCGTATCAGCTCCCTGTCCTGGACCAGCAGGGTGTAGAGGAAGGTAAGCCTGAAAGGGCTGACCAGAAGCCCGGCTTCTCTTTTCAGCCTTGCCTACAGTGGAAGGACCTTAGGCAAGGTGGCACTGCCATTGAGTGTCAGGCTATTCCACAGTGGGGCCCACAGCCTCCACTTCGTCTTGGCTAATGGAGGCTAGACTGCAGGCAGAAGTCAGGCACAGAGAAGTCTGGCACAGAAAAGCTAACCCACCCACCCCCCCCCCCCCCCCCGGTAAAGCAGGCTACAGAAATCACAGTCCTTCCATTCCACTTGTCAGGGGTTGCTTTAGGAATGGGCATGTGACATTATTCTGACCAATGAGACTGGTGGGAAGCTTGGGGGGGTGCAATGCATTTATCATGGGAAGCAGCTGAGATGAGCTTTGGCCTCTCCTATTGCCTAGCAAGGCTGCATGAGGCAGTGACTCAGAACGGCTTTATCCAGGAAGAAAAGAGGCTCAAGGCAAAATTGTCCTTTGCTGGGCCTCCCAAGCCTCCCAACCCCGAGTCTCTTTAATTAACTAGCCTCAGTACCAGATTCTTCCAGAACCCTCATTATGCAAGATAATGCAATTTCTTCATAGAGTAAGCCAGCCATTTTTATTTGGATACTGTTACTTGGCACTAAAGCACTCTTTACTAATAAACCTACCCACCTGAGTACATAAATGTGGATGGAGTATTTTATTAATTTCCTTTTTGTAAAGAAAGAAAGAGAAAGAGAAAGAGAGAAAGAGAGAGAGAGAAAGAGAGAAGAGAGAAAGAGAAAGAAAGAAAGAAAGAAAGAAAGAAAGAAAAAAGAAAGAAGAAAGAAAGAAAGAAAGAAGAAGAAAGAAAGAAAGAAGAGAAGGAAGAAGAGAAGAAGAAGAGAAGAGAGAGAGAAGGAAGGAGGAAGAAGGAAGGAAGGATGTGAGGGGAAGTGAGAGGAGAAGGAGAGGAAGAGGATGAGGAAGGAATGTAGGGAGGGAAGGAAAGGAGGAGGGAGAAGGAAGGAGAGAGGGAGGAAGGAAGGAAGGAAGGAAGAAGGGAAGGAGGGAAGAAGGAAAAGAGGGAGGGAGAGAGGGAGGGAGGGAGGGAGGGAGGGAGAGAGGGAAGGAAGGAGGAAGGAAGGAAGGAAGGAAGGAAGGAAGGAAGGAAGGAAGGAAGGAAGGAAGGAAGGAAGGAAGGAAGGAAGGAAGGAAGGAAAGAAAATACCTACGATCTAAACGCATCATACCTCTCAGAAATGCTGCCATTTCTGACCCTTTTAGAAATAAAAACAACTCCAGAAAATGACACAGAGAAATGCTTGATGGGGGTCTATCATTTTAGCCTGTAAATGGAGCTGGAAGACTGCTAACATATGTATGATGCTACGGTTTGGACATAAACATGGCCTCTAGAAAGCACCTACTACCATACATGCTTCCAAAATGAAAATCTGAGGCCTACCCAACAAAGGGAACTCAGCTGCCCTTGATGGCAAAGCCAAAATTTCACCTATGCGTGCCTGAGAGAACAGAAGAGCACCCTATTTAATATCTCATGGTTGTATTTATTTCGATAACTGTCACCCTGGAGGACATAGACAACTGTACCTTTTGTGGTTTCTCTGTCATCATCCTTTTGAATTTTCCCAAAATGAGGTGCTTGGAGACTGTCATAGGACCATAGGTTATGAGTTTTTCATATAGCTGTCAATTTTCCAGCTCAGAGGCCGCACGGAGGGATGACGTTGAGGGAAGTACCCAGACCACTGTCCACCAGTTCCTCCTGTCCGACACCCCCACCCAAGGGAGAGAGTCTGGATTAAGCCTTCCCCTTATCTCTCCTGTAGGACCTCAAAAGGGCCTTCCCTTGCCAAGGGATATATACTGCTTATAAATTAAAACCAACCTGAGAGTGTGCTGGTAACGGCACCCCCCTGACTCACAGACACTCTGCTAACAAGTTTTCAGAAGCGCAGGTAGTTGACAGGAGTCAATGCAAACCTCACATTGCTGATATCACCGCGTAAAGATCCAGTGAGCGTCTCAGCTTGACGTTCCGCTCAGCTCCACAGATCTTTGATTCCACCTGTGCTATCCCATTTGCCTCCTACCAATTTCAGCTTCTTTCACAAAAAGGAAAGAAAAAAAGACAGCAAAAGAAGGCAATACAACAGGACATTGATGCTTTTGCAGATATCTGGCTAGATTCTACCTGTTGTTGTTACATAGAAAATGGTAAACTAGTGTGCTTTTGTTTCAAACACCTGGGGAAAAAAAATTTTTTTCCCCCAGAACCAATCACTGTGACTTTCCCTGACATGTCCATTCACCTATTCCCTTTATGTTCCCAGCACTTGCAAGCGTCCTCTTTCTTCAACCAGTGCTTCCACTGGCTGAACACCAGGCAATAATGTTCTGCAACGTTAGATCCGCAGGATTAAATCGCCTGTGGTAAACGATTCTTAGTTATTGGTGATGGTGGTGGTGAGGAACCCTCGGCTCCAGCTGGCATAGGCTGAATCATTCTGGTTGGTTGTTAAGACTTCGGCTTTCCTCCTGAAATTCACTTTAGGTCAAATTGTTGCTCTGGCGACCTGTTACATTTTTTCAATAGCATGGGAGGGGAGATCAGTTTTCCTATTTCTCCAGAATAGCTTCAATGAGCCAATAGTTGACAGAATGCTCATACTCTAAATTCCATGACCATCAGAGGTATTATTGTAATCACATTTCTCAATTGTGTGAGAGAGCAACATATACGTGTGCCTGTGTGTGTGCGTGCGCGTGCGTGCATGCGTGCATGCGTGCGTGTGTGTGTGTGTATATTCCGAATCAGTCCCCACCAATTCATAGACTCATAGCCCCTTCCTCACTGCTCTGGATAAAGAAAGCGCCATGCAACCTACAGACTTTACACTAATTTTTCACCAACATGTCTTTTACTTTTAAAAAAACATTCTAATAGTAACGTTTATTGACTGTTGAATGAGGCAGATGTTCACCTCTCCCACACCAAATTAAAACGCCTTAAAAAGTGAATAAACAAGCTCCCAGCCAAAGAAAGCCTTCCACCCCAATCCTCTATCCCATCCCTCCATCGCATCCCTCCACCCTCCCTTCCACCCCATCCCCCCACCCAATCCTTCCAACAGATCGCCAGCATGGCAGGCAGATGCAAGTACAGCTGTTGCTGTGCAGTCGAGTGTTCTGTCACAAAGGCCCAATTCAGCCTTCTGGAATCATCTGTAGGTACACAACTTTCCACTTCCAGAATTTCCCAAGTCTGTTCTCTACCTGTAGCGTGTCAGTAACTTGAGGAAACCATGGACCCTTCAGATTTCAAAGGGGGAAAAGAGGAACAGATTGACTTTCTTTTTAATCCATGAACAGCGTTTAAAAAGTTCAAATACTGGGGGACAGTCAGTAAATTATAGAAAGTAATTCAAGAGATCCTCAGTAAAAGTAAAATATGGTTTCTGTCTTTTCCTCTTTTTGTTTATTAATGCATTTCCCCAGGGGTGTCCCCAGGACGTGATTGTTTGGTCTGCAATCAGCTTGTCTGGCTGAGATACAGGAAAGCCGTGTAGCATGCAGCTTCCCATGACTCTGTGGCAAACAAAGACTGTCAGCCTCACCCTACCGAAACTGATTCTCCAAGAAGTTCACTTACATCCTTTTAGTTAAAACTTACAAGAAAACAGAGTTGTCACTTTTAACCACAGGGAAACACAGAGAGAGACAATGGATGAACTGTCATAAATTCTATCAGATTTGAAGATAAAGTCCATTTGCTATTTATAATGCCTTTTATTTTTATTTTTTTAAATCTTTACAATCAACTATGCGTTGTTCTGATAATACCATTGTTGGTTGGTTTAAAACAAAACAACTAGAAAAAAAAATCAGTTCTACACAGGTTTAAAAAAAAAAGATCTGACATGAGTTACCAAAATAATGAGCTAATGTTTAGCTTCAAACGAGACATATTTGCTATTTGTGTGATCTGCCAATGCTCCATTTGGTTTGTTTCAACTCTTCCCTTCCATCCCACCAGCGGCTGTTGGGAGGGGAAAGAGATGTGAGGAAGATGATGAGACCGAACCTGATCATTTTTATTCTCTGAAACAGCAAATCACGCAAGAAAATCAAGCACAGATATTCATATCATGGTGACTCATAGAAAGACAGTGTGGTTGCCCTGAAAGATAAGGAGGGCGCAGCCCATCTGGGGTCCCGAGACTAACCATCTGGATTATATGCTGGGAATCTGTCTGGTAATCTGGAGGTGCTGGATAGTGATGGAGCCCATTCTCGGCGCTGGTGGGAAAGTGCTGATTTGCCTGCAGCCTGCACATATCTCACATTCAGCATTGATACAGGAGTCTCTGTCACTCCAGACGCCCCCCCCCCCAAAAAAGCACATCTCATACAGCAATCAAGAACGCTGGAAATTAGGAGCTGCCTGATGGAGTTCGAGGGCTCTTTGTGAGCTTTGAAGAAGAAAAATCAGTAGCACAGGGGAAAGAAAAATCACAGCAACTTGGATAGAACTGTATGCGAACTTGCTGTGGCACAGTAAGGCTCTCCTCAAAGCCATTGCTGAATGCTTGCCGAAGGACACGGTGAATGAAAAGGTCAGTAATGCTGGGGATTCTGATCACAAACCATGGAAAACAGCATCTACTTTTGTGCTTATGAATTACTTGAAAAAGGTAGGTCCCGGGGCTGAGGAGATGGCTCAGGGGTTAAAGTCTTTGGCTTGCAAGCAAAGGACCTGAGTTCAAATACCCAGATCCCACATAAAAAAAAAAAAAAAAAAAAAAAAACCTGCTGGGCAGATATGGCAGTAGCCTATGATTCTGGCCCTGGAAGGCAGAGCCTGAGCAATCCCGGAGCAAAGCAATAAGGAGGTAGAGCAATTCAGGATGCTTCTTAATGTCACTCTTGACTCTCCACAGAACACACAACTCAAGTACATATCATGCACACACAAAAAAACATATATACAGAGAGAGAAAGAGAGAGAGAGAGAAGACTTTCTGTGTAAAAAGTGGCAAGAATGGAAGCAAGTGACTTCTTAAAAGACAGTGGTAAGAATGAGATCTCTGTTACGGATAACCTTCATGAGTGTTAGCTACAGAGAATGTGCTGGAAACAGAATATCACACTTGGGTAGGGTCAGCCTCCACATGATGTGAGATAAGATAAAACTACAAATCTAGTCATTAACCATTGTGCAGTATGAAGTAGCAGTTGCTTCATCAGAAGAGATCATTTAATTCCCTGCCTAATGTCGGAACTGATGTGGAAATAAACTGCATCTTCTCTCCCTGTGCAAGATACATGTGTATGATATAAGAGAGCTCTAGGACACCCAGCTGTAAATTTCAGCCATGATGCTCCCCCCTCCCATGAGACCCTTCCTCCTCTGATCGGATGAGAGTAATTCTGTTAACAAGGAGAGAAGCAGATTTTAAAGTGTGTGGGGGAAGGGGTGTACCATGGAGTGCAGGCTTATTCTTTGGACGGTATGATGTAAAACGGTCAGACTTCTTTTTATATCTTTCTCTTGCCACATCCTCTCAAAATTTGTATCCATCTATGTTTGATGATCCATGTGCTAACACAGTCCATGCACATATTTAAAAATGAAACTATAATTAAAAATTATAAACATCACGTATTTTAATTTATAATTGAAGATTATAAAAAATTATTTGTATGAGTATCAGATTGAGTGCATGCACATACACACAAAAAGCTCAGGTGCCCCTCATCTCAAGAACTAAAGGAAGTCGTAAGCATATCCCCAGTACTCCTAAAGAGAGCCTTAGGAATCCCTTTGCCAGCATCTTCCAGCCCAAAACAAGGTTTGAAAACAATCTGTGGACTCCTAGGTCAAATTCAGAGAGAACGCTGGCCTCTCAGCTTCCATAGATAGATCGGCTCCTAGGAGATAATTATTCCCACGCAAATGATACTTTGGTCTACAGATGAGCTAGAGAAAATCATCAATCTATTTCTGTGTCAGGTAGAACTTGGTGGGTCCTGTACAGACTATTAATTTCATGGAGAACATGCAATAGGGGAAGCAGATAAATCATTAACTTGGTGCAGAACAGAGCCAATGAATTCCTACTGAAGTCCTCACTTTCTCTTTCAGACAAACGACAAAATGACGAAGTATTTATGCCCCCACGGTCTTAGATATCTCTGTTTATTTCGTCAGTAGAAAACTGTGTCTAAAACCACAAGCACACATTTCTATATCAAGTCTTGAGAATTAAATCCCAAATGCTTTTTTGCAAGTAAGCATGACATAGATAGGATCACAATCTTCACATTCCTGAAATCCTATCATTTGTAATTTCATAAAAGTGAAATACTACATTAATCATTGTCTTGTTTATTGCAGACAGAAGATAAGATTAAAATAAGATTTCCATATACAAGATACGTATATTTTAAAGCAATGCCAATTGTTTTAATAAAATACAATTTGAAAATGTTCAAGTTAGTAGGATAGTTGGAGCTTGAAATATAAATTTCAGTGACTCTAATTCTATTCCAAGTTGATTGCTCCAATGTTCCACACAATGTATTCACAGGTCTCACCCATATTTATTTATTAGAGCCGGTACTTACAGTAACTGAAAGAAGCATTATATGGTGATTCCCAGGGAATCACTTTTCATCTCCCTCCCCCACAGTTCAGGCAGTACTTGATGCGTGCTCTATGCCTGGAGCAGAATATTCAGGGGTCACACTCCATCTCCAAGTTCTGTATTTTCTGTCATGTCCTTGTGACTGCTCTCAACTCCCCCTGAGTGTTTTCCACTAATCTTTCATAAACTACCCAGAGTAGTAATCCACTAGAAAATATGAGTTACACTACTTGACTCGCATTCTAAGAAGTCAGGGATTGGGGTCCATTTTGTTCATTCTTGCTATATCTTTTACACCCAGACAATGCCTGACACGCTAACATCATTTCTTGAGTAAGTAAGTGGGTGATGACAGAATGAATACCTAACCTTGGGCCACCTTGGCTCATTTTCAGTGCCTCGTACATGAATCACGCCATATCCACTTGCTTTGGAATGCTTCCTGATTTTAGACCCAGAGACTTCTTGCAAACCTCCTACATTCCCAGCTTCCTGGAAGCACCGAAGCCTGAAGCTTTCAGTCCATTTTCTCCAAGGGCCTACTTGGCTTAAGCAACTATTCCAGCATCTCCTAGGGAAAAAGGGTAGATAACTCATTTGCATATTCTCAGAACCTGGTCCTTGGACCAGGAAAACTTCTTAGGCATCCAAAGTTATCCACCGATGCAAAAAGAACAGATGTAGAAGAATAACCTGGAGCCAATCACAAGAGAATTCCCAATATGCAGCTCAAATCTAAGTAGTATTGCCTTGCACGTGATGGGCTTTCAGTGGGCAAGCTATTTAACTAGATGGCAAACTCAGAAATACAATGTGAACTAACTATGTATTTTAAAAGATATCTTGTTGCCCTTTTGTTAGTTGGAAACCTACCCTTTCACACAGACACCAATGTTCAAGGGTGGAGATTTGGAGAAGTGATTGGAGCATGAGGGAGCAACCTAATCACTGTATTCATCCACTAATGGATTCATAACTTGATGGTATAATAGGGTGGTAGTAGAAACTAGGAAGTGGACATCATGGAAGGAAAGAATGTTATCTGGGGTAAGCTCTTGTGTGTCTTGAAAAGAGTTACCTTTTCTCCCAGTGTCTCTTCTATTCTCTGCTTCCTGGTCACTGTGAAGTGAGCAGCTTTCTTCTACCACGCCCTTCTATCATGGTATTCCTGCTTTACCCATGGGCCTAAGAGCAACCAAGTTAGTCAACCATAAACCAAAACCATGAGTCAAAATAAATACTTTCTTAGGTTAATTTCTTCAAGTGTATTGTCATAGCAATGAAAGCTGACTAACACATCTACTGAGCAAGGATACAATATAGACTGATTGAGATACTGTGAATTCCATGCTGAAAAACATGGCATTAAAACTGCTGTGAATAGTCGTCAATGTGGAAATGCAGCATAAGGTTCTGAGCTCAGTCCTTAAAAAGGTTTATCAGTAACTACATCAGGCTAGAGATGTAGTATATAGCTGGAAAAGTGCTTGCTTAACACACACACACACACACACACACACACACGCACACACACACCTCTGAGGTTGATCCCCATGGTGTGCACACACTTGTAATCCCAGCACTCAAGATGGGGGAGGCAGAAGGATATGAAGTTAAAGCTCATCTTCTGCTACAGAGTAAGCTGGAAGCCAGCGTGGGATACAACGCAATGAAACTTTGCCTCCATTTTTGTTGAAGGTTTGGTTGGAGGCCCAATCTAAACCCTTCTAAGATTTAACTGATAGACAGAGGGGAACTAGAATCACAAAGAAAGGGCAAAAATCAGAATTTAATGATTCTCCCAAATATCTGTACCACTTAGATCAATGCTTTTTTGGCTTGTGTAATTAATTACAAGTTAATTGTGTAATTGTATGATAGGCAGATTTATACTCTAGAGTCTATGCATTCATTTCTAAGCTATAATCTGTTTACTGTTGGTATTGTGTTTCTATCTCTTACACAACCTTCAAAAGTGTTTGCCATGCCTCCAAGAATGGGAAATGTAAATAATTCCCATCATGACAAGGTTTTTGGTTTTGCCTTCTCTGCCACTTTCATCCACCTACTGGCTTTGCCCTGTAGGTCCATAAATTAAAAATTTGACTTATTTTTTCCTCCCGAAAGCTCACTAAACATGCCAGAAAGGTCTTAGGCTCCCCCCCCCCACTTCTAATCCCTCTCCACTCTCTCATCTAAGCCAACTTTTTAAAATAATTAAAATTTCTCTAGGATTATAAAACCCACAAGATAATTCAGGGAGGAAAGTAATAATAGAACTCAGGTCTCTAGTTACACCAATGTTTTAACTACATGTCATGTCAATTTCTAATTTGTATGGCTCATTTAGGAAACTCATTTCATAGTCACTGATATCAAATTCCAAACAAAGATAACAATGTTTGCCTAATATGAGTGCCCGAATCATCTGCTGGAAATGGGTAAATATCGATGGCATTTTCCTTTATCAGATTGTTCACAGGATGAGAATTTTAGCATGGCTCATGTATCCATCCATTTCCAGATGATGCAACTGGGATCCCGAGACAGCCTAAAGTAGATGAGTAGAAAAATACTGTTGAAAGGACATAGGCATTCTGGTTGTCTCCCCAGTAACAAATGATGATCCCACAATGATGGAGAGTCATCCTTTCCTCTGAGCACTATCCAGGTAACTTCCAGGAAGCAAAATTTACATGGTTATTATTACCAAAAAAAAAAAAAGATAAATTTTACAACTAGTAACCCCCCCCCTAAAGAATATTCAACCTTCCTCATACTAGAGACAACGAAACTGGAGGTCATGGAAGTTTGCGCACTTCTGGGGGGAACCCGCAACAATTCAGTAACAGAGCCAGAGCCAGGGTGGGACTGACTCACTGTCTTCTGATTAGCTGATTCCCCCCCCCCAGGGCTCTTACAAAGGGTGAGCTAAACACCATCAATAAATACGATGTTCTCTGCATCTAAATGTGCATTCATGACCTGAACAATCTAGTTCATTTAATTCATGTGTGAGTTCTGTTGCAGAAGTGCTGGGCAGAACCAGCATTGCTCAGAAAGGGTAGAAAAGGGATGAGAATAATGAGTTAAAAGTTAGATTCACTGATTTCTGAGAAAGTCCTTCCATCTCGAAGATCATTTGATTTCAGAGTATGTACGAGCTCAGCATCTCCGCTAACCAGAGGACATCTAGAAGAGTCCTGTAGTGTCCTATGGGAGTTCTGCCACGGATTGGACTGCTCCACTGCTTTGCATACTACTCTCTTTCCAAATTACATATGATGACATACTTTGAGGACAGAGTGTAAAGAAATGCAGTCCTGCCATTTCCAAAGACAGACCATACTGCTTAGCTTTCAGAATTGTCTTGCCTAAATGAGCATTCCATAACTGAGCCGCCACAGTTAGCGTTTACAGTTTGTTCGAGCACTGTGCTACTATCAAAATTAATTATGCAGCATTTGCATGAGGAGAAAATCAGATTTGGATGTGAGTGAGCAGAGAAAAGGGGAAAAGTACACTTCCCAAAGGAAGATTACTGTATCAGAACCTCCCCCCCAAAATTGCTGGAGTCCTTCCACATACAGACAGATTTGGATGGCAGCCCCCAACTGGGCTAGCCACAGGAAAGAGGAAGTTGACATGTTTGAGAAATGCAGAATATGCCAACTAACAAGACTGGGAAGGCCCACACATTATTAACCCCCCTCCTTTGGATGCAATTGCATCACAAGCTGTAATTCAACATGCATCTGTTCCCTGGTTACTGCACATTTAAAATGCACCGACTTTGGACTTCTTTTTCTGAATAGTGAGTCCAAGGGGAAGGAGGTTTATTTATTTAATCTTTCTTTCAGGGGGAAAAATCGGCCAAGGGTTGAATTCTACAAGTAAAAGGAAATACTATAAAACAGGATTGTCTGTCACATTGAATTTTTTTTTACATGAGTGAGATCCAAAATAATAAAAAGATTCAAGATATCTGATTGTATTTATGGGAGCCAAGTGTTGCACAGACTTTAGCAAAACAAGAGTCTCTACAATTCAGTGTCAAATAGCAAAACAAACAGAGGTTGGCCAGGGACTCCGTGCCCAACTCTGGAAGATTCTACTACTTCCAAGGACTCGATCCTTTTCTCAACTCCAGCCCAGACTCTAACGAGGGAAGGAGTGGAATCACCAAGAAGGTTGAATAAAGCAGTAATACAGTGTCTTGTCTGCCTTTAGTTGTCTTGGTCAGACCAGTCCCACTCGAGCCTCTTTCTCTCCCCAAAACCCTCCAGGGTAAGGTGGTCACATCGGATCCATAAGACACCAGCCAACACCAGTGGGATTGTAGAGAAAGTCCCCCCCCCCCATTTTCTGAGATATGCACCACTTCTGTTTCAGGTGTCGGTATAGTATTTCTTCAAGGAAAACACAAGTTGAGGGGAAGGAGTCTAATTGAGAAAGACCAGGCTTCGTAAACCGTTATCCCCACCAGGAGCAGTATCAAGTAAATCCACATCAGCCTCGCGGAGTCGGGTGCACGGACACAGAAGGACAGGCAGAGAAGGGAGGAGGAGGAGGAAGGAAAGAAGGCCAGAAGAGGGGGTGACGGGATCAGAGAAGGGCAAGAGGTGGAAGAAAGGAGTTCAGAGAGAGAGAGCAAGAGGAGCGGAGAGGAGAACAAGGGAGAAAAGGAAGGAACAGCGGGGAAGGGTAGAAGAACGCGCGGAGCAGCGGAGCACCGGCGGGGAGGCGACCGCGGGGACCCGCGCGCCCCGGGGAAAGCCCGGGCTGCGCTCCACGCGCGGGCATCGGGACAGCGGGCGCGCCCGCCGCTCACCTTTCAGGATGAGGGTGTCGATGTCGCGGTCGATGCCCAGGAAGTAGCACTTCCTCCAGAGGCCCGAGTAGGTGGCGAACAGCGGCCGGCCGCACTCGGCGTCCAGTCCGCCGAGCCCCAGCAGCGAGCGCCAGGACTCGGGGTCTGCGCGCCCGGGGCCGGAGCCGGGGAGCAGCCGGCGCCCCAGGGGAGGCGAGTCCCGCAGCGGCAGGTGCGACAGCGGCATCAGGCGGTTCTTCTGGTCCGGGGGATCGGCGCCCGCGCGGCTGCGCTCGCAGCTCTCCTTGTGGCGCCGGGGGTCGGTCTCGTACCAGTGGTCGGTGAAGATGGCCGTGACCAGCAGCCCCAGGGAGCAGAGGCTGAGGCCGAGGCTGAGCGCCGTGACGAGCGCCCGCGGCTCCATGGCTCCCCGCCCCGCCGCGGCCCCGCCGGTGGGCTCGCGCCGCCGCCAGACACAATGCGCTTGGCCCCGGCGCTCCGCCGCGCGCCCGCCACCTGCCCCCCACTCCTCCCGCGACCGCCCGCCCGGCCGCCCGCCCGCGCGCCCCGCTCCCCACGCCCGACTCTTCCCCCACCCCGGCCTCCGGGCTCCGCGCCCTCCCGCGCCGCTCGCACTTTCCCGCTGCGCTCCGCCTCCCCAGGCCCCCTCGGCACTCCCGCCGCCCCCCGCTGCTCTAGCCCCTCGCCCCTCGTCCTCGCCCAGCCTAGTCCCCGCCGTCCACCCCGCGCTCCCGGGATCTCTATTCCCAGTTTCACCTCTGCTCTCCGCCCTCACTTCCCTCCCCCCCCTATCTTTCTCCCCTTCACCCCACTCCTACTCGACTTTACTTTTCTCCAACTCTTCCCTTCGCTCCTTCCTCGACTCCGGCTGGCCCCCTATGTCCCCAGGTTCCCCGGTGTCTTTTATATCCCTGCCTCGGATTCCAAGCCCCCCTCCATCAGCCCCCGGCACACCGCCTCGCTCACGTCTTCTCTCTTTCCCTCCTTCGACCTCAGAAGACATCCACCAACATCAGGCTCTGTCTAGTCACTTGTCCAAGTTGATTTTGATCAGTGTCCCCGTTTTGCCCCCGGGAGCCAATCCCATCCAAGCCCCATCTGCGTGGATGTCTTTAACTCTTTAGAACCCGGAGAGATGCACGGGTTCTCCTCCAGCCTGAAGGGTGCAGCCTCCTCCTCGCAGACCCCTTGTCTGGCTGCCTGTGTGTTTCATTTTCCCTCTCCCTGGCTCCAGGCAGCTTGGAAACATTGTCTCTGCTCCAGCCCCCCTCTTCTGAAAGAAGATGTCCCGTGTCCCTTGAGCGCCAGACGCCGGGTCAGAGATGCCCTCACTTCATTTCTTCCCTCCGCAGAGATGGACTTCATTTTCGCGGCCCATCTCTGCGGAGTGACTGACAGCCTGCCGGATCAATAAGGCCTTGCTAGGACTCCTGCTCTGCGGAGTGATTACTGTCTGCGAATAAAGCGAGCCCCCCCCCGTAATGGATCAACGTCATGATTTTCTCCTGTGCAAGTTTTTCTGGTGGGCTTCGAGTATCAACAGCAAAGCTGCATCGTACCCACTCCAATCTGAGCCCTTCTGGATGGTGGTCACAGATTCTAACAATAGCAGGCTGCTCACCGGGTAACTGGGAGTTGATTATGCATGTATGTGGTCTGCCTGGCAAAGTGCGGTGCCCTCGTCCCACCTAAAGCCCTTGGGGCCATGTCAGAACCACCGGCCCATGCTGCACAAGCCCAGGATAGCAATCCCGGTGTTCCGAAGCTATGAAATATTAATGATTCAAGAGATTAAGAGGCATTCGTTAGATGCTAAATGTCATTGCTTCATGATTTAATGGGACGTATTAATTAGTGCCCCACGTCGATTGGTATTAATGAGATTGATCCATCACCTCTGAAATGACATCTGCCAGGGTCATATGAGAAGCTGGCTGGGATGTATTTCCACCCTGTGTGCTCAGCGTCTTCAGGGGGTATTTTTCCAGGGAAGAACGTGTACCTCTTCTGAGCTTTTCCATTCACAGATAGATCCCTTAAGCAGGCCTCTGTTATATCAGAACCCTGGGCTCTGCTTTCTCCTGACCTGCCTATGTGAATTAATGCTTGGGTTTCCTCACCGCTTCAGCTAGGACTGTGGTGAGCTCTAAGTCTAATTAAGGAAGACAAAGAATTGCAATTTCACGTTCCTCTTGCCATAAGCCTTCCCTTAACAGGAAACACTGAGCTCCTCAAACAAATCTTATCAGGATTTTCACAAAAATGATGAAACTTAGACGCTCTCATTTATTTACATTCCATCTTCTACATAAAACCCTACATCTTTATGGACACACAGAGAGAATACATTTAACAGCCAGTCTACTGTGGATGTCCTGAAATTCACTTACATTGTTCTGCGTCTTTATATTGAAAAGGCCTCGTGAGATCAAATTATTACAAACCTGGGGAAGCCCAAAGGTTGTCAAACTGATAACATGTCCCTACTCTCACATCACATCATCCTGACAGACTCAGGAGACGAATATTCAGTCACATTTCATCACCACAATAACTCTGCCCCTTAGTATCATGTGACAGAGGACACCTCTTTTCCAGGCACTGCTACTTAACTTTAAAGAACGCACTGTTCTGTCTCATTTTCCTGACCAGAATTCTCTGTGTTCATACCCTTCTTAGAAAAAAAGAAAAAGAAAAAAGCATTACCCTTGAGGTTCATTTATGTCTCTGCTTAAAACCAGTCTCAGAATATAATCTAAAGGTTACCATATGATGGATTGCTTCTGACAGTATTTCATAAAAAATGCTGCGCATTACAAATACAGGCCAGCGGTATGTAATCAGAGTGTCGCCTGAGCCTGAGCGGCGACGGAGAGAAACGACATATGATGTGTATACTGGTTCTGCTACAGAGACTGCACATCGGGCCTCCTGGGCCTTTAACGTTTCTCTGTTGGATGTTTCCAAGCAAGAACTATCAGCCACCATTTAAAGGCATGAAGAATATGAAGATGAGCAAATAGTTCCTGTCTTCAAGTTGTTTCCAGGCCAGTGGCAAGAAAGAGACCTCCCGAGCGAACAAGAGGCAAATGCCATAGCAGAAATACAAAGTGTTGTGGAGAAGATGGGCAAGGGCAAGACTGACTGCTGCCTGGAGGGAGTCAGGCTGCGAGAGACTTCTGAGTGTGTTCTCAAAGGCTGCTTTGAACTTGGCTGAGAAGATAACATCAGAGATGTTGGAATTACTACTCTGATTTTATGTCTACTCAGTATATTTGGAGGCTTCTATGTTCAGGGGCATAATAAAGTAAATATTTTTCTGCGTTTTTAAGTCATGTGGTTTGACTGTCTAATGGCTTCCTACAAGCTGGGTACTTTGAGCAGCAGGAGTCAAAGTCAGAATAGAGTCAATGTTCCAGGGCATTTAGTCTGGCACAAAGTCAAGATAACTGGGGAAGACATATCCAGTCGACACACCATAACATGTCCACATTGGCTGTGCCAGGTAGGACTCTGGCATTTTCAAACTTTCTTCGCTTCTCTTAAATTTCTCTCTGCTGCCACCACATCAAATACCCCAGTGTGTCCCTCATGAAGCAGCCATGTCCTGGAGTGACAGGGAGAAAAGGAGAAGATTTCCGCTTGGGTGCATCCTGGTATTGAACTCAACATGCCCAAATGTAGCCTGTGGTCTAGTTGCTTCCTCCCGACTACTCCTCTTCTCTTGTTGACAATTCAACATAAAGCTGAATATTTAGAATTATCCATGTGGTAGAACTTTCTCCTTTGAAGTGTCTTTCCTATCCATTCCTCCCTCTGTGCTTCCGCTGCTTGTTATTTCCACATCTCTAGCATCTCGCATCTGGGGCCACATGACAGTTTCTCTGTGATTCCCAGGATTCTAGGATCAGCCCTGCCTACAGTTTCAGTCACTCAGAAGCATCTTCCTCAAAATCCTGCCTTACGTCACCTTGCAGCTTCCCACTTTCTAGGATAGAGAGAATCATCTACCATATTCCTCTAGAGTCCTTCTTTGTTATTGTAAGTATTCCCTTAGCATTTAAACACTACGACTGATATATTGGCCATGTTTAAATATTTAGAAAACAGAACACTTTTGCTTTCTTCAAACACATTTGCCAAAATATCTGGGTGTTTATGACATTGATTATATTTAATCTTTATAGCCAGAAGTTCTTTAAATAAATATTTTTGTATAAAAAGGTATACACACACACACACACACACACACACACACACACACACACGCCCCCTCTGGGTATCTGTGAGCCATGGCAATGACTTACTGTCATACCTGTGCAAGCTAAGGAGGCTTGCCAGGAATATTCTAAGAGACTTTTACTCTTTTGTCATAGTGCCAAGATTCGAAGCGATAGCATTCCTTATTTCCAGCATTTGCATTGAGCCCATGTAGTCGAACCACAACGGTGTGCCAGCTTTCAAGAAAAATGATGTGTTTTTTTGTTTCCTGGTAATATCACACATCTTTTACTTCTTAATGTAAGGATTATAGTCAATTACATTGTTGATCTACAATATGTCATTTCTAAAAACACTTCAGGTATCTTCTATTAAAGCCATCACTATTTTTTTTTCTTGGAAGCAGTTTTCTTTTGGTTCAAGATAAGTTAAGTGCTTCCCTTGTAAATCGTGGCTCTGGGCCCTGCTGGATTATGCAATGATGAGGGCGGCACAGACTGTGCCCTCAGAGAGCTCTAAGTACTGATGGAGGAGGACAGGACGGGGAGACCCCACGGAGAGGGACAGGCTGGGGAGAGTATTATCACTGAGGTACAAACAAAATGCAAGAGGCAAGCCCAGTCTCGAGAGATCAGTTTCCACTGGTATGGGGAAGACATAGTTCCAGTCTTTCTTCGTGTTGTCAATACACACACAACCAAATGAGTTACGGGAACAAGGGCTTCTATTCTTGCTTACCATTCTGGTTACAGTTCATTGTCCTCTTGGCAAAAGAGTTCATACTTACATCAGGATCTGGGGGAACGGACCACCTCCTACCCACAGGAATTGCAGAGAGGGGGGCAAACTTTCTCACTTGCCAGTTTGCCAAATTATATGCCACTATGCAAAGCTGTTACACCAACTCCGTCCATGTTGCCCACCTGCCCACAGAATGGTCCCGCCCACTCTAGGCGGGGCCTTCCCTCATCCATTCGATAATCTCCCACAAGGCTGGATCAGGACTTGCCTTAACTGCTAATTCTTCACAGGCGCCCAGGGTTCAGCCTGCGGTTGTCAGGTTGACACCTGTATCCAACTAGCACAGCCACCTAGCATAGATGCTGTCCTGGGGGAAAAAAAGAATATCTTCTGCGCGTGTCAACTCAGAGCCGGGCAAAGCCAGAAGGAAATTTTAGAAGCAGCACTTACGCCACGATGCTCTTGTCTACCCCACACACGTGGTAAGTCATCCCGACAGTGCCATTTTGTCACGGACAGGATGCCTGCAGCCAGGAAATACCACAGAACCCCCAAAATAGATGGTGCTTGATACATTTCTCATTTCACTGACACACCGCAGAATGTCACCGTTCTTTTTCGCATGCCTGGATTCAGCTGTTTCCTTTTTGGATCCTTAAAGCACATATGGTTGGGAAGGGGGGGTTGTTCAAAGAAACTCATAACCATGTTAAGTCCCACTCAAAGTGTGATGTGTTAGCAGATGGCGGCTCACTAATCGCCATACCTAACTGTGCTCCCTACCTTACTTGTGTGTGCTGATACTGGTTCTGAAGTTAGGGTTCAGTTCAGCTCTCTCCAGCTATGTCTGGCAATCAGAGCAGAATTGGGTCTAAGTAGAGCATCCAGTGTCCAGTTTGCAGCTGTCTGTGAAGCTGTCTGGTTGAACAGAGGAGCCAGACTCTCTAGATGTCTCCCCATCCTCTGAGCTACAAGCCTTCTCTTGTACCAGGAACTGGGGTGCGCATGGGTAATGAGGTCAAGCAGCTTGCACACTCCTGAGCCCCTGCCTGCTGCCTATACCCCAAGGCACACTCACCCAGCCTTCCAGTTAATTAATGCAGAACAACCAGGACGTCAACACCCACCTCACGAGGCTAATGAATCCCAGTCACTGCATGCTGGGTAATTCTTCTCACCCTGCACCTATCACTTTAAGACCCCCTGATTTAAATGACACAAAACAAGTGGCTAAATGATTTATCAATGACACATTTGCTGTGCTAATGTTTAGACTCAAATCAAGGAGGCGCCCTACTACCTTTGTTTATTCCATTAACATTGCTTACCAAGCACTTGTGGGTTAGAAAGAGAACAAGCCAGACAGAGAAAATACCAGTCAACACCAAGGCCAATACCACGGCCCCGACGCATGAAACAGCTGCGTCACCGAGGTGGTGGTACTGAAAGCAGGTCACTGTGCTAGAGAACGGTGGCAGGGGATCAAGCTGCGGTGTTAGCAAGGCCAACATGTTCTGCAGTTTGGACATCACTCAAAAGCAAATCTTCATGGAGTTTTAAGCAGGGAAGCGATATCAACTGATTGGTGTTTTGAGACATTTCAAAAACAGGCTGGGGCTAGGGAGGCAAACAGGAAGCAGGGAAACCAGTCAGGAGGCTGCATCATCAGCGCATGGGCTGTGGAGGCAGCTGTAGAGACAGAGGGAGGCGCATGGAGATCATTACCTGTTGGGGTGAGTCCCAAAACGCTCTGCCATGTACCGAGGACAGAACTAGAAAAACGTTTGGGACCTGTCAAATTTGAGATGTCACTTAGCAGTCCCAATGGGCTAGTAGTGGCCTTGGCATTTTGGATGTGGGAATCTGAGATGAAGGGACGTGATCCAGCTGGGGTGTAGCTCGGTGGTAGAGCAGTTGCCTGGCAGGCACGTGGCCCTGGAGGCGGAGACAAAGGGAAGGAGGGGGAAGGAGGGGAAGAGGAGAGGAGATGGAAGAGGAGAAAATGAGGAGAAGAGAGGAGAAAAGGAGAAGGAGGGGAGGAAGAGAGAGAAGAAGGAAGAGAAGAGGAGACGCAGGGAAGAGGTGCAGGTTTAGAGCAGAATCTAGATTTAAAGAAGTCAGCCTATATGGATAAGCGCACATTGATTATTGTACTCCTCATGGACCAAGAAAGACAGCTGTAGGGAAAGTACAGTTAATAAGCTAAGAGGTTGATGTCTAGACTTGGAGGCCGGGAGAATATAACACTTCATTAGAGAAGGATCCGAGCCTCTGTTTCCTCATCTGTGAAGTAGGGGATAAGAGACATTAAGTCCTGGGAGTGCTGGAAGAATCCAACAGCACGAACACAGAGCATTTCTCCACACAATGAATGTGAAGGCTAATGTGTAATGTGCTAAACATACATGATAGCTGTTGTCATCATTCATTTATCACCACCAACAAAGATATCCGGAGACTGTTCATAGTCGTGGACTGTAATCCCGGAAGTGGTCGGAACATTACCCTTTGGAGGACTGAGCCCCAGTGGGAAGCTTGGTGGCCTACCGAAAGCTGCTAAGAAACATAAATCATTCGTAGTATTGATGACACGATGCTCATTCAAAAGCATGATGAATCATGATGTTCTCTTAATAGGCTATTTTGCTATGAACCTGTAAAGGGGTTTAATGCTGTTTTGCGAACAGCAGAAAGAAGTCCCCAAGCGTGCTATGCCTCCATTTCTCAAGGTCTTCCAAATGGAGTAGATAGAAAGGCCTCTGTGGAGAAGGACTGCCTGAGCTACTGCATCCAATGGGCACACATCGCGTCAAGTGAGTGAGAGGATGTTCAGGCCTTCCTCAAATAGGGTACAGAGAAGCCCTGGGAAGACAAGGTGACATGAAGTCAGCCTTGGATGGCACATGGATAAGAAGAAGAAAAGATGAGGTGAGGAGGCAGCCTAGCAGGTAAAGGGGCTGCTCTTAAGCAGGAACCTGAGTGCCATTCTCAGAAGCACACCCGGAAGGAGAGAGCTGACTTTTAAAGATCATTCTCTAACCTCCACCATGTGCATGCCCCCCCTTTCTCTCTCCTCTTTCTCCTCTCTGCCTCTTCCTCCCCTCTTCCCTCTGCTTGTCTCACAAATAAATAAATACATTTTTTAAAAAGATAAAAAAAACTTTCCTTTAAGAAGGGAACAAGAGAAAGACAAGAATTCAGGCAAGATCTAAGACGACCCCTAAAAGACAAAAGGAATCTCCTCACAATGATAAGAAATCCAAACTTGGTCCATATGAGTTATGTCAATATTCCAGATCCTCATGGTCGACAGGAGACAAGGACTGAGTCGGATGTCCCCCAAAATGGTGAATCTGACCCCAGTTCATAGTCATCTGCTCTGATGACAAGGTCGCCACTCTGAGCAGCTCTGCTTCTGTGTTCCGTTTTTGATTTAGGGAAAGCTCTTGAGGAACTGTGCAAGTCCCACTATTCATTAGCTCCGAAGAGTGCCTTCAAATGTGTTGTGCTCTTTACAGCTCTGGATGTGCCAGGACTTCATCGGGCGCTGTGGAGTGCATTCATCTGTGTGGACCAGGCTTACGGAGCACCATCCTGTCCTTTTGGAAGGAGTCTCCAGTTTGACAGGACTTGGCACATACCTTTCACGGTCACACCTGAGCCCTTGTAATGAATGGCACCATGCGGCATTGATGGTCACTTAAGGAAAGAAGCAAATGAAAGCTTGGGAAAGAATTAGCATTTCACCTCTGATGATGGTACAGAGAGAGGCAGGACCTTGTCAGAATCAGATTTATGAGGCTTACTGAGAGAGAGAGAGAGAGAGAGAGAGAGAGAGAGAGAGAGAGAGAGAGAGAAAGATGCACCAATGGCCAGAAAGGAATCCAAGGAGGAGGCGTTGATGTATGAGCTCCATCTGCCTAATTCATTTGGTGTCAGCCTCCTGCATGTGACAGGGAGTCTCAGACCATGTGAGTGACAAGTCAGAGAGAGGGCTGGCAACCAGAGACATGTCTCTCTCTCAGTATTTTCCAGTCGCCTAGGAACCCCACTGAAATCCAAACACAGCAGCAAAGGGTTCTCTCCTGTGAAGTCTCGCATTTACCCAAAAGAAATCCCTAAAGTTTCCAGTACTGAGTTCGTTTCCACATATGAAAGGTTACATTCTGAGTATTTAGGGGAATTCTTTAATTACTGAATTTGTTTTTCCTGAAAGAGGCCCGACTGTTGTCTTCAGTCTGACATTTGCTGGCATAGTTTAATCCTGTGTGTTTCCATTTCCACTGGGCAGTTCACCTTTGCATCAACCACTTTTGCCAAGAAACCTAGCGTTGAATTTTTTTTCTAAGCTAAGAAAATAAGAATTTAAAATGGCTTTCATGTCACTATTAATTGAGTTTCTAGAACTTCTTTTTAAATGTTATAATTGGTAGCAGTGACAGCGAACCCAGACACATAATCCTTGAAGGTTATGGGATAGTGTATGTACGTGTGTATGTGGCTTATATGTATGTTTGTGTGTATGCATACATGTGCATATGTGTGTGTGTATGTGTGTGTGTGTGTGTGTGTGTGTGTGTGTGTGACACAAGGGACACAACTCAGAGCACGGCCAAGACCAGGATGAAAGTCATCTAAGGTATAGGGATCTGGAAAGATATTTGGAGAAGAAATACTACAGGAATTGCTCTGTAAACAGAGGAAAAAAGAGGTGATAGAAGCCAGTAGCACAAGATCAAGACTTGTTAGCAAAGGACTATTTGTTTGTAAATCCATAGACATATAAAAGATGTACTAAAATACATCGAGCAGCAGGCACAAGTCAAAGTGGTTTATTGAAACCATTCCCCTGTCTGAGTCACAGTGGGTTTAGGTATTTACCCATTTATTTATTGACAGTGTTTCATACAATGCAGTCTAGCCTTGAACACACTGTAGAGCAAAGAATAACCTTGAATTTCTGCCCCCCCCCATCCCACCTCCACCTCCCAAGTGCTGGGTGGGATTGCGCCACCACATCTTACTTGGGTTCGGGTTATCTGAAGACTTGCTGGGTTCTTGCTGAAGAGAGTGACACTTCTATCATCTCTCTGCTCTTGCCAACCACTTCCCACCTGTCGTCCTTGAGCTTTTATGATTTTATGGAATGACAGTGTGCAATTAACATGTGTTGATCACGTGCTATTTTCCAGGCGCTCCTAGTACTCTACGTGGTTTCGCCTTCAGTCCTTGTGACAGCTAATGATAGCAGTAGTACTGTTTCTATTGTCCACATTTCATCAGTGAGGAATCCAAGCCAGCTTGGAGAGGGTTAACCTGTGAGCCAAGATCCCAGCCTTCCTGGTATGACTTCAGAGCCAGGAGAATAGAGTTATTATTTGTATACTGAGTAGGCCAGTAACAGTGTTTTGACCATATGACAGAAATAGAGGTGAAAGTGGTTGGTTTCTAGATAGATATCGAATGTAAACCCAATAAGATTTGCTGATATGTACAATGTACAGAAAAAGACAGGAGCCTACGTGCAGCTGTCATCAAGGGACAGAGGGAAGACTATATAAAAAGTGGAGGAGGACGTATCAGAAGGTCAGACAGGGTATGCTGATTTTGAGATCTCTCTTAGCAAGTACAGATGTTGAGTGAGCTGTAAAATATACAAGTTAGTGGAGAGGTTCAGGCTTAAGCTGTAAATTTGGAACCAAGAGAATCCATATATAGATGAGACTTTAACCATGAGACTAGCTGATGTCATCCAAGGGATAAGTGTTGATACAAAAGAACCAGGGCTCAGACACAGAAAACCACTATGTGTGGAAGTCTAGGAGTCAGCAAAGAGATGCAGGGGAAGTGGCCAAAGAGATAAGAGAGTGGGCGGGCGCTGGGGACCCAAGGGAAGAAGGTGTTTCAAATGAAAGGGATCACCAACATCTCACAATTGCTGATTAGTCAGATAAGACCAGGACTGACAGTCAAGTATGTTAGGAGTGTACACTTGAATACATTGAGTTCAAATCCAGCATTTTCCCATAGAGGGTGGGGAGAAAAAGAATAATAACTAGAGGTAGAATAAGAGTGAAACAGAGTTTACTTTGTTAAGAATTTTTCTGTTGGTGAAGAATACAGGAAGAATAGAGGGTTTTCTATAGAATTTTATTGTTTTTCCTTCTCTTTTTTCCCCCCCAGTATTGGAAGCCAAATCCAAGTCCTCATGCTTGATAGACAAGCTCCAAAAGGTTTTTTAAAACTAAAGAAAGCTCATATATATTTGAAGAAGGACAGAGAGAATTCCAAATGTACCTTACAACTGAAATGAAGACTATAATTTGAATACGGAAAATTCAAATATTAACATTATTAGTTAGCTTGTCACAGTCGAATGGACAGTTAAAAAAAATTTAGGCCCACAAGATGTTTCAGCTAGCAAGGACAATCTGAATAAAATTCCGGGAACTTACGTCCAGATGAGAGAAAAGATCTGACCATATATGTACATTGTGCACACACACACAGTAATAATAATAGCATTAAAATAAAAATGAAAAGCTATTGATCTCCATTAGACCTCAAAGAGATGGAAAAGGTAGACCTTTCCTTTTTTTCTTAAAAAGGATATCAAACTATTTACACATTACCTAGTATGGCAGAAGGGTTTTCTTTTTGTAGGTGTGATTAATTGTAAGAACTTGGGAGGTCTGAGAGGTGACTCAGCAAAAGTCCATCCTCCATAAATCATTGATGCCCAGAATGAGAAAGATGGACGCACATGCTTCTTATCCTGGTCCTGGGAAGACAAACAGACTCATTGGCCAACCATCGCAGCTGAATTGGTGAACCCCAGACCAATGAAAGACTCCATCACAAAACAAAATTTACAAATAATAGCGGAGGTCGACCTCTGGAGTTCATGTGCTTGTGCACACTCACGGCACCCACGTCAACATGAAGACACGCCCAATTTAAGTTATTAAAATAAGACATTAATGATTTTGTTGAGATAGGGAACAAATCCCGAATTACACACATAGGTTTGATCCATTCACATGCATTCTGAAAGTCGGTACTTTCCTTGTCATGATCTTGACAATAGAAAAAAGAGCCAGAGATAAGCATGCAGCTGGCTTCTGAGGTAGAAGAAGCTACTATGAGCTAAGGAATGCAGGCCTCTTCCAGAAGGCAGTGAAAGAGGAATCCTTGGGGCTACCTCCAAGTAGACTAATTTTGAACATCTGACCTACATATGGACTCTAGCATTATAACTTGTCTTGCATTACATCATTAAGTTTCTAGAATGTGTTGCAGCAGCCATTGGAAATTGATTAGTTTTATTAAGCTGCTTCCATTTTCAGATAGGTAGCCCCAACTCACTCCAGCTACCCTCCTCCTTGCTCTTGCATGGATTCCAGGAGATAGAAAAGGTGAAAGTTCTTACAGAAAGGGTCGCCCAGGATCAACTGCTAAGGAGTGACTCAGTGGGGTGTTCTACACTTGGGGTGTGCTCTGTCTTCGGGCATTAATTTCACGTGAACACTCTCACACTGTCGCCCAAGGCACTGCTAGAGCTGCCATCCAGGACAGGAAGCGCTTGAGAATTATTGTAACAGCCATTCCAGAAGCCCAAGTGCAAATTATCGTGTCTGCTACAGTCACAGGCAAGATATATCCAAGGAGGTCTTTGGCTTTGCAGAACTGTGAGCCGTTTCCTGTAGCAGACAGCTGAGCAGAGGCTTTTATGCTTCCAATCTACTGAACGCCACCAGGATGGATTTTTCGCCTGGCATCGAACAGGATAAAATACCTGCAGCTTTTTTCCTGGCTAGGTGACCCCAACTTGTCAAAACCTCAGAGGTTCCCTTCTGAATACAGACTCCACAAAGGGACCCAAGTCATTTGAGAGTTACGTTGAAGGCAGATCTGTGTTGGGTGAGCAGTAGAAATAAACAGGGCTAAGTTAATAGACATAGGGGAATACAGCTTAGACACAATGACTTTGGATAGAAAAGAACAATGAAAAACAAAGGAAGGAGACATTGAAGAATGTTATAAGTGAAAATGGAAGACGTTGAGAATACAGAGGCGTTAAGTCTGAGGAGCAGAAGATTCCAGAGATCTTGGATTGTTTGGACTTTGGAACTTCAGAATTGTAGCATAATCGCTTGTCATGAAGTTGCTAGTAATTTGTTGCAGCAGCTATTGAGAATGGAGACAGTGTCTGTGCTCTGGTTTGGGGGCTTCTGCTGCTCGTGACATTAATGAAGTCTGTTGGCAGTTGCGCTGATTATGACTAATCAGCACTGGGGAGGAGACTTGAATAAGTTAGGAGGAGGCGTGGCTTTGCCTTAGTGAATGAAATCATGAAGGCTTCCATCAAAGAGTGTCTGGCCCTCAGGCTACTGCTTCTCTGAACTGGCAACATTCTCCAAGGCATTCTAGAAGGAAAGAGTCAGCTAGTTCTAAGCTTGGTTTCCTTGCCAGCTTATTTCTTCCCAGGGGATTGATAGACTCTGATCTGTGTTTCTAGCTGCTTTCTTCAGCTTCCCATCCAGCCTTGCACTGCCCACCGTGTCCCTGCATGATCTGCTCCGCTTCCACACAACTGAGTGATAAGCTCTAAACCCACTTTTCAGTGATGTTTACTTCCTGAGATGTGGACCTTGCTCAGAAGAAATAATAATAAACCTTATTCCTTTAAAGTGTAACTCATGAAAAATCAGGCTCTGGGGTCTGCTGCTTGGAAGATTGTATTAGAGCCCTGCCCCCTCTCAGAAGATGGAACTCAAGTCCTAGAATCCTACGCTGATACCGTGTTTCTTCTCAAAGTCTTGGGCTGCCATTGGACCTCCATTTGCGATTGTGAATTTGCTCTTTTTAGCTACTGTGTAATCCCAGGATTACTCTGGGAAACTCAACTCTATCATATTGAAATATTTAAACCTTTTCGAAAGCATATTTAGCAACAGAAGTAATACAGGTTAATTTCAAACTTTTCAGTAGCACAAAAATGCAGAAAGACAAAAGAGATGGTCTTTCTCTTACCTTCCCCAGTTCTGTTCCCCAGAGACAGCACTGGTTGACATACAGTGCTTCAAAGTACAGAAATGTGTATCTCCGTCTCCCTCTTCCTCTCCCTCTTTTTTTCCTCTCCCTCTCTTCTCTCTCTCCTTTTTTCTCTCCCTCTCTCTCCCTCTCCCTCTTCTCTCTCTCTCCCTTTCCTTCTTCTCTCTCTCTCTCTTTCTTCTTCTCTCTCTTACACACACATTATGATATACTTTTTTTTTCCTTAGTAATCTGTGGTATCTTCATCCCTACAAAACTGTCTAGAAGTTTTACATAGTTACATAATACTCCATTTTATATAAATAAATGTGTCATAATTTAGAACTCCTTCCCTTTTAAGTCATTTGTAACTGCATTTTTTTTGAGAAAGGATTTCTTGTTTCTCAGGCTGGCCTTAAACACTATATATACAGTTGAGGATGACCTTGAATCCTTGAATCTGCTGGAACTCAAAATCAGGGCTTCTTGCAGGCTCGGCAAAAGCTCTTCCAACCGACCTACAGTCCTAGCCTTTCAATTCGTAATTTTATACATGATGCTGTAATTGACTTCATTGGCTACGTACCTGCAAGCATTTGCTTGAGCCCTCCTATAGAACTGATGTCTCCTACACCATCAGTACACACCTTGAGAGAGCTCAGAGGACCCAGACTCGTGTGTTCTTCCCGCTCAGTAGCCATCCTGACTTTCACTATTCTCTGGTTTCCAAACACACCTAATCTCAGACAACTGTGCACAAGTCCAAGGCAGCTGCAGCCTCACTCATGCAGAGTTGGGACGGGCAGGAGAATGGCACCCCCACCCTAAGTAGGGGAGGGTTACCTCATGAACGCTGAGGAGTGACTCAGCCTCCGTAGCCTTCCCCTCTCACCTTGTCAAGCTCCACGTTCCTGCTGACAAGCAGCATCTGTGTGTATAATAAAACTTTTGACAACATCAGCCCAGGACTGCTTTACATATTCCAAGGAGGCCGTGTCACAGTTAGTGAGCATTCACAAATAACTTCCTAATGAATAAAAACAAGGGGATGCCCGAACTTCCACCTTGCCAAGAGCTCAGCCTCGGTCTCCACTGGAGATAGGAAACATGGCACCCTTCCCAGCACGCCCAAGGCAAGGATCTGTCCCCTCCACAGGGGCTCACATCCCGCCTCTCAGCTCCCACAGTCCCAGCCTATGCATCTCAACATCAACTCCTGGGGAAAATGCTGGAACAAATCCCAACTTTCAGAGTTGTCTTCAGTTTCTAGAACAGACTTTCAGGGGCTTCGCCGTACTCACTGAGTATGCATGGATCAATTCCTAAGGCATGCAATTTTCAAGACCACCTATAATTCACCTGTTACATTTGGACTTCTGGCTGAGCTCCGCTTTTTCTAAATTGAAATATTTCTTAGGCTCCACGATCTCCCTGGTGTTCGAAAGCAAAATTGGTTTCCTATAAAAGCTTGGCATCACTATCATTAATTAACAGAGAGCAGAATGCCTCTGTGTGTTTACCTTCAAAAAGTGTACCCATGCGATGCGTTTCTTTCCCAAAGGCATAGTTTAGGCCTATAGACCAGAAATTAAGAATGTATTTAAAAATAAATGCATGTCTTTTCCCAGCAGGGAAGTATTGAGACGCAGATGACTACACTTCATCAAAGGACACCAGACCCAGGGATGTGAAAATTAAACCGAGCCTCTTGGTAGGGGAAAGTAAATGAGGTTAAACCATTCACTTAGTCTGTGGCTGCTTTTCCATGGTTTGATTCCATTTGCCAAACAATATATAGGCCGATCACCCAGCTAGTCATTAGCTATTCATTGGCCTGCCCTGTAGCTAATCTGACTTGATAGTAATGCAAAGCAGAAGAGTGTGTGGTGTGTGTGTGTGTGTGTGTGTGTGTGTGTGTGTGTGTGTGTGTGTATTACCAGTTATACCTCTAAGGAAATTTAGAATTATTTTACTTGTTTGTTTTTTTTGGGAGGGGGGTGTTTGTTTGTTTGTTGTGTGTTTATTCACTTTGTTTTTTGAGACAGTCTCCCATCAAGTAGCTCAGGCTGTTTTCACACTCCCAGCCATCCCTCTTCCTCAGTCTCCAGAGGGCTGACAGTACAGACATGCTTGACCAGGCCCAGGTTAAAGTTAGAATGCTTTTAAAGTGAGGCTACAGGACTGGTGGTAGACTGCTTGTCAAGCACAAGTATTACCCTGTGTCTGATCAGCGAGAAGGAGGAGAGAGAGAGAGAGGCTAGAATGTTTTTAAGCCTTTAGAAAGACGGGAATATTGCTATTTGTGACAACATGAAGCCAGTCTTGGTGTATAGGAACTGGCCACTGAATGTGGAGGTTATCACCAGGCTTGTACAAAACATGTGTCTTAAGCAGCAGCAATGCAGGAGGATCCCCCACACCCCAAGGCAAAAGGAAGGAGTTCACATGCTAAGCTAGACAAAGGTGAACCAAGCACAATGTACCTGGGTTTTTTCAGACACTATTGATGTATCCAGCACAGTGTGATTGTCAGTAGTGGGAACCCCATGCTAAGATGGTCATCTTAATGGGTCTCTTCGCCCTAAAGATCTTGTGCTGGATGCCATGGTCACCTTATAGGCAAAATGGGATAACAACCAAGATGGCAGCAGTCATGTCAAGTTGGTTATCTCCACACGCACGAACCTGGGGCACAGCTCATAAGTCAAATAAGCCAGACACAGAAAAACAAGCATGTGTGATCTCACTTTCATGTGGAATCTAAAGCACAGCTCAGAGCAGAATGGAGCACCAGGGGGCACGGGAAGGGCATGTCTACTGAGAGATGCCAATCAAAGAGTAAAAGATTTCAGTTCTGCAAAAATGAGTAAGTTCTAGAATCTAATATACATATGGTGACTATAGTGATCAGTATCATGTTGTTTCTTGAAATTTGCCGAAAGGTAGATTTTTAGATATTCTTACCACAAATAGAATATGAAATGGAAATTCTGAGAGATGATGGGCATGTTAATAGTTTGGACTGGTAGCAATCACTTCACAAACCATACATATATCAAAACATCATGTTGTTCACTTTAAATATCTAAAGTATATACAGTTCTCCTTTGTCAATTATATTTCAATAAGGCTGAAAAGGTGAGTCTTTTAAAGACTCATACTGGAAAGTGAGACTGAAATAAGTGTTCCTTGTGTGGCTTTTTTTTCAGTTGGCAAGAGTTGAGTCAGACTATGTCAAAACCTATGAGCCATACTGAATATTAGTTACGTTCTTCTATGTGTTACATGACTTCAAACTGTAACACAGCTGGGATTGCAGCTCAGTGGTGGACTGATTGCCTGGCATGAACCAGACCTTGGGTTTAATCTTCAGCACTGAGAGAGGAAAGGGGAGAAGAGGAAAGGAAAAGGGAGGGGAAGGAAGAGGGTAACCAGAGAAATAAGAGAAAGAGGAAGGAGGAAAGGAGGGAGGCAGACACAGGGGAAGAGACAGAGACAAGGATAAAGAATATATATACCTAATCAGATTTCAGCTACTATTAAAATGAAGTGAAATCTGGAATTAGTCCAGATTCTTGCACAAGCAGGAGACATTTATGAGGATAAGGAGACAGCAATTCACTGCTTCCTTATTTAAAATGGGCAGCAACTTTATCCTTGAAGTCTTGTATGACACTGGATACCTTTGATGAGCCCTCAGAAGCCCATGGAATCCTCTAAGGTGGGGGACCCCACAATTTGATTCCTGCCTTCAGCAAGTGTCCTATGAGTATCTGGTCTGCGTAAAGTTCCTTGCAAAATGGGATGACGGGGTGTCAACATACAGCTTCGGCCCTAGAAAACCTGTGTCTGGTGATGGCAGCAGCAGATCAGGCATCCAAACATACAGCTGTGCCTCTTCCTTGAATCCCCATCTCTCCACCCAAGAGAGAGGAGAGGCAAGTCATGCCGCAATGCCTTCTGGATATGCCCTTGAAGTCCCAGACCATGCTTTGTATTTTTTTTCTTTTTCTTCTTTTTTTAATTAGAGGAAGTCTCCTATGTTGATGACAGAAAACATTAAGAATCCGATTCAAAATCAGACTTGCCATTCACGAGAGGCAGAGGCTCTGTGGACCGCAGCCGAGGAAAGCCTTCTTGGCCTTCTTGGCCGTCCTTCTCTCTCCCCCTTCTGTCCAAGGCAGTGCCAGAGCCAGGGCGGCAGCACCGTGCGTCCTGGCAGCGCGGAGTCACATCAAGTCTGTTAAACTGAAAACGGAACAGAGCACAGACTGCAGCGGGAAGAGACAGGTCCAAGGTGCCCAAGGACAGGACTGGTCAGGCGCAAACTCGGAGATCCTGTGTCCCCATCGGACAGGTGCCACTCCCTGCTGGTAAAAGGGTCGCAAGACCTGCAAGATTCACTCCACCACCTCCTCCTCCACAGCCTGCTCTGTCGGGGCCTCGCCGCTCAGGCCCACCCCGCCCTTTGCACTCTGCTCATTCATTCGTTTCTGGTCATTCCGACCTGGCCCCTCTGTCTACCTGTTCTTTCAACAGTAACCTACCACTCACTCTACACTCCATGGCATTTCTCCTCCTCTCTCACTGGGTAATGCTTAATCTGCGTTTCCAGAATCAGGAGTACCAAGGTTCTTGGACCCCGTCTCTAGGACTCGCTCCTGTGACTGTTCTCCCTTGCGGGGGGCTCCTTGGGCACAGGGGAGTCAGACACGATCATCAAAGTCAGACATGCTGACGTCAGGCATTCCTCAGCTTCTGGCTACACAGGGTCTCCTCCCCGCGAAGAGTCACAGGGAAGGCACCTCTCTGCGTCACGGGGGAGGCTGCTGGGCGGCACTTGGTGATAAAGGCCTGGAAACAAAGACATGCTCGGGGCCACAGTGGGGCCCAGCCTTGGTGGCCTCATTAGTGGGTATGCGTGGGAACCAACTCTAAAGAAAGGGCGGTCATGCCTTCTGCCAGGATTGATCTTGTAACTGAGGTGGTCCTAAGGATGGGACCATTTAAATTTAACGTTAAAAAACAATGGAAGGATGATGGGTTCAAGAGGCCGGGGATGTAGGTGCTTCCCACCGGAGACACAGCCTGAGAAATTACGTGGCACAGAAAGACAGACCAAAAAGATCCTCCTTTGCACACCATGAGTGAAGTTTCAGAGAACTCTTTTTTTTAAAATTTTTCTGCTCATACAAACGTAATAGGTACCCCTGTCTTCTCCCTCCCTCCACCCCTCCCTGGACCTCCCTGTTCTCTCCCCCCTTTTCCCCTTCCTTTCCCCCCTCCTTCCCTTTCTCCCAGTACCCTCTCCCCCCATCTTTCAGAGAACTCTTAAGATGAAAAAAATTTTAAATTCTTAACAATTTTAGGTTACCAAACTGAACAGAAAGCAAGCTTTTTAATTGTTTTACATGTGCGTGTGCGCTTGTGTGTATTTCATGTGTGAGTGTACAAGAGTGCACATGCCTGGGGAGGCCCCAGAGACATGGGGAATTATCCTGGATTTCTCTTCTACCTTCTTGTTTTGCTCTGGGGTTTCTCAGGCTCCACCTTCGGGGCCTGGAATTATAGGCCGCTGCCATTTTCACCCATCATGTTTTACGTGGAATCTGGGGATCTGAACTTCGGTCCTTTTGCTTGTGAGGCAAAGACATTAACCACTGAGCCATCTCCCCAGCCTCCAGAAAAAAGTTTTAGCAGTGGCTATGCATTTACTCACAAACAAAGACCTCTTACTTACAGCAAGAAGGTACCTGACTGAAGAATGAAAACTGAATATCCCTTTTTGGAATTCACAAGGTCCATGTGGGTGACAACCGTTTCCACAGGATCGCTGGCTCCGAGAAAATACCAGGCAAGAGAGGTCTGCTGGTCACAACCAACCTTTGAACTCATGCCCAAGATCAAAAGCAGTCTTCTTGAACGTGTGTCTGTAATTTAATTCTCCTTGCTGTGTGGTCTGATTTGCCACTGTAACTCAATGTAGTAATCGCAACAGCAAATACTTGAATATATGCTTCGAACCTGGATAATTGCCCAGAAGTAAAATGCGCCCAAAGATCCAATATTCTGACATTTAATAAAAGTTTGAATTATATTCACAGGCTGCTCTTATTTAATTTTCTCGAGTTCAATATTTAATAAAACAACAATTACAACTATCTTGGGTCATTCAGAAGCTACTGTTCTGAATGGTTCTGAATACCATCTGGTTCTGGAAGCCACAATGTAAGAGATTAAGTCTCAATTTATCCATTAACTACCTGTGTAACAAATCATTCAATCTAACTGTCTCCTGGTTTTCTCACTAGTAAAACAGGGATTAGAAGAAAATCTACTTAAATGGCTGCTGAGACGATTCATTAATGATTGTACATGAAAAGCTTAAAGCTTCACCGGGCATATTATGAGAACAGTAAGTTAACTATATTTAATATTTTTCTCCTCTCATTTTTATGTGAGGGGGGATGGTTTGTACATATGTGCATGTGTATGTGCATGCACGTGTGTGTGCATACATATATATGTGGAGGCCCAAGGTTGATATCAGGAATCACTCTCAAGACAGGATTTTTTTGTTGTTGTTGTTTTCCCCAAAAGTTTATTATTTTTTTTACTCAGTTATTCAAGCTCAATAGATACCTCTCTCCTTCCCCCTCCCCTTTCCCTCTTTTCCCCCCATTCTTTCCTCCTATTATCCCCCCATCCCACTCTTCCCCCCTTCCCTCTCTCTCATCCTTCTTCCCTCCCTCTTTCCTGCCCATTCCCTCCCTTCAGAGCATCTGTTTACATGGGCACAGAATTTCCCTCTGAGTCGTCTACACTAAGTGAGAGTTCAGGACTCAGTGGCGTAACTTGGGGCATCTTCTTGGGCTGCCCACTGGTATGGGGACTCTGTATATATGTTTAACCCCTTGCTCTAAGGATCCTATAGCCTGAAGCCTTCTCCCCTGAGATACATCCTAAACTTCGAGTGCTTGTTGCCCTGTCAGTCAATCACATTGTAGCAATATCCTGGCTGCTGCGGCCCAGACTTGAGTGGAGCATCTTCCTTAGGCTCTTACAGTCTTGCTGCCTCCTCTTCCACAAGGTTCCCAGAGTTTTAGGATGGGGAGAGATTTGGCTGGTCTGGTCCAGGTGATTAATGTAGAGTCTCTGATGTTCTGAATTATGGGTGGTGGTTGTTTTCAGTTTTGCTGCTCCTGCACTGCTCTTGGCTGCATCCTGATTGGCTGTTGAGGTCATTTCCTAACCAAAGATAAAAGAGTGTTTAAATGAAGGTCTTAATATAAGAACAGGCTTAAAGGTAGATGGAAGAATAGGAGTAGGACACAGCAGTGAGAGGGGTCAGACACCTGGTTACCCTCTGCCAGCCCTTATCCCCTCCCTGACCGGGAAGATCAGACCTGTCCAGTCCTGCGTGAACAGGAAAGGAAGTGAGAGTGAGCTGCATCACACATCTCCCTGTTTACCTGAAGTTCATGACCGTGGCTTCATTTCTACTGAAGTGTGTTCTTTTGTCTCCTTTCTTTTGGGGTCTTCTTTCCCCTTCCATCTTATTTTTAATCCTTTGTGGTTATAGTGGGTGTTACAGACATTACTTTTGAGTATGTCATTAAGTGGATTTAGAACTAGGATCCACTTATAAGGGAGAATGTATGGCATCTAACTTTCTATGCCTGGGACATTTTTCTTAGTATAATTTCTTCTAATTCCATCCATTTACTGGCAAATTTCGTTGATTCATTTTTTGATGGCTGAGTAGTGTTTCACTGTATAAATGTACCACAGTTTTATCATCCATTCATCAAGACAGGGTTTTTAATCACACCTAGAACTCACTGATATGCTAGCTCAGCTAGCCAGTTTGGTCTAGGGATTCGCAGTCTCTGCCTTCCCAGGATGAAACTGCAGGCAACTGCCACGGCCACTCAGAATGTTACATAGGATTTGAGGATCCGGACTCTGGCCCTCTTGCCTATACAGTCAGCTCTTTAACTGCAGAGCCACCTCCCCAACCATTTTCAATTTTTTTTTTGCTATTTTTAATATTTTTTAAAATTTGAACTGGAATGTCCCTCTTTTTATTTTATTTGCTTGCCAATGTCAACTAACCATACAAAAACTTTTATTAGAGAAAAAAATTCTCTCGATTTGTAACCACAACAAGCACCCGCTGAGGTCGAGGGGTCTTAATAAAATATTACCAGTGATGTTGCCCGAATGAAACATCGGCACTGAGAAAGTTGATCTTAGGGCAAACTTTGAAACCAGCATAAGCTTCTAAGTGTCACATCTGATAAGATTTCCAAAACAATAATAATTATTTTGGAAATAAACACCACGCTGCTTATGTCTAATTTTGCCATCTCTGCTGTAAGCACCGTAGCAGCAAGAGACATCCTTAGGGGCCAGCAGAGTGTCTCAAAGCTGGAAGGCTCCAGTGGCGCTGGCTGGTAGTTTATATGAATGAAATTGACTAGGAACATTGGCTTCCGAGGAGCCACACGCAGTGCCTCTTTTCTTTGTGGGTGGGAGTGCCGCTCTGAGCGGAACAGTCCTGAAAGCACAGCGAGCCCAATGCAGATATTTTACTTAATTTTTCTGCAAAATCGCTGAGGGCTATATTTTTTTCTTCCGGGATGTCTGATTATTTAGGCAGATCGTGGCATAGATGGGATGAGGTGGCATAACATGATCGTTCCAATTTGTCAAGAGTTTAGATGTGACACGCTCCGTGCCAAGCACTGTATCTAACCTGAAGGACAGTCTGGGCTCAGCTATTACTGTGCCATGTTATCTGTGATGAAAATGAAGAAGTTTCCCGTCTTCTTTTCTCACGTATGTGTGGATGGGGGTACATGCATGTGCGTTGCATGGGGGTGGTGTGTAGGTGCGTGTGCACATGAGTGTGCATGTACTCATATGGCAGCCTGTGAGAGATGTTGGGAATCATTCTCGCTCATTCTTCCATCTTCCTGTTTTTTTGTTTTGAATTTTGAAATAAATTTATTACATAATCTTTTTTCTTCCATTTTTATTTACTTTTTCTACTTTTACAAGCATATTGAGTATTCATTCCAGCTTTCCTCCCTCTCTCCTCCTTCCTATCCCTTCTCTTTGCTTCACCTTTTCCTCCCATTCTGTCATACCCTTTCACCTGTATGCTTCTAAGGACTTTGGGGTTCACTCCGGCTTATCTACCCATCTTCCTGTTTTGAGGTTGGGTCTCTAATTAAGCCCAGAGCTCATCTATAGGGCTTTTCTGGCTAGTCAGCTTGTTCTGGGGAGTCCCAGACTTTGCCTTCTGGGCTGGAATTACAGCCCGCCTGCTGCCACGCCCACCTGGCATTTAAATGGAATCTGGTGATCTGAACTCTAGTCCTGTGGCATCTCCTTGGTCCCTCTTTGTTTCAATCTTAAATTATTCATTAATTAACTTATAAATAAAAGTAATGTATTTATTATTTATTTGTTGATTGAGAGATAGAGACAGAGAGCCTGGTTCACATGCAAAGGTCAGAGGACAACTTTCATATCGGTTCTCACCTTTTACATGTGGACACTAAGGAGAACTCAGGTCATCTAGTTTCTGCACAAGTTCTCTTACTCACTGACTCATCTTACCAGCCCCTCCCTTGGTGAGTTTTTCTCTAAAATCTCATAACCAACAGTAGATACCACTCAGGGTTTATCTACTCTTGTTCTTCTTTAACTACTTATTTATTTATTTATTATTTAGTTATTATTTATTTAGATGTTAGTCTATTGTGTGTCTGTGTGTTTGGTGTCGTGTAGGTGTATGTTTGTGTGGTTGTGGTTGTCTGTGTGTATCAGGAGGGTACTGTCTGTCCCTGTGGAGAACCAAGGGTGACTTTGGGAATCCTCTTGGATTGTTTCTACCTACTTTTTGCTTCACTCTTGGATTTCCCAGGCTCTGTCCCACCAGGATGCCACCGTTTCTTCTCTTCTCTGCATTTTTACATGGGACTGGGGATCTGACCTCAGGACCTTCTGCTTATGAGGTAGAGTCCTAACCTCTGAGACATCTCTTCAGTTCAGGTTTACTATCCTCTATATGTGCTTTTAACCAATTATGTGCTGCAAAACACATGTTTTTAAAAAAATCAGAAAGTAAGGTCGGGTAAAATGCTTGCTGTGTAAGTATAAGGACCTGAGTTCAGATTCCCAGCATCCATGTAAAGCCAGCCATGGGGGTGTAGGCTTCTGTGTCAGCCCTTGGGAGCAGAGAGATGAAACAATCCAAGGGGCTCACTAGCCAGCCAGTCTGGTCAATACAAAACTTCAGGTACAGTGACAGACCTTGTCTCAAAGAATGAGATAGAGAATGACACCTGACCTTGACCTCTGACCTCCACAAACACACATGTGCACACACATGCACACATATATGCATTTAAAAAAACACACAAAATAACTGCTAAGATGGCCTTGCCCAGGCAAGCAGTTATAAAGTGCCTTCCCAAAGGAGAGCCTGGGACTTGAACTTAGGACCCCTGTTTCGCAATCCACAATGCTTTCCTCTGTACCTAATTGCCTCCTTTTGACAAAAGCAGCATTTTTCTAACCTCGTAACTAAACGCTAAGAAGGCCTTTCCTTACAGACATGACTAACTCTGGTGTCATAAGCTCAATCAATTCTTTTGCAATCCAAAAAATGCACCGCGAATTAAATTCCACAGGCTGGTAGTCAGCGCATATATGGCTTAAAGTTTTTTCCATGCCTTTGAAATCGCCACTCAGGATGTTGCTCCTGACTCAAATTCTCTTCAGGGACTGGGATGATGGAAGAAGGTGGGGGAAACCGCTGAAATCTACCTTCATAATCATGTCTACCATTCACCAGAGGGCCGGCAAGTGATAGACGTGGATGGAGAGTTTCTTGATGAGGTCCAGCATCTTACCTGTGATGCCCTTGTGCTGGGTCCACTCGCTGATGATGCCTATACTGTACCGCCTGACCATGATTGAATGATTGCTCACTACAACAGTGATCTGATTGGTGAAAAGGAGCCGTAGAGCTGGAGAGATGACTCAGGGGTTAAGCCTCTGCCTCATAAGGTCCTCAGAAGGTTCTGAGTTCAGATCCCAGATCCCATATAAAAACGCCAGCTGGAAATAGTAGCAGCCTCCACTTCCGGCACTGGTAGGTAGAGGCTGGAAAACTCCAGAGCAAAGCAGAAAGGAGGTAGAAGCAATCCAGGATGATTGCCGAAATCACCCTGGGCCTCCACAGGCATTCACAATGCCCTCTGACACACACAGACACACACACATAGACACACACACATTAAAAAAAATTTTTTAAAGAAAACACACACAGACACAAGAAGCCATAAATGCAGAATTCAAGTCCGATTATGGTGACAGTAACACTCACTTTAGTGTAAAAAGAAGGCCGTGACTCCCACCTGCTTTGCTCCAGCCATGATGGTGGTCGAAGCATGAATCCCTAGATCCAATCCAAGCATGCTTTAGAACCAAAGGTGCTTTTCAAAGGAGGAAAGAAGGAGGATGGACTCACAGAACAGGAGAAATGGGCACGAGGTATGTTCAGTTCCGTTGAAATTATGCTGCAGTACTCTATTTAAAGACTCCTTTTCGTGTAGTTTCAGTGGTAAATTGCTGATCATCTGCAGGACTGGAGGACTGAATGTGGGAAGAGTATTGTGCTTCTCTAGCTACAGTTTGTGAATTTGAAAAGCTTCACAGCAAAGTGTAGTAGTGCTGTTTCAAAGTATCCTCCAGAAGAAGGAGACCCCACCACCCCACCACCCATGAAGTGACAATGCTGAACTTGAACTCAGAGTTATCATCCCAAGCAGCGTGGCATCCTCTCAAACCACACAGTCTCAAAGATTCTGCCTTCCCCAACTCCCAGTGCATTGTATATGCTCCTCTGCCTCAAATTCTGGATAACACTTGCCATAGTTTACTCATCTTTACCTTCTCACAAGAGTATGAGCATCCTTGAGAGAAAGAATCACGGCTTGTGGGCGACCAAGTTGAGTCACAGGTATCTAATGCATCTGCATGTAGCCAGCACTCAGCAAATGCTCGCTCGGTCAAGGCAGAGCAGTTGATGTGGATTGATTGCACATTCATTAATAGTATCCATCTACTAGGATTGTAGTAAAAATTGCATGAGGTCTAAGAGTGGTGCATGGCTGTGTTCCCAGCATCTGGAGGCACAAACAGGATGACTATGAATTTGGATCCACTATGAATATGGAATACATATGAAGACCAAGAAAGAAAGAGAGAGAGAGAGAGAAAGAGAGAAAGAGAGAGAGAGAAGGAGAGAGAAAGAGGAAAGAAGAAAAAAGAAAGAAGAGAGAAAAAGAGAGAAAGAAAGAAGAAAGAAAGAAAGAAAGAAAGAAAGAAAGAAAGAAAGAAGGGAAGGAGGGAAGAAAGGTAGAAGGGAAGGAGGGAAGAAAGTAGTGAAAGAAGAAACAGAAAAAGGAAGAAAAATTATTATATGGAATAATGCATAAGAAAATTACAACATAAAATACATTATTCTTAATAGAATAATAGGTCATATCATATATTTAGAACAGTAATGTTTAAAATCTAATTAACCAGGGCTGGAGAGGTGGCTCAGGTGTTAAGCCTCTGCCTTGCAGACAGAAGGTCCTGAGTTCGGATCCTAGACCCCACGAGTTCGGATCCTAGACCCCACGTATAGACGCCGGACAGAAGCGGGAGCGGCCTGTGTTTCTGGTCCTGGTAGGGCAGAGCCTGTGAATCCCAGGGCAGAGGAAACGAGGAGAAGGTGGAGGTGGTCCATGGTGGTTCCCGAATTCGTCTGTGGTTCTACACACACACACACACACATACACACATGCGCACACACCCATACATGCACAATTGAATAAATAATAAATAAATTTTTTTTTAAATCTAATTAACCATTTAATAGCTGTTTTCATGCTTTGGATATGAATGATTAGACTCTATTCATGGCAGGATCTAAGAGGCTAAGATTTTTTTGTAGGGGGAACATTATTTCTATATGGCTTTTGTAACAGGATTTCTTTATTGTTTGCTGCTGAATATGCCAAGCTAGCTGGTTTGGAAGCTTCAGGAACTCTCCTGCCTCTGCCTTCCATCTTGCGGTAGGAACTCTACTGTGCTTGGCTGTACAGGGATTCTGGGGATTCAAGTTCTGGAGCCTGCGTACCAAGCGCTTTCCCCGCTCAGCTATCTCCCCAGCCCAAAAGTGCAGATGTCAAGCTAACTTAAAAAGCTTTGCTGTGAGACGAGAGCCATGGTTCCCCCACCCCCACACACCCCAAAAAACTCACTAGAAAAACTTTTATCTCTCTAGCCAATGGCAGACCGTGTTATCCTCCACTGATGTTGCCTTTACAGGGCTACAGAATGCAGAAGCTGCGAGCCCAAAGAGGCATCCCTACTGATTTCAAAGGGCCGCCTGGGAGGCCAGGCAATGCAGGGCAAGGTTAGAGTCTCAGTAGGCAGCACCACAGAGGGCAACATGCGCAGACTGACAACGAAAGCTGAGCTGACACTGGAGACTAAGAGGCTGGAGAAGCCAGGAAGCCAGACACATGTTGAGGAAAACCGCAGGGAGCGAAGGAGAGACCAGGAGATGAGGACAGATGTCTACAAAAGGCTATTGCCATGGTGAGACTATCAGAGCTCATCGGAGCTCATATCAGGCGCCCTGAATGGAGTTACAGGACTTGGTGTTTGCCCTGCTGGGCTTTGATGTCTGTGCCCTGTTTATCCCTTTTGAAATAGGAATATCTACTCTGTGGCACCATATCTTTCGAGTAGACAATCTTTTTAATTTTACAGGGGCTCATAGCAGTAGATTGTCTTGAGCTCAGTAAAGACTCTCGACATAGGCTCTTAATAAAGATTCTAGACATAGGCTTTTAAAGAATAGTGGTTGTATTAAGATCACAGGAACTCTATTAAGACGTGGAGAAGGAGGAGAAAGAAGAGAAAGAGGAGGAGGAAGAAAAGGAAGAGGAGAAGCCAGCAAGCACAAAGCCCATCCTTCCTCAACGTGTGTTGCTGCTGCCACTGCTTGTGCACTAAATGCATTTTGAGTTAAAAAATGACCATGAGCCTTTGGGGTCCAGGAAAGAAATATTATGATTTCAAGAAGAAATGTTCTTCTGCAGGCTGGTGTGCTGGGCACCGTGGCTCCCGATTGATGGCACCGGGGGGAGGTTATGAAAATGTTAGCAGGTGGTTCCTCGCCAGGGGAATGAGGTCACTGGGAGGTGCATCCCTGACGGTCGTCTCAGGGGCCCACCCACTGTCCTGTCCTCTGCTCCCCGCGTGCTGTGAAGCGACCTCGCCCACCCCACAGTCCTGCTCCCACGATGGTCTTTGCAGCCCGTGTGGAGTCAACAGAGCCCGTGATGAGAGACTAAAACCTCTAAGTCAAGGAGCCGGAATCCATCCTTCCTTTCTTAGGTCGCTCCTGCCAGGCATCTTGTCACAGCACAAGGAAAAGTAAGTGACACGGAAAACTCAGCTCCAGCTCTGGAATCAGTAAAGCACGTTCTGGGCGTGTCTGTGAAGGTTTCCTAGAGAGGACTGACCTATGGAAGAACCACTGGACAGGAAAGGGCCCTCCCGAATGTGGGCAGCACCACCCCATAGGCTAGGGGCTTGGAAAGAGGGAAAGGAGGAGGAGAAGGAGTGTATTGTCCCTGCCTTTGCTGGTGACATCAGAGTCCAGCTTATTCAGCCTTTCAATGCACACTTACGCCAGTGACTCTCGGCGGGGCTTCCAAGCCTTTGGCGTGGACCGAGTGTGCATGATTGGACCCCCTTGTCCTGAGGCTTCTAACTGCTTGACCTGAAGTCACCAGGATCGCTGCCTGTGCAATTCTCCAACAGCCGTTGTTGGAGTTCCCAGCCTCCAATGTAAGCCAATCTAATAAGTCCCTGTAAATCTGTATATATATCCCTCCATGTTTTACTTCAAATTAATCCCTGAGTAGACAGAAAGAAACAAAAAGCAGTCTTTGTTGTTCGTGTTCTCAAAAAAAAAGTTTTTTCTCCAAGTCTGCTGTTTTCTTCCCAAATGTGCATTACTGTTGATATACTTTATTTTCCATATATAATTTTTTTCCTCCCGCTCTGCCCTTCTAGAAAGCCCTACACTGCCGTACTGATGATGGCTATTACTACGCACCTATGAAAGGTTGTTTGAACATCACCTGAAAGACACACTTGGGGGCTCCCAGTGACACAATGACTAAGTGACAGAATTTGAACCTCAGGCATTCATCTCCAAAGCGCATACTCGCAACTCAACCTCGCTCTGCTTTATTTCTAATATCACCGACAACTCAGACATCAGTCATTGGGCAGCAGCAGGGCCTGAAGAGAGTTAGTCCAAAGCTTTCAGCTCCGGAGAAGTAGCTACTGCGTGCTTCTTGATCTCAGTTTAATCCCTGAGTGGACAGAGTGGAGTGAGAGCAGTTTTCTGGCTCGTGTGGTCATGGTCAATGTAGATTTCCCTGAGTTCGCTGTTTTCTCCCTGGTTGTGCCTGAGTGTTGGTGCTTTCTGTGTATTACACTTCCTCTGTGGGGAGTTTGCTCGTCGTTATATTAAATTGAGCGAGTGCTGCCAGTCCAATGGTGTGGGTTTGGATTGAGTGCTAGAAGAATGTGAGACTGAAATAATATCCTTTTCTTCTACTTGCACTTGAATGCCTCCTTTCTTGGGAAAAATCCCTCCATAGGCCAAGCTGCTCTACAGAGCAGCTATCTTGGAAGATGGAACACGAGGTGAGCCGGCCGGCCAGGGGCCATAGTAAGAGGTGACGGTTACTAGGGGCAACACCTGTTGGCTTCACATGTTTCATTCACATGTAGGGTGGTGATGGTGGTGTGTTTGTGACTGTGTGTATGTGTGCGCGCGCGCGCGTGCGTGCGCACGTATTCTTGGAGGCCAGAAGCCAATGTTGGGTGTCTTTCTCTATCTCCCAGAGACATAGTCTCCATCTAGTGTTGCCTAGCCCATTGCCTTCACCTTCACCCTCCTCACATATTCACTCCCCAACCCCCACATCTCATTCTACTTCCCCCGTTGTAATAACGTATACTAAAATAGAAATGATTCATGCTCTCCCTAGAAGAATTGGCGTGTTAAACTAGAAGACCCGCTGATCTTCAACTTAAAGGGTTTGGTAATGTCGAGGTGACTTTGTAAAGGAGTGGAACATCATGGTCTTAGATTTCAAGTTACTGAAATCAAATCAAGTTGCTTCAGACTGAAAGGGAATCCATGTTTCACTCTTCTGTCTTCTTGCAGACCATATGAACTGCTTCTTTGTCTTCATGGCAGAATAAGGCTGCCCTGTGTTCTTGATGTTTTACCAACAGACCAGTTGTCACTGAATTCCATTTCCAATTTGCAAATAAGAGAGAATCTGACTCACACAGCCCAAAGCACAAGGATCGCATAATTTAAATATGAATGTCGGGGTCCTACCAGTAAGTTGGGAGTTTGTTGGAGAATATTTCATAGACTGAGCAGATACCTTATCATCTGTCTCCTACGAGAGGCCTTTCCTCAGAACCTTCCAAATTAATATTTTCCAAATATCACAATGGAAAAGTGAATCACAGCCAGGTCTGGGAATGGCTGTTTTTTTAGTAAAAGCATCAGGTGAATTTTATTATGAAGAAAACTTGAGAATCCTCGGTGACTTAAGCCACAGAAGCATAAAAAGGTATTTCTGAGCAACACAGTCAAGTTCCACCATCTCATACCCTTATCTCAATAGCTTGGCCTATGAGCCTCTGTGAGCCTCCCATCTCTTCAGTCTGACACCCTGGCAATTTCCTGGTATGAATCATTTCAAAATCTTGTGAAGTTATCATGCGGAGGTTCAAAACTGCCCACGCTTCAACTTTAATATGAGATGGCAGCTTACCCTTTGAACATTGGGCTATAAAGTGAAGATTCAAAAGAAGCAGTCGACACACCCAGACACATCCTTCTCTTCTATAGAGACCAAGATAACAAGAAAATCTCTCTTCCTTCGAGAACTTCAATTGTCGAATTCATTCCATAGCTGTGTGAGTAGATGAATTCATTATCTTTCGGCGTCAACCTTCATCTCTACCTCCTCCCTTTAACCTACCTGGGTATTCCTGTCTCAGACATCTGATCACACGCTTAGAGATCAACTCACCTTTCCTAGAACCGTTCTATAAAGGTTCAGCCAGTGAGTCAGTGCTATGGAAGAAATCAAAGTTTACATACTGTTTATGCCTCAGATCATATTGTTCTAAGCAAGACCACGTGATGCTAAGCTTATTTTTACATGGAGAGAGTGAATTGAAGGAAGCCACAGATGAGAGCAAAGATCAAATAGACAACAGCAGCCAGAGGCATCCTTCCCCTTCTATAAAGTGTAGTTCTACTTTGAAAATGAGTATGCTTCGTGCACTTCCATTTCTTTGCTCAATTCATGCCTAGTTATCCCAGGTATTGGCTGAAAGCTAAAGGAAGAAAAAGCTCAAGAAACCCATACGGAGCTACCAGAAATTCAGGCTGTCAGATGAGTTCATTAGGATCCACAAAAATAAGTTGTAATATGGCCACTGTAGTTAGCTATGCTGGGCAAAGAGATTGGGCACAGCCCTTCTACCTATTCAATTTCCTTGCCAAAAAGACAATGATGCAGGAGTTCTCTTTATTTCCTAAGTTATTCTTTACTAGTGGGTCCCCAGAGAAAGAAGAGCGAGTCATCTGACAAGATGACAAAATTGAATATTCTTAGTCAACCCCTTCTTTCTTCTTTATAATCTACCTAACTACATAGGAAACACTCAGCTGTGCTGCGCGATGCTACAAATGTTCCATGACATCTCTGTGCATGTCCGTGTATATACCATATCGGGGTCAGAGGACAATTTTCAGCAGTCAGTTCTCTCCTTTCATGTCATGAGTTATGGAAATTGAATTATGGTTGTTAGACCTGCACAGCATGCACATTTACACTTACCCTGAGAGATCTCTGAAACATGGAAAATACCAATAATAATGTACATTCTAGAAAGTATATTGTTTGTAGAATTTTTCCACTCTGAAAAATTTCTTGTAGTTGATGAATACATTCTGAATTTTCCTATCTCATTCAATAGCCTGCCATGGACATTAGAAGATGGTCAGCATGAGGTCTAGATTCCATTTGCAGCTCTGAAATTGAATAACGAGAAATGCTTCATGAACTTCTGGAAATTACAATAAACATGTAATATTTGAAGGGATTGATTATGCTTACACTGGGGCAATATTTTGAAAAGAATACTATCAGAGTTCTATTAGACTCTTTTTATATCTTTATTTTTGCTTACATTTATTTTGTATGTGTTTTCTAATAGTATAATAAGTATAAAATATGAGTGAAAATGGATTCAAAACAGCTAAACCAAATGACATTCCCAATTGCTACAGAATTGATAACTTTTATGCATCTACATCAAAAGGTTAAGTTACTTAAATTGTGCTATTTAGTAAGTCAAATGAACTTCAGATGAAACCCTTAAAAAAAGCATGCTGCTTCAGTGCAGGACTGCTGCATCTAGGAACTCACTGGAGTGAGACTTGAGCTTACTAGATCTGTGCAATGACTGACATCCCAACATGCCACATAGACTATCGAGGAACTTAAGAGAGATAAGAATATACAGTGGAAAACTTGAGGACTGAAGCCGGATGAGTGAAGAGAAATGCCACTATGGGTGGGTTAGCCCAAAAAGAGGCAACTTTGTGTGCCACAAGTGTCCTGAACCCTCATCAGAGTAGGCAAGTCAGAAATAACCCTGGGATCCATAGAAACAGACAGGCAGGAGCATAAGAGAGAATGGGATGGATTGATGAAGGGAAGGGAAGAGGATGGGAGGGAGAGAGGATGGAGGGAAGCAGAGATGAGTACTCAATATGCTTGTAAAACTAGAAAAAATAAATAAATAAATAATAAGTGTGCTGCAAAATAAATACAAAAGGCCAGCGAGCGTGTGAGAGACTGTTCCGCCTCAGTAAGAACACAAATTAAAAGAGCAATCAGCTTAGTTTTTGCCTATTAAATTGATAGAGATTTTAAAAAGGAAGGAGTAATCGCCAGTGCTGGTGAGGATTGCAAAAATAGGCTCTCGCCTGGATTACTTCTGGGGATATAAACAGCTTGTTCAAAGAGCAGCTGGGAGACTTTTAAAATGTTTGTATGGGGCTGAGAAGATGGTTCAGGGGTTAAAGTCTTTTCCTCCAAAGCAAAGGACTTTTGTTCAGATCCCCAGATCCCATGTAAAAAAAAAATGTTGGGTGGATATGGTAGTGGCCAGTAATTCCAACTCTGGAAGACGGAGCCTGGGAACTCCAGAGCAAAGCAATAAGATAGAAGAGCAATCCAGGATGATTCCTGACATCATTCACCAATCTCCACAAGCACACACACTCAAGGGCACTCTCATGTACACACATGCACTCAATCACAGTACACTCACCTATACGCAAGTACACACACACATATACATATTCTTCATACGCACATGAAAAAATATCTTGGTGTGTGCGTGCGTGCGTTTGAAGGCTGGAGGTTAACACTGGACGTCTTCTGTTGTTCACCTTATTTTTCAAGATGGGGGTCTCTCACTGAACCTGGAGTTCACCAATTCAGGAAGACTAGCCGGCCAACAAGCCCTGAGAATCCCCCTGCTTGTATTTCCCTGGAGCCACGAGTGCAGGCACGCATTGCAATACACAGCCTTTTACACAGCGCTGAGGATCCACACCCAAGTCTCAAGCTTTCACAGCAAGCACTTGACTGACTGAGTCAGTATCTTCCCAGACCCTGTTGAGTTTCTTACACGTAACCATGTATGAAACATGAAATTAACCCCCAAACAATTAATACTGATCACAAGCAAAATGAGGACAATGAGAGTCTGGAAGAAGGGAAGAATAACATGGATCTCTATTTAGAAACATCCCAGCTGGAGGGATGGCTCAGAGACTAAGACTCTGCCCCACAAGCAGGAGATCCTGAGTTTGGATCCCAGGTCCCACTTAAAAAAGCCAGGCAGAAATGGGGGCTACTGCACTTCCGGTCCCGATGGGCGGAGCCTGGGAAATCACAGATGGAGGCAAAATGGAGGTAGAAGCAATCCAGGATGATTCCCAAAGTCACCCTGGGTCTTTCACAGGGACTCACTATCCTGTCTAACACACGCACAATAAATAAATAAATAAAAATAAATAATAAATAAATAAACATCCTATCTAATACACACAATAATAGATAGATAGATAGATAGATAGATAGATAGATAGATAGATAGATAGATAACTTAAAAACAGTGGCTTCTTTCTGACTCTTTATTCATAATAACCTGACTGAGAGAGGTGGCTATGAAGAACCAATAAATAATCTAATTCTCTTCCTTGAGAATTGGAAGTAGACACCAAGACCACAGTCACATAATTGGAATGTACACACATGGGCACTGCTAAATCAGGGCTGGAGTAGTTGTTCTCATCTACCTGCAAGCTACCTGCAGCTAGCAAGCAGAGGACACCTGCCAGACAGGAGAGGAACACAGCCAAGGAAAGAATGAATTCAGTGCTACAGGAGACAATGACGTCTCCCTACTCTTAAGAAAGTCTCCTTGATTCAAGCTATGTTAAGTTACAGAAGTATAAAACTCTAAGAATAAATTCTGAATACCTATTAGACAGCATCACAACTATAGTTAACAAGATTGTATGATCTACTTGAAATTTACTGAGAGCAAATATTAATTTGTAACACATATACATATGTGTGTGTGTACACACATACATAAAGGAGACAATATAAGATGATATATGTGTTGATCATCTCAATGGTGATAATCACACATACACACATACATATGTAAACATCACTTTTATACCTTAAATATATACTACTTTTATTTGCCAATTACCGTTCAACAAGACTGGAAATACTAAGCCTCTCTAAAGTTTAACAATCATCATATCTGAAAGATGGAATTTCAGATAAGTTTTATAGCCTTAGCATTTTGTAACCACAGTACATGAAGCAAAATGTCTAAAGGCCTGTCCTCCATCCAGGACTCTCTTCACTCATTGGAAGTTATTCCATGACTTCAACTGTAGAAATCTCAAGCATGAAATGTCAGACTTTCAGGAGAGGATGAAGAAAGTGTATGCTACTAACACCCACAGGAATCCATACTGGTCTTCCTTGTAGATGACTTAAACCTTGAGGAGGGACAGAATAAGGCCCTGCCTATAAGTGGCAGCCCAGATGTAAACCCTGGTTCTGCTACCTAGTACGCATGAGCTTGGATTTTTATCTCAGTTTTCTGCTATGTAAAATGAAACTATGGTGGCTAATCAATTGTCAGCTTGACTAGACATAGAATCATGGTGGAAACACATGCTTGAATATGTCTGTGAGGTCCAACTGAACAGAGAAGACCCACTGTAAATGTGGGTGGATTCCCCCACTGAAAGAAAGAAGCATGTCTCGCTGCCGTCTGCTTCCTCAGTATGGCCACTGTGCCATCTCTGTCATGACGGTTGCTGTGCTCTGAAACCATGAGCCAGAATAAACCCTTCCTTAAGTGCATTGATCACAGCAAGGAGAGGAGTGACTTGCACAGGAATTTATTTTTATACTGACTCCACAGGACTGACAGAAGGATTATATGAAAAAAAACTCAAAAATGTATTACTTGAGCATTATCTGGAACATAAGAGTGAAGACAGGCTTATATTCCAAAAGGCTGTGTTTTTAAAATGCGGTTGGGGGAGGTGTCTTTTCTTCCCAAGACAGTCAGTGTTTCTCAATCGTCAATGTGCAAATGAATCCCTTGGATAGAGGGAAGCCAAACAGTTCTCCTGGGGGTGAAGAAACTGTCACAGTTACTCTGCACTGCTGCCAATAAATCCATGACCACGCAGCTTATAAGGGAACAGGGGTGGGTATTTTCTATTACAATAGTGTGGTAGCTCCTTGTCCAGCTTGGCAAGAGAACCTATAACCAATACCACACCATAATCCATACAAAGTCTGAGAGAGGAACAATCCTTTCTTATCAGACCAGCACGTCTAATCAAGTATACAGCAAGATACCAACTTCCTCAACCAATTCTCTCCATTTTATTCACCTGCCTAGCGACTAGTCCCATTCCCCAAGAGTTGGGTCTCCCTGTCAGCTAGACAAGTGCTCAGGGATTAACTCAACCATTGATTCTTTACAAGTGTGCCCAGAACTCTTACTCTTAACTGTCAAGATGATGCCTGTATCAATCTGTGAGAAGAACCAAGAATCTGCATTCTCACTGCTCCCCGGTGGTATCAATGCACTGCCCTGCCAGGCTGGCAGTGCTGACAACTTGCCTCTATAAATTCCTAATACATGAAGCAGGGGACTTTGGATCTTCAAAACCCATATAAGAAGCCAAACATGGTAGGGCACATCTGTAACCCAGTGCTGGAGCTCTGGATTAGCCAGCCTAGCTAAAATGGTAAATTCTGGATCCAGTGAGATTGAGCTTGAGGCATAAGAGTGATCAAGGAAGAGATGCAACATTGATCTTACACACACACACACACACTCACACCTGTGTGCACACACAAACATGTACATATAACAGACACACATACTCACTCATACACCTTAATGTACCTACATACACACAAAAACATGTACATGCAGTCCAACACACATACACACACACACACGCACACATGCACACACGCACACGCACACATGCATGCAGGACGCACATTCACCAAAAGAGTGGGAAAGAATTCCTAGTACATGGTTCTCATGTCTATTGTCCATGTGCAAAAGGGAAGCAATGGGAAACCTTTCATTTTGGAAGCTTTCAGCGACTTCCCATGTTCTGGTCACACTGGGGTTAAATGCTGCCGTGTTTGGTGCTTTAGCTCCTGGAGCAACGGTTTCTAAAATATATTATTAGTTCACTTTTTTGGAGCTTTGGTAAGTACAAGACATAATTTAATCTTTCTTTGATGATTTGTGAGGCACTTCACACCCTTGCTGCGCCTCGGGTCATTATTTAGAACATTCATTTTCATTGCCCTGTCCCGAAGACGCGGGAGTTATAGCATAAGAAATTGCACGGAATTTGTTCAGCTCCAGAGCCGAGGCTGATCTCTGTTGAAGGTTTTTTATGTGTTCCTGCTAAGTCTTTGCAATGACTATCTTGTCTGGTCTCAATGTGAAATAGAGAAGCACTATTCTGATGAATTGAAGGGCCCAATTGTGCTCTAAATGGTTCCATGTGACATGATACAATCACACCCTGTCAGGGACATCACCAGGGACCCCTCCCATAGGAGACTCCAACCTTCCACCTCCTTCTACCTTTGACAGCGAGCACAAAAGGACATATTGCTGGAGACCATTCAGATCCCGAAGACCCCAAGAGACATTTTAACTCATCACTTTTGCAGTCTTCACCATATCCCTCTTCTCTGTCCTATCTCCACCCCCCTCACACACACACACACACACACACACACACACACACACACACACACACACACACAGAGCCACCACTACTACCACAACCCAGTTCTGTTCAGACAAAGAACTGGGCTGCTTCAAGGCCACTTTCAAAATAAATAAACTCAAGGCTGCTGCCACTGAGCATTTAAGAAAGTTACCTGGCTTCAGCTCAAAGTGGTTTTACAGAAAAGGTCTGCTTTATGGAGTGATCATTCTCAAGCTGTTCCAAGCGCCGAGATCGTTAGAAACCACGCGAACCATGTCTAGTCTTGCAGGATTCTTCTTTTCCATTCTCCTCTTTCTCATTTCCTTCCTCTCTGCTCTTTCTCTCTTCCCTCTCTGGCATCCTGACTAAGGAAAGATGTGTTGTGGGTACACTCGGAAGAAAAGCCCTCTCTTTACCACTCAAGCACCACTTTTGTCTCCCAAACTTGCCCCCTTCCTTTCTCTGTCAAATTCTATTCTTTAAAAAAAAAAAAAAAGTAGGTAAAATTATCTTCAGTTATTGTTATCATTTCAGTGTATTTTTGATGCATCCTCTTTACTGAAGGGCAAGCACTGTTTTTCCCAGATTCCAGATCTTTCCATGTCTACAGGTCTCCTCACAGGCAATTGTTTACTAAATGTAATTTAGATCTAATGCCTTAAAAAGTTCATGCTTCTTAACTTAGGAGTTTCCTTTTTTAAGATTAGACACCAATTTATGGTGTTTCACATCATATGCTATTGGCAAATACCCAAAGGAAAAGAACACCCAACAACCAAAATTGGCTGAACAAACTACAGAGGCACCAGTAGGACGCACAGTGGTGATCACACCATCCATGCATGCGGGCTCGAGGATCTATCACATTTGGCACACTGCTAAGGGAAGCGTGTGCGTATTGCCTACATAGTTCTGCTGCAGCTCCAACAGCAATTCAAGGTAAACACAAATCAAACTCCTGAAGCTTTAAAGAATGGTGCAGATCAGTAACATCTGAATGAAATAAAGAACAAGCAATATATATATATATATATAAATATGTATATATGTTTATATATGTATATATATAAAACCTGAAATGTTCTAGTAGATGCATATCTTAAAATGTAAAAAAATAAGTAAACTTAATTTCAATATCATGCTTTCTTTAACCCCATATGCTATTACCATTTCAATGTATCTTCAATGTAAAAAATTTGCAATATATTTGCATATTAAGTCTTCAAACTCCAATATGTGTGACACTCACCACACTGAACAAGGACCAACCACAAAACAAGGAGGTACACAGAGCTGACAGCTTCTCTACCAGGCAGAATGTCCATCTTTACTTGATTTTCTTGAAGAATCAACATAAGTTTTTACAAACCCACACATCACAAATACTACATACCACGCATCCTCTTTTGAAAATTCTATCCAAAGCTTCCCTTCTAGGCAACTGATCAGAATCTCTCATCCTTCCTTGATTTCACTGGTTTTCCTTCTCTGTCCTGCTCTTTCCTCCAACCTCCTTCTTCTCGGCTTGCCCTTCACATCCCTGCCCCTAATATCCAAATCCTTCTGCAAGGACTTTTAGGAATGAGTCTTCCTAGGATTGTGGTGAATAAAATCATCTTATCTGCTTCTTAAATGTTCATGGTTCGTCTGGCACCGGCTCATGGGTCTCCTGGGTTTCTTAGGGGGGTCACGCCTGGGTGAGCACAAGTGGTCCCCAGCCAGGAATAGATGAGCCCCTCTTCAGATGCGCAGGGACTTCACCAAGGCAGCTGAATCTGCCTGTGGCAAAAGCGCCCCTGCTAGCTAGCCTGCTTTTCCAAACCCTTTCTAGGACAACTGCCAGCCTGCAGCCATGTAGGACTGTTCATGGGAGGAGAAAGCATTTCCGTTCCGTGGCAGACACCGTTCCCTCGCAGGAACTCCTCCAAGCCTTGGGAATGACACATGGGGGTTGGGGGGGAGACACCTGCAGGTAAAGCCACACTCCTGGACCCCGATTTTGTTATACCCTGCACGGGGGCTGTGAAATCCATTGCAGTCTGCTTGCACAGCCTTTCTGTAAACACCAATTACATCTGCTCTTATCCTGTGTAAAACCCAGGCATGATGTTCTCGCAAGGCCACAATGCTCTCTCAAGGCCACGATGCCTGAGTTACATCTTCAGGTGATGGGAGTGGCCTTCCTAAGATTCCCAGTGAGACCCACAGTTTCCAGTCGTTCGTTTGCTTGGGGTGAAGACTGCAAACCTAAGTCACAGGTTCAAGCCTCTGTCTGTGGGACAGACATTCATATCTAGGTCACAGTTTTGGTCTTCTAAAGACACAGCTGTGTCTAGCTGAAAGCATGCTGGGGATTACGGCAGCCACATAGGAGGCACGTAGATGACCCAGATTTTCACAACACTCCACAGTTATCCAGAAACATAGAGACCAAAGGCTCATCCATTGAACCTCTGAGGTCCCCTACACCAAAGCAGTACTGGCAAGAGCAGCTCATTAGGGGTGGGGAAAGGAGACATGAACTTGATCAGCATTCAGTTCACGATCTTTAGCCTCTTATTAACCACTCCCGGAACCCCTGGCTGAAGATCTGCTTGCTCTGAGACATCTGCTTGGACCTAAAGATTAAGAATTATCCAAGAAATATCAATTGTTCTTTTCATCTTTGTCCAGCCAAGTCGAGTCATTCTAACGCTGAATGGCTTTTTAATTCCTTTCACTCACTCTTCCTCCTGTCTGCCAATATTATAATGTATTACTTGGCTGGTGATTTTTTCTCATTTGTTTTCTCAATTTGTCAGCCAGAGCTGCCTCTCCCAACTTGGCAGAAGTTGTGGGTGCCCATTCTTGCTGAGTCTTGTGCCTGGACATAGTGAAAAATCCAACATCTTCAAGATTTAATTTTTTTTTCCCCTGCTATTTATTTTTGAGGAGGAAGGATTTATCTATGGCCAGGAATTTTCCATTTTCCAAGTTTATTCTATGGGTTCAGCAGTACCAGACCCAAAGTCAAGCAAGTTATTCATTCACGTAAACCCAGCACTTGTGAGGCTGAGGCAGGAGTAGTTCCACAAATCCAATCTGATGCAAACAAGCAAACATAAAACCAAGATCAAGGGGCTGGAGAGATGGCTCAGGGGTTAAAATTCTGTCTCACGCAGAGGGTCTGAGTTCGGATCCCAGGTCCTTCATAAAAACGCCAGACAGAAATGGCATAGACCTGCACTTCTGACCTTGGTGAGCAGACTGGGAAATCCCAGAGTGAAGCAGTAGGGAGGTAGAAGCAATCCAGGATGATTCCCAAAGTCACCTTTGGGTCTCCACAGGGACACACAGTGCCCTCTGATACACACACACACACACACACACACACACACACACACACACACACACACTAAATAAATAAAATATTTTTTAAAAAAATCAAGTCTCTACCTCTTTGCAGTTGCCAAGAAATGTTTGTCAAGTGGGGCAAATTATGCAAGAATTCTACTCCCCATCTAGTTAAGCAAAAGGGTGTTGTTGCTGCTGTTAAATATAGGAGCATGTTCTTCTGGGTATGATATGTACCCCCACAGTTTTCTCTGAACTGGTGTATTTATGATACATCTTTCTGCTAGTCTGAACACATACTAAGTTCAAAAAACAATTAAAAACTGTTATGGTACAATAAAAGGGTCTGCTCTGCTACCAGTGAGTGGTGGCCTTAGAAAGTCATGTAAAGTATCCATAAGTCACATGTAACTCATCTGTTAAAACATGAGATTAGATAAGACTGATGACTCCCAAGATGTAGGTCTTCAGAGGCCTCTGAGTTCAGGGGATCTCCAAAGCACAACTGTATACCGGACAGGTTGTAGATTAAATAGCAGCATGTCTCCCTCATCCAGGCTTAGCTATCTGTTAAATATGAGTCGTTATATTCTGATTAATAACATTTACATTAGTATAAAATGGTTACTGAATTCACAGTGGGATATTGTCACTGTGTGCCTTCCCACTCCATGGGTGCTATAAGTGTCTGTTCTACTGTATGGAAAAAAGAAGACATGTGGACATGGGAATTACATTTGAAAAGCGTGGCAACTTCTGTGGTCCCATCTTCTGTGTGATCTCTTACAGCCATACTATTCAGTGACTAAATATTTCATTTTGATAAAAGCCCCCCCCATAACCTTCAGGTCAAAGACAGGCGAGGGAAAGATGGAGTGACTTGGAGTCACCATTGACTCGAGGGTAGAGCCAGCCCCCGCTGGCCTGTCACACTCTAATGAACTGCAGAAGCTCCTACGAAAAGAAGGAACATTCCAGATGGAGGTTATTACTGTCTTAGGCAATTTCTTGAGATTTTCTCTTCTTTTTTTCTTCTCTTTTTCTCCCTCTGTGCTCCATTAAACTGTCAAATAACTTCAGACTGGATGTATCTAAAATGGCAGTCTGTAACAATAATTGTAGCTGAACATGAAGCACATGGTCCACTATGATGGGGAGCCAAGGTGTTTTAACTTAAGAGAAGACATCCTTTCAAAACAAACACATGCACCTATTAGTCAAATTTTACCCAAATCATAAGTCATTTATTTGGGGAACTTATTTTTTCCCTCATCTTAGTGTAGGCCTTAGGATCTAGTGAGTAGAATTATTCTATATGTATAAGACTTATATGCTCATTTGCATAACAGGATGCGTTTTATGATAAAAAAAAAAGCACAGAATATATCTTAAAGAAATAAAGAAGGGACAATTTAGTGACTCTCAGTCCCCTGAAAGGAGAGACAGTCTTCCAAATGCCTTCATGTCCCTGGATTCTAGTATGTGTTTGTAGTCATTGTTGTTAGCGAATATTGGCTCAATGGTGAATTTCTTCAATATAAAAAGAAGCTTTAAAATTGGATGAGGAATTTAACCCAACCCTCAACCAAAGGAGACAGAACCAAAAGTGATCAGTCAGTCACAGCCTATGAGTTAATATGAAGAACAGAGAACTGAAAAATCTTTATCTGATTTTTCTAATGAATTTAGAAAACTTAGAAATAAGCCATTAGAAACACGAAGACACCTCACAGTAACAGGTACCAATTTTTTTCTACAGTGTCAATGAAAATTTGCTTCTTAGGAACTGGTTTATTGGATTACAGATTATTGAAACTTCCAGAGAAATGATCAAGAGGAAATTGTCTTTTTCATTCTAAAGATGTCAGAAAGTGTAGGAGGCCCTCAAACCTCTTAAGGTGTAGGGTGTGGGGTGTTTAAGAAGGAACTATTGAGGCTGGGTTGGCAGCTCAGTTGTTAGAGTGCTTGTCTAGCATACATGAAGTCATGGGTTCAATACCAGCACTGCACAAATTGGTTGAGGCTGTGCGCACTTGCAATCCCAGCACTTGGGAGGTAGAGGCAGAAAAATCAGAAGTTTGAGATCATCCTTCTCCTTCACTACATTGAGTGTTGGAGGGATGCATGAGACTAGAGAGAGAGAGAGAGAGAGAGAGAGAGAGGAGGGCAGGTGGAGGGGGGAGCACGAACAGTTGGATTGAGATGCTCGGGAAACACAGAACTGATACAAGAGCAAACAGCCTGCATGTTCCAAAAGAGAATGTCCATGAACTTGTGACATTCAACTGGTTATGTGGAAACAAGCACAAACTTCAAACCAAGAATTATTTCTAAGAAGAGTAAGTGCACAAGTGCAGAAATGATTCTTTTCGCTGCCCATATGCCTATTACTGCTGTAGGTAGCTTGCTTTCTCAGCTCATGACAAGTCGGCCGGGCAGGCACGTATGTGCAATGCGATCACAGTTTTCAAACTGAGAGTTTTGCCCATGGTGACCCAACCAGGGAGTGTCACAGCCAAGATTCAAAGACGAGACTCAGCCCCACTTCATACTTTCTCCTTTCCAGCCAGTCTTCCTCCTACTCGCATGTGTGGCCCACTGGATTTCGTCTGGGATGTCAATACTGGCAAGTGTCTGAATAAGGCATAGATGACTTATCAGCGGGTAAGTCGATGAATAAAGAAGCTCCCCACCTGTCTGGAATTAGCTTAAATTGTCTCTCAGGGAGGCGGTAGTATTTCTTGAGATCTTTCCTCCTCCAGGGTGAAGTGTTGATAGGCCAGCTAATGTGCGGGTCTGACGGAAGTGGGCATCGCTGCAGTGAGTTTCTTGGTTTGTCATGTTTAAGGCAGCACAAGACAGAAGTGGCCTGCTAGCCAACGTATCTGGAAGTATCTGGAAGTCCAACAAATCTTTTTTCCTGAATTACCCAATTTTAACCCTTCAGTTATAGCAACAATAACCAGCCTAAGACAGGGCCCTCGAATAATTGCAAGAGGTACGGCACGAGCAGGAGAGGTCACTGACCTCTTGCAATGCACTGTCGACAAGATTCCTGTGAGACCTCAGCAGTCATGGCTGACACGAACAGCCAAAGGCATGATGAATGAAGTCTGGCAGTCTGCCATAAGGAGAAAGGGAAGAGTTGACATTTGTGAACTTAAGGGAAGTCGCAAAGACCGGATGGGGGAGACAGTCACTGGATTTTAAGCAGGGAAATAAAATCTTGGTGAGACAATACAAATTATACAAAGGCAAACTAGACAATAACACAAAGTAATGCATCAGAGGAAGAATTATGAGTCATACAGCATGCATGAAATGCAGGAAATTGAGCATTGGTGCCAAATACTAATGTGTGTTTTTTATGCATTTGCAGTGTGTAAATGTGTACATGTATTTGCATATAATATGTGTATGCATGTGTGGGGGCTCATTCATGCAGGTGCATATGCACATGTATGCATGTGTCTGTGGAGGTCAGAGGGGAACATCAGGTGTCTTCCTGTATTTTATTTACTGAGGCGGGGTCTCTCACTGAACTCAGAGCTTGCTCATTTGGCTAGTCTAGTTATCCTCTTCACCCTGGGGATCTCCTGTCTCCACAGTCCGAGAATCAGAATTACGGGCTGACTTGGCTGGGTTTTCTGTGGTTCTTGGGAATGACAACTCCAGGCCCTGTGCTTGCGTAGCAAATACTTTGTCAACGGAGCCCTTTCCCCAGCCCCATCTGTGCACCTTTTCATGAAGCTTCCAAATAGAATGTCGTTTGGAAAGCATTTTTAGCTAGAACTGAGTTAAACAAACAACAAGAACAAAGGCAGTGGCGTGTCATTGAGTAATGGGAAAAATACTGGACTGACAGTCCAGAGATTTAATATGATATTTAAGCGAAATAATTTAGCATGGCCAAAATTTCATTTCCTTACTGGTAAACAAAGCATAATGATATCAGGCTCTAAAGATTTTTGTGAACCCAAAATGCCATGATGTTTGTGAAAACATCTTTTTCATCGCCAACCCCTAGGTCATCTTCACCATCATCTTTATTCCAGTTCAATCCTTACTGTGTGGCCTTTTCAGCAGTAAGATTAGCTCCCTCTCCATACGGTCTCAAACTTGTCAAGCAACTGAGAATGACCTTGAACTTGTGATCCAACTACCTCTCTACCCCTCTAAGGGTATAGTGTTAGATTAACAGGCATACACCACCATACCCAGCCTATGAGGCGTTGGGACTCAAACCCAGGGCTTTGAAAATGCTGACCAAGCATTCTACCCACTGAGCTACATCCTCAGCCTAGATTTTTTAAAAATGATTTCACAGTGCATGTAAATAGTTGTTCTCTTCAACACTACATAAATGCATGCTGCTATCCATACACAGGCAATTAAAGTGTGCAAGAACCCAGCAGCCCCACACCCAGGAAGTAAGGAAAAATTAAACTAAGAAGGAGAGAAGCAACACTGCCCATGTATTCCCAGCTATGCAGACCTGCCAGTCATAAGGAAACGCTGTGAAATTTAACAGCAGTGAATAAAATTTTGGAAACAAATATCAGCATCCAGGCTAGCCAGTCATACCCATTTAATAAGGCATAGGCCAGTGATAACAAAATTAGACATCAGCCCACCTCTCTGTTTTATTGGAAAGCACCTGCTTATTTTACAAAGTTCAATGGAAATGTCTATACCTCCTCTATGAAACTTCCCCCAACTTTCCCTCGGAGTGCACACTGACCTGTCGTATGTAGTTCACTGGTTTATATATTCACCTACTCAGCAGATTATTGGCTCCTCAAGAGTTAGCATAGCACTCTATTCCATTTTCAGACTAGCAAGCATAGCGAGCACTTGGCACACACACAGTGCTCAACCATGCTACCTTATGAGTTAACTAAGTGAACATTGAAAGCTGGTGGGTTTTTAGAGCAAGAGAAGACAGACTGCTGTGCGATTTAGATGTAGGTGCATACTTGACAATTTTGAGAGTTGAGCTTTGGGTACATCTGTAAAGAATTAGTAGAGAAGGCAATTCCTTAGCAATCCTGATGAGGGAAGGCTGAGCCCATGTCATAGGATCATTCCTTAGGCAAGTGGATAGGATGGAAAGAGAGCAGGTTCAGAACTTCGAGTACTTTGGTGTGTTGGCATGCAGGCATTCTGGCAAGAGAGAAGCATGTCCCTCTCCCAGCTCTTTCTATGGATATAGTATGGCCAGTTCCCTCTACATCTGGTGTTACTATGAGCTCTCCTGCCAAGCTGAACTGTGAACTACAACCAGAATTGTAAACAAGAATAAAATCCTCAGTTCCCTTCACTCGTTTGTTCATGAATTTATCAATAACATGAAGACAAACTGCAACAACTTCAACTTTAAATGGCATCTGATACTAACTTTCTAAAATTTCTCTTAAAATATCTATGAATTTAAGGAGGTAAAAAAATACGACATGTTGAAAACTAAGACATTTTCATGAAGCACTTGGTTATGGGGGCTGTACTGAAGAGTTCAGCTGCTAAAATCTTGCGCTAGTCTCCTTAGTGGAAAGACTGCTCATTTGAAAACTAGAAACTAAAGCCCTAGAAAGCCGCAACCCAGAAACGGACCGGCCACCCTCATTGCTCAGCTACTGGCTCTTACACAACATTGCTATTTCCTTTCCCCAACTTATAAACATCCAACTTAGGAGTTTTAGGTATAAGAATCCAAAGCAGGGACTCGAGAGATGGCTCAGGAATTAAGACTCTGCCTGGCAAACAGAAGATCCTGAGTTTGGATCCCAGGTCCCACTTAAAAAGCCAGGCAGAAATGGTGGTTGCCTGCACTTCTGGCTCTGGTGGGCGGAGCCTGGGAATGCAAGAGAGAAGTAGAAGCAATCCAAGATGATTCCTGAAGTCACCCTTAAGCCCTCCACAGGGACACATGTGCCCTCTGATACACACACACACACACACCACACACACACACACACACACACGCGCGCGCGCGCGCGCGTACACACACGCACACACACACACACAAAATGAATGAATAAAGTTTTTTTTAAAAAAAAGTCCAAAGCAAATAGAATGAAAATCATAATCAAAGACAATCTATCATAAATTAAAAAAATTATGTTAAGTGACAAGATTAAGTTTTGTGAGAAAAAAATACATTATATATATATTACTCTTAGAAAAAATCCATTGAAAGTAAAGAAAATCTTTTCAACATCCAGACAAGTTTTAAAAAATGCATAAACAGAAAGAAAGTCAGACAGGCAAGATGGCTCAGTGGGTTAAAGGAGCCTGCTTGAAAACCTGGCAGCCTGAGTTCAATCCCCGAAACACATGATGAAAGGAGAGAAGTGACTTCCAAAAGTTGTCCTCTGACCTCCACTATCCAAATGACGGAAGTAACTACATTTTGTTTTCACTGGGTTCGTGCTGTACCTCCACATTTTCCAAGCTTCCTCCTTCTTGCTAACCACACCCTGACTGGTCAGAACAACCTAGTGCAGCCACCTGCAATTCAACAAAGCACATCATGCTTACAACACTTAAGGTTTTTTTTTCTTACTGTGCCTTTTGATACTGGCAGCTGACTTACATAATTACGGTTTCTGGCTTTATTAACTCCTTTCCTCCTCATCTTCAGAATCAAAAGTTCTTTTTAACAAAAGCCTGCTCTCTAACACCAGCAAATAAATGAACTCTTAATTGGATTATCGTCGTATGCCATTTATCCATGCCTTGAATGGACACGGCACTAGTGTATATGCACACGCACTCTCTCCTTTCTCATAAATGAGAAATAATTAATAAATTATAAATACATAAATAATTTTTTTTAAATATAGAAAATCAAGAAGGTCTCAGGCTTTTCCTTGGGTGGTATCTCAGAAAGAAAATTTGTTCTTTAACCTTCATTATTCTTAGTTGCAAGGGGGAGGAATATCAGTGCAAACTAGCTTATGTGGAAGTGAACAAACATATTTGCTTCTGAAACATTCCAAATTGTTTAAGTGCACTCAGACCCAAAGGTTCAAATCATGTCCCCCTACTCTCTCTCTCCTCCCCACCTTTCTTGCTTCATCCTGTAGTCTCATACTCTTCTACCATAAGTTACAGGTCATGTATTTCCCAGTCCTGGGAGACATAGCCAATGAATCAACTTCAAATTTACAGTTTTTAGTTGATAATCCCAGTGGAAAGACAGGCTTCTGAACCCATGACATGCAAAACCCCATGGAAAATTCTCTATTGTCTGTCATGTCAGTTTTCCTATGGCTATGATGAATAACTGGGAAAAAGCAACTTGAGAGAAGAGTTGTTGCTTAGCTAGAGTTCTAGAGCTTTCAGAACATCATGGAAGATTAGGAGTGGCCAAACAGAGCAGCCCTCGTCTCAGCAGCCAGGAAGCAGAGAGAGAAAAAGAGAGAAGGTCTGTTCTGGCAGACTTTATTCTTTTCC